>BSBM01002204.1:455000-1770000 GCA_027924585.1 Larix kaempferi | reverse complement strand
GCTCCTGGTCTGAACCCACTAGATGGATTACTCAATTCATGGATGAGGACAGTTGCAACTGGTATGAAAAAATACAAACTCTGCGAGAGAAAGTCCTAGACTAGTTCTAGGCCGCATCTAGTATGGAATAGGACTGGCTCTGTGGTGAGAAAGTCCTAGATTGGTTTTAGGCTACATCCAGTATGAAACATGATTGGCTATTGGGTGAGAAAGTCCTAGATTGGTTCTAGGACGCATCCAGTATGAAACAAGATTGGCTCTGTGGTGAGAAAGTCCTAGATTAGGTCTAGGGCACACCCTTCATGAAATAGGGTTGGATATGTGGTGAAAGTCCTAGATCGGGTCGAGGTCACATCCAACATGAAACAAATATGGATATGTGGTGAATTTCCTATACTGGGTTTAGGTCACATCCAACATGAAATAGGGTTGGCTCTATGGTGAAATTCCTAGACTGAGTCTAGGTCACATCCAACATGAAACAAGGCTAGCTCTGTGGTGAAAATCCTAGACTGGGTCTAGGTCACATCCAACATGAAACAGGGTTGGCACTGCAAGGCACATCCAACATGAAAAAGGGATGTATCTATGAAACTTCTTATGATATATAGATTAAGAGATGATAGATGTCAATAGTTCGTGTACAAGAAGTGCAACAGATGGAAGACGATGGTGACGATGACTGAAGAATACCTTCCTTGTTAAGAGGGAGTGTTGAAGAATGTAACTTCAAAAGATATTCTTATTTGTATTATTTGTATCATTTGTATTGTACAGCCTATGGGGATTATTATTGATGTAATTGATCCTGTAAAAGTCATTAAAAGAGTCAATGTAAACACTAACTATTAGGTCGGCCTGGAATAATCTAGAAAATAATATTTTATTGTAAGTTGTACAGGTTGGCCCAGTTAGGAGAGTCAAGTTGACCCTATTTGGTAAAAATTTCAAGTCATTTGATTAGTATAAATGAGGATTTTGACCTCCTCATTTGGTCACCACTTTCACTCATTGAGTTCGCATCACTAGGAGAGATAGAGTCAAGTGAATAACTTATTTTTAAGTATTCTTGTTTTTGGGTATTTCCATGAGAGATACTATTGTCCATTCTGACGAATCTATATAGAATATTTTGCTGGGTTTTTCTGCCTTGAGAGGGTTTTCCCAGGATAAATGTTTTGTGTTCTATTGTCTATGCTTTGCTTGTTTATTTTTTGGTGATCCGTATTGTTATTGCACTTAAAATTTAACAGAAATTCACTTGGGTAATGCTAGGGAAGGGGGGGGATATTGTTGGCATTATTTGTCTGGCACTCCTTGTGAGTTTCGCGTCATGGGTTGACCCCCTTTCATGGATCTTAACTTTGGTGATTGTAACGGAGATTAATTCTTGCAGGTTTTGGTCTAATGGAAATCGTGGTACAAAATTCTAAAGATGAAAAGGGGGCACTAAAATTGATGAGAGAAACTAGAATTAACACTATTAATGCAAAGAGCCACTAAAATCCTACAATGAAACTCCCATAGAAAGTAACTGAAAAGAGGCTTGAAAATATTGAAGAAACAACAACAAATTCCCAACATAGCTTGGTAGTAGAATGATCAGGAAGGGTTCCAAGCAACCATCCTTTCACCACTTAAAGACATTAACACCACACATATCTATCCATCACATCCAGTCCTTCCTCACAATGAAAAGGAAATAGGGAGGCTGGTTTGGATCATGGTTGGTCTTAATAACCTTAACAAGGAAATGAATGCAAACATGAGAGTGACACTTGGCTTGCAAATTCATTGATTCGATTTGGGTTTAAAACATTACGGGAGGTGGCTTTGCACCAGATCCCCCCTCCCCCTTTTCCACACCAAGTAACAATTGATACTATGGAATTTATTTTCCATTGTGTCTTCTAATTCCTTCAACCCTTGGAGGATGTGAAAACATTCTATAGATTGAAAAATTTCCAGTTTCTTATGAATTCTTGTCAAAACTCTTTTAAGCTTAGGTTTGTGGGGAAGAGACTTAGAAATCAAGAGATGTATGATCAACATTGAATCCACTAAAAATATTATCTTCTTATATCCCAAATGCTTAGCTACATTAATCCTTCCCACAATGTGAAAGCTTTAGCTTTATTGTTTGTTGTTTCACCTAATCCCCAAGCATACAAAGGCTTTAGATTTATGGTGGGGGTCTAGGATGATATTTACCCACACCTTCTGCCACTTTAAATTTGAAGGACACGGGATTGGGATTTAATCCACTTGTGTGTGCACTAGTTATGAGATTAATTAATATAATATTTGTGGGTGCAACCACATGGTCAACCACTACCTCAAGGTGTCACCATAGCTCTAGGAAAATCCCACACAATAATTGAACCTTTCCCACTAGTGAAGAAATTATTGTTCATCACAAGTGGATCCAACCACTTTGGGCTTAAATTGTACCTATAGACATAATCATTAGTGTCTATACTTAAGGATGATAAGAGGGTGGGATTCGATCCACTTATGTGTGCATATGGAGTACAATGCAAGACTCGCACATTTGACTGCTGCCTCTGGGTGCACTCATGGAAACTATAGAGGCCAAACACCCTCGTGAGAATTAAACCTTGGTATCTAGTAAAAATATCTTTATTGCTCACTAGTGGATCCCACCCTTGGAATAATTGTGGTCATATCCATAACAGTTAGTGTTCAGTATTAATTAAGGATGAAAAAAATATAGTATTTGATCCATTTATGTGTGTGGGGGGGACTGAAATGCAAGACTTACACATTTGGACACTATTTTTGGGTGCCCCTGTGGAAACCTTAGGGGATAGATATTCATGGGAATTGAACCTTGGCCACTAATGAAAAAATCCTAATTCTTCATCAAAATTTGAAGGACATGGAGGTGGGATTTGAACCACTCAATTGTGCATGGGTCATAATATCATTAGATATAATCTCTCTAGGTGCAACCAAATGTTCAATCACCACCTCAAGGTGACCGCATGGCTCTAGGAAAAGCTATCATGAGAATTGAACATTTTCTAGTAGTGAAAAAATCCTCATTCTTCACCAATAAATCCAACCATTTATGTTTGTAACATTATTAGTAAATGAGTGCATACTTATAAAAATTGAGCTACATATATTTATTATTTTGAAGTTGATAGAGATAAATAAATTAATAATCTTTGTTCCATGTGATTAATGTGTTGTGTTGTTCTTAGCATGGTTACGATTAATGAAATGTGCAAATATGTATGATTGATACATTGATCTCTTTGTGTCACAATGGTATTTATCTATAAATGTTTATAAACATTTAATAACTAACTTAATTCAAGGGTTTCCCTGAATCAGGTGTGCATTGAAGATGGGAGTGGGGTTAAAAATATCTTTTAAACTATCACGGAGGCCCCTCCTCGCCCCTCAAAAAGTCATTATAAGGATATGATAGTCGACGCGCAGGAAGGGAATCTAGATGCCATGCCTCCAAACACCTAGTTCCTTGCATTTACTTCTTGTCATGGCCATGAATAAATGGGATTGTTTGAGTTTCTAGTTCTTCCCCCCTTGGAGAAGGATGGCATGGTTATAAATTTTTAAGGGCGAAATTTTTCCAATTGGCTATTTTTTGGACTTTGTTTTGAAAAAATAAATTCTCTATTTTGTCATTTTTAGTCTATAATATGGCCTATATTTACATAAAATATTTTTTTTTATCATAATATTTGCCAAAATTTACAGGTTTCAGTAGGAAACTGTATGTTTCATATTTAATATTCGCCTACCTATCTATATATATGTTTTTTTCAATCCAAAATAATCACCTATAATACTATACTTTATTATAATATTAGAATCCTTAAAAAATACCCTGGTTATAAGCATGCTCCTGTGTGGGTTCACAATGATTTTAATGGGGCTTTCTAATCCCCGAACTGACTTTTCATGCCATTCCCGAAGCCTGCTCTTGCTTCATCGCTCTTGGCATAGAAGTATCAAGGCTCATTCTTGGCCTACACTAACCAAAAAGAATTACCAACAATTGGATTTGAGAATTGGTTGTAGCAGTATATAGACTCCTAGTAGAATGATAAGAAAGTGATATAACAATGGTGGTTGTGAGGGCCATGGTTTTTGTGGTGGTAAGGGATTTATCCATATGTCAAAGGTTATAAAAGAAACAACAAACTTAGCTTCTCACTTTCAATAGTGAATTCCTATTAAGATTCAAAAGGAAACCCATGAGGTGAAGGTTTGGGTCAAGAAGGAGATGGAAGTCACTGATATTGAGGATATCCAAATAGATATGTAGGCCTGGATACCTGATGTGGGAACTACAAGAACTGGAGACACAAAGTATATCCAAACTATGTTATTATGGCACACCAAGTCTCTCCTAGTAAAGGTGCTTCTAGACCACAAAGAAGAGAAGAAAGAAATCCTCCTTCAATTGGATGAGTTGTGGTACCATTTCAAGGAGATACACATCAAGATTAACCTGATTCCAGAGAAACCACTGGGTTTGAATTTACAGAGAGAGTTGATAGGAGTGCTAGTCATCCTCCAACTTCCACTCAAGAGGTTGAAGATAATATTTTTAAGCTTAGCTTTAAGTTTTATCTCAATAGTTATGATATGCCATATTTTAGAATTTCATATATTACAATCGGAGGTATCAAAACTATCTTTTTCGGTTGTTTAACTATTTTGAACATATGGTTTAGAGAACTTTATACATTAAGCTTCTTGTCTGTGATTGGTCGAGTTTCCCTAAGCAATATTAGCTTACAAAAAAAACTTAATTCGGGGTTAAGCCTACTTAATAGGTATGGGGTTATTGTATCATGGTAGTTGTTAGGATTTGGTTAGATATTTCTTAATCGATAGTGGTGGGCCCCACACTTGGGAGATGGGAAAACTTGAGTAACCATATTGATATAGATCATGCAACAAGTTGACATGTAGTGCATGTAAATTGAGAAGGAATAACACATCATCCATGAACACTCATATGATAGGAAACAAAAACCAATGAGAACTAAAATATCGTGGTTTGCCAAATAAATTACCACTCTGAGCTTGGTTAAGGATTAGTTTCTTATATGCTTAATTACTATTAATATTTTCATTATCTAAGAATAATTTACGTGTTTATTAAGATGGATCATGACACCTCATTGTTGTTGATAGATTTTTTTTTAAAATGGAAAAATATATGATAATTTATTTTTCAACTTTTAGTGAGGACAACCATCATAGTTTGTTATCCATGAATGTAGGCCAACTCATCACCATTAATCAAGGAAAAACATGCCACTTGAAATGACCGACTGGTGGTCCATAACAGGGTACAATTTCACTCTTTCTAGATGCCTCTAGGTCTTACGCCATTAAATTGTTTCTTTACTTATTGGAAAGTCAAGCTCTTAGAAAAACAAAAGCAGTTTTAGATCTTATTCTAAAGGACGAAAATGTGTTTTCATTCTAAATAGCATCTGCAAAAATGTTAGTATCCCTTGTGTTCATCATTGTGACTACCTATAGTGGGGTCATGCATTTTCTAGTAGTATCTATGTCATGTAACTAGTGTCCTCACAATGCCATTGGGGCCATGGAACATCCAAATTATTAACTGAAAAAACCTTTGATATTCCATTTTGTTTTTCCATTGTGTAAGTTAAATATTTACAACAGAATTAAATGCATAAATCATTACTCATAATTTATATATGCATATACGAAGTTATTGTGGGACCACAATTTCTACATGAATGCAATCACATCATGTCAATAATTCCATGTAATTAAATCATCATACAAAAATAATTACATTAAACACATCTAAGAGATAAACACAACACATTTTATACATAGGTGAGTACTTATCTAAAAATATAAACCGACCGACTGTAGAACAAGGACTTTCCTCCCAGCTGTAGGCTCTGTCAAGCCATATCTTTATTTAATGGGACACCCCAAATATGGGGCTATTAAACCACACGAATATACCAAGTTTTCCCGCTACAACTATCCCAATACACTAGCACTCCTTCCCCATTAGCTTGCATGGCCCAAGGAATGTGGCTCCCTTCTCTGAGTTAAAAATCCCTCTAATTTCTTACCCCAATTCCCTTCCAAGGATACACCACAGGACGGATAGGAACTCTCCATGCTAGGAATCCAAGGAATTTGTTGTTCTCGGTATGGATCCATTCTATAGTACAGGTGATGGTGGTTTAGATCTAAAAATAGCTGATGTCTCAATCTTGGGAGAATGATGGTGGAATGGACTAGTTCTCAATAATTATATGCATGTTGAAAACTATCCAAGTGGCATGAATGATGATAGGTTATAGACAAACGACATACATGGGGTTGGACACCTTTTTCCCCTCTAGTCCCAAGCTTAGGATAATTAACCAAAGATTATGGTTAATGAAATTTTCTAAAGAGGGATTAATATAACTTAAGATAAAATGAATAATAAGGATCATGAATTAACTCCTAAGTCACTAAGTTCATCTCCCTTTTAACCCCCTTCTCACTCTCCTTCTTGTCAATTATAGCCCCCCATCTCTTCTTCTCCATTTAGTCTACAATAGTCATGGATTTTATATTAAAAAGTGAAAATGTACATAATTACATAAATTGGTGATGTTGGATCATTCATATTTAGTTGTAGCCATTTCATCACTATTTACATATTTGCATAATGGGGTAAGAAACACGGTGTTATAATCTAGCCTTAATCACATACATGAGAGTTGACACTACTCTTGGTTGGAATTTAGCCACTTATCTAGGTGTTGGTGATAGTTATTTATATAAAATCAATTGTCCACATGTTAAATTTACCAATATTTTTATTAAATGTTCATAAATATGCCCTAAGGGGTTTGATCCATTGGTGAAGAGTGAGGATTTTTTCACTAGTGACAAGGTTCAATGCCCATGACGGATTTTCTTGGAGCCACGAGGTCACCTCGAGGTAGTGGTTGAATGTATGGTTGCATCCTGAGAGATTGTATCAAATGATTTCATGATCCATGCACACATTAGTGTATCAAATCCCACGCCCATGTCCTTCAAATTTAGATAGAATGTGAAATATCTTAATTGGAATGGGATTGCATCAAGCCTGTGAGAGGATGTTAATTTGTGGCTAGGGTTTTATCCTACCATTGTCATCCTGTTTCTATCATCCAAATCCAATCGCGATCTCATAACTTGGTTGAAGGGACCTGCAATCGTTGTAACCTATGCCTCAAGATCTTATGGCCTAGTTGAAGGGACATGCTACCCTCACAACTTGTTCAAATCAAAGGGACCTACAACCTATGTGGAGGTTGAATCCCTTGTGGTCAACACCTCTTTGGATGAAATATAGTCAAGAAGAGAATTGGAAACACCACCCATCTTGAGATTGAGGCATTTTATTCCCTAGTCAAGTCTCTCAAGATGAATAAAATAAACCATCCCCACCAAGCCTCATTTTGTAAAATTATTGGAGGGAATACCACTACTATATATCCCATCCTTAGAGCCAAGACGAAAATCTCTCATCCTATTAAAGTGTGCACTAGTTGGAAAGTTTACAGGCCTCTAATCTAGTCCAAGAGCCATGGAAACATGGGTTGTAGATCATTGGGTCCCAAATATTCAAGGTCAGATATCTTTGTTTCAAGGATAATTTTAGGGGCAAAATTTAGCCCATGGTCTATTTTCCATGTTTTTTTCCACAAAAATATTCGCCAATTTGCACGTTTTGAAGCCCTATTTCGCCCAATTTTGATGAGGTAAAAATTTTTCACTCTAAAAATCGCCAAATTATTATATAAACTATAGAAAATCCTCAGAAATTGAAATAATTTCAGAAAAATATCGCCAAATATTTTATAGTTGGAATTTTAAGAATTGGTAAGATTCTCCAAGGTTTACACACTTTTAAATAAGTATGGGTCCTTAAAATTATCCTTGCTTTGTTTGCATCTAGCCAAGGTTGTGATGTGTTTATTTTCGTTAGCAAGGAGGAACCTGGTTTGATTTTTCACTTTGTAACATATTTCATGGGTCACAGGGGAATGCATTTGTGTCCCTTGTCCCTTCAATTCAATCCAAAGGAGGAAATCACTTTAGCTCCCTTGTGGATTAGGTTATCTCATCTACCTCTGATTTTTTGGGGTGATAGCACTCTTAGAGACATTGGGAATAAATTGGGTTGATATATTGACTGAGCAGAACCAAAAGGAAATTTGTTCACTTGCACACATATTTCTGTGGAGGTGGAGCTAGAGAAGTGTCTCCCAGAGGCTCTACAAATCAATATAGATGGGTGGATCATCCATCAAATCCTAAATTACAAGAATATCCCCTTTAAGTGTATTTAATTACATACTTATGGGAATTCTCCCCAAAGATGCCCAAAAATACAAGAGGATCGACCTTCCCAAAAGCATCTTCCAAGTAAGAAACCTAGTTCATGTTGGCTTAGAGAAAGTGTAGGAAATCCTAGTGCAAGGGTCTTCAAATCCACACCAAGAAGGGAAATTGAATCCAACCTATAACACATTTGAAGTTTTGGGAAATCTAGATGATACAAAGAAAGAAAATGAAGCAAATTAGAAACCACTGACAAATTCATTGCACCCTGAAGATGGATTGCACCCATTTGAATTTTAGCCTCTAGTCAATGAGGGGGGAGCAAAAAAATAAGAGGAATTAGAGGAATCATAGGAGGAAGAAGAGGAATTAGAGGAGGAAGTGGAATAATAGAAGGAACTTGTGGGGAAAATAGATGTAGTGCCACATTTGTTTGAGGCATCTGAATCTCTTCCTTCTCCAAATCTTTGAAGGAAGCAACTCATACCTCCCGTCTTCTCACAAGGGGAAGGAAATCTAGTCGAGACTAGAGAGAATATGAGATAGAATCAAATATCCATTCAACCAATAAAATCTTGATTTCTTGCTTAGCAAAGGGGTAATCAATCATCGTCATTAACTATGTATTGATTTTACATTATTTTATGTAATGAATTTGTAAGAATATATTCTTGTACTCACAAATATGAAAGGAAATGTCTCTATATGAAAGCTTGTCTTTTCTCCTAGCTCTTTAATGGGCAATGTAAATCTCTACAAGTCCAGATAAAACTCAACTTCTGTTTTATCTTTCTTCTCTCCTTGTGGTCAAAATATTTTGAATGTTTCTTAGCCTTCCCTTTGTATGTTTCCTTGTTTGCTTCCTTCTTTTTATCTTTTCTTATGTATTAGGTCTAGGTATTTATTTTTCCCGATAGTGTACTTATTCCTATTTTCTTGGTCAATGTTCTAGATGATATTTATTTATATTGTTGCCCTATTTTTTGTGTCTCTGCCGGTGGTTTTTCAATCGGTTGTTGTTTCTTTTGCTATTGTTGTTGTTGTTGCGATTGTTCTTCCTTCTGTAGGCAGATTTCTTCATGTTCAAACAAATATTCTAAAGGGACAAAAATAGTGTCCAAGATATCAATGGAATTTGTATTGATTTGTCAGTCTTCAGTGGTATTTTTTTCTTTCTTGTCTTGGGGGTTGTATTTTGTTTTTCCTTTTCCTTCTCTTTGAGCTTTCCTTTCCCTTTTTCCTTCACCAACTATTCCTTTGCTACCTAATTGACTACTAGATATTTTCTCTCTTGTATTTTTATGTCTAGGGGTTGTTTGGTATTTCCTTTGGTAGGAGTACTATCATTTCTTGGATCATGAGTATTTTATTGGTTGACTCTTTGTTCATCAATTCTCTATTGGTCATGTCGTTGTTTCTTGAATCCTGATTACTGCTCAATCGATTGTTGTTGCTCGATTGTCTATCATCTTTGTTTGGTGTGGTTCTTGGAGGAAAGGGTGTTTTGGTTAAGTCTATTGATCTTTGTGATGTACCTTATCCTTTGTCCTTGGTTGAGTAGATACTTTAAAAGTGAGCTTTGGTCCTTCTAGCTTCTTCTTTTTGGTCTTTCGAGTAGTTTGTTCCTCTTTTGTTTCTTGAATCCTAATTGCCTCCAAATTATTTTTAAATTGATTTTCTATTGAAATTGTATTATTTAGATATTCTATAATGATATATTTATCCCTCTTGATGGCTTTGGTGTACTATGTACCGACACTAGATTCTAACACTTGTTTCCTTTTCTTAATTTGCACGTTCCCTAGTAAACTTTCATTTTTCTTCTTCTCTAACAAATATAACTTCTTTTCTTAATCATGCAATGCTTAGTTTTTTTTCTTTATTTATCTAATTTCCCTTAAATTTTATTTTATAAATTTATATATTTTTATCTTTTTTATAATAAATTAATATACTATTATTATTATTAGTCCCTACCCAGCAACAACAAGGACTATAGAAATCATTTTCATCAAATACTATTAGCCTAGCACAATTTTCATAGAATTATATCCAAAGTTTTTTAGTAGAGATTCTGTTATGGCCAATGAAGTAATTCGAAGCATTATTTGGACTCAAACCAAGGTGAGGCTATTTTGAAGGAGATAGGTTTCTTAAGCTAAGTTGAGGTGACATTGCATAGAGGCCACATGTTGTCCTGATAGCCTGTATGTTGGTACAACATATTATATGTTACTGTGATATGTCGTCGTGGCTCCTCTCACCCAGTGAAAACATGTGTGGTGTGGTGTCATTCTCTCCAGGATCCCGACTGTCTTCATGCATGTGTGGTGCGGTGGCATCCTCACAAGGCCTCATATTCCAGCTAGCCTTTGATATGCGGAATGAGGGAGCTAGGGACACAGAGATATACATAGAGTGTGTTTGGTACTCAGTTGGGAACTTCTAAGGGAACCCTAACCGCTAGGAAACTCATAAGCATGCCTATTATTTATGGATAAAGAGACTTATCGGAATGGCCCATTTATACCTTTAACTAATAGAACGATTCCCTCTTTCGCAAATGTTGAGATGTGATTTCTTCAATTGCTCGTGCATCATCTTTGCGATCCAAGTGCCCCAATATGCAATTAATAATAGTAGCGCCTTATGGTGAATAATGGGTCAACCCATGTTTCAGTTGATCCCATGGCTCTATTAATTAGAGTGGTGTATCCATGCATTCCGTCATTGAACAATCTTTCTACCACTGCATCACCCTTATTATGTCCCTGACATATATGAATTGGTTGGGGATATTAATCAGGGGGGTTGGTTTGTAAATTTTTATGCCAGATGAAGGTCTGGCTAAAGTCTGCAGCATTTTTTCATTTTGATGGTTTTTTTAAATAAGATTTATCTTTGCGTTCATTCGCTCCGTCCACCATGACGTCGGCCTGGGGCTGTGTGCCCCAGGACTCGACGGTGTGTTGACGTCATGGGTGGTTTAAATGCATTTTGTCGGGGTTGCTGTGTATTAATGCGTATGGTGTCTTGATTTCTGAGATTGGGGTTGCCGTGTATCAGTTGGTGTCTTTTCGGGGCGATTTTACATAATTTTTTGTTGTGATGATACATGGAAACCTACTTTGCTGAATGATATATGCTCTCTCCGCCATGCATCATTATTACATATGTAATGAAAACTCTCATTGTCTTTTTATATTATATAGAACAACATCACTTATCCGAAAGAAATATTATAAAGACTAGGGCCACCATCTGTTCGGAGAAAGGCACTCCAATCAATTAATCATTAGTCATCCCGAGAACGATGTTGGCCATTTGATGTGTATATGTATATAAATGTCTATGTTTAGTGTATGACTTGCACATCAAAGTACATCTTTTACGATGCTTTTAATTACTGGACGCACATACAATCCTGGCCCGAAGATTATACCGACAGATAAACATCTCTCATGGCATCACCCTAATTAATACAATCCTGGCCCGAAGATTATATTGATAGATAAAAATTTCATGGCATCACCCTAATTAATGGGAGGGCGCGGTTAATTATCATCTCTAGAGTAGTCTAGGACATTGCATATCTCCATCATTGAGATTTGGAACAAGTGTCCATGCAATGCCTGTAATGCTGACAAATATGGAAATGAGTAGCGAGATGAAAATGGCAGAAGATACAATGAAGAGATTAACGGAAGATTTGTTAGTTTAAATATTGGAAAGACTACCCATGAAAAGCATCATGAGGTTTCGTGCAGTTTGCAAAAGATGTAACCAGATGTTTGAAGAACTGGAATTCAGAAAGTTAACGTCTTCCATGGCGGTTTCTGCGACTCCGGCCTTTCTTCTTGGTTGGGGAATGCAACCTTCTCATTTCCTTAGAAAGCTGTGGATTAGCACAGAAAGCAGCTACAAATTTCACACTCTGTCTCCTGACCAATTATGGCAGAAATCGAGACACCAGGTTGTCGTGTATCAGTTGGTGTCTTAGTTGGTGTAGACTCATGTGAATAAGGTTGCCATGTACCATGCTATAGCATAATCTTGTCGCCACGAGCATAGACAAACGATTCCTCTACATGTTGCTGCGATGTTTTTGGTGGCCCCTACTACCCTTCTGCACCAGGCTTGCTAGGCTGCAACTTCAGGGTTAGTGTTGAAGCTACCGACAAACTTCAAAATTTAAGGGTTAGTGCTGAAGCTACCGACAATAAAAATGATAAGATTAGAAGACTCATAGAAATCCTTCTAGAAGAATTCGGTTCTCATAGGGGAGAAAGAGCCCGAAGCTGTAACAAAAAAACTTGTGTAGAGAATAAAAAAAGGTGAAACCCCAGCGCAACGATCCTTCCTGTTGAAACAGAGATATCCGCTTTCTGTTCCGGAAACAAAGATAAAGACCACATTGCTATGAAACTCAGGGAATTGGGCCAAAAGGTGGAAGGGCGTTTGAATAAGGGTATACTTCTAAAAGTGGGTGATTTAAGTGGCTTGTATCTAGCATCACAAGGCGGGAGGAGAATCGATAGGGTTGTCAGTGTCATCTTCTGTGCAAAGAGCCAATTATTAGCTCGATATTGAGGAACTGGTGGTCTATGGCTGATTGGGATTGCGACGTGTGAACAATAGCTGTCCAGGATGAGTTCAAAGTCGTGAATGCTCCCTTTCTTTTATTCGCATGATGGATTGGTCACGACGTCGGGGTCTATTTCGGTTCAATTTATGTTGGCATACCTAGGTACTATCTCCTCCTTCATGTATAAAATTTATATAATGCATCGGGCATGATTGATTTCGCTATCAGTTGTTACTCTTTTGCTAAATGAGCTTATAGAGATCATCAACCCCTTTTGTCTTCACAAATTATTTCGGTAAAACCTTAGTTTGTATTCGCTTTTACCCCCAACATTTTTTTGGATTCATACTACACCCATCTCTGGACATAATTATTTTCTTTCAATTTCTGTGTTAAATAATCGGTCTTTATTTGACTTCTAGTATGAATCCGTAAAAAATAATGAAACATACTGTGTATTTGTATTTGACTATTAGTGAAAAATAATGAAACATACTATGTATGTATTATGATGTCTAGTATGAATCCGTAAAAAATAATGAAACATACTGTGTATTTGACTGCTAGTGAAAGATACTGAAACATATTATGATGTCGTTGCATTTTTTGTTATCGATTTCATTACTGTAGCTAAATAATGTTGTAATTCCCATAGAATAATAATAAGCAATGCATAGAATAATAATAAGCAATGAATTGCTTTGGCTGTAGCTAAACACATGTTATAATTCCAAAGAATAATAATAAGCAATGAATAATATAAGGGAAGAGTAAAAAAAATAATGAATATGCACATGTGACTGACCTCTATCATAGCCTCCTCCAAAGAGAACCAACGAAGTGCAACATTTAACCACTGAGAATCTCTCAGAATACCTGGCTGCTTCCCCTTTTGTGCGAATTGATGACAAAATACAGAGTCCAATACATGTCTTTGATGGTTTCAACCTAATTTCTGTCAAGTGACAGCATCCACAACCCAACATCCTCATTCATGTTTGTAAATCCATGTCGAAACAACATTCAAATGTATCAACTCTCAGAATTTCCTACACGTCATGCCTAATGCCACCACAAATTTCACGGGAAAATAATGCAAAATCCCCATAACTTGACCTCCTCCCGGCATTTCAATATAACATGTTTCCATCATGCTTCCCTTGGCCAATTTCTCCTCTAGGTGGCCTCCAAGCTTTGATCATATCCAGTTACTTTATGACTGTCAAAACATACCAACCGAATTCAAGAGATGCCTCTTGGATTCAATGAATTTTCTCCTCGTAGCCTCTCTCCTCTGCAAATTTTTCAATGAATTTTCTCCTCGCAGCCTCTCTCCCCTGCAAATACTTTATTTAATGTGCGCTTCTATAAATGTTTTACTTAAAAGTTTGGGAGCTATGAAAATTATTGAAGAGATATAGTTTGGCTTTGGTGAAAATTAAATAGGTTACATAATTCAGTAGTGGCATTGCATGATGTTGTCCACGTTTCACATGTTCTTATGGCATTGCATGCGGTTGTCCACGTTTCACATGTTCTTATCACATTGCATGTGGTTATCCATGTTTCACAGGTGGCATGCGATTGTCCACGTTGCAAATAAACATTTTGTTGACCACGTTGCAAGATATTACTTTGAGAACTTCTTTAGCTGCCCTATGGATTTTGGAATGTTCGAGAGCAGAGGAGCATAAATCCTCAACTCCCGCAACTCTATAGGTGCTTGCAAAATGTTCACATGTTTCAACGGTCAGAAAAATATAAATGTCTTATCATGCTCATGAAAAGACTAACACTTAGAACTCATTGGAGACACTGTGGTACAATATCAATAGCCAGTAAACACAAACTTTAATTCAATAGCTAATAAACACAAACTTTAATTCAACCAACCAATCCTAATTTACCTACCAATTATTTTCCCACAATGATAGTAAAACAGTCACTTTAATTTCTAGAAACCTTAAATTCTTCATTGAAATATTTTCCCACAATGAATTTAAGCCAGAGTAGTGAGTGTGCACTTGTAGAACCCTTAAATTCTTCATTGAAATTGAGGAAGGCAGGGAAGGGGAGTCGCATAACAACCACAGCCATATGAGATGGGGAAAAATGATGGAAAGAAATAAAATTTAAAAAAAAATTGTGCAGTCAATTGCATGCGAAATAAAAAAAGGCATACTATAAGATTGAGAATTGCAATAACTAGTTGAATGTGATGAAGAAATTGAATCATAAGAATGAGAATTGCATGATTTTAAACGTGTACACAGCTTAGCTTCAATTTTAATGGACAAACAAATGAACTATTATTCATTGTTTACATTGATGTTTTCAATTTACTGAAGATGGTTTTTATGTTTTTCTTGGAACACCTTTGAAATGTAGAATTTGTTTCTTTTCTATAAAGATATATATATATATATATATATAGTTATCAATTTTAAAAAAAAATTATTTGTTTTCATTTTTCTTTAAAATATTTTTAATATTTTTTGGAACACAATTGAAATATATAATTTTTTTCTTTTCTATAAGGATGTAAATATATTTAATTAACAATTTTTTTAATTTTTTTTTTCTTAATTGTTTTATCTTTTTCCCTAAAGATGTTTTTTGTTATTTTTTTGGAACACTTTAGAAATATATATATTTTTCTTTTCTATAAAGATATAAATATATTTAATTGACAAATTTTTAAAATTCAAATTATTGAAAAAGACAAATATTATTTTTTACGGAATTTGAATTTAAAAATTTCTAAAGAAGTATTTCCATTCCTTTCAAAAGCATATCATGCTTAGTGATTTGTTTCAATCTCCGTATTGTTATGAATGCCTTAAAATAGGTAATGGTTTCATGGATTTTGTTTCAATTTCATATTGTTTCAATTTCATATTGTTATGAGTGCCATGGTTGTTAACACCCAAAAAGTGTTCACTAGCTCATTTCCTTATTCACATGACCCATTTGTCCACTTTTCCACCATTTGAGCCTCTAAAGCCATCAAAAGGTCACCAAAAGACCATAATACACCCTTTTTCCCCTCAAAAGATATATTTTTCCTCAAAAAAACATAAAAAACCCTCAAAAAGGGTCCAAAATTCTCAAAAAACATTAAAAGGGAATAAAATATTCAAAATATTCAAAAAAAGAAAAAAGAGGGAAAAAGGTACCTAAACCATGTTGGTCAATACCATTGGTTTCCTCAAAACCATAATGGTATTCCCCACCACCAAAAACTATAAAAAGGTGGTAGGGGCTCCTCACTTTCCATCCATCCATCCTCATGTTGTCAAGATCTCTCATGAGTTCTTGACCATTGTAGCAATCTTGGAGAAGAGACCATTGGAGCCTGGAGCATCTCACCCTTGGAGCTGCTCAACACCACAAATCCTCACCATTTGAGGTATGATAATACAAAGCATTCTTTTATTTCTTGTTCTTTCTATGAATCGTTTTTAGATTCATTTGTTATATGCACATGTTAGTTTAGATTTAGATTTAATTCATAATCGTTTTTGCTTTCTATATTGAAACTGCTATCACATTGTTGATAGGTGCCCATTGCACAAGCTTGGTTGCAAAACCAAGCAACAATGGTGTTCATTATAAACTCTTTTTCATATATTTTTTGTTTATTTAATCCTAAAAAAGAATTTCATTCCTTTGAAAGCATATCGAGATTAGTGATTTGTTTTCATCTTCATACTATTATGTTAAAATTTGTTCTTTGAAAATAATCAACACATAGACATTTAAAAAAAATAACATTGTGCATATGGATGTAAACAAGGTCACACTATTTTTTATGTTTGGTTAAGGTGATGATCATGTTGAATTATTTTATTTGAGTCCTTCAGGAACTCTTTTGGGAAATGTTGGAAGGATTTGTAAGGATAGAACATTAAAAAAAGGTTGTGAAAAATATAAATAGTCCATATTAGTATAAGATAAAAGACTATTTAACATTTATAAAATTATAGAAAGTTTTGTTTTATTATCGTAAAATGTTTTATTTTATTAGTTTTTAAAATAAAATTTAAGTTTCTTTATTAACTACATCCAAGATTCTTGATGTCATTTCTAATAGTGCACACTATTATCAATAATTATGTGCAACATTTTTGTTATTATCATTTCTAAACACTATTACATCTTGAAGGAAAAAATGCAAATGATTATCTCCAAGGTTTTTTTTTTTATCATTTCTAAGAGTGTACTATTACATATTGATCTAGTAAAAAAACAAAAGTATGAACTGTTATGAACAAATATCATTACTCAAATTGTTTATGTTTGTGTAGACTAGAGAATACTACTCTTAGACTTTCCAAATTCAAGCAAATAGAGCAGGTAGCAATGTCAGGAACATTACCACCTCGTGGCTCTTGTTATAATATATGAGTGGAAGCATGGAAATACTTTGCTATACAAGACTTGATCTTTGAAGTACTTATTTCCTTACTTTCATCTTAGTATAAGGTATCACCGTGGCATGGAAACAAACCTTCTAATTTATTGATTGAGGAATATAGAACAAAGATGCACGCATCGATTTTGTATTCATTGAGAAATACAATATGGATGGGGTACACACACCCAGACCCTTTAAATATATATATGCGAACATCGAAGAGCGTAGCTTGAAAATGCCTCTCTCTCAGCTGTCTGCTTTCTGCAAGTAGTTTCCTTATGAAATCATAAGGGAAGAACCTGTATGTCACTGCAGAGGTGGATCCACGAAACAAACTATTATCTGTGTGGAAAATATATGTGTTTTGATTACATTAATTACAAGTGTTGTAGAAGGTATATGGGTCATCATCGTATGGACAAGGTAGTGCATGTGCCATCGCAGTGTGCAAGTTATGCAAAAAAAGGAAAGATATGCTTGAGGTTCCTTCTACCACATTGATATTGGTTTTATAAGTAATAACATCGTATGGTGTGCTTCTTCGACAAGTGGCACTTAAATATTCAAGCAAACTTATGACAGTGTGATGAATTAGGTTTAGTGAAAACTTTTTTATTTTACTTTTCTTCCAAACATGGTACCAAAATGACATGTTTAATTTTACTACTTCCAAGCATTGTAATGATATTTGTATCAAAACTTGAAGATTTTTTTAATCAAATCTAGTGTCCTATTTGTCAAAAGAAATTAACATTATGTAGTGGAGGATACTATTGTATCTATGTGCATCGATCACACTGTTGTAATCAATCTCCTTCTTGCTTCTTACATGCATATCATATTGCAAAATTGTAGATATTGGTACAGGGAACCCAATATCCATTTTTTCTTGTATTATCAATAACACAATTCTCATTAATATTTGCATGGATAACTGGTGGCATGCACATTCAAAGTGCATTTTTAATAGTAAATATTTGCAAACATGGGATGAACCTGTCAACAATTTTATTTAACTATGAAGATTTAAATTTTGGACTTTATGTACAAGGAATGCTGCATTTTTAATAGTAAATATTTGCAAACATGGATGAACCTGCCAACAATTTTATTCAACTATGAGGATTTAAATATTGGGTTTTATTACAAGGAATGGTCATAGCCTTCAATTCAATTTGGATTCAACTCACTATCTACATCAATGAGAAATGCCTCCCTTCATTAAAAAACTTATTCATGAGGACAAAGACACTCTTTCAATCACTTTTGTGAAATCGTGATCAAATTCCTATCTCTGACATTTCCCAATCTTCCTCTGAGAGAATGAGAATATAGACTCATCCTTTCCATCATCATAATATATTCACTATTAAATATACAAGCCATGTATACCAAAGTGGTTGTTGATTCATAAATTAGTTCTGCAACTGTAATTATAAATTGGCATACACAAGGATGATTAATCTTTCAATCCATAGACTTTAACGGTTTGACATGGCCGCCTAAAAATAATAATAGATAATAGATTTTCCACTAGCAAAGAAACTGTTGCATGATCAACGAAAGAAATATGGACAGTGGTCGTTGTTGCATCACAATCAACTAAGAGAACCAATGCACATGTCATGGACAATTAGATTCCTTGATCATGACCAATCATAAATCACTTGATGAGGACCATTGTACACGTTATTTTTTTTAGTATCACTATCCATATTATTTTTGGAGGGACTGGTTGGGTGTTTTAGTGGACAACTTTGCAGGAAAGATGTGGGCATCAATTCGACTTATTCTTTAATTTTACTAAGGAACATTGGCATTAACTAAGGAACATTGATATTAACTTGTGAGCAATTTGTATATATAAGCTGAAATATTTACTGTTGATGTATATGTAACTTCGGAATGTATTTCACATATATGTATATTGTATTCCTATAGAGATGTTATTATTCCTCTATACGGAAGTGTCGTCATTTATATTGTAAGTGTCGTAACTTATACTTGATGCGTTATTAGACCACCTTGTTGGGGTCGGCCCTGTATAAGTCATGTGGGTCAAAGGGTTATTAGACCACCCTATTGGGGGTCAGCCATGTGGGTCAAAGGGTTAGTAGACCACCATAGTGGGGGTTGGCCCAGTCAGCATTTATGTTAAGTGGTTAAGTTGAGTCCGACCTAGTTGAGTAAAGGTCAAGTCAAGTTAGTGTATAAACAGAGAGCATGTCTCTCTCATTTTACACATTCTATTCTCTCACTCACACTTGGGAGAGTGGCACACTTGTGGAGGAGGAGGCTCTGCTGCTAGGAGAAGACTATCTCTTGTATTCTGGTTGTATCATTGCTCTATCTATCTCTGAGGAAGTTATTGGGGTTTTTCACCTTTATGGTTTTCCCCAAGTAAACTCTGTGTCTCTTGTGTGCTTGCATGATTGTGTCCATGATTAATATGATGTAGATATGCCGTACATGTTGTTCTCTCAGTTAAGATACTAGATCAGATTGAAGTAAATTCTGAAAATTTAACTTGGTATCAGAGCTAGCCTGAAAGAAGGCATGATATGGCATGTATGACACTTGTTGCACTTATGATGCTAGGGCTTGATATAGCAAAAACCAGTCATCGTAAAACTTTCGCTATAAATCCGTTTTGGCGAAGTTTTCGGATCTGAAACTTTTACAGGTCGAAGATCAGATCCCCATGTACCTTGTGTCCAAAGGAAAACATCTAATTAGTTGTACTTTGTGATTTATGATCTGTACAATATAGGGTTTCTGCCTCTTCCAGATCTGAGTCAAAATCAGGTGACCTTGGGAAAAAGGTCATAACTTGGGCTAGGAAGCTACAAATGAAATTTCGTAAAAAGTAACAGGTAGTACACAGATTGTACTATCTCAGGGAAATTATTCAGAGGCCGAAATTGAACCAATGACACGTGGCACGCCGTACAAATTCGCTCTCCTGTATTATCCCATAAAAAGGTCACGTTGCGACACTTGGCATAACTCTCTCTCAGAGAATCCAATTGAGGTCTGACCTGTCGAGATGGAAATATAACAGGTCAGGCTATCTCAGGAAAAGTTTTCAGAGGCCGAAGTTGAAACAGTGACACGTGGCACGCCGTACAAGTTTGCTCTCCTGTATTATCCCATAAACAGGTCACGTTGCGACACTTGGAATAACTCTCTCTCAGAGAATCCAATTGAGGTCAGACTTGTCGGGATGGAAAGATAACAAGTCGGGCTATATTAGGAAAAAATTTTAGATCCTTTGGATCGAAAAGTTCGGAGTTACACCAGAAACAATCAGGTACATATTTCTGTCAAATCAGAATTATTTTTGAGCACCTTCATTCATGGCTTCCGGAATTTAGGGCTTCGGAGAAAGTTGGAATTTTTGTAATCGGAGACCACGGATGAATGCTACTCATCAAAATCAAAATTTAGAGACCAAGATCAGAATTTTTGGTTGGGCAGAAGGCCGAGTTTGATCAGACCCTAGTTCGGGACTTTGATCAGAGAAGTGGAAAATTAGGGCTTCTGCAAAAATGGGAATTTTTGAAATCTGTGACCACGGCTGGAAGCTCCTCATAAAAATAGAAGCCTAGAGCTTTGGATCAAACCTTTTGATTGGGAAGAAGAGTGAGATTCATCAAACCCTAGTTCGAAGTCATGTCTAGTGAATCCGAAAGTTTCAAAGGAAAAATTGAGGAGTGAAACTTTGCAGTTTTCAAATTCTGAATATACCAGCTTGATCAGCTCATCAAGGCGCATATTTCTATCCTTTCAGAAGTTTGAAATTCAAAGTTAGAATTTTTGTGGTTTCTCTGACAAACCCTATTATAGCTCCAGATCCAGTTCCTGCAAATCAAGTGGATTGGGTTAATCCTAGAAGAGGATGGATTGGTCACCTGCATAAGTGAAGAAGTTCCTGTCTCAAAGGGAGATGAGGCTAAGGCCTTCCATAAGAAGATTACAAGCAATCTTGACAGGTATGGCTTATAGGTATGTTTCAAATTCTGTTCATGGTTAAGTTTATGATATGTTTGTCTTCATATCATTACAGTACAATCTTGATTAATTACTAGACTTGTCATATTACCTTAATAGAAGATATTCATTGATTAAGGTTTTGACACTTATGATTGTACTAATGCATTGTGATGCTGTATGAGGTTTATGTTGTTTGCTAACACAAAAGGTACACCAAGAAAGTCAAATCATGTTCTACTTCAAGAACATATGCTCATGGTGACATGAAGACAAAGATTCATCCATTGTCATGGATCACATAGAAAATCTACTTTCGAGGTATGTATAACTTGGTTCTACAATGGTTAACTTATGAGACATGCAGGTTACTAGCACAAGTTACTGAAGAGAACCAGAAGACATTATGCAGGTATGTTAGACATAACTAGCTAGCATTCTAATCCAGGTATGTTTTTCCTATATCAAGCTAGAATCCTACCTTGTGTTAGGATCTTATATTGTTGTGTTGTTGATAATGATTATTCATGAAGTCATAGGTTTGAATAGTCATGGTTGTATACATATTATGTTTCTTATCTTGATTGATGATTCAACTAACCAGAAGAGTCCTACGATCAAATAAGAATATGTATGAGTAAAAGAAGACTTCCCTGAAACCTTGAATACTAATGTTTATTATCTGTGAATGATCATGAATATATATGTTTAAGATTATTGTGTTTTGATAGTATTAAGATTATACTAATAAATGTGTGATTATGTATGAGACCTCAAAGATAACACAATGATGATACTAATAAGCATGCATAGTGATTAAGGATGGATGTAAGTTCAAGGACAGGTAATCCAGGAAGCAAAGATCAAGAGGGAGCACACTCCAGTTGTTCCTGCAAGAAAGCAAAGGAGCACACTTCAGTAGTTTCTGCAAGGATGCAGATATTCAGAGGGAGTTGACCACTTCTCACAATCCACATAAGAATGGAGTTGCAAAAAAGAAGCAAATACTGAGAGGGAGTCAACCCAACAAACAAACAAAGATAAGTATTTGAATTGTCATTACTTGCATATTTTATTGTTTAAATAATACTGTTCAATAATGTATATACTGATGTTCCTAGAATTAGGTTGTGTATTATGCATATTAGAATAGTTGCATTGATGAACAGTATACTACTAATATGCATGGGTAAGTGGCCTATGGCACTGTACAACATTCCATTGCTACTTATCTAGAATGAAACCTCTTTGTTGACATGTTGGGAGTTGTGCACACTCTTAACAATGTCCTGGTAGAGACTGGAAGGCATCTAGAAAGTTATGGAACATGGATAAATGTTGTATTGATGCATTGGCTAAGATAATTGCATGATTGTATGACATATTTCTTTATATGTAATAATTTGTCTGAAAATTATGAGATGTTTCTAATCATGCAATTTAACTTGTTTTGTAGGAACGACCGTATACCTTCACCTACAAAAGAAGGACTACAACATTTGTTCAAGCAACAAAATTATCTATTGAAGATATTGAAGTTCCCAGGATACGGGAAGAATGCCTTGATTCGTCGATCATGAAGAACGATGTTTGGGATGCAGTCCCAAGAGCTGAAGGGAAGTCTGTTGTGACTTCCAAATGGAACTATTAGATCAAGCATGCTACAGATGGCAGCATAGAGAAATATAAAAGGGATGAAATAGAAGATACACCAGATGGATTTCAAGACAACTTTCTTGAATGGTGTAGTCATATATGTGTGCAGAACTTGGTAGGATAGATAGCTTTCTATCCAGTTTGGGATTTACCAAGAGTAAAGCGGATTCCAACCCTTACTACAAGGTTGAGGAAGGGAATCCTGTGATTCTAATCCTGCATGTGGATGAATTATTTGTAACAGGAGATGACAGATTGATTGCCAATACACAGCGGAAGCTTTCTGCCGAGTTCGATATGAAAGATTTGGGAATGATGCATTATTTCCTAGGTATGGAGGTGTGGCAGAGTGCAGGTGGGATCTTCCTTGGTCAAGGGAAGTACACAGTAGATATCCTGAAGAGGTTCGGGATGATGGATTGCAAGGCCATGGCCACACCTATGGCATCGAATCTGAAGCTTCTTTGTGATGCTTCATTTGAGCCGGTTGATGTCTCTATGTATCGTCAAATGATTGGGTCCTTGATGTACCTGACGAACACGAGACCAGATATTTTCTTTGTGGTGAACACATTGAGCCAGTTCCTGAAGGATCCGAGGAGTGTTCACCTGGTTGTTGTAAAGCATGTTCTGAGGTACCTGAAGGGTACTGTGGATTATGGGCTCAAGTATGAAGCGAATCAAAAGTTTAACCTACAGGGTTATGTTGATTCAAATTGGGCTGGAAATGCTGCAGATAGGAAGAGCACATCTGGATGATGCTTTAGTATGGGATCAAGTGTGATATCTTAGTTTAGCAGGAAGCAGTCCTACGTAGCACTGAGTACAGCTGAGGCAGAGTATGTTGCAGCCTGTTCAACTAGTTGTGAGGCAGTATGGTTTCGGAAGCTACTGTCTGAGTTATTTGATCTCCCGTTGGATGCTACTGGAGTTGTGTGAAGTTGTCCGAGAACCCAGTGTTTCATGACAGGTCGAAACACATAGAGATCAAATATCACTATATAAGAGATATGGTGCAGAGAGGAGCCGTGAAGCTCCTGTACATTGCGACGGACGAGCAGATTGCAGATGTGTTGACGAAGCCACTAGCCAGGGTGAAGTTCGAGTACTTCAGGGAGATGCTTGGTGTTCTTCAGATTGATGACACTTCGAGGAAGAAGTGATGGACACATTTGCAGAAGCCATTCCAAGTATGTTGGAAGGAGGATCCTTCACATGGTTGTGGATGTAAGCGCTGTATGATGAGCATCAGGACGATGCTCTAGTTACTGCTCTGTATATGCATCAGGAGGATGCTAGATATGATCAGTTGGATCATTTATATGTATATACGCATCATGTTGGATGCTGGATATGATCAGTTGGATCATTTATATGTACATGTATGTACGCATCATGTTGGATGTTGGATATGATCAGTAGGATCATTTGTATATGTTTTGGATATGCATCATGTTGGATGCTTGGACCATGTATCTGTATATGTATCAGGTGGATACTGTGTATGATCAGGTAGATCATGTATGTTGATATGTATCAGGTATGATCAGGTGGATCATATTTTTTTATTTGTATCAAGTGGATACATTGTATGATCAGGTGGATCATGTATGATGATATGTATCGGGTAGATACTTGGTATTCATCAGGTAGATGCATTATATGATCAGGATGATCATAGATGACAAGCTTCAAGATGTTTCTCTAGATGACATGCAGCAGGATGTTGCAGTGATGATGATCAGGATGATCATGTGTACATCAGGATGATGTATGGTGAGTATCAGGATGATACTTTGTGGCCGTGGAACAGGTTGTGCATATAAGCATGTAATTTGTGCCCTGGGAGATTTGTAGATAGTCTTTCGAGGTTTTTCCTATGGCATGTAATTTGTACCCTGGGATATTTGGCAAATGCTCTTTCGAGGTTTTGCTTGGGAGGACATATAATTTGTGCCCTGGGAGATCTGCAGCTGGTCTTTCATGGTTTTGCCTATGGCATGTAATCTGTGCCCTGGGATATCTGGCAGATGCTCTTTCGAGGTTTTGTCCTATGGCATGTAATTTGTGCCCTGGGAGATCCGATAGGTTGAGCCGTGTGCTCGTAATCAGTCTTGGGATGCTCTTTCGAGGTTTTTCCATGACCACATGTAATTTGTGCCTTGGGAGATCCGATAGGTTGAGCCTTGTGCTCGTAATCAGTCCTGGGATGCTCTTTTGAGGTTTTGTGGTGACCACATGTAATTTGTGCCCTGGGAGATCTGATAGGTTGAGCCTTGTGCTCGTAATCAGTCCTGGGATTCTCTTTCGAGGTTTTGTGGTGGGGTCACATGTAATAAGTCCTGGAGATCTGGACAGGATGAAAAAGGCCTCATATGCTCTTTAGGGTTCTTGCTAGTCAAGAGACTCTTTTAAGGTTTTGTGATGCACGTAATAAGTCCTGAGATTTCCACAGTATGGCCAGTGATGACGAAGACCTGCAGGTGGTGGGCCTACATCCAGTATGAAAAAGGACTGGCTCTATACAACTTCCTATGATGAGTAGATTCAGAGGTTGATTAAGATAGCAACAGTAGTGATGACGATGATGACTCGATGACGATTATCCAGTGACGATGATCTAGAGAAGAAGACTTGTGCTAGAAGACCTGTGTCGAGAAATACCTTCCTAGTTAAGAGGGAGTGTTGATGTATATGTAACTTTGGAATGTATTTCACATATTTGTATATTGTATTCCTATAGAGATGTTATTATTCCTCTATACGGAAGTGTCGTCATTTATATTGTAAGTGTCGTAACTTATACTTGATGGGTTATTAGACCACCTTGTTGGGGTCGGCCCTGTATAAGTCATGTGGGTCAAAGGGTTATTAGACCACCCTATTGGGGGTTGGTCATGTGGGTCAAAGGGTTATTAGACCACCCTAGTGGGGGTTGGCCCAGTCAGCATTATGTTAAGTGGTTAAGTTGAGGCCGACCTAGTTGAGTAAAGGTCAAGTCAAGTTAGTGTATAAATAGAGAGTGTGTCTCTCTCATTTTACACATTCTATTCTCTCACTCACACTTGGGAGAGTGGCACACTTGTGGAGGAGGAGGCTCTGCTGCTAGGAGAATACTATCTCTTGTATTCTGGTTGTATCATTGCTCTATCTATCTCTGAGGAAGTTATTGGGGTTTTTCACCTTTATGGTTTTCCCCAAGTAAACTCTGTGTCTCTTGTGTGCTTGCATTATTGTGTCCATTATTAATATGCTGTACATGTTGTTCTCTCAGTTAAGATCCTAGATCAGATTGAAGTAAATTCTGAAAATTTAACATTTACTATACATTGAAATGTTCCTTCCATGCAAACCTGGGAAGATTGACATTAAATGGAGTTTTCGGTTTAAATATTATCCAATAGTTATTTCTTCCAAATATATAGACATTATACATTAATTGGAGTAATTTGTGTAATCAATAAACCTAAATTGTTAAACTTTGTAGTTGTTACTAACAAATTTGTTAAACTTTGTAGTTATTACTAACAAATTTAAATTATGGGGAAGGCAACCTACATAGAGATCATAACAGAAGCACAGGATTGGGGCAATCACAATAACTTCCTTTCATCTTGTTTATTTTTAAAATATTTTGACATATGTAACATTGTAGCCAAAATTAATTTTTCTTTCATGTTGTAATTCTTACAATTTGGAAAACTTCAATTGATGAGATGTTGCAATCAGTATTTTTAATTAAGGAACATTCACATTAACTTAGGAACATTGATATTAACTTATGAGCAATTTGTATATTATATAAGTTGAAATATTTACTATACACTAAAATGTTCCTTCCCTGCAAACCTACAAAGCTTGACATTAAATGGATTTGTCGGTTTAAACATTCTCCAATAGTTATTTCTTCCAAATATATAGACATTAGACATTAATTGGTGTAGTTTGTGTAATCAATAAACCTAAATTATTAAACTTTGTAGTTGTTACTAACAAATTTGTTAAACTTCATAGTTGTTACTAACAAATTTAAATTACGAGGAAGGAAACCTGCACAAAGATCATAACATAAGCTCATTGTTGGGGCAATCACAATAACTTCCTTTCATCTTGTTCATTTTTCAAATATTTTGACATATGTAACATTGTAGCCAAAATTAATTTTTCTTTGATGTTGTAAGTCTTACAGTTTGAAAAAATTCAATTGATGAGATGTTGTAATCAATATTTTTAATTAATTTTTTCAATCTCTTACTATAATTAAACTTTTATTATTTTTATATTGATTACATAATCGTTGTAATGTTTACATAATCACTGTAATGTTAAGTTCAAATGTTGTATTGTTTCTTCGATAAAAAATTGATATTATACATAAGGAAGGGACTTGAAGCTCTCCTTCTATTTATCTTGTTACTATTGCATCATCTTAATCATCAATACTAATTATTTATTTTTATCACCAAATAATGATATTAATTTAAATAAATACTGGGCATTATATACTCCCCCTTCAAGGAACATCATCCTAAAGTTAAATATAATTATGTTGTTATATAATTTTTATGATTATGTGCATAGGGTAAGTCATTAATATATGACCCATATCTATGAGTATTAGTCACAATTGACCAATGCCTTGTGGTTTTGAATAGTACACTTAGCACTCATTACATTGAGTGATGCTCATAAGGGTGAAGAAGTGGGTTCAAAAAATCAATTGCTCACCATCCATAGTCACCTTTGGGGGTTACATCCGATAACCAAAAATTGCTAGTAGGTCACCCATACTAAGACTCCTTTGACTAAGTGAACTTAATTGTGGAGTCCCCCCCCACAATCAAGCCCACTTAACTTGCTATCTCATTTGCAAAACCTTAGCAAGTATTGTGCCTTATGAACTATTTATTTAGAGATCCCTTGACTCTTGTATTTAAGTATTAAGGAAATTCCATAGTCCAACATATGATTTATTATATTATATACATATATTAAGTCATTAATCTTTGAAACATATTTGTGAGTCGTAATCATAATTCACCAATTTCTCAAGATTTTGAATAGTGATCCACTTAACACATTACATCAAGTGATGCTCGTAGATGTGAGTAAGCATGATTGAAACTAGCGAATCACATAGCATCAAACATCGCCTCCAATATTGCACCCAATAAATAAGAATTCCCAAGAGGTTGTTACCCATCCCAAGACTCCTGTAGCTCAATCATTCTTAGCTACAGATATTTCCCCTGAATCAATCCCAATTAGCTTGTTACCCCATTTGCAAAACCTTAGCAAGTATTGTGCCTTATGAAATATTTAGTTATAGTTTCCTTGACTTTTATATTTAAGTATTGAGGGGCTTACACAGTCCTACATATGATATATCATCTTTTAGATGATCTCTTTTTGCTACTAAAGAGTCACAATGGTTTAAAATTTATCTCTATCGGCTACTAAAGAGTCGCAATGGTGTAAACCTTATTTATGAGTAAGATATTCATTTGTATCTCAATGATAATATATTAAAAATGTAGATTAGAATTAATAAATTCATATAAAACAAGAATAATCCATGAAAATATCTTGAGATCCTCCCTAGGGGCACAATAGGGGCCTATGGGCCCAATTTATAAGAGTAAGATAAATATGGTGGCGATTTAATGTAATGTGAATTAGGTCCATGATATTAGTAATTATTAAATAAGGTATCATTAGGTATTTTTCATTTAATAAATGTGATGTGGCTTTGTTAAACAAGTTCCACTAGGTAGCAGGGAAAATTTTAGGGGTGAAATTTATCCCATGGGATAATTTTCATTGTTCTTTTTCAAAAAACGATTTGCTAATTTCCATTTTTTATAAAATGATTCACCAGAATTTCATAGGATAAAAATATTTTACTTTAAACATCACCAAAATTTCCCAAAAACTATATACAATCCTTAGAAATTTGAATATTTTTACAAAAATATCAGTCAACATTTTATGGTTGGAAATTTAAGAACCATTAAGATTCGCAAAGGTTTCTACACTTGAAAAAAATTATCCTTAAAGTTTTCTCTGCTAAGTAGTTAGCATTTAGTAACTATAAATAAGGATGGGGTACTTCTTATTGAGAAGGTATGGAAATATTATTGTAATGGAGCTTGGCTCATTGGGAGGTTGCCCCCTTGAAGTGCAAGTGAACATGAGTTGATCCTTCTGTAAAAGGATCCTTGTAAGGTGTTGCCACACCTTAAGTGTATTTTAATATATTAAGTAAAGGGGTATTTCTATATTATTCTTGAATATATATTGTGATTCAATTTTAAGGGTTAGGGATCATTACAAGTAGCACTATAAAACTTTCTAGGCATAGTTGGAAAAAACAATTTTCTACTTGTTGTTTTTTATGATTTGGAGGCATGACACTCGGATTTTATCGGAGTGGTTTTCTTGGATGCTTTCCATAATGTAACTACATATTTGTATTTTCCTTGAAAAAATATGCAGTTTAAAAAAAAAAATCTTGAATTAGAGGTAAGATGAAGGAGATATTGCAGCTTGGATTATGTTATTTTTTATGAATTTTTAGTGATGGTCATGGGTATTGTAGAGTATACATTTTTCCGATAGAGTTTCGATATTGCAACTATACCAATTCCATCTACTAATAATTTCTAGGGCTTCAATTTGGTATATTAAATAATATATTTCTAATTAATAATTAGAATACAATAGGCCTTGCAAATTTCCACTTGCGCACCATAGTAGAACCACGTGTTGTACTGAGTATGGAATACATTTTTTGTAGTAGTGGAAAGGGAATATATTTTTTGTGCTAAGGTTTATATAATGCAACTGGAATGAATTTCAACGTGGATTGATGAATTTTATGACATGATAGATGCGTGGAGTGATTTAGACTGAGATTGTGAAGATTGGTATATAAACAATTGTAATTTTTGGGTAATTTTTTGGAAGAGAAGTACTTGCAAATTCTCTTTGGTAACTCTCCTCCACCATATGAATAGTATATCATTGAGGGATAACATGTATAGGTGGTGCTTACTAGTTTCTAGTATGGTTCTTCTATAGTCGTAGAGTTCCTTCCAAATCCACCCTTGTATGGCTATATAGATGATTCTTTTTCTTTAGGTGGTTCTATTTATCTAGATCCACATGATTGTGGTGGATATTAGAAGCACAACACTCAACATTTTTTTTCACTAAGGTGTCATCAATTGGGAGTCAACAAGAGCACCTGGGTCCTAGACATGAAACTTGGGTTTATGGATGGTCTTCTTGGACTACTTCAATGTTGAGGCCAACATTTGTACATGGGTTCTCAATTTCCTTGACTTCATTAGTGTTGCAGTCAACACCCATATATGGGACCTTGGCTTATGGATGAGCCCCTCATGGGCACACTTCATGGACCACTTTCACTCTCAACATAGAGGGAAATACCTATATACAAGAACCTAGCTTATGGGTATATATCATAGGTACAAGCATTGAAGACAATGATTCTCAAAGTGGGTAGGATAAGTATGTTTTGTTATTGAATATTTATTGGTCAATCCTGCCTCATAGCTCAATGATATTCCCCTTCTCTTGATGATGGAATCAACTATGTAGTATGAAACACGTTGAGTACAAATATACCACATATGTTTTCCATTCTATATCTGAAAATAGGTCCACAATGTTAGTTATTATTGACAATGTTCTTGGGTCACTTTCACTATTGGCAATGAGGGAAACACCCATACATGGGAATCTGACTTATGAGTATATATCATAGATACAAGCAACGAGCACAATGATTCTCGAAATGGAATGGAACACCAAGATCCTCCTGATGGGTGTAATAGGGGCCTATGGACCCATTATAGTTCATAGTAGGATAAGTATGGTGATCATTTAATATAGTGTCAACTAGGTCCACATTACTAGTTTTTATTAAATAAGACCCCATTAGGTTGTTAGCATTTAATGAATGTAATATGGTATCATTAAAGAAGGCCCACAAGGTAGGTAGTATTTGGTAGCCATAAATAAGGATGGAGTCCTCCTTATTGAGTATGTATGAACATGTTATTATATTGAAGCTTAACTTATTGGGTGGTTGGCCCCTCGAAGATCCAAGTGAATAGAAGTTGATATTTCCATAAAAGCATCCTTGTAAATTGTTTCCCTTCCTTAAGGGTATCTTGATAGAGAGGTAAATGAACATTTTTTGTCTTATTCTTGGATATATTGTTTGTGATTCAATTTTACGGGTTAAGGGTCACTACAATTATTATAATAATTAATTTAAAATCAAAACTATATACTCATTAATTAAGTTGAAGGATTGGATTATTTTAATGTGTTGGAACTTGGTAATACCATGATTGTCAAAACTTGTCATTCCAAGTAGCTTGTTTTGGAAAATTACCAATAATCTATCCTTTTCAACCCGTCCTTTAAGTTTAGGTTTGTCTCTCAATTTTACAACAAAATGAATATTCAATTAGGGTTTTGATTTGCAATGAAGGTTCACTATAGATGCAAGGTTGGAATGGATAAGAAAATTTGTTTATAAACCCCCTCCACCACAACAACCTACATTTTGAAATATTACATCTTATTATTAACAAGAATGAAAGATTGTAATTACATCTGGTTTACCCTTATCTAAAGACATATTGAATCCATTGTAATTTAACCTAAAATACCCAAGTAGCCTACTGTAAATCATATCACATGCAAAGCTAAGGGAGCTTATGTTATCTATATCTATGTCTATTTTAACCAACTTTCCTTTATCATTAATGGAATCCCCCTTTCGTAGTATCTTCTTTACTTTTTTATGAAAAGTAAATACATATTACCTTAACCCAAATTCGATATGATTCAAATAACGCAACCGATAATCTATCAAAATTAAACCATTGCCAATATGAATTTGATAATTTATTGTAATATTCCTTTTCAAAATATGATACAATTTTAAAAAATACACACAAGTAATATGCTTAGAAACCCAACAAATATCCATAGGAAGAATAAGCTTGACTTGAGCATTTTGGCATATCTTTAGAGTAGAAAAGTCGCTTCCAACTGAGCCATTACCATGCTATTATTGTAATGAAAAAGATAAACATTTGTTGAATCATATTGCACTAACGTGGAACATAGGTCATTTTTCTATTTTTCCCTTGTCACTAAAAAAAATGTTTGCATATATTTCTTAGAATGAAGGCCATACATCTATTCTACATCATTTCAATGGTACTAAACATTTGTTGAATTATATTGCATTGACCTAGAGCATGAGTCAGGTTTCTATGTTCCCTGGTCACTAAACAAATAATTTTGCTTGTTTCTTTCTTAAGATGAAGGCTATTTGCTCAATTTTTGCAATAATAGCTCTTTGTTCTCAATTATTTTTCACTATTTTTTAAAACTCAACTTAAAATAAATTTTGATTTTTGTTTAAAATGAATTATAATTATTTGAAATGATATTACCAAATTTTAAATATTAATTTGATAATTCCACAAGATTCATATGTTATAAAAAACTTAAGATATTAATTCACTCATATTACCGACATTAATAATCTTATTGAACCATGGTGTACAAGTTATTAATATTAAATGCACTAACATTAACATTAATATTATATTAACGAATTGAATACTATTTATTAAATGCATTGAAATAACAATATTAATATTACATTAATGCAATGACTGAAACACAAGCCCTAGTTGAATTAACAATTGGCATAACTTGTTTGTGTTTATCACTACCATCGCCTCTTAATCTATACAAGTTATCATTTTTCCTTTTTTCCTCTTTTTTACAATATTTTTGGTTTTTGGTCAGGAATTATATTTTATCACTCCTGGTACATGTCACTTTGAGAACTCCCAATTTTAGATGCTAGCATTCTTAATCTTCTCAAACTGAGCCAGTGATGACAAATTCCCATTGATTTACTTCTCGACCATAGCTTAGCTGATGTTTGTTCTTATTGTGTGAAGTGAAGGTCAAGCTTATTCTTCCTTCTTCTGTCCACAAGAAAAACAAATAAAAAATGTGCACATCTTCTTGCCGCAACTAAAAATATAAATTTATAGAAGCCATCATATCTTTTGATTGCTACCAGGCAAGGTGGTAGAGACAGGCATTGCATCCTCTCAATATGACACCTCCCTTCTCATCTTTGTTCAATTCAAAGGAGTTTGTAACATTATTCCAGTTTGCGTAGAATTGGATTATGTTATTAGAGAATCGATCAATATTTTATTAGGGTTGATAGCTAAGAGAAAATAGAAGTGGGACGCAATACCCTAAGTCAGAGTGCTTATGCCTAGGATCATTTGGGTGAAATGAAATGTTGATGTAAACAAGAGAAGTGAATCCAATGCATTTCAAACCCCCAAGGTCAGCAAACTAGTGCAAATGGAAATCTAGCCTAGGTATGGACTAGAGAAAACCCATGTCACAACACAGTAACTATGGAGAGCCTTTTGGCTACAGATTCATACCTAGAACAAGTGCATGAGTGGGGATTCATAGTTGTTTTCACGTCCCCTTCCATCAATCCAGTGCTAGGAAGGAAACATGACCCACATACCGGGCTTATTGGCAATCTCAACCCCATACATTACTAAGAAATGCATAATAAATAAAAACTTATGTATACAAATACATGCTCAATATAAACACAACGAAATTAAAACATAATAACACACACACAGACTTGAATGCATCAGCATATCTATCCCAAGTAGATGATGAATCAACAGATAGAGAATCAATCCCATTCTTATGCTATGCACCAACTTCATATCAACCATATTAAGATATTCATTTCATCTCATAACATGAATAATTAACATTCATAATTAACACATTGCAGAACACAGGATGCATATAAATTAAACCACAGAGAATACTTATCTTTGAGATGAAGTTGTCCAAACAACTGGCTATGTGAGAGCAATGTTACACCCAACCATAGATCTCTGTCCAGCTTGTATTCTTTCAGCTGAGAGATCACCCCCCGAGGTGGGTTGTGTATCCACTAAGGAGGAACTAGATGGGTTCACTCACAGCCATGGTTTAACTCAACAACTATGCTAATCCAACACACAGTTGGGTTTATCAAGCATACAAAAGACAAAGGAGGGAAATGCTAAGCCAGTGAGCTCAACCATAGAGCTACAGACATCTCAAGATAATTCAAACAATCAAGGCACCCACAGTACCTACCACACCCAACACAAGGAAGGTCCCCTTCTCTGCTGCACAGTCCCTCAGGCATACCTTCCCTCCAGTGCTCTTCAGGATGGGCATAGAAAGGTCCAAGCTGCTAAATATTTGAGATTCTAGCCTTCACTAGGCTTATCAAGCATTTCCAACCACTGCTCAGTCATTCACACTTGGATTTCTCACAATTATATCGTCAAAATAACTCAATCCCGTCATTGGTTTTCTGGGCTATAAAAACTGGGTTTTCCAATGGATTTCGAAGTATCTGATACTCTCAATTTTTCCCCAAGGTTCATATCTATGGATCCCCCATTGGATTTCACTATCCGCAATACTGAATTCTGGGCATTTATGGCTCTTCAAAACGTGGGTTCTTGCAAAGTTGCGATTTCTGATTTTTGCTCACTGCTGAAAATTCGTAATGGATGAAAAATGATGCTGGGTTCTTCCGCAATGGAATGGGAATGAGGAAGAAGCAATTCCCATGAGGTAGGGTGACTTGTGGTACAAGAAAAACAGAGCCCATACCTGCCATACGAATTTTTGGGTTGCCCATGCTCCATTGAAGCTATGGACTGAATTATTCAACAACTTCCTTCCAACAGAATTAAATGTCAGCAAGGAAAGTCAAATGGGTTTTCACAATGACATTTGGAAGCATATGGTTCATCCCCACAACCCCCTCACTACTCCCTAGTGGAATACACATGGCCCTTTCTCATTCGTTGCTTCCATAGCCAGTTTTGGTATTTTCTTGAAATATCAAATATTTACATCATTTACAATATTCCATGGCTTAATAGTACGCGGGTAACAAAATATCAAATGCTTGTCCATTCTAAATAACATCCGAACATATACTAGCGGGGCCTTGGCCTTGAGCTCCACGGTAGGGAAACATACATCGCATGTATACAACATTTACATTAAAAGACAATATTTCATAAGGGTCAAAATTGGGGTATTACATTCCCCTCCCCCTTAGAACAACACCGTCCTCGGTGTTCTCAAAACTGAACAAAAATGGGAATGCCTCTCTAATGGCATCCTCCAACTCCCATGTATCCTCATCAGGACTAAGGTGCTCACATTGGACCTTTACTTGCCCGATGGCTCTATTCCGAAGCAAAGTGACCTTCTTATCGAGGATGCGCATAGGCTCTACTTGGAACTCTCCCTCAGGTTCCACCTGTATCACATTCCAATCAATCATATGATTATGATCATGTACATACTTCTTAAGCAAAGATACATGGAAAACATTATGAACTCTTATGTTAGCAGGCAATGCAACTCTATATGCAACTGGCCCTATCCTATCTAGGACTTCGAATGGCCCACAATATCTTGGTGACAACTTGGCAAAACTCCCCAGCTTGAGAGAACTTTTCCTTGGTTTCACTCTCAAATAAACATGATCCCCAATATGAAATTCCTTATGCACTCTGTTATCTCTAGGGTTGTTCCTCCTACTTATTTTTAAATTTTTTGATTATGATTGGTTTTATTGTTTTTAATTTTACTTTGTTTCATATTTTATATTTGGTTCTTCACCATTAGGGTTCCTGGGTTACTTAAGATCATCAAAGTTTTTATTCATTAATTATGAGCCCATGTATGTGCAAAAGAGTATGTGTTACAAGGTGCAATCTTACAAACTGGTGGCGTTTTTCCAGACTGGCAGCATATTGTGAGCTTGCAGCATATTGATTTTATTTAATGTCAGAATGATCACATGACATTTATCAAAAGGTTTATGATTTACTTCATGAAATATAAGCTTATATCATAGGTATTCGACATCTAATATGTTTTTACATTCCTGACCATGAATAATGAGTCATGCGGTGGCAATTATGGAAGAATACAGGTGTTGTCATTTCAAAGTTAAAACTGTTCATATAATAAGTACTTGTGGTCATCATAGCAAGAACAGCCCAATGCACATGTTCCCTTAAAATGTTTTTCATTATTCTGCTGAAGAAGGGTTATTCGCGGACTGGTTTGGTTCATTGTTTATCTTCATCTGATTGCGAGCAGTGTTATGTAAAGGTTTTGAAAATTTTGGGTTTATGTCCGAACCCTAGGGCTTGTAAATTTAGAGTTCGAATACATTTGTGCTTCCTTGCGTAGCAGAGCACGCAACTTCATCAGCGCCATTCTTAAAGCACACCGCCGCATGACAAATGCCCTGTTCAGAACAATACTGCGTGAAGACTTTGCTGAGTTGAATGTTTAACAGGGTTATGTGCAGCAGAATCTAAGTGTTTTTAGCTGAAATATAAAAGCATTATTGGTTCATACAGCCGAGTTGAAGTCAATTTAGGGTTTATAATGTCAAGGGTAACTGAAATTGAAGAGGAGCCAGAGATGGTCGTGAAGAAAAAGCAGGGAGGTTTCATTTGTAGATTAGAACCTAGTAATACAGATTGGATTAAACAGTTTCCAAGGACTGCAAAGTTGATACAGAGGTCGGGATGGTTCAGTTTTTGTGATAAATTGCAGGGATACCATTCACAATTGACAATGGCTTTTATTGAAAATTATAATGATGACAGGGTTCAGTTACAAACCTTAACTGTGAGAATCAATGAAGATTCTATTGCTGAAGCTATAAATGTTCCTGCAGAAGGTGAAAAGTGGTTTAAACAAAAGGACTTCAAAGAAGATTTCAGCGAATTCTTGATCCTGGGAAGTGAAAAGCTCGACTGGAAAAATGGAGTTCATGTTAGCAAAATGAAGCCAGAATGGAGAGTGCCATTGGAGGTAATTCAGAATTATATCACTTGTGATGGAAGGTATGATAGGGTTTTAAAGTGCCATTTGAAACTTCTAATGCATATTCATGGCAGTACACAGTTGAATCTTCCATTTTACCTGTTTAAGAGCCTCCAAAAAATGATTGCTAAGATTCAAAACCATCCAGCACATACAGCTCGCTCGGTTTATCACCAGGGGCTAATTAAGTTGTTGATTCTAACTCAGCTGCAAAAATAAGAAAGAACATGGGGTTCTCTGCTGACAGAGTTAGGGTTTAGTGATAATCCTAAAGAGAAAGGCAAGAATATGATTGAGGACGCTAACCAGTAGACAGCAAACCCTACAGAGATAGTTCAAAAGGGTAAAAATAAAGAGAATGATGCTGTATAGAGCAGTTTGAGCCCTGAAACACCCTGCACACAAGAAAATCCAGAAAAACTCAGTGACATGATTAAAAGCATTGCTTCAAAAAAGAAGAGTTGTAAACAGTTATTCAGGGAAGGCAGACCAAGAACCAGACTCAGTGAGAAAATGCAGATGGAAGAAAGAACAGTTCTGGAAGATGATAAGGAAGTTGTAGTTATTGAAGATGCTGCAAGTGAAGGACCAGTACACACAACAGAGGACAAGTATTATGAGTATATGGAACAGTTTATCGACATGCAGGGTGTAGCAGGTTCCACACCAGAAATGTTTTGTACAGACAAACAAAACAATCTTGAAGAAGGTTCAGTATCAAGAAATCTGCCTGAAGAAAGAAGTTGCATAAGAGAGGAAGATTTGGATATTTCCTCAGAACTTGGTCAATGTAAAAGATCTCTTCAAACTTATAAAGAACAAACAATATACCTGCAGGACATTAATGAGAAATTAATGGTGGAAAACAAAAGATTACGAGAAGACATGGAAAATAAGGAAGCAGAGTTCCAAAAATTACTGAAGATTTCCAAGAATATCCTCAAGGAGAAGCGAGACATGCAAAGACAACTGGAGCAGCTCAAATCCCAGAACAAGGAAAGTGATAAAGATGTTGAATTTGCGAGGCTTCAAAAGCGCTCACAGGTGCTTAGTGACTTAGCTGCCTTAGCTCAGGCTTCTAGAAGCCTTTAGGTGTTTAAAAGTTATTTGATTTTGAACTCATGTTGTTATATTTGACATCTGTATGACACTTGTAGCCTAAAATTTTGTAAGGGATTAACTTCCCACTTTTGAAGGAAGTTCGATCCAAAAATTTAGGAGCTATGGTTAATATCTAGATAGAGGATTTTTGTACAAAAGAAAGTCTCGATCAGAGAACTGGAGGTTGGCAGTTTTGGGAGTAATGCAAGATCAATTGTGAGCACATCTGTGTAACATGAGCATTTTGCAGCTTCAGTAACAAGTTCTATTTTTGAATAAACATGATGATGATTTGCCCTTGTGTTATATGAATTGTCTTTCTGATAACTTTGTTATGTATATGGTCATATATATTCCATTGCAATAATTCTTATCATGAGAAGACAATTATCTTTTTATTTTTATAAACATTGACAGTTTCACTTCATGATTTAGGATCATAGTACCTATATATTGAACTTTGTGATATACTCCATGTTATGCAGTATTTATTTGACTTTCCTGTAACTCTGATTTCACACCAGCCTATCCTTTTAAAAGTGTCATGTTTGCTTGTAAAGATTGTAAATACCCATATAATACAGTATGGATTGTGTGATATGTGCAGAACAGATTTGATTTTATATTAATTGACATATACCAGTTTGGTTTCTTGTAAATTGTGTGATGCCTTTATAATTTTTGATTTCATACCAATTGGTGTTTTCAGTGTGATTTCATTTGATTTGTACAAAGATTTTCTTAAGCTTGAATCCCGTAGTCTAGGTTCAACTTTAGGGATAACATCTTTTGGCGCCGTTGTCGGGGAACGGATAAAGGAAAGGATATCTTCCCTGGGTAATTGAAAATTTCACGGAACTGATTTTGTAAGGTGAATAGAATCAGCAAAACCTGATATAGACTACATTCAATCACATTTTAAAAAGTTACAGTGGCTTCAAGGAAGATAGGGACTCGAGGAAATCCCTCATCCCCTTTAAATCCAGGAGTCTCAGATCTAGAGCAGTTGTTAAAGGAGGCCAGGAGAAATCTGGTCTCTACTTCAAAGATCCCTGAATCTTCATATTTCCCACTTCCTTCTCTAAATCTACATTCAGAAAGAGGTCAAGAGGAGTTAGATTTGTTATTTACCCCTTCCAAAGTTGACAATTTTCAGGTCTTTACAAATCCCTTGATATCAGAACAAGTTAAGCTTGAAGCATTACAAACAGGTGCTTCTTCTTTATCTTCAATTCATACTCCTCTGGTTAAAACAGTCCCAGTAAATCAACCTAATATTGGTACTTTGTATCCCTCATCACAACAGTCAAGCAGTTTTCAGTTGAATACAAACCCTAAAATGGCTCAAAACCGAATGGCTGCTATGGTAGCAGAAAGATATGCCCCCCTTGTTTTGCCTCAGCCCCTCAATGCTCTTCCAGGAGAAGATTATCATAAGTATCTGCCAAGATTCGATGGCCAGGGAGATGTTACCGCAGAAGGCCATTGGAATATATTCATAGCTTTTACAGACAATCATAATTATGAGCATGCGGATGTTTGGATGAGATTATTTGTCCAAAGTCTAGATGGTGAGGTTAGAACATGGTTTCGGGAATTACCACCAAATTCCATAGATGGTATTGATGCATTACAAGAAGTATTTCTGAGACGCTGGGGGGACACGGAAGATTTCTTGTATTACCAAACAGAGTTTGAATCTTTAAAAAGAAAAAAGGGTGAAATTGTGGGTGAGTTTTCCAAAATATTTAACAAAGTGTATAGCAAGATCCCAGCTCAAATTAAACCTACTGAGACATCAGCAATGTTGTCTTATGCAAATTCATTTAATTATGAGTTTTCTTTGCTATTAAGAGAAAGAAAATCAGATTCACTTCAAAACATGCAAAATGCAGCATTAGAAGTAGAATCAAACATTTTGGCCTCCAACAGACTAAAAGACGAAATAGAAGATCAAACTATGGACAAAAAAGGAAAGAAAGTAGTCAGTACATCCAGTCATGTAGGAAAGGCATCAGAGGGCAGAATAGATGAAATGAGTAAACTCATAAAAAAATTGTATGACAAGATTGATAGACTGGAAGTGGGAAATAGAAATAGAAATCAGAGTAAACCCATGCCTGAAGGTGATAGAAATCCGAATCAGTTCAGAAGACCTTTTGCCCCTAGATTCTTCCCAAGAGAAGGGCGAAATAATGATATACAGAGGGAGAGACGAGAAAATGAAGACCAAAAGATTCAGCCTCCTTTTCAAAACAATAATGTCAGAGCGGATGAATCATATGAATTTGATGAAGGTGAGTTAGATGAATTGGAAGTTGAAGAACAGAATATTAGACAGTTTGATGATGATGCTCCTTCACATTTTATAACTCGATCTGATTATCAATATGCTACAGAGTTAGATCACTACGAAGAATATGATTATCAGATGTCTATGCCAGAGGTCTGTCAGCAAATGCCACAAAAATCATATGGCTTAAGGTCAGGGGTAAAACATGCAGCACAAACCAAGAAAGTGATGAAAGCTTCTTCTTTTAAACAAAATCTGCCTGCAAACCACAAACAAACTGTAAGTCAGAAAAAAGATGAAGATGTGAATCCAGAGGAGATTAATAAGTCTATTGGTGGTTTCAGTTTTGAACATGAACTTAATAAGGTAAAGATCCCTATGCCTTTGACTGAGTTGATAAAAAATAAAGTTTACAGGGAGGCCACCTTTAAAACCTTTAGCAATGCAGTGAATTCTAGTCTTGTGCCTTCTGATGAGATTAATCTGCAGGATGAAAATCCTACTATCATTGTGGGATCAAAAACTTTTGATCAAACGGATGGTAATTCAGAATATCCTCCGCCATTTTACATAACCTTTTCTGTACATGATCAACTGCTGCATAATTGTTTGCTGGATTCAGGAGCTTCACACAACCTTATGCCCAAAGCAGTCATGGAAGCTTTAGGACTGAGTGTAACAAGGCCATACCATGATTTATATGCATTTGATTCCAGGGCAGTCAAATGTATTGGGGTGATTAAGGATTTGGTGGTGAATTTAACCCAGATACCCATGAAGAGTATATTGATGGATGTTGTGGTGGCAGATATTTCTCCCAAGTTTGGTATGTTGCTGTCTAGATCCTGGGCGAAAAAGGTGGGAGGAACTCTGCAGATGGATCTCTCATATGCCACAATTCCAGTATTCGTGGGTGAATTCAGAAGATTGTACAGAGAAGTTCAAATGGCATACTTGGTAAGTGACAGCAACCACCCTAATAATCACCCTATTTATTCAATTGACAAAAACCTTGGGTTTTGTATGTTGCAATTGAATGATGAATCTGAGGGTGTTTTAAAGGTAGAAAAAGATGTCTCAATTCAGGTAAGAAGAGAAGAACATGATGGCTTATGGCAAATGTATTTCGATGGTGCATCAAGTAAAGAAGGGGCAGGGGCAAGAGTGTTATTGAGTTCAGCTGGAGGTGAGACTATTTCCCTTATGTTCAAATTGTTATTTAAAACAACAAACAATACTGCTGAATATGAGGCTTTGATCCTTGGATTAAGGGCAGCAAAAGACTTGGGCATTAAGGAGCTTGCTGTATTTGGCGACTCCGAATTAATAATTCAGCAAGTAAAAAAGGTGTACCAGGTAAAGCAGCAGTTGTTGAAAGTTTATAGGAATGAAGTCTGGGATCTAATTCAAAATTATTTCATAGCCTTTAATATCACCTTTGTCCCAAGAGAATATAATGAAACAGCTGATTCCTTAGCCTTAGCAGCAGCCTATTTAAAAGTGCCAAAGGTTACTCATCTGAAATATCCAATTGATGTTAGGTTCAGACCTGCTGTCCCAGATAATATTAAACATTGGAAGGTTTTTAATGATGATCAGGAAATAAAAGAATTTATGGAATTGGTAGGTGAATTTTCAGATGATACTGTTGATCATGAACAGGATTCAGAATGGGTGGAAAATGAACCATGCATAAATAATTCAATTGCTGATCATAAAATTGTGGAGTTAAAAGGGAATTTTATTCCAAAGGGACTTGTTCCTTTAGAAAGATTGTTTTCAAAAGATGATACACTGATAAAACCTACTCTACAGACTACTGAAGAAAATGTTATGGAATATAACATTGGTTCTGAAAAGCAGCCTCAAATGATAAAATTGTCAAAATTGTTGTCAGACGATGAAAGAAGAAAATATCTAGATTTGCTGAAAGAATATAAAGACATTTTTGCTTGGTCATATCAGGATTTGAAAACATATGATACCAGCATAATTCAGCACAGGATCCCTCTAAAACCAAACACTAAGCCTTTCAGACAGAAGCTTAGAAGGCTAAATCCAGCATTGCTTCCAGTAATTGAAAAAGAGGTGAAAAAACTATTAGATGCAAAAATCATTGTGCCTTTAAGATATTCATCTTGGGTTGCTAATTTAGTCCCTGTACGGAAGAAAAATGGAGAGATAAGATTATGTGTAGACTTCCGTAACCTGAATAAATCATGCCTCAAAGATAACTATTCATTGCCAAAGATAGATCAGATTTTGCAGAAGCTAGTAGGTGCTCACAGGCTTTCAATGATTGATGGATTTTCTGGTTATAACCAGATTGTAGTTCAGCCAGAAGACCGAGAGAAAACAACATTCACCACGCCTTGGGGAACCTTTATGTATGACAAAATGCCTTTTGGGCTCATGAATGCAGGTGCTACTTTTCAGAGGGCTATGGATATAGCTTTTGTGGGAGAAAATGAAAAGTTTGTAGTGATATACCAGGATGACATCACAGTCTTTTCTAAATCCAATGAAGAGCATCTTAAACACTTAAGACAAATTTTTGTCAAATGCAGGAAGTTTGGTTTATCATTAAATCCTAAAAAATCTCACTTTGCCCTGACAGAAGGCAAACTGTTAGGCCATATTGTATCTGCTGAGGGAATAAAGATAGATCCAGAGAGAGTCAAGGCTATTCTAAAAATCAACATTCCCAGAAACAAAAAAGAAATTCAATCCTTTGTTGGAAAAATCAACTTCTTAAGATGGTTTATTCCAAATTTTGCAGAGATAATAAAGCATATCACTCAAATGCTTAAAAAGGACAGTGAGGTTAAGTGGTCTAAACAGGCTAAACAAGCATTTGAAAACATAAAACAAGCATTGATAGAAGCCCCAGTCCTGATGGCTCCTAATTACACAAAGGATTTTTCCATATTTTCATTTGCATCAGAAGATACTATTGCTGATGTGTTGTTACAAAAGAACTCTGATAATTTGGAACAACCCATATCATTCTTCAGCAAAACATTAAGGGATTCTGAGCTGAAGTATAATATAATGGAAAAACAGGCCTATGCCTTAGTTAAAGCTCTGAAATTTTTTAGAATATATGTTTTACACTCTAAGGTTGTGGCATATGTCCCAAATGCAGCAGTTAAGGAAATTCTGGCACAGCCTGATAGTTAAGGCAAGAGAGGCAGATGGATAACTAAGGTCATGGAATATGACATAGAAATTAAGCCAACAAAATTGGTAAAAGGACAGGGACTGGCTAAATTGCTCTCAGATTCAAATTGTCAAGTTTTGAATCTTCACATCATGGCTGAGCAGTCAGAGCAGATTATGACAACATAGCATAGTAAAGAGCAGATTTATAACAGGTATGCTGAATCTGATTGGTATAAGGATGTGGTGTATTTTCTTTTGTATTTACAATTCCCTCTTGAATTGAACAGGAATGAATGCAGATCTTTGAAACTAAAGGCCATGAAGTATGTTTTAATGGATCAGATGTTGTATTGGAAGGACCCGGGGGGGATACTGTTGAAATGTTTGGAGAAATATGAAGTTCATGCTGTGATTGCAGAATTGCATAGTGGAGTGTGTGGAGGACATAAGTATTAGAAGGCAACTGCCTTCAAAATCTTGAGAGCAGGATATTACTGGCCTAACCTGTTTTCAGATGTTTATCAACAGGTTAGATCATGTATTGAGTGTCAGAAGTTTGCGGGGAAGCAAAAGCTTCAATCCTTACCTCTAAAGCCTATTTCTGTGAATGGTCCATTTCAGCAGTGGGGACTAGACTTTATTGGTGAAATTCACCCTCCATCTAGTGGACAACATAAATGGATTTTGACTGCTACTGATTTCTTCACAAAATGGGTGGAAGCAGTTCCAACAAGGAGAGCAACAGAACAGGTAATAATTACTTTCCTTCAAGAAAATATTTTGAGTAGGTTTGGATGCCCCAGAAAATTACTCACTGACAATGCCCCTGCCTTCAAATCAAAAAAGATGGTGAATTTTTGTCAGGAGAATAACATTAGCCTTAAGCAGTCTACACCATACTATCCACAAGGAAATGGATTAGCAGAATCTAGTAACAAAAACATTGTAAACAGTATCAAGAAAATGTTGTTTGAAAACAAACGAAGTTGGGACAACAAATTAAAATTTGCTCTATGGGCTGATAGAGTAACGATTAAAAAGTCAATTGGGACATCCCCTTTCCAATTGGTTTATGGGACTGATGATGTTTTCCCTGTCCATTTAGTCACTCCAGTCATGAAGTTTTTGCAGGAAATTGAAGAAGAGCCAGATAATATCAGGAGACGAATGTTCCAGATAGTGCAATTGCAGCAGGAGAGAGAAGCCATCAAGGATACAACTGAGAAACATCAAAAAAGGATGAAAGACAGTTTTGATAAAAGGGTTAAAAAATATTTGTTTACAGTTGGTGATCTTGTGCTCAGATGGGATGCAAGAAAAGATGAAAAAGGTAAGCATGGGAAGTTTGATAACTTATGGATAGGGCCTTTTTCAATCATAAAAATCCTTGGAAATAATACTTTTGTCTTGCAAAATTTGAAAGGAGAAGAGATTGCAGGTCCAGTCAATGGACGTTTCTTAAAACCTTTTTACACAGAGTGAAAGACAAGGGGTTATTGTACATAGTCATTGTATATATCATTTTATTGCAAATAAGACTCCAGCCCAATGGACATGGCACTGATCAACAAGTTCTCAAAGTCTCCGAAAGAAACTTTGTCCCCAGACGGAGCCAGATGTTATCTCTAGGGTGGTTCCTCCTACTTATTTTTAAATTGTTTGATTATGATTGGTTTTATTGTTTTTAATTTTACTCTGTTTCATATTTTATATTTGGTTCTTCACCATTAGGGTTCCTGGGTTACTTAAGATCATCAAAGTTTTTATTCATTAATTATGAGCCCATGTATGTGCAAAAGAGTATGTGTTACATGGTGCAATCTTACAAACTGGTGGCGTTTTTCCAGACTGGAAGCATATTGTGAGCTTGCAGCATATTGATTTTATTTAATGTCAGAATGATCACATGACATTTATCAAAAGGTTTATGATTTACTTCATGAAATATAAGCTTATATCATAGGTATTCGACATCTAATATGTTTTTACATTCCTGACCATGAATAATGAGTCATGCGGTGGCAATTATGGAAGAATACAGGTGTTGTCATTTCAAAGTTAAAACTGTTCATATAATAAGTACTTATGGTCATCATAGCAAGAACAGCCCAATGCACATGTTCCCTTAAAATGTTTTTCATTATTCTGCTGAAGAAGGGTTATTCGCAGACTGGTTTGGTTCATTGTTTATCTTCATTTGATCGCGAGCAGTGTTATGTAAAGGTTCTAAAAATTTTGGGTTTATGTCCGAACCCTAGGGCTTGTAAATTTAGAGTTCGAATACATTTGTGCTTCCTTGCGTAGCAGAGCACGCAGCTTCAGCATCACCATTCTTAAAGCACACCGCCGCATGACAAATGCCCTGTTCAGAACAATACTGCGTGAAGACTTTGTTGAGTTGAATGTTTAACAGGGTTATGTGCAGTATAATATAAGTGTTTTTAGCTGAAATATAAAAGCATTATTGGTTCATACAGCCGAGTTGAAGTCAATTTAGGGTTTATAATGTCAAGGGTAACTGAAATTGAAGAGGAGCCAGAGATGGTCGTGAAGAAAAAGCAGGGAGGTTTCATTTGTAGATTAGAACCTAGTAATACAGATTAGATTAAACAGTTTCCAAGGACTACAAAGTTGATACAGAGGTCGGGATGGTTAAGTTTTTGTGATAAATTGCAGGGATACCATTCACAATTGACAATGGCTTTTATTGAAAATTATAATGATGATAGGGTTCAGTTACAAACCTTAACTGTGAGAATCAATGAAGATTCTATTGCTGAAGCTATAAATGTTCCTGCAGAAGGTGAAAAGTGGTTTAAACAAAAGGACTTCAAAGAAGATTTCAGCGAATTCTTGATCCTGGGAAGTGAAAAGCTCGACTGGAAAAATGGAGTTCATGTTAGCAAAATGAATCCAGAATGGAGAGTGCCATTGGAGGTAATTCAGAATTATATCACTTGTGATGGAAGGTATGATAGGGTTTTAAAGTGCCATTTGAAACTTCTAATGCATATTCATGGCAGTACACAGTTGAATCTTCCATTTTACCTGTTTAAGAGCCTCCAAAAAATGATTGCTAAGATTCAAAACCATCCAGCACATACAGCTCGCTCGGTTTATCACCAGGGGCTAATTAAGTTGTTGATTCTAACTCAGCTGCAAAAAGAAGAAAGAACATGGGGTTCTCTGCTGACAGAGTTAGGGTTTAGTGATAATCCTAAAGAGAAAGTCAAGAAGATGATTGAGGACGCTAACCAGCAGACAGCAAACCCTACAGAGATAGTTCAAAAGGGTAAAAATAAAGAGAATGATGATGTACAGAGCAGTTTGAGCCCTGAAACACCCTGCACACAAGAAAATCCAGAAAAACTCAGTGACATGATTAAAAGCATTGCTTAAAAAAAGAAGAGTTGTAAACAGTTATTCAGGGAAGGCAGACCAAGAACCAGACTCAGTGAGAAAATGCAGATGGAAGAAAGAACAGTTCTGGAAGATGATAAGGAAGTTGTAGTTATTGAAGATGCTGCAAGTGAAGGACCGGTACACACAGCAGAGGACAAGTATTATGAGGATATGGAACAACTTATCGACATGCAGGGTGTAGCAGGTTCCACACCAGAAATGTTTTGTACAGACAAACAAAACAATCTTGAAGAAGGTTCAGTATCAAGAAATCTGCCTGAAGAAAGAAGTTGCATAAGAGAGGAAGATTTGGATATTTCCTCAAAACTTGGTCAATGTAAAAGATCTCTTCAAACTTATAAAGAACAAACAATAAACCTGCAGGACATTAATGAGAAATTAATGGTGGCAAACAAAAGATTACAAGAAGACATGGAAAATAAGGAAGCAGAGTTCCAAAAATTACTGAAGATTTCCAAGAATATCCTCAAGGAGAAGCGAGACATGCAAAGACAACTGGAGCAGCTCAAAGCCCAGAACAAGGAAAGTGATAAAGATGTTGAATTGGCGAGGCTTCAAAAGCGCTCACAGGTGCTTAGTGACTTAGCTGCCTTAGCTGAGGCTTCTAGAAGCCTTTAGGTGTTTAAAAGTTATTTGATTTTGAACTCATGTTGTTATATTTGACATCTGTATGACACTTGTAGCCTAAAATTTTGTAAGGGATTAACTTCCCACTTTTGAAGGAAGTTCGATCCAAAAATTTAGGATCTATGGTTAATTTCTAGATAGAGGATTTTTGTACAAAAGAAAGTCTCGATCAGAGAACTGGAGGTTGGCAGTTTTGGGAGTAATGCATGATCAATTGTGAGCACATTTGTGTAACATGAGCATTTTGCAGCTTCAGTAACAGGTTCTATTTTTGAATAAACATGATGATGATTTGCCCTTGTGTTATATGAATTGTCTTTCTGATAACTTTGTTATGTATATGGTCATATATATTCCATTGCAATAATTCTTATCATGAGAAGACAGTTATCTTTTTTATTTTTATAAACATTGACAGTTTCACTTCATGATTTAGGATCATAGTACCTATATATTGAACTTTGTGATATACTCCATGTTATGCAGTATTTATTTGACTTTCCTGTAACTCTGATTTCGCTCCAGCCTATCCTTTTAAAAGTGTCATGTTTGCTTGTAAAGATTGTAAATACCCATATAATACAGTATGGATTGTGTGATATGTGCAGAACAGATTTGATTTTATATTAATTGACATATACCAGTTTGGTTTCTTGTAAATTGTGTGATGCCTTTATAATTTTTGATTTCATACCAATTGGTGTTTTCAGTGTGATTTCATTTGATTTGTACAAAGATTTCCTTAAGCTTGAATCCCGTAGTCTAGGTTCAACTTTAGGGATAACAAACTCTTTTCAAATTTGCATAACTCTTCTGTATGTCCCGAGCTGCCTTTAAATTCTGCCTGATCTAAACAACTTCTTGTTCCATTTCCTTGACCATCTCTGGTCCAAGTACTACCCTATTCACTGGTCTATCCCAATTCACTGGAGTCCTCCATCCCTTGCCATACAATGCCTCAAATGGACTCATCCCCAATGATGCATGATGTTCATTATTGTATGCAAATTCTACCAAGTGTAGGTAATCTTCCCACTTGGATGGTTTATCCATCACATACATTCTCAGCATGTCTTCAAGAACCTGATTCACCCTCTTAGTTTGGCCATCTGTTTGAGGATGATATGTTGTACTGAAATTCAATCTAGAGCCCAATTCCTGAAATAATCCTTTCCAGAAATTAGAAGTGAACTTTGTATCATGGTCAGAAATTATTGCCTTGGGCAATCCATGCAATCTGAATATCTCTCTCATGAAGATATTTGCAATGTCATTAGCCTTGTGAGTGGACTTGACTGGAATAAAGTGAGCTACCTTTGATAGCTTGTCCACCACAACTATGATTGAATCATGCTTCTTCACTGTCATGGGCAGACCTGTTATAAAATCCATAGAGATCACTTCTCACTTCCATTCCGGAATGGGTAAGGGCTGCAACAATCCTGCTGGATGTTGGTGCTTTGCCTTGAATTGTTTGCACTTCTGACACCTAGCAATGTACTCAGCTATGTCCTTCTTCATACCATGCCAAAAGTATTTCTTTCTTGATGATGTTATAGTCTTTTGATATCCTGGGTGTCCAGAGTATGGCATTTGATGTATTTCATCCATCACTAGCTTCTTCAAATCTGCACTATTTGGAATGTACAATCTACCTTTGTAGATGAGAATATTATCTTCACCAAGCTGATATCCCGCACACTTTTCATCCACATTGCCCTGCTACAACTTCTCTTTAATTTGAAGGAAAGTTTCATCACTAGCTTGAGCCTCAAGGACTCTTATCTTCAAATCTGATTTGCACATACTTACTACTGCAACATGAAATTTTCTGCTAAGGGCATCTGCAACCTTATTCTCTTTCATTTTTACATGCTTAATTTCAAAATCAAGTTCACAAAGAAACTCCATCCATCTAGCTTTCCTAGCATTCAAGTTTGGCTGATCAAACAAATACTTCAAGCTCATGTGGTATGTTCTAAGCTCGAATCTCCTTCCCATCAAATAATGTCTCCACATCTTGAGAGCATGTACTATGGCTGCTAATTCTAAATCATGTGTGGCATAATTCTTTTCATGCTCTTTTAATTTCCTTGAGTCATAGACAATCACAAATCCTTCTTGCATGATCACTCCACCTATCCCTTCAATCTGTGCACACTACAGAATCCTTCTTTGGATTTGTTATCTTCAAAACAAGTGCGCTGGTAAGTAGCTCCTTTAACTGCTGAAATCTTTTTTCACACTTTTCAGACCATACAAAATTGATATTCTTCTTCTGCAATGAAGTAATTGGGTGAGCTATCTTGGAGAATCCTTCAATGAACCTTCTGTAGTAACCAGAAAGACCCATGAAATATCTAACATCTGAAACATTCTTTGGAGTAGACCAATCCATAATGGCATTAATCTTCTCTAGATCAACTGCAATTCCTTCTTCAGAAATGACATGACCCAAATACTGAATCCTCTTTTGGTATAACTCACACTTGCTTAATTTGGCATACAACTGATGTTCTCTAAGTACTTGCAACACCATTCTTAGATGTTTCTCATGTTCTTCTTCATTCCTTGAATAAACAAGAATGTCATCTAAGAACACAATCACAAACTTATCCAAATATTTGTTGAACACACTATTCATGAGACACGTGAATGTAGCAGGTGCATTGGTAAGACCAAATGGCACCACAGTGAACTCATAATGACCATATCTAGTTCTGAAAGCCGTCTTGTGAATGTCTTCTTCTTTTATCCTCACTTGATGGTACCCAGACCTCAAATCAATCTTCGAAAACACCTTATCTTCCTTCATTTGATCAAATAAGTCATCAATACTTGGCAATGGATACTTGTTCTTGACTGTCACTTTATTAAGCTGCCTGTTATCAATACACAGCCTTAAATTCCCATCCTTCTTCTTGACAAATAACACCAGTGCTCCCCAAGGAGACACACTGGGCCTGATATACCTTTTGACCATTAATTCTTGTAGCTGCATCTTCAACTCTACCAATTCCGGTGTGCTCATTCTATAAGGAGCTTTGGAATTTGGTGTTGCCCCTAGGACAAGATCAATGGTAAAATCAATATCTCTCTTTGGTGGTAGTCTCAGTACTTCATCCGGAAACACATCTTGGAACTCTTGCAACAATGGGAAGTCTTCTATCATTGGACCTTTGTCCTCTGACGAATTTGACATATGAATTGCATATAATTGGAAACCTTTCTTATAAAACTTTTTCAACTATAAGGCTGAAATATGTCTTACTGAAACTTGCTTGGGAATTCCCCTTACCAATCTTGGTCTTACCTCTTCATTAATACATTCAAGTGCTTTCTCATAATAGTCCAACTTGGCTCTATGCTTTTCCAACCAATCCATGCCAATTAGTGCATCATAATATCCTAATGGTAATACAATTAAATCTACATGTGTGTGGAGTCCATTCAATTCTATGGAGCACTCCACCACTACTTCACTTACTTTTCTCTTGGTCCCTGTGGATAATTGAACTAGCCAAGACTTATTATGCTTCACTTTTCTAAGAGAACAACCTTCAACCACTTTTGGAGAAACATAAATATGAGTAGATCTCGAATCAATCAAAACATAACTAGATTGCTTAGCAATATTACCTTCAACTTCCACCACTGATGATTGATCTGCTTGATGATTATCCAACTCTGCATAAATTTGAGGCATTGCCCTTGCCATGTCCTCCACTGTAGCTTCTCCCTTTAAGTTGTACAACCTCCGAGGATTCTCCTTCCGATGTGGACAATCCTTTAGCATGTGGTTTTCTCCACATCCCCAACATTGAAGTGACCCTTTTGATGCTTTTTTTGCTGCTACTATTGGCTTGAATCCACTCCTTGCTTGCTGCCCCTGTGGAAAGGTTCTGGGTTGACTTTTGAATGGTGGCTTGAAGCCACTCTTCTTTTGATCAAACCTCCCTCTTCGATTTCTTTTCCATGCTGGGTTAACCTCCGATTTTCCTTTATTCTGCTCATATCAATGCATTGCCATCCTAATGGCTTCATTAAGACTTGGGGGATTAACAAAATCAATCCTATCTCTGAAACTTTGAGGTAGACTCCCAAGAAAGCATTGGATTTTTACTCTCTCATCTTTAATGTAATTCACATACCTCAATAATTCCAAAAATTTATGGACATGTTTTTCCATAGATTTTTGTCCCAACCTAAGTTCATTGAAATATTTTATCTTATTGTCATAATACCTAGCAGAAAGGTACTTTTCCTTGAAGTACTTCTTAAATCTCTCCCAGTTGATCTTCCTTTCACTGATCCCTTTCACTTGCAAGAGGTTGTCCCACCAAATGGAAGCTCTTCCATTTAGATTGTAAATGGAAATTCTGGCCTTTTCATTTCCTGAGTAGTCCTGAATTCTAAAATATTTTTTCATTCCAAAAAGCCATGCCTTTGCCTCTTGGCCAGTCTTGTCTTCTCTATCAAATGTGGGAGGCCTTGCCTTCCTGAATTCTCCCTGTGGGATTCCTTTGAACTTCTTTCTTCCATCAAATATCTTGGGCATAAGCTTTGAGAATTCTTTGAGAACCTCTGGAGTCACATGATCTACTAGAAGAAGATCCAGAGGAAGGTGTTCTATGGTTTCTGCTCACAGAACTCTTCCTTGGGCTTGGAGTCCTCTTCTTTGAATGACCTCTAGAGTGACTCTTTGCATCTCTTCCTTCTTCACCTACATTGCTTGGGTTGGAACCAAGGTTTATCTTGTGTTGCATATCAGTGAGGATTTGCAAAATAGCAGCATTGAGTTGGTTTTGTTCTTCTTGAGCCTTCATCAACCTTTCATTGAAGCTCACCATGGTTTCAACCAAATTCTGAGGAGTTACTTGCTCCCTTCTCCCATTTGATTCAGTCTCAGCATTTCCTTCTTGCACATTTTATCCTAGAACGTCTTCTTCATGCTCATAAGGATCCCGAGCATCATTTATGGTCACCATTTTTCTTTTGAGACCCTCTTCCCTGTATGCTACTTCTGCTACACTATTAAATCTTATGAGCTGTAAGCACTGTGCATTATGAAAATATTTGTTAGACATATTAGGAATGATTATAGAAACATAAACAATCAATATTTAGCATAATCAAACTCAGGGAATCATTCTCAAAGATATCATGCATTTATTTCTTTTGCCCATTCATGCAATTCTAGAAATTGCCCATATTGTCAACAATATGGCAAAATGGTCACTGACACTTTTCTGCTCTAATTATCTATGATGTATGATAGTCCCATTCAAATTCTGATTATGTTCCATTATTCTAGGTTGGATAAGATTTCCAATGCCTATCCCCGTGCTCCATTCTGACTTCGGGTGTGGAAACTACATCACATCAAAAATGACAAATTTCGCCACAATTTTGCACTTTTTACACAGTTGTAAAATATCTTGAACTGCCAACTTTAGCTACCTGTAGAAGCAAATCTATAAGGATTCAGGAAAAATTTTCTACCGGGAAAAGTTAGTCCATATAACAAGGAACACTCAGAAACTCAAAGATCTTTATTCCGAGGCACCATTCATCTTATATAAAATTCTGGGTTTGACTACTTTTAACTTTTGACATTTTCCAAATTTTCAAGATTTTGAGCCAAAAATGGCTATCTCCCAAACTAAGCATTTCTAGAAAATCTCTGTCTAACGGAAGATGTCTGTTTTATTGAGAATATGAAATGTTGGGTTCAGTAAAATTCTTGAATCCTAATTACAGGGTCACTTTCATCTACTACAAGCTTTTCAAAATCTCCCAAAAGTGGCCCGAAATAGTGCTTTTTGGTCTTCACACTCACTCTGAATCCACATCCTTTGGAGTTTGGCTCCAAAATTACAAACTTAACACTGTGCCTGCTCCATGACCGCTCCATATCAGTTTCGGCTCAATCTGAGCTTCTGTCAAGCATTGGGACACCGATTTATAAAAGCCATTAATCCCAAATTTACGCCAAATTGTAGCATAATGGGCTCGGGATCCTCACTGGTTCATTCATAGCTTCCGCTAATGGCCTCAGAATGCCACTGAACTCATCCATTTCTGATTTTGCTTGCTCCTGCAATCCAAAAGTCAAATTTTAGGCTCTATACTTTTTTTTTCACCTAAACTCAAAAGCCGAAATCCAAAGTTGCGGGTTCGGAATTGCAAAAATTCCAAAACGTAATTTTCAAAACTTTGCATTCCCGCAACCCGAAACCCAAAATACCAAAATTGCGGGTTCGAAATTGCGGAAAACCAAAACGCATTTTTCAAAATTTTGCGTTCCCGCAACCCGAAACCTGAAATTCGAAATTGCGGAAATCCAAAATGCAATTTTCAAAAATTTGCGTTCCCGCAACCCGCAACCTGAAATCCGAAATTGCGGGTTTAGAATTGCGGAAATCCAAAATGCAAAATTTGGAAATCCTCGTTCCCACAACATGAAATCCCAAAATCCGTAACTGTGGAACACCTCTGACCCTGCAACTTGCGGGGTTCATAACTCCTTTGTCCATTGGCCAAATGAGGCGAGTCTGGAACCATTGGAGAGATCTATGAAATGGTGTGATCCTCTACCACATATGAGAACTCTGATCCTGTCATTTTTCCATATCAAAATGACGCCCCAAACTTCTCCAATACCACATTAAAACATTCTGTTACCTTCCTGCAAACTCAAAGTTTGGTCCAAGCAGCTCCAGTGTTGCAACCTGGGCTCTGATACCAATCCGTCACATTCCCTTCCATCAATTCAGTGCCAGGAAGGAAACATGACCCACATACCGGGCTTATTGGCAATCTCAGCTCCATACATTACTAAGAAATGCATAATAAATAAAAACTTATGTATACGAATACATGCTTAATATAAACACAACGGAATTAAAACATAATAACACACACACAGACTGGAATGCATCAGCATATCTATCCCAAGCAGATGATGAATCAAAAGACAGAGAATCAATCTCATTCTTATGCTATGCACCAGCTTCATATCAACCATATTAAGATATTCCTTTCATCTCATAACATGAATAATTAGCATTTAGAATTAACACATTGCAGAACACAGGATGCATATAAATTAAACCACCGAGAATACTTATCTTTGAGATGAAGTTGTCCAAACAACTAGCTATGTGAGAGCAACGTTCCACCCAACCATAGATCTCTGTCTAGCCTGTATTCTTTCAGCTGAGAGATCACCCCCCGAGGTGAGTTGTGTATCCACTAAGGAGGAACTAGATGGGTTCACTCACAGCCATGGTTTCACTCAACAGTTATGCTAAGCAAACACACAATTGGGTTTATCAAGCATACAAAAGACAAATGAGGGAAATGCTAAGCCAGTGAGCTCAACCACATAGCTATAGTCATCTCAAGATAATTCAAACAGTCAAGGCACCCACAGTACCTACCACACCCAACACAAGGAAGGTCCCCTTCTCTGCTGCACAGTTCCTCAGGCATACCTTCCCTCCAGTGCTCTTCAGGATGGGCATAGAAAGGTCTAAGATGCTAAATCTTTGAGATTCCAGCCTTTACTGGGTTTATCAAGCATTCCCAATCTCTGCTCAGTCATTCACACTTGGATTTCTCAGAATTCTATCGTCAAAATAACTCAATCTCGTCACTGGTTTTATGGGCTATAAAAACTGGGGTTTCCAATGGATTTTGGAGTATCTAATACTCTCAATTTCACCCCAAGGTTCATATCTATGGATCCCCCATTGGATTTCACTATCAATACCAAATTAGTGGCATTTATGGCTCTTCAAAACGTCGGTTCTTGCAAAGTTGTGATTTCTGGTTTTTGCTCACTGCTGGGAATTCGTAATGGATGAAAAATGATGCTGGGTTCTTCCACAATGGAATGGGAATGGGAAAGAAGCAAATCCCATGAGGTAGGGTGACTTGTGGTACAAGAAAAACAGAGCCCATACCTGCCATATGAATTTCTGGGCTGCCCATGCTCCATTGAAGCCATGGACTGAATTGTTCAACAGCTTCCTTACAATAGAATTAAATGTCAGCAAGGAAAGTCAAATGGGTTCTCACAGTGACATTTGGAAGAATATGGTTCATCCGCATAACCCCCTCACCACTCCCTAGTGGAATACACATGCCCCCTTCTCATTCGTTGCTTCCATAGCCAATTTTGGTATTTTATTGAAATATCAATATTTACATCATTTACAATATTCCATGGCTTAATAACACATGGGTAACAAAATATCAAATGCTTGTCCATTCTAAATAAAATCCGAACATACACTAACGGGGCCTTGGCCTTGAGCTCCACGCTAGGGAAACATACATCGCATGTATACAACATTTACATTAGACCCAATATTTCATAAGGGTCAAAATTGGGGTATTACAGTTGTCCCAATGGAACTAGGTTATAACCTTCATACCTTGTGCAACTTTGGTGGCATATCGTTTTTCCATTCAACATTAAGGCTGGCCCTAGTTCAGATTTACCATATCACACCTCACGTGAAGGTTCCTGGTTTAGAAGAAAGATGTGCATGAGTCAAACCATCCATATAATGGTAAGGTTAGCCAAATTCAAAAGCTCGTAACCATACATATAATAGTGAAGTTAACCGAATTCAAAAGCTCATAGCTTGGGTGGGCCTAACTGTTAAGAGCATGTGTTTCCTCATAGAAGATCATAGATTCAAATCCACAAGGGGAAGGGTATGTACACCAAAATTAAATAAGAGTGAAATTTCAACTAGAATAGGTAATGATCATGTTATAGTTTAACAATTCAACTATTCATTAACTATTAATATAAGGCTAGAACTAGAACAATAAAATATCCATTAATAACTCAAGTCTCATACTATTTGATGCACATTTTGATGAATCTTGACTCTATATGTTTTTCATATAAATAAATATAAACTCAAATAGCATAAGAAATAATGATTTTGCAAGAACAAGACAATAAAAATGGAACATAAACACACAAATCATTTAAAACAAATGTGTGACTATTATTCATCATAATCAATAATATCATATGTTATGTTTAAAATGTGAGATATGTTTCAAGTTGCTTACAATGAAGAATGAATGTTACTTCAAAATTGAACATGTAAATATATTTTTAATTTTTTAAAATTTTAAAAATGGGTGTTTTTGTATTTATGGAATTTCTATTTCCTTTTTTTAATTATACTAAGTTTATTTATTTATGTATTTTTTTTCTAATCATATTCATATCCATATTAGTACTTGAATATTGTTTTTATGGTGTATAGTATTCATTGCACCAAGTGAAATGAGGTTCTCTACAATCCAGTATGGGGGAGATGTTGTAACGTTTGTGATGTAACAAAATAATTAAAAAAAATCACGTCGGCTCATAAAATAAAAAATTATGGAAAGTATTTAAAAAAAATCCATGTTGCTTCATAAAATAAAATATTATGAAAAGTAATTAAAAAATAGATCTTCATTTATAAAATAAAAACTTAAAACTTAAACCTGGATCTATAAATCAAGAGAGATTAAATTTAAAAAGAAGAAATATACCTCAAGAAATTGGATCCCTCTCAATAGATACAAGTTTAAGAAACAAGGTGCTCTACAGCCCAACATGGGGGAGATGCTGTAACGTTTGTTACTAACAAAATAACTAAAAAATAATAATAAAAATTCATGTCGGCTCATAAAATAAAAAATTATGGAAAGTATTTAAAAAAAATCCATGTTGGTTCATAAAATAAAATATTATGAAAAGTAATTAAAAAATAGATATTCGTTTATAAAATAAAAACTTAAAATTAAACCCGGATCTATCAATCAAGAGAGATCAAATTTATTGAGTTTAAATTTAAAAAAAGAAATACACCTTAAGAAATTGGATCCCTCTTGTGCTTGATAGATACGGGTTTAAGATGGATCTATGCTGGTTCATAAACAATAATAAACCAGCATAGATCCAAATCCTAGGGTCTATCAAGCGCCGAGATAGATCAAATATCCCGAGGTGCAAACCTCTCCTTGAATAGCTCCTTGAGTGCAATACGTGAGCCACATAATCCTAAGCTCTAAATTCTTTACTTTATATTATTTTTTTTGTTTATGTCCAACATAATATTTATTACTTTTTACTTTGTATTATTTTTTTTTGTTTACTTTGTATTATTTTGTTATTCGACAAACACTCTAAAATCTCATATTTACATTTTACTTTGTATTAAAAGTAAAAAGTAAAGTTTCTAGTTTAAGTTTCATATTTACTTTTTACTTTGAATGATTCTTTTTTGTTTATGACCGACATAATATTTATCACCTAATCCTAAGCTCTAAAGACCTAATCCTAAGCTCTAAAGTCTCTAGTTTAAGTCTCATATTTACTTTTTACTTTGTATTATTCCTTTTTTTTATGACCGACATAATATTTATTCCTTTTTGCTTTGTATTATTCCTTTTTATTTACTTTGTATTATTTTATTATTAGACAAACACTCACATGTTAGAAAATCTTCCTCATACTCAGCTGTAGAGCACCTCTCGGCACATTAAAAATAGATAAAATTAGTTAATAATTAAGATAAAAAAAAATCTTATTAAATAAAATAGATAAAAAAGTGTCTTATTAAGATCCATTTAAATAACCAATTCCATAAATTCAAACACCTTCCATCTTTCACACATAAAAACAACGAAAATAATTGGCTCTATTTTAACTCATAAAAAGGCAACCTTATCACTTAGAATATCAATTTCCTAGAAGAAAGAGTTCTAACATGTATTAATGATCAAACAACTACTATTAATGATAAAACAACTACTATTTTAAACAAAGGCCTTATATCTAGGTGTATATATATATATATTTTTTAGAAAAATAAGGCGGTGACTTTGTTATAAATGTGGAATGAAGTCATTGATGGGAGAAGGATAGTGCGTGCATGATGAGATCCAAAATAATCGAGCCAAACAAGATGACATAAACATTATGCAACATATTCTCTTTACACGGTATTACGCATAAGCCATCACGTTGTGGAGGTTCTATCCGTCCTTCAAATATTCCCCTCATTCACATTAAAAATTAATTTGATGTTGAAGGTCATATTTGATGTTGATGTTGAATACGAATGGATTTTTTTACGTTTGTTTTGGAGTAAGTTAATTTAGTAGTAAATATATTTTTATACTACCTACTATATATGTTTAAATTTTTATTAGTTTCTAAATTAATAAAAATTTCAATTTTATAAAATTTAAGTATTAAATTCAAAATTTCAGTGCTACTTCATTGTATCCTCTTTTATTGTCGTAGCTTAGTTGTTTAGGAGAGCCAATTGGAACTACTAGAGAGATAGAGTCTAGAGAGATAGAGTTCCTTAGTTTTTCATACAAAAGTCTTTGTTCTAATTCTAAGTGTAGAACTTTGTCTTGTAATTCTTTTATTTTAGTTTTTTCATCCCATCTTTTTTTTTTACATTCATTCCCTACTTTCAATACAACCAATTTTCTTTTGTGATTCTCTATTTGAGATTTTATAATTATCAGTTATATTTGTGTTTCCTTCCTATCCCTTGCATAAGTTATATCCCACTCCTTTTTCCAATACTTCCACCTTATCATGGCTAAAGCCAAACTTTCTTGATTGTCATCACTAGGGTGTTCATACTAATGAATTGACTTGTGCATCTATGAATGCTCATGGTGTGCACAATAGTTTGGATGCCTATGAGTGTTGTCCATATGCACTAAAGGATACCTTTCAAATCCCTTGAAACAAAATTCTTGAATTCTAAAGTTGAAAAAGGGGCACTAAAATTTATGAGAGCAACTAGAATTAACACTGTGAAAAGAACCACTGAGATCCTACAGTGAAGTCCCCATAGAAATTAACTGAAAAGAGGTTTGAAAATGTTGAAGAAACAAGGTAGAATTCCCAACATGGCTTGGAAACAGAATGACCAAGAAGGGTGGCAAGAAACCCTCCTTTCATTACTAAATCCATTAACCCCACACATATCTATCCATACCATCTAATCCTTCCTCATAATGAAAATGCAACGAGGAGGTCGGTTTGGAGCATGGTCAGGTTTAATACCCTTAACAAGAAAGTGCATGCAAACATGAGAGTGTTGCTTGGCTTGCAAATTCATTGATGTGATTTTGGTTTAAAACATCAGGCGAGGTGGATTTGTACCAAATCCCCCCCCCCCTTTTCCAGACCAAGTAACAATTGATATTGTAGACTTTATTTTCCATTGTGTCCACTAATTTTTTCAACCCTTGGAGGATGTGAAAAAATTCTAAAGATTCAAAACTTTCCAGTTGTTTAAGAATTCTTGTCAAAACTCTTTTAAGATTAGGTTTGTGGGGAAGAGATTTAGAAATCAAGTGATGTATTCAATCAACATTGAATCCACTAAAACCCTTATCTTCCTATAACCCAATTGCTTATCTTGAAGTAGTCCTTCCCATAATGCGAGAGCTTTACCTTTGTTGTTTGTTGTCTCACCCAATTTCCAAGCATACAAATTTTTTAGATTTTTGCTGGGGTCTAGGATGATCCTTCCCCACACCTTTCGCCACTTTAAATTTGAAGGACATGGGGTTTGGATTTAATCCACTTATGTGTAAACTAGATATGAGATCAATTAATATAAATTTTGTGGGTGTAACCACATGGTCAACCACTACCTCAAGGTTTCCCCGTGTCTCTAGGAAAATCCCTCACAATAATTGAACCTTGCCCACTAGTGAAGAAATCCTTATTCATCACGTCCAAATCCTTAAGGTTTTTTTATAGTGTAAGTTAATGAACTGTAGGTATGTGTGATGCCAGGGTCGTACTTCTTATATATAATTATCATTTTTTATATGGTTTTTGGCATGGAACTAATAACAAAGTTTAATTTTTTACACTATGGGTTTTGATCATTTTTTTTGTAGATCAAGGTGTAAAGGACTTATAGGTGATGGGGGAAACAAAGAGGTCGATGGATTGGTGTAAAAAAAACTCCAAATTACAAATCTAGACCCAATCCCTATTATGCACATAGTGAAGTAGGTAAAACTAAGTTTTAATTTTTTATCCTTCTTGTGTATCTTTAGAGAATTCAATGCTCAAGCAATCTCTCTCTCAAAGTTTGCTCTCAATTAGCAAAATTATATTCTGTTTTTCAAGAAGTCAAGGTATAAGTGGCATATCTTGAAATATCACTATCGCTCATATAAACATTTAGGTAGACTGCTACAAACAATTAAGGGGCTTCGGGATTTTATTTGAAAGTTTTTAAGGTTAGACATAAGACAATCTTGCCAAAATTGTTATGTGATATGGAAGAATATTATGTAGATTTTTTTTTCCAAAGAAAAACGCATATTCATTGATCAAAATGAGCATCGAATACATTCCACAGGTGCTTATAGCATGGTATAATACTGTAATAAAGTCATTACATATTTTCAAAATTCAAAATAAGTCTCAAGACTTCAAAAATTTGTAAAAAAACCCCCTATATATAACTGTCGAGAATTTCCCAACTTATCTCCTGAATATCATCTCTTTTAGATACAATTTTGCAATTACCTTCATCTTCAAGTAAACCATCTTTAGAAAGGCCATCGGCCTCCTCATTCTGTTCTTGATATATATGGACAAACTCCACCAATCTGAAATGTGCCAACAAAGTATCCATACAGTTGCCCAAATTCTGCAACACGTGATTGTTGAAAGTTATTTCCTTGTTCATTCTTTTTATGCATAGTTCAGAATCACCATAGATCCTTAATATATTAACCGAAAGATCTTTTTCCTGCTGCAGTAGAAATATTAATGCTAGCCCTTCCGCCCGGTTATTGGTTCCTTCCCCTCCGTTCGCTTGGAATTTAATCTCCATCCCTTCAAACCTCAACAATCCTCCCAATCCACATATGTTATCAGCACATGCACCATCAAGAAAACCAATTGTATCACCCTCCTTATGAGTCAACTCTTTAAAAATCATGATCTTATGTTTCCCCATCGGTCCTAGAAAGTATTTATAGCTAGAGAGAACTTGAGTGATAACCAGGAAGCCAGGAAGAATATTATGTAGCTATGGGGTAGAAATGTGAACAAAACTAGTTTTGTGAAATAACTACAAAGCTTGCTAATGTATATTTTGATTTCATACTTGAAACACCAATTATAATAATTTTTTGTTGGAAAAAATAAATAAATAACTCTTGGAAAAATGAATAAATTAATTAGTACATATAGTGGTCATTGGAAACCCTTGAATGTTATCACCATTATCTATTTTTTTTCTAAGTTGAACAATTTATACTGTAATGAAATAGTTACAATATAAAAGTATATAAGAAATTTTAGGCTTGCATTTGGAGTTACACTTCCGAAGTGTAATTTATCCATTCTCTTTTTGTGGTTTATTAGTCATGCCAAAGTAGAGAGTATAGTTTCCATTTGCAAGCCAAATCCATTTGACTTACATTAGATCGTTTTCATGTTAAAACTTTTATATTTTTTTTTCCGTTTTCAAAAAATAATTTATTAAATTGATTTCTTAATGGTTTTTTTTTTAAAATTAAGAGTAACTCTTTTTTTTAAACTTCACTCATTTTGGTTTTTTAATTGGTAAAAGAGGTTATTGATGAGACATAAATCATTGAGAGTGTGACCTTATTTTTAAATCATAGAAAATAATATTAAAAACATTCAATTAGAATTTTCTAAAAGTGTCATGTGGCAACCTTTACATGCCATTATTGACTACTAAAAAACAAAAAATGTGATAGTCACTCGTGATGTTTTGATTTTGATGTGACCAATTTTATATATTTTTATTTTAATGTTCTTCTTATGATAAATATGTTTTTTTTATAAATTATTTTTATGTTGTCATGATTTCATATTTCCTTTTTCAATTTGTATATTCAACTTGGGGCTTATTTATTTTCCCAATTCCTACATTCAGTAGGGACTAGCCACTTTATGACATATTAATTTATTTATTATTGTTTTACTTTTTGTTTGTTTTGTTTTAAGGATGGATTGGAAATATTATATGTTTGAAACATTAATATTATAACTCTCAAATAGTAATTTCATAAATGAATAATATAAATTTAGTACATTATGTAATCTTAAAACATAAATATATTGGGCCTTTTGAAGCAATTCCTCATGTCATTCTCAATATATATTTTGTTGGCTCCACTCCATATTTATTTCCTACAAGTTTTATATTTCATGGAAAAATATAGATATAATTAAGGGTTTCTTCTTGTTCCATTAATTATAAAATAAGGGAAGCAAAACAATATAACTACTTATAAATTGTTCATAATGCATGATATTGAGGTGTTCATTTTGTGAACCCATGGCATGCACGTGTGTTTCTAAGATATTAAAGAATACCCCTATTTTCACTAGATATCAAGAACTGTATCCAAAAATCCATTTTTTGAACCCCCCACCCAATACACCCTTTCAATTAAAAAACCCTACTCTCATTATATATCTTAGGTATCCATTTTTTCCATGACTTTTTAAATGCTACATTTTATTTTTCCCTTAGTATTGTGACATGACACAACTCTTATAACCCCTAGAAACCTTACAGAGTGAAATATGAAATATTAGTGAGATAAAATATTTAAATATGGGGAACAACCCCCTAAACATAGGATGAATTCATACGTACTCGTTCCAATCGACTTCAGACCACATCCACTCATATATCATACCTTTTCAAACACCACTCTAACTCTAAACACAATTAGATACACACCACCTTCACACACATATCATATTTATTAAAACACTAATATGACTTCACACATTGTCATATTAACACCAAGTTCAGACATAGAGTACCTATTCAAATCCCCCAATACCCTAGTCAAGATCCTATATACATAATTATAAACCCCACTGATATTTGTATGTTTTTAATGTATTAAAAATACCCATTTACACTTATCTATTAGGCAATATATTGCTTCCATTTTTTAGAGTATTAAATCCCCCAAAATGAATTTTGTGCTATAATATTGCCTACTTAATGAACCCCCATGTTCCCATGATACTTAAATATATGCTCACAACCCATACATAATCTAATGTTAATCAAATGTTTGGATGGATATTGTTTGTATGTAAGCACCTGGTAGAGAAAATCCATAGGTGATTGTAAAATAATTAAAATATAAACATTGCAACAAACAACAAATGCTAAGTAAGGAAAAACAAGTACTCAAGATTTTCAACCAACCCTTTTCTTCCTTGTCATCACTTCTTATATGTTAGATTGATTCCATTTTGTTTTCTATTCTACAACAACAAATAATTAAAAAAATTGCATTTAATGTGATAATTAAACTCTCTAGTCACACACAAAAAAAATCAATGATTATATGCATTTGATGCATGTTGTTGTTGGGATAGCTCCTGCTACAATTCATTTATTCTTATTTCTTTGACCATCACCTTATATGCTTTTTTCGACATCCCTACTAGTATGTTTCAAATATCATCTCGTTCATTGGATTTATTTTTCTATTAAAATTTATATTAATTTGGTACATGTTGGGACTAGTATATACATATTATAGGAAACATGTTTAGCAATAACATTTTTTAAATAATTCAGTTTTTGTTATTGCATGATTTTTCTATTGTAAGTCTTTTAGGTGTCTGTTGTCTCTCAGGTTATATGTCGACTATATTAGGTATTTATTTGATTTTCCATGCTAACTATAATTTCAAACAACATAAACAAGGCTATATTCCAGATACAAATTCTAAGGAGGGCTATACATATAGCACCATCTATGCGCTACTTTAGGTTAGTAATCCAATCCTCTGATTAAGGGAGGGAACCATTAAAAATAAAAGGTATGAATCCTTGTTTATCACCCTAGGTGCCTTGGATATATTCTTTGCAAAAACTTGACTATATTTACAACTAAAATCTGAGGTGCACGGGGAAAAATATCAGCTACGAAAACACTATGAGTGTTGAATTTAAAGGGGAGGTACAAATATTTCATGAGCTAGCAAACCTCAAAATAAGAACAGTCGAGGCACCTTAATCATAACCCAATTCTTTTAAGGGGAAAATAGAAATGTTAAATACATTCAACAATAAAGCATTGAAAGTATTTCCATTAATATGCATTCAAGAAACCATTGAAAATAATACAGGCGAGGAAAATTTCAGATCCATATGACTCTAGATATAAAGATAAATACATTTCATCACGGGGGGTTCACTTAATGAACTTGTTACATAACACGATCGTTTATAGGATATTAAAGAATATCCCTAATTTCATTAAATATTGGAAAATGCCTCCTAAAATTGTATTGCTGAACCCCCCTCCCAATATACCTTTCCAATTAATAAAACACCTAGTTTCACAAGCTATTGTAGGTATCCATTTTTATCAACCCATTTTTAATACCCCCTCTATATTATACTACCAATTTGCAACAAACAGGATCCCTAACGCATCTTAGTATAATCAAACATGGTGCTAAATAAAATACTAGTATAATGCTATTAATGATCCCACCGGGATTGGAGAGGCGACTAATATTTTTGTTGTGTTGGATAGTGGAAGACCCAACGGAATTGTAACGGAGAAGGAAAAATGCGTAAAAGGAAACCCAGTCAAGAGATCAATGTAACAAAGAATGTAAAAGACTGATAGTCCAATAGTCAGTGCAATGCTTAGAAAATATGAGAATTGCAGATGTTTCACACCACAACCCGCCAATCTACCAGCTTTATATCATGTAAATACAAGTATATGCATAGAGAGCTTATTTTTTCTATAATCTCAATAAATTGAAATCCATAAAAATGCAAAATTCAAACCCTTTTGTGGATGGAATTCCATACCTTTCTATAATAAAAACATCATTGATGTTTGAACCCAAATGAACATAGGAAAATTCCTCTTACTTTCCAATAACACCATATGATCATGTGCATAGCTTGGATTTGGATCACTCACAATATGCAATGAATTGCCTCCACTTCCTCTACATTTATTCTTGCAATCAAGGGAATTAACAACATTTAGTTACATTTTCTTGGGTTATATCTAGTTTTTTTAATCTTTATAGGAGAAGGAAAAATATCCATTGTTAAGTTTAAACCATGCAATAGTTATAAAGATACACAGATGGTGAAACTTTTATGATACCATTTCATGGTAACGATAACACATAGGGTATGTAAATAAGGATTTTTATCTTCACCTATGTTCATGTCAGTTCCAATACAATATTAAGATGGATTCCTTGAATCTAAGAAGTGAAATTACAATTATGAATGCGCCAAATATAACTCACTCTAACAACTATTCCTAACTGGCAATGTGAAAATGTTAAAGAAGAATACAAAAAGTTGAAAGAAATAATTAATCAAGAAAGGTTGATCTAACTTTTCTTGGTTCTAGTGAGCCAAAAAATATTGATCTCACTTTTTTTGGTCATCATGGAGTAAGGTTTGATTGAATCTCAATACCCACCTAAACTCCAACCTAAAAAATGAAGAGTTAGACCTTTTACTATAATGCCTACAAAAAATACAATACAATTGTTCAACTCTGGAACTCCCGATTAGCTACATCTCTTAATTTAAAATATTATTTAGATAATTATAAAAAAAAGGTTTGAATGTTCGAGACCCAAATTGAAAGCACCATCGACGTAATTTAAAAAATATAACAAGATATCTTTTAAAAGTAATCGATGGGCCATTGATGGCATTCAGAAGATGAGAGAATATTTTTGAAAACACAATGATAGATTTTTGACTCAATTCTAAAGAATTATTTCAAAAGCATGCCAACAAGATTGTAAGTGAAATCCTAGAGATGCAACTAAAGTTATTTAAAAGAAGTTGATGGTATAGAAATTAGTAAAATATAACAAACCAAGATGAAATTTCCTAATAAGAGGTTGAAACTTAAAGATGAAAAACAATATAACATCAATTCAAACCAATCCTAAATAAGCTATTAAATGAGGATGGCTCAAGGCCAGTAATCTAAAGAGACTTCCATCGAGATTATTATTGGATTTATTCAAACTTAGGATCATAAGCAATATCAAATAAAAACGAAGGGTCCTTAAGTTTGAGGTGGGTATGACTTTAGCTAATGATTTGGAGGCATGAACCCATCCCGCGATTTGCAGGTATGAATCCATCCCATGATTTGGAGGTATGAACCCATCCCATGATTTGCAGGTATGAATCCATCCCATGATTTGGAGGTTATTCCTCAACCCACCCAAATAAAATTACCCCCAATATTTATATTACTATGTCAAAATAAAATACCCCCTTGACCCCTTGATACGGGGAAATATATTTTTGAGGTTTTTAGGAGTATTCAAACCACCAATATGAATGGATGTGATATGATATTGCCTTCCTAGTGAAGCCCTCATGCATTTCATAATGCTACAAAAGTACATTCAACATCATATAATACACTTTTGATTCAAAATACCGGTGGTAGTCTCGCCTCGGTCCTAGTTTTTAAAGAACAACATCTTTATTTTCATCAGTACAATAGTGCATCCAATAGGGGGGATTAATTCATCTCTGCCCTGGTTCCATTGTTTTCTTGAACAATAGCAGAATTTATCTAATCCTGTACTATGAAGAAAGAGACAAATGAGAAAGAGAATGGACTAATATTGCGGATCCTAACCACTTTTTTCATCTCGTAGACTGAGAGAAAATGACTAAAGCTCTTTTTGCGCTTCTTCTTATTAGTTGTTATATGCTCTCTGATGCTAACTATGCCCTTCGATTTTTTCTACACGACAATGTCTTGCTCCTGGAATTTGAATCCTCCCGTTGAGGTGGCATAATTAATTTTAGTGAACATCTCACCCATAAGTATATACTATCCGCTTACTTATTCCTTATTCACCTCTAACTTTTGGGCCGTTGAAGGAGGAAACCAATTATGGTACTGAACAACATTGGTGGGCAATTTCTAGTATTTAAAAACATCTGTGAGTGAATTTTTCTAATATGACGCTAGAATAAATTAGTCTGTGCTATGCTGTGAAAAATCATTTACAAAAAGGACCACCTCCTACCTTGTAATGATGTAGTATGAAGCATACTCTAAAAATGGGGTCTCATATTCAGAATCTTCATCCTTGAGGACTCCATTATAGGATAAAGAATATTGAATGCCATTCCAACTGGGGATCAGATTCTCTAAGGTTTTCCTCCAAGCAATAATGGAAATGAGAAACTAGGACGAAGTGAGAACTCAGATATCGAAAATTCCTACAGACTCATCCAGGCTTGTAAATTTTCCCTCTCTCAGGATTCCATAAAATGTAGCAATAAAATAATGGAGCATGAGAGAGTGAGTGTCCTTTGATTATAAAATCCCCTTTCTAATCCCGCCTCATGTTATTACGCCTCCGATGGTTAGGATATTTTTGAAAATGTGTGAGATTTAGTCTGATCTGTTGGCAGGATGAATACTTTTAAATCCATTGCATGTTCCTAACATCGCCAATGGATTAGATTTATCTTAGGTAGATTCTTGCTTTGATCTAAGCTATGGGTGGAGAGGGACCCCTTTAAGCTCTGCTACATGTTCTTATGACGATGAAAATTGGGATTTTCATTCACAAGTTGCACGATCTATTATGGCCCTTCAATAGGATGATCTCTCTATCATACTTGATGCTTGCTTCCATACCTCCAATGGCCCAGGTTTTCTTTGACGAGATGCACGCTTTAATATTGTTCGTCGGAGGAAAACTCCCCTTTTTGTATTTAATGCACATTATGGTACATCCAATGGTTTGTATTGGTTATGATGATATGCGAGATTTAATCTCGGCCATTGGCGGAGATGGACCCCGCTTATATTTAGTGCTCTTGCTAATGCCTCCAAGAGTCCATATTTATTCTGAGAAGGTGCACTTTTGCAACTAGAACGTTAGATTAAAGTTTTGGTTATTATCTCCAGTGCATATTTCAAAGCCTCCAAAGATTTAGATTTTTCCGGGAAATTTGCGTGGTCTAATATAAGCCGTCGGTGGGGAGGAATCATTTGTTACTCATCTTTCTATTCACACTCCGTTAATAGCTCATATATTTCTTGGTAACTTGAAATATCCAATTGTTACCATTGATCATTGGGCCCAACTTCTTTTCTATTTATATTTTAATCTTCTTCTTCATAGAAGTAGAAATGGGATATAGTCACAGGTACAAAGAGGGTGACAAAATTCGATTCCTTATGTGGGATGACTTCTCCTTGCAAGGTGTCAAGAATCCAACTTGAATATCTAGGGATAGCAGACCAGTACCTTGTCTTTTGTTGGGCTATGGATTCAATTTTGAGCTTATACTTTGAGGATATTCAAAGCATTCTTGTGTGAAACAAAATGCTGATTTTGGACTTACTTATTGGCTCGACAGAGAGAAGGGAATCGATTGTGATTCTTTAGGGAGAATAGAAAATACACAAACAAGAAAAGTAAGACAGGAAATAAGGAAACTATAATACATGGTGGGAATAAATCCTATTTATAAAGAGAAATAGGGTTTCAAATCCCTTCCATTGACATGATATTCTAGTGGTTGTCCTTCCAAATTTGTAAGCTTAAAGGAGGTAGGCTTATAACTTCTTTAATCACAAATCGTCCTAACCACAAGGTATAACATTTTGCATGCTTTCCGGGGTCTTCATGCCTTTTATCCCACATTAGCACTAGATCTCCCTTCAAGAGTTCTATATATTTGGCCTTCTTTCCAAAGGAGATATTCATTTTCTATTGATATGATTTAAAACCTTGATATACATTGCTCCTCTGTTCCTGTAATTCTACCAACTGATTTATCCTCCTCTTGATCTTGTTGGGATCCGCTACCAAATCTTTCAGTACTTTCATGGATGGCAGTTCTAATTATTTGGGGAGTACCACCTCCGACCCATAGACTAGATGGAAAGGTGCTCTTCCTATAGCTCATTTTGTAGATATTTGATCATCCCAAAGAGCATGCCTGGATTGAATATCCAATGACTTCTTGTTCTCAGAAAGGGTTCTTTTTATATTGTTCATGATATTTTTATTGGAATATTTAGCTTGACCATTTCCCTGGGATACTAATAGGAGGATTGACTCAGAAGGATATTGAATTCATGGTAGAGGGTTATCATTCTAAGGGAACTGAATTCTTTGGCATTTCTAGTCACTATTTTCTTAGGGTAGTCGAACCTAGACATGATATTTTCCTCAAGAAAGTTGATTACTACCAGGTCATTTGCTTGTTTAGTAGGTATAGACTCTTCCCATTTAGTAAATTATTCTATGGTAGTTAGAATCTACCTAAGTTGGTTACTAGATGGAGGATTTATTTCCCCAATGAAATCAATGCCCCACTGTTCAAAAGGTGCTTCAACTTGGATAGGTTTCAAAGGCAATGTTGGCAACTTGTGTTTCTGAGAGAAGGCTTGGCAAGGCATACATGCTCTTACAAGTTTGTGTACATCAGAGAAAAGAGAGGGCCAAAAGTATCCAAACCTGAGTATTTTATGGGTTGTTTCCCTTGTAGTGAAATGTCCCCCACATATCCCTTCATGCATTTCTTTCATCACTGTTTCAACTTCCTCTTCTAATAGACATCTAAGTAATAGGTCTCCATGATCTCTACAATGGAGATCTTTATCTAAGGTACAATATCTGATTGCTTTTAGCTTCAGATATATTATTTGTGACTTGTCTAGTTTCGATGGACAAGATATTGTCTCCATTAAGTACACATTATCACTATACCAAGCAAATTGAAAATTGAAATTGTGAACATAATCATCCACTTCTTTATTGTAGATTTCTTCTTCATCTGCACATATAAAATTCATTCCAATTGCCTCTAAATATTCTTCCACCATCAAGTTGGACAATCCTTTCCATTTTTCTAACTTGGTGGGATTCATAACCAAGTCAAATTCCTGAATCCTAGTGATCCATCTACCCCACCTTCCATCTGCTTGAGGTTGGCATAATATCTACTTCACGTCAACATGTGGCACAAACGTAATTTTATGTGATCGTAGTACATATTATCTGAAGGATTTCAAGGCCTTGAACAATGCATAATCCTTCTTCTTCATGATGTTATATTTGAGATCACCATCTCTAAGGCCTTTACTAAAGAACATGGTTGGCTATTTAAGCTTCTCATCATTTTTTTGCAACAGGATTGCAACTATAGTGTGGTCTGAAGTGAATGAGAAAATCAAGAAATATTTTTCATAATTGGGGCTAATCAATACTGAAGCCTCCCCAAGCGCCCTTTTAATGGTAGCAAAAGCTTATCTTGACCCATCATCGCATATAACCTATAAATATTTGTTTAGAATTTGGGTCATGTCTTTAGTTACTTCAACAAAATTTGGTACAAATCTTCTCAATAAATTTATTTTTCCAAAGAATGATTGTAAGCCCTTCTTGTTCGTGGGGAGAGGAAGGGTATTAATAGCTTCCACTCTATCCTGATAAATATTCACTCCTTGCACTCACAGTATGTGACCTATCAACTTGCTTTCTTCCATCCCAAAGAATGACTTATTTGGGTTCAGGGATATGCCAAATTTCCTGTATCTTGCAAATACTTCCTTGAGACGTCAAATATGATCTTTGGCTTTCTTCAAGTATATTGTAAAGTCGTCCAAGTAAATAATAATAAACCTATCATGTATATCATCACATTTAAAGTCCATGGAACTCTGGAATGTAGCCCCGACATTGATGAATCTGAAAGGAATTCTTTGATAGGAGAATGTTCCCCATAGTGTGGTGAATGCGGTTTTTAAAACATCACCGAGATCCATTATTACTTGATTATATCCTAAAAAACCATATAGCATAGGCATCCTTTTCGAGCCTACCAATTTCTATAAAATTTGGCCCATCTCGAGAAAACGATAATTATCTTTTATGGAAGATCTGTTCAAATTTCTAAATCCCACACAAAGTCTTATTTCTCCATTCTCTTTCCTTATTATAACCAGATAAGCCACCCACTCTGAGTATCGGATTGGTATGATGATCTTTGCTTGGAGAAACTTTTTTAATTATTTTTCAATTAGTGGATGCAACATGGGATTCACTTATCATTGTTTCTTCCTAAAAGGATTAACATCTTCTCTCATTGGAATTTGATATTGAAATATATTAGGATTATAGGTTTTAATATATTCATACTCCCAAACAAACACATCCTCAAATTGCTTGAATAGCTCTATATATTTATCCTTTTATTTTATTGTTAAGCCCTTAGGTAGTTTAATGATATTAGGGTGCACTTAATCTCTTAAGTTATATTCTTCCACCTTAGCTACATCTAGTTTGATATTTGGATTGGTTGGCATTTCATTAGAACCAAAAAATATTTCTAAAGGAACCAATCCCTTTGGTATGTAATTGGTTTTGAGGTGCATGACCTTTTGTCCTCCTATCATTTCTGATGAATCTCCCTACTCACCATCTTCCAAGTCAGTATCTCCTTCCCCTTGTTATTCCTTTGAATCAATATGAATTTATACATATTCCTCAATTAGACCTATACATTTCTTGATATTCTCATCATATTAGAATACCTACCATTATTTGATGTTGTCAAGAATTGCAGGCCTATAAATTTATTTGAAAACATAGGACAAGTGACTAATGTCAGGAGGTACAAAATCCACTGTATATTTAGCCAAATTATCTGCCCAGTGGTTCACTTCTCTTGATATAGCTATGATATTTATATCTTCAAAGAAATTATCAAACAAGTGCTAGACTGCATGCTTGTATTGTTTCAACCTAGGGTGTTTTGATTGGAATCTCCTCTTACTTGGTTGGCTATTAAGTTTGAATCTCCAAATATTTTTAGCTGAGTGAAACCCATATTTCTCGTTGTTTCTAACCCTAGTATTAGCACTTTGTCTTCTGTTACATTGTTGGTACAGTCAAAACACAGTTTGAAAGCATGAGGGAACTCTTTACCAGATGGAGACTTGAGCAATGCACCAGTTGAAAAAAAAGCAGATCGAGCTTTCAACCTTGAACTATAAGTGGAAGAACCGGCTTCAGTATTAAAATCAATCCCACTTTTTCTACAGACACCATCAAATAACAACTCCCATAGACTGAAGGTGTATAAAGGTGGTTCTTCAACACCTAATAGTAGTTCTAGTTAGTTTTGAGGAGGAGTTTGGTGATTGAAGAGGAAGGTTCCTAAATCATCAAAAGTATAGGAAACAAAATTAGTTGAATTATTTGGATCACTAATTACATAAGTCATGTTTGGTTCTCTATACAGCCGATGAGTTTCTCCCCCAAAGGTTGGTATAGTAGAATAACACAAGTCAAATTGAATATTCCCCACAATAGAGGTTCCATAGTGTCTGGACAATAGCATACCATATGAAGGTGGGATGTTGGCTATGACTAGATCCATCATGAAAAAATCCTTATGGATTTGAACCATTCCCGCCACTAAATATTTGATCATTCCTAGACATTGAACTCTTTTAGAATCAAAGGAAAACGGTTCTTTATATGGTCTTGTGATATCTAGGCCAAGCTTACCCATGATTTCTAGAGGCACCAAATAATGAGATGCACCATAATCATATAAAAAATTATGCAAGTGGAAGTTCTGAAACTCCAAAGTGATGTAAACATGGGGATTAATGCGATCTATTTAATCAAGCATATTTCCAAGGACTATTTTGGGGGCATCATCTTGCAGGTTAATTTGGTCGACTTGCAAGGGAGGTTCATCACTCATAACCATTACATTAAAAGAAGGGAAGGTTGATTTATATGGAGGAGGAGGATCTTTGAGTGCTACAGGGAGATTGGGGTCTTTAAGGACTAAATAAGAGGATATTTTTGTTTTGTGAGAAGGGAATCTTAGGACTTCAGACAAAGGAATTGGAATTTTAAGCTTACTCAATTCATGCTTAATATTAGAAGTAGGAGAAACTGGAGATAACCTGTATCCGATACTTTGGAAACTAGAGGTTGCTTTATTGGCATTTTCACTGGGGCCGACTATGCTTTGTTGAATTCTATGGTTTTGATATCTGGCTTGATTGGAATGATAGGTTTTATGACATCTGCAGCTTTTAGGACCGTATCTCCTTTGGGTTGTTGTGCAACTTTAACATTATCCTTTTGATTCTCATTATAAGGCCTGGAGGGTTCATCTCACCTGAAATTATGAGCATTAGGTCAAGGTATTAGGTCATAATCTCTCTTAACTTCTGCCATAATATTATCTGTGACCATTTGCAATTGGGCATGGGATAGATCTGATGTCTTCCCTTATTGGCGCACAGTCTCCTCCTCTAGTACATACTCCTCATATTATATCATACATATACCTTCAAATCCAAACAAGTCTTATTTGCTTTGCATCTCATCTAAATAAAACAACATATTAAGGCTTGAAGAAGGATTTGACATATCTGGCTGTTCCGGCTCATTGTACTCTTCATATCCTTCCTCTACTAGAGAAACAACATTGGGAGGAGGCCTGGGATACTATTGGGTATTAGGTTTTTCCCACCTTATTTCTCATTGTGGAGCCATCAAAGGGGATGTTCTATACTGAGGCTAGCTATGAATTTGAGGATTTTGCATTCGGGAGGAAGGCCCAACAAAAGGATTTGTATCTTTACCTTGCTTAACTTTAGTAAGTTCATTAGCAATATTTTTCAAGAGTTTGCTTACCTCTTCTAGACTAAGCATATCTTGGTTGGAGGATCTTTTAGGCTCTTTCCATCTCCTCTTCTCCCTATGTATTCTATCCTATGGATCTTCTATTCTGGTCTTCATGGGTACCCCATCAACCTTCATATTTTCCTCCAGGTATTCTACATCACAAAACAAAGTTTCCCGATTGACCTATTTTCTTTCTCTCAGGAGTAAAGAAAACTCACAATCAAACTTATTAGTAGAATATATGATAATGGTGGCTGCATCTAAGGGTTTGACAGTATCTGGTATTCGATGATATAACTTGTAGAACTGAGTGGTGAACTATATGATAGTTTCCCCATTGTTTCTCTTCAAGGTTTAAACTTAGTTAGGATACTCCTATTGTCCTTTTTCATGCCCCACTTCTTTGTAAATTTCTCAACGAATTGCTTTCAATGAGTTATGGAATTATTAGGCATATTTCTGAACCATTTTCTAGCTTCTCCCTCTAAAAAGTGTGCGGACATCTTGGAAAAGACATCATCCTATTCAACTGCAAAGTTGTCGGTGCAATCTTGAAAAGTCATGAGGTGGTCTTCAACTGAGATACAATTATCCCTATTGAATTTAGGAAGTACCTTGAGATATCCATTAGGGAGATACCCTAGTTAATGTGCAGGAGGAAACTGTTAAAATCCTCACAATGGATCCAAAGAGATGATGTAAACCTCACAATGAAAGAATTTAGGAAAATAGAAGAAGAATAGTGCAGCAGAACACAGATCCAATGGAACTCAGATAGAGGCAGAATAATTACACATGTTACATTAATATGAATAGTAAAACAGTAAATATACAATGCTCAGGATTCGAATACACTAGGTGCGATTCGAATTAGCCTACATGGATAGATCCAAAATCAGTGGAGTGTCATCAAGCACAACTAGAAGTCTATCTCATCATCGGTGGAGTCATCAATGCACAAGTAACTGTCAACCATCAATCAAATTGAGTCTAACTAAGTGTGGTAGGTGTAACTGGCACATGGAGGAACTAACTGAATGAAGGAGGCTCAGTGGAGGGCACATGAGGAGCTACCTGGAGTCAGAATGGGCAGTCAAGTCTCATCGGAGGTCCATCAGAGTGATACAGTTAGTTGAGAGTCAGTCTAGTCTTAAATCAAGGAAAGAATTGATGATAACTCAACTAACTGAAGTACAACATGAGTGGTAGGTGAGAAAAGGCACCCTTCTCAAGTGGTGGGTGATAAGTGGGCACATCACTGGCTAGGAGGGCTCAATCTAAGTGGAAATAAGCTCCCGAGTGCTGGAAGACTAGGGAATAGGTGTTGGAGGTGTCAACCTGATGACTAGGTAGCATGCGGATGCATGCTACATGCAAAAATGCATGCAAGATTGATAATGAAAATAACTGAAAGGCTGGTAGGACTAGGATGGAGTATAGGAATATCCTAACACCCCCCTTAATCCATCCCGGGACTTGGTAACTAGGACCAAAGGTCACCCATACAATCAAATAAATGATAAAATAAGAACTGACCATAAATTGAGGAAATGGGGAAAACCTCATGGGAAAAATACCCCCCCTCAAAAGAACAGTAAATAACTCAAAGAACCATCATACTAAGCAGAAAAGAAAGAAGCTTTCATCAGAGAAAATTTTTTCAAAAAATTTGGCAATTTGATCCTCTGTAGGATGCCAAAGCAGGTGCGAGATCTGGATCTGGTCTTCTGATGTGCCTCCCATTGTGTAGAAGATGTATTGGACGAAGCAAGTGTTTCAGGAATACTTTCTGCAGCTGGAACGAATGGATCATGATGAGTCTTCCTAAGGGATGGAAGAGAGAACCCCACCATCATGCTGCATCTCTCATGGAGAGGTAGATGGCACAATGCAAGGTTGGCATGATGTTGAAGTCTGGTAGTTCTGTAATCAAACGAATCCTCAACTGTGTTCTCAGTAGGTGCAAGGAATGTGTGAGCCCATATTGGCCTTGGCTCTGGATTGAGAACATGTGTTGGTTCTGGATCTGAATGCTCTTGAACTTTGATCTCAACATCAACATCTTGATCTTGATCTTCATTAGAAGAAGAGTCACTTGAATCTTCATCATATTGTGAAGGAGTAGGAAGAGAGAAGGGTAGAAAATGAGAGAACTCATATGCCTTGGAGGCATGATTTGAAAACCCTTTCGGTATAGTCTTCCTAGTAGAGATCTCTGTAATCTCAACTGTGTCGGGACCAAAAGTCACCTTCTTAGGTGATCCGGTGTGAGTCATCTGATATACAGACAACAAATTTGTTGTCAAGGAGGGAACGAATAGAACATTCTTGAACTTGCCATGCTCTATATGTATTGTACCCAATCCTTTGGCAGAGATCTGAGAGTTGTCTCCCATGTGAATAGTAGGCCCATCTTTGAGATCTAAAGAGGAAAATGATTCTTCACAGGCAACCATGTGGTTGGAGGCTCCAAAATCTATGAGGAGGTCCTTTGATTGTGAAAAACAATCCATCAATGCATGGAAATCCTCATGACCATTAGAAGCACTTCCAGAATCAGACATCTTTGAATATTTTGGAATAACAATTTTGTTCTGTTCAAGAAGCTTGGTTAGTAGGTCTATTTTCTTGTGCATGCAAGCTTTCTTAGGATGGTATCCTGTCTTGTAGTAGGGACATTCAGATCTCTTATGTTTGTCCTTCTTGAAGCTGGAGGCTCCTTTTTATGGACTTGACTTATCATTTAGCTTGTATTTAGATGACTTCTTATCCTTGTGTGTTTGCCTCCCTTTCACATTCGTCCTACTGGCTTCTCCAGCTAGAAGAGCCAGATCTTTGGAGGCCTTGATGGCACCCATTTGAATCAATTTGTCCTCTTCTTGAATGAGGGATGCAATAAAGGATTCTAAGGTTTGCATCTTCCATCCAGGGATTAACATTCTCCCAGAGTGAAAGGTAGATACAAAGACATAAAATGGAGATCCTAGCTTACTCAGAATGGAGAGCACCAATTGCTCATCCTTTTTCTCAATGCCACATTGCATAACCAAGTATTTAAATTTAGAGAAGAATTGTTGAATTCTCTCAAAATCACTTGGATGTAGGGAAATCAATTCATTTTCCAGAGCATTGCCTCTTAGCTCATCTTGTTTTCCAAAGACACCCTCTAATTTCTTCCATACCTCTTTTGGGGTCTTCAACGCTTCGAGATGAAACATTAGATCTCTATAAATATAAATGCACATGTAAACAAAAGCTGCATCTAATTGATTTAGATACTTGGCTTTCTCCATAGCTGCATGTGGTTTGGCTTCTTTCCCCATTGTTACCCTATATAGAGATTTCTTTCTCAATAACACTTCCATGTCAGCCTTCCAATCAAAATAATTGAAAGGGGTGAGAATTCTAGGAGAGAGAGGATCATTTGAATTGCTCATCTTAACTGATGAAGCGAATGCAAGGGTGAAACTGCTGCTACTGTTGGACTTTAGAATTACATGCAAAAAACTCTCAAGGATGGAGGTAGAATATACTCTCAAATGGCTTTGATACCATGTTAAAATCCTCACAGTGGATCCAAAGAGATGATGTAAACCTCACAATGAAATAATTTAGGAAAATAGAAGAAGAAGAGTGCAGCAAAACACAGATCAAATGGAACTCAGATAGAGGTAGAATGATTACACATGTTACATTAATCTGAATAGTAAAACAATAAATATACAATGCTCAGGATTTGAATACACTAGGTGTGATTCGAATTAGCCTGCATGGATAGATCCAAAATCATTGGAGTGTCATCAAGCACAACTAGAATTCTATCTCATCATCGGTGAAGTCATCAATGCACAAGTAATTGTCAACCATCAGTCAAACTGAGTCTAACTGAGTGTGGTAGGTGTAACTGGCACATGGAGGCACTAACTGAATTAAGGAGGTTCAATGGAGGGAGCATGAGGAGCTATCTAGAGTCAGAATGGACAATTAAGTCTCAATGGAGGTACATCAGAGTGATACAGTTAGTTGAGAGTTAGTCCAGCCTTAAATCAAGGAAAGAACCGATGATAACTCAACTAACTGAAGTACAACAGGAGTGGTAGGTGAGAAAAGGTGCCCTTCTCAAGTGGTGGGTGAGAAGTGGGCGCATCACTGGCCAGGAGGGCTCAATTTGAGTGGAAATAAGCTCCCGAGTGCTGGAATACTAGGGACTAGGTGCTGGAGGTGTCAACCTGATGACTAGGCAGCATGCGAATGCATGCTGCATGCAGAAATGCATGCAAGACTGATAATGAAAATAACTGAAAGGCTGGTAGGACTAGGATGGAGTATAGGAATATCCTAACACCCACCCTTAATCCATCTTAGGCCCTGGTAACTAGAACCAAAGGTCACCCATACAATCGAATAAATGATAAAATAAGAACTATCCATAAACCGAGGAAATGGGGAAAACCTCATGGAAAAAATACCCCCCCTCAAAAGAACAGTAAATAACTCAAAGAACCATCATACCAAGCAGAAAAGAAAGAAGCTTTCATCAGTGAAATATTTTGCAAAAAAATTGGAAAGTTGATCCTGTGTAGGATACCAAAGCAGGTGCGAGATCTGGATCTGGTCTTCTGATGTGCCTCCCACTATGTAGAAGATGTATTGGACGAAGCAAGTCTTTTAGCAATACTTTTTGCAACTGGAACGAATGGATCATGATGAGTCTTCCCAAGGGATGGAAGAGAGAACCCCACCATCATGGTGCATCTCTCATGGAGAGGTAGATGGAACAATGCAAGGTTGGCATGATGTTGAAGTCTAGTAGTTCTGTAATCAAACAAATCCTCAACTGTGTTCTCAGTAGGTGAAAGGACTATGTGAGCCCATATAGGCCTTGGCTCTGGATTGAGAACATGTGTTGGTTCTGGATCTGAATGTTCTTAAACTTCGATCTTAACATCAAGATCTTGATCTTGATCTTCATTAGAAGAAGAGTCACTTGAATCTTCATTAGATTCCGAAGGAGTAGGAAGAGAGAAGGGTAGAAAATTAGATAACTCATATTCCTTGGAGGCATGATTTGCAAACCCTTTCGCTATAGTCTTCCCAGTAGAGATCTCTGTAATCTCAACTATGTCGGGACCAAAAGTCACCTTCTTAGGTTATCCGGTATGAGTCATTTGATATACAGACAACAAATTTGTTGTCAAGGAGGGAATGAATAGAACATTCTTGAACTTGCCATGATCTATATGTACTGTACACAATCCTTTAACATAGATCTAAGAGTTGTCTCCCGTGTGAATAGTAGGCCCATCTTTGAGATCTTACGAGGAAAATGATTCTTCAGAAGCAACCATGTGGTTGGAGGCTCTAGAATCTATGAGGAGGGCCTTTGATTGTGAAAAACCAACCATGAATGCATGGCAATCCTCATGACCATCAGATCCACTTCCAGAATCATACATCTTTGCATCTTTTGGAATAACAATTTTGTTCTGTTCAAGAAGCTTGGTTAGTAGTTCTATTTTCTTGTGCATGCAATCTTTCTCAGGATGGTATCCTCTCTTGCAGTAGGGACATTCAAATTCATTTTCCAGATCATGGCCTCTTTGCTCATCTTGTTTTCCAAAGAGACCCTCTAATTTCTTCCATACCTATTTTGGGGTCTTCAACCCTTCGAGATGAAATAGTATATCTCTAGAAATATAAATGCACATGTAACCAAAAGCTTCATCTAATTGATTTAGATACTTGGCTTTCTCCACAGCTGCATGTGGTTCGGCTTCTTTCCCCATTGTTACCCTATATGGAGATTTATTTCTCAATAAAAATTCCCTGTCAGCCTTCCAATCAAAATAATCGAAAGGGGTGAGAATTCTAGGAGAGAGAAGATCATTCGAATTGCTCATCTTAACTTATGGAGCGAAAGCAAGGGTGGAAATGTTGCTACTGCTGGAACTTCGAATTACCTGCAAAAAACTCTCATGAATGGAGGTGGAATATACTCTCAAATGGCTCTGATACCATGTTAAATTCCTCATAGTGGATCCAAAGAGATGATGTAAACCTCACAATGAAGGAATTTAGGAAAATAGAAGAAGAATAGTGCAGCAGAACACATATCCAATGGAACTTAGATAGAGGCAGAATAATTACACACTTTAAATTAATATGAATAGTAAAATAGTAAATATAAAATGCTCAGGATTCGAATACACAAGGTGTGATTCAAATTAGCCTGCATGGATAGATCCAAAATCAGTGGAGTGTCATCAAGCACAACTAGAAGTCTATCTCATCATCAGTGCACTAGTAACTGTCAACCATCAGTCAAAGTGAGTCTAACTAAGTGTGGTAGGTGTAACTGGCACATGGAGGCACTAACTGAATGAAGGAGGCTCAATGGAGGGTGCATGAGGAGCTATCTGGAGTTAAAATGGGCAATCAAGTCTCATCGGAGGTCCATCGGAGTGATACAGTCAGTTGAGAGTCAGTCTAGCCTTAAACCAAGGAAAGAACTGATGATAACTCAACTAACTGAAGTACAACAGGAGTGGTAGGTGAGAAAAGGAGCCCTTCTCAAGTGGTGGGTGAGAAGTGGGCGCATCACTGGCTAGGAGGGCTCAATTTGAGTGGAAATAATCTCCTGAGTGTCGGAAGACTAGGGACTAGGTGCTAGAGGTGTCAACCTGATGATTGGGCAGCATGCAGATGCATGCAGAAATGCATGCAAGATTGATAATGAAAATAACTAAAAGGTTGGTAGGACTAGGATGGAGTATAGGAATATCCTAAGAGAAAAATCAACAATTTGAATCTAGCTTCCAACTAGGGGTTGGTAGAATTAGGAGCCACAAATGTAGGGTTTTGAGTAGGCATATTATTTTGTCCAACATAAAAACGATGAGGAGTGGGAATACGGAGGATGGAAGACTGTGGACCATATTTGGAGAGGGTATGAGCATGATGGGAAGCTTTAGTGGATGTAGGAGAGCCTAAGAGGGATTATTTGTTATATGTGGTGATATTATGAGTATGAAGGTTTGATGGTGACATATACGAGTGCTCAACGTGTGGGTTGTGTGTGCAGCTGGCTAAAAAATTCGACAACAAACATGGTTATCACATGACTATGAGTCTATGCACACAACTGGAGGAATTGTTTCTTTCCTCTTTTTCTAGATCGAACTGGGATATGCAAGGGGAGAAATTAGCTTTCCCTTATCTTTGGACCTGGTTATTATGGTTCTTAACTTTGTATTTTCAACAAATGAACATGTCTCCCTAGTAGAGTATATTTGTGGGGTGGAGTCTCTAGTCAAAGACCACTTCTTAGGATTCCTCTTTTGCATAAGGATTCCTGATCCCAAGCTCTGAGAATGCGATTATACTTCAAGAAAAGCAAATAAAACTTTGAAAATAAACAATAAAATGCTTCTTGAAAATCAAGTAAATAAGTATTGCTTTCTTATATCCCTTTATTCTCTGACCTAGAAAGGGTATTGGCTGTTATTCTTTAATATTGATATATTGTTCCCTAGCAATAACGCCAGTTCACCTTGTTGTCCCTCAGGTTGTCCCTCAACTATATTAGGTATTTTTTTTATTTTACATGTCGGATATAACTTCAAACAACGTAAACAAGCCTATAGTATAGATACAAATGCCAAGGAGGGTTGTGTGGATAGCACCATCTCCGTGCAACTTTATTTTAGTAAGCTGTTCCTCTGACCAAGGGAGGGAAAAATTAAAAATGGAAGGTATACATCCTAGTCTGTCACCCTAGGTACCTTGAAGATATTCTTTGCAAAAAATTGAATAGATTTTCAACTGAGGTTTGAGGTGCACGGGGGAAAATATCATTTGCGAAAATACTAATTGCATTGAATTTAAAAGGGAGGCACAAATATTTCATGAGCCAACAAAAATCAAAATAAGAACAATAGGGGCGTTAATCATAACCCAATTGTCTGAAGGGAAAAATAGCAACATTACATACATTCAACAGTAAAGCACTAAAATTATTTCCATTAATATGCATTCAAGAAACCATTGAAAATCATACAGGCGAGGGAAATTTCAGATCCATATGACTCTAGGTTTAAAGATAAAGGAATTCCATAATGCTTCAAAAGTACATTCAACATCATATAAGACACTTTTAATTCAAAATACCAATGGCAGTCTTGCATTGATCCTATTTTTTAAAGCACAACATATTTATTTTCATCAGTACAATAGTGCATACACCGGGAGGGATTTATTTGAAAAAGTGTCCTTAGACGCACAAGTTTTATTAATAAGGAATAAAATAATTACATCATAGACGTCAGGGCTAAGCACCAAAATGCACTTCATGTGAAATAAAAAATGGGTTTAAATAACCCAAGACTAATAACTAAAGTACCATTACCAAAACTGATTTGAGGACAACTCACATAATCATATGAGTGTGTAGGTGTCCTTTTACAATAATGTTTCCTAATTTTTTTACTAAGCTAAAGTACTAAACCTAAAATTTTGGATCATAATTTCTAAAAATCCCCCCTTTGATCCAAAATTTCTTTAGAACAAATACCAAATTCATTTTTGAACTTAGTGAATTTAATCGTTCCAAGATATTTGGTGAAGATATCCACAGTTTGATCTTTTGATGGAAAATACTTTGGCTTGATGATTTTCTTGACGAAGTGAGTTCAAATGTAATGATACTTAATATATATATGTTTTGTCTACGAATGAAAAATTAGATGTTTGGCTAGATTGATGGCTGAATGACCATCGATTAATAAAGAATTAGATTCCTTTTGAACAATTTTAAGATCTTGTAAAATCCTTCGTGGCCAAATTATTTCGTAAGATGATTCCCAAGATGAAATATATTATGCTTCTACTGTAGAATTTTCAATTGTGTCATGCTTTTTACAACTCCAAGACACAACAACTGATCCCATATTCATTAAGTAACCCGAAGTAGATGCTCTATCATCAATATATCTATCAAAGTACGCATCTGAGTAGCCAACAAGTCTAAAAACTTTGTTCCTTTTAAACTCAAGTCCAAAATATTTTGTTCTTTGAAATACCTTAGTACACTTTTCGCTGCATTCCAATGCCTTTCTCTGGGTTCTTGCATATATTTGGAAAGGATGCTGACTGAAAAATATAAGTATGGTCGAGTATTAGTCATGTAGATCAAATTTCCAATTAACTTCTGATGTCATGTACTGTTGACAAGTTCCCCCCCTTCAAACTTAGAAAATTTTAAGTTTTGCTCCATGGGGTTAATGGCTGGCTTGCATTCCTCCATTCCAAACTTATTCAATAATTCGAAAAAATACTTAGTTTGTGAAATAAATATGCTTCTGTCTCTTTGAATAAATTCAATTCCAAGATAGTAATGAAGTAAACCCAAATCTATCATTTCAAAACTCGTTTGAAGTTCTTGCTCCACCTAAGAAATATGATCATCATTATTACCTTTTATGAACAAATCATCAACATACATAACCAAAATGATTAAGTTGTTTTCCTGGATTTGAACATACAACGTGTCATCTGAATCACTACGGATAAACCCAAATTTTTGTAAATAGGCATCCATTTTAGCATACCAGGCTATGGGAGCTTGTTTTAACCTATAAAATGCATTAACCAATTTGCAAACCTTCCTTTATTTTCCTAGAATCTCAAAACCAGGAGGTTGAGTCATATATAAATCCTCTTGCAAAACACCATATAGAAATGCACTCTTCACATCCATTTGGTGCACTTTCCATCTAAACTGTGCAGCCAAAGATAACACAACCCTGATAGTTTTTCACTTAGTTGCTGGAGCAAAGATTTCTTTATAATCAATCCCTTATTTTTGAGAAAACCCCTTTTCTACCTATCTTTCCTTGTACTTATCAATTTCACAATGTTCCTTGTATTTAATTATGTAAACCCACTTATAACTAATGGGTTTAACATCCTTTGGACACTCAACAATATTCCAAGCTTGATTTTTTATTACCGCATCATATTCATTTTCATTTCTACCCTCCATTCATCATGTTCAACTACCTCATAAAAACATGGATGGTTCATTGGAGAAAGAGAAAAATTCTATGAACCCAAATTCCATTGATTTATTTCATAACTCCTTGTAACTGTTTTATGTTTCTCATCAGATTTAACTTCCTGAAGTAACTTAGTTGCCCACTTTGGTTCCTTGTGTGCAACTTGAGATGATGATGAAGTACGTTCCATAGAACCATTACCAATGTTAACATGATTTGAATCCTCTAAGTTAACTTATGAATAATTTGTTGAATCTTCATCTTCAACCTATTCATTTGAATTCCAAGTCATATCAAACCACTGATCATCCCTTGATTTGTTGAATTGTTGCATTCGTTATTGTTCCTTAGTTACTTTATGCTCTAAGTGACTAAGTTGGTTTTCAAATTCTTCTACACCTAAAATTTATGTTTCATAAAAAACAACATCTCTGCGGACAATAAATTTTCCATATGATAAAATTATATAGCCCTTTTATGTTCAGAGTACCCAATTATAATGCATTTCATACTTCTAGAATCTAACTTTGTTCTCTTTTGTTTTGGAACAAGGGCATAACAAATTGAACCAAAACATTTAATATGTTTAATCATAGGTTTGAATCTATACCATGCCTCAAAAGGAGTAATTCCATCCAAAGATGAAGAGGGAGATCGATTTATCAAATAAATTGATGTATGTATTGCCTCGGCCCAATAACTTGAACCTAATCCTTTGAAGAATAACATTTCTCTTTCCATACCCAATAATGTTTGATTCATTTGTTCTGTTACTCCACTTTGTTGTGGAGTGTAGAAGTTAGTCAATTGCCTCCTTATTCATTTTTCCCGGAAATATGTTAAGAATTCATTTGATGTGAACTCACCACAATTATCAGTTCTCAAAGTGGCAATTTTTCCTTAGTTGCAATTTCAACCAACTTCTAACAAGACTAAAATTTTGTAGAAGCCTCTAATTTCCGCTTCAAAAAATACACCCAAAACATCCTTCTAAAGTCATTAATAAACAACAAAAAATACTCGCTTCCACCAAGTGAAGTTTACAAAGGCCCACAAATATCACTATGTACAATATGTAATCTTTTGGTTTCCCTCCAATTACTTTTGGGAAATGCTAACCTTCTATGTTTTCCAAAAATACAAGCTTGACATCTTTCATTTTTCTTCCGAAAAGTGGGTAACCCCTTTACCATTCCTTGTTGTTGAAGTTGAACAAGACTATTAACATTCAGGTGACCAAAACGAATGTGCCACAATTTGATGGGTGTAATACTGGTCTCAACTAAACCTGCAAATTCCTTCATTCTTTGAATGACTGTGCTCTTCATTCTAAGAATTTTTCCATCCTCATAACTTGTAATCACTATTTTGTATGCATATTTAATTGAATTGATTTTAAGTATCCCATCTTCCCTCACAGTTTGATGTCCTAACTGACGAATCAAAACCAAAGACAACAAAATTTTATTAAATATGGGAACAACCCAAACATTATAGATCATTCTTTCCCCAATTCCTAGTAAAAATACCTTTATTGAACCTTTCCCCTATGGTATGTGACTGGTGTCATCTACTAAAAAACTGAATTCAAATGGAAATCCTGATAGCTCCAAAATAAATATTTCCTATATGTCATATGTTGATTGGCACCTATTTCCATGATCCATGCATCCTCTGTTGGAAAATTCTAACCATCTCAACATTGTTTTTTCATGCATGCATGCATTCCATGCAGTGGTAGATGAGTCTCCTAGCACCTAGTCCTTCATTTCCCCCCTAGTGCTTCATTTTGGTCATCATTAGCCTCCTTATACACTCATGGATCCTTATTCACATCAATGGAGTTTAAATGCACCCTCGTGCATGATTTTAGGAGTCTACACAGTCAGTTCCATGAATTAAGGTGCCTTATCCCCTTGATTTCCTAGTTAACTAACTATTACACCTAGTTCACTACTTCTGAGTGTAGGAGCGCCCTTTGTAAAATTAGTGAGGTTTGTTCAGCTTTGTTATCCATTCTGTGGAATTCCACAAGGTATCAGAGATTGTGAGAGCTTAGGATGAGCAACTTCTTTCTTTAGTGCATCAGAAGCCATTGGGTTTCCACAGAAAATCCTAGTGCAATTGCATTGAAGCCATTGGATAAATCCTTTGGAGTCTAGATAGGTGTGAAGGACCCAGATAATGTGCCTATTGTCTTAAGAAAAGCTTAGTAGATTTAGTAACAATTCTCCAAGATACATTTCCAACTTTTTTTGTAGGTTATTCCATCATCAATAGTGCATTCAATCACCAATAAATGATCTATATTCAATACCAAAACTCACTCCCTTCAATTTATTTGAATGGGAGGATCAAATGGAGATGCTCATTTGTGGTAGAGGTCTCTATAGGGTGCTCAAGTGTGTTGAAGACAAACCAAATGCTGCATCAGATAAAGACAAGTATCTGAATAAGCTTTATGAAGCGTATGGATTGTTGTGTCTCAGAATCTCCAAGGATACAATCTTTCATCTATTTGGTATGAAAACTTCCAAGGAGGTTTGGAAAAATATTGAATCCTTATTTGGGTAGAAAGATGATTTGAGAGGGAATCAATTGGAGAATGAGCTAATCTCTTTGAGCCCCAGCAGCTTCGAATCCACCACAAACTTCTTCACTAAATTCAAGAACTTGGTTGTGCAGCTAAAGATGTGTAATATTGAGAAGAAGAATGAGCACCTTATTCTCTCTATTCTATCAAAATTGGGACCAGACTATTATGTATTCATATCCACCTTCCAAACAACAAAATTATCCATCCCAAATTGGATGATTCCCACCCTAGATACATTCATCCCGTCTCTCACAAAGGAGCATGACAAATTGGTGCATATGGGAGTCATAAAACCATCTAGGGATCAAGATATTGCTACTGGAGAAGGAAATAATGTGAATGGTCATGGAAAGAAGAAAGGAAATGAGAAGAAACAGTATGAGTAGAAGCAGAAGGAGTCTCCCAAAAAGTAAGAGGGAACTTCAAATTCTAAGAGAGGCAAGCAAAATCAAAAGGAGAAGACCAAATGTCCCTACTGCAACAGAGGTTTTCATCCTGAAAGTGCTTGCATGAAGAAGATAATTGATCTCATGGCTTAGCCTCTAGATTAAAAAAACCTTGCAGTACCTATAGGTGCTAGGAGCAAAGAATCTGATTCTAAATCCGAAGATAAGGAGAGATGCCATGCACTCATGGATGGAACTTCGAATGCATCTTCTTTCATCATAAATTCTGGAGCCTCCAGACACATGTATGCATCCAAATATCTCTTCTCAGAATTTGAACCTACTGTTGGGCCTTCCATACTAATAGGAGATGATTCAGAATTTCCTTCAAAAGGAATTGGAAGGATCAATCTTGATCATGGATACTTCAATGATGTGCTCTATGTTCCTACCTTGGAAACCAATATCCTTTCAGTCTATCAAATGGCACATACATGAGTTCCAAAGAAAGTAATTTTTACTCCTAATGTAGTTTATATAAATGATATCTCATCTAGAAAAATCATTGCACAAGGAATTGCAGATCACCATTCCAACCTTTATGAATTCTCTCATTTCATGCCTTATTCAACTCAAAGTGCACTTCTTACCCATGAAAACAAAGTTAGTATACTTTGGCCTAAGATGTTTGGGCACCTCAACTAAAAATATTTACAAGAACAACACAATCAGAATGTGGTTGAAGGCCTCCCAAACATCAAATTTGATAAAGGCACCTGTCAAGGTTGCTTGATTGACAAGCATCCAGAGCACAAGTTTGAAAAAGGAAATGAAAAGAGAGGCTCATCTCCTCTCGAGTTGATTCATAGAGACATATCAATACATCTTCCCCACTTATATCTAAATAATGCTAGATACATCGTAACATTCATAGATGACTACTTGATATTTAGGTGGGTCTATTTTATAAAGTTTAAATCAGAAGTCTTTGAATATTTTAAATTTTTTAAAGCTGTTGTAGAAAATTTCACTAATAAGAAGATCAAGGTCATTCGTACTGACAATGGAGGAGATTATGTGAAGAATGAGTTTCATCTATTTTGTGCAGATGAAGGTATTGAAATGCAGCACATAGTTCCATACGCACCACAACATAATGGTGTGGTTGGAAGAAAGAACAGAACCCTAAAATAGATGGATACATGAATGGTTGAGTCTAAAGCATTGGCTCCTAGACTTTGGGAATAAGTTGTCAATTGTGATGCATACCTCTAGAACAGAGTTCCAAACAAAGGCCTAAAAGGAAAAATTCCATTCGAAGCTTGGAAGGGATACAAGCCAGATGGGTCTCATCTCAGAGTATTTGGTTCAAAATCTTGGGCAAGGATTCCTTCAGAGAAGATGAGAGCCTTAGAGCCTCAAATCAAAGAGTGCATATTGGTTGGTTATGCAAAAAATGAAAAATCCTATAAAATATTGGATCTTCCTACCGTGCATACCTTCCTTGAAAGAAGTGTCCAGTTTGAAGAATGGCCATTGCATGATGCTCACCATGTTGAAGCATAAATCTTACCAACTAATCCACCACAATATGTTGAACATGTGATAGTGCATCATCTGCACATGAAAGTTCAGAATCCGATTCATAAAGTGAAGGTGAGAACATACTATATCCATATCCACAAGAACCTGTAGATCCAACACCACTTCCAAGATGGGCTGCAAAGACCATACAATATGCTAGTGACCTTGTTGGGGATCCACAATATCCAAGAAGAACCATATCTCAGTATCAAAGTGCAACTTTTCCACTCTCTCATACATATCCCTTTCTTCCAGATAGATGCCTTTTGATGGTTGGATCGGATCCAAAAAATTTCTTTGATGCCTCCCATTATCCAGGATGGATAACAACTATAGATGAAGAGTAGCAATATCTTCAAAAAAATGAGACTTGGGAGCTTGTTTCTCTCCCTCCTGGAAGGAAGCCTGTTCAGTGTAAGTGGGTATACAAAACAATAATGGGCTTAGATGGAGTAACATGCAAGTATAAGGATCACTTGGTTGCTAAGGGTTTCTCTCATGTTCAAGGGATTGATTATACAGAGACCTTCGCTCCAGTGGAAAATATGGACTCCATTTGTCTTGTTTTGGCTCTAGCTTCATCCAATCACTAGGAGGTGCATCACATGGATATGAAGAGTGCATTTATTCATGGATATATATAGGTGGATATCTACATGAAGCAACTTGAAGGGTACATTGAGGATCCTTCACTAGTGTGCATATTAAGGAAGTCTTTATATGGGCTGAAGCAGGCTCCCTGAGCATGGTATGCAAAGATGGGATCCTTTCTATTGTCACAATATTTTCGGAGATTCCATTCATATTCGAATATCTACACGAAGAATGATTGTAGATCCCTTCTCCTTATTGTCCTATATGTTGATGATTTACTGATCTCAAGGAGTCTACGTTCATGCATTAGTTCTATCAAATCTGCTTTGCAAAATGCCTTCTCTATGTCATATTTGGGACTTCTAAAGCAGTTTCTTGGTCTTGAAGTATCTCAGAGTGTTTCAGGAATCAATATTTCATATTCCAAGTACGCATCAGATCTACTTGACATGTTCCATATGACCTATTGCAAACCAACAACATTTACTTTTCTTTCATTGATGTGTTAGTCTCGAAGATGGTTCTTATTCACCATTGTTGGATAGTACCTTGTATAGACAATTGATAAGGAGTCTTTTGTTTCTTACACATACTCGCCCTGATCTATCCTATGCAGTGTGTGATGTCTCCAGATACATGCAAGAGCCTCATGAGATTCACTAGAAGGAATCTAAAAGGATCTTGCTCTATGTGCAAGGGACAGAGACCAATGGTATTCGCTATGCAGCTAGGTCTCCATTGAACCTTGTTGGGTACACAGATTCAGATTGGGCTAGAGAAAAATCAGATCAAAAGTCTACATCAGGTTTTGTTTTCATGTTTGGATCCGGTCCTATCTATTGGCCGATCAAAAAGAATACATCTCTTTCTCTTTCATCAAATGAAGCTGAGTATATAGGTGCAGTGAATGCAACCACACAGTGCATTTGGTTGCAGGGCATCTTATCAGATTTTGGTATTCTCTATAGTACTCCACCAGTCATCTTCTATGACAATCAAAGTGCTATCAGGATTTCCACATATCCGATTAAGAGACATAGGAACAAACATATTTAGATACACATGCAATATATAAGAGGATTGGTGCATGATTGTACCATCACATTGTTTTACTGTCCTTAAGAAGAGCAGATTGCAGATATTTTCACCAAAAATTTTTCAGTGAAAATTTCACTCATATCCAATCCCTTCTTGGGGTAAGTGATACTTTGGTTGATTATATTTTTTTTACAGTCTATCTTGAGGGGGGGTTTTGTTTCCACTGGGTTTTCCCTCTTTCCTCAATTATTTTAGATTGTTGTACGGGGTGACCATTGGTCTCAGTAACCAGGGTCCGATTGTTTTTCATTTATTTACTTATATTTTTCATCAGTCATGTTTAAGGGGGAGTGTTGTAACATTCTAACCATCTCAACATTTTTTTTGCATTCATGCATGCATTCCATGCAGTGCTAGATGAGTCTCCTAGCACCTAGTCCTTCATTTTGGACCCTTAGTGCTTCATTTTGGTCATAATTAACCTCCTTATCCACTCAGATTTCCTCATACAAATCACTGGAATTTAAATGCACTCTCATGCATTATTTTAGGAGTTTACATAGTCAGTTCCATGAATTAAGGTGCCCTGTCCTCTTGATTTCCTAGTTAACTGACTGTTACACCTAGTTTCACTGCTTCTGATTGTAGGAGACCCTTTTTGACCACTTTCAGTCGGTTATGTGCCTCCTTGGAGTCTCCTTCCCTAATTTCTATCCCCGATGACTCAGTCATGCACCATTCCAACTTAGTTGACTATCCATTGAGCATTAGTGGCCACTAGACATTATCGGGTGATGGTTCCAATGCAAACTAAGACTAGAATTGAGGTGAATTCGAATCCTACTCGAGGCTATCGAATTCTTTGCATTGTAACTTCTATTTTTTACCATATTATTGTTGAATGATGTATCAATAATAGTTTATCATTTGAGTTTCATATTGATGAGTGATTTTTGTTGTTTTTCTTCCTAAATTTCCTGTGAAACTACTTTGTGAAATTAGTGAGGTTTGTTCAGCTTTGTGATCCATCCTGTGGAATTTCACATCCTCAAAATCACTTCTGAAAAGAATAAGTTGTTTCGACTAAGGTTGTTTCTTTTGATGGTTGAAGTGTTGTAAAAACATATTCACTATCCTCACTATCCTCTGTATTCACATATGTGTCGATGAAGATTCTTTATGCTTTACAATCTTGTCATCATAAACTCTGCAATTAGAGGAATAATGTCCTATCTTATTGCACCAAAAACAAGTTATCCATTTCTTGCCTCTTCCTCTTCCACTGAATTGTGAATGTTGATTACCTTCTTCTTTTGAAATATTCTTATTCCAAGTCATGTCACCTCTACCTATGCCTCTTCCTTGGCCTATTCCTTTTCCACGACCTTGACCATGGCCCCAATTTGAATATTGAAAAGAATTGTAATGATTTTTCATTCCTTTTCTAATCATTACCTCTGGTAGGATAAACACATTTTCCTATTGTTTGTTTTCTTATGCTAGAAACCAATACATCTTCTCCTAACTGCTTTGACTTACCAAAAATTTTATCATGGTTTTCTAGTAACTCACTAAGTATGTCAAAATTTATGTTTTCCAATTTATCTATGATTTGTAAAGTCTCCAAAAAGTGTTTGTATGATTCAAGGAGTCCTACTATCAAATACCATTAAGCTATCTTCAAATTTCCCAAAACCGTCTTTAGTAATATCTTGTCTTATATTCTTCATCCTTGAAATGTATTCCATAACATCACCTCCCTAAATCAATTTTAGCTGAAATAACTTTAATTGAAGATCAAGTTCCTTGGCTTCCAGGTGTGAATCAAACAAGTCTTTAAGTGTTCTCCAAGTTATCCAACCTAGGGATAATTTTAAGGACCCATACTTATTTAAAAGTGTATAAACCTTGGCGAAGTTTACCAATTCTTAAAATGTCAACTATAAAATATTTGGCGATATTTTTCTAAATGTTTTTCAATTTCTAAGGATTTTATATAGTTTATATAATAATTTGTCGATTTTTAGAGTGAAAAAAGTTTACCCCATCAAAATTGGGCAAATGGGGCTTCAAAAAATGCAAATTGGCGAATATTTTTTTGGAAAAAAATGGAAAAATATTCCATGGGATAAATTTCGCCCCTAAAATTATCCTTGGTCCAAGCAGAAGCATAATTTTCTATGTGAACATAAACATAATTTGAAACAGTGCTATGGATGAGCGCTAAAGCTTTCTCATATTTCAATTCTCACTTTGCTAATTGATCGTTGTTAGTAGGTTTGGTTGGTTGTGAATTACATATGCCCTTCCACAATCCAGTATATATAAGAGTACTTTGAATATGTCAACTCCGCACTTTATAATTATTAGACCCCTCCAATTTATCAAATTCATTAAATAGACAAACCAATTTAGACATTGTGAAGCACTTTGAAGTTTTGAAAAATTCAATTACAAATTAAAATTTCACTATTCCAAGATCTTTAAGAAATTCTTCCATATTATTCAATGGGAGATACAGACTCCAACGTTCAACATCTTCCATCCAAGATGATCCCCAAGTTGAGCTCTGATACTACTTTGAGGGCTAAGCACCAAAATTCACCTCACGTGAAATACAAAATGGGTTTAAATAACCCAAGACCAATAACTAGAATATCGTTACCAAAAATGACTTTAGGACACCTACATAACCATGTGAGTGTGTAGGTTTCCTTTTGCAATAAAGTTCCCTAAAAAATTTTTTAAGCTAAAGTCCTAAACCTAACATTTTGGATCATAATTTCTAATATAATTCATCTCTTACCTGGTCCCATTGTCGTTTTTATCAACAAAAAATTTCTTTGATCCTATACTATGAAGAAAGAGGGAAATAAGAAAGAGAGTGGACTAATGTTGCATATCGTAGCAACCTTCTTTAGTTCATAGACTCACTATAAAATGAATGAAACTCCTTTTGTGCTTCTTCTTGCTGGGTTTTTATATGCTCTCAGATGATGAATATAACCTTCGAGTGTTGCTATGTGGAAATGTCTTCTCTTGGAATATGCATCCTCCTGTTGAGGTGGCATAACTAATTTTTGTGAACAACTCACCCGTAATTATATGCTATCGACTGAATTATTCCTTATTTGCCTTTCACTATTGGGTCGTTGAAGGAGGAAAGCGATTCTGGTACTGAACAACATTGGTGTACCCTGTCTGGTATTGAAAAACATCAGTGAGTAAATTTTTCCAATATGACGCTAGGATAAATTAATCTATGTTTTGTTTTGAAAAATCATTTGCAAAAAGGACCACCTCCTTCCTTGTAATGATGTAGTATGATGCTAACTCAACAAATGAGGTCTCATCTTTAGAATCTTCATCCTTGAGGACTCCATTATAGGATAAATATTGTTGTATGCTAGTTCAACAAGGGACCATAATATTTAGGGAATTCCTCTAAGTAACAATGGAAACGAGAAACTAGGACGGAGTGAGAATTTAGATATCAACAATTCCGGTAGACTCGTCTAGGCTTGCAAATGATCGCTCTCTTAGGCCTCCATAAAATGTAGCAATAACATAATGGAGCATGAGAGAGCAAGTGGCCTATGATAATACAATCCCCTTTCTAGTCTCTCCTCATGTTATTACGCCTCCGACGGTTAGGATATTTTTGAAAAGTTGTGATATTTAGTCTGATCTGTAGGCAGGATGAATACCTTTTAACTATGGGAATTAGTAATTGGATCGGACTTGTACTTGTGTATCATGGGATCGATTCCATTCATATGCCACTATAACCCCAGGCATATCAACACCACCCCACACGTGATACATAGGGATAGAAGGTTTGAACTAGCGTTTCTATTGGTTTCTACATCGTCGTTTATGTTCATGGAGTTAGAGTGCTTGAATATTTCAAGAGCTTCTCCAATTTGGCGTCAAAAGTAATGGTCCTCTTTTGCAAGGATTTTAACATCTTCTAGGCACACCTAGTGCTTCATTACAAGCTGATTACAAGGGAATTCTTTTCTAATGATGAGGTGCATGCACATTTGATTATGATATATGCCCCATGCTATTCAATTCTAACTTGAAATGAATGACCAATTGGTTTCTATGTTGTATATGTAGTAGGACTGAAATGTCAATCTATTTTATAGAGGTTGTGATATTTTTCTCTTGAGAAATTTAGAAATCCCATCAATGGCACCTTTAATGCATGGTAAGTATGCCCTTTTACCGGGGTTTTCATTCTTTGCAGGTCAAGACCCACCTCCTAAATTTTCCATATATATTTAGTTAAATATATAACATTTATTAATTTCATTATTAATATATATTTTTCATCTACATTTATTATTATCTATATATTTTTATAGTTTCCATAGTTTCTAACTTACCCATTTAGTTTCTAGAATTTGAGTTTGACATTCTCTTTATCTCTAGTATTTATTGCATCTCTTATTCCTTCTCTTCATTTGACTTGTTTATCCTGAAGATGGTTCTTGATATGGATCTGAAACATTGACATAAACATGGATACTATGGATACTCTAGAAGACACTGATGTTAACAATCACCACCATAGGAATCTTAAAACCCAATTACTTTTATATTAAAAATTCAAATAACTTGCCATGCTCCTTTGTTGAAATTTTCTTCCCTTGCTCGTTGCTATAATAACAAAAATGATAGGTCTTCTATCAGTCATCTTTAACAAAAAATTTCACGCATAAAAAAATATACAAAGTATAAAATATGTTTTACAAACTAAGTAAAGAATTTCTACCTAAAACTATTTTAGAGGAAATATTAAGGAATATAGATTTTTTTTAGTTATCCTAATCTTATAACTTTACCAAAATGGAAGTCTTGATTGATGGAGACTATTAATGCCATATTTTAATTAAATATGGAAATACATAAGGGATAACTTGTGTCGACATGTATCCCCAAGGGTTATCTCAATTTTCCTTGAGCTAAATGTGAGACATCTACCTCCATAGTAGGGGAGGTCACAAGTTCAACTCTGTAGATAAATTTGGGGATATAGCCCATAATTAGGTTGCCGGTTTACCCTGTTTACCATCCATGAATCATGGGGAAATACTCGAATGGTTTCCATGATTTATTCCATTGAAAAAATAATAATTTCCGTCGACATGCACGAGAATAATAATTATGAATTAGATAAATCAAACAATGGATTTCTATGCCCAAAACATAGGTTTGGCCACAAATGATATTGTGAATATCCTAACTCTTCACAAGGTGTTGTAATATGTGGGATTCATTGAAATAGTTACCAATACTATGCATAACCATAAAAAATATACAACACATCAATATACAAGAACACATACATAGAATAAGAGAATAAGAGAAAGGAGTAGTGGAACCAACACAAGGAGTATATTATATTATGATCAATAAACCAACAACATCTACTCTTACATATTCATTCATTTATATATGTTTACAATCAATGAGGTAGTTATAAATTCCTTAACTACCTCGATCATTTGACTAACTAGAATAATTAGTCGATTAAATTTACTAGTTGATTGAGCTAACTAGGATTCTACAAAATATCCCCCACTCTCAAAATCTTCTTCATCTCGAAGAAGAGGAGATATACAAACACGTTTTTAGAAAAATATCATCAAAATAAATGATCCAGGTGGATATCGGTGGCCACCCACCTTTCCAACTGGCTCAAAACAGTTTTCTGGCAATTTTGGCATTGTACTATTTTCAGTAGTGTTTCGGGTCCTAAACTTTCGGGGCCATTTTGAGGCCCTAAACAACCTTTTTTGGCGATTTGGGGGGCCAAATGGTTGCCCTCGACACACATTTGGCCCCAGTCAAAAGTTGTAAATCTTGGATAGACCTTTCCAATGGCTACTGAGCGCCCCAAACGAAGATCGTATGCAAAAGTTACGACCCCGGGAAGTTGATGTACTAACTTACCCAAACGGGGCCCACATAACTTTTGGCGCTTCATCTCCTAGGGTTAGGTTTTTGGATGTCTAGGGTTTTTGACATTATTGTTTATTGTAAAAGGCCTTGAGAGCCTCATTGTAACCATCTTCTTGCAAAATGAGCGCAGCTGTCACATCTCTTCTCAGAGATAAGCCGCCACCATTCCAGCAAGCTTGTTTTCCACTGCATTTTACAGTTTTAGCTTATTCCCTTGTTGAATAGAAAACTGGTTTTACTGTATCTCTGTTATTTTGTGTTAAGCATCTAATAATAATATGTATTCATTTCGTTCTGCTCATAAAATACGGATCAATAAAGGCCATGAATCCTTAATGCTTCTTGTTATTTGACTTGAATACTGCTAGGTTCCTTGGACTGCTAATTCGTTGGTTGCTATGTTGTAGGTGTAGTAGGACAAAAAAATGGAAAATTTCACCTTGGTGGAGAAGGTTGAGGAGGAGGAAGCGTTGGAAAATTTTGATCCAAGGATGCACTACAAGTTTGATAGATAATTGGAATGACCTATTCCAACTGAATTTTAAAGGTATTTAATTCATCTAAGGCTTGTTCTGTTGCAATAATTGTATTTCTCATTTATTATAAACATATCATTTTCTCTTGAATGGAGCCATCTTGAATCAACTCCAATTCAGGATTGTACTATGTAATCTACTTGGTCCCTTTATTAGACTCTTCTTGTGCATTTATTCCTTCTTGAAACCACTAATGCTCTTATCCTTGTAATTATTTCACAATATACTCTACTTATTGTATATGGGTTCCCAAAGCATTCCAACTTCTTGCATCTATGGTGGTCTATCAAAGAGGAATTAATTTTTCTATTAACACTTCGTTTAATTTTAGTTGATTACATATATTTGCAAAATAGGTAGGCAAAATTTTCAAAGTGTTACCAAATATTTTTCCTCTTCCCTTGTTTCTTCTAGTTTCCTTGCTACCTCCAAATTCATTGTGATTTGTCTTCAATATAGGCGCGGTCTGGTCAGACTTAAGATTTATGTTTTCATTCATCTTTCTCTTCTAATTATGAATTACATTGAATAATAAGACATTCATACATTTGATTGGGTTGGTTGGTGGGGTGTCGACAACAATCCCAATGCTTGATTTGCTTGTACTTTTCACATCTCCCATGATTTCTCTTCGTTTTCTTTTCTTTGTTTCAATTTTTTATGTATGTTGCTCCAATGATTTTTTTTCTTTTTTGTTTTTCTTATACAATTCATGGATTTCTTTGTCTAAATCATGTTTGGGAGCAAACTCAACTTTTGGTAAATTTATCTTTATGCTCTCCTTGCAGTACAAAACTTTTGAATGTTTTCTTAGCCTCACCTTTGTCTTTTTCCTTGTCTACTTCCTTCTTTTTATATTTTCTTATGTATTTAGTGTAGGTATTGATTTTTCCCAATGGTGTACTTGTTCTTGTTTGCTTGGTCGATGTTCCAGATGGTGTTTCTTCCTATTGTTTCCCTATTTGTTGTGTCTCTCTATCGGTGGTTTTTCAGTTGGTTGTTGTTCATTTTGTTGTTGCTGCGATTATTTGTCCTTTTGTATGTAGATTTATTCATGTTCAAACAAAGATTATAAAGAGTAAAAAATAATATCCAATGTATATGTTGATTCTGTATCGGTTTGTCGTTCTTTAGTGGTATTTGTTTATTTATTGATAGGGTTTGTATTTTGTTTTTACTTTTATTTCTCTTTGATATTTTGTTTCCCTTTTTGCTTCACCGACTGTTCCTTTGCTACCTAATCAAATGCTAGATATTTTCTATATTGTAGTTGTCTGGATAGGTCTTGTTTGGTCTATCCTTTGGTAGGGGTATTGTTAGTTCTTAAGTCACCAGTATTTTGTTGGTCGACTCTTTGTTCATTGATTCTCTATTAGTTAGCTTGTTGTTTCTAAATCGGCTACTACTCAGTAGATTGTTGTTGCTCACTAATATATTCCTAATCTCTTTCCTCTTTGATTGGTGTGGTTCTTAGAGGGAAGGATATTTTGATTACATCTATTGAGATTTGTGATGTACCTTCTCCTGGTGTCTTTCATTGAGTTGATATTTAAAAGTGAGCTTAAGTCCTTCTGACTTATTATTTTTGGTCTATCAAGTCATTTGTTCCTATTTCTGTTTCCTAAATCTTGATGGCACCAAATTATTTTGAAATTGTATTCTTCAGATATTCTACAATGGTATATTTATCCCTCTTAATGGCTTTGGTGCACTTTGGACCGATCCTAGATTCTAAGACTTGTTTCCTTTTCTTTTCCCATTCCTCGGTAAACTTGCATTTTTCTTCTTTTCTTAAAAATAGTACTTTTTGAGCTAATTATTGAATCTAGTTTTTTTATTGAGCCGATCATTTTCAAATTCTATCTCATCAACTCCTTTACTATTTTTTCTAGGTCGTCCTCAATTGATGGTGTTGGTGAGTCGATGTCAATTTGTTCTTCTATCATTTTCTACTTTTTCTCAATTGGTTGCTTTGGGGAATGAGTCATTTCTATACCCATTTGATGTACAAACGATATGGTGAATATGGTGGATTCAATCTCTTCTTAGAATTCTCTAACTAACGAGGGAGTTATAATATGTTCTATTGGATTTTTAGCCAGAGGAGGAACTAGATACATAGAGTTCGACTGGCATGTCAATTCTTCACATGCTTGATTAATCATGGGGCAGTACTCTAATTCTTGTGGCTCGATTCCTCTCCCATCTGCATACCATACTTTGGTGAAGTCAAGACCCAACTTAATGTGCACCAAAGGTGGGAAGTTTCTTCTTACACATTGTGGAACTCTCCATCTATGAAAAGCCAACTTCATTGATTTTACCCCTTCTTTAAACATCTTCTGAGAGGTTAAGGATTCAGTCTATATCTTCCATTTTGATGAGAAGCACAAAAAATTACACATGGTTTGTGTGGTTGGAAGAGTGAAACTTATCTCACGGATTGGGGTGATTTGCGTTATTTCTATCCATATCAATGACGACAGGTACCTGATAGATTTTCTCTACTACTGGCATTCTTCATAGTTTGTCTTCAATATGTCTACCAAGTGATTTAACCAGTTGAATGTTTTTCTCTCTTGACTATTTGTTTAATATCTTCCAGTATATTCAAATTTATATTTAAGGCATGACCAAAATTGGTTAGGAAGAGTGCGGAAATAATATATGTCCACTTTATGTGTTCATCCTTCACTTGGATTATTGCCAAGCCTTTTGAATTCTTCAATGTAGTCAAATATATTAAATTATCTATTTATTTTAGCATGTCTATTTTTCTAAGGATGGGATCTTTGACTCTAGTTAGGTTAGTGATATGATTGATTAGTTGAGGTGAAATTTCAATGGGTTCATCTACCCATATTTTCCCTCCATGGTACTAACTGATGATGAACTTCGTTGTTTCTTCCTTCCACCCTTTAGAGCCTATGACTTGGGCGATGTTGAGATATGTACAAATATTTTATTTCTGCAACATCATTGTTTCATTCCTCCACTTGCCTCTGATTATTTCCCCTTTTATGTAATTCTCCCAGTGCTTGTCACAATCAATTTCCTCCATTTTCACATGGCAGATTCTATTTATTCATTATTCCATTTCGGTTGTGGGTTCTTTGTCATGTTTTTTTATTTTTTTTGGGCTCTACGATATTTGAATTTTGTGTACCATCAAGTGAAATAAATCCTCTCATTTTTGGGGCCATTGTTTCTTTAGAATTCACTGAATCTGGTTCACTATGCTCTAATACCTCTTCTCTATTGAAAAATTGTTCTTGAACAATGACTTTGATAATTTGATCCTTGAATTGAAGTGTATTTATAGGTAACTTGCAAAAATGGATTCATTTTTTCTCATGTGGAGGTTGTTACTAACGAAGGTCTTTAAAGTTGGGTATTAAATGTAGACTTGAACCAGTGATTTGACCCTTCTATTTCTCGTCAATCAGTTTTTTGGACATAGTAAATTTTCTTTCGACTTCGACTAGTTTTTCTAATTCATTTTGATGTTATGGAGTAGTTATATTATGATATCTTGTTCCTTTTTTTGCTTCATAGTGTTATCTGAATTCCATTATCTTGTATAATCATGTGTCATTTCCTTTATTGATTTTATGGTTCATTGAGTTATGATTGTGTTTCCCCCAAAAACAATTCCAAGTGTTTTTCTCATTCTTTTAGCTCACTTGCTTGTTGATATTCTTTATGTGTGTGTGTGTATCTACATATATATATACCTCCTTATCTAGGCAACATTGACTACTTTTCAAAGTAGTTTCCCTTGTAGTGTCCTTTATTGTATAGCTCCATTAGGTTTGATTTATTCTATCACAAAGGGTCCCAACCACATTGTCTCCAATTTCCTTGGTTTTCCTTTTATTTTTCTCTCATACAGGAAGACAAAGTTTCTTATTCCAAATTCTTTCTTCTTAATATTTCTATTATGTTATGCTTTTTTATTTTGTTTTTTGGACTTCTTGATGTTGGAGGAATATTATTCATTCTTATTCTAGTTTATTAAGTTGATATAGTCTATCTTTATTTTCTTTCTCATGATCAATTTTCAAGACACTAGCTATTTTTTTTGAATTTGTTGTAAATGTAGAGGGATGACTGCTTCTTGACCATAAACTAGTTTGAGGGGGGTTTGACTAGTTGATCTTTTATAAGAAGTTCTATAAACCTAAAGAACAATATCTATATTTTCATCCCAATCATATTTGTCGATGTTGCATATTTTTACAAGTCCTTTGGTCAGTGTTTTATTGAAGCCTTCTACTGCACCATTTTTCGAAGGCTAGTAAGATGAAATTTTGTTATGGTTAATCAAAAAATATTTCATTAGTGCCTCAATCATGTTTTTTATGAAGTGTGTTCCTTGGTCACATATTAAATTTAAATGACATATAAACCTTTTGATTATGTTTTGATAGATACATTTAGTTTATACGTCTTTAGTGCAATTTGCGACTAGTTTTTCTTATGCCCACTTGGTCAAGTATTCAATTTCTGTGATTCTGTATCTTGCACATGTTCTTTTGCCTTGTTTTGGAAAGGGGACCACAAATTCGATTAACCAAAATTCTAATGGAAGACTTGGATTTGCTCGTACTAGAACCATTCCATCTCTTTTACTAGTCTACCCATCCTTTGGCATTTATCACATTTGTTCACTTTGTGTCTATAGTCTCTGTATAATCTAGGCCACCATATGGCTACTTGAAAATTATTTCTAGTCATATTATCTGAATGAAATGGTCCACGTGTAGGCCCATCATGTGATTCTTGGATGATATTATCTTTATCGCAGTCTAATGCACATATCCTAAGTACATCACAAGGCCCAATATTATACAAACTATCGTTGATTAATGTGTAGGGAGAAACCTTCATTGCAATGTTTTTTTTTTTTTTTTTTTTCTATTAATTCTTGTGGGGCCTTCCCTTCTTGCAAAAATTGTGCAATTTGAGAAATCTCTTATGTTACAACTTTGACTTTGAATAAGGGTGCATCAGGTGAGTCATCATCTATTCTAGTCATTCCTTCTCTAGTTTCGACTCTCGACAAGTGCTCGAGACCAATGTTATCTTTCCCTAGTCGAACTACAACTTAAACTCAAATTTTTGGAACAATAGACATCTACTCACTCTCACTTGATGGAATGGATTATTCACTAGGTATTTCAATGCTTAATGGTTTATGTAGAATGTAAAGGGATTCACTAGTAGATAATGTCAAAAATTCTTCAAGGAAAAGATCATTCCTGCAATCCTCCCCTCTATGTAGTGGAATAATTTATTCTTCTTTATTTAACTTCCGAATTGCATAAGAATTTGGATGGTTCACTCCCTCATCCCTAGGTTGAGCTAGTACAACACTGACTATAATGCCTGAGGCATCAACATGCATGTGAAATTTCTTCGACCAACCCGGTAATCATAAAATGGGTGCTTTGACCAACTTTTTCTTTAGAATTTCAAATGATCCATTACATTCAGTGTTCCAATTGAATTCTGTATTGAATTTAAGTAATTATTCTAGGGGAAAAGTTATGTCTAAATAATATCTAGTGATTTTTCTAGAATATCCTTTATGCCCTAAAAATATTCTTATTTGCTTAGGGTTCATGGGATTCTTCAAGTCATGAATCACTTTTATTTTTGCTAAGTCGACTTTGATACCTTGTAGCTAACTACATGACCAAGCAAGATTCCAATTGGTGTAAGAAATATGCAACTTTTTAATGTTTAAGGATAGTTGAATCTGTCAACATTGCTCCAACATGAGTCGAAGCAACTCTATATGGTTCTTTAGCAAGCTCTAGATCATTTGTTAGTCGAAATATACTACCATTGTTTTGTATAATTACTCTTGGAATTCTTTTACAACTATTCTAGAAAACACTGTTGGGGCATTATTCAATTGAAATGGAATGAGTTTGTAAGAAAATGACCTAAACTTTGTCATAAATGTTTATTTTTCTTAATCCTCTTAGCGATTGGTACTTGGTTATATACCCAAAATCCATCTATGAAGGAATAGTACTCATGCTCTGCAACTTCATTGATTAGTTTGTTTGCAAATGGCATTTGAAAGGGATCTATTACTATTATTTTAGTTAATCCCTTGAATTCGACACATATTCGAAGCTTCTATGTGTCATGTTTCTTTGGTTTAATGACCATTGGGATATCCCATTCATATTTTTCAATTGGAAAGATAATGTCTACTACTAATATGCTTTCAATCACTTTGTGTTCTATATATTTATATTTGTGATCTAGCTTGTATTGTCTCTTCTTGACATGTTTTTCATTCGGTATTAGTTTTATTTTCATCCGATCCATTTCTTTGACCATTCATTTCATATATTTTTAGTGCCTTGCAAAAAAAATATTCATATTCTTTGCAATTTCTATTGTTTGCTTTCCCAACCAATAGTCGCATGTTTTTTCCATTTTAGGTAGATCGTCATTGAGCATATTTATTTCTTTGATCTTTATGTCTGCGTCCATCCATTCTAGGGGTTTGGATTCATCTAATTTTCTTGATCCTTCTTTGATTTCATTATACTGAGGGGGGGAAGTAAATTATTTCATTTTTTCATTTTTGACTTGGTTGTCTATTTTTAGTATAGAATTTATTTCTTTTACAACCTCTAGGTGATATCTCCTCCATTTGAAACTTTTCCCAAGAAAATTGTGTTTTCCATGTCAAGTCATGTAACGTTTTGATTATCATGGCACGTTATTATGTGGCAAGTCGAAGTCGGCCCTATGTTGAAATGATTCTTTCCATTTTCCTTATTAACCTCTTCAACTAGGTTTTCAACAAATTGTTGGATTCTTTGTACTACATTTTCTAATTCTTCTTCTTCGGGAACAAAAGAAAAATCCTTCACAATTGTTTCTCTTATAGTTTCCCATTTCTAGGTGTCTCCCCATGCTTCTTCAATTTTGTACCATTTATTTGCTAGGAATTCCATTGTACTTGGGAATATATGTGGCCAAATTAATTTGTCACTATATCCAATTCAACTCCATTTAAATTTAGATTCTTTAATATGCCTTATTGGATCATAACCAATTTTGAATTTGGTGATTTCGGCTTATGTTATGAGTTTATTCCTATTAAATATTTCAACAAAATAAGTGGTCATTGTTGTCTATGTTTGAATTGTGGGGCATTCACACCCCACCAATGAGTTACATGACCTATAAATGATTAAATGAGGGTTTGAAACCTACCTTGTTCTCCAACATTCTTCAATACCTCATCGACATGGGATAGGGGGGATCTCTTTCTTTGTATCTTACTGTTGGAAAGCTATTCAAGTCTACTGTTGAGCATCGGTTATCATTGGATTCAACTAAAGATGATATCAAGTGTTTGAATTCCAAATAATGTCAAAGAGGATGTCAATTGATTCAGTCTGAGTCATTGATATCAACTGAAGTCAAAGTGGATGCACTATTCCTGCAAAAGTATGAAGAAGTATATGGAATCCACTTTGAAGTAGTATATGCGCAAGATGAAGAAGAACATGAATACTAGAAGTATATGCACAAATAGTGAAGGTGACAGAAATGTATGAAAATTTGGAGTATATCAGGAAGTGCATTCAGTTTGAAGATGTGTGTCAAGGATACATCATACATCATGCAAATCCAATTCAAGAAAGAACACAAGTAGTGCATCCTACAACATGTGGTCCTTGCGTAGAAATCAAGTCCACCAAGTCATACATTCACATGGTAGAAGCCAAGGTTGGAAGTGAGAAAGCAGTTAATGGTTAAACAATCCTGAAAGCATGCAAGTAAAACCGATCAGAAGATAATTTCAGTAAAAGGAATATGCTCAAGTTCCTAGAAAGGTAAAGCGGTTGGAGACCATCTATGAGAAAATTCCACAACCAATGGTTCAACAAGTGCACAAGTCCCACAAAATATGACAAGGAAAAGGTCAATATTACATTAAGAATAAGTTGGAGTATGTGCAATTCCACAAATTATCAATGCACCAAGGGCGCATTACCCACAAGGGATGGTACAACACAAGTCACATACACATCAAGATGAAGTGTAAGATTGTGCACATATCATAAGGCAATGATACATTAAGAGCACAAAGGTACACCACCAAGGTGTAAAGTACCACTAAGTTGTGGACCTTGAGGGTGTGAGATACATATTAGATGACACATCAATAGCGCAGAAGATGATGTGTGACATATGCATAATCTATGAAGTATTGAAGAAGGGATGCCACGACCAACTTGTGAAGATACAATCCGTGCATGACATGTATAAATAAAGATGCAAGTTGGAGATTGAAGGTAAGTTTGATGGTAAGAGCATAAGAGCTTCAAGTGCAAGTTTCGGTCTGATTTTTGGGGCATCAAGGGGCTCGTGGATAGAACATAATGATCTAGTGAATACCCAAATGCGCACATGCATCATAATGATGTTTTGATAGTGCATAGAATGATGCAATAGATATGTGACAGATGCATGAGTACTGAAAGGAAGAAATATTGAAGTATGCGCAAGTGCCTGATGTTTCAAAAGAAAGTATTACAATCAACATGCCGATAGTCACAGATGTTGTAGACACAGAAGTGCAGAGATAGAACCGAAGTTTATCAAATATTGCGCAAATGTCTAGATGATGCATATGAGCAGAAGTGAAAGTGTGCGATGTTGAGAACCCCATCTGATGAGAAATGACACAACAACAACATGATTTGATAGATGCATCATGATGGAGATGATCTGAGACAAGTATGTTAAATAGAAAAGATGAATCATTTGATGCATAGGACGTCGTAGATTATTTGAGATACTGCAACACTTAAATATAATGGACACATAAGAAAGTGTGCAGTTCCACCTATTACTAGTGCTTCTTTTCAGAACAACAAACTATCAATTGAAAGAATAGTATCAGTTGATCATTGCAGTCACACAGAGCAGAACATTGAGGCAACAAAGACACAGACTGCAGTATCAGCCAAGCACATATTACATGAAGTAAGTCATCAACAAAAGTATGATTTGAAAATAATGAGAAGTCAAGTGATGTATGCAGCACAGTGACAAAGTATAGTTTGCATACGAAGGTAGTGCACAGTAGAATTGTCATCAGAAGATATGAAGAAGTGTTCAAAGTTGAAGTTCAGTAAGACAACAAAATACATAAGACATCAGAGCAGTCGAACGGGGCAAGGAGACAGGGAGTTATGGCTTCCTTCAGGTTGGTTCTTGTAAAACAAAGAAGACAAGGGGTTGATGCCTCCTTCCAGTCGGTGCTGGAGAAACATAGTGAACGGAAGCTTCCTTTAGGTCGGTGCATGTAAAACCAGGGGCTTGGTGCCTCCTTCTAGTTGGTGTTGGTAAATACAGGAAGTTTTTTTCTTCCTTGAATGTATTATTTCTCACTATAAATAAGCATTATGTGGTTTTCCCCCATTTGGGTTTCCACGTGAAAATCTTGTGTGTTATGTGTTGTTTATGTGGTGCATGTATGTGTGGATGGTTATTTACAGATGCATAACAAAACATAAATATTTAGTAAAGGATAAATTGCTAAAGAAGGTAAAAAATGCTAATAACCGGGTTAATATTGATTCACCCCCCCTCTCAGTATTAAATCGATTCCAACATCTATGTCTATCGATATCAAACTGGGGTATTGTTGGGTTTTATTTTCTTTGACTACCGGGATTAGCTGGATGGAAAAATATATTTTAAAACTATTTTTTGGTATGGCTTCAACCCTTCAACAATCCCTTGCTATTTCTTCATAGTTCTCCATATTCCATTCATACAATTCTATGTTGGATTTTTGTCCAATTGAAAGTAGCATTCCAAAATGAAGTTCTCCATGGTTGTTTGGTTTAACTGAATCTTCGTTACCCTATATTACATGGTAAATTTTTTGGAAGTATACATCCTCATCGCACGATTTTGAACATGGATTGTCTTCTTTCAGGTCGAAGGCAATAATTATTCTTGTTCCATCCCCTTTGAGTTTAATTCTATCTTTTTCTAGGGATATAGGGATCGATATGATGTTGTGCTTCTTGTCAAGTTGATCATTTAAAAGTTGAATTCTGTTATGAATCCCATCATAGTCATCTCAAAATTTCTTAGCCATATATTATGTTCGGAAAATCATTGATATACCAGTTTTAGGAAATTCTTTGACCTAATGAGATTAGGAATTCCTAGTCTGATCCCTATATCTTTTGGCAGGATATTTACTTATGATCCAAAATCGGCTACAACTTCCAAATTGAATCAACCTTGTATCTCCAAGTCAATTGTGGGTTGAAATCCTCTATGGTTTTCTCTTCAAGGTTTAACTGACACATGTTTTACACAATTTTTCTTTCTCCTTTATAACGTTTTAAGATGTCCATTAGTTCTAGTAGTTAGGTAACATATTCTTCCTCACTTATCAAGTTAAGAAATTCATCAAGCGTAATTGTTTTCTCTAGTCAATTCTTGTCCTTTTTATCTTTTTGTATTTTTTCCTCTTTTGATAATTCATCAATTAGATTAATAAATTCATTAATTTTCTTTTATCTCCTTGAGTTTGGATAGTGTTCTTTTCTTTTCTTGTTTTTTTGATGAGATATATTTGCATTGTTTTTAGGTCCAAACCTTGTGACTACATGTACTTTTTTTGAATTCATTTCTTTATGTTTAGGGATGCTCTGTATTAGATTCACACTCTTTTTTATTAATTTTATTTTCAAGAATGATAGGGAAATCCTCTAAAGAATGATCTCAGATTCTACACTATGTGCAAAATTTCAAGTATATTATGTATTTTAAGGGGCATTCTGGACTTATATGATCGTCCTTATAGAATATACAACAATATTTTTTTTGAATCTTCCTTGACCACCATGTCAACCACCACTTTCTCCAAATTGACCACAAACACCATATCCTCCCTGCCTCTGGCTCCATATCCATTATTTCTTTGATTTTGGTTGCTTGTCTGAGTATGATACACTTTTTGGTAGTTCATATGGGTTTTTCCAATGAGTTGACGTTCAACTGTGTTATGAGAATATTCTTCAAAAAAGACATGTTATGGAAAAAAATTGTAATGTACTAGATTATACAAGTGATACAAAAACTCAAGACTTCTCAAAATTGACTAAAACAGTGATTGTGGAAGCTAGAATTGCTGAAGATGGGAAAGATCAAAGGATATGGATGGATGGAAGGTTATGATATGAGTTTATACCTTTGAACAATGTACTGAGACCATTTATGTTTCAAGAACAGCCCGGCTGAAATATACTCCAATGCTCCTGGGGTTCTCAGCATATACAGACTAGTATGGGTGAGATATTTAACTAGAGACTGGAGATGGGTGTTTCTGAGATTACAGAGGTTAAATATAATTTATTAATAGTAATTCAATATTAATACACCATTCCAAAAATTTGTAAATATATCTGAACAAGTATTGTAACATAACTAGTAAAATGACAATTTAGGACAGCTTAACTAGCTCGACTTTTGGATTGCCAAACAGTGCTCAAATGCAATCGAATTTATGAAAAAGAGGTTTTATCATGTCATGTGATATATTATCTAACTCTAGGAACATGAATGAATTCATTTGGACTTTTACTCATTGACTTATGAATCATTCATTGAAAGTTGGTCAAATTCTAGCTAAATCTAGAAAGGGTGCATAAATTGTAGAAGAAATCATAGTTCTGTAAATTTGATTGAAGTGAATGATATTTGAAAATTACATACTCTATTATTACATCATAAATAGGCCAAGATGCCTCTCAGAAGATGATAGAAGTGTCTCTCCTCTTGGACATAGGAAACTAGTTGTAGAAAAGAAGAGAGAAGAAGGATTCGATATCTGACTTTGGTGAAGATGATTCTAAACTTCAAGTTCGACCTGGTAAGATTCAGTACCTGCAAATACACTCAATTATAATGGATGTATGCCATCATCCTCTCACAGAAAGCTAGGGCACATATCCTATGCTTGACTCTAGGGGCACACCTCCCAAGCCTTGGATGCACAAATGCATTCATAAAATTTCTCACAGTAGCAAAAGATGTGAAATGGAGTTGGAATCCTTCTTTTATAGAATTCATGTTGACCTGTTGAGAAAGTTACTTGGCTTGGTGACCTGTGAGAATAGGTCACCCATGAGTGGACATACTTTCCTTGCTTTGCTTTGCTTTGGCTTTCCTTCTTTTTCCTCTTTTTCTGACTTTCCTTCTTTTCTGAACTTTCCTGCTTTTCATACTTTTCTGCTTTTCCTGTTTTATCCTGCTTTCTAGATTTACGCTGCTTTTCTTGAAATATTCCTCTTTTCTCATTTTGGCATCATTTTTGGACTCTAGTGCTTACTTGACTTCTACGCAAAGTAATTCCTCCAACTCTATCCACTAATTTGAATTGGTGGGCCAATTTCTCCATTTATTCAACATAACAAATACAAATATTAATTGCACCAATAATATTAAATGCTCCATAATTATTTATTCCAAGTAGGTAGCAACTATGGATAAATTTAAATGCACACTCCTAATTAATTAATTGCTTCATCTTAACCCCTCATTAATCAATTAATTCAATCTGCCACTAGAATCCATGGGGTTCGATCTGCTTCATGGTGCTATCAAAATGGGAACATGACAGTCCTCCTCTCCCAAGATTGCTTGTCCTCAAGCAAAATATCCCAAGAGGTCCATCATGCTTTTGCTACACTACTCTGATCATAATCATCTCTCCAATAAAATATTCACTACATTTGTAACTGAACATGCATACTTCTATCCAAGTGAAGCAACTGGAAAGTGTTCTAGGATCCCATAAGAATATTAGAAATGCAAAGATACCACTACTATGTAAAATATAAGTCCATCCAAGGAGGTGTTCCCCATGTAGGAAACTGAAACCAAGTGCAACATAGGTGAACTGGTGAAAAAGAGGGTTGGCTTGCTCCATCATGCCAACATGCAAACAACTGCTCCAAGGACAAATAATGACAGGATCTTGTTTCTTGTATGGCACCCCCATGGATCGGAATACCATCCAACAAAATGTTTTAAGCAAAAGAGTGCCTGGATCCCACTGTTCAAGCTACATATCCCCAAACATTAGTAACAAAAAAAAATTGGCATCATATGAAATGTTGGAAAAGATGGAAACATCATACCACCACATTGGAAAATCATCCATCAAGTATGTACTCATCCCATCAGTGTATGAACAAATACTTATCAAATCAGGTCCAAGTAAGAATCATGTGGCTTCTCCAAGTGCATATCTCCAATGGCTTAACAAATTCTTTTGTAAGCTTGCTTGCTTAGCTCTCTTCCACCTATCATGATAAAAAATATTTATGTTAGGAGACTCCATGTGTGACATGTAATCTTCCACCCAATCCATGTGTGGATGAATGGTATCTAATGGAAGCAATATGTACCTATGTTACTGATCACAAAACATATCAACATCATACAAATGTATATAAAGAAGGTGCCTTACCAAAGGATCATGAAAGTGCTTGTCCATCCAAGCAAGTATACCACCATTTTCCAAGTGCACACAAGCATCAAGTGACCAATCAAATCTGATCCAATGACATAGATGAGGATCCCATGTACTATAATGTTGCTCCAAAAGAATGCAAGAATCTTCAAAATAATCAGCCATGTGTTCTTTCATCCAAGAAGTGAATGAAGAAACTCTACCAAAATTTGAACCAAGGACCAAAAAAAACAATGAGACTTCAAGTGGCTCAAAGAAGTTTCATTAGTACATCCATGAATGTTAGAGTCATCAAATGAGAGAAATCGATGCTTCCCCAAGGAGGTTTGGAAGGTGTCAAGCAATTCTGCCATGTGGCCTTTCATCCAAACATTCGATGAAGGAACTCTCTCATCAAGTAAGGAACAAAGAGAACAATGGGCCTTCAAGGGGATCAAAGGAGTACCATATGTGCATCCATGAATATGTGTATCATCATAAGGTAACAAAGGATGCTGCTGAAAATGTAAAGAAGAAGGTGCTCTAGTCATTTCATCATCAAAAGGAGAGATAGGAGTTTCATACTCCTGATGTGGCACCATCAAAAAGAAACTTGTCACCCATACTTCATTAGGGTGAATGCTGCAAAATGTGGAAGTGTAGGGTGTAGCAGAATGAACCAACGCACCCATATGACCAGAAAGTTTGAAAGATTCATCATGTGATGGATCCATAATAATAGGATCATGCAACTCCCTCAAAAGTGGGAAACTTTCCTCATAGGTTGGTTCCAAAGTAGTGGAATCATGCACTTCTTCAAAAAGTGTGTAACCATCATCAAGAGGAAACCCAAGTTCCTCTTCCACCATAACAAGTGCTTGGCTCTCATCAAGCTCATCCTCAAACACATCAAGCACATGCAAATTTCCATGTTTCTCATGATCCATAATGTCATGATAATCCTCCAAGCAATCTACCATATGACAATTTGAAACATAGGAGGAAGAACAAGTATCTTGCAACCTCTCAAGAAGTTGCTCATTTTGAAATTTGAGCTTATGAATATCCTTATTATTATTCAAGTATGATTCATGTAGCCAATCATTAAGCTCAACCAAATTGCTTCTATCAAAAATCTAAGACTTGAAATTACCTTCAATGTTGCACATTTCTCTTTGAATCTTCTCCATGTATTCAAGGAAGGATGGATCCTCCAGTGAAGAAACTCTCCAACAAGAATTTGATACCAATGCTTGAGTATCATGGAGTATGCTAAGGGCCTCAAAAATATTCCTTTCACTCATCTTCAAAGACCTTTCAATGAAGTATGGTTCATGAGAGCGAACCTCCTCTTCTTTTTTCTTGGGATCAACTTTACATGGAAACTCAAGTGGTGACTGGGAAGTTGATATTGGTTCATATTTTTTTACTACAAGGTCTTGTTCTTCATGCTCCATGGAGTTAGGACTTGCAGAAACCTCATCAAGGATGATATCTATGTCACCATCATAGAGATGTGAGCACCCATTGATATCACCTTGCAGTGACTCATGCTCCTCCAATGGTTCACCTCCATTAATTCCTTCATAGTTAACACCAAAAATTTGAGCCTCCATACCGAAGGACCCAACCATGCCAACCTTCTCACTGTAAGTGGATACCATATAAGAATGAAACAAAGGGATACAAAAATCACAATTGTGTCAATACCTTTGTATCATGTCTTTCTCTTCATGTGGTGGATCTATGATGGCTTTACCTTCCACCAAATCTTCTGGTTTACATCCAATTGATGTGTGCTTTTCTTCTGCTTCTTGATGAAGCTCAGGAGGTGACTGTAAACCTGATTCATGTTCATCCTTTGGATTAGATCCAAAAGATGTCTTACCACTCCTGACAACATCATCATCCCTTATAATTATTTTGAGATCACCCACCAAGAAACTAGGAGTGATTTCACCTTCCGCATTGCCAACAACCAGATGTTGGACTACTAGATCTTCAGTTGTGCATGGACCTTCTTTATCTTCTTCTAAATATTTATTTGCTGGCTCATCAACCTTATGGATGATGCCAATAGGATGTTTTATAGCTTCCTCTTGCTTCTCCTTCATTTCGGTCCTCTTTTCTTCTCTACCACTTAGCTCCTTCCTTGATGGCTTGTTGGTCTTCAAGGAATCCACATGTGTCGCTATTTTGTATTTATTGGGTAACAAGAATCCCACTTCTTTGAAAACATAATTTTTCATCAATGCAATGTTTTCCTTGTTAAGTCTGGAGTAGGGATCTTGAAATAATCTTTGGATCTCATGTGTGCAAAACTCTCTAAAAGATATGAGTTCCAAAATCTCATCTCTCAATGCATAGTAAGCTGTGAGGTACTCAAAGGGTCTCCTTAACTTCACTTCCTCAAAAATTTCTGAACTTCGATAATAAAAATCTTCATCATACCATTGGAAACCATGGTCACCATCATCTCTTTTGAAACTGCTCAAAAATATGCATGATGATTCTTCTTCTTCGACTGCAACTGACACTAGCCTCATGGCTACAAATTTGAATTGTGATCTGCAATATTTTTTTTATCAGTGAGATTATTTATTTCCACGGGGGTGGAGGAAAGTGCTCTGATACCACTATAATGTACCAGCTTATACAAGTGATACAAAAACTCAAGACTTCTCAAAATTGACTAAAACAGTGATTGTGGAAGCTAGAATTGTTGAAGATGGGCAATGTCAAAGGCTATGGATGGATGGAAGGTTATGATATGAGTTTATACCTTTTCAAAATGTACTGAGACCATTTATGTTCAAAGAACATCCCGACTGAACTCTAATCCAATGCTCCCGGGGTTCTCAGCATATGCAGACTAGTATGGGTGAGATATTTAACTGAGACTAGAGATGGGTGTTTCTGATATTACAGAGGTTAAATATAATTTAATAACATTCATTCAATAGTAATACACCATTCCATAAATTTGGAAAGAGATCTGAGCAAGTATTGTAGCATAACTAGTAAAATGACAATTCAGGACAACTCAACAAGCTCAACTTTTGGACTCCCAAACAGTGCTCAAATGCAATCAAATTTATGAAACATAGGTTGTATCATTTCATGTGATATATTAGCTAACTCCAGGAAAAGTAATGACTTCATTTGTACTTTTAATCATTGACTTATGAATCATTCATTGAAAGCTAGTCAAATTCTAGCTAAATCTAGAAGGGGTGCATAAATTGGAGAAGAAATCAGAGTTCTGTAATTTGTATTGAAGTGACTGATATCTAAAAATTACATGCTCTGTTATTACATCAGAAATAGGACAATATTCCTCTCAGAGGATGATAGAAGTGTCTCTCCTCTTGCACATAGAAAACTAGTTGTAGAATAGAAGAGAGAAGAAGGATTCGATCTCTGACTTTGGTGAAGATGATTCTGAACTTCCAATTTGACCTGGTCAGATTTAGTACCTGCAAATACAATCAGTGATAATGTCTGAATTCCATCATCCTCTCATAGAAAGTTGGGGCACATCTCCCATGCTTGACTAGGGGCACACCTCCCAAGCCTTGGATGCACAAATGCATTCATAAAATTTCTCACACTAGCAAAAGATGTGAAATGGAGTTCGAATCCTTATTTTATAGAATTCATGTTGACTTGTTGAGCAAGTTACTTGGCTTGGTGACCTATGAGAATAGGTCACCCATGAGTGGACATACTTTCCTTGCTTTGCTTTGCTTTAGCTTTCCTTCTTTTTCCTCTTTTTCTGACTTTCCTTCTTTTCTGAACTTTCCTGCTTTTCCTGTTTTATCCTGCTTTCTATATTTATGTTGCTTTTCCTGAAATATTCCTCTTTTCTCATTTTTGGCATCATTTTTGGAATCTAGTGCTTACTTGACTTCTACTTCAAGTAATTCCTCCAACCTTATCCACTAATTTGAATTGGTGGGCCAATTTCTCCATTTATTCAGAATAACAAATAAAAATATTAATTGCACCAATAATATTAAATGCTCCATAATTATTTATTCCAAGTAGGTAGAAACTATGGATAAATTTAAATGCACACTCCTAATTAATTAATTGCCTCATCTTAACCCCTCATTAATTAATTAATTCAATATGTCACTAGGATCCATGGGGTTCGATCTGCTTCACGGTGCTATCAAAATGGTAACATGACAAAATTGCAAAAGTGCACTCTTCCACTTGGTGAGGGGATAATCCTTGTAGGTTGCTTCAAGGCCTCAGTCCTTGTAACTCCTTTTGGGTTGGTTTGCATTCCTCCAAGTGATCCTTCAAGAGATTGTTACTGTAGTTCACATTTAAACATGAAAATATTGATGAAAACAAAATAAAAGAGATGGGGAGAAAGATGCAAACTTAAAAAAAAACCAAAGGTATGCTAAACCACTCTTGTATTGACCAATGTAATAGATATACAACACCTAGGAGGTGAAGGATTTAAGGGAAGCCAACAATCTCCCTTAGGGAGGTCTTTATTGTCCAAACTAAATGCTAAGTAGATGGAAGAACAATCGAGACAAACACTTGCCCCTTGATGGTAGGTGGAAATCAAGCTTGGAAATTCTTGCAATGGTAGGAAATGGTGGGCTGTAAGGAAGATCCAACTCAAATCCAACAGCATAACCTCTAGAGCCTATCTACAGCCCCTATTTGGCCTCCTACCTACCTAATGTGCCCTCCTTGACTTGTCTGCATGGCAAGTCCGCCTTTCCCACCTACCATAGCCAGTTTGGGCGCCTTTGCTCACCTACCACCAGTTATCACTTAGTTAGGGCAGCTTATCTCACCTACCAAGAGTTATCATTCAGTTAGTGCATTGATTGAGTAGTTCTTCCACTGATTGCCCATGCTGACTGCTTGTAGCTTCTAGTTAGCTAGTTCTGGTGTTCCAATTGACTATTTGACAACCTCATGCACTCTCCTTGGAGTCTCCATTCCTTGATTTATGGATAGATGCTTCTGTTAGACTCAGTTAGACACACTTGATTGACTATTGCCATTTATGACTGATACTATTGACTAGATGATGTCTCCATTGTTATCCAAGCTACACTTTGAGTTAGAAAGCCTCATGCACCCCCCTTGGAGTCTCCATTCCTTGATTTATGGCTAGATGGTTCTGTTAGAATCAGTTGGACACACTTGAATGACTCTTACCATTTATGACTGATACTACCGACTAGATGAGGTCTCCATAGTTATTCATGTTAGAATTTGAGCTCAGATTCGAATGCCCTACTTGGCTAATTCAAATCCTATATGATGCCTCATCATAGATTATTGTATCACATTCTTTACATTCATTATTCATTGTATGATATTGAAATTGTCCATTATTCTGTGTTTATGATTGATTATTGAGTGCATGCTTCCCTTCTTCTTTGCAAATAATATTGAGAGTTTGATTGTGAGATTGTTACAGTTTCTAGATCCCTGCAGATTATAACAATTTCTCCGTACAAAATGCATGTAAATGGATTCCTTTTATAGGCCAAGAGGTGGCCAACAAACAACTAGATCCAAATGTGAACTCTCCTCCTTCATGAACTAGTTCCAAGGTACAGAAGGGGGGCTAATTAATGCCACCAAGTGTGTGAGGAGAAGAATTGGGATCCTTGGGGAGGATTGAGTCTTCAATGCGCTGTTGGGAGGAAGTGGTCCCGTTGTTTTGAAAATAGCATGACTATCGAAGGAAAATCTACATGGGTATAGCGCATGCATTGTTATGATAAAGGCTGTGCTATAGCATGGGTAACCTGTGTAATGCTCGCGCTACCTTTTGTTTTGACTGTTTATGGGCACTTATGGACTCATGCTGTGTTTTAGATCTGTTGAGGATGCTTGAGGTGAGATGCATTCTTTATGTTGATTTCTTACTAGATGAATTGCCGAAATGTTGCATGTGAGCGATTTGTAGGCATTAACAGATGCCACTTGATGTATCATGATGTTCAGAGGGTACTATAGAGCCAATAATGCATCATGTTTTCTATTGTTTCTCTCATGTTCTGTAGGACGAAGCATACGTGGAAAAAATAAGTTTCTTCCATGGGGGAATATTGTTGGTGACGACCATTGGAGCTATAATAAAGTATAATTTTTATACAAATGAGGCAAGATAACCGATGCTCATGAAATGCTATCAAAGGTATTACAATGAGAGAGGACCAAGGTGTCGACTCTACTATACTATTGGGACAGGGATGAAGGAAGATTTGATCCATGTCTGAGTAAACTCCCCAGGAACTACTGCGAGATATTGAAGAGGTGGGATTGCTGGTGACCATGATAAACCCACTGGGTGGGGACCAAACTGGTATGTAAATCTACCTGAGAGCTTCACTTATACCAAATATACTGCTACCATGATTTCCAAATGTGAACATTGTTTCCTTCAAAAGTATGTTTCCCCCCGATGCGATGATTTGTTGACGTTGAGCATAGGGGAAACCACTTAGTTAGGGAGCACTAATGACTCTCTGTACTAAGTTCTAGGTGATCCCTTATAGTGATTTAAAGGGGTCCCAAGGTACAACTACAACTACTGCAACTCTCAGAATGTAGTGTTTTGATGTCGACGAGAGCTGAAGCACATGATAAAACGAGAGTCTTATCCTGAGAACTGATATTATATTGTAACTGATTGGTGGATGAACAAACTTGACACAAGGCTGGTTGATGAGCGTGGGGATCATAAATTCCTTTGATCTATGTAAACATGGGGAGTAGGGATGACAAATTTTCTTTTGGAATGGGATGGATTGAAACGGACGGAGAGAAACTACAAATGAAAGTGCTTTGATGGAGATGCAAAACGATGGGTGATATTAACCGAAAAAAAAAAATACGGTTGAACATATGGATACTCGAATACATTGATCAAAGGTGACCATGGGTTGCTGCCAAAATAATATGGTGTTTCCACGATGTGAGGTGATGAGGGAACATGTAATTTGTACATAAATAATGTTGGTGGGATCCCCACAGTTTTGGGTGTGTCGAGGGATCGATTTGATGATGGGTAGAGTCCCCATGATTTTGTGTGGATCGGGGGACACTTTCCAAAGATGAAGTGAGGGATAAATTGCAGACGCAACGACAGGTGCCCCATGAAATGATGCCATGCAGTGTATCCCTACAAGATAACTGAATAGAACCGGTTTCTTCTGAGGGTGGGGGCCCCATAGGTGTCGTTGTAGGGGTGATGATATGAGGGAGATTGTGAAGGGTAAAGTGCTCATGGAGGTATGAGGGGGATTTGTGAATTTTTCTTGTAACATGTGCCGAGGGATCATATGAGTGTATACTTGGTGGAATAAATGCACAATTATGAAATGATACTCTAAGGGAGGGTCTTTTCAAGTTGGGTTAGACTCCTCGGACTTGTGGGGGGTCAACATCATGGGTGCCAATTAATGACGGGGATGGAACTAGTGCTCACACCCATGGGGGAACTTGCTATTCACAATAATGATGTTGATGGAACATCAAGGCCATGAATGAGATCCCTATGGTTATCAACGGTAATACTAGTAGATGCATTATAAACAGAGGGTAAATAGTGTCTATATGCTAGTTTCAAAATGATACATGTAGGAGAATCTCATCATAATTGCTGAGAAATGGAGTCTTGTTCTTATTCTTATAATGGAAAAACAAGAGGCTTCACTTTGTCCTGATTGATATCATGCACATACAACGCACATACCCAAGTGTAGTAAAGGACATTACTAAGGTATTGAAAATGCGGACATCAAATAACCAAAACAATGCATAGCTCTGGGGTAGTTGGTACTCAGGGATAGAACCTTTTGAGGTACAACCCATTGATTGGGTTGTTGAGGGTATTACCTTCATGGTCGGTTAAGATATAGGATCCTTTTGGGAGACAATGCTTAACGACATAAGGGCCTATCTAGGTACTTAGGGATGGCGGTGGTGGGTTCTATGATTTCATCTTGAGGGAAGATTAATGGGTCTAGCACCTCACAGGAAATTGGTGATGGGGGATCAAGATCTATCGCGGTATCCGATGAAAGTGACATGTTTTTTTCCCCGTGATGCTCTATTGGATTGGTATCCTCTTCGATTACTGTATGGAGGGTAGTTCCACATGGGGTGAGGTTATTAGATAATTGGATTTCGGTTGTCCGCAAAGTGAGAAATGCGGAAATAAGAGGGCATTGGAACAAGTGGTGAGACATTAAGTTGCACGAGCAACACGGTCAAGTGGCGTTCGTATGATTTAAAACAATGGTCAGGATTTGTGGATGTCGCAGCGACTGTTGGTCGAGTATGGAATGGGCACACCATGGGGAGGTACTAGTCAGGATCACTATAGTACCTATGCTGATAGGATCCTCTTCTAGAGATGAGGGAGGTGAGGTATCTTCCAAGGGTTCGGTGAGACGAATAGTTGTCAAGGCCTCTCGATAGCGAGGAAGGTCAGGGAAATGACGTGTATAGTTCCCATTCTGAGAACAAACGGAACATGCGTGATTTGTACGCAATGTTTTGGACTTAGATGTGGGCGAGGGAGGGGTGCTCTCTTTCACCGTTGGTGGGACGTGGGTAATGTTAACAGGAGTGTTAAGAATATTATGTAGCTTTGGTAGATTGGGGAATAGGTTGGTTACATTACCTTGTTGCTCGCAAAGAGAACATGATGGTGCGACCCTTTGATTGGGAGTATTGAACATACATGGGGTTTTTAACTCTTGATGGTTGATTCCCCTGCTTTAGGATTAACAGTTTCTATTGAATGGGATGTAGGGTTTGGTAATAGGGGACCTTTCAAATTTGGTTGTTTGGTGACCCCATTAGCAATTTTTGTGACGGTTGATTGTGGGGTATTTTTGGATGTCATAGGTTGGGTTATCGTAACCGTTCGTGTTACCGGCCTTGCAGCCGTAGGAGCTGAAACATGGACAAAATCGTAATGGGAGACTTGTTTGGAATCCATATCTGGGAAGGGTGGTGTATGTTAGGATCATTAATACTCCATCCTTGTCCTACCTAGAATTATTTATTTTTCCTAGTATTTGATGATGTCATTTCCCCCCTAGTGGTGTGCATATGTCATCTAGGATCCATCTAGCAACTAATGCGCCATGCATGCATCATTTTAGGACCACTTAAGTCAATTCCCTATATTTTAGGAGCCTAATCAGTGTTCCATTTCAGTCCACCTGAGTTATTTGACTCTTGTGGGGGGTTTATGCTCCGATTGCAACTGATTGTGGCCTCATGCACCCTTTTCTGATTGATTTGCATGACAGACTCACTAATGCACCCTCCTTTGTTAGTAACTGATTATGTCTTCAGTTAACTGAGTTTAGGTTAAATTGAATTGAGTTTGGGTATTCCAGAGCACTCCAGTGGTGACAATCCCTATGCTAGACACATTGAGACTCGAATTCTCCCAAGAGATTCAAATTCTCTCCATTGTAACATCATTGTTGACTATAATGATTATTGGATCATGTGACATTATTTTGTTCCTATCTGAGTTCTCATGCATGATTAATTGTCTACTCTTTTTTACTGCAATTTTCAATGTAACTCAATTTCTCTGCTCATTCTTTCTCTGTGAGGTATACTTAGCTCCATGATCTGTTTTGATTTAGAATTTCACAGTGTAAGGTACCACACTGGGATTCCTAAATTTATCCCAGACATAGTTAACTGAGCCATAACCGACGTCCCTTATACCCTTGTGGGAGGATATAAGAATGGGATTTAAAATATTGGTGGTATCGATGGACTCAACATTTGTTCAATGCCATGATTCAACATTGGTCACTAGTACATGTGGACATTTTTCCCATGGAAAATCGTTGCTATTGCAACACTTTTCCGTTGCTATAGCGACAAACATGACTCTTTGTTTTCGTGGCACTAATTTCGTTGCCATAGCAACACTTTCCAGCGTTCGTGGCTATAGCCATGAACGTGCGTTGCTATAGCCACGAATGTGCATTGCTATAGCGACGGATGTTTATATTTAAAAAAGAGAGTAAATGAATCCATCTACGTCTCTCTAGCCATGAACGTTCGTGGCTATAGCACCGACAGTTCATCGCTCGAGCGACAAATGGCCATATTTAAAAGAAATAAGTGATCCGATCTCCATCTCTCTAGCACCGAAAGTGCGTGGCTATAGCACCGAAAGTGCGTGGCTATAGCACCGAAAGTGCGTGGCTATAGCACCGAAAGTGCGTAGCTATAGAGATGGATATTCATATTTAAAAGAAATAAGTGAACCGATCTCCGTCTCTCTAGCAACGAAAGTTCGTGGCTATAGCACTGAAAGTGCGTGGCTATAGCGACAGATGTTCATATTTAAAATAAATAAGTCAACCGATTTCTGTCTCTCTAGAAACAAAAGTTCATGGCTATAGCAACAAAATTTCATGGCTATAGCACCGAAAGTGCGTGGCGATAGCGATGGATGTTCATATTTAAAAAAAAAAAGTAAAGCGATCTCCGTCTCTCTAGCAATGAACGTTCATGGCTATAGTACCAAAAGTGCGTGGCTATAGAGACAGATTCACATATTTAAAAAAATATGTTCGTCGCTATAGAAACGACAAGCCCCGACTACTTTCAACGAACTTGCTATACTAGCGACGAAAATTTCCGTTGCTAGTATAGCAAGTTCATCGAAACTTGCTAGCGCTTGTCGTCTCCATAGCGACGGACATGTCTATTTGTTTAAAAACTAGCAATTGTACCTCAGGGTGCAATAAAAGAACGTCATATTGCTTCAGCATACCCATAATTTGTTGTTTAAAATTGTTCTTTCTTCAACAAAATAATACTATCAATTAAAGATTCCATTGAAGAAATTATATATGAAAAAGCCATGGAAAGATCCTCATATTTTTCTCACAAAAAAAAAATAGCTGATAGAGCCAAGACTTGAAATTCCAATAGCTGATAGAGCCTTTCATATTTACTATTGTCAAGGCCAGGAGGATAGAAAACCTAACGGCCATATCATTGCTAGAGTGAAGTCCAGAAGAGTGGTGAATTTAACCACTTTGTCACTATGAATTTTATGGTTTTTGTGGCATGTTCATAAGTTAACTGCCCATTATAAGTTGGAAGGATGACAAATGCTTCACTACAAGGTACCTATATATAAGAAGATATGTTGACTGCCTATAAATTCTTTGTGATGTTTGTTTCCACAACTGGAACAAACAACCAAAGTATGTGCCTAAGAAAGGTGGTGGTCTCGTCTATATTTTCACTTGCATCCATCTCTCAAGTTCCCATTAGTTTTTATGTCGTCTAAATTTGGGAGGAAACAAGCTGATATATAAGAAACTACATGGACAATAACATAAAACAAATGGTTATTTATACTAATCAACCTGATATCCATAAGTTTACATGATCATGGAAAGGCCTCTTAAAACAAGCTAACATTTAACAAACCACTGGAGGACAAATGCACATCAGAAACCTAGTAGAACGAAAAACAATTGCAAAAAATATGAGCTCAATATTGGTAAAACATTTAAGCTGAGAGAAGCACAAAAGCACACCATCGGTTCCGTGGATTGAGAAAAGGAATTCATACATGAATAATACAACCATGGCATTCAATGATAAAATGCAAACCTAATCAAACCAGAGCTACAATAAAATTGGAGTGATGCATATAAAAAAATATCACAGATCAATTGCAAACAAGAAATGTAAACCAAAAGAAACAGGAATATCCTAATGGAACTCCATAAATTTAGAACATAATATATACAAGCAAAGTTGGACCATATATCAATTAATTGCTTTTTTGCCAAATAGAATCCCCAAACAGAAATATGGACATATATTGAAATAATTGCTAGACAGAGCTAAGATGTACAGTTAAAAGCACATACACAATCCCATCTTTGTCTTGTATTTACAAATCACTGTTGTACAGTGTTTTAGTAGACCTAATAACTTTATCACTTTGACAGCATGGAATTCAATAGCCACGGAAAAAGTAGAAGTGTCATGTTCAAATAACTATAGTTTTTTATGATGAGTGGCACTCAACCTTGCTTTGAGACAATGAATTCCAAATTGAAAGTTTAAAATTTAAGCAGATGTGACATCGAGGAATCCATCCTCATCACCAAATGTGTTTTCTCCACTATATGTCACATAAAGGAATCCATCTTCATCCTTGTGTTCATCATATATTGAGGAAATTATAGCTACTGGAAAAATCAACCACAAAGATGTGTTAGTAAGATATAAATAGATGGCATAAGAATGAAGCAGCTTTCATCAAAGCAAACATAACAGGACTAGTATCTAAGGTTGTAATGGACAAGAGAGAGAGAGAGATACTAGTTGGAGGGAGGACATTATTGACAAAAATAAAGATAGCTTTCGCTGCACTTAATTTAATCCATTTTCGAATAACATAAACTAACTGACCAACTGTCAGGTCAGCAGGAACAAGGTACCTGCAAAAACAGGCAATTTCTTAAAACTTGCATGAAAATAACTTCAATAACATTCTTCAAGGCTTTTAAAAAAAGCTAGTTTATTTTCAACAGTTCTAGTGATTAATAATCATCATTTCTATAATAAATTGAACCAACACTTACTTTTTCTTGTCAATGTTTGGTATGTCACTTCTCTCAGCTTTCTCAACAATAACCTGATATTTGTAAGCAACAGATGAGTAGGACTAATACAACAAATAAGAAACTTCACCAGCTACAATTAAAAAAATAGGATGAGCTACTTCTACTTCTGTGGGCTCTTGGAGAGGACAGGCTCTAACGAATGTACTATTTCTTGTACTACTGGAATAAACTCCACTTCATGAGGGTCCTTCCTAATCATGGCCTCCACAATGGATTCAACGCTCTTGTACAAAAGTGCTTTAATCAGACAACAGTGAAACCCATAAGTATTAGCTATCTGTTTAGAATCAAACATATAGTACAAAATGATAGATCTGAAGTAAGTTTGAGAGTGAGGCATGATGATCTGCAATCACAATGATGACTTGGTAAAGGAACTTTTTACTTATCACTGGATTCAAGGATCATCTATTTGTCTCATGTTTGTGAGAACTTTCATATGCTTTCAAAAATATAGAGATCATAGCCTGAAGAAAATTCTTTAATTACAAACTTCTATATATTGATTTACCTACATAGATAACTTTCTATAATATATATTCATTTTAGCCAAGTTTTAGCTATAGCATGGTGTGCTTATTGCATACTCAAATCTTTTGTGCAGCTTCCCTCATTTATGTGCCCCACACGCCAATCATGGAAGCGCTGTGCAACACATGTGTATATTACCCACTTCATTGATTGCCAGCGGCAGATGAAATCTAATCCCTTGTGGGCTACTTCCTATGGAAGCTCAGCTGGTCTATATGGAAATGGTTTAATAGGAACATCTGCAACTACTGCTCTGGGACATGGAGGTAGGTCCCATGAATTACTATGGACTTGTCTAAAGGATAAAGGACACGCTGATGGAGATTCTATTGCTGCCAATGTAAATGGGGCAAAGAATAGGGAAGGTAATGCATGCATGGATGCACCAGAAATAAAGTATAATTCACAACAAAAAACTCAAGCAACACAAAAAAAGAGCCCAATATTTCAGGTATGGTGGAAATTTAAGTTTACATTTTATGGACTGTTGAATTATAGTTTAAAACTTTAATCTTATGGATACACATGCTGATAACAAACTGCAACAGTGTAATATTTCCTTTTCTTTTGCAGAATGGATTTGTTTTCGGTTTTCTTTTTACTGGTGCAACTTCTGTCAGTGGTGTTAGTGCAGGAGTTTCTAACACAATAGGAGGAAATGTTTTGGTAACTGCAGCTATGTTTTCTACTAGCAGCACTACATCTACATGCAATTCTTCAACCAGTGGTACTGGGAACAACTTCTTCGATGGAAGTGTCACAAATGCTGCAGTTTTACAGGCTCAACTACTCAATTCTGTCATCCAGCAACCTACTTTTCCTTTCTCTATATCACTTGCTCTCTTTGGAACAACATACAGTGGGCCTTTGGTACAACAACAGGTTGATGGTTCAGTCTTGAGCAATATTTCTGATAGACAAATACTATATTTTTTTTTAATTTTCGAATCTATCAATGAGATTTCGTCTTATGGAAATCTGTTCTTATAACAATGCACAATCTTTTGCAGGTGCCTCATATTTATAATCACCCATTCTATGAATCTCATATGATGTCTCAACAATTAGCTAATACAACCTCAATAACCACTGGTCAAAATGACCCAAAGAATTCTCAGGGTCTCTGCAGTTTTCCTCTCTCAGGATCTTCCCAGCTGCAAGATCAACAGGCATTATCATCATCACAAGATGGATCTGTATCACAAAATTCAAATCATACGAATGAAAAGATCATTCTAGCCAATAGCAGATTGGCTGCAAAAGTGCAACTTGCAATGGTTCAAAGTAATGCATATGGCCAAAAATTTCCTTCAGGGCAGGTCTCAAGTTTGAATTCTCAATCTACAGCAGTAGCTAGTTGCACGCATGCATTGCTGATTCATTCTCAGGATTGTGGCTTGATGACAACCTTTGGAATAAAGCAAACAAGAAAAATGAAACAACAAGTAGAATCACATTTACAGTCCCAACAAAAGCTAACAACACAAGTACAGAAACCACAGAAAACATATCTCTCCACACAATTTCATGCCACTGCTCCTGGTTTGCAAACACAGTCAAAAGAATTTGACTCTAAATCACAACCATCTTCAATGAATATTAATATAAATTGACGGCTTAATAGTCCTGATTTGAGGCTACCTGTTGTTGCACCAATAATAGCATCTCCATGAAAGACAGGTCATAGAGCATAGTTGATCTTGCAAGAGGGCAGAGTCCATCCCAAAAGACTATCCAGAACCAAGCAATCTATGGACAAGCTCACCAATATAGCATGCCTGGTAGTCACAATCAACAGAAGCAACAACAACAATTGGCACTAAGAGAGAGAGTGGTAACAACTGCAGTTGTAGATGGTGGGATAGCCAACAATGACTGAAGCTATGGTAATGGTGGTCATGAAGAAAACCAAAAGGCATCTGTTAAAAGCAATTTGGAAAAATCAAATTTATTAAGGTGTGAATGGGAGGCTTCTCAAATTATGCAAGGTTCTCAAATAAATGTTGACCCAAAAATATTAAACAATGCTACACCAATTACATTTTCAGAAGGATCAGTCCCTAAGGCTGCTACCTTTTCCAAGCTTCCTACTCAACAGGGGATCCATTTTCTAGGGCAAGATGCATGTGTCGCTAGTCAAGGGTTAAGATGTGGCCAGTGTTGAATATTGTAACTTCAAAGAATATTATATTTGTACTTTATTATTCCGGAGATGTTTCATCCCTTCGAGGTAACCCTATTATGTATCCGGAGATGTTTATTCCTCCGGGGGTTTGTATTAACTAGGGTTATTAGACCCACCATGTGGGGGTGAGCCCTGTGGTTATATTTTTGGGGTTATTAGACTTCTCCCAGAGAGGTTGGCCCCATTAGGTCTTTTAGTCAGTTGGGAGTCAGTATAAATAAAGGAGGTGAACTCCTCATTAGATCAATCACTCACTTGTGGAAGAGTGCGCACTTGTCTGGGAGATCTGCTAAGGAGACAAAGAAGGAAGGAGCACATCTTGTATTTTGGTTGATCATCTTATTGAGGAAAGCTTTGCTAGGTTTTCTACCCCATGAGGGTTTTCCAGGGTATATTCTGTGTCTATCTTGTGATTATGTTTCTTTCAGTGGTCTTGCTAGTCTATTTGGTTTAAACTTAACATGGTATCAGAGCTAGACTGAATAGGACATCTTTCACAAGGTAAGAATACCTCTCTCTCTCTCTCCGGTGAAGTTAGGGTTTCAGCCCAAAGTTGGTATTATTGATTTTTGGTTGCATGGCTAGATAGCTCTTTTCAATACCTTTCTTTTAAGCCCTAGATCGAACTTTTTGGTTTGGTAGAACTCCGGGAAAGTCAAACCCTAATTCTACCAAAAGTGCGATAAAATTCTGTTCCAGATTCTGGAAAAGTGAAAAGTAACTTTCCAGGTAAGTCTACTCTGTCTCTTGGACTCCCCCAAGAGAAGATGGCTCCAAACACTAAGCTTGAAGACAAGCTAGAAGGTATAGAAAATTTTCGGGCATGGAAATATAGAATTGGTCTCATGCTTGAGGAGAATGATCTTGCTCATTATATCAAGGAGGAAGTTGTAGAACCAAAAGAAGATGAAGCCAAAGAAAAACACAGGAAGGATTTAATTAGGGCAAAGAGAATCATAGCTGATTCTATTAAAGACCACTTGATTCCCCAAGTGGCTTCCAAGAAGACTCCAAAGGAAATGTATGATGCCCTAGGAAGAATGTATGAAGGAAAGAACATCAATAGGAAGATGAATCTAAGGACTCAGTTGAAGAGTACCAAGATGCACAAAGGAGAATCCATTCAAGACTACTTCTCAAGAGTATCTCTAATCAAGGAGCAACTAGATGCCATTGGTGATACTCTTGATGAAGATGAACTTGTGATGACAGCTCTAAATGGTCTCACTAGATCATGGGAATCTTTCATACAAACCATGTGTGCCAGAAAAGAAAGCATGAAGTTTGATATAGTATGGGAGGATTGTGTTCAAGAAGAAGCTAGGGTTGCCAACAGAGAAGCATTGCTCAAGGAAGATGACCAAGCCTTGGCCACCCATACCAAGAGAAGAAAGAATCGATCCTACCTTAAGAAGGATAGTCAAAAGGAGTCCCATCCTCCACAAAGATTTCAAAAGAAAAGGGGATCCTTCCAAGGAAGAGATTACTCTTCATTCAAATGTTTCATTTGTCACAAATTAGGACACATTGCCAAAGACTGTCCTAACAAAAAGAAAAAGGGTACTTACCACAGAAGACATCATGCACATCTTGCAGAAGATGAGAGTGAAGAAGAAGTTGAAGAGGAAGAAAGGCCTCTCAAGAAAAGATCTAGAAGAGAAGAAGAAGATGAAGAAAGGACCTTCTCCAAAAGAAGACCTAGAAGAAATGAAGAATAAGATGCAGAAGAGTATGTTCTTTTCTCCGCACTCTTTGGATCTATAACACTTGGAGAAGGTACATGGGTCATTGATAGTGGTGCCTCAAAGCACATGACAAGACAAAAGAAGACCTTATCAAATCTTGAAGAAAAGACCTCTCCACTAAAGGTATCTCTTGGAGATAACTATCAATATCCCATTAAGGGAATTGGTGAAGCAAACTACAAACTTGATTCTGGAACCCCCATGAAGATGAAGGAAGTTTTGTATGTTCCAGGATTGAAGAAGAATTTGCTTTCAATCTCAGCATTGGACAAGAAAGGCTATAGAGTTGCATTCATTGATGGACAAGTGTTAATGTGGTCCAAAGGCAAATCTATTAAGGATGCAATTGTCATTGGTGAAGAGGAAGGAGGTTTGTATAAACTCAAGGGTCATCCAGAAGCTGCCCTTGTTCATGAAACCTCTAGTCCCAGTGAGCTATGTCATAGAAGACTAGTTCACATTAACTACAAAGCCTTACCCTATGTAAGCAAGGTGGTCATAGGACTACCAAATTTGAAGGTTGATCATGATGGCTCATGTAAAGGATGCAAGAAAGGGAAGAATGTCAAGAACCCCTTTCCAAAGAGTGAAACAAAGACTAAGAGTATCTTGGAGCTAATACACTCAGATGTATGTGGTCCAATGCCCACCACCTCTCTAAGTGGATTTGAATACTATCTTTCATTCATTGATGATCATTCAAGGAAAAATTGGATATACTTTCTAAAAGGTAAGAATGAAGTTTTTGGAAAGTTCAAAGAGTTCAAGGCTCTAATAGAAAATCTCTCAGAAAAGAAAATCAAGATTCTCAGAACAGACAATGGTGGAGAATATACTTCAAAAGAGTTTGAAGATTTTTGTAAAGAAGTTGGAATCAAGAGAGAACTTACCACTCCCTACAATCCCTAACAAAATGGGGTTGCAGAAAGGAAAAATAGAACCATCATGGAAGCTGTGAAGACTATGATACATGACCAGGATCTTCCCATGTATCTATGGGCTGAAGCAGCCAAGATAGCAGTATATGTTCAAAATAGATTATCTCATAGTGCTCTTGATTTCAAAACTCTAGAAGAAGTGTTTACTGGAAAGAAGCCCGAGGTAAGCCATCTTAAAATATTTGGGTGTCCTGTGTACATCCACATTCCAAAAGAAAAGAGAACCAAGTTAGATCCTTCTGGTAAGAAAGGAATATTTGTTGGTTATTGTGAATCATCCAAAGCTTTCAGGATTTACATACCAGGCTTTCATCATATAGAAATCAGTAGAGATGTAACTTTTGATGAAGAAGCAGCTCTCAAGAAATCAAGAAAATGCCAACTTGAAGAAATCTATGAAGAAGATCCTTCTTCTAGAAACTCAGAGGTTGTTCACATCCCTGAAGATAATCCACCAGAGGATCATGACATGTTGGAACCACAAGAACCTCCTATCTCAGATTTATCAAAGAAAAGAAGGCCAGCATGGGCTAGAGATATTATCCAAGGGGATGAAAAATATGGTGCTCCTGAAGGCTCCATTAGAGAAAGAAAGAAACCAAAGCTAGTGTCCAACTATATGGCCTTGATGTGTGATCTTGTGGATCAACTACCTACTAGCAATGAAGAGGCAGCTCAAAAGAAAGAATGGGTAGAAGCAATGACAGAAGAATATTAGTCGATAATGAAAAATGATGTTTGGGATATAATTCCCAAACCAAGAGATAAAAGTGTGGTTTCTTCCAAATGGATTTTCAAGATAAAACATGTTGCAAATGGTAGCATTGAAAAATACAAGGCAAGGTTTGTAGCCAGAGGATTCTCTCAAAAGGAGGGAATTGACTATGAAGAAACATTTGCACCTGTTGCTAGGTATACTTCAATTAGAACTATCATGGCACTTGCATCCATGATGAAATGGAAATTGCATCAAATGGATGTTAAGACAGCTTTTTTGAATGGTGTAATTGAAGAAGAAGTATACATAGAACAACCTCAAGGTTTTGAGGTCAAAGACGGAAGGACCCATGTATGCAAACTGAAAAAGGAATTATATGGATTGAAGCAAGCTCCCAGGGCTTGGTACAGAAGGATTGACAGTTTCTTAACAAGCATGGGCTTTACCAAAAGTAAAGCTGACCCCAATCTTTATCTTAAAGTGATGGATGATGAACCTGTTATATTGCTATTATATGTAGATGATCTATTTCTAACCGGAAATGAGAAACAAATTATTGAAAGCAAGAAGAAGCTTTCTTCAAAATTCGAAATGAAAGATCTCGGATTAATGCACTACTTCTTAGGCCTAGAAGTGTGGAAAGAGCCAAAAGGAATCTTTCTAAATCAAGGTAAGTATACTGTGGAGATTCTCAAAAGATTTGATATGTTGGAATGTAAAGCCATGGCCACTCCCATGGATTCCAACCTGAAACTATTAGTTAATGATTCATCAGAACTAGTGGACATAACCCTATATAGACAAATCATTGGATCATTGATGTATTTGACAAATACTAGGCCAGATATATGCTTTTCTGTAAATACCCTAAGTCAGTATCTAGTAGAACCTAGAAAGGTTCACCTTATAGCTGCAAAGCATATAATGAGGTACCAAAAAGGTACAGTGGACTTTGGCCTATACTATCTTGGAGGTAATGAACTCAAGTTACATGGTTACTCAGATTCTGATTGGGCAGGAAGTGTCTCAGACAGAAAAAGTACTTCAGGTGGATGTTATGGTCTTGGATCTGCCATGATCTCCTGGTTCAGCAAGAAACAATCTAGTGTGGCCCTCAGTACTGCTGAAGCAGAATATATAGCCGCTTGCTCTGCTAGCTGTGAAGCAGTATGGCTTCGGAAAATTTTATCTGGAATTTTTGACTTAGAAATGGATCCCACTATGATTATGTGTGATAATCAAAGTTGCATTAAGATGACTGAAAATCCTGTGTTCCATGATAAGTCAAAACACATTGAGATCTGTTACTTCTATATACGAGACATGGTGCAGAGAGGAGCCATCAAGCTCGAGTATATAAGCACTGAGGATCAGATTGCCGATATCATGACTAAACCTTTGTCTCGAGTAAAGTTTGAATACTTCCGAGACAAGCTTGGTATAGTCCAGAAGGACCCTCCTCGAAAGGGGGAGTAGTATAGTATTTGATAACAATTCTGTCCCTTAAATTTTGTTTTGTTGCACTTAGCTACTTACAACTATTTAGATTTAGAACTCTTATATATCTTTTGATGTGATGTATACATGTTTTGATGTGATGTATACATGTTTTGATGTTAGATGTATTAGTGAGAATACATGCTAGATGTATACATGTTTTGATGTGATGTATACATGTTTTGATGTGATACATGCTCTTGGATATTTGTACCTGTATAGATGAGAATACAGATGAGGATTGGATCATCCTTGAACTTAAGTTCTAAAGTGAGCCGTAGACGTGAGGTCTCCGAAAATGAAGTCCTTAGTGGATAGTTGAGGGGATTGGATCATCCCTGGACTTTCAGTCCTAAAGAGAGCCGTAAACGTGAGGTCTCCGAAAATGAAGTCCTTAGTGGACAATTGAGGGGATTGGATCATCCCTAGACTTTCAGTCCTAAAGAGAGCCGTAGACGTGAGGTCTCCGAAAATGAAGTCCTTGGTGGACTTGAGGGGATTGGATCATCCCTGGACTTTCAGTCCTAAAGAGAGCCGTAGATGTGAGGTATTCGAGAATGAAGTCCTTGGTGGACTTGAGGGGATTGGATCATCCCTGGACTTTCAGTCCTAAAGAGAGCCGTAGACGTGAGGTCTCCGAGAATAAAATTCCTTGCTGGACAGATGAGGATTGGATCATCCTTGAACTCAAGTTCTAAAGTGAGCCGTAGACAGGTGTCTCCGAGAATAGAGGATAGGACTGCATCGTCCCTTGACCTTGGTTCAAAATGCACGTGATTGGATTAATCATCCTTAGACAGTAAATCCAGGAAGGATAGTCTTAAATGTGATTGTGATTGGATTAATCATCCTTAGACAGTAAATCCAGGAAGGATAGTCTTAAATGTGATTGTGATTGGATTAATCATCCTTAGACAGTAAATCCAGGAAGGATAGTCTTAAATGTGATTGTGATTGGATTAATCATTCTTAGACAGTAAATCCAGGAAGGATAGTCTTAAATGTGATTGTGGTAGGATTAATCATCCTTAGACAGTAAATCCAGGAAGGATAGTCTTAAATGTGATTGTGGTAGGATTAATCATCCTTAGACAGTAAATCCAGTAATTCCGAAAGGAAGGATAGTCTTAAATATGATTGTGGTTGGACTAATCATCCTTAGACAGTAAATCCAGTAATTCCGAAAGGAAGGATAGTCTTAAATATGATTGTGATGAAATTGATCCAGTAAATCTGAAAGGAAGGATCATGTGTATAGATGACGATGCTGCTGATCGTGTGATGACTATGCTGCTGATCGTGTGATGACGATGCTACTGATCGTGTGATGACGATGCTGCTGATCGTGTGATGACGATGCTATTGATTGTGTGATGACGATGCTGCTGATCGTGTGATGACGATGCTGCTGATCGTGTGATGATGATGATGCTGATCATGTGATGACGATGCTGCTGATTGTGTGATGACGATGCTGCTGATCGTGTGATGACGATGCTACTGATCGTGTGATGACGATGCTGTTGATCGTGTGATGACGATGCTGCTGATTGTGTGATGACGATGCCGATGATCGTAATGTCGATGTTGATATACCAGTAACTGTTTGAGTTACTGATGAAGACAAATTGAAGAAAGCTTCCGATGATTTATAGATGTATCATGTATAGTGACTCCTTGCTCCTGCAGATGCTGTTATAATATCCTTCTCGTTAAGGGGGAGTGTTGAATATTGTAACTTCAAAGAATATTATATTTGTACTTTATTATTCCAGAGATGTTTCATCCCTCCGAGGTAACCCTATTATGTATCCAGAGATGTTTATTCCTCCGGGGGTTTGTATTAACTAGGGTTATTAGACCCACCATGTGGGGGTCGGCCCTGTGGTTATATTTTTGGGGTTATTAGACTTCTCCAGGAGAGGTCAGCCCCATTAGGTCTTTTAGTCAGTTGGGAGTCAGTATAAATAAAGGAGGTGAACTCCTCATTAGATCACTCACTCACTTGTGGAAGAATGCGCACTTGTCTGGGAGATCTGCTAAGGAGACAAAGAAGGAAGGAGCACATCTTGTATTTTGGTTGATCATCTTATTGAGGAAAGATTTGCTGGGTTTTCTACCCCATGAGGGTTTCCCAGGGTATATTCTGTGTCTATCTTGTGATTATGTTTCTTTCAGTGATCTTGCTAGTCTATTTGGTTTAAAATTAACAGCCAGACTACTCAATATTTACCTCAGATGAAGCAGCTACTACTATTGCATCAGCAGTATCACTTTTGCCTGAAATATATAGTAATTCACCTCGAGCTATGCAGAGGGGCACAAGTCAGATACAACAGTAGAGGAGTGAATAGCCTACAATGAATTCAGGTCCAGTTCAAAGGATATTTCCAGGTCCATCTCTACCTTCAGCTGTTTCCACTGCCACTACATTGCTTTGTGTCCCACCTATTTCAAAGTCAGGGATTGGTGTTGTTACCAAAAATTCCGTGTCTCAGAAAGATTCTCATTTATCTTAGCAAAAATTATTTGTGGCCTCCGCTTCAGTCAAGGGTTCTTCAGTAGAGAATATGGTATCAATCTTGGGCTCAAGCCCACCAGGAACACCTCTACAAGGACAACTAAGTAAAAATTATTACAATATACAACAGCCCCAGCAATAGAAGCATCATGGGCAGACTGTACTACAAAATTATCCTCTGAATCAGAACTATTCCCACCAAATACTCAAGTAGCCTTCACCACAGCAACAACATCCTCAGGTTGGGAAGCATCTTCTCATTCATCAACCTCTACAATATGAAGTTCGGACACAATCTCAAGTCCAATCATAGACTATACCTCAACAACCAACACTGCATCAGCAACAAACATCACAACATTTGCAGCAACCGTCAAGTCAAATTGGGAGCATACAACAACAGCACCTCAAATAAGTACAGCCAGTTATTCCAGCATCTTTTGGGATCACTGTAAGTGGGAATCTCTCGCATAATCTAGGGTTTGTCAATGTAGGACATGCTTCCTTTAGTGTAGTTTCTAGTAGAGTGACAACTCCAGCAAAGTCAACAGGAGAAACCAATACACCTTGTCCTGATTCCAAAATAAACAGTAGTGATGGACATGTACTTCCACATAGCCACAATGATGCAACTTCAAGTCTGCAACATGTTAGCAATACAAATACTGTTTCTTTTCCTTATCCAAGTTCAATTTCACATCCTATGCATAATTCTGGAGCAGTTGAAAATGTTAGTGAAAAAACTGAAAAATTATCCATTTTTGGGGTCCTTACAGTAGGCCAACCCAACCATCCCCGTGTAATGATGTAAATGTGAGGCTCATACCTTGGCACCAAGCTCCATTGGCACCAAGAAAGTATGAACAAAGCTCATACTTTCTCAAGATTCATTTCAAAGTTAAATTCAAAGCATGGTAGATCTATAGTATAAACTATATAGTAACAATATCCTACTAATTAAAATTGATGATGTCCCAAAGTTCATCCAAACATTTTTTTCCTATGTATTCTTTGTGGAGAGTAAAGAACCCATGCTAGCAATCATGATTCTACTTTTCAGAGCCTGACTAGGGCCAGAGCAAGTTTATATCAACTTCTTTCATTTGTCCGTTGCTTAAAGTCAGTTACTAATTCTGGGACAGACCTTTTTGCCCATAATGCTAAGTTGCACGAAACGTGGAAATGTGTAATAGTACAGTAAGCAACTACATGATAGTGCTTTACTTTAATTTCCCCTGCAGGCTATTCCAAGAGTGCCAAATATTAAGGACAAGTATAATCCTGCAACATGGATGTTAGAGATCACCTCTACAGATGCAGAGCAACACCTTAGTGTAGACTTTGCTCATATCTACAAAGAGCCAACTTTTTTTTGGTAAGTACAGGGGAAGCCCTTGGAACCAATAGATTTCTAAACCCTTTTTGATGTTACAAACCAGTAGAATTCTTTATTTTTCAATGATTCCTGAGATACTAATAAATCTCATTTTGTTAAAGGGAAAACAATGAACTTGTTAAGGATTTATGTACCCCAGCTCCAGATGCCAAGGACCTTTATTTTCCAGATGACTATGGACAGTGTGCTTGGAAACAATTCACAATCTGCCTATGGAAACAGTTTTGGGCGTATTGGAAAAGTCCTGGTTACAATTTAGTGCGCTTAACCTTCAGGTTTTTTACTAGATTACTCTTTGGCATTATCTATTGGAAACAAGGGACGAAAATGTAAGCTAATTTGTTACATGTTGGAACATGCTTTATTTGTTTGGTATACTATCTAGTGTTTATCTTAAATAGGGTCATTCAGTTTCAAAATGCTGAATTACCTGATAGTGAAAAACATTTGTGCTAACCATTGCTTTCTAAATCTATTTGCACATAATTCTGTACTGGCAAGCAAATGAAGAGAATTTACATTCTTGGACTATTTGCAACAGAAATGACCAAGAAGACCTGCTCAAGATGATGGGGGCCATGTATGGTGCCATGTTGTTTATAGGAATAAATAATGGCTCCTCTGTGCAACCCTTTGTTGATGTTGAACGCAAGGTTTTCTATAGAGAAAAAATAGCTAGGTTGTATTCTCGACTTGTATATGCTTTAGCACAGGTAAGGAATCCAAGGTCTTATTGAAAGTGACCTGAAAAAAATTGATAGTCTTTGTTGAATTATTTTCTCTGAAATTTGCACATTTTTAGCATATCTCAATTTCTGTAGAGGCTCACAACAAATTTGGAGAGTCACGAGTAGGTCTATAACGTAGAGTCACGAATAATTCATGTTCTAATATATTTTGAAATGGTTGATTACTGATAATTATACTAGTTTGACAAATCAGAAAGACCATTATATTTGACGATATTTTCTCTTGTGGCTTCCTATTTGTTGCAGGTAGTGGTAGAACTCCCATATACTCTTTTCCAAACAATTCTGTATGGAATTATTACATACTTAGTGATTGGTTTCCATTGGTCTGGGTATAAATTCTTTTGGTACCTCTTTGTTACTCTCTACACTTTTCTCCTCTACACTTACTTTGAAATGATGACAGTGGCAATCAGTCCAAATGCTCAAGTTGCAGCTATAATTGCATCTGCATTTTATAACATCTTCAATCTTTTTTCGGGCTTCCTCATAACAAGACCTGTGAGTGGACTAAATCTTAAATGCATAATATTCAATTTTCAAGGAACTGAAATTTTACAATTTAATGTGAAAATTTCAAAATCTATAGAACACTTCTAAAAAGTAGAAATGGTGATTCCCAAGTAGAGTAATTTTTAGGGGCGAAATTTCGCCAATTGGCTATTTTTTGGGTTTTTTTTTCAAAAAATAAATTCGTTATTTGGTCATTTTTAGTCTCTAATATCGCCTATATTTACATAAAATATGTTTTTTTGTCATAATATTCGCCAAAATTTACACATTTAAGTAGAAAATTGCATGTTTCATATTTAATGTTCGCCTACCTATCTATATACATGGTTTTTTCAATCTAAAATAATCGCCTATGATACTATACTTAAGTATAATATTAGAATCCTTAAAAAATACCTTGTTCCCAAGGCTCTCCATTGAAAGGTAAAGCTTGTTCTCTAATTTATAATGGCTTTGACAACTTCATGATGCCATTCATATTCCAAACAAACTCATTCTATACTCAAGCCCTTTAGTTGGTGTGAACTGTCAACTCCCACTTTCATCACTTAACAACAAGCAATCTCTACTTTCTTTGCAAAATAATGTTTCAACGAGGGAGATCATGAGTTCCTATTTGTATCTTTTAAAGCCTTAATTAACTCAAGGCTTTTAATATACTTTGTTATGCACTACAGTCCACCACATGATAAGCTAGGAAGAGTTTAAGCTTAGAAATCTATAATGATTGTAAGGAATGTGAAACAATTAACTCCTCTTTTTTTCTTTCTGAAGACAATATAGTAGAATGACATTTTTGAATGGATGCCTTCATTTGGGAAAGCCAGTCAAAGGGTACATTCTAGGGATTGTGAAACAATTACAGACTCTTTTCTACTTAATAAAGTAGGGTAGTTTTTGGACAGACACCTTCATTTGGGGAAGCTAATCAAAAGTGTTAAAATTCCACCATCCAAAAGTCTCCACATTCCAACAATTTCTGGACTTCAGAAGAGTCTCTTTCAAGGGAATTAAATGGAGAGGAGCAACTACTCATCAATAATTTTCCCGCCTCAACGAGCCCTTGAAAAGTTGCAATTAAGATGTCAGGCCCTTAACACCCCATCCAAAGGATGCAGAAAAGGAGTAATATTAATAATGATGCACAACACTGCCACTTGGAGGTCCTCAATTTGCCTAGCATTTCACCTCTGTACCCTATGCAGCTCAGAGATCTCACAAGGAATACAGTGGCTTGACTGTCGGTGCCTGTCCATAATACACAAATGCCTGAGAATTTCCAAAGGGAATGAATTGCACAACAACTCGCTCTCCAAGCAATCACTCAACTATGGCCCACTACTTTTTTTGTCAAAATATCCTGAAACTGATCATCAAGAAGGACAAATCTGTAGTTCGAAGTAATGTCCTGAAAAATCACAAAGGCAATCTTGGGAAACTTCTTATAGAACATGCAAAATCCCTAGTTTTGATATAATTTTTGGGTCTTTTGGAGTGACATGAATTTGACCCCCATGCTATTCACTACAAAGGGAACCCAAATATGACCAATCCATGAAACAAAGAAACCCTATCAGAAATGTTGATTGTGAACTTATTATATAGTGATTTCATTCCAGCCACTGCAATGAACAGTAAGGCACTTTCTTGTTTTAACATTTAAGGTACAATATTAAGTTGTTAAGAAAGTTTATTAACAAAGAAAACTTATTTTTACACCATCTAACACAAAGACTATATTTATATAGCTGGTCTATTTATTTTCTTCTGAAATATTATCATGCAATCTTATTCAATATCATCTCACAATTGAAGGAAATTTGGATTGTATAGAAGAGAATGTAAGGGTTTGAAAGCAAACCTACTCACCCAATGTTGCAAAATTTGCAGAAAGAATACAAGGAGAGACGATGATGTCAGTTTTGGAGAACTTGTCAACTCGGGCAGATGCCTTCACTGTAGAAAGAACATTCCTGTAGAAAAATGCCAAAATCAATGCAAATAATCTTAGCTTTTGTAGCCAAATGGCCCCATGATCTACATAAATACATACTAGTACGAAGAGCAAGGAAGAAATTACTATATTGAGATCTATTTCAATGTTCAAGGAACTGAAATTTTACGATTTAATGTGAAAATTTCAAAATCTATAAAACACTTCTAAAAAGTAGAAATGGTGATTCCCAAGGCTCTCCATTGAAAGGTAAATCATGTTCTCTAATTTATAATGGCTTTGACAACTTCATGATGCCATTCATATTCCAAACAAACTCATTCTATACTCAAGCCCTTTAGTTGGTGTGAACTGTCAACTCCCACTTTCATCACTTAACAACAAGCAATCTCTATTTTCTTTGCAAAATAATGTTTCAACGAGGGAGATCATGAGTTCTTATTAGGCATCCTCATTTTCATGGTGGCTTTGGTGGTTTGCAACAGTGACATGATTTTTTGAACATTGCAGTTAATCCATACCGGACCTAATTACCTATGACACTTTCCAGTTCGTGTCCTCCACCTGCCTTGAAGAAAAAGCAAGCAACCCACACAGGGATGGCCTCACCAAAAACATGTCAAATGGAGAACGAGTATAGAAGATAAACAAAGGGAAACAAGGAAATGATTATACCATGACGAATGATTCTGATCATCCTTACTGATATCTAGACTGGAAGCATTTTAAGGTGCAACCCCCTGGCTTTGTCCTTGTAACATATACAACCAATATAGGTCTGATTGAGAAAGCAAAAATAATGCCTATGTCCATGCTAATTTGAGCGACTTTCCTATCACCTATTACTTCATATAGGAAAGAATTCAAAGTGATCCCCACAGGAAAAAAGGGACTGGACTTGGTGATTGCATTTAATAGAAACAAATAAAAGCAGAGGTAAATATCAAATAAATAAATGGATGTGCACAAGAACCAATTGTATCACAAGACCATAAAATGCCAACATTAGCATTTAGAATGTCAAACCATTGTCAAAATTTAACTCTAGAGTCTAAACTGAATATTCATCAACATATAGATTCAAAGACAAGAAGGGTAGACATAGGACTAAGTTTACCTGCAGCATGATGTCATGTAACAACAGATAGATATACATTGCAGACAACTTGCACTGAAGTTCTAGATTGTGAATAAATCACTACATTATCATGCATAACATTCTCGAGCTGACCGTGAAAATATGTTAAAAAATACAGCACATGTGGGTTTGACCAATTAAGATCATTTGCCAGCTTAATTTGCAATGAAAGTGAGTTGGCCAATTAAGTTCATGGGTTGCTTGCAAATTTCCAACAATCTTAATGTTTACAATATAAAACATCAACAGAAATTCATGCATTCAACAAATCTAGCTTCCTTACCTCAAAGCTCAGGTAGGTGCATTGTTGTACAATCATGGAGAAGCAAATAGACACATACGAGCTAGTAGGACACCATTCAAAGTTTGATTTGCTATCAGGAATGTTGATTTGACAGCATTTTTCAGGCTGCAAGCAGCCATTCCACACAAATAAGTTTCCCAAGGCCCCAAAATTCCTAAAGTACAACAATGAGAAAATTTCAATCGTTGGCCCTGCTAAAATTCTCCAAAGCACATCATGAGAATAGTGTACAAACATCTACCATATCACAGAGAAGCATTTTAAAGAGACAAAATAGAGATAGAAACTATATGTTAATATATTTCCTTTCATATGTATATTTCTTTTCCTACTTCCATATGGATTTTAGCCAATAGAACCATGCCTTCTCTATATTTGATTAAGGTCTAGAGGATCACATCATCCAGTTTACTATGAAATTGAATTTCCATCTCTTTAGTTTACTATGAATATAAATTTTAAGTTGGATTGTGACTTTCATTGGCCTTCTAGGATTAAGCAGTTAAACGTGTTTCACTATTATGTATGATCTGTGATATTTTAGGCATGTTTAGAAGGTGTCATGGAGGTTATGAAAGTGATGCTACAGTCCGTGCAAGGGTTTGAAGTTTCCACTCTCATTTCTAGACTGTTTTGGATAGCAATATTAGGTTTGTATTTGTCAAACTTTACCCTTCTACAACTCTCCTATTTCTCTCTCAGGTATGTCCTTGGTTCATTAGCCTATGTTTAATTACTATTGTTGTTGTTTATTGCTATTATATGCTTTCAACTTTAACACATGGACCTTTGGCATTGTTAAAGTTGTAAGAGATGAAAATTATGTTTTAATTTTATTACAGTTGTATTGTTATGTTTCTACCATTGATTTAGAATTTTATTTTATGCATTAAAGTTCATTTTTTTTAATTTTCTATTTGAAACCCTAACCTAACACAATTTTCAACAATAAGCATATCTGAAATATTTTCCTATTCCTTCAAACAATCGCATAAACATGTCATTTGAATGTTGTTTGTATTCAATTAGGACAATGTTTATTTCTTCAATGTTAGTTTTTGCAACCACTTCAATGGAAATGCTTCCTTGTAGAAAACTTGCAATAGACCCCTTTAACGCCAAATCAAATAATTTTCGTGTCTTTGCAAATTTAAAGCAACAAAAGATACTAGTTTTCTGCAGACTATCCTAACCATTCTCTTGATATGTTATGTAGTTGTAGATTTCCATGCATGCAGAGGAAAAATAAAAAGTCAATATTTTCACAATTGGTTTCTGCAACTACTTTGGCAACCAACAAGTTCAAATTTTCACTAGCATCATTGCCTCTTTTTGGGAAACAAGTTTTCGACATATATATAAATGCAATTGGAAGAAGTTCTAGCCTTCTAGGCTCAAGTTTTGTATTTCTTTTTTTGGGCATTCTTCTATGAAAAACAAAGACAACAGGAAATATCTATGAATTTTGGATGAGAAAAATAAGAATATCCATGCATTGCATGATTATGAACAATGTCTTGATATTGGATATGATTATAATTCACCAATGGAAGTCCAAGTGGATTAATTCGATATGATTATACTTCACTGTCTAGTGGAAAATAAAATTATTTAAATATAAAAAAAAAAGGTAATTGTGAAATGTTTCAAGAGCATCACCCATTTTTATATGTAATTGTGAAATGTTCCAACTTTTCGACTTCTCGTTTTGTTATTTGTTTTATTCCATTATTTGTTTTCGTAAAGGATTTTAAGAAATCCATATGGATATGTATAGATATATTTTGGGCATTGGAAGTAGTAGTAAGTGTGTTTGCAAGAATCATTAAAATTTTTTTTTTATAGGATAAAACTGCCTAAGATCCTCTGTAGCTTCGAAAGGTCTATCTCCATAGTAGATTGGTATGCTTAGGAACCACCATGGGATGAAATCATGCAACATTAATGTATTTTAAAAGTAGCCTGGCTTAGTGGAATATGTTTTCAATGATGGAGTGGGATGGTACTGATGGAAACAAGTAAAATATCAATGATTAAGATTTTTCAAAAACAGATGGAAACTATCAATTGTATCCAATAGTCCATGAATTGGAAGTGGCCAAAAATATCAATGTTGTGTTTTTCAAAAGTTTATAATGCCTCCAACTGCGTGAAACTTCTGAACTCAATGCTAACACCCACATATTTGCAGTTTATGGTGAAAATTCATTCAAGAGTGGTAGCTATACCATCAAGGATATTTGTGCTCAGTCTTTTAAAGAATCAAAACAAAAGCTGAAGGATTTAGAGGCTCAAATATTGGCTCAAAAAAATTAACTTCACCTATTTGAGATAAATTAGAGAAATTATTTGGATGTCTTTCAATAATTATTGAATTTTCCAGCAAATATTGACATCATATGGATTAGATTTATACCAAATCTTGATACTTTCAAATTTTCAATCATACTCTCTTATACTAAACTTTTATACTGGTTTGTAAACCTGAACCTTAATTTGATAAAAAAACCTACACCAGATTATAAGCCCGATATAATTCAATTCCAAAAAATTACAATATAGACCTTAGACCTTGGACTTAGACTTTATCTCAAGGAAGCCCCCTTGTGTTGAAGAAGAAAAAACCTAAAGTTGGGAAAGAGTTGTTGCGGTGACAGTGGGCAGCCTTCCTAAATTACACAAAACTATATCACCTTGGTGCTTGGGACTTTACACTTTGTGTGCTAGATTTTGTTGTAAAACACCCCATTTTGATGATGACATGTTTGATGGGGATCGATCAATGATTAATATTCTCTATGACAAAAATTTCTACAAGGCAATGCAAATCAAGGGACTACATCACTATCCCAGAATTCATTCCCCTCGATGATGAAGATTTCAACAGGAATGTGGTTCGCTCTCTGAATGGGAGCTTAGCTTCTCATGCTAGCCCATTCTTTGTAAACAGAGTGTCATTCAATCTATCTCATGCTAGAGGTTATGGGTTTGCAGAGGAATCACATTCAACCACAGAAGCCCCATTGTGGCTCAGATCTACCTTCAAAGCCTATTGAGGACCAAGTAAGCCTTCCAAACATAAAGTCAAGCATTAGTCCCAAGCCATGGTGAATCGCATGGTAATGTGTCTGAATCTTATGGGGATTTATTTTTCATGAATAGTTACAAGAAGTATGAATAGGAGTGTCATGGCCTCAAGCATAAGAGGGTCATTTTGTTCTTTGTTCACAAAATGTCTGATGAGGCGACTTTTAATAAATGTGTTATTTTGAACTAGGAGACCAAGGGATTTTCTAGAACTTGTATTGGGGCCTAGAGTCTAAGTACCTTTTCCTTCTATTTAATTTAGATGTGGTTGCACAAAATGTGACTCAATATTACACCTGGAACATTGTAGGCTCATTAGCATATGTTAAAACCTGGTGCTCTAACTTTAACCCCGAGGATAGGTCTCAAGCATATTGCCCATTATGGATTGACTTTCCTAGAATCCCCGCTAATCTCCAACCTCCAGTGGATTTGTTTGCTCAGGTAAAGTATTGATCTTTCTTTGATGGTTGCCACAACTGCTTCAAAGCCAACAAATGGGTTTGCGTAGAGGTAGAATTGATGTAGAAGCTCCACTTATTCCTTTCACTATCCACCACCGATGGGGTTCATCAAATAAGGGATTACAAAAATAAACTTCATTGGGAAATCAAAAATAAATATTAGTGTAGAGGATGTCGAGGCCTAAAAAGGAATTGAAAGGGCAATGTATTATGGCATTCATGCGTGTATTGAGGGAAATGTCAAATAACATAACAAAGGTTGAAAGGTCACGACAAAGCTAAGTTGCACTAAAACGGATATGGGAACAAATACAGATATGAGGAGGAAAACATATACAACAAATTTTCAAAAAATTTGCACACACACACACACACATGCACACACATAACCCCATTAAAAAACAGTTCATTTCCAAACCCCCAACCCTGGTGTACAAAATGTACATTTCAGACTTACCGACGACATATCGACGGCCTCCTCTGCAATGGCGTTGATCTCTTAGTCTGGAATCCCTCCTCTGCAATGTTCTCAGCGGTCTCACCTCCCTCCTCTACATTGGTCTCTGCTCACTTGTCTCTACAGTACGTCTTTGCTTACTCGGCTCTCTGGATGTGCATGCGGGAGTCAATTTTTTTTTGGAATCTCTGCTCACTCGGCTCTCTGGATGTGCACGCGGGAGTCATTTTTTTTTGGAATATAAACCACCCAGGAGTCAGTGAAGGTGTAGAAAAGAGACCCTATATTTTATTGTATCAAACAAATGAAAACTTACTAAAACTTACTAGAAGAGACAAGTTACCATGTAAGAACCCTTCCTCCCCAAGGAGGACACATTCACCTATCCATCATTATCTAGATTATTGAAGCAATTGTTGAGGGTTCCTCATTCCCAATTCATGTTTGAATTCAATGTAATTGTTTGTGGACATATAAATGTATATTCCCAGCTCTAGGGATTCATGCATTAGTATTTTAATATTTTCTCACCTTGTGTGAACACTTTGTATTTCTATAAATACTAGTTGGTATTCCAAAAAAATATTAATCCATTTTCTTTCCAAATGTAATTAGTGTGCTCTTTATTGTTCTTATTAATATTGAATATTATCTAGGTTATTTCTCCTTTAGCTAGTGCACTCCCTCTCTAAACTAGTTTTTATAGGTTTCATAGATTAGAAATACACCAAATGGCATTGGATCATTGGTATAGGACACTATCTTTGTCAAAATTATATGTTCAACAACTCTCTTAGCTAATTAATTCTTTAGAAGAAGAATTCCATATCTGTTTCATTAGAGTGTGCCTTCCCACCCAAATATACATTGACACCTACTATAAGGCTCTCCTCGACTTTGGTTCAACATTGAAATGGAATTATCGTATGGGAAAGTATATTGTTTATGTGGAACTGTTCCATGGAAACCCAACACTTCCACCTAAATCAGCCCCAACCATTACATCTCAACAACAAGCAAATTCACTCCAATGGGATTTCTAGCTCTAGTGCACTAGTTCCTATCCCTCTCCAACAAGGTTTTCCCTAATTGTCTCAACACTAAATAATTCAAATTTGTATTTACTAGACTCCACTATCTTTATTAGTAGGTTGTACACTCTTCAATTACTTTTCCACACATTGATCATATCCCAAACATTCCTAGAAATCTTGCATCACCAAGCTTTATAGAGTGCCTCACATATTTCTCATAATTAGCATCTTTAGGTACTAGCGATTTCAACATCATCCATCCCCTCCAGTGCAACTATAACTATAGGAAAGTATTAGGTCTTTCTCTCATTAGGTGATTTACCTTCACTACCATCCTACTCTATCACACAAACATTATAGGCCATATTCTTATTGGTATGGGAAATCATTTTTTCCAATAAATTTTGATATGAACATAAATTTTCTTCAAGAAAACATGGAGGAAGTAGATTGTCGGTGGCCCTTTTGTGGCCTAGATACACATTGAGGACTTTTATGATCCCTCACTATTCCTCTCAAGCTAGTTGATTCTTACTTCATACAGATCATGCAATGTACATCATTCAAATTTGAGCTTCATGTATCTACATGGATATCATGAGGACCATTCTACATAGTTATCCTGTTCCTAGCACACAAATATTTCTCATTTTTTGGATATTAGGCACATAGTAGCCTCAATATTGCACCTCACTAGAGCTAGTTCTACTACTTTCCAACAAAATTTTGTATGGTGTCATTCTTAAACTGGGAAACATTGGGGATACAATTCACCTTTCACAATAATATGCTTATGGTTTTGATTTATGGTGTATATGTAAAGGTCCTAAGCTAAGTATTATGCTATGCCCAAATGGAAATCTGGGTGGCATGTTGATATGGATGGAATGCTAAAAGTAACTTTCATCACTATCAAAGGGGTATGCTCAAATCCAATGATGTGGCATCGCATTGGATTTGAACATACCCCTATGATAATGATGATGACGATGATGACGATGATGATGATGATGATGATGATGATGATGTCGATGATGATGATGATGATGATGGTGATGATGATGATGATGATGAGGATGATGATGACGATGATGAGGATGAGGATGAGGATGAGGATGAGGATGAGGATGATGATGATGATGATGATGATGATGATGATGATGATGACGACGATGATGATGGACACGATGATGATGATGAAGATGGTGATGAGAATGATGATGACGATGATGATGTCGATGATGATGATCGTCATCGTGTCCATCATCATCACCATCGTGACTATGCAATGCCTTATTGAGCTTCTCTTTGTTTTGAGAATAATGTAATATTATTTACTGAACAGGGCCAACCACGTGAAGGTGGAAGCTCTTATGGCCCCTCCCCCCCCCCACATCACTCTCAATTCCCCATAACCCAACAAAATATATCTAAAAAAAAATGTGTTATAGCATATGACAACATACAGGAAAATGTAAATAACAGTAATAAACAGTTAATTTATACGTACCAATAAAATTCATTAATTCTAACGCAATATTAAATCAAAATATATAGAGTATTATGTTAATGATGATGATGATGATGACGATATTGATGACGAGGATTATGATGATGATGATGATGATGATGATGATAACGAAGACGATGATGATGAGGATGAGGATGATGAATATGATGATCATGAGGATGAAGATGATGATCATGATGGTGGTGGTGGTGGTTAAGATGATGATCATGATGAAAATGATGATGATGACAAAGATTATGATGATGGTGATGACGATGATGATGAGGTTTATGATGATGATGATGATGACGACGAAGATGATGACGAAGATGATGAGGATGAGGATGATGAAGATGATGATGGTGGTGGTGGTGGTGGTGAAGATGATGATCATGATGAAGATGATGATGACGATGGAGATTGTGATGATGGTGATGATGATATTGATGATGGTAATGATGGTAATGATGGTTTAAACATAACTAAATAGTCGTAAACATAATACATTATGCAAAAATATGTTCTCACATACCTCCTAGATTCCAACATTGCTACAATGTCATTCATATTCTTCTTCATCTAACTCAACATCTGTATCGTCATCTGGTTCATAATCGCCATCGTTGAAAAGATCGATCATATCGGGATCATGATCAATGTAATTTTCAGTTAGATATTCATCATCAATATCATCAATGTCAATTTCATTGTCTGCTACATCATTTGGATGATCAACTTCTTGATCGGATTCTTCATCTGACACATCTACGTCGATGGCCAACTGCTCTTGATCTGCATCACCTTCTTCTTCAACATTTTCTTCTTCCTCTACTGCATTATACTTGACCAGTCTTCCTCTTGGATCGTATCTAACAATGTATGACCAACCTGCTTTACCTGGAACCTATGAGTAAAAGACCTACACACATTGACTTGGATGAACATAAGGCTCTGTACCTAGTTCAAGTTCCCTTGTATTAACCATGGTAAATCCATTGGCATGCTCAATAACAGTTCTTTTGGGATCACATTCATTCATTCGTAGCCTGTACCATTTGACCTCAAACATAACTACTTTAAAGGAATTAAAGTCACACTCAAGTATATCTTCCAAATAACCATAGTACCTATTTTCAGATACTTCTGGATGCCTGTCACTTCTAGAGGAAACATTAGTGACTTGAAAAACTGCAGTTATCCCACAATCAAATGTTTTCCTCTTGTCATCCAACTTTTTTATGCAAAAATTTACGACCATTGCACCACATAGCATTGTGATGTATTAGCTGCATCATGCCCGTCTCGGTAAATAAATATATATAAGAAGACATAAACAAGATAAATATTTTGATACAATGTGAAACAATGAAAAAATGAGCACAGTAAATATACTTGCCTTTTTATCTTTTAAACCGCATGCTAGATCAATTTCCCTTTGCGTAAGTTCAGGATATTCTTCTCGATGATGATGCACTGTTTTAATAATTTTACTAACCCCTTCCCATGATAAGGTACCATAGTATTATGTACAGCGTTCAATCCATTCCTCCATCCAATCAAGATTGTTTGCAATGTATAAATGCATTGCATCCCACACGCGACCAACTATATGAAAAAATAACAATTAAGAATGGTAAATTAGCTATCATTAATGGCAATTAATTTTACCTTAAAATACTGCTAGAATAATACAAATTAAATAAATTGAAAAATTAGTTGTATAATAAATAAAATGTACACCATTCAATTACCTTTCACTTTCCTCTTTCTACCTTTCCCCAACAAGACCTCCCCTTCAAATTTGTTGATGGAGTCGACATGCCAATTGCAAGGAAGATTGATATTTTTTGCTAAATTTGGAAGAGACTGACTAATGTACACCATTGATTGATATAGAAAATAGCCCTGCACCATATAACCCTCAGGGCGTGCTCTTTTTCTAACAAAAGCCTTCAATGACTTAAAATTCCTTTCCACCATCCACATTGACCTTGAGTTTACAGGTCCACACAATTCAATCTCCTCAACTTGGTGTATAAGATAGTGTTCTTGTGCATTGAAAAATGCCGAAGGTAAATACTTCTGCATTTCACACATTAGACGAGGAATTTCTCTCTTCCAATACCTAATATCTTCTTTATGGATTTCTTTAGATGAAAGCCACCTACAAAAGATGCAAGAAAATAACATGATTAATGATCAACCCGATTGAGGCATATAATATATAATAAAGTTCCAAGCTGTAAAACACAATATGTCATTAATCAATGCAACCAAAAGAACGAACTTTTTTCATGCATATAAAATTGTTACTTACCTCATGTATTTACCAAGATCATATATAACTTGTTTATGTTTTTGTCAAAGCTATCTGGGAGAGCCAGAGGTAGAACGTACTGTAGAAAAAAGAAATCATTATCTAATGTTTCCAAATAGTAGAGAACAATTACTAAAAATATTTACTTAATGGAAATTATATACGTAAATAATTACCTTAATGAATGTATGCCAGTCATGAGTTTTACACCACCAAAATCATCTTTTTTGGTTAAGATATTTTGTATGTTCGATGAAAACCCCGTCGGAAACCTTACTTTCTAAATGACCTCTTTTATAGCATTGCTTTGTTGCTCTGTCAATAACCATGGAAGACAAATATTCTGGTTCACATTTCCAGCATTTGAAATAATTACAGTTTGCAATGCGTGATTGGATTCTGCAATGTCACTACAAATTTTTCCAATTTTATCTTTGTTTGAACTTCCATCTAATGTCCGCCATATCATTTCTGTTACATTCTTCCCGATATGAATTGTATCAAACAAATGATCTATTTGTAGGTGCTCGTAGTAAGGAAACCTACTAAATTGTATGGGATAACTCTTCATTCCTCGTGGAATCCCATTCATTCCTTAAATACAGTCATTAAACATAAACGAAAACACATTAACAATAATTCATGACATCCATGGTAGAGAAAATTCAGTAAAAATATAAAAATCATAATATTACGTGAACATATTGTATGTTGCATAAACAATTTGCATACCTCGACGATTTCTGTTATATTCCACCTTCCATAGGTGAGGTGTCATTCTTCGTGGTTTCTTTGCATTCTCTTCTTTACCATTGAATTTTTTTTTTTGATAGTTCGGAACCTATGGTTCTTAGGGAGGAAGTGCCTATACTCATCGAACACCTCCTTTGCTAAACTTCTTGAACGACGAGATTTTATCCTAGGACCACATACTGGACATGCAAATCTTCCCTTTGTTTGAAGACCTGCAAGATATATGTATTAATGTTATAGCATCAAAAGATTATTAATTCAAACAAAAAATGCATGTTTTTTACCTTAAAAACGTATAATTTTAACGATGTGCAACATAAAGTTACATACCACAAAAATGTGTTAACCCGGGAGCGTCATGAATTGTCCATGCAAGAATTCCATGGAACTGAAATTGTTTCTACCCTATTGGTCTAGAGATGTCATACATAGTGATTCCAGCCCATAACTTCAATAGCTCATCAATAAGAGGCTCAATATATACATTCATATCTTTAACTTGGTACTTACCTAATTGATCAAGAAACATACAATATTGTTATTTAGTTATCCATCCAAATATATAAAAGGTGTTCTCATGCAGCAATTAAACAAATAACTTTATGAAATAATATAATTACAGCTTAAAAAAAAAACTTGGAATAATCATTGCCAACATTGTGTGTTCTCTCTTAATCATCATCCAAGGAGGTAGGTTATTGTTTATGACGAAAACAGGCCACACTGAATAAGTAGAACGAAGCTCACCAAATGGATTGAAACCATCAGCTGCCAATGAAATTCTAACATTACGAGGTTCATCTTTAAAAATTGGCCTTTTTTCTTCGATGCTCTTCAATGCAAAACCATCTGCAGGCATTCGAAGAACACCATCTTCACTTCTGTTCTTCGCATAGTAATCCATAAACTGTGTTATACTTTGGCACCTGAATAGTTGTTGGAAACGTGGAATTATGGGAATATAACGAAGAAATTTGCGAGGGACCTCTTTTGTTAATTGATCAGTTCGATATCTACTAATTTCACATTGTGGGCATTTGTTTTCTGATGCATATTTTCCATAATATATAATATGATCATTAGGACATGCATCAATAGATTGATACTCCACTCCAATTTCTTTCATAGTCAAGAATACCTCTCGACTTGTGCGTGGTAAATTATTTGAAGGTCGTAATAGAAATTCACCCAACAATCTGCAACATTGACAAAAAGTGAAATGTAAACAATATACGTCATAAATATTTCATATCCCTAATTTCCGAATTAATTAGCACTAAAAATAGAGGAAAATAATCAAATTTACATACCTTAGGAGCTGTGTGAAACAAGTGTTTGATAAACCATTCAAAACCTTCAAGTTCACCAACAACAATATAGTAGATAGAATATTGGTTGTTGAGCCTTCATAAAGAGGTTCTTGGGACTTCTCGAGAAGAGAAACATCATGAAAAGCATGGAGGTTGTCCTCATCCAATGGAGCAAATGTGTCTTGCAGCAATCTATTTATCTCATCTTCACCATTAGTATCAATAACGTCATCTTCGTCCATAGGATCATTAAGAACTCAATCTTCAATAGCATGATCTCCATGCTCGTCATATTGTAAAGTAGTATTTCTACTATTATGTGGCAAATAGCTCTCTGGTGGTCGACATCTTGGGGGCATTGTCTTTATATTGATAAACAATGCAATAACATTGGTGTATAATATACAACACATTGATTTAAAATGATAAAAAAATTGTGATTACATTATCAATACTATTACAAGAAGTACAATATGTAATGAATAACGTCTTACCAATGGATGATATTCATATCCCCCTTCAGCATGCCCCTTCTCCTTACAATGTTTTTCAGCTGATGTTCTTAAAATTTTTCTAGTTCGCAAGCCTCTGCAATCATTGCAAGGGAAATAACACTTTCCATCACCCTTCGCCTCCAATGCTGCCTTAGCCTCAGCATACCTCCTATTGTTTTCTTCCCAAGTATATTTATTTGACATTCTGATAGCCTATAACAACAAAAAAAACACATTAATCAATATATAACGTACGTCTAAATTGAATAGAATATATATATATATATATTAAAGGATAATAAAGGGGACATTACAAAAAGAGTAACAAATACTAAAAGGATCTTAAAACATTTAGGAATGGATAATAACAACTATTTCTAGTTTAAGAGGAGGACCTTGATCATATACCCCAAGATATTCAAATTTAAGATAAATCTAGATAATTTGATTTATTAGATAGGTGAGATAAATAAAAAAACTTGGGTTTAAAGGAATAAAAGACCCTAAAAGAAAGATATTTTCATGTGCGACATTGGAATGAAAAACCTAATTATGGTGGGATAATCTATGCTTGAATCACAAGCAATTTTAAAAAACAAGACCATGAATTGGAGAATGATGGTGTCTAAGTTTAAAATTATGTATTTTTCCTTTGATTTTAAATAAAATTTGTTACATATATTGCAAAAGATTAAAAAAATGGTGATTCCCATCAAATGGTATATAGATAATAAATTTTCTATAATAATATCTCATGACCATGTTGAAGAAGTAAGAAAATATTATTGACATGGCGCAAACTATGATTACGTCTATACATTCCTAGAAAGAGGACATATCTAGACAATATGCTCCATATTTTTTCACCGAGATTGTAGAAAGCATGGGTTTTTTTCTCCCAATAGTGTCAATAGTTTATCCACATGGATACCTCCGATTAGCAAAAATATCTAAATAAAAAGTGTTTTTATATATTAATTCTAAAGATAGGATTCCAAACACTATTTAAGAAAAATAACAAATTAAGTATTTTTCTTGGATTTCAATGTCCAAGCTTTCTTCAATCACACGTCAAGAAGAATCTTGGTGTAAAGGAATTTTTATCCCATGGTTGGTGTAAAGTACTAATATAATATCAAGAGGAAATCCTTATTGTACATTTTTTCCCAATGACCCTCCTTGAACCCTATTCTAATGGTACCTAACACCCTAAATTGTTTTGGGGTATAACATAACTACTACCTAGACTAATGAAATCATGTATTTTGATTATATTAAACCCATAAAAATATGTGAATATCCTTTTCTAGGTGTGCATAAGCCTCATGGTTATTATAAAGAGGTACCATGGATAAATACTAAAGTTATAAACAAGAACCAAAACCACATCTCAAAATCCTTAAATTAGAGATTAAAACATGTGAAAGCAAAAATACACGAGGAAATATCATGCATGGACAACATTTGTGTGACATGCATGCATTAATAGCATTAACCTTGCCACCCACATGGATTGTAAATGGAGGATACATCATGGATAAAGAGGTAGAGAAAGAGAAAAATGAGATCTGCATTGAAACCCTAGTTGGAACATAAAGGGCGCAACAAAAAAAGATTAGTGCATTGCAGTTAAACTAACCTGGAAAACGAATGAGCTCAAAAATTCGATGTGTCAAACTAGTACCGGACTCTTGAAATCGTAGAACCAAAAACCAATATAAAGATCGTTGCAACTGTAACAAATGATTCTGACAATATGACTTAAGAACATGTATTTATAGCTCAATGAGGGTCGCGGTTCCTGCAAAAATACACAACGATCAAATTTCAAAAAAACAAAAAGTCAATGACCATTACAAAAAAAAAAAAAAAAACTTTTCGGCATTTCGTGGCCATAGCGACGAACATACTTTTCGTGGCTATAGCCATGAACGTCAAGGGAATTTTCAATTTTTTTCCAAAAATTTAAACCGTTTTTCCACGAAAACATCAATTTTAACTATTTCGTGGCAAACTTTCATGGGACTTTTGAGCCATATGTAGTAGTGGGTGATGATGATGGTGTTGAAGTGGAGGCGGCTCCATTTTTAGTGGTAAAAATTGTGCACATTAGGCTATTGGTAGATGTAGGGATCTTTGGTGGTGGCCTTGAGTATTCTCCTAACAAATTGGAGTCCTTGTAAATATCGAGGGCAATGTCAACATATGGTTGATCATCGCCTAGTATAGCTAGTAGGAATTTGTCGGGATTTCTTGTGGTATTAGGGTCATAATAGTTAAGATGGTTGAGGGTAACTATCTTCTCATTTAATGGAAACATCATGATATGGAAGACTGAGGAGGATACTTCCTTCATGGTGTACATGTAACTACGCCGCAAGAGGATGTTGTAGTCGAGCTCAGCATCAATTACTTCAATATCGATCATAACCATATCCCCCCCCAAATCTATGGGGAAATTTTGGTACAATCCTCTTGGTTGGGATGGTCTCCCATCATATGTGTGAAGGGATATAGATGAGGGGATCAGTTCAGGGGATCCTATTTGTTTCTAGAATTTTACAGACATAACGCAAGTGGATGCACCTTCGTCGATGATACATCGATGGATGATGACGTTTTTAACCGTGACATGAACTTAAAATGTGACGGATGATGGTAGTCACAGATCACCTTTTTTAACATCAAAGGTCATGAGGTGTGATTCAGAAGGGTCGAAAACACCGAGCGCATTGATTAACGCCTTTCTTTGTGTTGGGAAAGAATGTAGCACCTATAATGTGGACATGGTTTGGGGGATTGAGCCAAGTCATCCACAATACTATAATTATGGGCGAATTTCATGTGAGGGTTAGTAGGGATACGCCGAAGAAATTTTTTTGGAATTCATGGGATTTTTTCAATATTCTAGTGTGGTATTTCTAGAGGGCCCCCTGAGGGTATAGGAACGTCTTCCACTAGGGGGGTGGAAGTCCCATCATAACCCTTGGCTTTCATATAGAGGTTTATATCCAACGTATAGATATTTTGGAAAGATCCATCACTGGGTGGATGAGGATCTTGTTCTTGTGTAAATTCCCCTTGATTGGCGAATGGTTGTTGTAACACTGCTATTTGTAATGGGGAGGATTTGTTGCTTGAGGAGGGTTCGTCACCATCTTATTTTTAGCTTCCACCAACTGTTGGCAGTCGGGGAGAATAGGAAAGTGATGTGTGTAGTGACCATAATCACCACAAATGGAGCAACAATAATTGGTTCTTAGTGGATGATTATTCCCTTGTTTGGGGGGATTGTTAGTCCCTGCATTTGGATCACTCGTATTTTGGTTTTTCTAGGGAGGGGGATTTTTGTTAAATATACAGCATCATGAAACATTATCCAAACCAGTATTGTGTATCCAAGATTGATCCTCCCGTATAGAGGTGAGCACTTTGATTTCCTTCCGTGTAAATGTTATTCCTCCCGTATAGAGGTAATTGATCAAAGTAATGATGTTGTAAATTCTTGTTGGACAAGGCTACGAACTTGTGTGTATCAAGTCATGATTATCATGTGAACCTTCTGTATAAAGGTATCCATGAGATGGACCTCCCATATAGAGGTGAAACTTCCTTATAAAGGTATCCATGAGATGGACCTCCCATATAGAGGTGGATCTTCCATTTAAAGGTCATTATTTACTTGTTAGAAGCATTAATGTTGTGTGATATATTATTAACCATGATCACTAGATTGCTATTAAGTCTCCTTTAGAGATTCATCACCTCTAAAGTGAATTACTTTAGCATGTGATAATTTCGTCCAGAATAATATAATATGATCACATCATCCGATAATTCTTCTTAGTATAATGTAATGTGATGGATAAATAAAGTTAGCACATATTGACCATGCAGCAAGAGATAAAGAAATAAAATATAAAGCATAGATATCAAGAGAATTCTAAATTTCCCATGCAGACACTTCAACTAATTAAAGAGAACTCGAGTTATTAAAGCTTCAATTAAGTATCAATGCTTCAGTTAAAGCATCAGTTAAAGATATGTCTTAGTTAACTAAAGAACTCACAGTGGTCACTTCAAGTAAATCAATCAGCATGATTTCAGTTAACTAAGTGTCAAATAAAAGGGACTATTTAACTAAAGTATTTTCACTTTAGTTAAACTAAAAGACGATACTTTAGTTAAACAAAGTTAACTAAATGACAACAAAGAATATCTAGTTAACTAAGTGTTATTGCATGACCACACTTATGCTAAAATAAAAGATGACACGTGAGTTGTAACACTTGCATGTCGACACTTATGTTAGCCACTTAACTAAGTGGGCAAGATTTCAGTTAAGAGGCGATTTCATCCTAAGTGATAGCTCAGTGAGATGAAGCACTACATGAGAAGTGGGGTGCACCACTCCATGCAATATTAATACATCCAGTTTGAGGTCAAGTTTATTCTAAAGTTAGAAGTTAAAAATAGAAGAGAAGATAGTATAAATATGTTATACATGATTGTTGAATCCAGTGTGAAGCGAATTCTCTTCTCCATTGGATGAAATGCGCTTCTTTTTGTGCAGGGTATTGTTCATGCTTATTATTGTTGTGCTGGGAACACATCTGATTTATCTCTCTACTCTATTGCTTCTGTATCTTCACCAAGAAGTTTGGTGATCTCTTATATTCCAAAAGGAATCTGCTATGTTGTAAAAGAAATCATTCTCTACTATCCATTATATTATATTGAGAAGAATTGTTGGGGTTTTTGTTCTCATAATTTTGAGTATTTTCCCAGGGTATATCTTGTGTTAAGGTTGTATGAATTTCATGGATTGAATTGTCTCATTGCTTTAAGTATCTATATCTAAAATAATTAAAGATCAAATCTAAACCAATTTCAACATGGTATCAGAGCTTGGGGCGTGAAGGAGCTCAATTTTGCATGCCAGCTAGAGCCTACGTTGATCTTGATAAGTTGAGCACAAGATTTGAAGACTATGGCATCAGTTTCTGTATGACCAAAAGACCATCTTGAGGGAACCTCAAACTTCAACACTTGGAAGGATAGGATTCTCAACATCCTAGAGGAACATGACTTGGATGGATATGTATCCACTATGGTGGAGGAGCCTACATCTATTGCATGGTGCATCAACTTCAAGAAGAATCAAGCTAAGGATAAACGAATCATCTATGATTTGGTAAAAGATAACTTGATGCCTGTGATCACACTATTGAAGAACGCAAAGGAATGTTATGATACATTGATTAATATATATGAGAAGAAGGCCCCGAGTCAAAAGAGGGAATTAAAGAATAAGCTTCAGAACTTAAAGATGGAGATGGATGAGACAATGGGTTCCTTCTTCTCTAAGATATCTCAGGTAAGAGATCAACTTGCTAGTATTGGAGTAGTGGTGGATGAAGATTATCTTCTCCAAACTGATATTGATGGTCTCTCATCCTCATGGGAGACATTCTTGGCTATGTTAAATGGCCAAGAGATACAACCTAACTTCAAAAGGTTGTGGCATGACTTCCTCCAAGAGGAGGGGCAAATCCAGAGCAAGTCAGTGTGCATCAAAGAAGAAAATCTTGCCCTCACGGAAAGAATGAAGAAAGGAAAGAAACCCTTCTTCCAAAATAAGTTATCTTATTCAAAGAAGATGGATTTCAATAAAGGTTTTGACATGTCAAAAGATAGATGCTTCAATTGAAACAAGAAAGGCCATTTCTCAAGAGATTGCGGAGCAAATTGGAAAGGAAAGTTTCATGCTTCTACCGCCATAGAAGATGAAATCACTCAAAAGAATGAATCCGAAGAAAAGGAGACATGAAGGGAGTGTTATCTTGTCTCATCCCTTTATGGATCCGTCATCACAAATGCAGACACATGGTTGATTGACAGTGGTGCATCCAAACATATGACTGGTTACAAGAGTACCATCATTGATCTAAACGAGAAATAATTCACATGCATGGTAGAGTTGGGGGACAACTCAACTTATTCGATTCAAGGAGTTGGATCCACCTCATTCCAACTGAGCATCAATGATATTCTACATGTGCAGTACATTCTATATGTTCTAGGCTTAAAGAAGAACCTCCTCTTAGTTTCGGTTCTTGAAAACAAAGGACTCCGAGTTATCTTCATGGGTAACAAAGCACTTTTATGGCCAAAGAACAAAATCCTAGAATCTGCTGCTGTGATTGGATTTCAAGAGGGAGGACTCTACAAGGTACTCGGGAAGTACATTCAAGCTATGATTCACCACACTATCAATCCATGTGATCTATGGAACTGAAGGCTTGGACATCTACACTACAAAGCGCTACCATGACTTCAAAAGATGGTAAAAGGTATGCCCATATTTGATTTTGAGCATGATAGTGTATGTTAGCGTTGTGCACTTGGGAATAATGTTAAGAAAATATTTTCTAGAAATTCTACTAGATCGAAAGGGATTTTATATTTAATACATTATGATGTATGTGGTCCCATGTCACCCCCCTCCCTGAGTGGCTTCTTATATTATGTATTGTTCATAGATGATTTTTCTAGGAATTCATGGATTTATTTCATGAAGGCTAAAAGTGAAACTCCTAGCAAATTAATTTAAAGAGTTTAAATCCCTAGTTGAAAATAAGAAAGAAAAAAATTTCCATGCATTAATGTAATGTCCCTTGTTAGGAATTTTATTAAAATGGCAATTTTTCACTTTTTCCCCTAGTTAGACCTTTGACTAGTTTTGATCTCTAGGTCCCAAATTTGCCCCAAATGATCCCAAAGCTTCTAAGAAGGTATATGAATGATATTAGAACATAAATATGTGTTTCAGGGATGTCTTTGTACCTTTAAAATACTTCTGCAAATCCTCTTTCAATTCTGATCAATGTAGGTAACTTTACTAGTGATTTCCCTTTGACTAGTATTGGTCTCTAGGTCTCAAATTGACTCCAAATGCCTTCAAATATTCAAGGAAGGTGTATGAATGATATTAGAACTTGAATATGATGTTTATGGATGAAATATGGCCACCAAAATACCTCTGCAAACTCTCTTAATATTCTGGACCAATTATGCAATTTTACTAGTAATTTGGGGTTCAAATCCCCCTGGGGTAAGTACTGAAAATGGCTTCCCAAATGCCTCCAAACCCACTCAAATTTATGAAAAGAGGTATGTAATGTGTTAAGAATGTTATTAAATTCTCATATGCACCATTAATGTATTATTACAACTATTCTCACCCTCTCCCATTCAACTGCAAAAATCCCCAATTCGACCCTTGGGGAAATGGCACTATTTCACCTCCCAATACAACTAAACTGAGTAAAAATGATTCAAATGCTCAAGAACAGTACATGAAACTCATATAATACATCCATGGCAGTATATTGATCACAAATATATCATATAATAATCCATTCATTCGAAATCATCAACATTACATTGATTCACAACAAGGTAGTGGGGAAATGGCACCGTTCTTTCATTAAAATTGAGATTTATACATTTCTGCTTGTAATTTCGACTTGAAACTTTATGGAGATGAAGAACAAAGTATTTAATTCATATTACAAAAGAAATGGGGCATTAAAAGCTCCCAAAAAGAGTACAATATCTCACCAAAAACGCCCTCCCTCAAGGATCAAGAATATGCCATCAAAACTGGAAATGGTTGAAGGAGTGAGCTGCAATAGAAGAAACCATGAGCTTCCCTGTAGCTTACACCTGCAAATAAAGACTCCATTAAATCTCCAAATCAAAGGTCTGAATGGACTTTCCATTTACCAACTTGGATGGGAATCTTTCACCCTCGAAATTGGCCAAGGCAAGAAACTAGTCATCCACTAGCTCTCCCTCTTCACAAATGCAATTGCAAATTCTACAAATGATCAAAATATGGTTTCATTCTTTTTTATTGACATTGATAAACTTCTAATGTCCTCCATGGGTCGAATTCCTTCCAAGAGACTCATGCCAACTCAAGTTGGGAAGAGATTCCAAAGAACGCCACTTGTACAACAATTCCTAGTCTCCCACTTCCACCAAATCACATGTGGAAGCATCTTAGCTGCCCTAACACCCTTGAGCACCCTCTTTGAGTCTAGTTTTAGCCCTAACATATCATATATGTCATATGTCAGCCTTCAGGTCTGATTTGTGTCATAGGTGTCATAGCATCTTCATCATTGTTGTCATAGAGCTAGGGAATCTAGCCCAAGTGTCTCACTAGCTCCAAATTGCCTCTTCCTCTATATTTCGACCTTGGATGAGTCATGCAATGAATAATAACTTTTGGACTCCCCCAAGTATGTTACCATTCACCTTGAATTCGAATTGGTGAGAGAATGATGCCAAGTGTAGTGGGGAAATCTAGCCATATGTGGGTCCCACTTCCTCCATGTGTCTTCATGATCAAATGCCACTTTGATTTTCACTTGTATATATTTATTTAGCTCCTTTATTAAATATTTATGCCATTATAATGTTCAAACATCATTTATTATCTCCATTATTCCAAATCCCAAAGCTTCCACCGCAAACCTAGGAAACTAGTAATTTTCCTCCTTGGCAATTATTTGACCTTTAGCATCAATTTGACAAACTCTAATGAATATGGCCAATGTGATTAGGCCATTGTGACCCAATGCCAAATTTGGGACATGACAATTAAGGTATGATAATGGAGGTGAATTTGATTCACATGCATTTAATGAGCTATGTAGTGATGCAGGAATATATAGATAGTTAACAGTACCATACAACCCTCAACAAGATGGAGTTTCCAAAAGAAAGAATAGAACCATATGTGAGGCTGCAAAAGACATGATGCATAATCACGATATGTCTACCTCATTATGGGAATAAGCAACCCGTACAACTATGTACATCCAAAATAGAAGACCACATTCCATTCTAGATGAGAAGACACCAGAAGAAGTTTTTACCGGTGAGAAGCCATACATCTCACACTTGAGGATCTTCAAAAGCCCAGTATACATTCATGTTTTGAAAGAAAAGAGAACAAAGATGGAGCCTTATAGAAAGAAAGGAACCTTTGTGGGTTATAACGAGTCATCCGGAGCACAACTAATATATGTATATGGTGAGAGACACATTGAAGTCAGTCGAGATGTTACTTTCCATGAGGAATTTTCTTTCAAAATATCGAAAGAGATTCAATGTGATTTAGAGATGGAGGATCCCGAGTATGATTCTCCCCCTTCAGAGTTAGAAAGGGAGAAACTAGAAGATGCCTCAGATTCACTAGCTCCTGAAGAACCAGGAGAACTGGGTGAGAGTTCACCTGATTAACCTCCATCTAAAAGAAGATCTTCTTGGTGTCGAGACATCTTAATAAATGTAGAGAAACATGGAGCACCAGCAGGCTCATACAGAGAGTGCAAGAAACCTGACAGATATTCAGGGTTTGTTGCACGGATAAGTCACATCAGTGATTTAGAACCATCCTCATATGAATAAGTTGTAAAGCAAAAATTTTGGAAAGATGCAATGACAGAAGAGTACAACTCTATAGTGAAGAATGATGTTTGGGAGGTTGTTCCCAAACTTGATGGGAAGTCCATTGTGACTTCCATATGGATTTACAAGATAAAGCATATTGCAGATGGTAGCATTGAGAAGTATAAATCCAGATTCGTTGCCAGAGGTTTCTCTCAAAAAGAAGGCATCGATTATGATGAGACCTTTTACCCTATGGCAAGGTACACCACAATACGAGCAATGATTTCACTTGCATATGTTCTAGGATGGAAACCTCACCAGACGTATGTGAATACAACCTTTCTCAATGGTGAGGTTGAGGAAGAGGTTTATATTCAGCATCCCAAAGGATTTGTGGTGCATGGGAAGGAGTCTCATGTTTGCAAGCTAAATAAATCTCTATATGGACTTAAGCAAGCCCCTTGGGATTGGTACTCTAGAATTGATAGCTACCTTCAGAAACTAGGTTTCTGTAAGAGTGAAGTTGATCCAAATTTGTACTTCGAAGTAGTGAATAAACAACCATTGATATTGGTTCTGTATGTTGATGGTTTGTTTCTCAATAGAGAGGAACATATGATTGCTTGGTGCAAGAGGGAGCTCACCTCAAAGTTTGCGATGAAATACTTAGGTCTAATGCACTACTTTATTGGCCTTAAGATCTGGCAAAGAAAAGATGAAATTTTTCTATCTCAAGGGAAGTACAATGTGGATATATTGCGTATGTTTGGCATGATAGATTGTAAATCTATGACTACGCCAATGGTTTCCAATTTGAGGAAACTTCATGAGTTTGTCTCTGGATCAGATCCAGTAGATCCCACTTTGTATAGACAGGTTATAGGATTTCTAATGTACTTGATATGTTCGAGGCCTGATATATGTTATGCTATGAGCATTCTGAGTCAATTTATGTCTGATCCGAGACACAGAAACTAGACAGTTGCTAAGTAATAAGCATGTGCTTAGGTACCTTCGAGGTACAATTTCATATGGACTCAAATATGCCTACAGCGGAGGAGTCATGTTACTTGGTTATACAGAATCAGTATGGGGAGGAAGCATTGTGGATCGTGAGAACACATCCGACTATTGTTATATCCTAGGATCAACTATGATATCTTGGTCTAGTAGGAAGCAGGGCTCCATAGCCCAGAGCACTACCAAAGAAAAATACATAGCTGTTAGTGTTTCCTGCCGATAAGCAGTGTGGCTCAGAAATCTACTTATAGTGTTGTTCGGTGAAAATCTTGAGCCTACCGTTATTAGGTGTGACAATCAAAGTTGCATCAAGCTTTCCAAAAACTCATTGTTTCATGAAAATTCGAAGCACAAATGAAAACGAAGTATCACTTCATCCGAGACATGGTCCAGAAAGGTACAGTGACACTTTCAGTACATTGCTAATGATGAGAAGATTGCAAATGTTTTAACAAAGCCTCTATCAATGACAAAGTTCAGGTACGTCCGAGACAATATTGGAATGGCAAAGAATGCCTCCCTCGCTGAGAGGGAGTGTTAAATATACAACATCACGAGACATTCTCCAAACCAATATTGTGTATCCAAGTTTGATCCTCCTGTATAGAGGTGATCACTTTGATTGCCTTCCATGTAAAGGTTATTCCTCCTATATAGAGGTAATTGATCAAAGTAATGATGTAAATTATTGTTGGACAAGGCTCCGAACTTGTGTGTATCAAGTCATGATTATCATGTGAACCTTCTGTATAAAGGTATCCATGAGATGGACGTCCCGTATAGAGGTGAACCTTTTGTATAAAAGTATCCATGAGATGGAACTCCCATATAGAGGTGGACCTTCTGTTTAAAGGTCATGCTTTACTTGTTAAAAGAATTTAATGTTGTGTGATATATTATTAACCATGATCACTGGATTGTTATTAAGTCTCTTTTAGAGATTGATCACCTCTAAAGTGAATTACTTTAGCATATGACCATTTGGTCCAGAATAATATAATATGATCACAACATCCGATAATTCTTATTAGTATAATGTAATGTGATGGATAATTAAAGTTAGCACATATTTACCATGCGGTAGGAGATAAAGAAATAAAAGATAAAGCATAGATATCAAGAGAATTCTAAATTTCCCATGCAGACACTTCAACTAATTAAAGAGAACTCAAGTTATTAAAGCTTCAATTAAGTATCAATGCTTTAGTTAAAACATCATTTAAAGATATGTCTCGGTTAACTAAATAAATCACAGTGTCCACTTCAAGTAAATCAATCAACATGATTTTTGTTAAGTGTTAAATAAAAGGGACTAGTTAACTAAAGTATTTTCACTTTAGTTAAACTAAAAGATGACACTTCAGTTAAAGAGAGTTAACTAAATGACAACAAAGAAGATCTAGTTACCTAAGTGTTATTGCATGATGACACTTATGTTAAACTAAAATATGACACATGATTTGTGACACTTGCATGTTGACAATTAAGTTAGCCACTTAACTAAGTGGGCAAGCTTTCAGCTAAGAGGCGAGTTCATCCTAAGTGACAAATGAGTGAGATGAAGCACTACATGAGAAGTGGGGTGCACCACTCCATGCAAGATTAATACATCCAGTTTGAGGTCGAGTTTATCCTAAAGTTAGAAGTTAAAAATAGAAGTGAAGAATGTATAAATATGTTATACATGATTGTTTAATCGAGTGTGAAGTGAATTCTCTTCTCCATTGAAGGCAAGGTGCTTTTCTTTGTGCAGGGTATTGTTTGTGATTATTATTGTTGTGCTTGGAACACATCCGATTGATCTCTCTTCTCTATTGCTTCCATATCTTCACCAAGAAGTTTGGTGATCTCTTATCTTCTGAAAGCAATCTGCTATGTTGTAAAATAAATCATTCTCTGCTTTCCATTGTATTATATTGAGAAGAATTGTTGGGGTTTTTGTTCTCATAATTTTGAGTATTTTCCCCAGGGTATATATTGTGTTATGGTTGTATGAATTTCATGGATTAAATTGTCTCATTGCTTCAAGTATCTGCATCTAAAAGAATTAAAGATCAAATCTCAACCAAATTTCAACAATTCCCCCCTTGTCCCGGCTATTGGTTATGCTTGTTCTTACCTTTCTTCTTCCCCTGAGTTTGTGGATTCTAGGGGTTTGCAGTGTTCAACTGCTTGAATTGTTGGGCTTGCTTAACATAAGAAAGTTGAACTAGGTTAACCCCCATGTGGGGGGCAGGTTGCTGACCAATTGGGCATGAAAATGGGTAGTAAGGGTTGTAGGAACTGTGATAGTTTGGATAATGTTTGGGTAAGTAGGACTATACGGTCCATACTGTAACTGACCAACTGATGGTGTTGGTACTATTGTAGGGGGTACCGACGTAGGTGGCATGGATGGCTAATACATAACCATGTTAAATGGCATCGATGTGGTAGGAGGAGCCTTTCCTAAATGGGGAATGGACCCAATAATCCCATACGACGAATGTGACGAGCATGAAGGTGCAAGATCCAACGACCGATGCTGAGGGGCATCAAGAAAGATTGTGTAAAGGTAGCCGGATTGTGCATATATGAGATCAAAATGTTGTTCTTTTAGAATAACTTCCTCCTCACTTTTCGACATGGAGGTAGCAACATATTTGGAAATGGAAGGTTGGAGAGATTTGATAAACCAATCCAACAAAAAGGTATGTTGTATTTCGATCTTTCATTGTGTGCGGTGTCTACGCCACTCATGAATGTGGTCTGCGATGTGGGTGTATGTATTTTGATGAAACTCTCTGATAATTTCGAGGCTTAGGTAATGTTGGATTGGTTGTTGGATGTATGTAATAAATGAGGTTCCCAACGTCACAAATGTGGAATGGGTTCCACTTTCTAGGCTTATGTACCATTTTGTTGTCGTTCTGGTTAGGGTACGCTGGAAGAGGCGAAGCCTCACGGGGTCATCCACTATGCCGCTAGATGAAAACCATAGGTGTAAAGACATAATGTGGTTGGCAAGATCATCTCCTATTTTCTTTAGAATTTGGGAATATCGAAAGGAAGCTTGCCTGGCATAGCCGACCATGTCGCATCAGGAGCAATGGGATCATTTGTCAATTTGGCCAAATCAGGTAGATTTAAACTAGCCATGAATGCTAAGGTAGGGATAATGGGTCTTTCCATTTTGTTTGGGATGTGATTTCCATGAGGGGGATACCTAGGTGGTGTTGTAAAAAGTGGTTGACCTCCTATGAGAGAGGATGGGTCAGAGGGAATTGAGGGATCTCCTTGGGGAGAATCCAGTGGGGTACTAATTCCAATGGGGGAAGAAGTGGTGTAATTGATAGATTCTTCGAGGGGAGAAAATGTATATGTCCAGGTTTGGCCTCGACTAGATGACCCTATCAATGCTTCCTGTGGATGACCCAAGCTTGAATTCCCTCCGCGTGGAATAGAGGGGGAAGGTTTGAAAACACCCCTTGAGAGAGTGGATAGGCCTTGTAGTCTACGAGACTGTCTTAGGTTGTTTTTTTCTTCCTCAATGGTGAAGGCTTTGTGTCAATATGAGTGTGATAATGGAATAAACACAATTGAACAAATGAAAAAATATGTGAACCACAATAGATGCAAAATGGTGCAACAAGTGAGTGATATGTGAAATATTGGTTTTAGTGCATGAGTTACCACATGTAGGTTCTTTCTATTACGAGTTAGTTAAATTGTAGTTAAAAAGAAAATAAATGTAAATTCCCTAGAATACCTAATGTCCTTCCTCTCAAATGTAACCAGGCCTCCCAAAAGTACAATTGATGGTGATAATGGTATCCACTCACCAATCGACTAGTGGAGGTAACAAAGAGCTAGTTCTACCAATGATGGTTCCAATGATCCAATCAAGAAGACTTGGAAACACCTCCCAATGGAAATATCTAACTTCAGGAGTCAATTGCACTCACAATTGCTCCTTGTTGATATCCTAAGTTGGGACACTAAGATACCTTGCATCAAGTGTGGATCAGTGGTTTGGACTGCACGGTATAGTGTTGTATCCATACAACAAGCTGAGTGTCTTGTAGGGGATATCAGTGTAGATATATCTTGACATTCACCTCCTTGGTCACAGCACACTTCTGATCCATGTTTTCTTTTAACACTTTCTAATAGCAAGATTTTGTAATTTCCCTATGAGACAACAATGCTATGTTTCAAAATATTACTAATGAAACTAGATTGGTTGGAATTAGTGGATGCATATCCCAATCAATCCTACCTAACTAAAATATTGTTTTGTGACCTCCTGTGGAGGATTTTAGTTGGTTAAGACAATTACAATGTTGATTTTAAGGGTTTGAATGTTTCACTTATGGAGTGTAAGAAGAGTATTTCACAATTCCTATCTTTCTGATTCACCAAGCTCACATGAAGTGTGAGGTGAAGAGCATACTTTGGATTGGAAGAGTCTTTAGGCCTCTTATTGTGTGCTAGTGGAGCAAACACATGTGATAAAAAAAAAATTGATTCCGTTGGTAAATTAAATAAAAGAGTATATCAAGCAATATGTACTTTTAACTATAAGAGATGCTCATGGTGCTTTGCAAAATCGAATTAATCTACCTAATAGACAAGTTTGCAATGGAGGTATTTCACACTCCTTGCCCTTTTTTTGATTCACCAAGCTCACATGAAGTGTGAGGTGAAGAGCATACTTCAGGAGACAAGTGTCTTTAGGTCCTTGCTTGTGTGCAAAAAGTGTTTTCTACACTAGAAATACTACTAAAAACATGTCAGTTTGATTCATAAACAAGAAATGGTCATGAATACTAGTGACAACAATGGGGACCATTGGAAGCTTCAAAGTTGGTTACCTAGTTAAGTTTCAAGAGAGATGTACCCTTTACTTTCTAATATTGGTCTAGGTGCACTAATTACTAAAAAATTAAGTAATTGGGTGAATTAGACTTAATTTAAGTTCACTAGTAAGAAGCAATTAGGCTTCCAAACTAAGCTATGCAGATAAAAATCTAATAAATAACAGTAGCGTGGAAACACCATGTCACGTAAATCGCGTGGGTTAATACAAAACAGACACAGTGTAGCACGGGTAATACACTCACCTTCCACATGGGTTCGATGAGCGGTGTAGCACAGGTATGACACTGGTAACCTGTGCTATGTGTGTGACTATCAGAGTCGAATCCACGCTATCATCACGATAGAGACATCGAGAACCGTGCAGATGTGGGAAAAAATGTCCTATGACCATGATGGGGCCAATTTCTGGAAGCAAGAGATGGAATACCTATTCTCCCGCAAGTGAACAACACCTAGAATTAGATACTTTAAAACAACCTATTTTAAAAAGAAATGAACAAAAATAAGTATGGTCGCCATTAGAACTGTTATGGAAATAATTGCACAAGTGCACTCTTCCACTTGGTGAGGGGATAAGCCTTGTAGGTTGCTTCAAGGCCTCAATACTTTGAGCCCCTTTTGGGTTGGTTGGTATTCTTCCAAGTGATACTGCAAGAGATTTTTAGTGTAGTTCACATTCAAACATGAAAATATTGATGAAAATGAAATAAAAGAGATGGGGAGAAAGATGCAAATTCCAACAACAACCAAAGGCATGCTAAACCACTGTTGTATTTCCCAATGGAATAGTTGTACAACACCTAGGAGGTGAAGGCTTCAAGGGAATCCAAAAATACCCCTTAGGGAGGCCTTTCTTGTCCAAACTAAATGCTAATTATATGGAAGAGGGAGAGAAACACTTGCCCCTTGATGGTAGGTGGCAAACAATATTGGAAATGCTTGTAATGGTAGGAAATGGCGGGATATGAGGAAGATCCAACTCAAATCCAATAACATAAAATTGCTCTAATTTCTCCCTACAAAATGCATGTCAATGGATTCATTTTATAGGCCAAGAGGTGGCCAACAAACAACTAGATCCAAATGTGAATTCTCCTCCTTCATGAACTGTTTCCAAGATATACAAGGGGGGATGATTAATTACACCAAGTGTGTTAGGATTTGAAATGGGATCCTTGGGGAGGGTTGAGTCTTCAATGTGTTGCTAAGAGGAAGTGGTCCCACTGTTTTGACAGTAGCGCGACTATCGAAGGAAAAGTCGCGCGGGTGTAGCGTGGGCATTGTTAAGATAACCTATGCTATAGCGCAGGTAACTTGTGTAATACCTTCACTACCCTGTTTTTTGAATGTTTATGGGAACTTATGGACTCATGTTGTGTTTTGAATCTATTGAGGATTCTTGAGGTGAGATGCATTCTTTATGTAGATGATGCCTTACTGGATGAATCGCTGAAATGTCACATGTGAGCGATTTTTAGGCATTAACACGACGCACCACTTTGGTTTTGCATTATTTAAGATATGGGTATAATCGTGTGTAGAGTGGCTCGACATACGTTCACAAATATAACAATAATATTCTTTGTAAACTTCCCAAACATCTTAGTGTCTCTTAGTTGATTCTTTATATTTACAGTCACCCTTAGTATGCCCCTCATTATTTCATATAGTACACCATAAGTCAAATCTTCTTAGGGAAAGTTCTCATATTGATATTTGCATGATTTCCATATTTCTTCCAGTCATCTACCTATCAGTATGGTCAGAACCTCTTTATCATATTCATCGTGTTGCTCTTTCCTAAGGTCATATTCTTATGTTTTAATGTCATGCATTTGCAGAGGGGCCCTTATTCTTTGTAATAATCTAGACACAAACTAATGAACCAAGAGTTCAACATCTATTGTATGTTGTATTTTTCTAATAAAATATCTAAACTTTTTATTGTAATCTCTTACTAATTCTCCTATCATTTATTTTATCTCTTTTATCCTTTGTGCAACTAATTGCTTGACATCTTAGGTACTGAAAATTAAAAGCATGACTGTTTGATTTCATCTTTGGTTTTGGTTTGATTTTCTATATAATTCATGACCATGTTAGTTCCCTTTCCATTTATTTTAATTCATTTAAGATACCTTGATAATCCCATATCTTCTCACGAACGAACCAATGCCTCTTTGGTTCCTAATCCATTGCTATTGCTTCATAGTTCTCCATATTCCATTCATACAATTCTGTGTTGGATTTTTGTCCAATTGAAAGTAGCATTCCCAAATGAATTTCTCCATGGTTGTTTGGTTTGAATAAGTCTTTGTTACCCTCTATCACATGGTATATTTTTTGAATGTATACATCCTCATCGCATGATCCTAAACATGGCTTGTCTTCTTTCAGGTCCAAGTGAATAATTATTCTTCTTTCGTCCGCTTTGAGTTTAATTTTGTATTTTTCTAGGGATATAGTTTCCTTCATTTTTCTTCCCCATGGTTGATCAACTAGGGATGGATATGATGTTGTGCCTTCTGTCAAGTTGATTTCTTCAAAGCCGACTTCTATTTTGATTCTCATTATAGTCATCTCAACATTTCCTAGCAATCTGATATGTTCCATAAATATTTGATCTATTAGTTTCAATAAATTATTTGACCTAATGATATTAGGATTTCCTATTCCGATCCATGTATCTTTTGGCAGGATATTTACTTATGCTCCAAAATCAACTAGAACTTCTTGAGTGAAGTGAACTTATATCTCCAAGTCAAATTGTGGGTTGAAATCCTCCATGATTTTGTCTTCCTCGTTTAAGTGGCATAGTTCTTTCACAATTTTTCTTTCTCCTTTATAACTTTTTAAGATGTCCATTTGTTCTAGTATTCAGGAAACATATTCCTCCTCACTTATTGAGTTAAGAAATTCATCAAGCGTAGTTGTTTTCTCTAGTCAATTCCTATCCTTTTTGTCTTTTTGTATTTATTCCTCTTTTGATAATTCATTGATCAGATTAATAGCTTCTTTAAATATTTTTCTTTCTATCCCTGGGTATGGATAATGTTCTTTGCTCTTTTTTCTATGAGATATATTTTCATTGTTTTTAGGTCCAAATCTCATGACTACATGTACTTTTTTGAATTCATTGTTTTATGTTTAGGGATGCTCTGGAGTAGATTCACACTCTTTTATTCATTTTATTTTCAATAATGATAGGGAAACCTCTAAAGAATAATCTCAGATTCTGCACTAAGTGAAAAATTTCAAGTCTATTATGTATTTTAAGGGGCATTCTAAACTTATATGATCTTCCTTATAGCATATAAAACAATATTTTTTTTCAAATCTTCCTCAACCACCATGTCAACCACTACTTTCTCCATATCGGCCAAGCCCAACCTATCCTCTTCTGCCTCCATATTCATTATTTATTTGATTTTGGTCCTTTGTCTGGGTATGGTACTATTTTTGGTAGTTCATATGGTTTTTTCCAATGAGTTGACATTCAATTGTGATATAAGAAGATTCTTCACAAACAACGCACCACTTGGGTTTTTCATTCTTTAAGTTATGGGGACAATCACATGTAGAGTGGCATGAAACATTTTCACAGATTTCACAATAAGATTATGTGTAAACTACCCAAACTTCTTGGTGTCTCTAGGTGGATTCTTTATATCTGTAGTCACCCTTAGTATGGCGCTCATTATTGTGTATAGTACACCATAAGTCAAATATTCTTAGGGAAAGTTATCATATTGATCTTTGCATGATTTCCATATTTTCTTCTAGCGATCTATTTGTCAGTATGTTCTTTGGTGAGGGTAAGTGCAAGCCACTAGAAGTTTAATGGTTGGGATCATACCCTTATAAAGGTGTCAATAGTAAATTGCAAGGTTACTCCCTAGAAAACATCGCCTACAAACTCTTACGAACTAGAAAGGGTCATTTGTCAATACGGTTATACCTTCATTATCATATTCATCTTGTTTTTGTTTCCCAAGGTCATATTCTTATGTTTTAATCTCATGCATTCATAGAGGGGCCCTTATTCTTTGTAATAATTTAGCCCCAAACTACTGAACCAAGAGTTCAACATCTATTATATGTGGGATTTGACTAATAAAATATTTAAAAAATTTATCGTAATATATTACCAATTATCCTCTCATTTATTTGATCTATTTTATCCTCTGTGCAACAAGATTCTTGACATCCTCCATCCTGAAAAAATAAAAGAATGATTGTTTGATTTCATCTTTAGTTTTGGTTTGGTTTTATATATAATTCATGAATCGTGTCAATGCCCTTCTTTTGAGTACTCCAACAAACTATGCCATTTATTTTACTTCATTTAAGAGATATTGAGAATCCTATATCTTCTCACGAATGAACCAATGCCTCTTTGGGTCGTCATCGCCCTCATAAAGAGGGATATTTCCAACAATATTGTAATGCATTTTTTGTAGAATTTATAGGAGGCGGTGGAGAGGGTGGTCCATTATTATTTGACAAACTTTGTTGAATTGACTTAGTCGACGAGGTCGACTAAATCAAGGGAATCAACTAGATCACAATGCTTGATTAATTTACAATCAACTAGTTCACAATGGTTGATTGATTTATGAGAGTCGACTGAATCATGAGTTCAAATGTTGTAGTTTGAATTGAATTTTCTTGTCTTTTTGTAATTATTTCAATATCCTCCATATGGAAATACTTATCTTTATATTCAATTAAATCATTCATTCTAGGTCATTTCTCGTCACTACACCCTTCGCTTCCTATTGTTTGACTTTCTTTAAATATTAAATTCAATAGGGAGGCATTTCCATGAAATCCTCAAATTGAATAATTAAATTATTCTAACAATTTTAAAGAGTCACACTTATCCAATTCCCATCTCTTTTTTATCTTTAAATCAATATATTGTTGATTTTTTCTATTTTCATCTAGTTGATTCCATATCAAGGAAGCACCAAGTTCCAGACGTAAGCAATGCCTTAAAATTTGGTTGATATGAAAGTATTTGGTCTAGGAGAGTTCATTAGAGGGGAATCATTGATTTCCATTTCATCTTATGAGATGTGTATAAATTCTAGGCTTATTTCAACCATTTGTATTTGTTCTTCCAAACTAGGAACCTTCGTGGCAACTTCCTCTTTCGCATCTAGTCGAACATTCCTCAACTCATATAGGTTTATCTGATCACTAAACCGCCACTCCTCCTGAATTAGGCCCTCTAGAACCATTGTATATACCTCCTCTTTTGTACACAAGTTATCCACATAATAATTAGTTAGGGTTGGTATACTATCGACTTAATGCTTTGTTCCTTTCTTTGGTGAATTCGACCAATGTATGTCCACAATTTACCACATTTTTGCTCTCCTTTTCCATATTTTATCTCTCTCTAGTTTTTGCAATTCAAATGAGGGTTTGCACCCCTCAATCCTTCTTTATGTTCTCTTCCTTGTTTCTTCATCAAGCACATATTTTCTTTCAAACAATTGTACTTTTCTAGGAATCATCAACCTAATAGGTCTTTTTCCTCATCAAGTTGACTAGGGATTTTGTAGATCAATCTATTTCATGGTTTTCTTTCCCCCACATCGTCGACCTTTAGTTTACTAATGATAGATGATTGTAGGAATTGTGATTATTTGTTCAAAAAATATTCCTACTCTTCTTGTTTTATCTCTCATTTGGTTGTAAGCGATGTGTGTCGGTGGTCAAGATTCTACTATGTGGCCCACACCTTTGCCTATGATGAATTTATGCAGTAATACAAGTACAATTAAAAGGAATTTTTCTTTCAAGTCATCATAAAATATTCTTTTGACACTATCTAAAGATGTTTTCTCTTTGATTTCCCAATCTTCACATAACTTGTCTATGATTTATTCTTCCCACTCATATAGGTTTGTTCAACTACTAATGTTCAGTTTTGATATCATTTTCTTGTCTTTTATAGTCTTGCTCATAAGTAATGCTATTCAACAAATCTTTTATCTCTCGGGGGAAAGATTCCATGAATATTTCACATTGTGTTTTTGTCAAAAATAGGGCTCATGGTTCTACAACTATTAGTTCGTTTCTTTTGGTGTAAATTTTCAAATAATTGTGAACTTTTTTGTTCCATCATTTATGAAGCTCTTCCTCACTCAACATCTATGCATGTTTATGCTTTTCTTCACATCCCAGGTAATGTACTACTAAAAATAGAACATTTTTTTTAATTTATGGGTTTACATTGAAATAATTACTAGTAGTTAGCATAACTAGGCATAATATACACCACAACAATATACAAGCACACATACATAGAAGAAAATAAGATGAAAAATTAGTAGTGGAACTTGCACATGGAGTCTCTTATATTATGATCAATAAACCAACAACATCAACTCTTACAGTTGCATGCCTTTATATATGTTTACAATCAAGGAGGTAGTTATAATTTCCTTAACTTATTCGGTCGGTCAATCTAACCAGGCGATCAACAAACCTGACTAACTAATCAATTACATTTACTAGTCACCCAAGCCGACTAGGCTCCTACAATACAAGGTATGAAAAACTAATAGATTATGTACATTTAGTTTATGGTAATGGAATGTAGCAACCAAATCATTATAGAGGGTTTGAGTAAAGGTCTTCATAATCACTTAATCAATTGGTGTCAAATATTAATGATTTATAATATTCTACAAACAATGAGTGATGTTCAAGTATGACAGTTAAACTATATATGAAGAATAGGAATGGGGAGCCCAAACAATTATGGAGGGTGAGTGATTTTCAAAGTATGAAAGTTAAACAATGAGTGATTTTCAAGTATGGAAGTTAAGCTATATATGAAGAATATGAAAAAAAGGAATGGGAAGCCCAAACAATTATGGAGGGTGAGTCAAATTAATAATTACAATTGATTTTCAATAAAATTTAATCGACCATTTATCAACATGGAGAATGTGAGGATCCATCACCCCATTCTTAGAGATTAAATACCACAACAAACCAACCCATGATACCATTTACAATGGAATAATGGGATCAAAATTAGAGGAGGGATTCAACATTCTACATGAAGTACTCAATCTTAGTTTCTTTCTTGTTATTACTGGAAACATATGGAAAAACATGAGGCTTATTGTTGGAGATAAAATACTATAGCAATGATGAGGGGGTCAATATTCTACATGAAGTACTCAATTTCAGTTTATTTCTTTGTGTTACTTGAAATATATGAAAAAGTATGAGGATTATCCATTAGGGATAAGTTTTTTTTGTTTTTTTTTTACTTATCTTATCTATGGGATTATGCTCAAATTTAGTTTAAGTATGAGGATTATCCATTAGGGATAAGTTTTTTTTGTTTTTTGTTTACTTATCTTATCTATGGGATTATGCTCAAATTTAGTTTCTTTTATTGTTGTTACTTTGACGCATATGGAAAAGTATGAGGCTTATCCATTTGGAGTAGTTTTTTTTTGTGTGTTTCATTTTTACTTTACTTATCCACGGTAATAGTGGTATACAAGAGGAAATCTGAGTGGGAGTATATCAATACAAGCTTTAATCATTTTCCTCATAACTCTAGTTCTTCACTGATGTAAAAAAACATTATATGAATTGTGTTCGTAATTGTGAGTATCATACAAAGAAAAATGTTACAAGGCTATGCATTGTAAAAATACATTAGATCTATTATACGTATTTGAATAATGTAGAATGAAATTACTATTAATTTTAAAATCGTATCAATATAAAAACTATATACATACAATTAAAAATAAAATATATCTATTTTGTTAAAGTAAGAAAACTATATATTATATATCGACATGAAAATTACAGATTTTTGTTGTCAAACTAGATCCCCAACTCTTTAGTCTAAATAACCCATAAAAACATACCATAAATGCATCACTAGTTCAGGAATCCAAAACTACCCCTCCCCCATTGGGGAAAACAAGGATTTTTACTGTCTATAACAGTCAACTTAAGTATAACGATCGCTCTCATAAATTTACCTATCGAAAAAAAATGGAAAGTGACACTATCCAAACTATTTATATCTAAAACATGCAAGAGACCCATCAATCGAGAACGGAGCATTGATCATGGAACCTAGTGGTCTTCCATCGATCAAACCTTTCCATATTGTGACACATTGGCAGCGATTCCACCCTCATAAACCTACCTAGGAAAGAATGGGATACCAAATATCTTGGTGATCACATCTATTTTCTTGTGTAAGAGGCGGGTGTCAGCATGATGCTCCTTCTAGAATTGCATAGGAATTTCGTCACCCTTTTCTTTCTCCCCATGTTCTAGAAAAATGTGGGACAAAATCCCCTTTATTACCCATAGTATTTCCATTGCTCACTCATATAGGTCCTTCCATGCTCTGGTCGTCCCAGGGCCTTAGATCCACTCCTCCAGTGTTGTGAAGTCATCCATAGGATTAGCCTATTCCAAATCCACCCAAAGTCCCTTCTCTACTTCCTCAATTTCTTCCTGGATATTCTGTGGGATTGTCACTGTGTAAAGCCACACACCCTGAGCCGCCTTAAGTTGCTCCCTATTCGCGCACATTGAGCATGATTTCATTTTCCCTTTTAAATATTCACACGGCTCCATCACCTCAGACCCCAAGCACTTAGAGTCCTCATAGATCAAAACCACTACCTCCTCTAGGCATCCCTAAAGATCAGCGATATTGACATCAACAACCCGCTCCTTCCCATATTAAACTTATCTGACAACCTTTCGTAAACTCCATAAATTTTGATGATTACTCCTCCAAGTTTCCTCTAACGAAGACTACTACCCGTACTCATGTAGTATATTCCACCTTTTTTAGAGAACATTCCCCACGAACAACACATACTCCTCCTAGTTCTAGACCTACACAATACTCCTACTGACTACCATTTTACTCCCATCACTAGACCATTAATGCCTCATAACACCACCATGGTCATCATACAACCTCCACCTCTCGATGCTTATCCTGAGCCCTTTGTCACATGCCTACTCTCATTCACCACGTGTTCCACCCTCTAGCAATTAACACCCACATCTGAGGATTCGTGGTTATGTGAGACCATGGCTTTACATTGGTCAACGAAATCCTGGTCCCCTAGATCCCTTATGTCTCTTTCCTTTAACAAGATATTCTCCTGAACCAATTTCTTAGCTAAGAAATCTTCCAACTTATTCCCGTTTTGTCTTACATGACTAAAAGAGTGACCGTGCAACTGACGGAGCGTAGAGGCCAATTTCTCTAGTATGAATTCCAAGTGCCAATGGCTTGAAACCTCTGAGACTTGTTGACCATTTTGTAAACATTCTTTCATCTTTAGAATGACTTCAGAGTCTCCTTCCACAATCAATGGTGTAATGTCCCCCTCACCTAATCCGACCACTGAGAGGGAAGTTGGCAAATCCTGGGCTCTAATAATTTGCCCCAATGCATAATAGGATTTTCAATAATAAACAGTGTGTGCAAAAACTTAATAAACATGCATAGTGGAAATAAAAATCTAACCACACACATCTAGCATGCAATTACCAGCAAAAGCATTACATGCATCAAATAAAACAATTCAGATTCAAATACACGAGAGTACTTATCTTTAAGAAACACGGATCCAAGCAACTGGCTGTGTAAGAGTGCATTTCCACCCAGCCATAGGTACTCAGTCAAGCATATACTCTTTCTACTGTTGAGGCCACCCCCAAGCTGGGCTATGAGGCCCCTAGGGTGAAGGAAAACACTTACAGGATTCTATCTCTCATCCCACAACCCGTTCTGCTCTCTGTGCTTAGTCAAATGCTCATACAGAGCTCTACAGGGCTCTCACTCAGCCCTCACATCCTTGGCTTCCACAATACTTGCCCCACACAACACCCTTCTAGCTCAGGGATCCCCTTCACCAATCCATGGTTCTCTTGGGTGATCCATCTTGCTGGGTGTTTCTAGTGTGTGCATAGAAGAAGTCCAACCTAATATGGCTGCTATAAAACCACCTGTAACCTTGATTTGTGACCTCTTAACCACCTACAAGCAACAAAAATCCATGGGTAAGGTTCCTAGCTTGCCCAACCTCTCTGCTCATATACAACCAATGATTTTTCCTTCCAAAAATGTATCTATGTCTTCTAATTTGAATTTCTGGGTTTAACATACAATCTAGTAATGGACAACAACAACCATGGAATAACTCTATGTAGTGTATCAGCTTGCATTCCAGAGAATGAGAATGGAATAATGATCAAAAGAGTGTTGACTCCAAGGATATGCGGTGAGGGTGAAAAGACAGCTGACATGGCTTCTGACCATAGAAGAAATAGGACTGCTAATAGTTGACATAACTGTCACAACCTCCATGCTTCAATAACTACAAGAAGTGACTTTTCCCACCAACCTCACATGTGCAATCAATGATTGGAAAATGGTCAAAAGGAGATAATTGGATTATTCCCATCACATGACAGAATTTTGGGTGAGTTCTAAGGTTGACACATGGCAGCATAGGATTGGGTTTCCCATAAGCCCCCTTCCTCTTCCCCTCTGGTGTAATCATAGCCCCTTTGGTGCTCTTTACATATCCATTGTTGGACCATTTTATTCATTTTCAGCATAATATTTACATACATTTCGAATTAGGCATAAAATCCAACCAAATAGTCCAAATAAAAATATAACATCATACATGCCTATCCATTCACTAGTCGGGCCTTGGCCTTGAGCTCCGCACTAGGAAATCACATGAGCATATTTACATAATTTACATAATATTGGATAAATATATTCCAAGTCAAAACTAGGGGTATTACAAATGGTTTAAGGCCTTTCCTTTTGGCACTAATGATCCCCTGCAAAATTCCTTCTAGCTCCACCGAGCTATTCGTTTATGACCCTATAAAAACCCAATATTCCCACAAAATTTCACCATGATGGTTGCATAAAACACCCCTGAAACCAACCACACCAAGGTTTCCCTTAGAGGCCCCATCAAAATTCAATTTGAGGCAACCTAATGGAGGAGCACTCCAAACTTCCATATTTTGAATTCCAACACATGTTCTCTAAACTACACCAATATACCTTGGGGGAATTAATTCCCCAGGTCTGTAGGATTCTCCTTTCATCATTGTTGGCTTGCATGTATTGATCTATCTAAGGGGTAAGCTTCACTATTTCCTAAATATGGCATTGAATAGGATGACAAACTCCTTCTTCTGGCTTGTATTTTTCTCTAAAGATATGCTTAATTCATTCCCTCCAAATTTCCAAAAGAAGAAAACTTGGAAAGAGTTTCCAAATTCTGTTTAGGATTACATTTTGAAAAGGATTTTCCTTCTACTCCTTTACCGTTAAGTCCAATCAACCTCTTACTCTTGAGGATTGACACAAAAATCTAGTTCCTTTATCCCATAGTTTGGAAGCATAAGGACATCTGTCCAACAAGTGGTCCATAGTCGCTTCCTCTTCTACAAATAAACTACATCTCATTGGTCCAAAAAACCCTCTCTTTTGTAGGTTTTTTCCTATCAGAATACGCATTCTAACCATCAACCAGAGGAAGGTATCCACTTTTGACCATAGATTGGAACCCCATATATTTTTCCATTCTAGTTGCTTTGGGATATCCCTCTAGCCAACCCATAATCCATAGGCCTCCTTCACATTGAAGGTCCCCTTAGCCTGATAATCCAATCGTAACTTATCTAGTCCTCCTTGCTTCCAAATACATTTGTCCTATAGTTCCTCCCATAAACCTTGTAATTTCTCCCCCCTAGCAGATGTATCTCCACCATTCCCTTGATTTCCATCTTCTAAATATATTGTTGGCATGTTCTTCTTGCCAAAAATCTCTAAGCTTTAACCATTGTCTCTCTTGGAAAAACCTTTAAGTTTCCGGGAGAAAAATACTACGACTTAGAGGAGGAAGTTATTACCAGGAATCAGTCCAAAATTCTGTTGATTCCTCATTCCTGATTTCCCAAAAGCTATGAGTTCGAACCAGATCCTTACGTAACAATGTCGTTTTCCAATTATGCAATCTCGTGCTTGTCCCATTGTACCAAATGAGGTCATGTTTGTACCACCCTTGGGCACACCTACAGTGTCACAACTCGACCCATAGTCCTACTTCATACAACACTCAACACCACCATATTTTAGCACCCAAAACCACACTACTCATTTCCAGGTCATGAATATCAAGGCCACCCTAGGATTTTGGTAGACACAACGTTTCCCATCCCACCAAAGCCCATTTATGCTTCTCCTTTGATCCTCCCCATACAAAATTTCTTTGTAAATTTTGTATTTCTTTTAGCACCGTATTTGGGGACACCATCATTGAGAAAATTTAGGTTGGAATGGATTGTAGGACTGATTTAAAAATAAAAAGCTTATTGGCTAGATTAAGGGGCATGAGGACCCAATTAGCCAATTTCTATCTCATCTTATCCACAAGATCCCTCCAAGAGGACCGCCTAACAACTGAATCTGAGAGGGGGGATCCCATATATTTGGATGGAATGGAACTCCCATGAAACCCCATAATATGAAAGATGTTCTATTGGGTGATCCAGGGGGTGTTAAAAATAAGACTTGGGACTTTTCTTCATTCACCAACAAACCTAACGCTTTAAAGAAAAGATTCAAACCCCTTTTTATTGCTCTAGATTCTTGAACTGAGGCATGGCCCATTTGTATCATCCACGAATTGCTAGTGCATTGTTTTGTGGCATTAGGATAGAGGGATAAACCTATAATTTCTTGGTTTATCATCATTTCCTTAATTGTGAACCCTAAGCATTCAACCAGTAGGATAAACAAAAAGGGGGGTGAGGGATCCCCTTGACAAATACCCCTTGATGTACAAAACATTGAATATGGATCCCTGTTTAGTAGAATTGAGTAGAACACTGATGATGGAAAATTATATATCCATGCATTCCATGCCTCACTAAACCCAAAATCCTTTAGCACAGAGATCATGAAATACCACCTTATCTTGTCATAAGCCTTGTCCAAATCTAGTTTAATCAACATGCCTCGATTTCTAGATACTTCCAGCGAATGGATAACCTCATTTACAAGCATTATTCCATCTAGAATTTTCCTACCTTCTACAAATATCGACTGTTCAATCAAGATCAAAGAAGGTAGCATGTGTTTGAGCCTATTTTATATTAATTTTGTAGTGATTTGATAAATCACACTACACAAAGAAATTGGTCTGAATTTACCTAGAACAGTTGCCCCCTCACTCTTTGGGATTAAATACAAGAAGGTGGCATTGAAGGCCGAGAGCACACATCCACTTGCTCTTGATTTCTCCATGTTCTTCACCACTTCCTCCTTTATGACATCCCAGAAATGGTGGAAAATTTTAGTTGTAAAGCTATCTGGACTCGGTCCCTTCTCATCTTCCATTTGTTTAACTGCTTCCTCTACTTCTCCAATATCCACAGGGTGCATAAGCATGTCATTTTTGGCTTGAGCCACGAAGGATGGGATGTGTTGAGTGACTCTCTCTATGTCCTGTGATATGTCTTGAATTGGATCCTCCATCATATCCTTGAAGTATCGTACCAACTCTACTTCTATATCCACCTGAGTTTCCATCCTCTATCCATCTTCCCTTTCGAGCATAGTAATACAGTTCCTTTGACTATGTTGGATTGTTGAGCAATGAAAGAAAGTGGTGTTGCATTCTCCCTCCTTTAGCCACCTATTTGGTGATTTATGTTTCCAAGTGATTTTCTCTTGACATCCCTTTCTTCTAGATGGGCCAAGAATTGCTTTTTTCTGCTTGGAGTCCCTCATTGTAACCTTCCTGCATTCCTTTTAAATTGGATCTCCTCCAATATCTCCTCGAAGCGCTTTTTGTCTTGAAACATATTACTAAACACTTCCTTATTCCAGGTTCTCAGTCTTTCCTTGATAGCTTTTAACTTTTCTTGGAACTAATACATGCATGTTCCTTTGGGTATCTCCTCTTCCTCCCACCATTGTTGTACTAAGCCTTTAAAATTTGGATGAGATAATCAAAACTGTTCGAATATGAATGGTTGTTTCATTGGCCCCTCATCTCTAAACTAGGTCAAACTAATAGGCTAGTGATTTGACCTCACCGCCGACAATACTAGAGCCATGGACTCACCTCCATTGGTCAATATTGATTTCGAAATTAGGAAGCGATTTAGACTTGAATCTGTTTTCCTTTGTTTGCCTTGCATATTATTCCAGGTAAACAGATTGTTCCCCATTTCCATGTCTACCATATTCATATTTTCTATTAGGTCTAAAAATCTTGACTTATTGCTTCAAAATGTTTACATCCCTCCTTTGTTTTGTCAGGGATGTTATCATATTAAAATATCCCTGTATGATCTAATGTTTCACATTTTCCCAACTTTTGAGACCCTCCAATGCCCTAAAAAAAACCCAATTTTTTGATGATTGAGTTGAGGTCCATATACATTCATAAGTACTCCTTGAATGGGTGATCCATTGAATTGAAATTTTGTCGCAATGAATTTATGGGAAGCTAAAAAATTAAACAAGATAATTTCATTTGGGTTCCATAAAATTTCTAGACCTCCGACTACCCCTTGGGCATCCACTGCGACAATTTCACTACCTCTCCATATGTTCTAGGCTATGGATTTCATGGTTTCCTCGAAACACTTGGTTTCCTGGACAAATAAAATAATCGGTTTCTCCTTTAGAATCTTCTTCCTAAGAATCTTTAGCTTTTGGGGACTTTTATATCCCCTTACGTTCCATAATAATAATTTCAATGAGATAGGTTTTTTATTGTCGACAAAGAAGCCTTGATCATCGGATATTGGCTTGAGTCTACCATTTTATCCCCTATCTCCACTATTTTTTGTCGATTACTTCTCCTTCCTCTTTTTTTCTGTCGTTTCCTTAAATTTACTTTTATTCTCTTTAGCCTCCCCCCCCCCCCACCCAACGATTTTGGTTTCAAAATTTTCAAGATATCTTCGTGAAGAAGCTAGAACTGGAAGAATGGGATGTATCCTTTACTCTTATTGGATAAAGCCTCCATAATTCCATCCAGATCCAATTCCCCCAACTCCATATCCTCATCTTCCTCTTCCATCATGTTCACATCCTTAGGCTCTCCCATTTTGGGATCAGGTTGAGATTCATCCCTACTATTATTCCCTACTGTATATTTGGACGGATTCCCTAAATCCCCCCTTATACTTGATTCCTTCAGATCCATCTCATTATCGGGCATTTGATTCAGGATCTCAAAACTAATTGAGGTTTAAGGTTTTGAATTAGGGTTTTCCCCTTTCTTCCTTCTCCCTTATCTCCTTTTATTGGAAAACCTTGTAAAATCCTCATTATCATTCTCCTCTTTTTGTTTCTCCTAGGGTGGAGGAATGGTCAAAGGACAATCGTAGGAAAGGTTTCCATGCTCATGGCATCGCCTACACCAAAATGGGATGTGTTCATAGTCCAAAGTTTGCATCCAATCTTCATCATCCCAAGTGATATTTATTTATTTCAGGGTTTTTTTCAAGATATCCATATAGACACATATCCTTGCATATGAGGTGTGTCGAACTGTTTTTGCTTGTTCCGACACCTTAACAAAATATCCCAAAGAATTTCCAATATATGCTAAGACCCCTAGTTCTCAATACTCACCTAGAAGCAAGTACAGGTGAATTCAAACTGATGTTTTATGGCATATATTATTTGTATGGAATAAATCGTTATTCTCGTGGCTTCATAAATAAGCTAGCCAAGTAGAAAAATAGGGGCATCCCTTAAATACCCTATCGCTATCTTCTAGATTAAAGAACACAATCGTGAAAAAACCCTTAGAACCAAGTTGCATGTCATAGTGACCTTTCGGTTTCCATGTCACATTAATCCACTAGATTAGATCTTTTTTCGATGGCTAGATTCCTAGGAATTTACCTATAAGGGCATGGTCCTTCATGTGTTGAATATGCTCCCGAAGTTTCTCCGACCTGATATGCAAGGATGGAATCCTCACCATATTGGAGATGCATTTCCCCAACCTTCTTCCTCCCCCCTTCGCCCTACCGCTCCCTCTGATTAGGATTCAACCCTTCTCCTCCTGTCCTTGACCTTGATTCCTTTCCTCTCCCCTTTTCTGCAAAAACAAAGCCACCCCTCGAGAGGGTCAATCCCCCCCCTCCATCTCCACCCCTATTCGGCTTATCCGGACCACTTTTCCTTTCTAACAGCCCCACAACCTGTTGTATCCAACCCTGAAGAAACCTACAAAAAACCCTAGCATAGCTCTGCGTTCATAGATCCTTCATAAATCGTTCCCTAGCCTCCTAATTCCTACCAAATTTTCTCCTTGCATTAATATATATCTAAGAATTTACCACTTATATTAATTATAATAATTTAATCAAAACACACACATATATATAAACATTACTTAAAAATCTATCTAATATAAATATAAATATAAAGTATAGAATTAAATTTTACTCATAAACATTTGAATAGTGTCCAAAAAGACTATGTTGAAATTTTATTTGAAAAGCAGATAAACCTTAAAATAAGGTTATCAATAAAAAATATAATATATTTAAAATTTTGTTTTGTTTTTAATTTTTTATTTAAAAAAATTAAATTAAAAAAACACAGAAAAAATAACTACTTCTACTTTACAAATAAATCATTCGAAATTATTAAAGCATCATCCAATTTTCTTTTGTAAATTTATTATTAACTTGGAAAAATGTTAATATGAAAACCATGCACAAAACTAAAGAATATAATATATTTCCAACTTTTATTTTTATTTTAATTTTTTTAAATGAAAAAACATTATCATTTTAAAAAGAAAAAATAAATGTCATTTGTATCCTTCTGATGGGACTCATTCAATCTAGGTGCATGATGGAAAGTTCTAAAGAGGACTATTTTTCTCTTGTGTTAAAATGATTACAACAATGACAAGGACATTTATTTGACTTAACTTTAATTAAAATTTCAAATTTATGGATCACATATTAAAGTCCATGTTCACATTATTAAAACATTCTCTTTCTTTGAAGCACTTTAAATGTGAAATGTTGATGCAAGTATTGAGAAATATTATAAAAATGGGGACAAGGAAGGCCACAAAGGTAATAGGAAATTTGAATATGACATTGATGCTTATTGTGTATATAAAGCTCTCTACATGGAAAGTGGGGACAAGGAAGGACACAAAGGGGTCAGGGAATTTGAATTTGAGGAAATTGGGATGAAATTGTGGTAGGGTGTGATGGAAGTAAAGCATGTGATTTAAATAAACTAAATATGAGATTCTTACTTTAGTTTTTTATTACATCATAGTGATATTATTTTGACAAAGTTCATTATGGGTGATGTTATAACTACATGATGTGATGGTGGGATGAAGTATAAGGGGGTGGATTATGTTTGGACTTTTTTGGTTTTTTTTTTAAATCACTAATTAAAAAAACTTGAGATGGATAAGGACGAGGTTGATAAAAATGTGGATGACATCAATGAGATGGATAAGGACGAGGTTGATAAAAATGTGGATGACATCAATAAGCTATTGCTTGATGATGATCCATATTTATTTTTTCCAATACTTGTGAGTCATAATTGCTACTGGTAAAAAAATCCCAACATGTCCTCCAAGACATCTCCTCCATCTTTCAGTTCATGGGATCGAATTGCACAACAAGTGAGCGTTTGTGATAGATGGGAAAGGTGATAAATAAGTGCTAATACTACTAACTTTTGGTTCAAAGTTTTACTATTAAAATATGATACAAAGTGTGTCTATGGGTTTCAATGTTTATCCTCTCTATTATAAGTATTAATAAAATTTTCACTAAATATGTAAATCTATTGAAAATCAAAGTTATTAATAATGAAATATTTGTATTAAAAAATAAAAAATTATATGAAAAGTGATTTAATAATATTTTTGGATAAGAGCTTAAAATGTAATCGGATAGTATAGCCCATTAGAGATAACCTTAATGATGACCATGGGGGCCACTAGGTTTCTTGCATATATTATCTAGGCTGAAAATGCCTTTTGGTTTTGGAGTATGACCTGAAATTGTTTTTTATTGGTTAAGAGGTTACTTTCCTTATAGATAAGGAAACATGTTAGCAACCCACGACCTAGAGGGATATGTCAAGAGTATAAATCTCCCCCTTACAGACCACTAATAAGTTTTTCCAAGTGGCCAAGTTTTGCTTGCACATAATGATGTTATTGGACATCGGGGTCATGAGAATGTATCTATAAAGGCTAGCCAAATAGCCTTAAGTATTCTAGCATTTTCCCTACTTTCTAGAGAAGTGATTTAATATTATCTATACATTTTAAAATCATCAATGCATATGCTACTATTATTGAATACAATAGAATCAAGCATAAAGTATGATTGTCAACAATATTTTTTGCTATAATATTATCATTGATATTGTGAACTATGGCCATTAGTTTGAAATTTTTCATTATGTTCAATGATGCCAATTAATATTGTAGAAAGTTATGACATGTTTTTATTTTACTTTAATTTTTTAAACATAGATTAATAGAAGTTGTATTAAAATTTGGCAACAACCGAAGTATACAAGTTAATAACAGGTAAAAAATATAAAGCCCAATATTTGTGCTTCAAAATGTCCCAAATATTCAAATTCACTACCCAATAATTGTCTTGATTCTCTTTTCCTAGCCTTATACTTATAAACTTGAATTGAGTACTGCCTAATCATTGTTTTGGTAGTAATACTACTTCACAAAACAATACAACGAAAAATTATAACATAAAACCATGCCTACTAGGGGATTCTTGCTTGATACCAATCTTTGAATTGGCTATTTATTTAGCTGAACCCATCTCCATATCATCATCCGGAACTATAAATTGTTGGAGGGACTCCTTCTATTTCACCATTTATGCTTCATTTTGGAACAAACCAATAAATAAATTGGGGTGTGTTAGGTGGCGGGACCAAGGATTACAAGGTACCCTTAGAAATATGCATGCCCTTTTTATTTTTATAAACTAAATCATATAATGAACCATTTTTGCTTCCAATACTTCATATGTTTTGTTGTGGCTATTCATGAAGGCTGCAAACTGTTTTTCCATTTTTCTATGTGCTTCCAACTAAAGAGATGTGTTGATGACATGTTGTTCATGGGCCTATGTTTCCACAATTTCCTTGTATTCCCAACCTTCCTCCATCATTCCCACTTTCTAACAGAGAAATACAATGCATATTTGAACTTAGTTACCTAATGCTCACATCTTCTCATGCTCCTTTTGATGTCTTCATTCTCACAAAGCATACAATGATTAGAATGGAAGTGAAAATTGGCCATGAATGTAAAATGTTTAGATCAAGGAACAAACCACTCCCAATTATGTAGACTCAAATCACTTATTCTAGATTAGTCCATGGAATCCAACACTATAAGATTGGTTTAGGAGAGAATTAAAACATCCAAATTACCGTCAAGCATTAGATATAACTTGTATGACATATTCCCAATAAATTTGACCACCAATATGTCTACAATGAATATCATAAAACAAACAATAAGATATTTCCAAAACTCTAAAGGAAATAATCTACATCCATACCTCCATGCCACCCTTTTTGCTATCATATATTTCAATGCAAGTAGACTTGAATGAGGATGTGCACTAGCTCACAATGGATTTTGTGCCCATTGATTCTCCATACTCATGCTACACCACTTGTCTCCACAATGAAACCGCATTGAAAATACATTAGTTAATGATTTATAAATCATGGAAGGTAGGAAAAGAGCAACCTTCCTCCCCCAACCCCCACTCCCAATATTTTCTTGACTTTCTAACCACTATTGCTACTACTTTAGTGATTCTTTGTTTGCTAAGGAATTGTAATCTCACAATACCTAAAAGAACCCAATATTTTCAAAATTCTTCCCTAATTCTTGGGACCTATGTGTGAGCATAGATAAATGAAGGTATTGTAGTGACAAATGACAATGATGGAAAATTACAGTAGTATAATATTCCATGATTATGATATGTTTTATCCCTCTATTCTTAAGTCATACTAGTCCCTAATATAATGCAAATGCCTCTATGTCATTACTGGTAGCAACACCAATTTGTTACTTTTTCAGAATTTACTTCAATCTGATCTAGGATCTTAACTGAGAGAACAACATGTACAACATATATACAACATATCAATCATGGACACAATAATGCAAGAACACAAGAGACACAGAGTTTACTTGGGGAAAACCATAAAGGTGAAAAACCCCAATAACTTCCTCAGAGATAGATAGAGAAATGACACAACCCAAGCATAAGAGATAGACATCTCCTAGTAGCAGCTTCTCCTCCTCCACAAGTGCGCCACTCTCCAAAGAGTGTGTGTGAGAATAGAATGATGAAATAGAGTGCCTCCCGCACTCTATTTATACTTGACTTGACTTGCCTAATAACCTTTACTAGGTTGGCCTTAACTTAACCACATAACATAATGCTGACTGGGCCGACACCCAATAGGGTGGTCTAATAACCCTTTGACCCACATGGATGACCCCCAAGAGGGTGGTCTAATAACCATTCAACCCACATGACTTATACAGGGTCGACCCCAACAAGGTGGTCTAATAACCCATCAAGTATAAGTTACGACACTTACAATATAAATGACGACACTTCCATATAGAGGAATAATAACATCTCTATAGGAATACAACCACTTCCATATAAAGGAATAATACCATCTCTATAGGAGTACAATATACATATATGAAATACATTCCGAAGTTACATATACATCAACACTCCCTCTTCTAGCACAAGTCTTCTTCTCTGGATCATCGTCACTGGATAATCGTCATCGAGTCATCATCATTGTCACTGCTGTTGCTATCTCAATCAATCTCTGAATCTACTCGTCATAGGAAGTTCTACAGAGCCAGTCCTTTTTCATACTAGATGTAGGCCCACCACCTGCAGGTCTTCATCATCTATGCGAACAGTCTGATAGAGGTGGTCTCTCAGGACTAATTCTATGTGTGGATGCAATACCTGGCAAGAGTATCCCAGGAACATTTATGTGCCTAAGCACGACCGGAAAGATCTCCTCAAGACTGATTACATGCATCTCCTTCACAATACCTTTAAAGAGCATTCCAGCAACATTTATGTGCCGTAGCATGATCGGAAAGATCTCTAAAGAGCATCCCAGGACTTATTATGAGCACACATATCAACCTATCGGATCTCCAAGACTGATTACATGTGAATAGACAATACCTTTAAAGAGCATCCCAGGAACATTTATGTGCCGCAGCACGACCAACAATATCTCTAAAGAGCATCCCAGGACTTATTACGAGCACACAGCTCAACCTATCGGATATCCAAGACTGATTACATGTCTCCGTAGTAATACCTCATCCCAGCACTGATTACGAGAATACAGCTCAACCTATCGGATATCTGAGGACTGATTACATACTACATAGAAATACCTCATCCCAGGACTGATTACGAGCACACAGCTCAACCTATCGGATATCTGAGGACTGATTACATGCTATTTGCACAACCTGCCACATATCATCTCTGACCTCCAAGTATCAACCTGATACTCATGATCCAACGGATCATCATCGCACGAAGCATCATCCTGATGCTCATGATCATACTGATCATCATCACTATACCTTCCCAGTACATATCATATGGAGCAACATCCTGAAGCTCATCATCATGATCATCCTGATCATATAGTGCATCCACCTGATGCATACCAAGTATCTACCTGATACATATCATCATACATGATCCACCTGATCATACAATGTATCCACCTGATGCATACATAGATACATGATCCGCACAATGCATCTAACTGGTATATATCAACATACATGATCTACCTGATCATACACAGTATCCACCTGATACATATATAGATACATGGTCCAAGCATCCAACATGATGCATATACAAAATACATACAAATGATCCAATTGATCATATCCAGCATCCAACATGATGCATACATACATATACATATAAATGATCCAACTGATCATATCCAGCATCATCCTAATGCACATACAGAGCAGTAATTGGAGCATCGTCCTAATGCTCATCATCCAACACTTACATCCACAGCCATGTGAAGGATCCTCCTTCCAACATGCTTGGAATGGCTTTAGCAAATGTGTCCATCACTTCTTCCTCGAAGTGTTGTCGATCTGAAGAACACCAAGCCTCTCCCTGAAGTACTCGAACTTCACTCTGGCTAGTGGCTTCGTCAGTACATATGCAATCTGCTCGTCCATCGCAACATACAGGAGCTTCACTGCTCCTCTCTGCACCATATCCCTGATATAGTGATATTTGATCTCTATGTGTTTCGACCTGTCCTGAAACATTGGGTTCTCAGATAGCTTCACACAACTCTGGTTATCACAAAAGATACCAGTAGCATCCAATGGGAGATCAAATAACTCAGACAGTAGCTTCCGAAGCCATACTGCCTCACAACTAGTCGAACAGGCTGCAGCATACTCTTCCTTGGTTGTACTTAGTGCTACGCAGGACTGCTTCCTGCTAAACCAAGATATCACACCTGATCCCATACTGAAGCAGCACCCAGATGTGCTCTTCCTATCTGCAGCACTGCCTGCCCAATTTGAATCAACATAAACTTGCAGGTTAAACTTTTGATTCACTTCATACTTGAGCCCATAATCAACTGTACCCTTCAGGTACATCAGAATATGCTTTACACCAACTAGGTGAACACTCCTCGGATCTGTCAGGAACTGGCTCAATGTGTTCACCGCAAAGCAAATATCTGGTCTCGTGTTCGTCAGGTACATCAAGGACCCAATCATCTGACGATACATCGTGACATCAACTGGGTCAGATGGAGCATCACACAGAAGCTTCAGGTTTGATGCCATAGGTGTGGCCATAGCCTTACAGTCCATCATCCCAAACCTATTTAGGATCTCTACTGCATACTTCCCTTGTCCAAGGAAGATTCCATCTGTACTCTGCCACACCTCCATGCCAAAAGAAAATAGTGCATCATCCCCAAGTTATTCATCTCGAACTCGGTAGCAAGCTTCCGCTGCATGTCGGTAATCAATCTATCCTCACCTGTTACAAACAAGTCATCCACATACAATAGTAGTATCACTGGATTTCCTTCCTCAACCTTGTAGTAAAGGTTGGAGTCTGCTTTACTCTTGGTAAATCCCAAACTAGATAGAAAGTTGTCTATCCTACCATACCAAGTTCTGCACATATATGACTCCCTGCCATGTGTCTCAGAACCAAGTGGCTTCTCCACATACACTTATTCTTCAACTACACCATTCAAGAAGGCTGTCTTGAAATCCATCTGTTGTATCTTCCACTTCATCACTACAGCCAGAGCAAGTACGGATCTAATGGAAGTGTATCTGGCTACAGGAGCAAAAGTATCTATGCTACCACCTGCAGCATGCTTGATCTTGTAGATCCTCTTGGAAGTCACTACATACTCCCCTTCAGGTGTTGGGACTGCATCCCAAACATCAGTCTTCATGATCGACGGATCATGGCATTCTTCCATTACTTCAACCTAGATCCTGGGAACTTCAATATCTTCAATATTTTTAATAGATAACTTTGTTGCTGAACAAATGTTATAGTCCTTCTTTTGTAGGTGATGGTATATGATATTTCCTACACAACAAGTTAAATTGCATGATTAGAAAACATCTTATAGTTTTCAGAACAAACTTTTACACATAAAGAAATATGTCATACAGTCATGCAATTATTTTAGCCAATGATTCAATACAATATTTATCCATATCCTGTAACTTTCTAGATGCCTTCCAATCTCTACCAAAACATTGTTAAGAGTTTGCACTACTCCCAACATGTCAGCAAAGAGATTTCATTCAAGATAAGTAGCAATGGAATGTTGCATAGTGCCATAGGCCACTTACCCATCACATGCATATTAGTAGAACATTGTTCATTAATGCAATTATTCTAATATGCATAATACACAACCTAAGTCTAGGAACATAAGCATATACATCATTGAATAACATTATTTAAACAAACAAATATGTAAGAAATGATAATTCAAATACTTATCTTTGTTTGGTTGTTGGGTTGACTCCCTCTCAGTCTTTGCTTCTTTTCTACAACTCCATTATGATGTGGATTGTGAGAAGTGGTCAACTCCCTCTGAATATCTGCATCCTTGCAGAAACTAATGAAGTGTGCTCCTTTGCTTTCTTGCAGGAACAACTGGAGTGTGCTCCCTCTTGATCTTTGCTTCCTGGATTACCTGTCCTTGAACTTATATCCATCCTTAATTACTATGCATGCTTATTAGTATCATCATTGTGTTATCCTTGAGGTCTCATACATAATCACACATTTATTAGTATAATCTTAATAAGATCAAAACACAATAATCTTAAACATGTGTAGTCATGATCATTCACAGATAATAAACATTAGTATTCAAGGTTTCAGGGAAGTCTTCTTTTACTCATGCATATTCTTATTTGATCATAGGACTCTTCTGATTAGTTAAATCATCATTGCATAAACCCATGATTACTCAAACCTATACCTTCATGATTCTTCTGGTTAGTCATATCATCAATTATGGTAAGAAACATAATATGCATACAACCATGACTATTCAAACCTATGACTTCATGAATAATCATTATCAACAACACAACAGTATAAGATCCTAACACAAGGTAGGATTCTAGCTTGATATAGGAAAAACATACTTGGATTAGCATGCTAGCTATTTATGTCTAACATACTCGCATAATGTCTTATGGTTCTCCTCAGTGACTTGTGCTAGTAACCTGCATGTCTCATAAATTAACCATTGTAGAACCAAGTTATACATACCTCATAAGTAGATCTTCTATGTGATCCATGACAATGGATGAATCTTTGTCTTCATGTCACCATTATCATATGTTCTTGAAGTAGAACATGATTTGTCTTTCTTGGTGTACCTTTTATGTTAGTGAACAACATAAACCTCATACAACATCACAATGCATTGGTACAATCATAAGTGTCAAAACCTTAATCAATGAATATCTTCTATTAAGGTGATACAACAAGTCTAGTAATTAATCAAGATTGTACTGTAATGATATGAAGACAAACATATCATAAACTTAACCATGAACAGAATTCAAAACATACCTGTAAGCCATAACTGTCAAGATTGCTTGTAATATTCTTATGGAAGGCCTTAGCCTCATATCCCTCTGATACAGGAACTTCTTCACTTATGCAGGTGACCAATCCATCGTCTTCTAGGATTAACCCAATCCACTTGATTTGCAAGAAATGGACTTGGGGCCGGATTAGGGTTTGTTAGAGAAACCCCAAAAATTCAAACTTTGAATTTCAAACTTCTAAAAGGATATAAATATGCGCCTTGATGAGCTGATCAAGCTGGTATATTCAGAATTTGAAAACTCCAAAGTTTCACTCCTCAATTTTTCCTTTGAAACTTGCGGATTCACTAGACGTGACCCCGAACTAGGGTTTGATGAATCCCAATCTTTTTCCCAATCAAAATATTTGATCCAAAGCTCCAAGCTTCTGTTTTTATGAGGAGCTTCTAGCCGTGGTCACAGATTTAAAAAATTCCTATTTTTGCAGAAGCCCTAATTTTCCACTTTTCCAATCAAAGTCCCGAACTAGGGTCTAATCAAGCCCGGTCTTCTACCCAACCAAAAATTCTGATATTGGTCTCTAAATTTATATTTTGATGAGTAGCATTCATCCGTAGTCTCCAATTACAAAAATTCCAACTTTCTCCGAAACCCTAAATTTCGGAAGCCATGAATGAAGGTGCTCAAAAATAATTCTGTTTTAACATAAATATGTACCTTATTGTTTCTGGTGTAAATCTGCACTTTTCGATCCACAGGGTCTAAACTTTTTTTCTGTGGTATCATAACCTATCATCTTTCCATCCCGATAGGTCTGACCTCAATTGGATTCTCTAAGAGAGAGTTATGCCAAGTGTTGCAACATGACCTGTTTATGGGATAAAACAAGAGAGTGAACTTGTATGGCGTTGCACGTGTCACTAGTTCAACTTAGGTCTCTGAAAAAGTTTCCTAAGATAGTACAGTCTATATACTACCTGTCACATTTTATGAAATTTCATTTCGAGCTTCCTAGCCCAAGTTATGACCTTTTTTCCAAGGTCACCTGTTTATGACTGAGATCTGGAAGAGGCAAAAACCCTATATTGTATAGATCATAAAACACAAATTACAACGAATTAGACGTTGTCCTTTGGACACAAGGTACATGGTGATCTGATATTCGACCTGTAGAATTTTCAGATTCAAAAAATTCTCCAAAATGGATTTATAGCGAAAGTGCTACGATGACTGGTTTTTGCATATCAATCCCAAGCATCGTAAGTGCAACAAGTGTCATACATGCCATATCATGCCTTCTTTCAAGCTAGCTCTGATACCATGTTAATTTTTAAGAATTTACTTCAATCTGGTCTAGTATCTTAACTGAGAGAACAACATGTACAACATATCTACAGCATATCAATCGTGGACACAATAATGCAAGCACACAAGAGACACAGAGTTTACTTGGGGAAAACCATAAAGGTGAAAAACCCCAATAACTTCCTCAAAGATAGATAGAGAAATGATACAACCCAAGCATAAGAGATAGACATCTCCTAGAAGCAACTTCTCCTCCTCCACAAGTGTTCCACTCTCCAAAGAGTGTGTGTGAGAATAGAATGATGAAATAGAGTGCCTCCCGCACTCTATTTATACTTGACTTGACTTGCCTAATAACCTTTACTAGGTCGGCCTTAACTTAACCACATAACATAATGCTGACTGGGCCGACACCCAATAGGGTGGTCTAATAACCCTTTGACCCACATGGCCTACCCCCAATAGGATGGTCTAATAACCCTTCGACCCACATGACTTATACAGGTCCGACCCCAACAAGGTGGTCTAATAACCCATCAAGTATAAGTTACAACACTTACAATATAAATGACGACACTTCCTTATAGAGGAATAATAACATCTCTATAGGAATACAACCAGTAATCGCAAACATAATATGGGTAGTGTCATAGCCCAAATCAACACTTCTCCATTTGTGATGACAGTTCAATGATGACACTTCAAATGTCGATTGTTCGTTCACACAAAAGAATAATTATGGATTGAAGAACCTTGATTTAATCTCAATTGTTATGGCCTTGATCATTGGATTCAATCCTCATCAATTCCCATTTTCACTAAAAGTTGAAAATCCCTTTGAAAAGAGCATAATTCGCTTCCAGAGGTCATGCAAGATGCGATTTATTCACCCCTAACCCATGGTTTGCCAACGATTTCAATAAAAAAGTTGAAATCATTTGTTGAAAAACATTTTCCAATGATTTAAGAGCAATTTCCTCCAAAAATATTAAAAATAAATAAAATTTTGAAATCGAGGAAGTTAGGGTGGTTTTGGAAACCACCTCTTTGATTACAACTTCCCCGACCTATCTTCATTAATTATAAAAGAAACTGAGTTAGGCCATTTGAGGGACAAATTTTGAGAGTACTGTTATGCTAGAGGAATTGCTAAGTTATTATCCCTTTTCCCTTGCCTTAATAGGTTATTATTACCTATGATCTCATATCCCTGTATGTAGATTGGAATCTTTCCCTTCCCAATTCAGTGTTCCGGAATTGGCTTATGTATTGTTATTCATTCAATTAACTATTTTTCAATTATATGTTGTATTTGAATTTGAATTATCTTTTTGTAACCAATCTGTTTGAGGAAGGTTTTGTGCTTTTTTTTGCAGGTTATTGGATTGAATATTTGAAGCAGATTTGAGGAGAAAAGAAATCTAGGACTAGCTATCATAAACAAGGTACATAATCTTTCTCTCTCTTAAACTTGTAAGATAGATTTGTTTGATCTTTTATTGTATTCAAGAGTCTAATCTCCTTGCAATCAAAGCTTAGATGTCTATCCTAGAAACCCCAATACATTGGTGGTAAATCCCCAATGTTTTAAATAAATTTGTTAACAACATAATTGGCGACTCCACTCGGGAGAAACCATCTGTTGTGGGGCTTCTTGTTCATTTCCTCCAGAATTTTTGAGTTGATTGAACCTCTATCAAATTGGAACCTATCCTGGATACCTGAAGATTTTTTTTTTCATTTTTCTGGGTTTTTCATTTTTATTTTTCAAACTTCTTAGGAATAAATAGTTATCTACAGTACTTATAGCAACGATTTCCCTTGAAATCCACATTCAATTTTGTTCAGAGTAGATATTTAATCACTGGAAACTTTGAACACATATGTGATTTCCCTATACGGTGTGAAATTTTCACATCTTGATCTGTTCCATTGGATTGGATAAGGTTGTTTGGGAACCTTTGTGTGCATTAGGTGTCTTTGTGACCCCTCATAACAAATTTGGGTGTCATTTTGTCAGTTGGAAACTTGTTTTTTTCAAATCAAATTAGGGTGAAAGGTATTTTGAAAAGTGCATTTGTTTATAGTCTTTTTCATTGTTTTGGTTTGATATGCATTGAAAGTGGAGGATTAGGATGTAATCATGTATGTTTATATTTCTGATTGCATCTGTTGTATTGAAGATTTAGGCTTTACCAAACCCTATTGCTCAGTATACTAGTCTGAGTGTTTGAACTTTTGAAACTTGTGATTGGCTTGTCCTTCTCAATTTGGTCAAAATTTCATGGTTGAAAGTTATTATTTTTATGGATTCCTTCACTATTATTGATAAGTATATAAAACTTTGTTAGTTTCTTCCATTAGAGTGTTTTTTCACAAATTAGTTTTTTTTTAGTCAAATTGAAAAGTAAAAATTGGATTATTGGAAAAAATATTGCATTTTGGTTTTGTGAAATAGCAAGTTTTTCATTTTAAAAGTGAATTTATATTGGGAATCAAAAGCATATTTGCATTTTTTATTGCATCAATTTCAAATTTTGTTTTTGAAAACAAGTTTTCATTTTGCATACAAAAACAAAATTGCATTTGGTTTGTGTAGTTGCACTTGCATATAGGATCCAATCTTCATTTGGAATTCAAAAGTGAATTGCATATACATTTGAGATTTAATTCATATGGGTATATGAAATATCATGATTGCATTCTTGTTCATAGTGTTAAAGGTCAAGATGTGCATATGCATTGAAATCTTTAAAATCTGAAAAATCTTGTATCTCATTTCGAAAAAAATTGAGTATTTGCATTTGCATTCAAAAAGAAGTTGTGCATTTTGTAACGATTGTATTGTGAAAAGTTCATTTAGAGGGTTTATAAGTGCTCCATATTTTCACTATAGAGAAGAAAAACGAATGCATTTTCACTTGAATACCTTTAGTTGTATGTAAGAGTGCTTCATATATCATTTAAAAGAGTGTTAATGAGTGTTTCTTTGCATTTAAAAAATATTTAGGTGCATATAGTTTCTTCTTTTGAAAGCTTGAAATTGCATTTTTGAATAAGCAAGAAATAATTGAAAAATACTAGGAGGTTTTGTTTTTATTGAGAAAATTGCCTAATAGCCTAGGGTCTAGTATTTTGGAGATGGGTGTTGTGAGTGAACTTTTCTAAAGTCAAAGAATATTTGGAAACTAGGACTCAGTAAAAAGAGTTAAAATACATAAGTAGTATGAAGTACTTGTTGGGAAAGCACCACTCAAACAGATGTCAAGCAGTACATAAATCTAGTCCAAGTGGACATATTGTCCCCTGGTGCTTGAATTAATGGGTTTATGCATGTCTAGGAGTTGTTCAGTTGTGGAAATTCATTGGGGTGACACCCCTTCTCACTAAATCTTTGGGTCTAGGACTTGTGTCCTACTTTCCATTCCCATTTGTAGAAGTCCTTTCCACCGATCGTTTTTCCCAACTACCTAACATGAAGTGATAAACATAGTTTATTATCCTAGGATCCTTCTAGGCCGCTACAAGGGGAATATCTTGTGGCACCTGAGACAAACATAGATTCTCCATCCCAGATCCTTGTTGGAGTCATTTTCCAACAAAACATAATTTATTTTGGATTAAAAACCTAATTTACCACTTATCCTAAGTATTTTGACTCAAATATGTGCTTACATCATTAGCAGATCATCTGTTTCAATCAACTGGGCTCCTCCTCCATTTAGGGAGCCAACCGGGTTATCAATTTCAGTTAACTTGGCCTCCTCCATCATTCAGGGAGTCAACTGGGGTGATTTTCATGATTAGAGCGCCCTACTCAGTCCAAATGGGTGTATTTCACCTGACAATAAGCTAACTGAAGTCAGAAAGGCACCCTCCTACTCAGTTTGACCTAATTTGGTGTAATTTCACCTAAAAATCAGTTAACTAAATTCAGAAAGGATCCCTCCCATAATTTGGGGAAATCAATTGAGTTCTAGACTTAGTTATACTTAGTTTGACAGTTTCAAAGTCCGTTAGAGTCAATTACTTGGCAGTTAAGTGGTTAACTGATGTGTTGAGTGGTTTTAACTGACCAGTAAGCCACTCTCATGCGTTCAATTCGAATGACCTCTCTGGGATTCTAATTGCTTGTCTATTATTTCCCCTGTTACACATTGTAATTAATATTATGAGTTAATGATAATGCATGAACTTCTGCAAACCTTTTGCACTAGTGTTTTGACACACAATTTTCCGCATGCATCTCTAGTAAATGTTGTTCTTATTTTCTAGATTTGTTGTGCTTGAATTTTACATGGTATCAGAGCCATGGAAGGACAAGGAAACTCTTCTACAGATTTTTTCAGATGAAGATTGAGCAAGTTTGCTCAAAATTATTCCAACACTGCACTAGAAGCAAAATATTTTCCACATAAATCCTGGATAATTGTGAATCTGGTTTATCAAGCTTGCTTGATAGGCTATGTTGGGTGTGATGCAACTTGAAAAGTGCAGGTTGTCAACCTAAAAATTGTTTGTTTGTTTTTTATTGCAGGTTTCTCAAAGCCTCCTATTGCATTTGCTATAGCTAAGATGGACTCTTCTTCAAACCATATTCTTACTCCTTTCAACTATCATCAGTGGAAGGATGATATAGATATAGTATTGCACTCCAAGGGACTCTACAGAGTTACTATGGGCACAAAACCAGAGCTTAATGCAGTTATAGAGAAGTCCAAGTTTTTGAATAAGATTGATGAAGCTTATGGTTTCTTATGTCTCAATATTTCGAAATACCTTCTTTTCCATCTCAGCAGATTAAAGACTCCAAAAGAATTATGGTAACAACTTGCCAAACTCTTCGGAAAGAAGGATGATATGAGGGATTCTCAATTAGAGAATGAATTAATTCCCCTCCATCCGGGAAATTTTGAGACCATTAATGAGTTTTTCACCAAGTTCAAGCATTTGGTGCTTCAGTTGAAGCAATGTGGTGAAGAGAAGAAGGACGATCAGTTGATCCTTTCAATCCTTTCAAAACTAGGAGAAAATTATTCAGTGTTCGTCTCTACCTTTTATTCGGGAAAACTCACCATTATGAATTGGAAGGTGCCATCCTTTTATGCATTCATTAAGTCCTTAACAAAAGAGCATGACAAGCTTATTCAGATGGGGTCCATGAGATCCTCCAAAGATCAAGCCCTATTTGTTGGAGTAACCAAGGATACAAATTCTAAAGGAAAGAAAAAGAAGAAGGAGAAGACCAAGTTTGATCATCTTAAGCAAAAGGAGAAGACCAAGCAGTCAGATGATCCCTCGAGCTCAAGAAAAGACAGGAAAAAGGTAAAGGAGAAGACAAAGTGTTCTTACTGTGGTAGAGGATTCCATCCTGAAATATCATTCATGAAGAATATTATTGATCATATGGCTCTTCTCTTGGAGAAGAACAATATCACTCTTCCAGATGGCGCAAGTAAGAATGGAAATTGGATACCGGAATGATCATCTAGAAAGAGGTCATGCACTCATGGCAAGTGTTCTGAATCCAAAATCTCTTCTCATAGATTCTGGAGCTTCAAATCACATGGTTGCAAGAAAAGACTCTTTCTCATCATTGGAATCCGACAGCGGCATCTCCATCCACATGGGAGATGATTCACAAATTCCATCAAAAGGAAAAGGTACAATTCACTTAGAACATGGCATTTTTCAAAATGTTATGTATGTCCCTTCTCTAGCTTCGAACCTTGTTTCTGTGTATCAAATGACTCATACTGTTTTTCCCGAAAAGTTTGTATTCAGTCTTAATGATGTTGAAATTTATGATATTAGCACTGGAAAACTCATTGCAACAGGAAAGGCAAATCATGCTACAAAAACATATGAGTTTTCCCACTTTCTACTATATTCAAATCCAAGTGCCCTTCTGACTCATGGAAATGAGGTTAGTCGACTATGTCATGATAGGTTTGGAAACCTTAATTCCAAGTATTTTCAGCTGCTACAAAATAATTCCATGGTTGAAGGCCTTCCAAACATTAAGTCCTCAAAAGGGATATGCAAGGGTTGCATTATTGGAAAGCATCCTGAGTACAAGTTTGATTGAGGCAAAGCTAGGAGGGATTCTTGTATTTTGGGGATGATTCACAGTGATATCAGTGTTCCATTACCAAATCCCTCCATGAATGGGTCAATGTATGTTCTCACATTCATTGATGACTTTTCCAGGTTCACATGGGTCTACTTTCTCAAGAACAAATCATAAGTGTTTGAAAGGTTCAAGAATTTCAAGGTTGTTGTTGAGACTACCACTTGGGGCAAGATAAAGGATCTTAGATATGATAATGGTGGAGAATATATAAAAACCGAGCTTCTGAAAATTTGTGCGAAAAATGGAATCCAAATCCAGCACATAGTCCCCTACTCACCTCAGCAGAATGGTGTATCAGAGAGGAAAACTCGAGCATTGAAAGAGATGGCTACTTGCATGCTTGAGTCGAAAGGTTTGTCTTCAAATATTTGGGCTGAGGCCATGAATTTTTCTGCATAAATTTAGAACAAAGTTACACACTCATCTGTCAAAGGTCAAACCCCTTTCGAAGCCTACACTGGTCACAATCTTGATGTGTCACATCTCATGGTTTTCGAGTCCACTGCATGGGCTAGAATTCTGATTAAGAAGAGAAGATATTTGGAACCACAAAGTACTGAGTGCATTCTCATTGGATATTCTGAAGAAAACAAAGGATACAAACTCATGTATATCATATCCAAAATAATATTCATCGAGAGAAGTGTCCATTTTGAAGAACCGCTTCATGATATACAACTAGTGGAGGAAGAAACTGCCAAATTGCTTCCTCTTCCAGAAGAAGATTCGGAAGAAGATAATGAATTTTTATGTTATGATATTTATGATATTATGTATGATATTAATGAACATGAGGAATCAGGTTCGGATTCAAATACAGATGATCCCCATCGGTTTTCAAAGTGGGCAGAAAATACTCTCACATCTGTCGGTTCTAACATTGGAAATCTTGTCGATCCAAGAAGAACCCGAACATACTTTCAAAGAGCAGGTATGGCTCTTTAATATGCTGATCCATTGCTGTCCAAATTTTTTTTTTATGGTTGGGTCAGATCCAAAATCATACTATCATTCCCACTTAGATCCGATATGGAAAACCGCCATGAATGAAGAGTACAATTCTCTTCAAAAAAATGCAACATGGGAGCTAGTTTCACTTCTACCTGGGAGGAAATTGGTTCAATGCAAATGGTTCTACCGAACCAAGGTTTTTGCTGATGGTTCAACCTGCAAATAAAAATCTATGTTGGTCGAAAAAAAATTCTCACAAGTCCATGGTGTGGACTACACAATTTTTTTTGCATTGGTTGCAAAAATGGACTAAATCTGGCTAGTTTTGGCAATTTTTGCATCCAAGCACCGCGAGGTGCAACACATGGATGTAAATATTTATTTTATTCATGGGGATATTCAGGAAGAGATATAAATGAATCATCCTGAAGGTTACATAACAGACCCGATACTTTTTTTCATATTAAGGAAATCTTTGTATGGTTTAAAACAGGCCCCAAGAGCATGGTATGCAAATATGGATTCCTTTCTTCTGTCGCAAAACTTTGCAAGATACAAATCAGATCCAAATGTGTATCTACAGAAGCATGGATGTAATTTTCTGATCATTTTACTTTATTTTTATGACCTATTTATTACAGGAAGAAGTCTTGCTTCGACCTGCACAATAAAAACCGCTTTACACCAAGCATTTGATATGAGTGATTTAGGCCCGCTGAAGCAGTTTCTTTGCCTTGAGATCACTCAGAATTTTGATGGGATTGTGATTTCCAAATAAAAATATTCTTCATACCTTCTAAATAATTTCAATATGGAATAATATAAATCTACACCCTTCCCATTATTCTTAGGAATCATCCTTGAGGATGGTGATTCTATACCGTTGGTGGATTCTACACTTTACCAACAATTGATAGGTAGTATTTTGTATCTGACACACTTTAGGAATGATATTTCTTATGCCATGAGTGTTGTGTCAAGGTACATGCAGTAGCCCCATCAGATTCACTAGAATTCAACCAAAGGATCTTGCATTATGTGCAGGGTACGAGACATTTTGGCATTCACTATGTTGCATATTTTGATCTTGACTTGGTTGCATTCACTGATTTAGATTGGGCAGGTGATAGCATTGATCGGAAGTCCACTTCCGGATATGTTTTCATGATTGCAACAAGGCCTATTTTTTGGTCAAGCAAAAACCAGGCTTCTATTTCATTATCTTTAGCAGAGGAAGAGTATCGAGGAGTAGTCAATGCTTGCATTCAGGAAGTTTGGTTGCAGGGTATTCTAGCTGAGTTTGATATTGGTAGCACCACTTCTACTATCATTTTTTGTGACAATCAGAGTGCTATCAAGATCTCAATAGATTCGGTTCAAAGATAGAGGAACAAGAATATTGATATCCACATGCACTACATTTGAGAGCTTGTGCATGATAGAACCATTGTACTGCAATATTTCCCTACATAAGAGCAAATTGCAGACATCTTCACCAAGAGATTCACTGAGAAGAAGTTCTCTTACCTCCATTCATTGTTGGGGGTGAGTTCTACTATGGTGAGGATAGATTATATCCTTCAGTGTTCACTTTGGGGGGGATTTTCTTTCCCACTGGGTTTTTCCCTCTTTCCTCAGATTTTTTGAGCATTTTTTGGATTATTTATGTAATGGGTGACCTATGGCCTTTGTTTCTGTGTCCCTTTTATTATTTTATTCTACTCATCCACATGAGATTAGATTAAGGGGGGTGTTGGATTCATTTTCCAACAACACATCATTTATTTGGGCTTAACATCCTAATTTACCACTTATCCTAAGTATTTTAAATTAAATATGTGCTTACATCATCAACAGATCATCATTTTCAGTCAATTGGGCTCCTCCATTCGGGGAGCCAATTGGGTCATCAGTTTCAGCTAACTGGGCCTCCTCCATCATTTAGGAAGCCAACTGGGGTGATTTGCATGATTAAATCTCCCTACTCAGTCCAACTAGGTGTATTTCACCTAACAATAAGGTAACTGAAGTCAGAAAGGCACCCTCCTACTCAGTTTGACCTAATTTGGTGTAATTTCACCTAAAAAACAGTTAAGTGAAGTCAGAAAGGAACCCTCCCCTAATTTTGGGAAATCAATTGAGTTATAGACTTAGTTAGACTCAGTTTGATTGTTTTAGAGTCCGTTAGAGTCAATTAATTGGAAGTTAAGTGGTTAACTGATGTGTCGAGTGGTGTTAACTGACCAGTAAGCCACTATCATGCATTCAATGCGAATGACCTCTCTAGGATTCAAATTGCTTGGCTATTATTGTCATTGTTACGCATTGTAATTAATATTATGAGCTAATGATAATGCATGAACTGCTGCAAACCTTTTGCACCAGTGTTTTGACACACAATTTGCCACATGCATCTCTAGTAACTGTTGTTCTTGTTTTCTAGATATGTTGTGCTTGAATGTTACACTCCTTGGGAGGGTATTTTCTGAAGGCAATTACTTGCACCTTTGGTGAGTGGATCGTGGGAGTAGGGTAATCGTATATCAATCTTAGTTGGTTGGAATTGGGGATTAATCATCCCAATATTACCTTTGAAAGACCCTAATTCGAGATCTCCACTAAATGGTAATTGGTTCTAAACAACCATTTGATTTTCATTGAAAGAGTTGCTTGCTTGTTGAAATATTTCAGGAAATGTTTAGTGTGTGTTGTCTGTTCTTTTATTTTTCTAGAATTCTTCTTTGTGTCTTATGCAAGCCACCATGGCCGATCAACCTTTGCATAGGTATACAATAATTCAAGGACACTCTCCTGAATAGAGAGAAGTCCCTATTCCTAGGAAAAGACTGGATTACAACTATCCACCCTCTCGAGGGGAAAAATAATAAAATCAAGAATCGCAACCAAAGCAAGGAAGAGAAGAAAACAATTCTAGTTCTAAGGAATTAGAGATTTCATACGAAGAAGGAAATTGTAGTGACACCAAGGGTCAGTTGAATAACTCCCCCAGATTTGATTCTCCCATTCGAAAGATAGAAGCATCTAAATTGACCATAGGAATGGTTCTGGTACAGGAATATGATTTCCACCAGGAACATGTTATTTACTATTTGAGAAAGAACCTAGAAGGTCTCGAGTTAAGGTACTTGCATGTTGAGAAATTGGCACTAGTTGTTGTGCATGCTGTGCAAAGAATTCAACGGTACATTCTCCTGAGATGAGCTACTATCACAGCTAATGTAAATCCTTTTCAACATATTTTGTCTCATCGGATCATTGGAGGAAAATATAATAAATTGATGGTCATCCTTTAGGAGTTCGACTTAGGGTTTGCCTCTGCTAAATCAAATAAGTCTTTTACCTTTTTCGAGTTAATGTCCAGTTTACATTGAGAGGATGAAGGATTAGTTGAAATTGAATCATTGCGTAATTAGCATATCTTCCTCATTAGCTCAGAAGATCCTTGGTATGGAAATATTATTATTTACTTGCAATCCTAGAGGGTCCCACATCATTATGCTCATGAAGAAAGGTGCAAAACTCATCATTAATCATGACACTATGTCATTATTGGTGATACTTTGTATTGTCAAGGATTTGATATTATCCTTAGACGTTTCCTAATTCATGAAGAAGATTAGAAAGTTTTAAATGATTGGCATGGAGGATCCTATGGTTGTCGCTTATCCAGAATTGCTACAGGCCAAATAATCATGCGTGTTGGATATTTTTGGCCTTGGATATTCAAAGACTGTATTGATAAGTTCAAGAGATGTCATCCAGGTCAAACATTTACTAAAAGTATGTGCACACGCTGCGCTCTGTTGTATCCAGTTATCACCATCATTCCCGTCATCGAATGGGGGATTAATTTCACAACTTGTAACCTGTTATCTCGTAATGGTCATACATATATTAATGTGGTCGTTGAATACTTTACTAAGTGGTTCAAATCAACGTGTACCTTTCGTTGCGACAGTGATACTCTAGCACACTTTGTATTTAACTAGATCATTTCTCATTTTGGTATCGTCAGAGAGATTGTCACTAACAATGCTAGTCACTTTCAAAACAAAATGATGTTAGAGTTCGATGAGAAGCTTGGATTTCATCATGACTTCTCTTAACCATATTATCCTCAGTCAAATGGGAATATTGAAGTGGTCAATAAGTCTTTAAAAACCATGCTCCAGGGGATGGTGAATCATATTTTATCCATGTTTTGGTGAATCATATTTTAACCATGTTTTGGTGAATCATGTTTTATCCATCTCTTTGGGCCTATAGAACCTCTATCAAGACTACAACATGATTTACTCCTTTCTAGCTTGTACACAGAGTTGAATTCATGTTACCTATGGAGTGTGAGATTCCATATTTGAATTTAGATATAGATCTCTTACCCAACACTAGTGATCTATAAGAATGTCTGTTATGTTTGGAATAGTTAGATGAGCATAGGAAGATTCCCCTTGTTTCCATTGAAGTAAACAAAAAGAGTGTCAAGGAAAAATATGATAAGTTAGTTCATACTTGTATATTATTAGAAGGAGATATGGTGTTAGTCTATGATCAAAAGCACAATAATATAGGGTATGGGAAACTTGTTTCTATGTGGATTGGTCCTTACATAGTGAGGAAAGTCCTAGATAAAGGATCTTACGAGCTTGAATACTTTGAATGGAATGTATTGGGGTCCAGAAATGGATTCTATCTAAAGAAGTACTTCGCATAAACATGTATGTCTGGGAAGGAACTCTTGTAATTATTGTACTATAGATCAGTTAGATTGACCTCTGCTTTTATGACTTGATCAGTATCAGATGCCACTCAGTGTGCTTTTTTAATTGACAGATGTCATTGGATTCACCTTTTTTGGGGGGGGTTTTGACAGAGCTTGTTTTCATAGTTGAAATATTGTTTTTGTGGCATGGGTGATTTATAAACTAGACAGTCAACTTGTGAATTCTATAGGAGTATCTCTAGGTGCGACTACTAATAACATCACTGAATATGGTGTCGTGATTAAGTTACTTTTGGAATCCATTTCGATGGGAATCCAATGGTTTACTATCCTTTTGGATTCATAATTGGTTGTATTACGACTGAATGGTATGTATAGAATTTGTCATCCTATCTTAATTCACAAGTTTTTAAGGGTACAATTACTTGAAAGACATTTTGAGTTTATTACATATCTTCATGTGCCTAGTAGATTTAATACCATTTCAAATACATTATCTAATTACATTCTAGATCCACATTTATTCCATGACTAAAAATCAAACACATATAAAAGCATAAAGAGCATGTACACAATGTAAATATAGATGGTAACTATTGTTATGCATATGTAAAGTAGGTCAAAAAATACAAAATAGCATGAATCTAGTCCAAAAAATATATGAGTTCCACACCATCAGTATGACTCATAGTCCAAAAAGGGGGCATGGCACTCAAATATGCAAATACTTATTTGCTAGCTACAAAAATGTCTCATGTGATACTACATTAAATTTGAAGTATTAGTGGCTACCTCGTGGTAGCATAGTACACATCTAGCCACTCATTGAAGCAATTTAATCCAAGTGGAAGGTACCCCTACCACTTGTATTTTCATTTCCTCTGGAATTTGATCAATCCAAATAAGGCAGGTATGCCCTTAGTGAGACCTATCAAGTTATCCTATACTGCGACCAAAGTAGCTACTGGTACCTCCTGTGGTAGTGGTTCACAGACTTGTAGACGAGGGTAACCAACAAGCCTCACTAGTCCAATGTCTGCATCATGGTTCAATTTTGGTATTAGTAATCATGCATAATAAAAAATTGTTTATGTTTAAATATTTCAAAAAATTAAAAAATGAAATATCACAAAACATGTGTACTCACCTATATGCTTACATGCTCCTCCAAGAGGAAGCACTAAATCAATATCAACTCGGAAGTCGATCCTAGCATAGGGGAACTCCTCAATCGTTGGAAACTATCAGCTCCGCCATGCATGGTATTCATCATCAAAAGTGTTGGTAGACGATCCTCCTCCTAGTTGGTAGAGTAATTATGTACACCGAGTCATTCTAGCCTCTCTCATATCTAACAATGGTAGAGAGACCCTTGGGCTCATTCCTACAATCCTCTCAAAAAATAAATATACTAATATGCTTCCATGCCCAAAGTTTTTGTTTTTCAATCTGTGAGTTATCTTTTCATGTTAGCCAACAAACAAGTACACCAGTCAAACAATGTCCCTATCAAACACTCTGCTCTAATTTGCATGATAGCCTCTAGAAGATAAATGTAGTGTTGTTGATCCATCCACCCTTTTGATCATAGTGACTACTAATTTCAGTGGAAAACTCGTTATAGGAGAGATGTGAATCTCACTGGATTTTTTCTCTGCTCCAGGCACATAATATGTGTTGATATATCCTTGAACACTTAGGACAGTTCAACGTTTTGTCCCTTTCAAGTTCACATGTTTTCCTCTTTTAGAAACACTAGTCAAAAAATAGATATCTTCCACTGTCAATTTGAGAAACTCTACCTCGATCACGAAGACCCCTTAATCTGGGTCCCAATATCGGATAAGAGTTTGTAATAGGCCTTTTTGCACCCTCATATTGGATACTCTAAATAATTTGAGTAATCCACATCGACGTAAAGTATTCAATGTTAGAGGGTCCCCCAGTGCATCCCTATCCATTTCTTCATGTTCATGCTACCTCCATATGAATCCATACCTGAGAAAATGATCTTTAGTCCAAACACAGTTTTTCTTGCCCTGTGTTATAAATCATTGGAAAACATTTTATCAATCGCGGTCTAATCGCTGGAAAATTTATGCATAGTGGCGATTTCCAAGGAAAATCACTACCCGATTTTCATTTGCCAACAATTATGCCATGATATTTTTAGAGTAGGAAAACAAATCTAAAAATTGAGACTAAAACTATGAAAATCAATTTGAAGAATGGAGAATCTACTTGGAAGAAATGGAAGTCGAGTTGATGGCTAGTAGACCTTGTATCCAATTTCCAAATTTTTACGGCTCATTTTCTCTCCAAAGGGTAAAAAACATAAATGAAATGATTTTTTGTAATTTTCTTTCATATATATGTTTTAGCTTTTAATTTTTACCCATTCTATATAGTTTTGTACATTATTTGTACATTATGGACTAATACTAATACCTTTTTCCATAGTACTTGTAATTTTTCCACAAGTTAAATTAAGCTGAGTTATTTTTCGAATGGTAGTCCTTTAAAGGTTTTTTTTTAACTTGGCATATAGGTTACTTCACATCCACCTTTCATATTGCATATAACCTTGTCAATCGTTTTCAAGCCTTAGGGTTACCTTTCATGGAAGTATGATATTAGCCCTCTATTTTTAGTAAAACTGTTACTTTCCATGATAGAACCTACCTATCACAGGGCACTTTAATTAGATCATGTATGCCATTTTGGTGCTAATGCTGAATTTATATTTTAGGCTTGGGAGCCTTGTTAGTTTATCCACGACTTTGAGAAGGAGTCACATATCTTTCTCTCTCATATATTTATGGCCATCACCTATAAGGCTCCCATATTTTTTTGTTTAAGTTGTAATTTCATTTGCATTTTCCCTACTTGTGCTTTTGAGCCTGATGTCGAATTCCAAGATTATAAATATTTATAAGCCATCAGTTCTTTATCACATTATCGTTAAGCCCTGCAACACTTTTCCTTTGCAACTTGACATCCATTTACCAGGAGAAAACACACCTCGAGTGTCATTATATTTCTCATGTTCCCAACATTATGCATAGGTTGTTCCTTGCGCTTGGAATTAGTTTTGCTTGCACCAACACTCATTTTCGCCCATGTATCATAACATTCTTTTATTCCTTTTTCAATGTTTTATAATATTCAAAAAGACAAAAAAATCATATATTTTAAAAAGAGAGGGAAGGGAAAGATCTCCAATGTCTATTTGCTAGTAGTAGTTAGTCATGTCCTCCTTGAATAGCTCACCAGTATTGAGTCTATCAACAATTTGGGATTCCAGTATTTGGCCTTAGGATTTATACCTTGATCATAGAGTTAGGTCTCCTCTGATTGATTACTCTTCTAATCATATGGAGAATTCGTTAATGTCTCTTACATTGCATATTTATGTCATTGGTCCCTTTGTTCAAAATCTTCCTAAGTCACTTCATGTTTCATGCTCATTGTTCAAGAATAAATCATATGTCGGCCATTCTACAGTTACCTTGACCTCATCTGTCTTCCATTCACCGGTGTTAGTTTTTTCATCATTATTTGTACTCAGCGTTTGGACTCATATCTGTGTGGAAGGTCCTCATTAAATTCTTCCATGCAGGTTGGTGTCTCATCAATGAAAAATCATATATTATGAGGCATTAACCTAGAGTCATAAGTACCCTAGCCATGTTTACATCATTGACATGTCACCTTGCACTCAACAACGACATTTCATCATTGGTTGTTGATTGAGTGATTTCCCTCAATGTTCAACGACAATATATCTAATCACATTTTGGGATTCGTGTTGTACCTTAGATTCCATTTTCATCATTGGAGGAATTCCTCTCCCCTGTCAATAGATTTCATTGTTGGTTGTTTCTTAGTGGGTCTCTTACATGTGCTATTACATCTGGTGTATCTTGGAGACATACTCAATGGTCCGCTTTGCAAAAATTTGTCCTAGTCCCTCCCAAATCAAATCAATCCCTAATACTTCCTTTTGTTGGATGATGGGGTATGCCTTAATGCCTCCCTTCCAATGGGTCTCTTCCCATCGAATTCAACTCATTTTTCTATGGGAATGAGGTTTAGAGTTTCAAATAGTAACTTGGGGCTTCCAGTCATCAGTGACAATTCCCTCGCTATTGGGTAGTGGGAATTCATCAATGTCTCTTACTTGATAGATTCTTTTGGTGTTCGACTTCAAAAACATCTATTCACACTTGTTAGAGTGTACTAGGTACCTTAGGGCCCATTATCATTATCGGTGGTGTTAATCCTAAAGTTTACAATTGAATATCAAATTGTAAAGCTTAGGCACCTCAAGATATTTGGAAAGTTGCAAGGTTAATATAAAAGGTGAGATGAGTGGGTTTTATATTCAAGAGGTTAAAACAAATGATAACATCAAAACTCAAAGGGTATAAAGTATCAGAAGTCCTAGCTTTCGATGGATGGATTTAACATAAAGATAAGCAAAACGAAATTTTTAAATATAATGAAAATATACATTACAAAAATAGTTTACTGCTTATATTCCATTAAGATTACGGAATAACATTCTTAGTAAAATCATATACTGAATATGTTCTTCAAAAATCATAGGCATAAAAAGTAAAGACTTTATTGTAGAAGGATCTATAATTCAAGAAATGAAAATCTTTTAGACCAAAGGCTCATATCATATTCAGATAATAATAGAATATGGCTTACAATACATAAGTTTCATCCAACAAATTAGGAACATCTTATCATAATCCTTTGAGTGAAAAAACTTTCTTTTACAAAAATATAAGTCTCATTCTCGACCCTCTCTAGCAGAACCCCCTACACTATATTCCAAAGTTTATTTTATAATTACAGTACATAACAGTCAGATCCAAAAAATATGGATCGAGAATACTAAAAATAAAACAAAAATCAGTTGATCCTATTTAGAGGGGAATCTAGTTACAAAGTATAGTCCTCAAGTCCTCGTTACATCATCTTTGTCTAAATCTATAATTCTCCCAGCTGATGATGAGACTAAACGCAAAACACCTGTCAATTTGTAGAAATGCTTCATGAATGCCATCAAAAATAAATCTGGATAAGTATGCAAAAATGATACTGGAACTGGACAACATTTTGTAGCGAAGTGGGAACATATTTCTCAGTACTCCATAATTTAAAAGAGTATTCAACTTGTCAGATTCCTCCGCCTATAAATCCTTCTCTTCAATGTCCTGAATTTCCTTTGTAACCTGGCATTGCATTTTTGGAGCTCTTTATTCTTCAACATCTTTTTCCTGTTGTCAGTAAGCTTCTCTGCTAGCTCACAAGGTTGTTTATGTTTACTCATCAAATCATCATAATATTAGACAGTCACCTCCTTTTCATGCTTAAGATAAGTGTTGTCCTATTTCAAATTTTCATTCCAACCTTCAATGGCCAATATCTTTTCTTGAAGTTGAACTATTTCCCTTTGTTTTACTGCCTTCGTTTTTGTAACTATAAATTCTTCAGCAAGGATTTCTTTAATAAGTTCATATTCATCAATCACTTGAGACTGTTGATGTTTGAATTCAAGAGACCTTGTTGTTTCATTTTGGATTTTATACCTTAACATGTCTGCAAGAATATATTCAGTCTCCTTTTCCTTCTCGGAGTGAATCTGTTCAACATTACTACTCCCGGGTTATTCTGGAATTGCCTTCAACCCCTGTTCTACCTGAGTTAGGGTATGAGTGACTGTCTCTTATAAGAAATTGATCCTAGGATCATCTTCTTCAAACTCCTCATCTACAAAGATAACATCATCTTTCTCGATTGAGGGGTCCATATGATCCCTCACATTAAATTTAAATTTGTTGGCAGACTAGGTATGAGGTCGTCTGGCGGAAAATTTGCTCACCTATGAAAATTCAGATAAATTTATTTCCCTTTTACGAGCAATTTGATTACTTGAAGTTTTTTCCACTGACATTTCAGACTCTTTCTAAATAATTCCACGATCAATGTTATCTGCAATCTGTGACTGAGATTTCCACTTCTAGCTTCGAGTACTAATCCTAACAGGTATTTCTTCAGTGGATTTTGAACATGATGATGCCCTAGAATGATGCTTAGTAACCCCAGGGGAAATACCTTTTGAGGCAGCGGTTTCAAGGGCATTAGACTAAAAAACAAGGGTTTCTAAAATATTAGTCTCGGAAACTGGGATTTCTTCATTCATTCCAGAATCTAATTCTTGAGCGATGGGCTCCTTTTCAAGAGGGAATCCAGATCAGAGCAGAAAATTCGGCCATGTTTTCCCTAATTTTTCTAACTTAGTTAAAACCAGAAGCTTAATAAGACCGAAATGAAAAATGATGAGATTAGAATGGTTAGGATGGGTTTGTACACTCATAGACATTTTGGTGAGACTTCTCAGAAAATAGTAAGGAAGAGTCAGTTTTCTACCACCAGAAAAATACAACATAAATCTTAAATGGTAAAGGAAAGTTGCAGAAAATATACCTTCACAGGTCACATAAATCTATACCATTCTAAGAATTTTTTTCCATTCCGTCTTAAGATAACATCTGGGTACACCCCTATGACAATTAGGATTCTGATACTGTGGCTTGAGGAAAGAATCAAAGTCAGCTGAGAAACTTTGATTTTTTAACCATTTATCTCCTTCTAAAGGAAGCCTTGTTTTATCTGTTATTGACTGCTCAGTGACTGTGAACTTAAAATTTCCGAAGCGAACAGTGCAACCATCAAAGGTATTAGCAAACTCCTCAGCAACCCAATCATTCGATCCTGCAGCTTCTAACATAAGACATACCAACGAACGTCCTTAAATATTTGACCATAGTCTGGAATGACATATAAACAACTAGTATCAGAAGGATCGTATCTGCGAAACACCCCTCCCTTCTTGTTCATGGCTGAAGATAGATTCAATTTGAAATAGGGAACAATGGCGGGAGGAAGCTATCCAAACTGCGGCACCCAGGAATAAAAGAGCTTATGAATAGTATTATTACCGACGTTGATACTCAGGAACAATCATCTTTAAAAGTTGAGCACACACTAGATTGTACTAATTTAAGTACAAATCAACTCATGAAACATCAAAACAAGAAGTCCATATTAGGTTCATTTAGAAACACAAGCAATTTCATGTTCTCCATATAGAATCATGATTGTGCAATGAGATGGAAAATTACTAGCACGTCAGAAGATGGGCCACTTCCCATAATGCTCTTAAAGTTATATTTTCCAAGTGCTACCGGAAATGGGAAATTTCCGGCAATGTTGTAATCAAATCATAATCAATATTAGTAGCACAATATAATGAAACTGAAACCATAGACCTTAATATTCCAGGCTCTATTTATTACCATAAAATATGATATCATTAAAATCAATCCAAAAGAAAAACAAATAAAGAATAAAAAGCAACAACATTTAACTAACAAAATCATTCAAAGGGGAAAATGAATATGAAATTAAGAATAAATTTGGATAAGAAAACCCAAGACTAACAGGTGGGTTCCCTCATGTTTTTTAACAGTATACATCAATGACCGGTAATCAAATGGTATCCCCCATGTTCAACTTCAAATCATCTATTCATATGGATAGGATTCATACCTTTATGCATTTTTTATGGAAGAACTTGGGCCAACAGTAGCAACCTCACATTTTTCTATTTCCCAAGTTGCGCAAGACTGTACCATACCTCATATGACATTGGTACCATTGGTAGAACCGCTATTCGGTCACTTTTCTATTATTCTCCTGATGATTGATGAGGCATAGATCCACTTTGTTCACTCATGGCTGTGATATCTAGACCGACAGAGATCCACCTTGTATCTTTTTGTGGCTATGATCATCTGTTCAACATGGATCCAATTTGTATGTGTTGTGGCCATGGCCTACATATATATCAAATGGATCCACTTTGTATTCCCTTATGTCCATGGTTGATTACATTAGCTACATATATGTCATAGATATGCAATTTTTTCTTTTGGAAGTCATGTTCCATCATCTTGAGCATAGACATATCGACCCTAGGGAAATGATTGTATGTGACATATTTTTCTTTGTTTCAACTACTTTGTTAGAGCTAGGTCTCTTGGAATATTCTTCTATGTTTTTTCCACATCCCATTCGATTTTATAATGTATTTTGGCCATCATGTTTCCTTCTGCAATCATACATTAGGGGGCATCTGTTATATCCCAAATCAATACTTCTCTGTCCGTGACGACAGTTCAAATATGACACTTCAAATGTCGATTGTTCGTTCACACAAAATGACAATTATGGATTGAAGAACTTTGATTTGATCCCAGTTGCTATGGCCTTGATCATTGGATTCAAACCCCATCCATTCTCATTTTCCCTAAAAGTTGTAAATTCCTTTGAAAAGAGAATGTTCGCTTCCAAAGGTCATGCAAGATGTGATTTATTCACCCCTAACCTTTGCTTTGCTAGTGATTTCAAGAAAAAATTGAAATCGCCTGCTGCAAAATATTTGCTAGCGATTTAATCGCCCGTTTCTCTTGATTTAAGAGAAATTTCCTCCAAAAATATGAAAAATAAATAAAATTTCAAAAGAAAGAAATTTAGGGTGATTTTGGAAACCACCTATCCGGTTAAAACTTCCCCAACCTATCTTCATTAACTATAAAAGAAATTGAGTTAGGCCATTTGAGGGACCACTTTTGAGAGTATTGTTATTATGGAGGAATTGCTAAGTTATTATCCATTTTCCCTTTCCATAGTAGTTCATTACCTCTAATCTCGTATCCTTGTATGTTGAATTTGTTGTTGTCATACAGTTTCTACCATCATGCATGTGGATATTTGGTGGGATTTGTGGAGAATTTGAGCATGAGAGACCTTGATATCTGGTTTTCGTTAAGGTCTCAAGTAGAACATGGTATGGATTGTACTATTTTCTACTATTTAATGTTGATTGGACATCTTTCCCTTCCCAACTCAGTGTTTTATATTTGGCTTATGTGTTGTTATTCATTCAATTAACTAGTTTTCAATTTTATGTTGTATTTGAATTTCAATTATCTTTTTATAACCAATCTGTTTGAGGAAGGTTTTGTGTTTTTTTTGTAGGTTATTGGGTTGAATATTTGAAGTAGATATGAGGAGAAAGGAAATTTAGGACCAGTTGTCATAAACAAGGTACATAATATTTATCTCTCTTAAACTTGTAAGATAGATTTGTTTGATCTTTTATTGTATTCAAGAGTCTAGTTTTCTTCCAGTCAAACCTTAGATGTATGTCCTAGAAACCCCAGTACGTTGGTGATAAAAACTTAATCATTTGGATAAATTATTTAACAATAGATAGCTATAATTAATAACTTCCAAATTCCAACCCACAAAAAATATTCATAATAACAACTAATTAAGCCTCCTAACAAGGGACAAAATTTAATAAAATGCATACATAGGTGTGAAAAATAAAATGCAATAGAATAACAAACATAATCACCATTATGATACTCCTAGGAGTGTAATGGAGGACCAAAGATCCCATTATTGTAATAATAGTGGAGGCTATTCAATATGGTAGTTTTTATTGAATAAATGTAATGGGACCTCATTAAAGAAGACCTAGTAGGTAGTTAGGATGTTTTGATGGTTAGAGTTATCTTTTGATCTATACATGAGGATAGATTCCTACTTATGAAAAGATGTGTGGAAGAATATTGTGATTGGAGCTTAGCTCTAGAGAAGCAAACCAACCTTAAGAGGCAAGTGAACAAGAGTGGATTCCTTTCATAAAAAGAACAATTATAAGATGTTTTCCTACCTTAAGAGTTTTGATATTAATATACTGTGAAGTATTTTTATATTATTCTTTGATATCCTGTATTTGGTAACATTTTCATATCTAAGGACACTACGAGTGGTATTAGAGCACTTTCCATGGCAAAAAATAAAGAATTTTTTCCCTTTTATTTGTAGGTTTTCAAAGGAAAAAATATGGTCGTGACACTTAGATAAGTTTTTGGAAGAATTTGTAGAAACAAATTGTAAATATGAGTTCCTCTAGGAAAAATACATGATTTCAAAAAGAATCGCTCAAATTAGGGTTTTGATGAAGGAGATATTGTAGTTTGAAATCGATTTTTGTTTTAGGGATTCCAGTGACTGTGTTATGATTTTCCGGAAGGGTGTAATGGGAGGGAAAAGAGCCCATTAAAATAATAGTGGAGGCCATTCAATGTAAGATGGACTAATTCCACTAAGTTTATTATAATAAAATATGGTCCACTATAGCAGTTATTATTAATAAATATAATGGGGACTCATTAAAGAAGGTCCCTATGTAGTTAGGAGGTTGTTATGGTTAGAGTTCTCCTATGATATATAAATAAGGAAGGAATCCACTCATGTTCACATGCCTCTTAAGGTTGGGCGACCTCTCTAGAGTTAAGCTCGAATTACAATATTCATCCACACATTATACATAATACAATGGTTTCCATTATAGAAAATAAACATAAATTTTGATATTCATAATGAATGATAAGACCCTTATATTTTAACTAAATAATGTTCAAAAAATTTGATGCGTAAGAATGGATTTTCCACTCAACCATAGATATATGCTATAGATACTATCCCCAAGTTGGCCTATGAGGGAACTAGAGTGAAAGCAAAAAGCTATAGGATTCTCTCTCTCTCTCTCTCAACCCAACCCATTTTCTCTCATGCTCAACAAATTTGTTCACCATAGTGCATTACAAGCATCCCATTAAGCCATCAATAGCCAACAATCTCTCTTCCATTTCCCACACAAACACAAGGAAGGAATACCCTTTCTCTACTCAATATTCCCTTAAAGTACCATTCCCATACAATGCGCTTCAATATGTGTAGAAAGAACCTAGTATGCTATAAGATTTTTGACAACTACCTACCAAATCAATACTTGGATTCTCAACTATCCATAGAGAAATAAATGTATAGTGGGTGAAGGTTCCTAACTTTCCTAGCCTCTATGCTCACCTACCACCACCATTCATTCTTCTATAATAGGTAATTCTCTATGAATGGTGTCAGTAACAATCAATTTTCCAAATCTCTCATGGACAACAAATAACAATGCTTGAACAACACAGAGAGTATGAAAAGTGATTGTGAGAGTGTTGGAACACATTCCTTAGTCATTGGATGGAGAGAATCAGTGAAAAACTATCTATCATTACTTTTGACTTTAGGAATGTAGGAATTTTACAATTCCCATAATCATGGTACTCAGCCCCATGCTTCCATAACTACGTGAGAAGACTTTCCCACCAACCTCTCATATGCATTAAATGATTGGTTTTAATAACTCAATGGAAGTGGATGTCTTATTTAAGGAACATGGTATAAAAATAATTGAGTTCTACGGAATACACTCAGTAATAGAGGATTTACATTCCCATAGGCTCCCTTTCTTCTCTTCCTCTAGTGGAATCATAACTTCTCTAGTTCTATGTGCAACCATCTTGTACCATTATATTATATTCCAACATTAATATTTACATAGGTTTAAGTTATCATGACAATACTAGCACATGACATATATATGGATATCTTCATTATACATGCCAAACCATTCACTAGTTGGACCTTCGCCTTGAACTCTACACTAAAATTCATACTAAAATATTTACAACATTTATATACTCAGAATTAATATATATTGCGGTCAAAAATTGAGTATTACATTCTAACTTCCCTAAAAGTTATGAAATATTAGTAAAATGATATGTTATTGTTGACCAACGCGACTCCAGTCAATAGGGGTTCCACTTCACTATCGACACATGCCGCAGTCTCCCTGGGCACCGGCACGGGCAGGTTTTATCTCACCCAGCAACACCTGTAGAGCAGATGAGGTGTCACCCGAGGCATCCAGGAAGAGCAGACGGAACCATGTTTCCGCCGAGGAAGGAGGAGAGTTGCGGCTGTATGAACTAACTCTATTGCAACACTAAACAGGAATCTCAAACATTTGACATGTGTTCATAATGCATTATTCAATCGCAACATTCATTATCATCGCAGTAATAACAGTAAAGCAACATTGCATCAAGGAAACATAACATTATTTATGAAGTGCGACATTGCATTACCATAAATAAACAGAAAGAACCCAGGAGTTGCACCAGAACAGTTTCATTATATCGTATTATCACTGCAAAACCTTAGATACAATATCTCCTCAATATCAGGTCTCGACAATATATCACAGATGCGCAAAAACAACCAAAAACATGCGCTTCTCTTCACCTTGATTCCACCATCTCTCCTTTTCCTCTCTCTTTCAATACCTACGACTCCTATCTATATATAGGATTTTGCCATTACAATGCTTATCCACTTACTAATGACTCCCTAACCAATATTTGGACAAGTGACCCAACATCTAACTAACTTGGTACAAAACTGACCAAAAACCAACGTTTTGCGGTATAACTGACTCAACATTACATAATATGTGGTCCAAATGACAAAAAACCCGCATTCTGCGGTACAATTGATTCAAATTACATAACTAATCTCCTGCTTATCACTATTTGCGTCATCTGCTCGCCATTCGCGCCATCTTTTGTCTTGTTGTAGCATCAGAAATGCTGCGATAGCACTCTACCAAACTACCTGCCAACAGGCCCCCAACACAATCTTGTGGCTCACCCTCGAGCCACGTCAACTGCTGGACATAGTACTCACCGTCGTTTTTACTTTGAAGTCCTCATACGGCTGTTCAACTGTCCACACCAGCTCCTTGGCTTCCGTAGCCGCTTCCTGACTGTCGACCATGACGTCTATAGATGGGTGATCCGTAAGCTTTTCCATGACCTACTGTCAACACTTCTGCACTGCCTCCAGAGCTTCACTAGCCTGTATCATAAATTTACCACCCGTGTCTTGGAACTCTTCTAACTAGGCCGTGTGTATCTTCTATTGCTCGTCTGCCTTGGCGACACGGTGTTGTAAGTCTTTCAGCTCTTGGGACTTAGCAACTTGCTCCAGTGGTGGCATTGTGCACATTGCAACTTTTAATGTGGCCAACTGTCCCTCCGCTTCCTGTCGGTACTTCGTCAGCTGCTCAACTTGTTCGTCCTAAACAATGCGGCCCCAGAATTGCACCATTTCAGCCGTGAGCCTAGTTTCTTGTGTTTCCAGTTCCTCCATCTGAGTGGAAACTTCCTCAAGTTCCCTTCGTCGGTCATCCACTTCAGCCTGAGGCATACCCGGTTTCAGCTGGGCCTGCAACTCATGATTCTCCTGTCGCAACTGAAGAACAGCAGCCCCTAGTCGCTGCACTCGGTGGAGCACATCTACCTCTTCAGTGGGCTCCGGGACATGTTGATAAGCTTCTGTGATCACCTGGTCAGCCTGAACACTGTCATCCCACATGTGAACCTTTTTCGCAATAAGGAAATCTTGTTCCTTTTTCAGGCCTTCAATTTCGTGGGCCTTCTTCGCTCGTTCTTCCTTAATGTTTACCTCAAGGTCATCCACTGCCTTCCGTGCGGAAGCAACCCTGGTAGTCAATTCTTCAATGGTGCTCTGCACATCAGCCTCGCTTGCCTGTAGGCGGGCACACATACTGTTGATCTACCGTAGTCGGTCTGTCGTTTCCTTGCTGGTAGTAGCCTGCAGAGTAGTCAATCCTTCCGCGGGAAATGCATTCACATTAATGGTCGCTGTGTGTAGCTGCTGTAGCAACGTGGTTAGTTTCGCATCTTTGGTCACAATCGCAGCTGGGGGAATCTCCACATTCCTGACTCGCGGCTCAGTGTTGATTGTGTCAAAGGTTGATGTTGCTGCTTCCTTTGGTGCCCTGTCGGAAACCAAGTCGTACAAGGATTCTAACTGAGCAATGATCGCATGGAATCCTTCATTCGCTTTCCTTTCCATCTTGTCCACTGCCGCAGAGGATGCAGTATTGAGCACTGTGACCAGGAGTCCCAAGTGTGCCTCGGTGGGCAAAGACAATCCACTGATCGTTGCCCGCTCCGAATACCTTTTCGAGCGGGTCTCTTCAAGCTCTCGGTCGCTATCATCTGATATCATTTTGGTCTATTGGTGCCCTGATTCATGGTGACTCTACTCATCTTGGGCCGATATCCGATCATCTGGGCCCAACGGCGGGCCACCAGCTTCTATCTCTAGCGGACTCATGGGGTGTCGCCATTTCTCTGGCCACTCGTTCACAACACCCTCCAAATCTGCGGACGTCACCTTATACGCGGTCTGCAACCATTGTCAATCAGGATCGCGGCGGGCTTGGATATGTATGGTATGCGGCCGAATTGCAAACGCCATAACAGGTTTGAACTGCATGACAGTTTCTTCAGATATTCGCGGGACCTGTGTTGCTGCAGCACAAAGCATCTCCCAATATAGCCAAAAATGCAAAATGCAATCCCAGAGTCTCTTAGGCTCCCGTACATACCAAAGATTTTGATATCGTGCCCCCTTTCGTTCTGCTGCAACTGGACAGTCCATGCCCTGGTACGTGTCGGGCTCTTTCCATGTGACGAAAGCAATCAACAGCAACAACCAACTGTATGTAAAGGCACCCTTTCCTAATTGGACCGCCACTGCATCCTCCATTAATTGATTCAAGAGGTACAGGGGCCAATTGCTCAGCGCATGCAACAATGCTCGAGTTGCATTGGTTAGGTCAACCACCACTAACCACCTTACAGGAAAGAATCTTAATGCCTGTGAGCACCGCCTGATCATTGCAGCTACTAGTGCGATTCCCATGCCCATCCGTTTCTAGGCCATATTTATGTGCCAACTGCAGTGCCCGCTTCTTATCATTGGCCTTCCCCTGGATGAACTGCACCGGATCAACTCCATTCTTAGGCAATCCGGTTATGAATGAAATTAAGTCGATGGTGACCGGGACTTCTTTATCTAGCGACAATGACCCACCATGAAAACATGCTAGGAGCTGCTTTACGCAGGCATTCGCTTCCGCCAGTCGCCCGAAATGTGGCATATTAATGAGCCCTAACAAGCCGGCCTGCTTCAATCCTCATTCCGAATCGTGTACAGTTGGTGTTGGGGAAAGGTGCGTCTCCTGCACATAAGGGGAAGATGCAATGTCGGGGTAGGCCACCATATCATGATCATCGTAGCGTAGACGCATCAACGTCGGTTCGATATCCGCAAAGCACTCCATTCCAACCAAGAGCACTGGCATCTTCACACCATACTTCTGTTTTGGGTTTATCCTGCATGGGGTGGCATCCAGCCGGACTGGAGGGATATACCCAAGGATGTCACCAGTGGAGAGTTCCGCCCATGGGGCAGACTCACGAATGGGGCGACTGGACTGCCCTACCTGTTCTGAAACTTCACCTACCATCGCAGTAGAGGACTGAAGCACCCTCTTACTCTGCAGGGACTCCGAGTGCTGACCTCCCTGTCGCTTCTTAGCAATTATCGATTCTCCCACCGGCATAGTTGCTACCTCAGCCTCAAGGTTGAAGGCTGACGCAGGTTCTTCTTCAACAATAGCCGGGATGAAGGGGGAATCGACTTCACTACTGATCTCAATAGTCTCCAGCTCACCTGGCATACCTCACTATACTCAACAACATCACTCTACAATGCCAATAGCTTCTCCCAACACACAACAACACATAGGAACCAACAACAATACTCTGCAGCATGCCACAATCTTACGAAAACAACTGAATTCTCGGTGCCTTCCGACCCGCTCCAATCCATTTTTATAGCATCCAACCAAATCCGCTGTAATCATCACAAAATCAGGCATTAACTCAACCAAAATCCTGTATTAATGACACAAATCTGCCATTGATCCAGTCCATCGATCGGTTGGATCCGCCATTAATGCCCATCATTCGAACAACGCTGTTAATTAACTGTCTAAACTTTTGGAATTTATTACTGATTTGACCCAATCGCTACGCTGACATGTGTCTCCGACCGTTCCCAACTTGCGACTGCGTCCATGAGGTATGGATAAAAGCATGGACCCACTCATCCCTGGGTCACGTTACTCATAATCGTTGGCATTCCATCACATGATCACTGGGATTATTCCGGCCATCATACTTGTCAGTGTGATAAACCTCAATATCGCCGAACCGAACCATCATCAACCTTCGACACTGTGACCAACCATCAATGGATTTCTTATGTGTCTCCCACCAGCATGCCGGAGTAGCCTTCAGTGCTTCCTCCAATGCCAGCAATCGCTGTGGTTCGGAGACTCGTTCTTCAAATTCCGTCAAAACGTTGGTTAAGCCAGGCAACCCCTCATAGACGAGCAATGTGACTATTTCTGTCGCAACACGACATAAGGATTGCGTAACTAAGCCACATTTTCGGAGCGACACTTCATGCAAGCAGTTCTGCCAATGTTCTAATGCATTCATCAGAGTTAGAAGACGCAGAGCTCTCGCTGCGCCATCCCAGCTCACCGTTGGCATTAGGGTGAATGTAGTCTTCAGAAATATTGAATGCATGGTCCCATCCAGTGGGATCATCATCTTTTACAGGCTCAACGTATCGGCGTCCTTCAGCTGGATCTAACGGGGCTATGACTTTGAAATCGTGAGTCTCAAAGGTCATCATGCGCCTCTTGAAGTTGATTACAGCTCCACTATCGTTAGCCCATCCAATCCCCAATAGCGCAGGATAGGAGCTTCATCCCTCAACCACTTCAATGACGTCAAAGTTAGCATGAGTCTTCATGCCCTCAATATCGATCGTGAGCTGCGGAACTCGCCCAATGGGTGTTACCTTCACATGGTTAGCCAACCAGAGCTGCACAGGAGATCAACTTAATGGGGGACTCCCCATTTTCTGCCATGCCTGCTTGGTTAAGATGTTAACATCGGAACCAAGATCAAGAATAACTAAATCGACATCATAGTCACCAATCTAGATGTTCATTCTCATCTCCTTGCCAGTCTTCTATCGCTGTAAAGAGTTTACTGTCGACTCCTGCTGTCCTTTCAAAAATCGCTGTAACCATCCCTCAATCTCAACCAGGGCGGCCAGATCCCGGGCCAATAACAGACAGCTCTCAAGAAACCTTTGCAATGTTCCTGATGGTGTCAATGGACCGCCCTCTAATTTGCTGTCAAAGACAGATGGCATATCGCAAACAATAGCCTTACTGCTGTCTTTCTCCAAGGTGCGACGTGCCTGAAGGAATGCCTCCCACTCAACATCGATTTCAAATGGTATCGTCTTCTGGACCGTCAACTGAATCAGCGGTCGCGAGCTATCTTCCACCGTCGTTTTTCCTCCACGAGTTACAACAGCCACCGAAGCATCTTGTGGTCGCAGTTCGACAGAAATTGTCGCAATATTTGCACCCTGCATCTGAGTCTGCTGCAGATTCCCCTATGGGTTCATATTTGGATTTGGGTTCTGATTCGGTTGCGGGGGCTGGTTCTATACTGGTTGTTGTACTTGGTTCTAGACTGGTTGTTGTACTTGGTTCTGGACTGGTTGCTGTACTTGGTTCTGGACTAGTTGTTGTGGCGGGGTCTGATTCTGTATCCGCGGAGCATTCCTAGCCTGCCATCGTGCAATCAACTGTGGACAATTCTCAACTGTATGATCATTAACAAAACAGAACGTACACTTATTCTGTAGTAGGGGACAGTCTTGCTGATAATTCCCCCACACCGCACAGTGATACCATTGAACAGGTCCATGGCCACCTCATCCTCCTCCATGACCAAATCCTCCGCCGCGTCCGCCCCAGTAGCCTCCTTGGAATCTGCCCTGCTGTTGGTACTGCGGCTACATAGGATTCTATTGCATGCCTTGCTCCTACAGTGCATACTGCGGTTGCTGGACATACTGTGGCTGTTGTGGAGCTACTTGCATTGGGGCATATTGCAGCACGAACTGCTACGGTTATTGCTGCAGTACAAACTGCATCTGCGGTTGAGGTAGTGGCTGGACTACCTGCGGTTGCAATTGTGGTTGTTGTATGGTGCGTTGATCATCCTTGACGTAGAATACATCACACATTCTTTCTTGTAGCAACCCATATGCACGGCAATCTTTGTCATCGTGACCCACCGATTTTCAAAATGTGCAATAGAGATTTCTCGGGGTTGTGACCATTTTTTGCATATAAGGGCAATTGTCATGACTGTGCCCATACACCTGGAAAATGCGACACCAGGGCATGTTGTCGCCATTCAACGGGTTTGGCACACCTGACACCAAATAATTGTGGAAATCCGGGCAATTGTCCTTCGTATGCCCTTCTCCTCGGCATCGTGTACACCATACTTCATCGCGTTGTTCCTTGTTCTTCTTCAAATCTTGTAATTGTATAGTCAAGTTAGCGAGCTGTGTCTGTATCTGCTACATCCTGGCTGCATTATCCCCAATCGGTGACTCCTCCAATGGCATTGCAATCTCTAGAGCTTCGTTGGGCATCGAAATTTTTTGTTGCATCAGCAGCTGCCGAATGTGCGGGAGCAATGCCGCAATGAACCACTATTTATGTTGGACGACGCTCATATCGAAACTAACCTTTGCCATTAGCGTCTTGAATCGTTGGTTGAAATCCCATAACGTCTCATTGGGATACTGCTTAATTTCCTTCAATTCTGTGATGTTTTGAGCTTCAGACTTGGGCCGTCTAAATTCAGCAATCAGCCCATCCCGAATCTCATCTACTGACTTCTCTAGGGATCTCGTAGGGACTAGAACAAACTTCATGAACCAATCTAATGCACAAACTCGCAGATTCATGGCAAGATTTGGCACCCTGTCCTTCGACAAGCGATTCAAAACAAGAAGGCATAGCATGAAGTGGAAGTTGGCTTGGCATTGGCATACTCTTGGTATGCTCTTCCCCATGTTTGAGCATTGTGTCCTACATCACTCACAAATCTCCATTCACCATCAGGGTATTTTTTAAGGATTCAAATATTATACTTAAGTGTAGAATCCTAGCCGAATATTTTGGATTGGAAAAAAACATGTATATAGATAGGTAGGCGAATATTAAATATGAAACATACAATTTACTACTGAATTGTGTAATTTTTGGCGAATATTATGATAAAAAAAACATATTTTATGTAAATATAGGCGATATTAGGGACTAAAAATGACCAAATAGCAAATTTATTTTTTGAAAAAATAGCCAATTGGTGAAATTTTGCCCCCTAAAAATTACCCTGTTCACCATTCTCAGATGGTTCACATAAAGAGGATGACCTGTATAACTCCAAGTGGGCCCAAAAGGATGCATATGAACAGAGTTATCGAGGACCAAAGGAGGGAAAATGGCATAGTTTGACCACCTGTGCAAGCGCACATCTAGTGAATGGAAGATAGAACTGGGAAACATTGTGAGGTCCCGCCGCTTAAGAAGCTTGAAGAGAACCTAGGTAGAATGGAGGACAACCCCCAGATACCCGCACCAAAGAGACAATATATACCAATACTTTGGCCATGCTCTAGCATACCAAAACACTTATGTCTTGTGCCATTATCAACAGTTCTCGTGGTCTTCTTGGGGAGGAAAAATAAGGTATCAGCCTCTCGTCGAGAATTGAGTGGTTGGAGTACTGGTCAAAACAAATCATCAAACTAAAACAAGAATCGGATGCAAAGCTCAACACCCTGGCATGTGAGCTCACTGGAAATGTTTTTCAACGTAGAGTCTGTCCATGTCACTCGAGGCTCATTTACTATAGGCAGTTGATTGTAGAGCACACCAACAAGGCACTTGTGAATATATAAGGCTGAATTCAAGGTAGCTCTGTTAATTACCATTTCAGATTACTCCTAATTTACCTTTCTATTACTACCCCAAATGCCCTAGGTCTAAGTATGGTCAGTTAGAGTATGATATGAACTCAGTTGCTTCCTATTTTTTTATTAGAAATATCGGCTTGTCAAGCATTACATCTTTTATTTTTAGTATCGGGTCCTTTAAAGACAATGGTAAATTTCCTAGATACAACTTATAAATCTTGCTTGCTTAAGTAGTAACAGTAAATATTGGATGCTAATTTTTGAATTTTGGAGAGGTGACCAGTTTGGCTTTCTCCCCGGTAAACCATTCACCCAAACAACTGTAATTTCATTTTTGATAATATAATGGTCTGGATTTCCTTCTGGTAAACCAGTCACCCAAACAACTATAATTTAGTTTTTGATAATATGATTCTCTTGACGCTGCCTTACAAAAAATAAATAAATCATTAGGATGATTTTAGAAATTACAACATATTATTAATAAATATATTAGACAAGAGAAAACTTTTTCACATAGAAATAAAATATTCTTAAATTCTTTTCAGATATTTATAACTAGCATAAATCCATCTTAAAAGGGGATCTACCAAGCGCAGAGAGGGATAAAATCTCTCGAGGTGCAAATCCCTTTTTAGAGTGCATGTCACGAACCTAGTGACCTCACGTTGACTTTGAACCATGGGGTACTGAATCTATGACTGCATTTTTGCTGCTAATATATATAATTTCGTTTTTTATTGATTTCAATTATACATTTACAACGGAAAATAATTATAATTCATATATGGAGGCTCTGCTATCTATCTCCATATGAATGCATTTATATTGCCAATAATTCGGTTCCATAATTCATACTATGACAGTAATGAATACAAATAAATAAAGCATTCAACAATAATTATGTTAAGCATAAATCAATAATATTCAACACATTTCATACACAGGTGAATACTTATCTAGAAATGTAAACCGCCTATCTGCAGACTAAGGACGTTCCACTCAGCCATAGGCTCTATCAATCCATATCTTACTTTGACAGGCCACCCCCGAGCTGGGACTATCATTTCACAAGAAGGTGTCGGATTCTCTAACTATCCCTCCACAAAGAATGTGGTTCCCTTCTCTGATGTAACAATATCTCAGATTGCTACCCGTAGTTCCTTTCCCAGGGATCAAGGAAGTTCTACTATTCTCTGTTTGGTTCTCCGTGTGCAGAAGGGGGATGGTGGTCTGAAATGGTATGGACTGATACCATACAATACTATGGATGTCAGGGTTTTGAAGTAGATATTTCAGGTCTAGTAGCTAGAAGGATTTCTTTCTTGCATGAAGGAATCAATGGAAAGATGGCTACCTCTCTCTATTTATATGCACGCCGGAGGCTAGAAAAATGACACAAAAATGGACAAGTGGCATGGAGAGTTGGATAGGTGGCAGGCATGGGTTGGGTACCTTTTCCCTTTTTGTGGAAGGATAGTCCCCCATCTCTTCTTTTGTCCTTTAGTTTACAGTTGGTCACTTTGGACCATACATATCTGGCTTGTAGCCCTTTCATTAATATTTACATTATTATATTCTAGGTTAAAAAATGGGGTGTTACAATGCAAATGTTGATGAAGGGTTTTAATTTATCTAATTTGTGTAGTTTTATATATGTTGTTGTAAAGGTTTTAAAATCTAATTTAAGCTGACATGTTATTTTTTGTAATATTTTATTATTTTTTATAATGTTTTATTATTTAAAAAGACACATGTCACCTCTAAGATGAGCACAAAAAGTATTATACATCCCTTACTAAACGGTAGAATGTACCTCTTCGACGCAATGAATTATGACTTCTTTACATTATGAATATAAATTTTATTTAAATATACTAAACGACACTCCATCGCAATTGTGCTCCACATCTCAAAGTACAAACCAACCTTATCCCTTTGAATCGTATCCATTTATATAAATTTCGCATAAGAAAGAGTTGTTGCGGATACAAAATGATAAAATCAAGGATTATTTTAATGAAGGGCCTTAATTATAGGTGTATATCATTTAAAAAAGAAAAAGATAAGGTGGTGACTTTGTTATAAACGTGGAATGAAATTCTTGATGGGACAAAGATAGTGCGTGCATGATGAGATGCATATTGCACATTCACATTTGAAAAGATAAATTGGAGTTTGCAAATAAAGTCACAGATGGTGATATAAGCATTAGGCATGGAGGGCCACCTTTGTCTCTCAACCACAAAATACAATATTCATTTCTGAAATGCTGGGAATTTTTTGAACTTGACTATTAACCCTTCATAGGCCATATAAATATTAATAATTATTTATTAATAAGTTTACACACCTGACATACACACATATGAAGTCAATGTAACTTTTGAGGTTCACATTATTAATTAGGTTTTTATATTAATATTTTTACATAAAAAATTTAAATGTTAGGTTTTGAAATATATTTATTTAATCAAATTTATAAAATAATATATTGTTTAAGTGGTATCCAAAATATTGCTTAAGTTAAAAAATAACCCAATCTCCATGTACCATTTGGGATGCTTAAGTGACTTTGAGGTGCATCGACCACACCAACCACTTTAAATACTACACTTCAATCACCATTGAATGCTACTCTACATTTTAAACAATGGCTTTGTGTGCACCATTCAATCTAGTTGTGATCACCAATCATTTGGTATGTTTTGGTGGCTTTTGTAGTGCATAGACCATTGACTTTTTGGAATGTTCTAGTGGCTTTGGTGGAAGTACCAATCAATATTATTCTAAAAATTGTCTAGACACATGTTATGTTTCATTAAATTTGATCTGTAAATTGTTATGGATATTTTACCGGAACAATTAATCACCACACGTTATGAGCATCCTTGGGGTGTAATGGAGAGCCAAATGGCCCATTAGAGTAATAACGGAGGCCATTTAATGTAAAGTGGACTACGTGTACTATCTTTGTTATTATTAAATAAAACCCACTATGGTTGCTATTTGAAAATAAATGTAATAGGTCCTCATTAAACAAGGTCCACTAGGTATTCAGGAGATTTTTATGGCTAAATTTATCTTGTGATTTATAAATAAGGATGGATTCCTAACCTTATTAATAATGTGTGGAGTATATTGTATTTGGAGCTTAGCTCATAAGAGGTTTCCCCCTCGAAGAGACAAGTGAATAGGAGTGGGCTCTTTCCATAAAATGATCAATTGTAACATGTTTCCCCAACTTAATGGTTTTGATATTAATAAAGTGTGGAACATTTATATATTCTTCTTGGATATTTGGTACATGGTAATATTTTCATATCTAAAGTAATAGATCCAAGGTATTTAACAAGGCGGTATCATAGCACTTTCTAGGGCCAAAAACAAAGTTTTTTTCTTTCTATTTTGTAGGTTTTCAAAGGGAAAACAAGGGTTGCAACACTTAGATCAGTTTATGTAATATGCTTAAACCTAGAACTTCAGAGCAAAGCTAGAAAAACATAAGAGATAATAGATAAAACTAGAAAAGATCTCTTGTGTGAAATATATTCAAAATAGAGAGTTATGTTCACTTTCCTTTTCAAGGGGGAAACCTCCAAGAGAAAAGCTCCGAACAATAACAATTATTTACTCAACATTACATAGGTTACTACTCTATATATAATTTTAAAATAGCCAAAACCTTATTGCTTGCAATCCTGCTATTAACGAGGGTCAACCACCTAGGGGTCTTTATTCAATAAAGAGGCCCCTCTTACATTAAATCACTACCCACTAACTATCTAATGTGACTTATGGCATTTTACATTAATAAAGTAGGGAGGTTAGGGTAGGACCCTAACATGCTCCCCTCCCTTCATAATTAGAATTGTCCTCAAGGATGGAGATAAGAAAACTGCTGCAAAATGGATTACAGTTCCCAAGTAACATCTTCTAGTGGGGTATCCTTCCACTAAATCAAAACTTCACAAATAGTATGTCGATATAGTTCACACTCCCTAGTGTCCAAAACTGCTTCGAGTTGGAGCCAAATGGAGCCTTCTCCATCCATTTTTGGTAGTGTAGTTTAAACTTGAGAATTCTAACCCAAGACCTTCTTCATGCAAGACACATGAAATACTAGGTGGATCTTGGACTGTGCTAGGAGTGTTGATGCAAGAGCATCAACGCTGAGTCAACAATGTGATTACGTGTTCACATGTTGTGACTAGCAGGAGGACGAGTTGTCATGAAGGGGATTCATTTTGTTAAGTAGTTTGAGATATTTACAGAATATGTAACCTCCTAGTGCGTTGTCAATTTTGAGGAAATAGAAGTAGTGGCGATTTGATACTCCCTACGTGGAGGTCACGCCCGTTAGCTAATCTGTGGTAGTATGATAGTGACTCCTTCAGTGAGGGAGGAGAGTTTGTTTGCAGTTCAGCCATTCTATTTTGGGGAGCCGAAGGGATAAAAAGGAGAGAGTTGAATGAGAAAGGGGTTCGGGTTCGAAGTGGGGATTGGTCATTTTTGGGTCGGAATGTAAATTTTATAGCCATCAGTTAGTGCAATTAGAAGTTCTGTGTATTCGATAGGTTTCCTGTGCATCTTGAATGAAGAATGATTTGAGATTTTGTCAGGTAGAGCTGTATGCAATTGTGGGCCTGATTTCTATGTGAATGAGTCTCTGTTCTGTATCTGTGTGATTTATTTGTCCCAAAAATAAACCTAATCATTTTGCAGACCGACCACCATTAAGTAGTTAAGTAAATTCTTGTTTGCGTTCAGTTTCCCTTAGACCTGAACGAAGAATCGAGCAAGATTGATCGATTCTCTGATCATTCAGCGAAGAAATCATAGAGTGCAGTTGAAGCGACTAAATAGAGGTTGGACGGCTCAGATCAAAGCCGAAAGGAAGATCGACAGTGGGGAAAGAACCGATCAAGTGGACGTGCACGGGAATTAACATTTCCGCAAGCCAATGCGAAGTGTTCCGCCTTGATCAAGATCAACGGACGATATTCCATCCGCAAATTATCGACGATCGCTAGTTCGTTCCGCAGAAGAGAGAAGTGCAGGAATTATCGACAAGAGGTTGCAGAAGCCATGTTGCATAAGCGTTTCCGAGAAATCACGAAGCGCATGCTCGCAATCCGTAAGCTACAGAAAGGAGCATGCAGAAAGTAATTTGCAGAAAGACCGTTGCACGAAGGTGCTCACGGAAGGATCGTTGCGGAAGAACGCTGCAATTGCAGAAAGGATTTGTTTCCGCAAGGGGGTTGCGGAAGGTCAGTTTTGACTGTCAGAACCTTGCAGAAGGCCCATTTTGAAGGGGAGAGCCGCAGTGGAGAAGAACCTAGCTGATTGTTAGCTAAGGTTGGTGATTCGATTTCAAAGAATCACCCTATTTCCTGGGAAGGTGCGGGTTGGACGGGTTGTGGTCATTCCCCTTGCACCAAGTGCTAATTTGTAGGCCACCTGACCTATGTGTTGAACAATATGATATGGGCCATAAAAATTTGGTGTGATATTTTGATGGAATTTAAAATTTAGAGAGGTATTCTCATAAGGTTCGATACGAAGGAACATCTAGTCACCTTCAACAAATGAATGTTATGAGTGATGCTAGTCTTCCTATTGCTTCATGCAATTTTGAGCCATTATAAAATTTTCCTTGTGTGTGTAAAGAGTTACATCATGATTATGAAGAAGACACTACTACAAAAGGACCCATTTTATGACAACCGACTGACAACCAATCTGATGCTCCCATGTCATAAAATAGAGGATTAGGAACGTCGCAAATTTGGCACCAGACCTTCGATGTTTTCATACAACATCATTATCATGCATGAGTTTTGACATTCCTGGAATATATGCTACAATTGAAGGTCATATCGAACACATCAGTATTTCGAAAAGGTATAGACTATACTATAGCATTCTCTCGGTGAAGGATTTTGACAACGTATGAACATTATTACAACGCACTAGCATCTACCAGGAAGTTGAAAATCATCTCTTGAATGTCAGTATTTCTACAACATATACATCACTATTACAACACGCTATTGATGACCTTCCGACAATACTGTCCATCTACAAGGTTGCATGGATTTCATTACCACATCGTACTATCGATGAGGGTTGACAACAATTCCTCCATACAATTCCACTTATGTTGTAAAAATGTCGGAATTGCGACATACATTTTATGATGAAATATTGACTACTGTGGACTACCCCTTGCAAAGATCATTATTAATGTATTTCTCGGGTTGCACTTGTCCTTTGGAAGCTTAGTGTCCAAGATGATCCAAATTTTCTTGGACACTAAGCTTCCAGAGGACGGGTGGAACCTGAGAAATAAATCCAATCTTGATATTTGGTGGGGGGGGAGTCAACAGTAGTCAATATTTGACCAAAATACTGTACAATAAAGTACATAATACTATTAACACTATGTTGGAGTGAAGACCAAAATCAAAGCATAGGCACAACCCAAAATTTAGGAAAATGCTAATGCTAAACTAAAATTTGGAAGATGGAAGTTACCAAGAATGAAAAGGAATCACTGTGATGCTAGTGCTCAATGGTTCATTAAACATAATTAGATTGCTTCAATCCCACTCTGATCCCAAGGACCGTCATCTCCATCGGATTATCATCAGAATAAAGGGACTTCTATCATATTTCCCCAGCACTCATTTGTTTCATATCGTAAGGAACTTGAATCTCCCAGTTGATGCCCAAGCCAATCGAGCATCAAACTTGCCGCAAGAAATTATTTAATGTCTCTTAGGGGAAAATCCCCATTATTTCCATAAAATGTTGGAATTTCATTTTATCTCTTCCCTGAAAACTTTTTTTGTTGACATTTCTAACTTTTGTCTTCCCCATCACACAACTTTTTGGTGAAAAAATAACCCTTTAACAATGAAATTTTACTTTAAAAAAAACTTTCAATAATGATGTTTTTAATAAAGAATTTGAACAAAATGTCCTACCAATAGTGACACAAATGACTCAAAGGTAACATGTGTCAAATATCAAAGGTAACAAGTGTTTCATTATTCATTCGAAGTACATTAAGTGATAAACCTAGGAAACAAACAAAACATGGAACCCAAAATCTTTTCAAGAGGTTAATGTTGAACCAGATGGAATGCAACATAACAAATTTTGCAAGATTAACATGATGCAGCACTAGTGTACTTGAAATTGTGACATTTTATTCCAAAGGAATACTTCAACCATAGGAACTAAGTTGAAAGGACATGTAAACACATCGCAATTCTTTGAACAAAATTGTATTATGGCTTTCTCTCCTTTCTTTGCAAAGAAGTTTAATAAAGTTATTTTTCTGAGGTATTTATTTTTTTGGATTCCTCAACTATTATTACACATGAACTTGTAACACACATGGAAAGCCCAAGTTGAAGCAAATATTTCAAGGAAGTGGCAGGAATTGATGAAATAAATTTGGTATGTTTTCCTTCATTCATAATTGAATGCAATATTTAGTTTTCGAATATAGAATGCAACCTTAAAATTTGAGTGATCATTTTGGAAATCTACAAGCATGGAGTTGTTACTAAGCAATCTATATCCATTTTTATTTTATTTTTTTAAATTGAATGATGCAAACTTATATATAATTGACATAGTAATTTTGAATTATATATCCCCATTATCTACTCTAAAAAAAACAAAATTTTAAAGCAAGGAATATATCAATATTTGATGCAAATGATTGCAATTGAAGAAATCATTCATATAATTTTATACAAAAAATCAATTGCATATACGCACATATACTTTGTTTGACTACTAGATGATCGAAGCATAACATTAAAGGGAATTAGCATATATTTTCCCAAATATGAAAATATTGTAAGCCATAAGTTAAGTTTGTGATGGAGCATTTTTCCTATTGGAATATAATAACTTATAGTTGAACTCTCTAGTTTGGTGAACTAGGAAAAATCTAAAAAACTATTGGACTCTCTAGCATGAGATGAATTAACCAACAAAGGTATTTGGTAGGGAAAAAAATTTAATGAACTAACTAGATGTATAACAATTGTGATATAGAGATGGTTTATGTCTTGTGCTTGCTTGAAAATATAAGGCCTACATGGATCAAGGTTAAACACATAAATCTATTGAAGGATATGGCTCGTTAAAAAATACGTCAAAGTATGCAATACAATAATACAAAAGAGAGACCAGATTGAAAAGGTGTATTTGATTGATAATAACTAAAATGAGGATATACTCTTCATATTGTTTTAAAATGGATTATATACATATCAGTTCTATGATCACTTATTATTAACACAAAACTTGGGTCATGATATTATATGGCATAACAAGACATCACATATAAATATTTCTATGAAACAATACCAATGCAACTATAGAGGATAAGTTTGTGTCACTACTACATTTGGATGTGAATTCCGATGTATTTTTAAACAATGAAGGTGAAAATTGCACATCTTGTCAAAAATTGATTTCTATTTTTGAATTTAACCCCAACAGGCATCAAAATTCCTTTCTATTTTTGAATTTGAACCCAATAGACGTCAAAATTCCTTTCTAATCTTGAATTCAACCCCAACAAGTTTATGTGACATTACTAAAAAAAAAAAAGAATTACAAGTATTCACCCATCTTTGACTTGTATTCATAATGAATCGATTTTCACGGGGTTGGCTTAATTACAATGACAAGTAGTCGAATATTTCTTTCAAAGATATCATTGTTCACCCTTTGTTTTCATTTTAACCTAAAATCAGCTTTGTCAAGGGTTAACATCGACTATGTAGAGAGTTCAACTAGCATAAGAGTAATAATATCTAGGCAATTGTTAATTATTGGTTTGATGGAGGGCTCGATCGAGTTCAAACCAGTGGCCTCTAGATTTGCACTCAAATGCTCTACCATATATTTATAGGAAAATTCTCAGCAATCCCCTAGCCTAGAAGGGAGGTCTTGGGAAGGTCCTAAGGTAAAGGGATATTGATAGGATAAGCAGAGGTCTTATGGGGATGGAATATGACCAAAGTCAAGGGCTCAAGCATAATCCATGCCAAGGAAGAGAAGACCTCGCACTCCACGTAAGGTGTAATGATGTGAAGACATGATCAAGAAGGTGGAAATATGGATGAGGTATTTGGAACACAAGGCATGTTAGGATAGTGATAAATATGTAGAGGATGATGTACATTTTAGTCTGGAATACTATTATGGAAACCGGTGGCTCGGAGGATTGAAAGGACATTTGAACAATTTAGCAGCAGTCCTCACATGCCCAAAATCTTGGGAGAATTATGAAGAAAGGTGGCCAGTTTAATGAGATACAATGTGAGATATAGGGATAAGGTACTAGTCTCATGTTAAAACTTGGGAAATCAACATGGATTTGGATGATAGACTTGAAAGGAATTAGGTCATTCAAGAGTGGAATTGAATTCCATTGGTGTATAGAGAGGGATTTACCAAGGGAACTGAATGGAAGTTTGACCATTAATCAATAACTAGTGGGAGCCAATAATCTGGATGTAATGGATCAAGAATCCTGGAGCGAAGAAGAGTATTTTGTGCCACACAGTTTACTTAGGCTTAAAAGAAGTCACCAAATCCTGAAAAGAAAGGTTCAGAGTATGAGCTAGGACTTGAAGTCAATTGATAGGGATTTGGAGTAGAGGCACCATGCACATAAGCAGGAATGTTTCGTAGAAAGGGGAGATGTCCATTATCGAATTTCTATCTTGAACAGTGAAGTGGAGAACTAGTATCTCCAGACAGAAATAATGGAGACTCATCTCGCCAAGCATAAGTATTAGTAGTTAGAAACGAGGACCTAGAGCTTAAAGTATCTCATTTGGAAGCGGTCTTTCTCCACCTACAAATAAAAGGGACCGAGATCAAGTTGATGGAAAGCTTAGACTCTCATCATCTAGCTGTGAAGAACAATTATTAGGTGCCCAGGGCCCAAGTTTAAACATTTTGGATGGGTTTTTTCTATTTCAGTTTATTAGGATTTATAGTCATTAGTTGAGGAGTATATGGATTTATAGTAGACAGAGGAATTGGTAGACAATATTTTTGAATGTGTTTTTGTTAGGAATGAAAACTCTGATATCTCAAGCGAAGGGCCAATTTTGAATCTTGGTAAATGATGTATCTGAAAAATTTGATATCTCAAACCAAGGGCCAATTTTGAATGTTGGGAAATGATGTATATGAAAACTCTGATATCTCAAGCCAAGGGCTAATTTTTAATGTTGGGAAATGATGTATCTAAAAACTATGATATCTTAGGCCAAGGGCCAATTTTGAATTTTGGGAAATGATGTATCTGAAGGGCCTCCTATTGATTCCAAGGATAGAACTTAGCATGGACATGAAAAAAAAAAAAAAATATTATGTGTATTGAACTCTCATTATAGTGGATATTATTTTCAGTTTAGAGTTAACTAAAAAATGATTTTTTTCTATGCATGTGGATGCTATCAAACTCATGTACTAATGGTGTATGAAAATAATCAAACTAAATATATATTGATAAAAAGACGCATATGGTTGTTGATGCTCAAAATGACATGGTTCAGTAAACAACACTGTAAACACCCTTGGAGGGCTATTCAAGGGGAGGATGGGGATGGAATCTCGGATTGAGTCTAGAGCCCTCAAATAGATAGGATAATAAAGGTTGATCAATAACATTAAGTTCATAAATAGATGAAAGCAAGATAAGATATGTGTTAGTAAATACTAGAATGTTTTCAAAACAAGAATGACAATCCATTAATGAAACTAAATGCAACCTATCTAACAATGTGTGGATTAAATTCTTAAGGAGAAATTAATTAATTGACGAAAAGAAACTAATGCAAAATATTTACAAAAATGAAAATGTAGAAGTAAAATTAAATAGCTGCTTTCAATCCGTGAAAAGAAATATGAAATTTGTTTCATTGCAGATTTTTAAAATGCATGTGAAAAAATATAAGGTCTATTATTGAAACAATTTCGTTAAGTAAAGCATGAACTTTGTGTTTCAGTTGTTAGTATAAAATTGTAATAATAATTTGTAACTTTTTTACATCTAAGTAGGTCTTAAAAACATCTTGAGTTCAGAAAAGGAAATCTGTCATTTCACTTAAATTCGTATTTTTACATGTAGTTAGAAAAATTAGAGTGGTACTCCTTCATCTTCAAATGATATGGTAGAGAAACTTGGTCAATGAAGAATGTAAGTAGATATAAAGATACACAGTGCTCAAATTCATTCAAGATTCCCTGTCTCTGTTTATCTATTTCCAGGTTACTATCGGTTATGTGTGTTATCAACACACTCTAAGTCTCTAGTGTGGCCCGAATCAATAGAGGAGAGGATGTTTACACTTCCTACTTTCACGCTCATTTTCTTTCGTAAATATTGTTCCCACACTACCAACATATTGAGGGAGCTTCCTTTAGGGTTTTACATGCATTTGCAGTGGAGGATGCACTGTATATTCTAATGTCCCTATAGAAGAGTCCTTCTTTCAATAGTTTGCATGTTTTTATTGTTTAATCTTCCATTTTGTGCCATTTCCATGAGTTGCTTTCTCTACCGTTTCACATGGTTGTTGGATGAACTACGTCGTATTGTGCCCCTTCATTGACTTGTTTCCATTGCAATGATCACTATTGCATGGTCAAGCCTATTGGCCATTTTTCATTTCTTCAGATAAATCATTGATTGGCCCCTCCTAGTTTTCCCAGTGCGAGGGTGTTTGTACGTGAAACAAAACTCTTCAATAAGTTGTCAAGCATTCACCTCCTCAACTTTGTCGCATGCCAGTTCAGATGACATTTCATTATTTCATATTGAGCATTAGAGTTTAGACATGGTTGCAATGCTACATGGGATGCATACTGTTGCATTTTTGGGCACCCAACTAGCCATATCACGCCAACTCCTTGCATTCTCCTCTATGTTGTTGTTGCATGTGCACTCTAACCTTGTCACTTTTGGATAATGCTAGGAAATTTTGTTTACACAAGAACGTACAATTAAAGGGAAACCCTCTTTAATATTGGTGAGGAGATGTGTTAATAGTTCCCGAGGGTTATTTTATAAGATGAGGGAGGATTCCTTATTTTATTTTTGGGATAGGGAGGATAAAGTACTTGGGAAAAAAAGGGATAAAAATGTTGAAGAATGTAACTTCGGAAAATATTCTCATTTGTATTATTTGTATTGTACATTCTACGAGGATTATTATCATTGTAATTGATCATGTGAAATTCATTAAAAGAGTCAATGTAAACCTTAACTGTTATGTCGGCCTGGAAAGATCTAAAAAGAATATTTTATTGTAAAGTGTGCAGGTCAGCCCGATTAGGTGACTTAAGCCAACCTAATTAGTAAAAAGGTCAAATATTTTGTCTAGTATAAATGAGTAGGTCAAACTCCTCATTTGGTCACCTCACTCATACATTGAGCTCGCATCATTAGGAGAGATAGAGTGATTTGGAGTAGTTGCTTTTGGCATCTTCTTGTTTTTGGGTCTTTGCACGAGAGATACTATTGTATACTCTAACGAATCTATATAGAAGAAGTTTGTTGGGTTTTTCTGCACTGAGAGGTTTTTCCTAGAATAAATATGTTGTGTACTTTTGTTCATGTTGTGTTTGTTTATCTTTCAGTGATCCATATTGTTATTGCACTTAAAAATCTAACATGGTATCAGAGCTAGTCTGAAAGAGAACATTGTGCAGCTGTTGCAACTACAAAATCTAGGGCTTCTATTTCCAGGATCTCTCTCCATATATTAGCTGAAAAAGAGGGTGAATTCAACTCGCCTCACTAGGGTGTATCTTTCTGTCGAAGCAGAATCTCATTCCGAGAATTTTCATTTTTGGGAAAACCACTACAGCCCAGATAACTAGGGAATCAGGATTTTGAAGGATCTATCCACAGAATCAGGAAAATAAGTACATTTCTCATCTCACCTTGGGGAGGTGCATCTTTTCCTCCAATCAGATTTTCAAAATCCTGAATTTGAAAAATTAGGGTTTCTCTGACAAACCCTAGGTCACCCTGCAGCAAGATTTCAGAAATCAATCTTTGGTTGGAGCATCTCATTTGGTAAGTTATCCTTTATCTATTTCTATTTGAGGTTCTCATTTATCAAGTTTATCAAGATGGATAACAATACCAAGCTTGAGGACAAGCTTGAAGGGGCAAAGAACTTCCGAGCTTGGAACACGTGGTAACAGTGGAAGGACACAGAGTGGGTCCTACCCGGGATCCGATGGAGGGAAAATAGAAAATGTCACATCAGAAGATTAAGTAAAGGTCTAGATCCGACGACCGAAAATCACACGTGTAAAACCAACGGTCAGGATCGTCGGACAAGTGGTGGATAAGACCGAGGGTTAAGTAAAGAAGATTTATATATAAAACCCTCAGCGTATGAAGTAGGCATTTGTTTATTTGGAAAACTGTCAAGGTCTGGAATTTTCTTGGCGGGTGGGAGATGGCGAGGGCGACCGGGCTGCTGACAGGAACATCCCATAAGATTTGCTGGCAACAGGTAGGCCCTTCCGACTAAGACTTGTTAGTAAAGTAGATAATTCAATAAGAATCATGGAAGAAGGTTCCTCCGTGAGCACAAGTAGAGTTAAGGATGCCCTGGAAGACAGGGATAGTAGTATTTTTGACACAGTTACCCAACTTCCCGTGACTAAGATAAAAATAAGGCTGAAAGGCCTGCAGGATGAAGGTACAGATGTACATAGGGTTTTTCAATCATCTTTCATTTTGTTTTGTCCAGACCAGATCATGTCATTTCCTGAGTTCGTCTCTTGGTGTGTATCCAGCTATGAGGGATCTCAGAGAGTTATCATGAATAGCCGGCAGAGTAAAATTGTCTATTCTATAGAACCTTCGGTGGTGTGTCAGTCATTTGAAGTCCCTGGTTTTATCCCACCTGAGTCTGAAGAGTTCTCTGAAATAGCATTGGTAACCCTCTATTGTAAGAGTCCTCTCGAGAGTCAGCAAGCCTTTTTGACCACTTGCCTAAAACCGGACCTGAAAATTGAAGAAACCCCTTACCTAGTAGATGTTAGCCTGTTTAATACCAATACCCAGTTGGTTCTGTCATTACTTGCACAGTTTTTGGGCCTTGATAGTGACAGGAGGTGACAGAAGTGCAATTAAGCTTGCTGTATAGAATAAGCATCAGCTCGCCTTTGGTCAATTATGAGTTAGTCCCTGGTCTCAGGTTCAAAATTTTTATAGCAGAAAGCATTAACGCCCAATTGGCGGCTTTCTCGAACACTAGATGTTTCCGATTCCAGGCCCATCTGATGAAGTTGGTTATGGACAGTAACCACAATGAGTTACGTTTCCCGCCGGAAGTTTATGCCAGTCACCTGGAAGACACCATGTTCAATTACATGAATTCTATGTTATCTGTGTTGTACAAATTATTTTTTGAAGAAGGGATGCCAAGAGTATTGCCAGAAATGAAAACCTTGTTGCAGTTGAAAAGGGAAGTAGCAGTAGGAGACTAGTTTTTGTCCAGAGACTCCACAGTCATCCGGTTGTATGGGTTTACACATGAACCTTACATGCTACCTGCTTTCTTGACATCCAGAATTTTCTCTTTGGAATTTATTAGACAAAAGTTAATCCTGGAAGACGAGCTTTTTACAAAATTCAGGAAAGGAACAGATTTGAAATTTCCTTGGGTCGTTGGCCCATTCATTGTAAATAGCAAAGAGGGTATTGCGGAAGTGCAGAAGTTGGTGGAAGAGTTTGAGTTTGAAAAAGAGGTGGCAGCAAGCTACGACCCTTATCATATAATCTCTGACAGAAGGAAGCTGAATAACCATAGTGGTTTCGAGCATAAAGAAATAGAAGGGTTATCGACCAAAAGGAATTTGTTGCAGTACAAGCCAGAAGCAGAAATGGCCCCCGGCCTGCAAAGCGGGGAGCTCGCTTTGCTGAAGCAGCTATAGAAATCGAAGAAGTGCCTAAGACTGCCGAAGTGGGGGAGAAGAGGAATTTGCACGAAATCTTAGAAGAGTATGATGAAGAAAGAGGAAAGAGAAGCAGAGTTGGGGACCAGGAATTGGCCCAAACACAAGATGCCACGACTATTTCAATGGAAGCCGAAGATAATAGAGAAGAGGAAAACCCAATTCCCTGTGTGCAGGTAGTGGAATACAATTTCCAAGAAGCTCAGGAAAGTGGGGATACAAGTAATTTCTCTTCAAGAGAGAAGATGTTTGAGAAATATGCACAGAACAAGCAGGCCTCGGCTCCGCAGATATACAACCTGTTACCAAAGGCTCGAAATTTGTCGAAATCAGGTGTCTCCCTAGTATCCAGCCGAAATGTGAAGGCAGGTACTCTAAATGTGGCGGTGGCTACCTTGAGTAAACTGACCAAGGTAACGTATGATTTAACAAAAATATTGGCTCTAGATAAGGTCCAGATGCATAAGCAGCTAGGGGACGTTATTTATGAAGATTACATACAGGTGAAGCTAAAAGTGGATAAGTTTGGAGAAATAATCAGTAAAATGGACACTCAGTTGAGACAAGAAAGACAGGAGAATAAAGCGCACCAGCAGGAAATCAGGAAGATACAATTAGATCTGGTTGCTAGTGATGGTAGCGGTAAAGCTACTAAGAAATTGTTGACAGATAAGGAAAACCTGATCCAGACATTACAGAAGAAAGCAAAGGTCTCAAATACCCAGTTGATCCAAACTCCTGAAGTGACTAAGTTGGAATAGGAGAAAGAAGCCTTTGTCAAAAAACTCAGTGAAAGTCGGGCTGAATTGCTAAAGTTGACTAAGAAAAAGACAGACTGGGAAAAGGAGAAGGTAAGTTTGGAACAACAGATTGAAGACTTGAAAGGTAACTTGCCCATTTTGAGCATGCATCCTACCCAGGAAAATCAGGAGAAGGAGAGAGATAACACCAATAGCCTCTCGCGAGCTATGTCCCAGGTTAGTCTCAAGGAAGTAGAGATCAAAGTACTAAAGGAAAGGGCTTCGAAACTAGAAGAACAGAACATGCATATGGACAAAGAAATGAAGAAGTCACAGAAAGAGAATAAAGGGCTGATAGAGACAAATCACTGATTTGTCTCCCAAGTAATGGGGCATATCCCTATGCAGACGAGCAGAGATCTAATTTGGGACGAGATTATAGAGATCACTTCAAATCTCAGACCATACTTAATCTCCTTGAACACTCGGGAGAAAGCAGTAAGGAAAGCTTTGAAAAGTTGTGCATTAACCAGAAGTAACTTGCAACTCAAACTTAAGGAAATAGCTCGAGACGCCATAGACTTCTTGAAACCTCATTCCGAAGAACAATTGAGTGCTCTGAATATAAAAAACAGAGTGGCTGCTATCGCTTGGGCATGGAGGACACTAGGTAAGTTTTCCCTCGTAGAAGAACTTGAGGTCCGATGTGCATCGATGAACGGGAAAATGGCAGAGATAAAGAAAGGGTTCGAGAAAATATTCTAGAAAGGGTTGCCTTCTCTTTGGAACGAAAGCAATGAACTCATCCTACATAATGATTACAACAACTTGCTGTGTGCCATAAAGATGGACCATGAGAAATTCCAGATGTTGAGCAGATCCTCACGGGAAAAATACTGTTGGAAAAGCTTGCACCTGATTTCGAGATCCTGAACCGGCTGAGAAGTTTGAGCGAGGGAGCTTTCGTATTTTCAAATGAAGAAAATGTGGAGCTAAAAGTATTGGTGAAAGAGATGGCGTCGCATGAGAGCATCACGGCCGACCAGTGGGGTTATGTGGAGAAGTATGGGAAAATGAAACATTCACTTCAGACTCTTTAGTAGTGGTTATTTGTTCTTTTATTTTCAAAGGATTGATGTTATGAGTAAAAGGCTTCTAAGACATTCCTATTTTTGAATAACACATATGTAATATTTTTTGAAAATGGATAGCCAGTTGGAACTTTTATACTTACTATGTTTACTTTACTATGATGTCAATTCCATTCGGTAATAATACCGGCAGATGTAAAAAGTAGTTAGGACTGCTCTACCTGTTTTTTGTTTGAAAACGGTTATGGCAAACCAATTTTTGTTGAGATGGAATATGGGTGTAACTATTTTTTGTTCAGAAGGAGACGAGCCTAGAGATCGAGGACATCCATATATACATTTGTAATCGAAGACATAAGGGTTGGAAATCTTATGAAAGAACTATTTGTGTTTTGATGATCAATTTGTAAGACTTTTCTCTTTGAGTTGTTTTGATGGAAATTGCAAAGCTGAATCCTGTGTTTTGACAAGGATTCTTGTGTAATCGGTCTGGTAGTCTGTATCTTTCTTTCTTCCCATGTGCAAATGTGTTTCTCTCTTTGTTATTCCATTCCGTGTTATTTCCTTCATGCTTGGATCAGGGTAACAGTTAACTAGAATTCATAGAGATTATGCTCTGCTTAGTTTATTCCAAGTATTTCACCAAATATATTCTGCTAAAATTGATGTGGGATTCATCCTTGATAGATGCCCTACATTGATAGATTGTTTTTTTTCTCTTCTGTCCCACAAATTAAAGCTCTTTGACTACTAGTTGCTTGCTACCTCGCCCTTGTGAATGCGTGTGCAGAATCTTTGTGAATATTGCTTTCAGATTTTGTTAAATGTGACTCCATTGCCCAAATGAAATTCATTTGTTTTCAACCAAACATTTTGTGAATCCTTTACGTTTCCTAAACAGAAATCTGATCTTCTATATAGTTGTTGTAATTGAATATCTTAGCCGTGAATGTTGGTGTTCCTTTTTCATTATTGACAATCTTGATTATTCCAATCCTTTCACGAGATCGTAGAGAGAGCCCTCTCTGTTTATATTTGATCAGAAGCGTAAACCAAAGATTGGTTAGTGGTTACCCGAGATTACCCTCTTTCAACCTTGGGGGTCAGTTTTGGTGTTAACAACTCCCATTCATAGTGGGGGGTTGAATACTCTTAAAAACCTAAAAAATATATTTCCCCGTATTAAGGGGTCAAGGGGGGTTTTAATTTGAAATAATAATATAAATATTGGGGTTATTTTATTTGGGAGTTCCGAGGAATAACCTCCAAATTGTGGGATGGATTCATACGTCCAAATCAGGGGCTCAATTCATACCCACCTAAAACTTAAGGACCTTTCATTTTTATTTGATATTGCTTATGATCCTAAGTTTTGTATAAATTTGATAATAGTGTACCAATGATAATATCAATGGAAGTCTCTTTGGATTATTTTCCTTGAGAAATCCTCATTTAATAGCTTATTTAGGCTTGGTTTGAATTGATGTTATATTGTTTCTCATCTTTAAGTTAAGATATGTAGTTAAATGGGAATTTCAGACTTGAACAATTGTATTGGATTTTTTGTAGGCATTCAATTAAAAGATTTAACTCTTCATTTTTTAGGTTGGGGTTTAGGTAGGCATTGAGATTCAATTAAACCTTGCTCCACGAAAACCAAGAACCAATAAAATTTAGATCGATGTTTCTTGACTAATTATTTCTTTCAACTTTTTGTATTCTTCTTTAATATTTTCACATTTCCAGTTAGGAATAGTTGTTAGATTGAGTTATAGTTGGCACATTCATAATTTTAATTCCAATTCTTATATGTAAGGCATATATCTTAATATTGTATTGGAAATAACATGAACATAGGTGAAAATATAAATCCTAATTTACATACCCTATGTGTTATTGTTATCATGAAATGGTATCATATAAGTTTCACCATTTGTGTATCTTTATAACTATTGCATGCTTGAAACCTAACAATGGAGATTTTCCCCTATCCTTTAAAGATAAAAAAACTACATATAACCCAAGAAAATGTAACTAAATGTTCTTAATTCCCATGATTACAAGAATAAATGTAGAGGAAGTTGAGGCAATTCATTGGATCTTGTGAATGACCCAAATCCAAGCTATGCACATGATCATATGGTGTTATTGAAAAGTAAAAGGAATTTTTCTATGTTCATTTGGGTGTAAACATCAATGATGTTTGTTTTGATAGGAAGGTAGGGGCGTCCTTCCACAAAAGGGTTTCAATTTTGCATTTTTATAGAGTTTAATTTATTAAGCTTATAGAAAATATGAGTTCTCTATGGCTATATTTGTATTTACATGATATAAAATTGGTAGTATTGTAGGTTGTGGTGTGAAACATTTGCAATTCTCATATTTTCTAAGCATTGCACTAACAATTGGACTATCGGTCTTTTACATTCTTTGTTATGTTGATCTCTTGACCAGGTTTCGTTTTATGTATTTTTCCTTCCACGGTACTATTTATTTGGGTGTTCCACTATCTAATGCTACAAAATGATCAGTCGCCCCTACAATCCTAGTGGGATCATTATTAGAATTATACTAATATTTTATTTAGCATCTTGTTTGCTTATACTAAGATGTGTTAGGGATATTGTTTGTTACAACTTGATAATATGATATAAATGGGGTGTTAAAAATGTGTTGATAAAAATGGATACCTACAATATCCGGTGAAACTAGGGGGTTTCTTAATTGGAAATGCATATTGGGAGGGGGGTTCAACAATATAATTTTAGGATGCATTTTACAATATTTATTGAAATTAGGGGTATTCTTTAATATCATGTGAATGATCGTGCTATGTAACAAGTTCACTTAGTGAACCCCCCGTGATGGAAGTATAGGGTGACGCTCATTCTAGAAGAGCATGGTTTGGAAAAGTATGTTACAGAATTACTTATGGAGCCAGAGGGAGATGAGGAGAAGTAAAAGCACAAGAAGAATCTTATCAAATCTAAGAGGATCGTAGCTGATTCCATTAAGGATCACTTGATCCCACACATCTCTTCTCTGAAGACTCTGAAAGAGATGTTTGATGCATTGAAGGGACTATTTGAAGGTAACAACATCAATAGGAAGATGACCTTGAGGACTCAAATAAAGGCTATGAAGATGCAAAACAATGAAAGTATAAAATCCTACTTCACAAGGGTTTCTAGCATCAGAGATCAATTAAATGAAATTGGAGATGAAGTAGAAAGTGCAGAACTAGTGATGATCAATACTCTAAATGGTATTCCAAGATCATGGGAGTCATATATTCAAGGAATATGCTCAAGGAATAAACTTTTTTTTTTCCAGTGCACTCTTGGAGTCTTGCACTCAGGAAGAAAATCTAGGAGATGAGGAAAATAAGCCCTAGAAACTCATACCAAGAGAGGAAAGAAAGAATATCATCATCACAATAAATCATACAAAGGTAAGAGGCCTACTAAATGCTTATCAAATATTAGATGCTTTAATTGTGATGAGTTAGGGAATGGCTATAGAAATTGTCCCAAGAAGAAAGGATTAAAAAAGAAGAACAAGAAAAGACATCATGCTCAGGCTGCAAAGGATGATGAGAAAGAAAGAAATGATTCTTCAAGTGATGAAGAACATGTCTTGATATCAGCATTCACAGGTACAGTTGCACTTGGAAATAATGATTGGCTTGTTGATAACGGTTCTTCTAAGCACATAAAAGGTTACAAGGATGCTCTCAAAAACATTACCGAGAAGGAATCACCTCATAAGGTGAAGCTAGGATATGACTATCAATATCCCATTAAAGGGGTAGGAGAAGCTTCACAAAACTTGAATCTAGGAAGCCTTTCAAAATGAAGGATGTTCTATATGTACCTGGTTTGAAGAAGAACTTACTTTCCATCTCAGCTCTAGATGAGAAACTATTCAAAGTAGCATTTGTGGATGGTCGTGTACTTATGTGGCCTAAGGGTAAAACAATAAATGATGCAATAGTAATTGGAGTGCAAGAGGGAGGACTATACAAGCTCAAGGGACATACAGAACAAACCTTGGTTCATGAAACTATGGAAACAAGTGAATTGTTGCATATAATATTTTCTCACATAAACTACAAATCATTACCAATTGTGAGAAAGATGGTGAATGGGATACCCGAGATCCAGATCAAGCATGAAGGCATATGCAAATGATGTGCAAAAGGAAAGAATATGGAGAAGCCATTTCCAAGTAGCAAAATCAAAGCAAAGGATATTTTGTAACTCATACATTTAGATGTTTGCGGGCCTATTCCATTCAACTCATTAAGTGGGTATGTCTACTATGTTTCCTTTATTGATGATTATTCAACAAAAACATGGATCTATTTCTTGAAATCCAAAGATGAAGTATTTATCAAGTTCAAGGAATTTAAAGCCCTTGTAGAAAATCAAACTGGAAAGAAAATAAAATATTAAGAACAAATAATTGAGGTGAATTTACCTCAGGATAATTCAAATAATTATTCAAATACTAAGGGATTAAGAGGGGGATGACCACTTCCTATAATCCACAACAAAATGGAATTGCAGAAAGAAATAATAGAACAATTATGGAAGTAGTGAAGGCCATGATCCATGATCGGGACCTTCCTATCCACTTATGGGAGGAAGCTGCAAAGACAGTCGTATATGTTCAAAATATGACTCTTCATAGAGTTCTTGAGAATAAGACACCAAAATAAATATTTACAGGAGACAAAACAAAAGTCATCCATCTCAGAATATTTGGTTGGCCAATATTCATTCATATTCCAAAAGAGAAGAGGACCAAGTTGGAGCCTTCATGAAAGAAATGAATCTTCGTCAGTTATAGTGATTCATCAAAGGCTTACAAAATATACATACTAGGCTTCAAGAAGATCAAGACCAACAGAGATGTAACCTCTTATGAATACATTGCTTTCAGCAGGTCAAGGAAGATTCACTTAGATCAAGAGGATGATGAAGAACCTGAGACTCTCGGGGTTCGAGATACAACAATGGAAGGGAAGGTTCCAAAAGAACCTAAGGATCATGATATAACTGAGCCACAGAGATCGGTAGATCCACCGAAAGAAGTGAACTCACATAAAATAAAACCATGTAGAGAAGTATGGTGCTCTAGAAGGAAGCAAGAGACCTCGGACTTACTCTAGCTATGTGGCACTATTAAGTGACATCAGTGATGTTGAACCTTCCATTTATGAAGAGGCTGCTGAAAAGAAAGTATGGAATTATTATATGATCAAGGAATATCAATCAATCATGAAGAATGATGTCTAGGAGGTAGTTCTGAGACCAGAAGGGAAGTCAAGAGTGTCTTCCAAATGGATCTACAAGATTAAGCACGTGGCAGATGGAAGTGTCAAGAAATACAAGGAAAGGTTCGTGGCTTGAGGTTTCTCCCAGAAAGAAGGTATTGATTATGAGAAATTTTCTCCAGTGGTGAGATACACTTTGGTTAGGTCTGTACTTGCTATTTCCAAAGTGATGAATTGGAAGGTGCATTAGATGAATGTGAATATTTCCTTCCTAAATGGCATAGTGGAAGAGAAAGTGTATGTGGAGTATCCATTAGGATTCGAGACACATGAAAGGTAGACTCATGTGTGTATATTAAAGAAGGTCTTGTACATATTGAAATAGGAATCCAAGACATGGTATGGCATGATAGATGGGTTTCTGACGAACTTGGCCTTTACCAAGAGTAAAGTGGACTCCAACCTTTACTACAAGGTTGAGGAAGGAAATCCTGTGTTTCTACTATTGTATGTAAATGACTTGTTTTTGACAAGTGAAGAGAAGCTCATAGAAGAAACAAAGAAGAATATTTATGCTGTGTTCGAGATGAAAGACTTAGGTATGATGCATTACTTCTTAGGTCTTGAGATGTGGTAGAATCTAGAGAACTTTTCCTAGGTCAAGGAAATTATGCAGTAGAGATCCTGAAGATATTTGGGATGATGGATTGTAAGGCCATGACCATACCTATTGCATGGAATCTAAAGTTGTTGAGTGATACTACTTTAGAACTGGTGGATGCCACGATGTATCGACAGATGATTGGTTCATTGATGTATTTGACGAACACGGGGCTAGACTTATGCTTTGCGATGAATACTCTGAGTTAGTATATGGTAGATCCAAGACATGTTCACCTGGTTGCATCAAAGCATGTGTTGAGGTACCTAAAGGGTACAGCTGATTATGGCCTTAGGTATGCTTCAGATCCGAAGATTAACCTATAGGGTTATGTTGATGTGAATTGGGTTGGGAGTGTCACAGATAGAAAGAGCACATCAGGGTGCTACTTCAGTTTGGGATCAGGTATGATCTCATGGTTTCGTGGGAAGCAAACGAGTGTGGCACTCAGTATAGCAGAAGCTGAGTATATGGAAGCTTTTTCGAAAAGTTGCGAGGTAGTGTGGCTTCGGAAGTTGCTATCAGGAATTTTTGATCTCAAGTTGGAGGGGACTTGTATCTTATGTGACAACCAGATTTGTGTGTATTTGTCGGATAACCCTATGTTCCATGACAAGTTGAAGCACATCGAGATCAAGTATCACTATATCTAGTATATGGTGCAAAAGAGAGCAATGAGGCTCCAGTATATAGAAACAGAGCGACATATAGCCGATGTGTTGACTAATCCTCTGTCAAGAGTGAAGTTTGAGTACTTCAAGGACAAATTTGGAGTGGTCCATATCAAAAGGGAGTGATGAGATCAGACGAGGTAGCAGGTAGTCAAGGGTCATGTGACGTGATTGAGTCTCCTAGGCTATGAGAGCATTTGGACAAGTGATGAGGTAATGCAGGTGGTTGTGGTGTGCAATGTAATGGAGGATCCTGGGATGGACCCACCGGATGACTTGCTCGGTTCATGGATGAGGACAGTTGCATCTAGTATGAAAGAGGACCAGCTTTGTGGAAAATCCTAGATTTGAACTAGGTCACATCCAGTATGAAAAAGGAATAGTACTATGGTTAAAATCCTGGAATGATGCTCTTGTTCTGCTTAACTGCAGGAGGTCATTCACAAGTGGGAAATCCTAGACTTGGTCTATGTCACATCCAATATGAAAAAGGAATGGTACTCTGGTGAAAGTCCTGGAATGATGCTTTTGGTCTGCCTAGTTGCGGAAGATAATTCATAGGTCCTGTAATGATGATCCCAGTCTGCTTAGTTGTGGGTGGTCATTTACAGGTGGAAAATTCCTAGACTCAATCTAGGTCACATCTAGCATGAAAGAGACGTGGCTCTGTGTGGAAAATTCCTAGACTTGGTCTAGGACACATCCAACATGAAAGAGGGCTGGCTTTGTGTGTGAAAGTCCTAGACATGGTCTAGGTCACATCCAACATGAAAAAGTGTTGGGTCTATGGAACTTCTTATGATATATAGATTTGGGATATGTCATATGGAAATAGTTCATGTACAAGAAGTGCAACAAATTTAAGATGATGGTGACGAAGACTGAATAATACCTTCATTATTAAGAGGGAGTCTTGAAGAATGTAACTTCAGAAGATATTCTCATTTGTATTATTTGGGTCATTTGTATTATTTGTATTGTACACCCTACGAGGATTATTATCAATGTAAATGATCATGTAAAAGTCATTAAAAGAGTCAATGTAAACCCTACCTATTAGGTCAGCCTGGAAAGATCTAGAAAATAATATTTTATTGTAAAGTGTACAGGTCGACCCAGTTAGGTGACTCAAGCCGACCTAATTAGTAAAAAGGTCAAGTGTTTTTTCTATTATAAATGAGGAGGTCGAACTCCTCATTTGGTCACCTCACTCACACATTGATATCACATCATTAGGAGAGTTAGGGTGATCCAGAATATCTTCTTTTGGATTCTTCTTGTTTTTGGGTCTTTGCATGAGAGATACTATTGTATATTCTGACGAATCTATATAGAATAAGTTTGTTGGGTTTTTCTGCCCCGATAGGGTTTTCCCAGGATAAATTTGTTGTGTACTTTTGTTCATGTTGTGCGTGTTTATCTTTCATTGATCCATATTGTTATTGCACTTAAAAATCTAACAAAAAGTAGATAAAAATTTCTCTTGGGATGATTGTAGAATAAGGAAGCAAAGAGAAAAAAGGGAGCAGGACTTTAATGAACTTTAATGAAGGGGGAGGGATATGTAAATGTTTTTTTTTTAGTTTATGGGGAAAGGGGAATAGAAAAATAAATGGAATAGGAAACTTTGTTTTTGAATTTCCTTTTTTCTTTTTTTTAAGCAATAAATTAAAAAGGGGATAAGCTTTTGAAAAGGGGGGTATCTTTTCTTTATTAAAATTGGAGGACATTGGCGATTTTGCACTAGGAGGTGTCAAGAGGAGAATTTTGACTTTTCGATCATAGGTGTGGAAACAGTGACACTGATGAATACAATGGACGAGTAACTTGAGGATGCCAAATTGGAAACATTTCATTGATGAGACACAAAAGACTCTAACATGCCGAAACTTTGACTGAGTGCCAAAAGGGTCAAACAATGACAATTTTGTCCAAACAAAATATGAGCACAATTAGAGCGACAAGACAGATGCAATGAAACCAAATCCATGACATAATGATTCCTGGAAGGAAAGACAACAAATCTCTGAAAAATGACTTGACCACAACATGGTGATGCATGAGACGCAACCTAGCAAGTATTCTGAAAGGGTCATCTAAAAGTGAAAATGGAAAAATGAGGTATGGACATGACGAGCAAATCACTTTGGAATTTATGGTACAGACGTAATGATATTGTGAAAAATTTCACTAGGTTTTCCTCTAGCATCTTGTTCCAACAATTTAGAATCATGTCAATGTTGCACATCAACATCTAGCCCAACAAAAAAAAACGAAACACAATGGCACATGATGAACCCGACAAGACTGACCATCAGGACAAAGATGTAACCATGAAGCAATTATATGCACTCATTTTCATCCCTGAAAAGGGAAGGAAGTGAAATGAGTAAGGCTAGTATTCCATAATGGATGAAGCAAAAAGAATTTTTCGGAAACCAAAACATAAATCAAATAATAGTTCAACATACCCCCATGATGATGACTAGGAACCGCTCAATAGTTCCACCCTCTCCATGTCATGTTGTTTTTAGTATATCAAAGATGATCATTATCATGCATAGTTTAACATAGAAACAATCTGGTGAAAGAGCATAGTCGCAAATTGCAATTAAAGACATCAAATTCCATTATCTTATTTGGGCAATTGCGAAAGTAGATAACATAAAAGAAACTAGCTAAGCGAATGAAAATACTAAACTAGTAAAATAAGGACTACTAAACTAATGAAATGAAACAAATGCATAGCATGAAAGTAAAATGACCTACGACTAACATGCAACCTACTCCTACTTCTACGAACTAAGGAAAACAGATCATGCAAGATTCCTTTTGTTGTAAAGGAATACATCGTTAATGCCACGACTATTGTTCAAATTTTGATTATCCTAAAAAATTTCATCATGAACACTCAAAACCAAGATGGATTTGGTTGTGAAGCTCAAAAAATAAAAGTTCCTACTACTTGAATAAAATAAAGTAAATGCAAATGATATGGGTTAGTAAGAATGGAAAATTGATCAACCCATGAATCCAAAATGTAATCCTTGAAAATTATCATGGGATTTCCACTGTGCACCTCATCAACCATGTTGGATTGATTTGGAATAAAGCACTCGATATTATCGACATTAATTGAATTGACATTGATTAGAGCCTCATCAATCTATTTATCGAATCATTATCTATGACAATGAATTGTTCATTATTGATTGACTCAGGATAAAGGAATTCAATTTATTCTTCATGAACAGTGATTGTAATAGATGCATTGGTTCCATCATGATTAGATTGATTAAGAATAATGTGATTAATTTTTCTTCAAAATAAAAAATATTAAAAGGATCTTCATCAATGGGATGCAATTTAACATGAGATGAGACTTCACTTTTAAAAATGACATGCTCATTTGGATTATAAGGTTGCATGAATTCATCTTTCTTGTTAAGTGAATAAAGATCATCAATAAGGTCAATTCAGTAACCATTGTGGATGGAAAGAGGGCTTTCCTACAAGATTCAAAATCAACTATAGCCTCATGAAAATCATTGTTCTTTCCCATGATTGTAAAAGAATCAAAATCTTTGTCAATCAAATCATGAGTGAATAGAGTGGTGAAAGACTCGTCAAAAGAATCATTTTTAATGTCATCCAAGTCTAGAATTCTATTGTCGAAAAGAGGAGGGAAAAATTTATCAAGGTCATGCCGGGCTGCCTCCTAGAAAGGATTGATCCTTTTTTATGATCATTATCAGAACAACTTTTCAAAGGGATTTGATTATCGAATAAGGTTTTGTGTTGAAAATTATAGAACTTTCCTTCAATTAAGGTCTTGTCATGTGATTAGGGGAATGGTGAATGTCACAAAAAGGTAAGGTAACATCCCCCTGAAATATTTGCTTGGAATTGGCTTGAAGAATATTATCATCGAAAGGGAGAAATTCATGAAAATCTTGTGCTAGAGGAGGGGTAATTGAGTTAGGAGTGTCAATAGTTTTCTTGATCATATCCCAAAGGGGGTATGGAAGTTGGTCAAAATCATCAAGAGAGAATTTGTTCAGCATATACTCACATTTCTTCCTATATTTGGCTTCCAAAAGCTTCTGCCATGTGTTTGGGTCATGATGATCATTGTAGAAGTCACACCAAGGCAAAGTATATTTTGAATTATCAAATTCAGTCTTGAAAAATTCAAAGATTTGCCCCCAACCATGGATAGAATGATGGGGTAAAGAAAGAAACCAATCAGAAGCCTTGCCTCGAAGTGTTTGTGGAAAAATACAAACTGTCAAAGACAGATTAAAAACTCGATTCCTATGACAATATTTGAAGAATTTTTTGATGTGATATTTAGGATTCGCGTGAGGTAGATCTGTGAATTTGGGGAGGGTGGATGAAAAACACTAGAGTTCAGGATGGTAATTTGGAATACCGGGAACATCAACGGGAATAAGACAAGGCCACCAAATGTCAGTCATAATTTTACAAAATGTTAATTCAAAAGGATAGTTCGATAAGATTAACTCAAGGATCGAATGCAAGGAAAGATATGAACATTCGATCCCCAATATGGTCACCATTTTTGTTGATGCTCAAAATGACATGGTTTGAGAAACAACATTGTAAACACCTTTGGAGGGTTGTTCAATGGGAGGATGGGGATGGAATCTTGGGTTGCATTTAGAGCCCTCAAACAGATAGGATCATAAAGGTTGATCAATAGAATTAAGTTCATGAATAGATGGAAGCGAGATAAGATATGCATTAGCAAATACTAGAATCATTTCAAAACAAGAACGTCAATCCATTAATGAAACTAAATGCAACCGATCTAACCATGTGTGTGTTAAATTCTTACAGAAAAATTAATTAATTGACTCAGTGACTAGTGTTGTTTATGAAGCATCTATAACCCTTCCAACTCAATCATAGACAAACTGTGGATCCATGACTGGTCCATGTGGCACTCATTCCTCTTCGAACGATGTGGTATAGAAACTTGGTCAAGCAATTCAAGAGTCCCTATATGTGTTTATCTATTTCCATGCTGCTATCAGTTCTATGTGTTATCAACACACTCTAAAGCTTTGGTGTGGCCTAAATTGATAAAGGAGAGGATGTTTACACTTCTTGCTTTCATGTTTGCTTCCCTTCATAAACCTTGTTCCCACATTATTTGCACATTGAGGGAGCTTCATTTTGGGTTTTACATGCATTTGAATTGGAGGGAGTGCTATATATTTTGACGTCCCTATAGAAGAGTCCTCCTTTCAACAGTCAACACGTTTTTATTATTTAATCTTCCACTGTGTGCCACGTTTGCAAGTTGATTTCGTTGTCATTCCATGGTTGTTGGATGATTTGCATGGTGTTATGCCCCTTTGTCTATCAGTTTCCATTGCAATGATCACTATTGCATGGTCATGCCTGTTGGCCATTTTTCATTTCTTCACATAGGCCATTGATTGGCCTCTCCGAGTTTTCCTAGTGCATGGGTGCCTATGCATGAAATGGACCTCTTCACCAAGCCATCATGAATTCACCTCCTCAACTCTGTTGCGTTCCATGTTGGATGGAATTTCATCATTTCCTATCGGGTGCTAGGGTTCATACATGGTTTCAATGATGTGTGGTCTGCATACCATTGTATTTGGGCACTCAACCATCCATCTCATGCCACCTCCTTATGTTCTCCTCTAGTTTGTTGTTGCAGGTGCAGTCTAACTTGATGCTTTTGGATAATACTAGGAGATTTTTTTTCCGGAAACACGTACACTTACAGGGAAACCTTCTTTAATATTGGCGAGGAGATGAATTAACAACTCTTAAGGGTTAATTTTACAAGACAAGGGATCATTCCTTATTTTATTTTTGCAACAGGGAGGATAGAGCACTTAGGGAAAAAAGAGATAAAAATAAATAAAAATTTCTTTGGGGATGATAGTAGAATAAGGAAGCAAAAGGAAGAAAGGGGAGGAAAAATTTAATGAAGGAGAAAGGATAGGTAAATGCTTTTTTTGCTTTATGGGGAAAGGGGAATATAAAAATAAAGGGGATAGGGAAATTTATTTTTGAATTCACTTTTTTATTTTTATTTTTTTAAACAATAAAGAATAAAAAGGGATAAGCTTTTGAAAAGGGAGGCATCTTTTCGTTATTAAAATTGGATGACCTTGGAAATTTCATGCAAGGAGGTGTTAGGAGGATAAATTTGACTCTTTGACCATTGGTGTGGCAATAGTGAAACCAATGAATATGATGGGAGAGTAAATCGAGGATGCTAAATTGGAAAATTTTCATTAACAGGGAACAAAAGACTTTGACTTTTTGAAACTTTGACTGAATGCTGAAAGGGTTAAACACCTATAATTTTGGCCAAACAAAATATGAGTGTAATCAGTGCGACAAGATGGACACAATGACACCAAATCCATGACATGATAATTCCCAGAGAGAAAGAAAACAAATATCCAAAACTTGACTTGATTGCAACATGGTGATGCATGAGATGCAACCTGTCAAGCTTACCGAAAGGGTCATGTAAAAGTGAAAATGGAAAAATGAGGTATGGACATGACGAGCATATTTCCTTGGACACAATGGTACATATGAAATGATCTTGTGAAAAAGTTCACTAGGTTCACCTTTGGCATGATCATGTTCTTACACTTCAAAATCATGTTGATGTTGAGCATCAACAATGACTATATGAGCTATCTCATTTTTTCATATCCCATGACATCGTATGTGTACGCAAATCTATTAAAAAAATTGATTGGTTGTAATATATTTGGAATTAACAATCTAAACCAATTTAACAATTGGTTGGTTGCTATCAATATTTTGTGACAATGAAGCATACCAACTTTCATGACTAACATTGAACAATAAATTGTAGCCTTTATACCATTGCTACAATTGTTATGCAATTGAAATTGTTCAGAATGAACTTAGAATAAATAGAATTAGAGTATTGGCTGTGCTTTCTCACTACCTCACCTTTCTTTCAAATCTCCAGTCTACCTTTATAGAATCCCAAGTGAGAAGGCGAGGAGTCACCAGTGTCCATTGATTTGTTTATAATTATTTTTCTAAGGAAATAAATTCAAAATTATGGGGAGTTTAAAGGTTAGGATAGTCAAAATTTCTAGGATTACAGGTCACCTAGAGGGTCTCTTAAATAATGTCTATTTTAGATTTCAACCCATCCATGGATTGCAAAAAAAAACTCATATAATTGATGCATGCAACTAACTTTGTATAGCATTGGATGCATACTGGAAAAAGCATATAATTGATGCATGCAACTAAATTTGTATAACATTGGATATATAGTCAGAGTAAATAAATTTCTGAGCATTAAATATTTTTATTCAAAATCCCTAAGATACTTCATCAACTATCTTATCATGTTCATATTATAAAACTAAACAACCCATGGAAATAATCTCATGAGACAAATCTTTAAATATACTAGCTTGAAAAGGTAGGGTAATTTCTAGTACATTAACTCCTTCCCGTAAGATTCTAGCTGCCAAATCTCTATTTGGTGTTGGAATTAAGGAGTTTAATTATATGGCGAAATATTCATCATTAAGGGGTGCTTGATTATCTAGTAATAACAAGATTTCATACAAGGCATCAAGGTTGGAAATAATCTCATGAGACAAATCTTTAAATATACTAGCTTGAAAAGGTAGGGTAATTTCTAGTACATTAACTCCTTCCCGTAAGATTCTAGCTGCCAAATCTCTATTTGGTGTTGGAATTAAGGAGTTTAATTATATGGCGAAATATTCATCATTAAGGGGTGCTTGATTATCTAGTAATAACAAGATTTCATACAAGGCATCAAGGTTAATAGGGAAAATCACTCAAGTTCCATTAAAGGACATGATTCTCCTATATGGTTATAAACCTTCATACGCATAACAATGAATTCAAGAAAATGACAGGTAATCCGAATAATCGCTTCAGCTATGCCACATTCCCAAATAGGAATGGTCTCACAGGAATTCTTAGCTCTTCTATAGGAAGTTTCAAAAAGTTCATAAGTGGTTTGTCTGGTAAGAAGAGTGGTGTATTTAACCTAATCATTGGAAATAGTATCATGGTAATCATACTGACCTATCCTTGGTGTGATCTAAAGACATGTTCTATGATGTTAGTAACAATGGGAATCACTATAGATCAAATGATCAAGTGTATCAGTGGAAACAATACTAGACTAATGACATATACTAGCTTGAATACTAGTAATCACATATGATTAGTAACATTGATATATGCTATATAAAAGGCATATACTCCAATACCCCTATCTAATAGCATATGAAACAAGAGATTAATGTAATGAATGATATTGTTATGAATAATTTATATTAAGGGAAAAAATACGTTGAGTTGAAAGATAACATTTCCCAAGTAGTAGTATTGGGTGTGTTGAAATTGACTTGGGCCCATAGTAGTATTGGTTGTGATTTGATCATCCCATAAAGCAAAGTTGAGTTTTGAATGCGAAACTCACTTATTTCCTTGAACTATTCTCTTATGGATCCAAATCATATTTTGATTTTTTGTTTCAACCAATCCATTACACTGAGATTAATTGATGGAAGACTAGTAAATGAGCATCTCGATGGAGGAAATGCCAATGATAATCTACCTATAAAACTATTGCTACAATAGTTTTGACAAAAAAGTGACCTCCAAAAACCACTGAATGACAATGTTCAAGTGTCATTTGGGCTTGATCAAGAGTAAGGTAATGAGTCAAAAGTCCATCAAGGTTCATCCTATAAAGGATTTGGCCTTGTAATACATACATTAAAGGAAATTTGGATGAAAAATTGGCCTCCTAAGGAAAATGATAAAATAATGCCATGTGGACATTTTTTTATACTATTTCACTTTTATCAAAGTTGCCCACGGTTATTTTGCTTTTATCAAAGCTATCTTAGATATATATATTTTATATTAAAATCAATTTATGAAGACAAAGTTCAATGTGGTGTTTTCACCCAAAATAAGGAAGGAAAATCAAGTACAGAGTATCATCTTAAAAGTTATAAGACCCAACTTTGCATCGTGTATAATATTATTATAATATATTAATTTTAAATAATATTATTATATATTAATATTAATATTAATTACTAGTATATATTACTTATAATATATTATATATTAACATTAGTTATGGTGGAAACATAATCATTGATGTTTGGATTAATGTTCACTATTCACATTCAAGGTAAATCAAAAGTCTAGGTGAATAGGAAAAGTCATTGGAGAAGACTATTAATCTCTCGGGAGTTCAACAGTCACCTTGGAATATGAAACCAAGGGAAATCTCATTTATATAAATATGTATATTATTAATGATATTAAAGTGTTCTTTCATGCCAAACTTTTATGTCTTTTGTGTATTATTTCCTATTTTCCCATTTGGGAACCTAACAATGGTATCAGAGCTGTTATAATTCATGTGGCCTGTGCACTAATTCATTTAATTCTCGTGAGTGTGTATCATTTTCCTGCCATAAATTTTGTGAGATTTGGCATTATGAGATCATACTTTTGGATTCTTGTGCTCTTAATATATTTATGTTGCAGTCTTCCTGCCATCTGATCAAAGCCTATTTTGAGCCTTGGCATTTGATTCTTTGCACAATATTTTACTTCTACCATAACTCCTACTCGCCAGTCCTACCATCCTACACTCTAGTATGCTGGATTATTCTTATTATATGTTATTCCCTGGCCCTGCATATTGCTGAGAATCATTATTCTGTTAGAAAAATTACGTTTCTTTACATGCAGAATAAACTTTTAAAGAATCGAAAAGAATTAATAATGTATGCCGTCAGGATCATACCTCCAGCCATTGATGCTGCTCACACTCTTATTTGATATTTTGTTTAAGGCAACCGTTCCGTATGGCACTTCCAAACTCTGCTTACTCTGGATTGATGGTGTAAAAACTGAAGGAGATTGAGTTAGCAAGTTTGGGGACCAAACAGAAGTCTTTATAGCCCAGCTTCCATCAAACTTCTTTTGGCTATGTGTCAATTGTTCCACAGATCAAGGTAGAGAACCGTTAAGGGAGTTATGGACCATTCCCGGAGCTCTCAACGAGAAATCAGTTATTTCCTTAATTATTAGGAAATGAGTTGAGGAGCTGTTAAGAGAGCTTACATATTCTCCTCATGTCTGAGCGTTTTTCCTATCCTTGTGCTGCATGAGACTTCTCGATCTCTCCAATGTTCCTCTCTCCCATGCATTGATATTGTTGCACTGTTGGTGCATTATATATTGTTGGACTATTGTGTTGTGTTTCACCATGGTTAGAGCTATCATTGAGTTGTTGGTTCTATTGATGTGTGAGGAGCTCCTTGAGAAACCCTAAACTGTACGTTGGATATTTCATTGTAGAGCTGCGACCCTCCTTTTGGAGATGTTTCTTTGTGTTGGATGGTATTACTGCATGGATTCATATCTATCATGTACCCTATCCCTCTCTCCACCGGCGTGATTTCTCTCTAAAATGGCTCTATGTTTGATGAATGAAGGATAATTGGATTTTCCCCTACACATGATTGTCTGGAACATATCATTATGGGAACCATTATTTTCTCATTTTATGCGACATGCGTCCTATGCACAATAAGAACATCAACAACAACGTCCCCTTCAAGAAGATTACGAGAGCCATTATGAAGTTTGGCGAGGTCTACGAGCAGTTCGAGAATTAGAAACTCCAGCAGTTCATGCTTCTGGAACATCAACGTGTGGAATTCCAGAGATGAATTCCTTCTTTGATGCTAAGAATCAATATTGTTCCAAGGAAGTATGACTGCATTTTTGTTGATGGGTGGATTTATGCATTGAGAATGAAACTCTCTTTGTGTGAACCGCTAACAAAGAGAATCTGAGCAATTTTTGTTGGAAATTCTATAAGACTATTGACAAATAGAATCCCACTCTTCCAAAGTTTGACTGCTCATTGTTGCGTTTAAGGTTTTTGAGATTTGGCTACCTCTGGTGCACAAGTGATTCCCATATATTGTCCACGCCTCCTCTGCTGTGAGTAACAACTCGTGCCTCCACATAGGGGTTAGAGAATGTTGGTGGTGTAGTGAGAGTAAACTTCCCTCATGCATATATACACCCACTATATTTCCCTAATTCAAGCCCGTGACTTGTGCATGGGATACATGTCTTGTTTCATGGATGGAAACGATGTTGGATGAGAGGTTGGACCGCAACCTCCATTTGAAGCTGCGAGCACACAAAATGAAGATGTCTATCTTCTTGTTGAAAGTATTGCGTTGGTAAACTCCGATGGTGAGACTCATGTAGTGAACACTTCCAATAGAAGAAGATTCTATGGACGCTTGAAGACTGTATTATGGATATGAATTCTCTCATATCATGAACCCTAAATATTCATGAAAACCCTAATTTTCTAACCATTCAAATCTCTGCGTTGGTGTCTATGTGTTGATGTTGATTGTTGATCAAAGCTATGGAATGTGTAGCTTTGAGATGCTGTAGCTAGTGGTATATCTACTGTGTGGGCTCTCCTCCCCTCACGAAATGAAGCTGTGATTTGAAATTCTTCCTAGAGCTACGAGTTGTGAACGTTGTGAAGAACTCTCCCTATTGCGCGTAGAGCTTCCTGTGGTCTACATTCTCTATTGAATACCTCTCATTCCTTGTGTACACTCTCTTGGTGAACTATGTGGGGTGCGTGAGTCACTCTCTGCATGTAGTAAAGCTCACTCTCTGGAGTTATTGCTGCTTGAGAACTGGTATAAGTTTCCTCCCGCATTTGACTACGTTGGTATATGATGAATCGATGGTATTCTCTTGCATTGAAAGCAATGTGAATTTCATGGATATTGTGGTGTGTGAAGCTGCATACTGAAAATGGTGGAGGTATTTTGACCATGTGACCATTGGATACTATTGGCTATTTGATCGTGAGACCTCTTGGCATGATGCACCACTATGGAGTTGTTTACTGGATGCATGGTCATGAGTTGAAGCTACGTTGGTGTTGTGTGATGGTGACTTGAGCCTACTATTTGGGTGTTGAGAGACATGTGCACTGAGAACGTCGAGTCTCAGTTGCACCTATGGTCAAGCCCATGGAGAACAAGCTGTCGAGAACCGTCCTTTTGGAGGACTATGTTGAATTGCTAAAGATTGGTGGAAAATTGGCACTCGAAGCTGGCTTCCTGCACCATATACGTTGAATGCATCAAAAGTAAAACATGAAGGCTGATTTGATCAAATGTAGACTTCTACATTGTTGAATTCTAAATTGGAGCTGCGTTGAGCATCTCTTATTTACTTCGAAAGTTTCACTGGAATTTTTGTGTCGTATGCATTACTATTTGCAGATATTACATAATATTGCCAAGGTTGTATCATTTTATATAGTTCAATCGTTCCTCAGAATTTATTGTAGAGATATTTTTACTCACACTATTTGAGGAGCTAACTTATTGAATATTATTGTAGAGATATTTTTACTCACAGTATTTGAGGAGCTAACTTATCGAATATTGTGAGTGAAAGAACAATGAACTGTTTGAATACTAATAGCATTCCATTTTTGAAATTGTTACAGATTGCATCCTTGGAAGTTCACTAATATTTGAATTTATACAGTTATAGAATTAAATATAAGCACACTGTCAAATTAATAGCGTTACAAAATATGAATGTAATAGCACTACATAATTTTTATTTTTATTTTTGTAACTAGGGGAATCGACAATTGGAGATTGGGTTGGTACTCGCATGACACGGGGTCCAGGGATCCAATCCCGCTACCACTATACCCCTAGGTGCCCCACACACCCCGCAAGCATGGGACACGCACTACATAATTGTTTTTAATAGCGCTATAGAATTGTTTTTAATATTGTTACATAATTGAATTTGTATGATTTTGTAGAATAGCACTGCAAAAATGATTTTAATAGTGATACAAATTGAATTTGCATACCATTGTAGAATTAAATTTTTGTTGTAGAATGTGTATGTAGACCTGCATAGTGCACATAGTTTCTTGAAATGAACTGTGTATATGCAAGATTGACACCTCTTTTCTAGCCACTAGTTATCCTACAGTGACAGGCATTGTGAAAGATAAATTGCAGCTGGAGAAGATTTGAAACCTGTTTAGTCAAGCAAGCTTGCATATGTTGCTACAACTTCTACGAAGGAATAAAATTTATAGAACTATCCACATCATTTAGGTATAGTAAATTCCTCAATTCAACATCATTAGTGTAACTTGTAACTATGATTTGTTTGTAATTTCTAGTGTCTATTTTTGGTACTTGCATATGTGTTTTTTGTACAGTACCAAACTGAAGTTAAGTTGAATTATACATTGTATGTGGGTGAATTTTTTGCTGAGACACTTTTTAAAGTTTGAATCTACTGAAATATTGATTGTAAAGGGTGGAGTTGCAATAATCCCTTAGTCTGATTGATTCCTTGTACTTGGTACTACCTGCACAAGGAGGCCTCAAACCGTCCTCACCAAATATAATACAGAAGAAACATTAGAGTTTTTAAACACTCTAGTACATACATTTTTAGATGACTCAATCACAATCAATAAATACACACTCCAAACTATTATCAATCAACTGTATAATTTGAAAGCAAAAGAGGAAGATGCACAACACATTAATCAACATTCTGAACTAGTGATTTTTCATAATAACCCTTTGTTTGAAGATGATTCTTATCAGCTTCCAGAAAATAGTGAAATTATGTCATATGTTCAACTTATTCAGAGTCACATATGCCAACAGTGTGACTGAGTTGACCATATGAAAGATCAGTGTTTTGATCTTCATCCTTGTTAACATTGTAGGAAGAGAAACCATTCTTCAGATTGGTTTATGAATCTGAAGAAACCTGCAAGAGTAAAACTTGTAGTAGAATATTGTACTGCTTCTTACTTTGTACCTCAAAGTGGGGAACATGATGTTAATATTCAAGTTTTGAATTCCTTTCCCTCTGAAAAAAAAAATCATAGCCTTCCTCAAGTAAGTCACATCAAGCGATCCTGAGCCACAATGAGTTTGGGAGACCACCATATTCAAAGATGCATGATTATGAGATACATGTATTATGAAGATAGAAGAGAACCATGCCATAGAGTACTCATTTGTTTTGTGTCTACTTGTGACACCATGAGACTCTCCTCTCCTCACATTGTTCCTGATAGGGGGGAATGAAGATCGTAAAAAACAAGCAAGCGAGTACAAGCGATCCAGAACAAGCGATCCTGTGAAGAACTATGTTCGACCAAGATCTAGAGTTAGTGGTCATCCTAAAACCACCGATATAAAGAGAAACTTAATTTACAAAAAGACGGTGCAAGCTTCTAGCTAACTTACCTGGAAAAAGTTTGTCAAGTTGGAAATGTTCAGCAAGTGGTAGTTACTCACTTCCTGTTTTCAACTCTCCAGTTGATTTGTGGTCATCCTAAAACCACCATTCCAAACAAAACCTCTGAGACTTCGAGCCAAGTTCCAGAGAACCTCTAAGCGAGTGTTGTCTCCAAGTTCCAGAGTTTGTGGTCAACCTTAAACCAAATGCATAGTATAATATTCCAGTTTCTGTTAGCCCCTTCGGTTGATGGTCAGCCAAAACCACCCCTTCAGAGAGCACTTGTATTTAGCAGAATCGAATGCAATATTCTAGCTAACTTTCTTGGCAAATGATTGTCAAGAAGTAAATGTTTAGCAAGTGGTAGCTATCCACTTCCAATTATTCAGCTCTCTCATTTTTCTTTGACTCATATACACCATTTATATTCACTATTAATGTTCAAGGTAAGTCAAAAGTCTTGGTGAATAGGAAAAGTGATTGGAGAAGACTATCAGTCTCTCGGGAGTCCAATAGTCACCTTGGGATATAAAACCAAGGGACATCTCATTTGTATAAATATGTATATTATTAATGAGATTAAAGTGCGCTTTCAGGCCAATCTTTTATGTCTTCTGTGTATTATTTCATATTTTCTCGTTTGGGCACCTAACAAGTTATGATATTAGTTAAAGGTTATTGGACCCAACTTTTAATGGTATATAGTAATATTATGATATATTAATTATAGTATAATATTATTATTACTATTATATTTTATATATGGGCTATGTATTACTTAAACTATGGATGGGTATATTAGTTATTATTTTGTATTATATATTAGTTAAAAGTTATTGAACCCAACTTTTCACAGTGTATAGAATATTACAATATATTAATTATAGTATAACATTATTATATATTAGTTATAATATTAATTACTATTACTATTATATATTATATATTGGTCACGTATTACTTAAAAAGATGGATGTGTATATTAGTTGTGATATTAGTTAAAAGTTATTGGACCCAACTTTTCATAATGTATAGTAATATTAGAACATATTCATTATAATATAATATTATTATATATTAGTTATAATATTAATTACTATTACTATTATATATTGGTCATGTATTACCTAAAAGATAGATGGGTGTATTAGTTACTATTATATATTATTATAATATTAGTAAAAGTTATTGGACCCAATAATATTATTATATATTAGTTATCATATTAATTGTTATATATTATAGATGGGTCACATATTACCTAAAGTCGGTTAGCTTGTTAATTTCATTATCAATATCCAAGATAATTTTAGGCAGCTTGGGAAACGGGTAGACAAATTATATTATTAAAAAATTCCACTTATACCCAAATTATATAATACAAAATTGCCTCAAACATGTACCTCTTTTGAATTTTAAATCATTTTGATTGACTAATACATGATGACATAGAATTTGAATTAGGGTTGAAAGCCCATTTATATCCACCAAAATTAGAATCTACAAAACCTTTAATTTGTAAATTTGTATGTCTGTAGAAAGCAGAAGCATCTGAAGTGCCCCTTAAATATCTAAGTATCCACTTCACAACATTCCAATGCTCCTTACCAAGATTTGCCATGAATTGGCTAACAAATCCCTCTACTTGGGTAATATCCAGTCTAGTGCTCACCATGGAAAACATGAGGCTCCCTACTATTAATGAGTGCAATACATGAGGCATTCTTGTCTTCTATATTTCTGTGCTAGGACATCATTTTGAAGACAACTTAAAGTTTGCAGGAAGTGGGGTTGTAATCGGTTTTACATTCTGCATATTGAAGTGCTACACAATATTTTATATATATTACTTTTGACTTAACCAAATATTCCTAGTTGTTTTGTCCGTGTGTATCTTCATCCCTAGAATTTTATTTGTTTCTCCTAAATCCTCCATTTCAAGTGTCTTAGCTAATTGAGCCTTATGAGTGATTTTCTACACGTTGGGGCCTACAACTAGCATATCATCAACATACAATAGCAAGATAATAAAACTTTCATAATCAAACCTCTTATAATATGCACAATGGTCAACTTCACTTCTACTGAAAGCTTGGATCTTCATGAAAGTGTCAAATTTTATGTACCTTATCCTTGGTGCCTATTTCAATCCATACAAATATTTCTTGATTTTTCAAACTAAATGATCTTTTCCTCTTTCTATGTAGCCTTCAAGCTTATCCATATAGTTTTCTTCCTTGAGATCACCATGTAGGAAAGCAATGTTTACATCTAGTTGCTCCAACTCTAAATCCTATGATGCTATAAGTGAAAGTAAAACCCTTACAGTGTTAAGCTTTAGAAATAGAGTGAAGATTTCATTAAATTTTATAGCTAAATTATGTTCATAAGATTTTACCACCTTTTGGATTTATAATGTTCTAGAAACCCATCATTGTTCTTATTTACTTTATACACCCACTTGTTTCCAACAACCTTTCTTCCTAGTGGGATATACACATGTTCCCACGTTTCATTCCTATGTAGTGATTTTATTTCTTTGTCCATAGATTTCTTCCATTTATCTACATTCTTAGATTCTCTAGCTTTTTGAAATGAACTAGGTTCAACATCATTAATTAACAAAGAAAAAGAAGATTGAAAATCAAGAGAATACCTTTATGGACATATATTGGGACATGTTTATGTAATATACCGATTTTGACCCTATTGCATTAAAATTGTAAATGATGTAAATATAATTATAAAATCGTGGTGAGGAGCTCAAGGCTAAGGCCCCACCATCGATTTAGCGTTTTATGTATCGATAATTAAAAATCGATGCATATGGTTCTTGTGCTAGCCAGGCACAATAGAAATTACAACATCATGTAAATATGCATTTTAATAAAATACCCTCAACTAGATATGCAATGCAACGAGTATGGGGGCATTATTTTTATAAGGAATAGGGAGGAAAAATATTCAAAAACCCTTGAGCCAATAGTGTCAAGCCAAGTGTCAATGAGAGAACCCATAAATCCTCAACTACCCATTTTGACTTGTGCACCCAATCATTTAATTCTTCCAAGAGTTGGTTGAGGTAGTTAATGCTTTAGGAATGGAGAGGTATGGCTACTCAATTTCATGTATGGGAAAGCCATCAATTTTTTAAAATCATGTTTGGATCCTTGGGAAAGAAAACACCCACGAAATTGCTTCCCCATCCATTATTCATCCATCATTTTTTCTCTCCCACGCGTTCTGGGCTCGCTGGATGTTTTCCCTCACCTTTTTCCCTCATTTTCCACAGCTGGGAAGTTTTTTTTATGTTGCAGAGTGACTAGGAGGAAGGGAGTCACGATTTGGGGGTTTATAGAGGTCATTTTCTCCCCTTGAATTCCCATATACATGTTGTGAAATCGATTTTTCTCTGCAAGGGTTGAATCCCCCTCTAACAGTTTGTTTTTGGGTGCCCACGATTTTGGAAACCACATTTTGGGCATCCCATAGTTAAAACATTTTTCTTCATGCCCAACACTTGTGTTTTGCTTTTATGTGCATCCTTGTTTTGCTTTGAACTTAGGAGTAAGAAACTAGGAGTGGAAGTGGATTAGAATTGGATTGATAAACCTAGTGAAGAGAGTAACTAGTGAGCCCAGGATATAGGTACTCTATATCCCCCTTTATGACACATAAGAGCAAGAAAGGATAAGAAAATACCTCTGTTTGTAGGGGAGAATGCATTTGTTTTGATTATATAATGAAGTATTTTAGAGATGATTTTTCTTATGATTAAAAGCGTTTTATGTGCTAATTATATGAAAATAGGTATGCATGAGTAGGCCGCGGGTGATCTGGAAAACAACAAGTAAATCAAACTCAAGATTGAAGATCACGAGTGACTCAGCGCTCACATTTTCGCGATTTATAGAAAGAACTCCTGTTAACCAGGATCGTTATTTACAATGTAGAGCTAAATTAGAATTAGGAATAAATACGGACCTCTCGAATAGCAGGGGGGGCATGTTGACATTTTTGAGAAACAATCTTCAATATATTTTGTATTTGAGACAGTTTTGTTTTAAGTTTTTCTGAAACATGAAGTTATGATTTGATAATGGAAGACCAATGTTATAATTATTTGAGTTTATAAGTCTCTTTTCCTCCTGAAATACGTGTTGGGGAGGGCCCCCTCAATACGTAGATCGGGAGTCTCGTGTTTCAATATAGGTATTTCTCATGCATTTTATTAATTGTTTCAATCATCATGATGTGTGAAAGTACTTTGATATTTGTTTAGGCATTAGATTCTAATTTCAATACAAATGATTTTCCTCTGTAGTTCGATAACTCTGTTTTCGTAGTTCTGTAACGCACTGTCCGTAGTCCTATGTGTGTCATCCGTGCAGGCATATTTTATACCTGCGTTCCAACATTTTTATACCATTTCTAGATAACTATTCAAATCTATGATTTCACGTATGCTCTCCTTAATTAAGTTTGATCACATAAAGGTTAAATATTTCAATATCTAATTTGAATAGAACAGAGTTTAATCGCTTTCAATATTTGATTTGGTAGACATAATTTGATTGTTTTCAACATTGAAATTCCTAGATTAAATTTACCAATTTTCAACATTCAATTCCTAGAATAGATTTTACCAGTCTTTTAGCATTCAATTCCTAGACTAAATTTCCAGTTTTCCAGTATTCATTTCCTAGAATAAATCTATCATTTTTCAACATTTTTAATTCATGGATTTACATACTTTCATATTTCCTGCTTCTTAGTTTTTAGAACAATACTTCCATTTCCCTTAGAAGCATTCTTTAGGATACATTGAACATTCTGAACGACAAAGACCACCCTATAGTGCACATATAGTGCTTAGCATCTCTTAAGTTTGTATGCTTCCTGGTTGATAATTAAAGTATACTTCCGGTATAGCTACCCTAATTAGGTACCCATTCCTAGAGTCCACCACTTTTTGGCGTCGTTGCCAAGGAGGTGCTTAATCTATAGGAGACATTTAAAAAAATCATAATTTTTTTTACCATGAATTCCTCGACAAAGGAGGGATAGGTTTGGACACTTTCTTCCTAACCTCCCTATGAGTAACAACAATTCTGAACATTCTCAATTTTAATTCCTTAACTCTGAAGACAAAGCTGATTCCAACTACGATCCAGGATGAGATCATTTCTTTGCAACCTCTAGCTCAAACGATACTATGGTAGAGGAAGAGGATGAACATAGAGAACTGTTTACTTTTCCCATTAGTGTATCTCTTGGGGATGCCAGAATGAATAATATCAACCCTAATAACCTGCCAAAATTCCATGGCTTAACTTTAGAAGACCCTAAAACATTTCTATTTGAATTTGAGGTTGTTTGTAGGTCTTTTGGTTATACTACTAATGCACAAAAACTGAGACTCTTTCCTTCTACATTGAAAGATCTATCACTTAGATGGTTCATGAGCCTGGAAGGGAACAGTATTTTTACCTGGGACCAAATGAAACAATCCTTCCTAGAAAAATATAGGGACTAATGTAAGGCAAAAGATACAAGAGATGAAATATTCAGGATGCAACAAGGAGAAAGAGAATCCCTAGAAGACTATGCACAATGCTTTCAACTCAGCTACAAAAGAGCTAGTCACTACACCCTAGATCAGTAATCACTGAAACTTGTCCTTATTAGAGGAATCAAAGAAGAAAATCTAGAATTCTTAAACCTATTAGGAGACGAGGATATATTCTAGAAAACCTATAATCAAATCCTACAAATCTTCAAGAATTATTCTCGATCCAGAAAAGGTAAAACTAGGACACGAGATACACATCAAATTACAGGAGGATCATCATATTCAGGACCAAACCTCACAAAGTCTGATTTAGGAAATATTCTTGATGATATGAAAACTGATATCCTTCAGTCCCTATAAATGCAACTAGATGCACTCCAAATAAAGAAGAAACATGATGAGATAAACCAAGCACTGGTAGTGTTTTTCCCACGCTGCAGAAATAAACATGAAAAGGGACAATGCACATTGAACACAATAGAAATATGTGTCCTCTGCACTGATGATCACTCTACTGATAAATTCCCTCTACTGCCATCATGCAAAGCTGCCATTCGAGATCCTACATCTGAAGGTACTATGGAACAACTATGTTTTGTTAATCAAAGAAGAAACAATTTTGCTAGGCCCTTCTAGCCAGCAACCAAGCATATTTTAACCAAGGAATTAATCAACAAAATTGGAACCCCTCAGCCCCAACAACATGGCCAACTCAAGTAGCTCCAAACCAGTGGCAACAAATCCAAACATTGTATCAACAACCATATTATACACAGCCTTATTATCCCTACCCCCCACCTTTTTCTCAGCCACCAATGAATTATGGGAATCCATATCCTTATTTAGCAAACTGGAGTGCTCCATTACAGCAGCCACTCCTCATGCCGCCCCCATAGAACCAACCACCTTGCATACCACCCCCAATTCCTTCCCAACCAGTTCCAAACCCAAACAACAAAAGATCAAGACAGCAACAACCCTATAACACTGAAGTAGTGCAATTCCCTACATATGTCGTGGATACGCTTGAAATAAATGAAATTAATCTCAGATCTGGTAAAACATTGCAAAACACCCATCCACAAAATAATCAAGAATAGATCAATCATGAACATATAACACAACCTGAACCACAACAACCAGCTAAGACACACTCTCAGGAAGAAGAAAATTGACCATGAATACCAAACAAAACCCCCCCATTTCCTTAGAAACTCATGCAAAGCACCAGAGAGGAGGAGGAGAACACTATCCTTAACGAATTAAGGCATTTGAACATCCAAATCCCCATTTTACAAGCAATAAGAGACGTACCAACCTGTGATAAATTTGTTAAAGAAAATTGCTTAAAACGACCTGATTGAAGAAAACGTGACCCGCCAACTATAAACGTAGTGGGACAATTAGCAAATTTAATGTTGGGTGTCATTTTCAACCCCAAATACCTTGACCCAAGTAGTCCAGTCGTCAACATAACCATTAACACCAAACGTATTGCAAGCAGCCTAATTGATTTAGGGGATGCAATGAATGTAATGACAAAGGAAACAATGATAGCCTTAGGACTCCAATCGATTATCATACCAACCAGTACCGTGCTGCAGCTTGCTGACACATCAACTATAAAACATGAAGGAATGCTTGAGGATATCATTATCAACATAGAATCCTGGGAGTATCCAGTTGATTTCATAGTTATAGAGGTGAAGAGTAAACTCAGTGGATATCCAATAATCCTAGGGAGGCCATGGCTAGCAACAATAGACACCTAAAGAGGCTGTAGATATGGCAACATGACAATCACCAGTGGGCAGGCTAGAAATAAAATCACAATTTATCCTCCAGCAAGAAAATCGACAGACATAGAATATCAGAATTGGACAGATGACTATAATGATATAAACGACAGAAACATACAACCTGTTCTTACCATCGAAACTGCCCTATCTCTAAAAGCTATTGATGAAGACAGTCATTTAGATAGATTTATTCAAAATGCATCTTCTAATCATGATATTCTTGAAGTTTTTTTGAAACAAATCAGCAACAGGGAGATAAAAATTCACCCCACAACTCTGACATAATGTGGGCAGAAGTGCTCTCACTTGAACAACTGTCAACACGGATCAAAATAGTTGAGATCATGCCTGGAAAGACAGTTAATATTAACTCCAATTTGGAGCCAGAACAAGAGCATCAATTAATGAAGGTACTCTCATAAAAGAACAAGGCTTTTGCATGGACATACACCGACATGAAGGGTACCCACCCAGACATTTGCAAGCATTACATATATATCAAAGAAGGCATTGTACCCATCAGACAACCTCAAAGAAGGATGAACCCAACATTAAAGGAAATAGTCAAATTGGAATTACAAAAGTTATTGGATGCAGGGTTCATCTACCCAATCTCAAATAGTGAATGGGTCTCACCATTGGTAATATTCCCTAAGAAGGGAGGAAAGTGGAGGATCTGTGTGGATTATAGAGAACTCAACAAGGCAACTAAAAGAGACCACTTCCCGCTACCATTCATTGACCAAGTATTGGACACACTGGCTGGAAATAAATTCTTCTCATTTTTAGATGGATTTAGTGGATACAACCAAATCCTAATCCACCCATCTGATCAGGATAAAACCACATTTACATGCCCATGGGGAACTTATGTATACAGAGTGCTACCCTTTGGACTCTGTAATGCCCCAGCAACATTTCAAAGGGCCATTTTGAGCATATTCTCTGATTTTATCAATGATCAGATGGAAGTCTACATGGATGACTTCACACCCTATGGCCAAAATTTTCACCAGGCATTACAACATCTTGAATTAGTCTTAAAAAATGCATTGAAATGAACTTATGTCTGAGAAATGATAAATGTAGAATGTTGATGCAAGAGGGCATAGTGCTGGGACACCATATCTCACAAAGAGACATTGAATTTGATCAAGCAAAAGTCACAGTCATTAGGACACTTCCACCACATGTCAAACAAAGAGATGTGCGAAGTTTCCTTGGGAAAAAAAGCTACTACAGAAGATTTATAGAAAGTTATAGCAAAATTGTTGCACCTATGTTTTCTCTTCTAACAAAAGATACAAAATTTATCTAGACCAAGAATTGTATGTCAGAATTTGACAACCTCAAAGAGAAGACAATCACAGCCCCAATACTCCAAGGACCCAGTTGGACACTACCATTCCACATACATTATGATGCTTTAGATAAAGCCATTGGGTTAGTCCTTGGACAAGAAGAATAAAAGAGACCATATTCCATATATTACATTAGCAAAAACTTGGCAGGAGCTGAACTCAATTATACAGTCACAGAAAAGGATTTTTTGGCTATCATACATGCAATAAAAAAATTCAGGCACTATATCATTGGATACCAATTCTTTGTCCACAACGACGACTTAGCAATCGGGTACCTTATGAACAAACCTACTACAAGTGCTAGAATTATTATATGGCTACTCCTTTTGCAAGAATTTGACATAACAATCCTGGATAAGCCAGGAAAACTTAATGTGGTAGCATATTTTCTGTCTAGACTAACCCATGGACAGGACAATGAATTGGTAAATGATAACTTCCCTGATGAGCACCTCTTTGCAATCTCAACAAAAATCCCATGGTTTGCTGACATAGCAAACTACTTAGTATCTAGTAAATTTCCACAACATTACAGCTACCAAGAGAAGTGCAGAATCATAAGACAAAGTGCAACTTACACATGGATATAAGGGATGTTTTTCAAAAAAGGGCTAGACCAAATATTGAGAAGATGCATCAGAGAAGATGAAGTCCATGACATACTGCATGCCACTCACAATGAGCCATGTGGAGGACATTATGTTGCAAAGAGAACAACTTATAAAGTATTACAAACTGGATATTATTGGCCAACACTTCACAAGGACTCCTATGATTATGTATCACATTGTGATGATTGTCAACGAATGGGGAAACCTACACAGAGAGAAGAAATGCCTCTACATCCCCAAATATCTTTGGAAGCATTTGATAAATGAGGATTTGATTTTGTTGGTCCATTTAACCCCCCATCAAATCAGAAAAGCTATATTTTAGTATGCATTGACTACCTTACAAAGTGGGAAGAAGTGGCAACACTTGCAGCAACAAATGAAACAAATGTGGCAAACTTTTTTATAGAACAAATATTCCACATATTTGGAGTTCCAAGAGAGTTAGTGTCTAACCAAGGAACACAGTTTACATCTAACCTCATCGAGGACCTGCTTAGAAGAAACAATGTCAAACATCGAAGGTCCTCCTCCTACCATCCTCAAGCTAATGGTCAAGCTGAAGTGACAAACAGGGAACTAGAAAGAATTCTGACAAAGACAGTACAACTACACAAAAGAGATTGGGTAGACAGATTGAGTGAAGCAGTTTGGGCTTATAACACAACATGGAAGACAACAATGGGATTTACCCCAAATGAGCTGGTATATGGAAAGAAGATAATGCTTCCCATTGAATTTGAAATCAAGACATTGAGAATTGCGACCAATTTAAACATGGAACTCTTAGAAATTCAAGAGGAACGCATGCTATAACTAAATCAGTTGGATGAGCACCGCCAACAAGCCCTTAGCCACATTGAAATCATCCAACAACAGAGGAATAAATGGCATGACAAAAACATAAAGTTGAAGAAATTCAAAGAAGGTGATTGGGCACTACTATATGACTCCAGGTTTCAAATTTTTCAAGGAAACCTCACCACCAGATGGCTTAGACCCTATATCATTGACACAAGTATGACAATGGAGCAGTCAGAATTACAACAATTAATGAAACAAAATTCCCAATGTTGGTGAATGGACATAGACTCAAGCTATATAGGAAACCATAGTCCAGAGAGGAGTTCACACAAACACTCTATCACAAAAATCTAATGCTGATAGAGGACATAGATAATCACTGATTACTGTTAGAAAAACAAAAAATAAAAATAAAAATAAAAAAGAGAAAAAATGAAGAAAAGAAAAAATGAAAAAAAGGGAAAAAAGAGAAAAGAAAAACAAAAAAAAGAAAAAAGAAAGAAGAGAAAAAAAACACAAATTGATAAAAAAATTATGAAATCCGCTCAGGATTAAGTGCAGACAAGTACGAAGGGAGTAGATCTATACCAATATAGATCTACGGTTGCAAAACAATTTCGCAAATCCAAGATACTTGGTCTAATGTTTTTTCGATATGACCGGAATGATGTTAACATGACACACAAATCAATCATTAGATCAATACATGGAAACAAATCTACGGTCAATAGCTCTTGCGCAGATTGAACATGCACGAATAAATAATCTTATCAAATCAACGAAGTTTTCGTAGACTCCACATATGTCAACGGTGAAGATTTGATGAACAAGTGAATCTACGGTGGTCGTTCACTTCGCGGATACAACAAGCACGGGAAAAACAAAGTTCTTAAATTCGCAAAGTTTGGTAGGGACCGCGCTCTTGGACAATCAAGATGGGGATTGGATTCCAATCAATGGTTTACAAAAGAATCAAGTGAGCTAGCAAGCAAATTTCAACAAAGAGACAAACAAATCAAGTGAGCCAGCACGCAATATTCAGAAAATTAGAACTAAAATCAAGCGATCTAGAAAATCAAATCAAGCAAGCAAATGACAAAAATCAATTGAGCCAGCAGAAGAAATCATCAAAAGCATAACTATCGACATGACAAAAATAACTACATACATAGGCAAAATCTACTACAGAATCCCACTCCCATGCAAACAAGCCCACATCATCGACTCAAGTACGCTCGCATAACAGGTAATCACTGAACTCTTTGTTTTATTTTCAAATCAAATCATTCTCCTCACAAAATGGTTATTTTGCAAGTTGGGGACAACTTTTCAGTCAGTTCGGCGGCATGGTTCAGGGTAACCTTATTGATTCATGATGACCTACCTTAGCCATGTCAGGGAATGGTGAACTCCGTATCTCACTACTATATCCCCTAATGATCAAAGCACCAATACAATGTGCAATGATGTAAAGGAATGCAATGTGCAATGATGTAAAGGAATGCATAAAATGGCAAATACGATGCACAATCATGAGTATGAGTGCATAAAAATAGCAAAATAAGACAGCGGGATATGCAAGAAAACCCAATTAAGCAATACAAGTTTCTCAGAAAGAAGGATACTGAAGGAGGGCTCGTCACGCAGCCAACAAGCTTCCCACAAACCGACGATCGATTCGAAGAAGATGGGTAATTCATCCACCCTCAAGCTTTATAGTTTGATAAGTGTTTAGCAAAATCAGAAATGATGAAAGGTTTCAAGAAAGGAAAGCCAGAATACCACACATATCTATGGAAACCCGCAGGTGTTGGCCATCCTTCGCACGGCGGGATGGATGCCATTTATTATGGTCCTCAGAAGATCCAACACAGAAGTAGCCTTAGAATTTACCCAGAACCTGAAGCACATAAAGGAAGAACAATATGTCACTTAGGTGAGGGGACTACGCATCAGGCTCAATGAAGAAGCAATTTCAAAGTATACAGGATTTCCCATGGGGCTAGATTGGGGCAGAGATGATAGAGAAGCTAACCAGAGGGCGAAAGCAGCTTTCTTTGGACAGGGGGAAAGCTATGAGAAAGACAAGAACAGGGTTACAAGAAACACAATGCCTGCGCCCTGGGACGAGGTAGCTTCCATTGTCCTAAAGTATATAACATGTGCAAGTATGCTCAATTACATCCCAACCTTCCATTTCAGAATTTTGGAGCTCTTAAGACATAGGGGCCATATTAGATCAAACAATAATATCGGCATTCCCTGCTACCTTCTACGGTCTCTCTAGGAAATGAGCAAGAAGGTAGTAAAAGGGAAGGAGGATGCACTGGCTCACCATGGATTGATCAAGTTAATTATTTGTGAAGAATCGAAGGTGCAAATTCCATATCTCTTGTGGGAGGAATTTGTTCTGGTCTTAGCTAAAGACGTGCAAAGAATGAAGGGAATGCCTAATCCAATCATACCCTGGCCTCTAGATCAAAAGAAAAATCCACCTCGGCATCGGGATCTAAAAACACAAAATTGACCTAGACAACGATAACGAGGTCATGGATGATACTCTGATTAGAATAAAGCATTCAAAGGATGCCTCTTTCCCAAAAACCTCAGAGGTTTCTTCCAGCAAACAAGGGTCTGTACGACAGAGTAGAAGGTTGGCACAACAGAACAAAGCCAAGCATACAAAGAAGGAAGAAAGAGAGGCCAACCCCGTAATACAGGACCTATCTGACTCTGAATATTTCGGGGTAGAGCAGAATGACCCTTCTACACCTGTATAAGAAGATTCCTTCCAGTGGAACCCTGCAAATGAAAATGTAAACACTTGAATCAATGACTAGCTGACTGAGGCATTGGCCGAGCTGGAAAAAGTCAGAGAAGAGCTGGCTGCCTTAAAAATTGAAGCAAGGTTCCATAGAAGCCAACCAGTTTCACCAGCATCCCCACCATTTATACATGAAAAGACCCAAATATTAAAAATGTAGCATGCAGGGGAACTGAAGTTGGTGGAGCAGCAAAATTCAACACTAAAATAAAAATTGGGCCAAGCCCAGGAGGAGTTGGCTCAGAGAGATCAAAAAATTCTACAGTTGGAAGTTACCTTAACCACCACTACCAAAATTTATGAAGATATATTGGGGCTCAGACCACCATCCATGGTCTACACTATTTACCTAAAGGAGAAATGGGGCAAGTTCCAGTTACAGAGGTTGACTCAAGGCCTACCTTTGGAATTAACCACTCCAAAGGAGTTTGTAGATGCCTCTCTTGTTTGCACCGAATTAGAAAAAGATCAATTATGCGAATTTTTTTTGCATAATTTTGTGGTACCAAACTCACCCAATTGGTCGTTGAATCCCTACATGGGTGACTTCCAATTAAGAGCACTATGCTCTTGGATGAACCACGAAATAGAGAGATCCCAAGATGCTCATCTCTACCTTGCAGAAGAATGGCAGGACCCACTATGGATCAGAGCTAAGGAAACTCCTGAGAAAGTAATTCAGGATCACCTTTCCATCACCTCAGATGAAGATCTGATTCCCATACTTCTTGAAAAGCAACAGGAAGCAGTCTCACATTTTGACCTCACCACTCAATGCACCTACAAAGAAGTTCAGGAAGCCATCGGTGAGAGGTGGATAGGAATCTCACAGGATTTGAAGAAGAGGGAGCCTCACTCACCCCTTAGGATGGAAATTGCACTCACCAAAGCAAAGTTTTATAGAGAGTATTTGATAAAGAACCAACTCAGGTGGATAGGTATGAAATTGAGCCCTCCTTTCTTTCTCCCTCTGACTATTAAGGGGCAGATAGATGAAGAGGAGGAAAGGAGAGCATGGGCTAAATAAGATCAGAATCAAGGTTATTATAAACAGGCAGGAACTCCTCGGGTGGTTTCCTGGGATATCAGGGAGGCTGTCATGGAACAGGATGTATCACCCAAGTATGGGTGACTTTTTCAAGTCTGGGGGATATGATGAGCCCAGGATATAGGTACTATATATCCCCCTTTATGAAACACAAGAGAAATAAAGGATAAGAAAATACCTCTGTTTGTAGGGGAGAATGCATTTATTTTGATTATTTCATGAAGTAGTTTAGATATTATTTTTATTATGCTATGTGCTAATTATATGAAAATAGGCATGCATGAGCAGGGCACAGGTGATCTGGAAAACAAAAAGTAAATCAAGCTCAAGACTAAAGATCACGAGTGACTCAACGCTCACATTTTCCTATTTTATAGAAAGAACTCCTGTTAACCAAGATCGTTGTTTACAATGTAGAGCTAGGTTAGAATTAGGAATAAATAGGGACCTCTTGAATAGTAGGGGGTCTTGTTGACATTTTTTAGAAACAAGCTTCAACATATTTTGTATTTGAGACAGTTCTGTTTTAAGTTTTCCTGAAACACAAAGTTATGATTTGATAATGGAAGACCCGTATTATAATTCTTTGAGTTTATAAGTCTCTTTTCCTCTTGAAATTCGTGTTGGGGGGGGGGGCTCAATACATAGATCAGGAGTCTCGTGTTTCAGTACAGGTATTTCTCATGCATTTTATTAATTGTTTCAATCATCATGATGTGTGAAAGTACTTTGATATTTGTTTAGGCATTAGATTTTGATTTCAATACAAACGATTTTCCTCTATAGTTCGATAACTCTGTTTTCGTAGTTCTGTAATGCATTGTTTGTGGTCTTGTGTGTGCCATCCACGTAGGCATATTTTATACCTGCGTTCCAGCATTTTTATACCATTTCCAGATAACGATTCAGATCTATGATTTCACGCATACTCTCTTTAATTAAGTTTGATCACATAAAGGTTAAATGTTTCAGCATCTGATTTGAATAGAACAGAGTTTAATCGCTTTCAATATTTGATTTGGTAGACATAATTTGATTGTTTTCAACATTGAAATTCTTAGATTAAATTTACCGGTTTTCAGCATTCAATTTCTAGAATATATTTTACCAGTCTTTCAACATTCAATTCCTAGACTAAATTTCTAGTTTTCCAGTATTCAATTCTTAGAATAAATCTATCAATTTTCAACATTTTTAATTCATGGATTTACATACTTTCATATTTCCTGCTTCTTAGTTTTTAGAACAATACTTCCATTTCCCTTAGAAGAATTCTTTAGGATACATTGAACATTCTGAACAACAAAGACCACCCTATAGTGCACATATAGTGCTTAGCATCTCTTAAGTTTGTACCCTCCCTGATTGATAATTAAAGTATACTTCCGGTATAGCTACCCTAATTATGTACCCATTCCTGGAGTCCACCAGTAACCTCATAGAAAGATCAAAGAGCTTTGACTACTTTTCTATGCACATTCTGAGAGCACTAGAATGGAAGGTATGGCCTGAGGGACTGTGTAGCAGTGAAGGGAATACTTCCTTGTGTTAGGTGTGTAGGTATTGTGGGTGCCAAGCTAGCTAGATCTGGTATAGGTTCCAATAGTTCTATGGTTGAGCTCGCTATCTTAGCAATTCATTCCCTTTGATTTCTTTAGTAGCCCGATAAACCTCACCATGGATTGGATTGGCTGAATTGTGAATTATTCCTTGGCTATGTGTTAGTGGTTGTTCCATTTTTCTTTGTGGAAATAATTCCCAGCTTGGGGGTGGAAACTGTGTTGAGATATTGATGAGCACAATTGTCCTATGGATGGGTGGAACATTGCATTTGCATATCCAGTTGCTTGGGACATCGTTGTTTCAAGATAAGTATTCAATGAAACCTTTGTTGTGCTTTAATTCATTAGAAATTCAAGTGCTGAATGGAATGAACAATTATATACGTGTCTATGAATGATGGATTTGATCATTATGTTTGTTTATGCATACTAGATGCGTGTGTGTGTAGACATAATTTTATTTCCACTGTGTTTCTTGCATTTATACATCTGCATATGTATTTTTACTTCCTATGAATGTTATTAATGATCATGGGGCTAGAACCTCAGTTTTAGTGTCATGTTCTCTCCCTTGTGTTGGATCGATGGGAGGGGACGTGACAATTTATCTTCTAGGTTTCCACTGCTGAACTTGTTGTTCTTCATGCTACTCAAAAGATTCATTTTCATCTTCATTAATTTCTACTTCCACAACTACAATCTCAAGTGTTTGATGTACCTCCTTCCTTTTAATGGGTTTTTCATTAAAAATAACATCTTGGCTAACAATTACCTTATGGTTAGTAGGATCTTGTAGTCTATATCCCTTTACTATATTATCATAACCAAGAAAAACACATTTCCTTGACTTTGGACCAAGCTTGGACCTATTTCTTTAGGCACATGGGAAAATGCATCACAACCAAAGATACAAAAATTAGAATAATCAACTCGCTTATCAAACCAAACATCCTATGGAATATGTCCATCCAATGCAATTGAAGGTGATCTATTTATAAGATAAGTAGTTGTATTAACAGACTCTACCTAGAATCCATTATCCAACCTAGATTTACTAAGCATGCTTCTTGTGCGTTCCATGATTGTGTGATTCATCCACTCAACCACACCATTTTGTTGTGGATTATATGGAGAAGTATTTTGGTGTTTAATTTCTTTCTACATAATTTTTTTTATCAAATTCCTTGGAGTGATACTCTCTTCCATTATCCAATCTAAGACATAAATCATGCTTTCCCAAAATTTTCTCTACTTGTTCCTTGAATTCCTTAAATTTCTCAAAGGCTTCCAACTTATTTTTGAAAATACACCCACACTCTTCTAGAATAATCAACTAAAAAAGTTACAAAATATTTCAAATATTTAAAAAAGAATAAGTTTCAAAATATTAGAACCTTTACCAAATATTGTATTAAACCAAACTATCTTCTGTTTACAAAAATTGCAATGTTGACAAAAGCCTAAATTACAATACTTAATCCTAGAAGGCATAGTTTAGTCATGCATAATTTTCAATTTTTTTTTCACTCATATGTCCAAGTTGTTGATGCCACAAAATCACTCCATCCATAACATTTCATGAATCTATTATTGTTACATGATTTGTCACTATATCACTGCAAAAATGATACAAGGTCCCATAAGGTTCTTAATTTGCTACCACTAGGTATCCTTTGGTAATATTACAATGATTATCACCAAAGGTAGTAAAATACCCCATCTTATCCATCATCTTCATTGAGAGAAAATTATTTGATGAATCTTGTACATGTCATACATCACACAACTTCCTTTCTCTCCCATCATCTAGCTTGATCCTAATATTTCCTCTTCACATAATTTCTAGAGGATGATAATAAACTAACTATATCATTTTGTAAAATTCTAAGTCACAGTAGATCATAGAGATGAGAATACCTCACAGTGAAAGAATGAGCAAAGAAGGTGAATTACAGTGAAAATTGCATAGAAAAGAGCAATAAAATTAATCATGCATTGGAACTCAATGGAAGCATAAATGTGTAACATCATCCATTAATTAGTATAGTCCACAAATATGTTACAATAGAGAGAATTTGAATATCCCAGGAGAATTCAAGTCTCAGTCTGTCTAGCATAGGAATCGTCACCACCAGAGTGCTCCGGAAGACTCAAACTCAACTCAAATGAACCAAAACTCGGTTAACTGAAGACACAATCAATTAACTGACCAAGGAGGGCGCATTAGTGAGTTTTTCATGAAAATCACTTAGAAAATGGCGCATTAGATCACAAACAGTGGAAATCGGAGCACAAACCCCCCATAAGAGTCAGCTAACTCAAGTGGACTGAACCAGATCACTGAGTTGGATCCTAAAATGTAGGGAACTAACTCTGAGTGTCCTAAAATGATGCATGCAGGGTGCATTAGCTGGCTCATGGGTCCTATATGACATTTGCACACCACTAGGAGGAAAATGACATACTCAACAACTAGGAAAAATAAAATAATGCTAAGTAGTACAAGGATGGAGTATTAATTATCCTAACACCCCCCCCTTAATCCAAACTTGGACATCCTGGGACCTGGTTACTGAGACAAAAGGTCACCCATACAATCAAATAAATGATAAAAGGATCTATTCATGAAACTAAGGAAATGGGGAAAAACCTCATGGGAAAAATACCCCCGCTCGGAAATGAACAACATGGAACTCAAGTAGCTTTCACACCAAGTAGAGATCTGAGATAGGAAAATATCTTTTGAGTGAAAATTTTTGTGAAAATGTTTGCAATAATCTCCTCTGTAGGACAATAATGCAATGAGGTGGTCCTAGTGTGCACTAGCTCCCTAATGTAGTGCATGTGAACCTCAATATGTTTGGTCCTTTGCTTCTAAACTGAATCACTAGAGATCCTTATGGCACTTTGATTATCACAGAAAATTTCTATCGAAGGAGAAGAGTGAATGCCAAACTATGTCAAGATCCCATGTAACCAAACTGCCTGAATAGTTTCATTCACAACCCCTCTATACTCTACTTCTATTGAAGAACGTGCGAGTGGTTCTTGCTTATTGCTTGACCGATGGATTGGTCCCAATCCCAACATGAATACATACCTTGAAGTATATTTTCTATTAGTGTTTTCTCCAGCCCAATCTGAGTTAGTAAAACCAACCAAATCTAACTGAGCACCAGCAGAATAATGTATACCAAACTCTCTCGTACCCTGCACATAGTGCAAGGTCCTCTTTGCTACCTTCCAATGCACCTCATGTGGCTCTGGCATGTACCTAGCCACATAAACAACAACATATGATAGATATGGTCTCGAATGTGTCAAGTACGACAAGCTACCAATCAACTATCTGTAAAGAGTGCTATCAACCAAAGGAGTAGAACCACCTTCTTCCAATCTGATGCCAGATAGGAAAGGAAAGGTCGTAGCTTTGCAACCAATCATGTGGAACTTTTGGAGTAAGTCAGATGCATACCTAGACTGTGAAATCATGATCCCTGAATAATTTTGAGTTACTTCAAGGCCAATAAATTGTTTCAACAACCCTAGATCTGTCATGGAGAAGGCTTTATTCAAAGCAGACTTGATGTTCTTCAACCCTAGAGATGAACCACCGATTATGGGCAAGTCATCCACATATAAAACAATCAACAATAGGAAACCTTCCTTTTGTTGCATGTAGACATTGCAGTCAAATTTGCATCTTTTGAACTTTTGTGACAACAAGAAGGAATCCATCTTGGCATACCATGCCCTTAGGGCTTGTTGGAGCCCATACAATGATATCCTTGGTCTGCATACCAAGGTTGGATCATCATTGTACCCCTCGGCCTGTTTCATATAGATCTCTTCTTCTAAGTCACCATGCAGGAAGGAACTCTTCACATCTATGTGATGTACCTTCCATAGTTTCGAAGCTGTAATGGCCAAAACAAGTCTCATTGAATCCATTCTTGTTATGTGAGTGAATGTCTCATTGTAGTCCAAACCCTGAACTTGTGAGTACCCATTTGCAACCAACTGAGACTTGTACTTGGTTGTAGATCCATCATATGCAAGCTTTGTTTCGTAGATCCATGTGCACTAAACTAGCTTTCTCCCTAGGGGAACATAGACAAGATCCCATGTCTCATTGTTCTAGAGTGACTCATATTCTTCATCCATGGCAGCCTACCATCTTGGATCATGGAAATCCTCTATGAAAGACTGTGGATCAGAACCTACCATCATGTAGCACCTCCTAGGGAGAAGTGGATCTATATGACATAGTGAAAGGTTTGCATCTCAATGTTGAGCTAGATCTGGATCTTCTTGAACTTTATACTCAATATCAAGATCTGATTCAACTTGGTCCTCATCTTCAGAATATGAATCTAGATCATAAAGAGAGACATCATTCTGATATTTATCAGGTGCGAGTGGAATTCTAATTCAAAGCAGATCATAGAGCTGAGAATACCTCACAGTGAAAGAATGAGCAAAGAAGGTGAATTACAGTGAAAAATGCAGAGAAAGAGCAGTAAAATTAATCATGCATTGGAACTCATATGGAAGCATAAATGTGTAAAAGTATCCATTAATCAATATAGTCCACAAATATGTTACAATAGAGATAATTCAATTATCCTAGGATAATTTGAGTCTCAGTCTATTTATCATAGGAATTTCCACAACTGGAGTGCTCCAGAATACTCGAACCCAACTCAATTGAACCAAAACTCAGCTAACTGAAGACACAATCAGTTAACTAACCAAGGAGGGTGCATTAGTGAGCTTTTCATGCAAATCACTCAGAAAATGGTGCATTAGATCACGAACTGTTGCAATTGGAGCACAAGCCCCCCACAATAGTCATCTAACTCATGTGGACTGAACCAGATCACTGAGTTGGCTCCTAAAATGTAGGGAATTGACTCTGGTGGTCCTAGAATGATGCATGCAAGGTGCATTAGGTGGTTAATGGGTCCTAGATGACATATGAACACCACTAGGGGGGAAATGAAATCATCAACTACTAGGAAAATAAAATAACGCTAAGTAGGACAAGGATGGAGTGTTAATTATCCTAACACATTCAACCACTATAGGGATAATATTTGACAAACCAATTGTTATGTGGAAAGACAAACCTAAGTCCAAAACCCAAGAATACAAAAGAGATATGTTATTATTGAAACAAAAAGCCTCACATGTTGTAGTTTCTTATGATATTGTATTGTTAGCCTTGACTAATGGTTGATCTAGATTTTCATGCTTCTTTCCCTTCTTTAGATGCCAATAGTACTTCCTTGAATTCGCTAGTTTCCCATAATTCCAACACTTCCCTTTTAGCTTGCATCCTTTGGACTTAGATCTGGATAGTGATTTACCTCACTGACCCTTTCATTACATAAGCCTCTCACAAATAGGGTTGAATCACTGGTAGAGGGCTCCGAAGATAATTTTTGCCTCAACTCTTCTCCCAACAAAGTGGCTACCACATCATCAAAATTCAAAGTACATGATGATGATTTGGTTATATTCATCACCAATGGATCCCTAGTATCTGGGAGGTAACATATTAAAATGATTTCTCTTTCCCCATCCTCCACCTTTACACCAACCAAGACAAGTTTACTGATTAGGTCATTAAACTCATTCAGATGATTTGTCATAGTTGAACCCTCCTTCATCCTTAGATGATAAAGATGGATTTTCAAGAAAACCTTATTTGTTGTCAATTTAGTCTCATACATCTTCCCAAGTTTCTTCAAAATGGATTGCATGGTCTTTTATTTAGAAACATTGAACAAGACAAATTCTACCAGGAAAAGACAAATTGTAGAGCCACCTTCTTGTCCATCTTTATCCACTCCTTATATGCCATGCCACTCAGTTTTTTCAAAACCCCTTTCAAGGCTAGGGCTTGTTAATTATGAACCAACAATCCTCCACATTCATATTCCATAGGAACAAGTTATTGACATCAAAATTTTGAATCTCAAACTTGGTTGAAACTCCTATCATTGTTGCTACTCCCACTCACAAAAAAACCTATGCCTGCTAGGTTTTCAAACTTTGATACCATATGTTAGAAAAATAAATAAAAATAGAAGCAAACAATAATAGAAATAGAACATGATATTTATGTGGAAAACCTATTGTGCATAGGTAAAACCATATGGCAATGGTGTGGCTGGGGTTTTAGCCCCTGCCTGTGCAAGTGAGCACCTGTTAAGGATTATGGAATCCTTAACAGCAGTGTGCAAGTAATCAACAGTAAACTAAATATAAATGATTGAAGTAGATGACATTTCAACAGTAAATCTAAGCTAAAACATGTGCATGAAATAAAATAGAACTTGGAACAATGAACGATAAACTTGCAAAAAACTGTAAAATAAAGAATCTTTTTTTTTATTACGAGCAAGCAAAGGGCTTGCAAAAAATATATTTACCTCAAAGGTGAGGCTAGAGGAGTTCTGGCGGTGTGCTCTGGAGCTCCTTAGTTTGGTACTCTTCTCTCCAATGCTTGAATGCTGGCTAAAACTTTTGTCTCAAGGGAGGCCAAAAGGCACAAAGAGGGATGGCCTTAGGCTTCTGAAAAAATTCAGCAGCATGAGGATAGAAAGATTGGGGATATGGAAATGAGGGGCCTCCACCCCTTTTTATAAACTTGGATTAGGGTTTTAGGGATTTTTTAGGGTTTTTGCCGTTTTTTTTTCTTTTGGATTTTATTCCCTTTTTGTTTGATTTTGACTCTCTTTTGGGGGTTTAGTATGTTTTTGAGGGAATTGTTTGGGTATTTTTAATATCCATTTGGGTTTTATGGGGTTTTGGAGGTGAGGTTGGTAGGAAATTTGGTCAACATAGGTGTATGTCCAAAGGGATGAGTTAGTGAGCACTTTTTAGGTGTTAACAAATGGAACCTTCAATCTTTTATTATTACTCAACTAAAAAAAATGCAAAATGCTTTCTTCTCTAATGTTACAATGCGATGGATCACTTCCCTTTTATGTAATACATATGAGGGTTCCATAAGGAGCCAAAATAAACTATAAGAGTCTAGAAATACTTTCCTTGAGGGCTCTGGGGGGACTACCTCCTCCCCCCATGCACCCAACACATACGAATTGCTTTAGTTGATAGTCATGTACGCCTATAAAGGAAAATGTCAAAGATCTGGGTATATATTGACTTCACTTCTTAATAATGCAAATATTCATGAAATATCCATTATAGTCTCACTTATTTTCCTTTAGTAAAAATGCAATCTAGTGGAAACTCTAATGGGATTCTCTATGGGTCTCCATTCCCCTAAACCCCAAAATAAACAAATAAAATAGAGATAAGGTTGAGACCTCTCATTTGGTGGTTTTAGAATTAGATTCTACATATATAGTATTTCATAGTGATCTCTAGAATATTTGGAGCGCAAATTGATTCACCAAATTACAAATGCAAAGATGATTCTTGATTTGTGTTCCTAACCTTACTTATAAGGTTATCCCTAATTTTATTTTGGCTCGTGTGAGAGCTCAAAAGCTCCATTTTCTACACAATTTGCACACCTATAATTCTTTTCTTTATCCCTTTCATGTTTTTGTGATAATATGTAGGGATCTAGCAACTATAACAATCTCACAATCAAACTCTCAAGATTATTTGCAAAGAAGAAGAGAAGCATGCACTCAATAATCACTCATAAACACAGAATAATGGACAATGTCAATATCATACAATGAATAATGAATGTAAAGTGTGTGATACAATAATCAATTATGAGGCATCATATAGGATTCGAATTAGACAAGTAGGGAATTCGAATCTGAGCTCAAAGTCTAGAATGAATAACTATGGAGACATCATCCAGTCGGTAGTATCAGTCATAAATGGTAAGAGTCAGTCAAGTGTGTCCAACTAATTCTAACAAAACCATCTAGCCATAAATCAGGGAATGGAGACTCCAAGTGGGGTGCATGAGGCTGTCTAACTCAAAGTCTAGCTTGAATAACAATGGAGACATCATCCAGTTAATAGTATCAGTCATAAATGGTAATAGTCAAGCAAGTGTGTCTAACTGAGTCTAACATAACCATCTAGGCATAAATCAAGGAATGGAGACTGCAAGGGGGGTGCATGAGGTTGTCAAATAGTCAAGTGGAACTCCAGAACTAGCTAACTAGAAGCTACAAGCAGTTAGCATTAGCAATCAGTGGAATAACTACTCAATCAATGCACTAACTGAATGATAACTCCTGGTAGGTGAGATAAGGGGCCCTAACTGAGTGATAACTGAAGGTAGGTGAGTAAAGGTGCTCTAACTGATAGTAGTAGGTGAGAAAGGAACACTTTCCATGCACAACAGTCAAGAAGGGAGCATCAAGTAGGTAGGAGTCCAAACGGGGGCTGTAGACAGGCTCTGGAGAGCTAGAAGCAAGCTTTAGATGTTGGGGAGACCACCATGATGATGACTGGATGCATGCAGTGGCATGCAAAGCATGCAAATTTTCATGTAGGCATGCAAAATATAAAAATGATGGTGTGAATATTCCAACACCCCCAAGAAAGCTATACTATGAGGAAATAACTGAAATCCAAAAAATAGGGCCCTGGTGACTAAGACCAAAGGTCACCCCATACAATCAATCTAAATAAACTAAGTGAGGAAAGAGGGAAAACCCAGTGGGAAGAAATCCCTCCCTCAAAATAGACTGAAGGATGCTAAAATAGCATCTCATCTCTCACCCGTGAAGGAGGTAAGTGTCCTTTTCAAAAGAAGGGTTGATCGATCTGAAATGAATCAGTAATGTGAGAAGGATGAAACCTTCCATTCGGAAAATCTGATCTAGTTCTTCTATGATCATGTGGATCATCAAGCAAACCACCAGCAGATTGAAGTGTAGTGGCTGACCATTGAGAAAGAGGAGGAATATCAGGTGAGAGATCTTCAGGTTCTTGTGGATATGGATCTCACATTCGCTCATCTTCATCATTAGTTGCTATACCTTCAGGTTCTTGTGGATTTGGATCTAGCATTCCATCATCATCATCTCCATCTTCAGATTCTAAATCTGAAATATCATGTGAAGATGCATCTATAGTTGGATCATCATCACATCCAAACTCTGAATCTGAAATCTCATGTGAAGAATCAAGTACAACTGGCTCATCATTACATCCAAACTCTGAATCTGAAATCTCATGTGATGATGCTTCACTCTCTTGATCATCAATCAAAGGAGGAGGTATCTTCCTTTTTGGAAGAAGTGGATCATGCTGCAAAACCATGTAGAATCATGTAGAATCAAAACCATGAATGTGTAGATAGTTCCTTGATATCTCCTTTGAACCAACATAAGTGAGATCATGACCAAGAAAACTATGACATGATGATGGTGAATCTTCAACAAGATCACTGGTGGATGCAATAATGATGGTGGCCCATGAACCAATAGGTGCTAGATCTTCAAGTTATTGTGGATCTGGATCTAGCATTCTCTCAAAAAGAGTTATCTTCCTCTTCGGAAGAAATGAATCATGCTCCAAAAACACGTGCTTGATTTCTCCAACAATGGATGCAAGCAAATCAGATCCAAGACTTGGAAGATGGTTTCTCATGATCTCCTTTGAACCAACAGGGGTGCAATCAAAACCAAAATCACATAAAGGTGCATGAGTCATGAACCCAAGCGAATGATAGAGTCTTCCATCGTCAATGAAACTCTGAAAATATGTGCCAATGACCAAATAGGAATCCAAAGAAAGCATATGATGAGGAAGAGCAAATGCATTACCTTCCAAATCTGATTTTTCCTTCAAAATACTTAGTAGGTCATCATCTTGCACATCAACAGGTGCATCAACTCCATGAAAGTGTATGTAGTTCTTTGATATCTTCTTTGAACCAGTAGGGGTGAGATCAAAACCAAATGAACCATATAATCGTGATGGATTGAAATTCAAATCAGATCCAAGATTTTGAGGATGGTTTCTTATGATCTTCTTTGAACCAAAGTGGTGAGATCAAAACCAAAATCACAAGGATATGCATGAGACTTGAATCCAAGTGAATGGTACAGTCTTCCATCTTTGGTGAATCTATGAAAACATGTGGCAATGACCAAATAGGAGTCCATAGAAATATTTTGATCAGGAAGGGAGAATGCATTTCCTCCCAAATCTTCCAATATGCTCAATAGGTCATCATCTTGCACATCAACAAGCTCATGGGAAGTAGAGATTGTGAAGGTCTCTTCAACTTCTAGAGTAGTAACTGATATCTTTTTCTTAGACTTCAAATAGGAATATGGATCAACTGAAACCATATGTTGTACTTCGAATTCATCTTAAACAACTTCATCATGGGAGATGATGGAGGCTGAGTCATGAATAGAGAGAGCACTGTAGGAAGTATCACTGGGCTTGCCTTCCACATGGATAGCATCAACCTCTTCCTGACTTCCAAATAATTTATCCAATCTAGTCCATAGATCACTTGGATGTTCATCAAGATCAATGTAGTATTCCATATTGGAAAACATAGTAATACATATGCTTCCTGAGGCTCCGTCACAAGCATCAAGCCAATTTTTTTTCTCTCCATCAAAAGAAAAATCTCTCTTAATGCCAGTACACACATCAAAAAGACCATGTCTCTTCAGATATGATGTCATATTTTCTTTCTACTCATCATATTTGAATAGAGAGAGAGGAGGAACTCATTCTAGATACATAGAAGATGTTGTTCAATTTCGAATCTACTGTTGCAATTGAAAAAACTGCTGCAACTGCAGAAAACTTTGAAACCTTCAAAACAAGAAATTTTTTTGCTGATGGAGAATGCTACACTTCGACTGAACACTACCTTTTGAACACTATACACATAGACTAAGTCCTTCACACCTGGATAGACCTCATTGGATTTCTCCAATGAATTTAAGTACTAGCACCAGGATTTGTTGTGGAAACTCAGAGGCTTTTGGTGCTCAAGTAAAAGATAGCTGCTCAAAGAAATGCTGCAACTGCTGCATGTTAATTTTTGAGCATTAATTCAATATACTCTAGGATCTTTACTGAGAGAATAACATGTACAGCATATCAAGTATAACAATGCATATCAATCACACCAAGCAATCACATGAGACAATAGACACACAGAGTTTCACTGGGGAAAACCATAAAGGTGAAAAACCCCACAACTTCCTCAGAGATAAAAAGAGTAATGATACAACCCAAGTACAAGAGACAGTCTTCTACTAGCAGCTACTCCTCCTCCTCAACTAGTGCGCCAATTTCCGAGTGATGTAGAAGTGAATAATGAGATGAATAAATAGAGATCTCCCGCTCTCTATTTATACTTGTACCGACTAGTCTTGCCTAATACACTAGCAGGGCCGAATTCTCTAGAAGAGTCTAATAACACATGGTTACATTAATCCGGGCCGACCCCTCACTAGGTGGTCTAATAACCCATCATAGAAAGTTACGACACTGGCAACACTTGTCAATACAATGACGACACTTCCGTATAGAGGAATAATACCATCTTTATAGGAGTATAATATACATAGATGAAATAGATTCCGAAGTTACATATACATCAACACTCCCTCTTAACTAGGAAGGCATTTCTCGACACAGATCTGCTAGCACAAGTCTTCTTCTCTGGATCATCGTCACTAGATCATCATCATCGAATCATTGTCATCGTCACTGCTACTGCTATCTCAATCAATCTTCGATCTAATTGTCATAGGAAGTTCTACAGAGCCAATCCTTTTTCATACTGGATGTAGGCCCACCACCTGCAGGTCTTCATCATCACTGGCCATACTGTGGAATCCTTATGACTTATTACGTGCGTCACAAAACCTAGCAAGAGCATCCCAGGTTGTTACGAGCACACAACTCTACCTGTCGGATCTCCCGGGGACATATTACATGTGACCCCACCACAAAACCTTGCAAGAGCATCCCAGGCTGTTACAAGCACACAGCTCTACCTGTCGGACCTCTCAAGGACACATTACATGTGGTCACACCACAAAACCTTGCAAGAGCATCCCAGGCTGTTACGAGCACACAACTCTACCTGTCGGACCTCCCAAGGACACATTACATGTAGTCATGGAAAAACCTTGCAAGAGCATCCCAGGCTGTTACGAGCACAGAGCTCTACCTGTCGGACCTCCCAAGGACACATTACATGCCATAGAAAAAAACCTTGAAAGAGAATCCCAGGCTGTTACGAGTACACAGCTCTACCTGTCAGATCTCCCAGGGCGCTATTATATGTCCTCCCAGAGCAATGCCTCGAAAGAGAATCCTAGGTTGTTACGAGCACACATCCTTACCTGTTGGATCTCCCAGGTCTACTTATATGCTCATCTGCACAACCTGTCCATGACCACAAAGTATCATCCTGATACTCACCATACATCATCCTTACATACATCAACACATGATCATCCTGATCATCATCATAGCATCATCCTGATGCATATCATCTAGAGTAACATCATGAAGCTCGTCATCCATGATCATCCTGATCATACTGTGCATCCACCTGATGTATACCAAGTATCTACCTGATACATATCATCATACATGATCTACCTGATCACACAATGTATCCACCTGATACATACACAAATAAATGATCCACCTGATCACAACAAGCATCCAACATGATGCATATACATATACATGATCCAACTAATCATAACAAGCATCCAACATGATGCATATACAGAGTAGTAACTGGAGCATCGTCCTGATGCTCATCATCCAATGCTTACATCCACATCCATGTGAAGGATCCTCCTCTCACCATGCTTGGAATGGCTCCAGCAAATGTGTCCATCACTTCTTCCTCGAAGTGTCGTCAATATGAAGAACACCAAGCCTCTTTCTGAAGTACTCGAACTTCACTCTGGCTAGTGGTTTCGTCAACACATCTGCAACCTGCTCATCCATCGCAACATACAGGAGCTTCACTGCTCCTCTCTGCACCATATCCTTGATATAGTGATATTTGATCTCAATGTGCTTTGACCTGTCGTGGAACACTAGGTTCTCAGACAGCTTCACACAACTCTGGTTGTCACAAAAGATACCAGTAGCCTCCAATGGGATATCAAATAACTCAGACAGTAGCTTCCTGAGCCATACTGCCTCACAACTGGCCGAACAAGCTACAACATACTCTGCTTCGGCTGTACTCAGTGCTACGCAGGACTAATTCCTGCTAAACCAAGAGATCAAACCTGATCCCATACTGAAGTAGCACCCAGAAGTGCTCTTCCTATCTGCAGCACTGCCTTCCCAGTCTGAATCAACATAACCCTGCAGGTTAAACTTTTGATTCTCATCACACTTGAGCCCATAATCAACTGTACCCTTCAGGTACCTCAGAATATGCTTTACAACAACCAGGTGAACACTCCTCGGATCTGTTAGGAACTGGCTCAATGTGTTCACCGCAAAGAAAATATCTGGTCTCATGTTCATCAGGTACATCAAGGACCCAATCATCTGACAATACATAGTGACATCAACCGGCTCAGATGAAGCATCACACAGAAGCTTCAGGTTCGATTCCATAGGTGTGGCCATAGCCTTGCAATCCATCATCATGAACCTCTTCAGTATTTCTATTGCATACTTCCCTTGTCCAAGAAAGATCCCATCTGCACCCTGCCACACCTCCATGCCTAGAAAATAGTGCATCATCCCCAAGTCCTTCATCTTGAACTCAATAGCAAGCTTCCTCTTGGTATCAACATACAAACTATCTTCTCCTGTAACAAACAGGTCATCCACATAAAGAAGTAGTATGACTGGATTTCCTTCCTCAACCTTGTAGTAAAGGTTGGAATCTGCTTTACTCTTGGTAAAGCCCAAACTGGATAGAAAGTTGTCCATCCTACCATACCAAGTCCTAGGAGCTTGCTTCAAGCCATACAAGGCTTTCTTCAACCGACACACGTATGACTCGCTGTCATGTGTCTCAAAACCAAGTGGTTGCTCCACATACACTTCCTCCTCGACTACACCATTCAAGAAATCGGTCTTGACATCCATCTAATGTATCTTCCATTTCATCACTAAAGCCAGAGCAAGTACTGATCTGATGGAAGTGTACCTAGATACAGGAGAAAAAGTTTCTTCATAGTATATCCCCTCTTTCTAGGAGAAGCCATGAGCTACAAATCTCACTTTGTATTTCTCTATGCTGCCATCTGCACCATGCTTGATCTTGTAGATCCACTTGAATGTCACAACTGATTTCCCTTCAGGTCTTGGGACTACATCCCAAACATCATTCTTCATGATCGACTGATATTCCTCGACCATGGCATCCTTCCATTCTTTCTTTTCTGTTGCTTCTTCATAACTAGAAGGTTCTTTGTTCATAATGTCACAGAGTAAGGCAACACAACTCGTGTGAGATCTAGTTCTCCTCCTTGCTCTGTGTTCTTCTTCTGGAATGCCATACCTTTCTGCATCTTGAATGAGCTCTCTAGCCCATGCAGGTTTACTCTTGTGAGAGTCCTTCTCACGGGGTGGATCTATAGGTTCTTATGGATCTTTAATTTCACGATCTGCTTCTGGAATTGCTTCAGTTATGGTGGTATCTTGAAATATGGTTTCCTTTGGCTCTTCATGATCTTCAACAGGTGCCTTCCTTGATTTGATGAAAGCTGAGTTTTCATCAAATGTTACATCCTTGCTGACATCAATCTTCTTGAACCCTAGAAAGTATATTCTATACGCCTTCGAGCTTTCACTGTACCCCACAAAGATACCCTTCTTTCCTGAAGGATCTAGTTTTGTCCTCTTTTCCTTTGGAACATGTGTATATACTAGACAACCAAATATTCTGAGATGGCTGGCTTCAGGTTTCTTACTAGAGAAGACATCTTCTGGTGTCTTGTTGTCCAATATCTTGTGAGGTGTTCTATTATGCACATATACAACTATCCTTGCTGCTTCTACCCATAGATGCATAGGCAAATCCTAGTCATGCAGCATTGCCCGTGTTGCTTCCATGATTGTTCTATTCTTTCTTTCTGCAACTCCATTTTTTTGTGGATTGTAGGGAGCAGTCAACTCCCTCTTAATCCCTAAATCACTGCATAGTTTCTTGAAATCACCTTAAGTGAATTCTCCACCATTGTCGGATATAAATGTCTTGATGTTCTTGTCAGTTTGATTTTCCATCAAGGTTTTGAATTCCTTGAACTTATCAAATACTTCATCTTTGTTTTTCAAGAAGTAGACCCAAGTATTCCTAGAGAAATCATCAATGAAAGAGACATAGTATACATACCCACTTAGAGAACTAGATGACATCGGTCTGCATACATCAGAGTGGATAATCTCCAAGATTCCTTTTGCTTTACTTTCACTGCTTGGAAATTCCTTCTTAATGTTCTTTCCTTTTGCACATCCTTTGCAAACACCTTCATGCTTGGACTCGATTTCACGAAGACCCTCTTTATCTTTGCTTGCAATTGGTAGTGCTCTGTAGTGCACATGTGCAAGCTTTCTATGCCAAAGTTCACTTGGCTCCATGGATTCATGTACCATGGCATGTTCAGGTTCTCCCTTCAATTTGTACAATCCTCCCTCTTGCTCTCCAATCACCACTACATCATCTATATATTTACCCTTTGGCCACATTAGGACTTGGCCATCTACAAATGCAACCCTCATGCCTTTTGCATCCAATGCAAATATGGAGAGTAGGTTCTTCTTGAGCCCTGGTACAAATAACACATCTTTCATCTTCAAGGATTTTCCAGAGTCTAGGTTGTAGGAGGCTTCACCACTTCCTTTGACAGGATATTGATAATCATCCCCAAGTTTCACTTTATGGGGTGATTCATGTTCAGATATATTTATAAAAGATTCTTTAAAACCAATCATGTGTTTGGAAGCCCCACTATCAATGATCCAATCATTACATCCATGAGAGATAGTACCTGTGAGGGCGGATATTAGAACATATTCATCTTCACTTAATGAATCATCACTTTCTACCCTAGCCTTCTTCTTTGGAAGTTCATCATCCTCAATAGCATGAGCATGGTACCTTCTTTTGCTGCCCTTCTTCTTCTTGTTGAAGTTGTTGTTGTCCTTTCTGTTCTTGGGACAATTTACAGCAATATGTCCCTTCTCATTACAGGTAAAACATATTCTCCTTTCTCTATTGTGATGGTGGTGTGAAGATTTCTTGAAGTGAGATGGCTCTCTCTTGGGCTTCCCTTTCTTGGTGTGTGCTGTGAGAGCTTGATCTTCATTCCCCATCTTTTCTTCTCAGGCCACAAGCCTTGCTTCTTCTTAAGAGCATTCCTCCCATAGTCTGCTGAAGGAGATTAGTTTCTTTCTTGCACAGATTTCTTGGATAAAGGAATCCCATGACCTAGGTAGGCCATTCAATGTGGTCATAACAACTTCACCATTATCCACTACCTCATCCACAGCTTCAAGTTGTTCCTTGATCTGAGAGACCTTAGAGAAATAGGATTGAATGGTCTCTCCATTCTGAAGCTTTACCCCTTTCAATTGATTCCACAAAGTCATCTTCTGATTTATGTTCTTCCCTTCAAATAGCTTGGTCAAAGAATGAAACATCTCCTTGGGTGTCTTCAGAGATGACACATGTGGAATGAGATGGTCTTTGATAGAATCAACAATGATCCTCTTTTCCTTGACCAAGTTCTTTTTGTGAAGGGATTTAGCCTCTTCTCCCTCTGGGACAGGAACCTCAGAGCTTATGTAAGTGTCCAACTCATTTTCTTCCAAGATTAACCCAATCTTATACTTCCATGCTCGGAAGTTATCAGCCCCTTCAAGATTATCTTCAAGCTTGGTGTGGTGAGACATCTTAAGGAGTGCTTCAAATGGAAATATAAAAGATTTAGGTCTTACCACTTGATTTTCTGAAAACTGGATCTGGTCTCGGATTAGGCTTTGTCAGAGAAACCCTAAAAGTTCAAAATTTGAATTTCAAATTTCTGAAAGGACAGAAAGATGCGCCTTGATGAGCTGATCAGCCTGGTATACTCAGAAATTGAGAACTACAAGGTTTCACCCTTCAGAAATGCCTTTTAGTCTTCCTGGATTCACTGGGAGGACCCTGAATTAGGGTTTGAGTTTCTTGGAGCTTCACCCAACCAAAAGATATGATCCAAAGCTCTAAACTTCGATTTTTCCAAGGAGCTTCTAGCTATGTCTTCAGAGTTCATAAATTCCTATTTTTGTGGAAACCCTAAAATGTAGGGCCAAAAATGAAAGTGCCCAGAATTGAATTTTGATTGGACAGAAAGATTCTCCTTGATGAGTAGAGTCAATCTACTTTACTGCTTTTCCAAAATCTGTGGAGAGAAACCCAATAAACAAGAAACCCTAGTTTCTGTCGCTGCATAATGTCTTCTTCTCAAGTTAGCTCTAATACCATGTTAATTTTTTAGCATTAATTCAATATACTCTAGGATTTTTACTGATAGAATAACATTTACAGCATATCAAGTATAACAATGCATATCAATCACACCAAGCAATCACATGAGACAATAGACACACAGAGTTTCACTGGGGAAAACCATAAAGGTGAAAAACCCCATAACTTCCTTAGAGATAGAAAGAGCAATGATACAACCCAAGTACAAGAGATAGTCTTATACTAGAAGCTACTCCTCCTCCTTAACTAGTGCGCCACTTTTCGAGTGATGTAGAAGTGAATAATGAGATGAACAAATAGAGATCTCCCGCTCTCTATTTATACTTGTCCCGACTTTCCTAATACACTAGCGGGGCCGACTTCTCTAGAAGAGTCTAATAACCCATGGTTACATTAATCCGGGCCGACCCCTCACTAGGTGGTCTAATAACCCATCACAACAAGTTACGACACTTGAGACACTTGTCAATACAAATGACAACACTTCCGTATAGAGGAATAATACCATCTCTATAGGAGTACAATATACATAGATGAAATACATTCTGAAGTTACATATACATCAACACTGTAATGGCTGCAATTCGAATAGCTACTGACTGCTCTGATACCATGTGATAATCTGTAGGGATATAGCGACTGTAAAAATCTCACAATCAAACTCTCAAGATTATTTGCAAAGAAGAAGAGAAGCATGCCCTCAATAATCACTCATAAACACAAAATAATGGACAATTTCAATATCATACAATGAATAATGAATGTAAAGTGTGTGATACAATAATCAATGATGAGGCATCATATAGGATTCGAATTAGCCAAGTAGGGAATTCGAATCTGAGCACAAAGTCTAGCATGAATAACTATGGAGACATCATCGAGATGGTAGTATCAGTCATAAATGGTAAGAGTCAGTCAAGTGTGTCCAACTGAGTCTAACAGAACCATCTAGCCATAAATCAGGGAATGGAAACTCCAAGTGGGATGCATGAGGCTATCTAACTCAAAGTATAGATTGGATAACAATGTATACATCATCCAGTCAATAGTATCAGTCATAAATGGTAATAGTCAATCAATTGTGTCTGACTGAGCCTAACAGAACCATCTAGGCATAAATCAGGGAGTGGAGACTGCAAGGGGGGCACATGAGGCTGTCAAATAGTCAAGTGGAACTCCAGAACTAGCTAACTAGAAGCTACAAATAGTCAGCATGAGCAATCACTAGAAGAAATACTCAATCAATGCACTAACTGAATGATAACTCCTGGTAGGTGAGATAAGGCGCCCTAACTGGGTGATCACTGAAGGTAGGTGAGTAAAGGCGCTCTAACTGATAGTGGTAGGTGAGAAAGGCGCACTTGCCATGCACAATAGTCAAAGAAGGGTGCATCAGGTAAGTAGGAGGCCAAGTGGCGGCTGTAGACAGGCTCTGGAGAGCTAGAAGCAAGCTCTAGGTGCTGGGGAGACCACCATGATGATGACTGGACGCATGTAGTGGCATGCAAAGCATGCAGATTTGCATGCAAGCATGCAAAATATAAAAATGATGGTGTGAATATTCCAAGAGTTTTGAGATCCATTTCATGCGTGTAAGTGCTTCACTCGACAAAAATTTTCCCCTCCTCTTCTTTTATTTAGTACAAGAACTCTTGAAACCCATATTTTACATTATTTTGATAGTTTGATTTATTTTCATGAGTACTTTCACATCATGGTATGTGTTTCACATGTGTAGGTGTTTCATTCAAGAGACATTTTTCTTATCATTTCAATCCTATTCCTGACCCTTCAATTATACTTCTTCAAGTTGGTATGTAAACTTCATATTCCCTCTCCCTATGCTACATTTTTCCTATTTGGTCCGCTTTGAATATGCCTTTAATTTCGACCACGCCTTGAAAAGTAGCCTCACATTTTCTATTTTCATCAATATATTACCAATAATAGTACTTCACCTTCATCAGTTTCCCTATTTTATTACCCCATTGCATGATTGGCACCCATTTTGTGTCTTCCCTCTTTATGATTAAGAATCCATATAATTTGCATCACAAATAAAGTTTGATGCTTAATGCTTGTCATTATGCTATCACATTCCCTCATAGTCCTAAGTTGTTCATATTCCTTGTGGTTTATCATGTTAAATTTTTACCACGTTCCATTGGCATCTCAAATTTCCCATGACCTAGAGACCATTTTCATGTTATATCATCATTCATCACCCCATCAAGGAGACTTACCTCTAGTTTCTTCCATCTATCACCACTCTTTCTAGCCATGTAGGTTATAACTGCTTGTCACATTTTGGGTTAACCTATATTCTTGTTTGTAATGTATCCAAATTATTTTATTCTCTTTATAACACAAAACACAAAAACTCCAACAAAATAGTCAAAACACCAAAAAATGAGGGAAGTATCAATCATTACATTATTCCATCAACATATATTTCTTTTATGGTAGCATTCCTTCTCACCCTTGATCAGAGCATCCATATTGATTCACCCATGTTCAGATACATTATATTATCCTATTTCATCCCTCTCATTTTCCTTAGTCGACTCCATCATTGTGGATCATTATTTTTGCATCCGCTAACAATTAGGCATGTCATCCTCATCCATGATCCATTCATGCCCTAATTTTTCCCTTGCCTCTATGGTCCTCAATACACCTTCTACATAAGCCACCATTATTATATTTATAACTTAACCTTCATTCACATTTCATTAATTTTATTTATGTTCACTACCCAAGTTAGCTATCATTAATGTTATGTTCAAGGCCCAAAGTCCTAAATCTCCTAAGCATTGCCTAACTCTTTTCATTTGTCAAAGTGTGAGTCAATTACATTTGTTACTTGTTGATTTTTTACCTCATGTTATCCTCTAATAGCTCTGTCTCATGAGTAGTATTACATTCCATATACATATCTAGATAATCTAAAATGCTTAATGTTGATACCATGCCATAATTTTACATCCACATGATACACAAATCTAAACTCAGATAATTTATCATAAAACTAAAATAGAAAGACTAAAACACCAATCGGAGCTTCAAATTTTCATAAAAATTGTGTTGAATAAAAAATTGGAAAGGAAAACGTCTCATATCCAATATCAAGAGATGGTGTCAATCCTACAAAATATGAACTCTAAACTAAAAAACCTCTAACATGACTGTGATGGATAACAAGCTATAATTTTGTCACAACAATCACTATCTTCTCACTAACAAAATAGAAGGATTACGATATTATCAAAGATGGAATACAATGGCTTCTCTCAAGCCTTTCCATTCTCACTATATGTTCACACGCCTCACATGTATGACTATATAAACCTAAATAGTGCATCCCACCTCATATAATCAAACTTGATGAAAGGGATAATTAATTACAAAACTTATAGGCTAATAATAGCTCTTACACATTCTTCCGTGAAAGGAATCTTCCATAACTATGTAAGGAAACTGTCATAGTGTGTACGAGGAATCCATCACAACCCACATAAAATCTATCATAAACTTACACTAATCAGAAGTAGAAGATGCCAAGCTTCATAATTATAAGGAATCTATCATAAGGGTGTAAAAGAATATCTCCCATGTAGCAACCCATGCTACAAGAAATCTAGGCCTCCAATACTCATGCCATCTTTCTAGGAGAAAAACTCAAAGAAACCAAAAACTAATAGTAATAGGATGCTTGAAAGAAAGGTTCAAAATGTTACATTTGCAATTATATTTGCATTATAAGTATAGGCATTATTACTCTTAGGAGTAGTGCCATCAACAACAAAAGGGATACTAATGTACTGTTGAGAGGCTAAGGAGTAATATCATTTAGATCAACACATGAACTATTTGAGGCAACATCTCAAACAACTGTTAATTGGGGTGGAGAGGATAGTATTACATTACACTAACCATCATTATGCATAGTAAAAATATGCATTTTGAATTCCCATAGTATTTTCATTAATTAGAAACTCAGAAACATGTGATCATGGAAGGAAATTGAAAATAGAAGAAGAAAGTTTGAGATCGTGAAAATTCTCAAACAATAATTCACTTGTTCAAATTAAATAAGTGAATTGCTCTAAATTTGCATCAAATTGTATTAAGAACCTTGTTCTCTTCTTACCCTTTCCATACCAATTATTATTTTCTCACCACCCACCTCCTTAGTTATTTCCATGAAGAGGAGTGTGATCATATCCATGAAAAAAACTCATTTCAGAGACATAAAATAAAAGCAAACATAAACATTCATATAATTAGTCACATGCCACTACCAACCCAACTTCATCAAAAAAATTAATTAATTCATCATTAATAATAAAACAAAAAATAGATAGATGAAGCGAACCATACACACAATAATAAAAAGTGACAAATTAAATTAAACTTATTTTGAAAAAAAAAATACCAAATTATCATACAAATGACCTCCTCAAATTGTTCAAACATTATCCATAATCCAATCCATAAAGCCATCTCATCATGCTTCCATTGCATTCATGGTAATATTGGCATATAATGCAACAAAAACTTTTGCAAAAACAACATGTTTACTAATGAAGAATATTCATCACTCACTTTTCTTCGTTTTTTAATCATTACAAATCTAAAACAAGTTAACAATATACCCACTCAACTAACCAAATTCGAACTTGTGGTTATTGCTTCCAAGTTGGATCACGATTCATTCTTTTCAATATTATTATTAAAATACCAAAATAGTAAACCCTAATAAGCTCATGCATAAGATTAATTGTTGTTCTTTAATCCTTTCTATCAAATTGAAATGTTGGAAATATGGAAGTTATTTTTTACATCATTTGAAATATATATTTAAATATGAAAAACTCATAATATTTAAGAAAAAACCAACTTAACTATAATTATATTTTTATTTATTTGAAAAGATTAAATAGGAGTCATTTCAACTTGGCAACCATTAACAATGAAAAAAGTAAATATAACCTCAATCACGATTTCCATAATCAAATAAAAAGTAATGCTTCAACGAATATCATTATTTCTATGATTCATTAATTTGAAAATGATTTCGAGCAATGACATATCAAGAATAAATGATTCATTCACAAGCAAAGAAACAACCACATATAACTTATGATGGGACTTTGCACATAGAATCTATGCAACACATAATCAAATTGACATAATATCATGTGAAGTTTATGTGGTTAATATCTATCTTTCATGTATTAAACAGTATCCTAGATTACAACATGTCCCTTTAATTCCAACAGCTAAATCCACCATTAAGCCTATACCAATAAATCAACAAATCAAACTATACCTACCTAAATAAGGTTTTGCAATCATATATCTATTTATACGTTTTCAACTTATCATCATCATTGTAATTACAAAACCATTCTCTATTGACTTCTTCTTTATATATTTTTGTCAATACTCCACTTGCTTTCTTCCCAATGTTTTTCAATATTTATCATGACCATGGTTGACATATTTAGCATTACCATGGTTGACCACTAATCTCTTCTTTAGTGAGAATACAGAATACAATTGAGACAAAAACTCCACCAAGTGATGTCATTGGCCAATTCACACTCATTGCCAATTACTTGGCATGAGTGTACAACTTTGACAAGTGGTCTCATCATACACAGAGAAAGTCACTTCTCAAAACGCTGGACCATTATTGAATTGGAGCACACAATCTGCGCTTTTTGTCTTCTTCTAGCAAATGTTCTCACCACACATAGCAAAGTATTGCAAGTGATACCAAGAAAAATCAAACATGCACTCATTCTACCTTCCATCCACATGCACCAACTTCTTCATGTAGGGTTTCTATATTTCTAATAGTGGACCTGAATATGGTTGGACAATACTCACGGTTCCATGCTCATTGTCATTGGAACTTTCAACTACAACTCATTGTCTTTGGAATTATGTGAGCTCAACAATCAGCTTCAACTCAAAGCAACTCCCCCATGCGTATTGACGTGGCCCAGATAACACATCCCTTTACTGTGATTTACATCATCGATGCACTCAGCAGACTCAGACTAGCAGATCCATGAGCACATTACAGCCACAAGAAGACTATAACAACACCTTTTCTGGACTTCTATCTGCAACATCTAATCTTGTTGATTGGTCCAGTTGATGATGGCAGTGACAGTGCTCCCACCATTCATTTTCTTGTTCAACACAAATATCTAACTGTTGTTTGCACATGGCCACCACCAGTTTTTTTTCTATGCTTGGGAATGATGCAAGTACCGTTAAACTCACTGCATAACAATTTCATGTCCTCTTAGAACATGCTTCCAACTGCTACAATCAGTAAGATTTCCTTATAACAACCATGCTACCATGAGCTCCAAAGAACTCCCTCAGGAAGAACATCGCTTCTCCTTGCTTACATGCTTCAACAACCTTCAGTTTTAACCAGGTAGTAGATCTGAACGGTTCTAGCAGCTCTACACTAGACCTTAGCTCCATTCTAGAGACACATATAAGAAATTGATCAAATACTTCCATGACCAGCCTAAACTCTTATAGGCTCATGATCCATGCTTTTAGATCATAACAAATCTATTTCATTCACTAGCAAGCACACATTTCGCACACCCCAGTCTGTGATTTTTGAACTAACCATTTATTTTTGAATGCGTTTGATTGAAAGAGCGAGGTAGAGGTGGAATCTGGGTCAAAGCGTGTCCATTTGAGAGATTGGGGAAAGTGCAGGACGTGGCTCAGCTAGTTGCACTCTTGGCAAGCGACCAAGGAGAGTGGGTTAATGCTCAGTTTGTTTGGGAGAATCAAGATTAAGTTCTTGTTGCTCCATACAAGCCTCCACACATCAAGATCAATTTCTTGTTGCTCCTTTATGTGTTGTAAGTCATGTTCCTCAATCATTAGATGATGAATCTACCCATTTTGGTCATATGAAAAGAAACCAGAAGTCAAAAAGTGGAAGAGGATAAGTTTTCCATTTTTTTTAAATGGCACATAGAAATGCTTCATCAGCTAAGATGCTAAAGATGTTATTGGTGTCACAAGTGAAGTGCAATGTGTTTTTGAAATTTGTGGGATTTGTAAAAGTAACATGTTGAGCCTAGTGGACTCAATATGTGAATGCATTTTATTTTATTTTGTTAGAATTGATTATTCTAAAAATGGCTAGATGATGTATGGAATATCTAACATGAATATTCAACCAAAATGATGAAGATACAAAAAAAGACTCCAAGTATGTGAACTAGTGAACAGGATCAAGAAGGTATATGGAATTGGTCATCCATGTAATTATCTTGTTGATGTGTTGTAGCCAAGCATGGCAAAACTTTGTAATATATAATTCATTCCTTAGATTGTCTAATAAGGTGTAGTTGAAATGGAAATATAACTACTTGTTTGGTCTCCTCTAGTTGTTTCTTGATGAATGTTGTGTGATAAGTATTGATATTGGCAAGTGCATAAAGTCTAACATTGACTTGGATACATCCTGTATCTAGAATATTTTCCTAGAGAATGAGCAAACACTATGATTGGGTACTTAGGTGTCTCCATATATGGAAGTATGTCCATAAGATGGCCACTTGTTCAATATTTACATGTAGGTTGATGTTAGGCCCTTGATTACAACTTGTTCCCAACTAAATTGTGGTGTACTAGTGTTTGGCCCAAAGGTATGGTTGTTTCTTAGTTGGTATGTTATTCAAGATGATAGTTATACAGGTGAATGGAAGAGCATAGACACTTTGGTTATGAGATGGAAGCTAGTTGCTTGAAAAGATGGAATGGAGCCTCATTTTTCTTGATGGGGAAACCAAGCTTTGATGGCATACATAATTCTCGGTTGGAATGATGAGATTGCAACAGGCACAACAAACAAGTTTTTTTGGATGCAATGGAGAGTTTGATGATGTTGGTGGTAGTGCTTGTGGAAGCAATGGAGATCCGATGGTGTGGACAAACAAGGTAAAGTTTGTATATTGTGTTCAATAAAAGCAGTGACCATATGGAAAAGTTAATCACATCTTGTATTTGCAGCAAGTCTAATATTATGTATAAATCCTATATATTGGTCTGTAAAAATTTTGAGCTTGTATTTTCCTACAGTCGATACTTGGGAGAAGTATTGTGTGGAACATAGGTGATCTACTATAAAATCTTGTACATGGTGTCTCCTTGAGAAGGAATATGTAAGTTGTAAGTACCTATTTCCCTTAAAGGAGAGGTTTTTCACCCATACATGGAGTTGTTAACAGTTGAAGGAGTGGTTTGTTTGTTCACTAGGGCGCTCTATGAGTGGACCATATGTTGGTTGTGGACTCTAGGTGATGTTGGTAAATCACCAACAGTCACGGGGGGATTTAATAAGTAGGAAGTATAATAGCACGTGAGTTCATATTGGGGGATTTAATACCCTAGAACATGGAAGCAATATGTTCTAGTATATAAAGGTCAAGGGGTATTTTATTGTATTAAAAAAAATATATATATTAAGGGGATTTATAATTATGTATCCAGAGGATTATATGAAGGCATATTAATATTTAAATCAGTATGATTTGTGTATGAATTTGTTGTGAATCTAATTGTGTTTGGAGTTAGAGTTGTATTTGAATAGGTATGATTTGAGAGTGAGTGTGGTGTGAAGTCAATTGGAACAATTGTGTGTGAAGTCAACCTATGTTCAAGGGGTATTCCCCATCTTGAAATATTTTCTCTAGCTAGGATTTCACCTTGCAGAGTTTCTAGGGTTCATAAGAGTTTTGTAATGCCACCATACTAGGGGTAAAAATAAAAAGGAACATTAAAAATTTCATGGAAAAAATGGATTCCTAGGATATCTAGTGAGAATAGGGTTTTTTTATTATTTGGAAATGTGTATTGGGAGAGTGGTTTTGAAAAATATATCTGGAGGTATTCCTTAATATATATTGAAATAATGGGTATTATTTAATAGTCTATTAACACACATGCTATGCCATAGGTTCATAGAGTGAAAAATTGATCCAATAGTTATAACTCTTTAACCGAATCAAATCTAACCTAACACTTATAAACCAAAAAAAAAAATTATAACAATGAATAAATGTCAATTCCTAAAGAATTGATGCAAGGGGCATTGAGACCATATTGTTAATGCTACCAAGAACTATGAATACCTAATTTGTCGAAAAATTAATAATGTAAACAAAATGAAAATAAAATTTTCATGAAGATTTCCAACATAAATATATATCAACAACTAGATAAAAACCCTAGGAAGTTCACCCAAGTGAGAAAGAACCACAATGAACATTGAATCAAATCCAACAAAAAATACCTTGCTATGAAATGAGAACTCCAACCACAATGACATACATTAAACCAATTTATACAATGATTCAAACCACATAAATAAAATGACCGACAATACTAAACAAATAATTAGCTATGAAATGAGAACTCCAACCACAGTGACATACACTAAACCAATCTACACAATACTTCAAACCACATAAATAAAATGACCAAAAATACTGAGAAAATTTGATTTGGAAAAGGAATATCCTACCTCAACTAGCATTGTGGTTTTTACAATGCAAATTCCCAATGAATCCATTTCCCAAGAGTCCAACAACTCAACTAACTTGTTTCATTGAGGAGTACAAACTTAAATTGGGTGTACACAATATTTTAGATGGGATGCTTATAAAGACCTTCAAAATTGAGTATGAAAACTAAACCAACAAAGTAACAACAAATCTCAATCTTGACAATGCAAATGAACATGCAAAACCCTATTTTCAACCAGCTTATTCACCCTCCATAGAACGTTTGATATGACCAAAGGGGTGTCATATATGGGGTTAAATGTATATAATATGACCCAGGGGAGGCATTTATGCGGCTAAATGCATATGTAATAAGGCCTAACTAATGAAGGGGCTTCATGTGCAATGAATGTATATGTATATATAAATATAACGTAATCATTGTTGACAACGTGTGAATTTTTGTTGTGAATGTCTTGGAGTAATTGGACGAGGATCTCATATTATTTAAGGAAATGTTATTGTGTAACTTATCTTTCTTATCTAAATTGAAGATGTGCTCCATGTTTATATTTATGTACATGAAGGTGAAACTTGGAAGGTCCATAGAGGACATAGAAAACTATATGTGCTACAATTTTCAAGTCTTGAGTCATTACATGTTCAAAATTATACCCGGTGGAAGTTAGGGTTTTTCACTAGTTCAAAAACTAGTCTCAAATATGTGTTCTAGGTAAAACGATTATATCCGGAGCTTGAAATATACAAATTGAGTGAGACTTGTTGCATCAGAAATAATATAGAAAATAGTGTTTTGGGTATGAATTTTAGTTCTTGATGCATTATAGGTTCATCATGATACCCAGTGGAAGTTAGGGTTTTTGACTAGTCCAAAAACTAGTCTCAAAAAGGTGTTCTCTAGGTAAAACTATTATTTATGGACCTTGATAGATACAAATTGAGTGAGACATGTTGCATCATAAATAATACATATTTTAGTATTTGTTTTATCAATTTTATAATCATATCTAGAATATTGGACACATGGTAGGCCGTACATTATCGCTTTCTTGGAAAAGTTACCATAACTTTTCCTTGGCACATCAAAATTAAGTCATACCTATGGAATTGTAGAGCATACATATCAAGGTACTACAGGACACAATTTTAGAATCAAAGGGGGGAAAATTACAAATTTATCTCAGTTAAAGGGTTGGTTAGAAAGACAATCTCCAAATTAGTGTTTTAAAAGGTATGTTATTTTGAAATTTGCATAACATTCTACTAGAAGGTCCAATTTAGGTTATTCAAAAGCCATTGGAAAGAGGAAACACATGAGAATATGTTGCAAAAAAACATATTATCAAATTTTTATACTATTTTCAATATATTAAGGCTGGAAGTCAAAGGTTTTGCTTGGACCTCAGTTAAGAAAAATGGAAAAATTTGCAATACCTAAGTTTAGTGGAAATAAAGATAAATATGGAATTGATCCCAAAGAATGGTTAAAGATTGTGAAAAAAAATTGAAAAAATTTATCTTCTTAAATTTGATGGTGAAGCCTATGAATGATTTACAAATCTTGATATAAATACTCTAGCATATGTTTTGTGGGAAGAATTTGAAAAAATCTTCTAAAACCGATGGATCAAGGACTTAAAAATGGAGAGATGAATAAAATTCAAAAGGAATTGAAAGAATCAAAATATGAACTTAAGAATAAAGGTGAGGAGTTGTCTAAGATGGATGCCCTTAATGAATCATTTAGTAAATAGGTTCATAAATTGAAGGAGGAAAATGGGAAAATGATGAGTCAAAGGAAGAATCGAAAAATAAAGATGAAGAAATATATAGATTGAGAAATCATAATAAAAATCTATTGGATGAGGTAAAAATATTGAAAGAATAAAAGAAGCATGGTCAAAATCAAGAAAAAACAAGAATCTTGGATGAAGAGACTACCAAAAGACTTGAAGAGGAAATTTGCAAGAAAATTGAAGAAGCTTCAAATACAGATGACATAAAAGAATAAATGAAATCCAAAATTGAAGAAGGACATAAAAAATTGATGAATGACATCACATTCCATCTTCAAAAGGAGAAGGAAGACAAGATTCTAGAAGGACATCAGAAAATACTTCAAGAAGTTGAGCTCTAACTTAAAGATGTAAATGCCAAATATGAGAGTATTATCTCAAAGGAAAAAGTAATCAAAGACCAAGCATAGAGGATATAGGATACCATTATCTTTGAAAAGAAGATTCATGATATGGTTAGGAAAAAAGAAGAGAAATCATTAGATTATATACATTTATGTTGAGTTTATATGGAAAACTTGTATCTTATTTTATTTTTTTGCATACGTTTTGATATGCTTAGTTGAGTCCATCATCTAGACTAAATAACTAAATTGGAAATTATGGCTATGAAATCCCTTAAATATTCAGTCCCTCCTTCAAAACCACTTCTATCTAATAGGGAAAGTGATGGGTAATTTTAATTAATGGACATATCTTCGTTTCTTCAGAGAGTGTATAACAAGGACTCTCCATGATTTGATAAGAATTAAACCCTCATATTTGTTGAAGTTTTGTGAATGCTTCTTAATTTCCACTACCTCATGGACACACCTCTTATTATAATGTTCCTCCAATGCAATTACTTTAGCTTCTTCAACACATATACGGTAGCTTGTCTTTAAATAGTGTTCCACCACAGTCGACTTCTTTGTGCTATTGTGTATGATGTATGAAAAATGATCCTTTGATCTATTTTTTATCAAATGACCTATCTCTCTGATGTAGATGTCACCACATGAACATGGAATCGAATAGAATAATTTCTTTATCTTGGGATCAACTGGATCTTTAACTTTATCTAACATTTTTTTCAAGGAGTTTGAAGGGGAGAAGGAAGTCTTGTTGTTTTTCCTTCTTAACACCTTGGATTATTTATCAGTTGTCCTTTGGATATACAAAAGGAACATCTTTCTTATGTTATCTCTTTCCTTGGTTTGGTTTCTAGTTTTCAAGCCTCACACTCTCCTAAAACCCTTGTTGATGTCTCTTAATTTGTAAGCATTAAGAAAAAAAATGAGGGATTTTTAAATCCTACATCAAGATGTTGCTCGTCGTAGATTCTTATAGTTCGCATGGAGAGGGTGTTCAAAATGCCATTTTTTTGTGAAGGATGATGACGTGAATTCACATGTAAGTATTTATCTATATGGGTATTCTTCCAATAAACTTGTTGTGTTAGAGAACCATCCTCCTTAGTGGTTAGGACATCAAGGAATGGAAGGAAATTGTATTTTTGGACTTACATAGTGAACTTGATATGATTGGATTGTCTATTAAGATGTGTGAGTAATTTGTCTAGATTTTCTCTTTCATGTGGCCAAAAAAATGTTAGATAAAGCTAAATATCCAGTTCGCCCCAAGGTAAAGAAATGTGTCTATTTGATTCCTTGTTCATGTGGTGACGTGTACATTGGATAGATAGGTCATTCAATAAAAATCAAATTAATGGGGCATTGTGTAGACATCATACACGATAGAACAAAGAATTCAACAATGGCGGAGCACTCTTTAAAGACTAGTCACCATATACATGTTGAAGAAGCTAAAGTAATTGCAATGGAGGGACATTATAATAAGAGGCATATCCATGAGGGAGTGGAAATTGAAAACCAACCAAGAAACTTCAACAGAGATGAGGGTTTAATTCTTATCGAATCATGGAGACCTGGTATACAATATTTGAAGGAACAAAGAGATTCCCATTAATTAAACATACCCATAACTTTCCATGTTAGATGGCAGTGGTTTTAATGGTGTGAATTAATATTTAAGGGATGCAAAGCCATAATTTCCAATTGAGTTATTTTCTCTTAATGGTGGACTTAGTTACACAATCTAAAAAGCTCAGAGTAAAAAAACAAGACATAGGTTTTACATATCAACTCCTTAGAAATGTCTTCAACCTGTGAAAATGTGAATAAAAGATTATATACATTTAACCACGTAATGACCCCCTTGGGTCATATTAACGTTAATGTAAAGGTGAGTTATTGTTTTAATGTTAATGAGGAGGGTGATATGTGTTCATTCCTATATACATAAATTCATTCCACTAATAATACATTAAATCAAAGTGACGGGACCATCCACATATTCCCAAAACATCAAAACCTTTTATCTTTGCATAAGTTAAAACATGTGCTACCACTAGTATAATAGGGTCACAAAGCATCACAGTTTGTGTCACTTCTTTATTTTATATGAAGGTTGGATGTAATTGGAAGCATAATACCTTGCATCATTATTTATTTGTTGTCATGCATCAAAATGCCACTTTGTATTTTTTCATGCATCGAAATGATATGTGCTTATTGTTGTTGTGTTGTGTAACATTGTTTATATATTTTAGTATTATAATAGATATCGTTGATCGAGCATCGCAATTCATATTGGCATCATGTTTAGTGTTGTTCTAATGTTATTTATTTTTTCAAAATTTTCTTTGCATATTGAGTCCGTTTCTTTCATTTTGTATCACATTTTGAATGACATTTTGAGTTTTTTTTTTGGCATGATGCATTACATTTTGATTTTTTTTCATTTAAAAAATGCTAATTAATTAATTATTTATTAGACGACATATTTGTTATCATTTTTAAGCATTTTTTTCATTTAATTTTAATTAATAAATATATTTTAATATATAAGATAAAGAATAATCGTTGTAAGAACACAATTAAAGGAGATTAACGCACTTGCAATTAACAATAAGAATTAATTGTGGGATCCTTCCTAGGGGTGTAATAGAGGTTTATGGGCCTATTAGAATTAATGACAGGATATGTGGCCAATTAATGTAATGTGGACTGGGTCCACTATAAAGTTAGGCCCACTAAGTAGTTAGCATTGAACAAATGTAATGTGGCCTCATTAAATAATTCCCACTAGGTAGATAGGATTTAGTTATGGTTGGGGTTTGCTAGGTAGCTATAAATAATGATGGATTCTTAATCCAAATCTTAGGGAATAATATAGTCTATGTTCAAATGTAAATATCATAAAGCCATATTTTTTATTAAGTGTAAAAAGGAGCATGATGGACATGTACTTTATGGAGTCAAGTAATCAAAGTTGACATGGTGAAAAGAAACCTTATAAAATGGTAGTAAGGAGAGAGTACAACTAAGCATGTCTCTTAATGTCATGTATTCATATTCTATAATTGAGATTCCAACTACAACTTGTCTCTTGCTCATCCAATTGATAACTTCCCCAAACAAGTTAAACACATAACCACTCGCAAATATTCTACGATTAATATCTCCATCCCAGTCAGCAGTAACAAATCCCTATACATTTATCACTCTATCTAGTCAAAATAATCCTTGGTAGAATACAGCATGGTGCCACACAAGTACCTGAAGACCCTCTTTAAAGTTTTCCAGTGCTTTGTCCCTAGTTTTGACACATAACTACTCAAAACACCCACTACACAAGCAGTGTATGGTCTTCTACATACCTTTGCATACATCAAACCAGCAACAATACTAGCATAGGGAACTCGTGACATGTATTCTTCCTCTTCTTGTGTCTTGGGACAATGACCTGTAGATAACTTTACACCTATAGGAATAGAAACTTTTGACCAGTTTACTTTCTTGCATGCTAAATATTTACAATATTGTCTCAACATTTATTCTCTGATTCATCTAGGGTTTCATGTTTGCATGATTTCTTTTAATCTCCATTCCTATTATGAATTAAGTTGCACCAAGATCATTCATGTCAAACTACTCAAAGGATAGTTGTGATTTCATATCCTTTGTGACATTCATGTTGTTTCCAATAAGCAGTATGTATCGTACCCAGTCACCTCTTTCAACCATTGAGACCACCTGGTACTCAAATTATGCATCCAAATTCAAAACTTATATCCAATTTTTGTTTTTCATAATTTATGTACCATTACACAACTATATACAAACATTATGGTTTCCCAAATACACATATTCAATTGTTAAATATTACAGGAAATATAAGCATGAAACACACATACCATCACTAGCAATTCCATGCATTTGTACCATTCTAAGCAATAAATTGATCATTATACAAATAGATTTTAAACATATAAAAATATAGATATATTCATTTCATATGTATTCACATAGACACTTATCTTTTAAATAAATTGTTCTCTAATTGGCTGCATGTGAAGGATGTTCCTCCCAACCATAGGCATTGTCAATCCATAACTTACTTTGACGGGACACCACTGAGTTGGGGCTATTAGTCCACAAGGGAAAATATCTTCCCAATACCACTTTACTCAGCTCAATATCTCATGCAAGCCATTAATGCAAGAACCCCCTCCACAGTTGTCCCATTCCTCAATTCTCCTTCCCCATCAACCTGCACAACGCCATGAACAAGCCCCCTTCTCTGAGCTATGAGTCCCTCGAGAATCCTCCAATTCCCTTCTAACTGTACAGTACAAGATGGATAGGAAGTGTCTGGATTAAGAATCAATGGCACAATTTGCATGTCTTATTCCTCTCATGCACTAGTCTCTCTAGGGTCAATGGAATGAATAGCTCATCTTCCACAATGGAATCTTGGTCCTCTATCATAGGTACCAATCTATGGTTTTTCAATATGGTGGCAAGGAAGAGGAATCAATTTCAAATGGTTGGAATCCATGAGGTATGATCCCCTCCCAAGCTTGATTTCTCACTTTTATAAGCATAGTTAATATTGTCATGTGGCCACTCCACATGGAATCACTTTTCTCATCTTAATCCCCTTTTTAGATAATTAAATAATGCTTTATTTACAGAATACCTCTTAATCATAGTTTAGTCACTTTGGGTTAAAATTATAAGGCTAGGAATATAAGATAAATCTCATTAAGTTCATTTCCCTTATCCCACTATCACTTCCCCACTTGTGGAATAATAGCCACCCATCTCTTCTTCGTCCTTCTTCCTCTATAGCCATTAGATATTTTATATTAATTTCAAAATGTACATATTTACATAGTCTTGGTCATCCCGACCATTTGTTTCTAGCTTCTATCCTTTTACATCAATATTTACAAATTTACACTATGGGTAAAAACTAGGGTATTGCATTCCCCTCCCCCTTAACTTATGCATTGTTCTAAGTGCATCATCAGCACTATGTACATATACACAAATTTATCAAAGCTTCAAAATAGTTATAGGTATGTCTCCCACATCACATCCTCTAGCTCCCACATTGCTTCTTCGGGATTTTAATGGGTCCATTGGAGCTTTACTTGTACGATGGTCATATTTATCAGCAATGTAACTTTCTTTTCTAGGATGCACACTGGTTGTACCGGAATATCGCCTTTTGATTCCACCTAGACTATCACAACCCAAGCGATTATGAGATTAGGATTAGGTATCTATTTCTTTAATTTAGGCACATGAAATACATTATGCACACGCAGAAAAGTAGGAAATGCTAATACATAAGCTACAAGCCCTATCCTATCCAAAATTTCAAATGGACCACAAAATCAAGCAGCAAGCTTTGGACAGATTGCCTTTCAGGGAACTCTTCTTTGGCCTGACTTTCAAAAATGCATGATCCCCCACTTTAAATTATTTTACTATTCTTCCTTTGTTTGCATAAATCTTATGTCTATTCTATCTTATTTTCAAATTCGGTCTGATTTTTACCATCTTCTCTTCCATTTCTCTGATTAATTATGGCCCAATTATCACTTTGTTAGCTGGATTATCCCAATTGATTCAAGTATTTCACTTTTTTCCATACAAGGATTCAAATGGACTCATATTCAAAGAAGCATGATATCCATTATTATACGCAAACTCTACCAAATATAGGTAGTCTTCCCATTTTGATGGTTGATCCATCAAATACTTTTTTAACATATCTTCAATAACTTGATTAAATCTCTCAGTTTTCCCATATGTATGTGGATGATATGATGTGCTTAAATTCAGATTTGTTCCAAATACCTTGAATAATCCCTTCCAAAAGTTTGAAGTAAACTTTGGATATCTATCTAAAACTATTGCCTTAGGTATCCCATGTAACCTAGAAATTTATTTCCTAGAAATTTATTTCATATAAATATATGTTATATTAGTTTCCTTATGAGTTGACTTAACTGGTATAAAGTGAGCATCTTTTGTTAATTTATCCACCACCACCATGATGGAATCATGTTTCTTTCATGTCTTGGGAAACTTAGTGATGAAATCAATGGTTGCCACATCCCATTTCCATTATGGTATTGATAATGGTTGAATCAATCATGTTGGGTGTCTATGGTCAACGTTTACTCTTTGTCATTCAATGTACCTCTCTATATAATCAACAATATATTTCTTGATTCTTGGACAAAACGTATTGACTTATTACTGTTGCAATTGTATTTTGGTATCCAGTATGCCCTGCATATGGTACATTATGCATCTTATTCATTACCAATTTCCTTAATTCCCCTTACTTAAGAACATAAACTATATTGGTAATGAATAGGAACATAAACTATTTTGTGAAATTCTAAATGTCAAAAAATCATAGAGCTGAGAGTACCTCACAGTGAAAGAATGAGCAGAGAAGGTTAATTACAATGAAAATTGCAGAGAAAAGAGCAGTCAAATTAATCATGCATTAGAACTCAGATGGAAGCAGAAATGTGTAACGTTATCCATTAATTAGTATAGTCCACAAATATGTTACAACAGAGAAAATTCAAATATCCTAGGAGAATTTGGGTCTCAGTCTGTCTAGCATAGGAATTGTCACAACTGGAGTGCTCTGGAAGACCCAAACTTAACTCAACTGAACCAAAAATCAGTTAGTGAAAGACACAGTCAGTTAACTGACAAGGAGGGTGCATTAGTGATTTTTTCATCCAAATCACTAAAAAAGGGAGAATTAGATCACAAAAAGTGGAAATCAGAGTACAAACCCCCCACAAGAGTCAGCTAACTCAGGTGGACTGAACCAGATTACTGCGTTGGATCCTAAAATGTAGGGAACTGACTCTGGTGGTCCTGAAATGATGCATGCAAGTAACATTAGGTGGCTAATGGTTCCTAGATGACATCTGCACACCACTGGGGTGCAAATGACATCATCAACTACTAGGAAAAAAGAAAATAATGGTAAGTAAGACAAGGATGGAGTATTAATTTGCTTAACACCGCCCCTTAATCCAAACTTGGACATCCTGGGCCCTGGTTACTGAGACCAAAGGTCACCCATACAATCAAATAAATGATAAAAATAAATGTTCATGAAACCCCCTAAAAAATGAACAGTAGGGAACTCAAGTAGCTTTCACACCAAGTAGATATATGAGATAGGAAAATACCTTCTGAGTGAAAAAAATTGTGAAAATGTCTACAATCATCTCCTCTGTAGGACAATAATGCAGTGAGATGGTCTTGTTGTGCACTAGCTCCCTGATGTAGTGCATGTGAACCTCAATATGTTTGGTCCTTTTCTTCTGAACTGAATCACTGGAGATCCTTATGGCACTTTGATTATCATAGAAAAGGTCTACCGAAGGAAAAGTGCGAATTCCAAACTCTCTCAAGATCCCATGTAACCAAACTTCTTGAATAGTTGCATTCACGGCCCCTCTATACTCTAATTTTGCTGAAGAAAGTGCAAGTGCTGCTTGCTTCTTGCTTGACCAGCGGATTGGTCCCAATCCCAACATGAATACATACCATGAAGTAGATTTTTTGTCAATTTTTTCTCCAACCCGATCTGAATCAATAAAACCAACCAGATCTAATTGGGCACCAGCAGAATAATGTATACCAAACTCTCTCGTACCCTGCACATGGTGCAAGATCCTCTTTGTTTCCTTCTAATGCATCTCATGTGGCTCCTTCATGTACCTAGCCACAACATCAACATCATATGATAGATCTGGTCTCGAATGTGTCAAGTACAATAAGCTACCAATCAGTTGTATGTAAAGAGTGCTATCAACCAAAGGAGTAGAACCACCTTCTTCCAATTTGATGCCAGATAGGAAAGGAAGGGTTGCAGCTTTGCAATCAGTCATGCGAAACTTTTGGAGTAAGTCAGATGCTTACCTAGATTGTGAAATCATGATCCCTGAATCATTTTGAGTTACTTCAAGGCCAATAAATTGTTTCAACGGCCCTAGATCTATCATGGAGAAGGATTTATTCAAAACATACTTGATGTTATTCAACCCTGTAGATGAACCACTAGTGATGAGAAATTCATCCACACACAAAAAAATCAATAGTAGTAAACCTCTCTTCTACTGCATGTATACATTGTAGTCAGATTTGCATCTTTCGAACTTCTGTGACAACAAGAAGGAATTCATCTTGGCATACCATGCCCTTGAGGATTGCTTGAGCCCATACAATGATATCCTCAGTATGCATACCAATGATGGATCATCAGTGTACCCCTCATGTTTTTTCATACAGATCTCTTCTTCTAAGTCACCATGCAAGAAGGCACTCTTCAGATACATGTGATGTACCTCCCACAGTTTTGAAGCTGCAATGGCCAAAACAACTCTCATTGAATCAATTCTTGCTACAGTAGTGAATGTCTCATTGTAGTCCAAACCATGAACTTGTGAGTACCACTTTGAAACCAACCGATCCTGGTACTTGGTTGTATATCCATCAGATGCAAGCTTTGTTTTGTAGATCCATTTACACTGAACTAGTTTTCTCCCTCAGGGAAGAGAGACAAGATCCCATGTCTCATTGTTCTACAGTGACTCATATTCTTAAACCATGGATGCCTTCCATATTGGATCATGGAAAGCCTCTCTAAAAGACTATGGATTGGACCCTACCATCATCTAGCACCTCTCAGGGAGAAGTGGATCTCTATGACATAGTGAAAGGTTTGCATCTTGATGTTGAGCTAGATCTAGATATTCTTGAAATTTATACTCAATATCAAGATATGATTCAACTTGGTCCTCATCTTCGAAATATTAATCTGGATCATCAAGAGAGACATCATTCTGATATTTATCAGGTGCAAGTGGAATAGGAAGAGAATATGGCATAAAATGTGAGAATTCATATGCCTTTGAGGCATGGTTTGCAACACCTTTCACTATCAACTTCCCAGATGATATCTCTGCAATATCAACTATGTCAGGACCAAATAAAACTTTCTTCGGTGAACCTATGTGTGGCATTTGATAAATAGATAACAAATTTGTTGTCAAGGAAGGCACATACCGAACATTTTTTAACTTTCCATGATTCAGTTGTATTGTGCCCTTCCCTTCAAGCAGAGATCTCAGAATCATCTCCCATGTGAATACTAGGACCATCGACAATATCTAGAGAAGAAAATGATTCTTTGGAGGAAACCATGTGGTTGGAGGCTCCAGAATCAATGAGGAAGGCTTGTGATTGTGAGAATCCATCCTTCAGTGCATGGAATCTCTCATGATCATCTCTCTCTATTCCAGAATCAGTCTTCCTTCTGTCTTTTGGGAGGGAAATGTTGTGATTTTCAAGAAGTTTGGTCATTTTACCTATCTTCTTCTTCATGCAAGATCTCTCTGGGTGGTTTCCTTTCTTGCAATAGGAACACTTGGTATTTTCAAACCCCTTTTGCAGGCTCCTTTTGATGGATTAAACTTTGGATTCTACTTGGTCTCAAATTGCTTCTTCTCTTTACCTTTGTTATGCTTTTTCACATTCACAGTTTTTGAATCTCCAGCCATAAGAGCTTGATTTTTGGAGGCCTTCAAGGTTCACATCTGAATCAATTTGTTGTGTTCTTGGATGTGATATTCAGTGAATGCATCTAAAGAAGGAATTTTCCAGTTGGGGATTGACAATCTCCTTGAATGGAAGGTAGAAACAAATATAGAAAACTATGAACCAAGTTTTCTTAGAATAGATAGCACCAGCTGGTCATCCTTCTTCTCAATGCCACATTGTTTGCATTGCATGACCAAGGATTTGAATTTAGATAAGAATTGTTGTATGGTTTTGAAACTACTAGGTTGAAGAGAAATTAACTCATTCTCCAAAATATGGCCCCTCATCTCATATTGCTTTCCGAAGAGGGTCTCAAGCTTCAACCAAACCTCTCTTGGAGTCTTCAATCCATCAAGGTGGAAGAGCAAATATCTAGAAATATGAATATACATGAAACCAAATGCTTCATATAATCTATTTAGATACTTGGCCTTATCAACATCTGCCTAAGGTTTGACCTCCTTGCCCATTGTGATCCTGTACATAATTTTGTTGTGCAACACCATCTGCATATCATCCCTCCAATCAATATAATTGAAGGGTGTCAGGATTCTTGGATATAAGGGAGCATTCGAAATCTCCATTGAAACTACTGGAGCGAATACAAACTGAAAACTGTTGCTATTGCCGCATTGAAAACCTTCAATATCTTGCAAACAATTCTCAATTTTCGAGATAAACTACTACGGAGAACTACTTTAGGACAATAGGCACTTTTATCTATATCCTTCACACCTAGATAGACGTCAAAGGATTTATCCAATGAATTCAATGCAATGGAACCAAGATTTGTTGTGGAAATCTAGAGGCTTCTAGTGCACTACTGATACCATGTGAAATTCTAAGTCACAACAGATCATAGAGTTGATAATACCTCACAGTGAAAGAATGAGTAGATAGGGTGAATTATAGTGAAAATTGCAGAGAAAAGAGAAGTCAAATTAATCATGCATTGGAACTCAGATGGAAGCAGAAATGTGTAACATTATCCATTAATCAGTATAGTCCAAAAATATGTTACAATAGAGAGAATTCAAATATTCTAGGATAATTTGAGTCTCAGTCTGTATAGCATAGGAATTGTGACCACTGGATTGCTCTCGAAGACCCAAACTCAACTCAACTGAACCAAAACTCGGTTAACTGAAGACACAGTCAGTTAACTGACCAAGGAGGGCGCATTAGTGATTTTTTCATGCAAATCACTCATAAAAGGGCGAATTAGATCACAAACAGTGGAAATTGGAGCACAAACCCCCCACAAGAGTCATCTAACTTAGGTGGACTGAACAGATCACTGATTTGTCTCCTAAAATGTAGGGAACTAGCTTTCATAGTCCTAAAATGAAGCATGCATGGTACATTAGGTGGATAATAGGTCCTAGATGACATCTGCACACCACTAGTGGGAAAATGACATCATCAACTACTAGGAAAAAGAAAATAGTGCTAAGTAGGACAAGGATGGAGTATTAATTATCCTAACACATTCAACCACTACAAGGATAATATTTGACAAACCATTTGTTATGTGGAAAGATGAACTTGAGTCCAAAACCCAAGAATATAAAAGGGATATGTTATTATTGAAACAAAAAGAATCACATGTTGTAGTTTCTTATGATATTGTGTTGTTAGCCTCAACTAATGGTTGATCTAGATTTTCATCCTTCTTTCCCTTCTTTAGATGAGAATAGTACTTCCTTGAATTCCCTAGTTTCCCACAATTCCAACACTTCCCTTTCAGCTTGCATCCTTTGGAATTAGATATGGATAGTGATCTACCTCGTCGACCCTTTCATTACATAAGCCTCTCACAAATAGGGCTTCATTGGTAGAGGGCTCCAAAGATAATTTTTTCCTTAACTCTTCTCCCAACAAAGTGGCTACCGCATCATCAAAATTGAAAGTACATGATGATGAGTTGGTTATAGTCATCACCAATTGATCCCTGGTATCTCGGAGGGAACATAGTAAAATGATTTCTCTTTCCCCATCCTCCACCTTTACACCAACCAAGACTAGTTTACTGATTGGGGCGTTAAAATCATTCATATGATCTGTCATATTTGAACCCTCCTTCATCCTTATATGATAAAGATGGATTTTTAGGAAAACCTTATTTGTTGTCAATTTAGTCTCATACATCCTCCCAAGTTTCTTCAAAAGGGATTCCATGGTCTTTTGTTTAGAAACATTGAACAGATCAAAGTCTATTAGGCAAAGACAAAGTGTAGAGCCACCTTCTTGTCCATCTTTATCCACCCCTTATATGCCATGCCACTCTGTTTTTTTGAAACCCCTTTCAAGGCTAGGGCTTGGTCATTCTGAACCAACAATCCTCCACATTCATATTCCATAGGAATAAATTATTGACATCAAAATTTTGAATCTCAAACTTGGTTGAAACTCCTATCATTGTTGCTACTCCCACTCGCAAAAAAACCTATGCTTGTGAGCTTTTTTTCAGGATTTGATACCATATGTTAGAAAAATAAATAAAAATAGAATCAAACAATAATAGCAGTAGAACATGATATTTATTTGGAAAACCTATTGTGCATAGGTAAAACCATAGCAAAATGGAATCTTCAATCTTTTATTATTACTCAGCTACAAAAATGCACAATGCTTTCTTCTCTAATGTTACAATGCGATGGACCACTTCCCTTTTATGTAATACATATGAGGGTTTCATAAGGAACCAAAATAAACTATAAGAGTCTAGAAATATTTTCCTTGAGGGCTCTTGGGGGGACTACCTCCCCCCCATGCATCCAACACATACAAATTGCTTGAGTTGATAGTCATGTACCCCTATAAAGGAAAATGTTGAATATCTAGGTATATATTGACTTCACCTCTTAACAATGCAAATATTTAGGGAATATCCATGATAGTCTCACTTATTTTCCTTTAGTATAAATGCAATCTATTGTAAACTCTAATGGGATTATCTATGGGTCTCCATTCCCCTACACCCCAAAATAAACAAACAAAATAGAGATAAGGTTGAGACCTCTCATTTGGTGGTTTTAGAATTAGATTCTACCTATATAGTCTTGCATAGTGATCTCTAGAATATTTAGAGCACAAATTGATTCACCAAATTACAAATGCACAAATGATTCTTGATTTGTGTTCCTAACCTTATTTATAAGGTTATTCCTAATTTTCTTTTGGCTCGTATGAGAGCTCAAAAGCTCCATTTTCTAAACAATTTGCACCCCTAAATTTCTTTTCTTTATCCCTTTCATGTTATGAGATCCATTTCATGCATGTAAGTTCTTTGCTCCACAAACATTTTCCCCTCCTCTTCTTTTATCTAGTATAAGAACTCTTGAACCCCATATTTTAGACTATTTTGATAGTTTGATTTATTTTCATGAGTACTTTCACATCATGGTATGTATTTCACATGTATAGGTGTTTCATTCAAGAGAAATTTTTCTTATCATTTCAATCATATTTCTGAACCTTCAATTATACTTCTTCAAGTTGGTATGTAAACTTCATATTCCCTCTCCCTATGCTGCATTTTTCCTATTTGATCCCCTTTGAATATGCCTTTAATTTCTACCCCACCTTGAAAAGTAGCCTCACTTTTTCTATGTGCATCAATATCTTACCAACAATAGTACTCACCTTCATCAGTTTCCCTATTTTAGTACCCCATTGCATGAATGACACCCATTTTGTGGCTTCCCTCTTTAGGATTAAGAATACATATAATTTGCATCACAAATAAATTTTGATGCTTTATGCTTGTCATTATGCTATCACATTCCCTCATAGTCCTAAGTTGTGCATATTCCTTGTGGTTTATCATGTTAAATTTTTACCACATTCTATAGGCATCTCAACTTGCCCATGACCTAGAGACCATTTTCATATTATACCATCATTCATCACCCTTATAGAGATGTGTTATTCCTCTATAAGGAAGTGTCGTCATTTGTATTGACAAGTGTCTCAAGTGTGTTAACTTGCCGATGGGTTATTAGACCACCTTGTAAGGGGTCGGCCTGGATTTATGTAATATGTGGTTATTGTACCTAGCTAAACAAGTTAGCCCCATAAGGTTATTGGGCAAACAGAACAAGTATAAATAGAGATCGGGAGATCTCTATTTGGATCACTCAGAAACTCATTCTTCCTTCACTCGAAAAGTGGAGCACTTGTGAGGAGGAGGATCAGTTTCTAAGAGGAGTCTATCTCTTGTACTTTGGTTTTGCTATTGCTCTATCTATCTCTGAGGAAGTAGTGGGGTTTTTCACCTTGGGGTTTTCCCCACGGAAACTCTATGTGTTTATTGTCTCTCATGTTTTTTATTATTGTGATGATTGACATGCTTGTTATGATTGATATGCATTGATATACTGTACATGTTATTATCTCAGTAAATATCCTAGAGTATTGTGAAATAATGCTCAAAATTTAACATGGTATCGGAGCTAACCTGAGAAGAAGACATTGCGCAGTGACAGAAACTAGGGTTTCTTGTTTATTGGGTTTCTCTTCATAGATTTTGGAAAAGCAGTATAGTAGATTGACTCTACTCATCAAGGAGAATCTATCTGTCCAATCAGAATTCAATTCTGAGAATTTTTAGTTTTGGCCCTAAAAATTAAGGTTTCCACAAAAATAGGAATTTATGAAATCTGAAGAGATAGCTGGAAGCTCCTTGGAAAAATCTAAGTTTAGAGCTTTGGATCGAGATTTTTCGCTGAGTAAATCTCTGAGAAACTCAAACCCTAAATCAGGATCCTCTCTAGTGAACCCAGGAAGACTAAAAGACATTTCTGAAGGGTGAAGCTTTGCAGATCTCAAATTCTGAATACACCAGGCTGATCAAATCATCAAGGCACATCTTTCTATCCTTTCAGAAAGTTGAAATTCACATTTTGAATTTCTAGGGTTTTTTCCGACAAACCCTAATCCGGGACCGTATCCAGTTTTCAGCAAAGTAAGTGGTAAGACCTAAATATTTTATATTTCCATTTGAAGTATTCTTTAAGATGTCTCACCACACCAAGCTTGAGGATAAGCTTGAAGGGGCTGATAACTTCCAAGCCTGGAAGTATAGGATTGGGTTAATCCTAGAAGAAAATGAATTGGACTCCTACATCAGCTCTGAGGTCCCTATCCCAGAGGATGAAGAGGCTAAGGTTTTGCATAAGAAGAACTTGGTCAAAGAAAAGAGAATCATTGTTGATTCTATCAAAGACCATCTCATACCACATGTGTCATCTCTAAAGACACCCAAGGAGATGTTTGACTCCCTAACCAAGCTATTTGAAGGGAAGAACATAAATCGAAAGATGACTCTACGGAATCAATTGAAAGGGGTCAAGATGTTGAATGGAGAGACCATTCAATCTAACTTCTCCAAGATCTCTCAAATCAAGGAACAACTTGAAGCTGTGGATGAAGTAGTGGAGAATGGGGAAATTGTGATGACCACTCTGAATGGCCTACCTAGGTCATGGGACTCCTTTATTCAAGGAATCTGTGCAAGAAAGAAATTGATCTCTTTCAGTAGATTTTGGGAGGAATGCTCTCAAGAAGAAGCTAGGCTTGTAGCTCAAGAAGAAAAGATGGGAGGTGAAGATCAAGCTCTCACAACTCACACCAAAAGAAGCAATCCCAAGAAGGAGCACTCTCATTACAATAGATCCTATCACAACCAACAAAAGAATAAGAAGGATCTAAGATGTTTCACATGCAACGAGAAAGGTCACTTTGCTTCAGATTGTCCCAAGAACAAAAGGGATAACAACAACAACTTCAACAAGAAGAAGAAGGGCAACAAAAGAAGGTACCGTGCTCATGTTGTCGAGGATGATGAACCTCCAAAGAAGAAGGCTAGGACAGAAAGTGATGATGACTCATCAAGTGAAGAAGAGTATGTTCTAATATCAACTCTCACAGGTACTATCTCTCATGGTTGTAATGATTGGCTTATTGACAGTGGAGCTTCCAAACACATGACCGGGTTTAAAGAATCTTTTGTAAACCTATCTGAATATGAATCACCCCATAAGGTGAAACTTGGGGATGATTATAAATACCCTATCAAAGGAACTGGTGAAGCCTCCTACAACCTAGATTCTGGAAAGTCTTTGAACATGAAAGAAGTTATTTATGTACCTGGGCTCAAGAAGAATCTTCTCTCCATCTCGGCTATGGATGCAAAAGGCATGAGGGTTGCATTTGTAGATGGCCAAGTCCTAATGTGGCCAAAAGGTAAAACTATTGATGATGCAGTGGTGATTGGAGAGCAAGAGGGAGTTTTGTATAAATTGAAGGGACAACCTGAACATTCCTTGGTACATGATTCCATGGAGCCAAGTGAACTTTGGCATAGAAGACTTGCTCATATGCACTACAGAGCATTACCAATAGCAAGTAAGGATGTAGAAGGTCTTCCTGAAATTAAGACCAAGCATGAAGGTGTTTGCAAAGGATGTGCAAAAGGAAAGAACATTAAGAAGGCATTTCCAAGCAGTGAAAGCAAGGCAAAAGGTATCTTGGAAATCATCCACTCCGATGTATGCAGTCCTATGTCATCCAGTTCTCTGAGTGGGTATGTTTACTATGTCTCTTTCATTGATGACTTCTCCAGGAATACTTGAGTTTACTTCTTGAAGAACAAAGATGAAGTATTTGATAAGTTCAAGGAATTCAAAACCTTGATGGAGAACCAAACTGATAAGAAAATCAAAACATTCAGATCCGACAATGGTGGAGAATTCACCTCAGGTGACTTCAAGAAGCTATGCAGTGATTCAAGGATTAAGAGGGAGTTGACTACTCCTTACAATCCACAACAGAATGGAGTTGCAGAAAGAAAGAATAGAACAATCATGGAAGCAGCAAGGGCAATGCTACATGACCAGGATCTACCTATGCATCTATGGGCAGAAGCAACTAGAACAACTGTATATGTGTAGAACAGATCACCCCACAAAATATTGGACAACAAGACACCAGAAGAGATCTTCTCTGGTAAGAAACCTGAAGTCAGCCATCTCAGAATATTTGGTTATCCAGTATATACTCATGTCCCAAAGGAAAAGAGGACCAAGCTAGATCCTTCAGGAAAGAAGGGTATCTTTGTGGGTTACAGTGAAAGCTTGAAGGCTTACAGAATATACTTTCCAGGGTTCAAGAAAATTGATGTCAGCAGGGATGTAACATTTGATGAAAATTCAGCATTCATCAAATCAAGGAAGACACCTGTTGAAGTTTATGAAGAACCTAAGGAAACTAGATTTCAATACACTACAATGACTGAAGCAATTCCAGATGTTGATCGTGAAATTGAAGATCCGCAACAACCCATAGATCCACCCCATGAGGATAACTCTCACAAGAGAAAACTTGCATGGGCTAGAGAGCTCATTCAATATGCAGAAAGATATGGCATTCCAGAAGAAGAACACGGAGCAAAGAAGAGAACTAGATCACATACCAGCTATGTTGCTTTACTCTGTGATATCATGAACAAAGAACCTTCCAGTTATGAAGAAGCAGCGGAAAAGAAAGAATGGAAGGATGCCATGGTTGAAGAATACCAATCAATAGTGAAGAATGATGTTTGGGATGTTGTCCCAAGACCTGAAGGGAAGTCTATTGTGACTTCCAAGTGGATCTACAAGATCAAGCATGCTGCAGATGGCAACATAAAGAAATACAAGGCAAGATTCGTAGCTCATGGCTTCTCTCAGAAAGAGGGAATAGATTATGAAGAAACTTTTGCTCCTGTAGCCACATACACTTCCATCAGATCAGTACTTTCCTTGGCTGCAGCAATGAAATGGAAGATACACCAGATGGATGTCAAGACTGCTTTCTTGAATGGTGTAGTTGAAGAGGAAGTGTATGTGGAGCAGCCACTCGATTTTGAAACACATGACAGGGAATCATATGTGTGCAGATTGAAGAAAGCCTTGTATGACTTGAAGCAAGCTCCCAGAACTTGGTATGGTAGGATGGAAAGTTTCCTATCGAGCTTGGGATTTACTAAGAGTAAAGCGGATTCCAACCTTTACTACAAGGTTGAGGAAGGAAATCCTGTGATTCTACTCATGTATGTAGATGACCTATTTGTAACAGGAGATGACAGATTGATTACCGATACAAAGATAAGGCTTGCTTCCGAGTTTGATATGAAGGACTTGGGGATGATGCACTATTTTCTAGGTATGGAGGTATAGAAGAGTGCAAATGGGATCTTACTTAGACAAGGGAAGTATACAGTAGATATCCTGAAGAGGTTCGGGATGATGGATTGCAAGGCCATGGCCACACCTATGGCATCGAATATAAAGCTTCTATGTGATGCTTCATCTTAGCCGGTTGATGTCTCTATGTATCGTCAGATGATTGGGTCCTTGATGTACCTGACGAACACGAGACCAGATATTTGCTTTGTGGTGAACACATTGAGCTAGTTCCTGACGGATCCAAGGATTGTTCACCTGGTTGTTGTAAAGCATATTCTGAGGTACATAAAGGGTACAGTTGATTATGGTCTCAAGTATGAAGCGAATCAAAAGTTTAACCTACAGGGTTATGTTGATTCAGATTGGGCAGGAAATGCTGCAGATAGGAAGATCACATCTAGGTGCTGCTTCAATATGGGATCAGGTGTGATCTCTTGGTTTAGCAGGAAGCAGTCCTGCGTAGCACTGAGTACAGCTGAGGCAGAGTATGTTGCAACCTGTTCGGCTAGTTATGAGGCAATGTGGCTTCGAAAGCTACTGTCTGAGTTATTTGATCTCCCGTTGGATGCTACTGGTATCTTCTATGATAACCAGAGTTGTGTGAAGATGTCTGAGAACCCGGTGTTCAACGACATGTCGAAACACATAGAGATCAAATATCACTATATCAGGGATATGGTGCAAAGAGGAGCAGTGAAGCTCCTGTATGTTGTGACGGATGAGCATATTGCAGATGTGCTAACAAAACCACTAGCTAGAGTGAAGTTCGAGTACTTCAGAGAGAGGCTTGGAGTTCTTCAGATCGATGACACTTCGAGGAAGAAGTGATGGACACATTTGCAGAAGCCATTCCAAGCATGTTGGAAGGAGGATCCTTTACATGGTTGTGGATGTAAGCGCTGGATGATGAGCATCAGGACAATGCTCTAGTTACTACTCTGTATATGTATGTAGGCATCATGTTGGATGCTGGATATGATCAGTTGGATCATTTATATGTATATATGCATCATGTTGGATGTTGGATATGATCAGTTGGATCATTTATGTATGTACGCATCATGTTGGATGTTGGATATGATCAGTTGGATCATTTTTGTATGTATGCATCATGTTGGATGCTGGATATGATCAGTTGGATCATTTATGTATGTACGCATCATTTTGGATGCTTGGACCATGTATCTGTATATGTATCAGGTGGATATGGTGTATGATCAGGTAGATCATGTATGTTGATATGTATCAGGTATGATCAGGTGGATCATGTATTTGTGTATGTATCAGGTGGATACATTGTATGATTAGGTAGATCATGTATGATGATATGTATCAGGAAGATACTTGGTATGCATCAGGTAGATGCATTGTATGATTAGGATGATCATGGATGACGAGCTTCAGGATGTTTCTCCAGATGACATGCATCAGGATGATGCAGTGATGATGATCAGGATGATCATGTGTACATCAGGATGATGTATGGTGAGTATCAGGTTGATACTCTATGGCCGTGGAATAGGTTGTGCAGATAAGCATATAATTTGGCCTTGGGAGATTTGCAGATAGTCTTTCAAGTTTTTGCCTATGGCATGTAATCTGGCCCTGGGATATTTGGAAAATGCTCTTTTGAGGTTTTTCTTTGGGAGGACATATAATTTGTCCCTGGGATATTTGCAGATAGTCTTTCGAGGTTTCACATATGGCATATAATTTGGCCCTAGGATATCTGGTAGATGCTCTTTCGAGGTTTTGTCCTAAGGCATATAATATGTCCTTGGGAGATCCGATAGGTTGGGCTGTGTGCCCGTAATAAGTCCTGGGATGCTCTTGCGAGGTTTTTCCATGACCACATGTAATTTGGCCCTGGGAGATCCTATAGGTAGAGTCGTGTGCTCGTAACAACCTAGGATGCTCTTGTGAGGTTTTGTGGTGAGGTCACATATAATATGGCCCTGGGAGATCCTATAGGTAGAGGCGTATGCTTGTAACATCCTGGGATGCTCTTGCGAGGTTTTGTGATGCACGTAATAAGTCTTGAGGATTCCACAGTATGGCCAGAGATGAAGACCTGCAGGTGGTGGGCCTACATCCAGTATGAATAAGGACTGGCTCTGTAGAAATTCCTATGACGAGTAGATTCAGAGATTGGTTAAGATAGCAGGATCAGTGACGATGATGATGATTCGAGGTTGATGCATTGATGACGATGATCCAGAGAAGAAGACTTGTGCTAGCAGATCTGTGTCGAGAAATACCTTCCTAGTTAAGAGGGAGTGTTGATGTATATGTAACTTCGGAATGTATTTTAGTTATATATTTATTGTACCCTTATAGATATGTGTTATTCCTCTATAAGGAAGTGTTGTAATTTGTATTGACAAGTGTCGCAAGTGTGTTAACTTGCCGATGGGTTATTAGACCACCTTGTAAGGGGTCGGCCCGGATTTATGTAATATGTGGTTATTGTACCTAGCTAGACAAGTCGGCCCCATAAGGTTATTGGGAAAACAGAACAAGTATAAATAGAGATTGGGATATCTCTAATTGGATCACTCAGAAACTCATTCTTCCTTCACTCGGAAAGTGGCGCACTTGTGAGGAGGAGGATCAGCTGCTAAGAGGAGTATATCTCTTGTACTTTGGTTGTGCTATTGCTCTATCTATCTCTGAGGAAGTTGTCGAGTTTTTCACCTTAGGGTTTTCCCCACAGAAACTCTGTGTTTCTATTGTCTCTCATGTTTTTTATTCTTTTGATTATTGACATGCTTGTTATGATTGATATGCATTGATATACTGTACATGTTATTCTCTCAGTAAAGATCCTAGAGTATTGTGAAATAATGCTCAAAATTTAACAAGTACCCCATTGCATGATTGACACCCATTTTGTGGCTTCCCTCTTTAGGATTAAGAATACATATAATTTGCATCACAAATAAATTTTGATGCTTTGTGCTTGTCATTATGCTATCACATTCCCTCATAGTCCTAAGTTGTACATATTCCTTGTGGTTTATCATGTTAAATGTTTACCACATTTCATTGGCATCTCAACCTTGCCCATGACCTAGAGACCATTTTCATTTTATACCATCATTCATCACCCCATCAAGGAGACTTACCTCTAGTTTCTTCCATCTATCACCACTCTTTCTAGCCATGTAGGTTATAAATTCTTATCACATTTTGGGGTAACCTATATTCTTGTTTGTAATGTATCCAAGTTATTTTATTCTCTTTATAAAACAAAATACAAAAACTCCAACAAAATAGTCAAAACACCAAAAAATGAGGGAAGTATCAATCATTACATTATTCCATCAACATATATTTATTTCATGATAGCAGTCCATCTCACCCTTGATCAGAGCATCCATATTGATTCACCCATGTTCAGATAGATTATATTAGCTTATTTCATCCCTCTCATTTTCCTCAGTCGACTCCATCATTGTGGATCATGAGTTTTGCATATGCTAACCATTGGCCATGTCATCCTCATCCATGATCCATTCATGCCCTAAGTTTTCCCTTGCCTCTATGGTCCTCAATACACCTTCTACATAAGTCACCATTATTATCTTTATAACTTAAGCTTTAGTAACATTTAAATATTTTTATTTTTGTTCACTACCCAAGTTAGCTATCATTAATGTTATGTTCAAGGCCCAAAGTCCTAAGTCTCATAAGCATTTTCCAACTCTTTTCATTTGTCAAAGTGTTAATCAATTACATTTGTTACTTGTTTATTTTCTACCTCATGTTATTCTCTAGGAATTCCCCATATCCATGTCCCAATTAAATCCCCCCCCCATATACATTAAATCATTTATTTTGAGGGCCACATATGTGCATATGGGTGTATTATGGGGTCAACAAAACATGAATTGATTTTTATTCTAGGTAATCTTCTTCAAGTAACTATATATTTCGTATGTGTTACTCATGCATGTATGAGTGATTTGATTCTTTAGAATCAATTTTTAGGATGCATTGCCACTATGATACCAAGCTATCAAGCTAAATACATCTCTTCAACCAACTTACTCATGACATGAGGAATCAAATGATTATTCATCAAATCCACAAGGATAATCATCGCATTGGAAACACTATTTGTATGTGTGATCAACAAAGTAACTTCAATCATAGAAATAATAGTCTTTCCTACAATCTCCCAGAGATTTCGTCTCCTCTAACAATATCTACAATTGGCACTTCCAAGATTCAAATTTGGATGCACCCTCTAAGCACTTACACTCCCCAATACTAATAGTAATCATCTTGGAAACTTAGCGCAAATTTCAATAAATAGATAAACCACTGAAATACAATCATCTACTTATGTTATAAACAACCCTCTTGATAATAAGTCAAAATATCATCTCTAGAACAACTAGGTCATCACACTCTTAACCCTTCACAAGTACTGGTACCAAGCTCTAGCATGGATCACTCTAATATATATAATATTCTAGGAATCACACCCACTGAGATCCTCTAATAGATTTTCTCATGAGTAGTATTACATTCCATATACATATCTAGATAATCTAAAGTGCTTAATGTTGATACCATGCCATAATTTTACATCCACATGATACACAAATCTAAACTCAGATAATTTAGCATACAACTAAAATAGAAAGACTAAAACACCAATTGGAGCTTCAAATTTTCATAAAAATTGTGTTGAATAAAAAATTGGAAAGGAAATCATCTCATATCAATATCAAGAGATGATGTCAATCCTACGAAATATGAACTCTAAACTAAAAAACCTCCAACATGACTGTGATGGAGAAAAACAATCACTATCTTCTCACTAACAAAATAGTAGGATTACAATATTATAAAAAATGGACTACAATGGCTTCTCTCAAGCCTTTCCATTCTCACTATATGTTCACATGCCTCACATGTATGACTATATAAACCTAAATAGTGCATCCCACCTCATATAATCAAAATTGATGAAAGGGAGAATTAATTACAAAACTTATAGGCTAAAAATAGCTCTTACACATTCTTCCGTGAAAGGAATCTGCCATAACTATGTAAGGAAACTATCATAGTGTGTACGAGGAATCCATCACAACCCACATAGAATCTATCATAACCTTACACTAATCAGAAGTAGAAGATGCCAAGATTCATCATTATAAGGAATCTATCATAATGGTGTAAGAGAATATCTCCCATGTGGCAACCCATGCTACAAGAAATCTAGGCCTCCATTACTCATGCCATCTTTCTAGGAGAATACTCAAAGCAACCAAAAACTAATAGTAATAGGATGCTTGAAAGAAAGGCTTGAAATGTCACATTTGCAAATATATTTGCATTATAAGTATAGGCATTATTACTCTTGGGAGTAGTGCCATCAACAACAAAAGGGATACTAATGTACTGCTGAGAGGCTAAGGATTAATATCATTTGGATCAACACATGAACTATTTGAGGCAACATCTCAAACAACTATTAATTCAGGTGGAGAGGATAGTAGGACATTACACTAACCATCATTATGCATGGTAAAAATATGCATTTTGACTTCCCATAGTATTTTCAGTAATTGGAAACTCGGAAACATGTGAACATAGAAGGAAATTGAAGATAGAAGAAGAACGTTTGAGATCATGAAAATTCCCAAACAATAATTCACTTGTTCAAATTAAATAAGTGAATTGCTCTAAATTTGCATCAAATTGTATTAAGAAACTTGTTCTCTTCTTACCCTTTCCAGACCAATTATTATTTTCTCATCACCCACCTTCTCAATTATTTCCATGAAAAGTAGTGTAATCATATCCATGACAAAAACTCATTTCAGAGACATAAAAGAGAAGCAAACATAAGCATTCATATAATTAGCCAGATGCCACTACCAACCCAACTTCATCAAGAAAATTAATTAATTCATAGTTGATAATAAAACAAAAGGTAGATAAATGAAACGAACCATGCACAAAATAATAATAAAAAATAAATTAAATTAAACTTATTTTGAAAAAAAAAAAAATACCGAATTAGCATGCAAGTGACCTCCTTAAATTGCTCAAACATTATCCATAATCCAATTCATAAAGCCATCTCATCATGCTTCCATTGCATTCATGATAATATTGGCATATAATGTAACAAAAACTTTTGCAAAAACAACATGCTTACTAATGAATATTCATCACTCACTTTTCTTCATTTTTTAATCATTACAAATCTAAAACAAGTCAACATTATACCCACTCAAGTAACCAAATTCGAAGTTGTCGTTATTGCTTCCAAGTTGGATTATGATTCATTCTTTTCAATAATATTTTTAAAATACCAAAATAGTAAACCCTAATAAGCTCATGCATAATAGTTAACCCTAATAAGCCCATGCATAAGATTAATGGTTGTTCTTTAATCCTTTCTATAAAATTGAAATGTTGGAAATGTGTAAGTTATTTTTTACATCATTTTAAATATATATTTAAATATGAAAAATTAAGAAAAAATCCAATTTAATTATAATTATATTTTTATTTATTTAAAAAAATTAAATACCTTATTTAAACTTCGCAACCATTAATACAGAAAAAAGTAAATATAACTTCAATCACCATTCCCATAATTAAATACAAAAAGTAATGCTTCAACGAATATCATTCTTTCTATGATTCATTAATTTGAGAATGATTTCAAGCAAGATACAATCACATATAACTTATGATGGGACTTTGCACATAGAATCTATGCAACACATAATCAAATTGACATAATAATAATATCATGTGAAGTTTATATGGTTAATACTTATCTTTCATTTATTAACCAATCAAATTGACATAATAATAATATCATGTAGAATCTATGCAACACATAATCAAATTGACATAATAATAATATCATGTGAAGTTTATATGGTTAATACTTATCTTTCATTTATTAACCAATCAAATTGACATAATAATAATATCATGTGAAGTTTATATGGTTAATACCTATCTTTCATTTATTAACCAATATCCTAGATTACAACATGTCCCCTTAATTCTAACACCTAAATCCACCATTAAGCCTATACCAATAAATCAACAAATCAAAATATGGATACCTAAATAAGGTTTTGCAATCCTATATCTATTTACATATTATATTTTCAACTTATCATTATCATTGTAATGACAAAACCATTCTCTATTTACTTCTTTCTTATATATTTTTGTCAATGCTCCACTTGCTTTCTTCAATATTTATCATGACCATGGTTGACTTGCTTTCTTCAATATTTATCATGACCATGGTTGACATATTTAGTACAATATTTATCATGACCATAGTTGACATATTTAGCTTTAGCATGATATTTAGCTTTAACATGACCATGGTTGACCACTAATCTCTTCTTTAATCAGAATACAGAATACAATTGAGACAAAAACTCCACCAAGTAATGTCATTGGCCAATTTGCACTACTAACCATCACACTCATTGCCAATTACTTGGCATGAGTGTACAACTTTGCCAAGTGGTCTCATCATACACGAGAAAGTCAATTCTCAAAACGCTGGACCATTATTGAATTGGAGCACACAATCTGCACTTTTTGTCTTCTTCTAGCAAATGTTCTCACCACACATAGCAAAGTATTGCAAGTGATACCAAGAAAAATCAAACATGCACTCATTCTACCTTCCATCCACATGCACCAACTTCTTCATGTAGGGTTTCTATATTTCTAAAAATGGACCTGAATATGGTTGGACAATACTCACGGTTCCATGCTCATTGTCATTGGAACTTTCAACTACAACTCATTGTCATTGGAATTATGTGAGCTCAACAATCAGCTTCAACTCAAAGCAACTCCCCCATGCGTATTGACGTGGCCCAGATAACATATCCCTCTACTGTGATTTACATCATTGATGCACTCAGCAGACTCAGACTAGCAGATCCATGAGCACATTACAGCCACAAGAAGACTATAACAACCCCTTTTCTGGACTTCTATCTGCAACATCTAATCTTGTTGATTGGTCCAGTTGATGATGGCATTGACAGTGCTCCCACCATTCATTCTCTTGTTCAACACAAATATCTAACTGTTGTTTGCACATGGCCACCACCAGTTTATTTTCTATTATTGGGAATGATGCAAGTACCGTTAGACTCACTGCATAACAATTTCATGTCCTCTTAGAACATGCTTCCAACTGCTACAATCAGTTGGATTTCCTTATAACAACCATGCTACCATGAGCTCCTAAGAACTCCCTCAAGAAGAACATCGCTTCTCCTTGCTTACATGCTTCAACAACCTTCAGTTTTAACCAGGTAGTAGATCTGAACGGTTCTAGCAGCTCTACACTAGACCTTAGCTCCATTCTAGAGACACATATAAGAAATTGATCAAATACTTCCATGACCAGCCTAAACTCTTATAGGCTCATGATCCATGCTTTTAGATCATAACAAATCTATTTCATTCACTAGCAAGCACACATTTCGCACACCCCAGTGTGTGATTTTTGAACTGACCATTTATTTTTGAATGCGTTTGATTGAAAGAGCGAGGTAGAGGTGGAATCTGGGTCAAAGCGTGTCCATTTGAGAGATTGGGGAAAGTGCAGGATGTGGCTGAGCTAGTTGCACTCTTGGCAAGCGACAAAGGAGAGTGGGTTAATGCTCAGTTTGTTTGGGAGAATCAAGATTAAGTTCTTGTTGCTCCATACAAGCCTCCACACATCAAGATCAATTTCTTGTTGCTCCTTTATTTGTTGTAAGTCATGTTCCTCAATCATCAGATGATGAATCTACCCATTTTGGTCATATGAAAAGAAACCAGAAGTTAAGAAGTGGAAGAGGATAAGTTTTCCATTTTTTTTAAATGGCACATAGAAATGCTTCATCAGCTAAGATGCTAAAGATGTTATTGGTGTCACAAGTGAAGTGCAATGTGTTTTTGAAATTTGTGGGATTTGTAAAAGTAACATGTTGAGCCTAGTGGACTCAATATGTGAACGCATTTTATTTTATTTTGTTAGAATTGATTATTCTAAAAATGGCTAGATGATGTATGGAATATCCAACATGAATATTGAACCAAAATGATGAAAATACAAAAAAAGACTCCAAGTATGTGAACTAGTGAACAGAATCAAGAAGGTATATGGAAATGGTCATCCATGTAATTATCTTGCTGATGTGTTGTAGCCAAGCATGGCAAAACTTTGTAATATATAATTCATTCCTTAGATTGTCTAATAAGGTGTAGTTGAAATGGAAATATAACTACCTGTTTGGCCTCCTCTAGTTGTTTCTTGATGAATGTTGTGTGATAAGTATTGATATTGGCAAGTGCATAAAGTCTAACATTGACTTGGATACATCCTGTATCTAGACTATTTTCATAGAGAATGAGCAAGCACTATGATTGGGTACTTAGGTGTCTCCATATATGGAAGTATGTCCATAAGATGGCCAGTTGTTCAATATTTACATGTAGGTTGATGTTAGGCCCTTGAGTACAACATGTTCCCAATTAAATTGTGTTGTACTAGTGTTTGGCCCAAACGTATGGTTGTTTCTTAGTTGGTATGTTATTCGAGATGATAGTTATACAAGTGAATGGAAGAGCATAGACACTCTGGTTATGAGATGGAAGCTAGTTGCTTGAAAAGATGGAATGGAGCCTCATTTTTATTGATGGGGAAACCAAGCTTTGATGGCATACATAATTCTCAGTTGGAATGATGAGATTGCAGCATGCGCGACAAACAAGTTTTTTTGGATGCAATGGAGAGTTTGATGATGTTGGTGGTAGTGCTTGTGGAAGCAATGGAGATCAGATGGTGTGGACAAACAAGGTAAAGTTTGTATATTGTGTTCAATAAAAGCAATGACCATATAGAAAAGTTAATCACATCTTGTATTTGCAACAAGTCTAATATTATGTATAAACCCTATATATTGGTCTGTAAAAATTTTGAGCTTGTATTTTCCTAGAGTCGATACTTGGGAGAAGTATTGTGTGGAACATAGGTGATCTACTATAAAATCTTGTACACAGTGTCTCCTTGAGAAGGAATATGTAAGTTGTAAGTACGTATTTCCTTGAAAGGAGAGGTTTTTCACCCATACATGGAGTTGTTAACACTTCAAGGAGTGGTTTGTTTGTTCACTAGGGTGCTCTATGAGTGGACTATATGTTGGTTGTGGACTCTAGGTGATGTTAAGGGACGAAAAACCTATTGTTATATGTGTCAAAGCAAGGAAATACTTCAAGAACACGTGTCAACAAAGAGTAGGTGCATTAGTTGCATTAGTCAGATCTTAGTGCACATTTAGGGGGAGTTCACCAAGAAGTTGAATGAACCATGTCTATGAAGGACATCCTACTAGACCGATGGTTGCAATGGTTAGTTACCCATGTAATTTAGTGGATGGTTGTTATATTATATGCACATTGATGATTTAGTGATATCTACATGACTAAGGTGAAGATGTGAATTTTAAGCTGGACCATATACAAACTTTGTTGGTAGGGAGTGCCTTCAGTATCTAAAGAAGCATGTGTTACAGAGGACTAGATGCTAATGAATACCTTACCTAACAGAGATTAAAACAAGTACTCATTAAGGGGGGATGTTGGAATTATCAACTCATACTTGTCTAAATTTGTGATTCATGAGATTACCGCGGTTTGTTACTGTAATTGGTCATTGTGAGGTAGAGTTTGTCTCTACATGAGTGGTTTTATGCTAAGTTTTAGGAGGTTGTTAGATGAGTTGGATTTGAGATATTCTTTCCAACTAGTTCTCATATATTTAGTGTGTGGTTGAGATATTCCCTCAACAATTTGTTAGTATGGTTAAGATAGTGTGTCTATCTTGGGGGGGAATTTATCGTATAAATATGTGACATTGTTTGATGTAATAGAACACTTCATCATAGTTTTGGTTTGTGTGTGGAACCATGTCTACTCTCCCATTTTCTATCAGTTATAATGGTGTATGCCAATCCTATTTAAAGACTTCATCAAATCAAGTATCATGGAAAAATACCATAGATTGGTAAATCACCAACAGTCACGGGGGGATTTAATAAGTAGGAAATATTTCAGCACATGAGTTCATATTGGGGGTTTTAATACCTAGAAAATGGAAGCAATATATTGCCTAGTATATAAAAGTCAAGGGGTATTGAATTGTATTAAAAACATAAATATATTAAGGGGTATTATAATTATGTATCCAGAGGATGAATAGGGTAATGAGGGGTTTGAATAGGTATTATATGTCTAAAGTTGGTGAGAATTCGACAATCTGAAGGCATATTAATATTTAAATAAGTATGATTTGTGTATGAATTTGGTGTGAATCTAATTGTGTTTGGAGTTAGAATTGTATTTGAATAGGTATGATTTGAGAGTGAGTGTGGTGTCAAGTCAATTGGAACAATTGTGTGTGAAGTCAACCTATGTTCAAGGGGTGTTCCCCATCTTGAAATATTTTCTCTAGCTAGGATTTCACCTTGCAAATTTTCTAGGGTTCATAAGAGTTGTGCAATGCCACCATACTAGGGGTAAAAATAAAAAGGAACATTAAAAATTTCATGGAAGAAATGGATACCTAGGATATCTAGTGAAAATAGGGTTTTTTGTTATTTGGAAATGTGTATTGGGAGAGTGGTTTAGAAAATGATTTTTGGAGGTATTCCTTAATATATATTGAAATTATGGGTATTGTTTAATATTCTATTAACACACATGCTATGCCATAGGTTCATAGAGTGAACAATTGATCCAGTAGTTATAACATCTTTAACTGAATCAAATATAACCTAACAACCAAAAAAAAAAAAATTACAGCAATGAATAAATGTCAATACCTAAATCATTGATGCAAGGGGCATTGAGACCATATTTTTAATGCTACCAAGAACTATGAATACCTAATTTGTCGAAAAATTAATAATGTAAACAAAATGAAAATAAAATTTTCATGAAGATTTCCAACATAAATATATATCAACAACTAGATAAAAACCCTAGGAATTTCACCCAAGTGAGAAAGAACCACAATGAACATTGAATCAAATCCAACAACAAGTACCTTGCTATGAAATGAGAACTTCAACCACAGTGACATACATTAAACCAATTTATACAATTATTCAAACCATATATAATTATTCAAACCACAGAAATAAAATGACTGACAATACTAAACAAATAATTAGCTATGAAATGAGAACTCCAAACACAGTGACATACACTAAACCAATCTACACAATACTTCAAACCACATTAATAAAATGACCAAAAATACTGAGAAAATTTGATTTGGAAAAGGAATATCCTGCCTCAACTAGCATTGTGGTTTTTACAATGCAAATTCCCAATGAAGCCATTTCCCAAGAGTCCAACAACTCAACTAACTTGTTACATTGAGGAGGACAAACTAAAATTGAGTGTACACAATATTTTAGATGGGATGCTTATAAATACCTTCAAAATCCAGTATAAAAACTAAACCAACAAAGTAACAACAAATCTCAAGCTTGACAGTTAAAACGAACACGCAAAACCCTATTTTCAACCAGCTTACCACCAACAATGCATAAGGATCGTTAGATTTCAATCAATGGAAAAAATCACCGCTACTATCCTTTACCCTCCATAGAACGTTTGATATGACTAAAGGGGTGTCATATATGGGGTTAAATGTATATAATATTACCCAAGGGAGGAATTTATGGGGATAAATGCATACGTAATAAGGCCTAACTAGTGAAGGGGATTCATGTGCAATGAGTGTACATGTATATATAAATGTAACGTAATCATTGTTGAGAACGTGTGAATTTTTTTGTGAATGTATTGGAGTAATTGGACAAGGATCTCATATTATTTAAGGAAATGTTATTGTGTAACTTATCTTTCTTATCTATATTGAAGATGTGATCCATGTTTATAGTTATGTACATGAAGGTGAAACTTGGAGGGTCCATATTAGGACATAGAAAAATATATGTGGTACAATTTCCAGGTCTTGAGTCATTACATGTTCAAAGTTATACCTTGTGGAAGTTAGGGTTTTTCACTAGTTCAAAAACTAGTCTCAAATATGTGTTCTAGGTAAAACGATTATATCCTAAGCTTGAAATATCCAAATTGAGTGAGACTTGGTGCATCACAAATAATATAGAAAATGGTGTTTTTGGTATGAATTTTAGTTCTTGATGCATTACAAGTTCAACATGATACCCAGTGGAAGTTAGGGTTTTTGACTAGTCCAAAAACTAGTCTCAGTGACATGTGTTCTAGGTAAGACTATTATTTATGGACCTTGAGAGATCCAAATTGAGTGAGACATGTTGCATCATAAATAATACAGATTTTAGTATTTTTTTATCAATTTCATAATCATATCTAGAATATTCGACACATGGCAAGCCGTACATTACCACTCTCTTGAATAGGAAAAAAATAACAAGTTTATGAAAAGTTACCATAACTTTTACTTGGCACATCAAAATTAATTTATACCTATGGAATTTTAGAGAATACATATCAAGGTACCACAGGACACAATTTTAGACTCAAAGGGGCCAAAATTACAAATTTATCTCGGTTAAATGGTTGGTTCGAAAGACAATATCCAAATTAGTGTTTTAAAAAGCATGTTATTTTGAAATTTGCATAACGTTTTACTAGAAGGTCCAATTTAGGTTATTCAAAAGCCATTGGAAAGAGGAAACACATGAGAATATGTTGGAAAAAATCATATTATCAAATTTGTATACTATTTTCAATATATTAAGGCTAGAATTTAAAGGTTTTGCCTGGACCTCAGTTAAGAAACGTGGAAAAAACTGCAATACCTAGGTTTAGTGGAAATAAAGATAAAGATGGAATTGATCCCAAGGAATGGTTAAAGATTGTGAAAAAAAATTAAAAAATTTATCTTCTTAAATTTGATGGTGAATCCTATGAATGATTTACAGGTCTTGATATAAATACTCAAGCATATGCTATGTGGGAAGAATTTGAAAAACTCTTCTACAACAGATAGATCAAGGACTTAAAAATGGAGAGATAAATAAAATTCAAAAGGAATTGAAAGAATCAAAATATGAACTTAATAATAAAGGTGAGTTTTTGTCTAGGATAAATGCCCTTAATGAATCATTTAGTAAATAGGTTCATAAATTAAAGAAGGAAAAGAGTGGGAAAGGAAAATGGGAAAATGATGAGTCAGAGGAAGAATGAAAAAATAAAGATGAACAAATATGTAGATTGAGAAATCATAATAAAAATCTATTGGATGAGGTAAAAATATTGAAAGAATAAAAGAAGCATGGTCAAAATCAAGAAAAAACAAGAATATTGGATGAAGCGACTACCAAAAGACTTGAAGAGGAAATTTGCAAGAAAATTGAAGAAGCTTTAAATACAGATGACGTAAAAGAATAAATGAAATCCAAAATTGAAGAAGGACATCAAAAATTGATGAATGGCATCACATTCCATCTTCAAAAGGAGAAGGAAGACAAGATTCTAGAAGGACATCAGAAAATACTTGAAGAAGTTGAGCTCTAACTTAAAGATGTAAATATCAAATATGAGAGTATTATATCAAAGGAAAAAGTAATCAAAGACCAAGCATAGAGGATAGAGGATACCATTATCTCTGAAAAGAAGATTGATGATATGGCTAAGAAAAAAGAATAGAAATCATTAGATTATATACATTTCTGTGGAGTTTATATGGAAAACTTGTGTCTTTTTTTTTTTTGCGTACATTTTGGTATGCTTAGTTTAGTATATCATCTAGACTAAATAACTCAATTGGAAATTATGGCTACGAAATCCCTTAAGTATTCAAAAACCTCTTCTATCTAACATGGAAAGTGATGGGTAATTTTAATTAATGGACATCTCTTCGTTCCTTCAGAGAGTGTATAACAAGGACTCTCCATGATTCACTAAAAATTAAACCCTCATCTTTGTGGAAGTTTTGTGAATGCTTCTTAATTTCCACTACCTCATGGACACACCTCTTATTATAATATTCATCCAATGCAATTACTTTAGATTCTTCAAAACATATATGGTAGCTCGTCTTTAAATAGTGCTCCGCCATAGTCGACTTCTTTATTCTATTGTGTATGATGTATGCAAAATGCTCCTTTAATCTATTTTTTATCGAATGAACTATCTCTCTGATGTACATGTCACCACATGAACATGGAATCGAATAGACTAATTTCTTTATCTTGGGATCAACTGGATCTTTAACTTTATCGAAAAAAAATTTCAAGGAATTTGAAGCGGAGGAGGAAGTCTTGTTCTTTTTTCTTCTTAACACCTTGGATTATTTATCAGTTGTCTTTTGGATATACGAAAGGAACATATTTCTTATGTTATCTCTTTCTTTGGTTTGGTTTCTAGTTTTCAAGCCTCGCATTCTCCTAAAACCCTTGTTGATGTCTCTTAATTTGTGAGCATTAAGAAAAAAAATGAGGGATTTTTAAATTCCACATCAAGATGTTGTTGGTCATAGATTCTTATAGTTTGCATGGAGAGGGTGTTCAAAATGCCATTTTTTTGTGAAGGATGATGACGTGAATTCACATGTAAGTATTTATCTATATGGGTATTCTTCCAATAAAATTGATGTGTTAGAGAACCACCCTCCTTAGTGATTAGGACATTGAGGAATGGAAGGAAATTGTATTTTTTGACTTACATAGTGAACTTGATATGATTGGATTGCCTATTAAGATGTTTGAGTAATTTGTCTAGATTTTCTCTTTCATGTGGCCAACAAAATGTTAGATAAAGCTAAATATCCAGTTGACCCCAAAGTAAAGAAAGGTGTCTATTTGATTCCATGTTCATGTGGTGACGTGTACATTGGATAGATAGGTCATTCAATAAAAATCAAATTAATGGAGCATTGTGCAGACATCATACACGTGTTAAATTTTCAGAATTTACTTCAATATGATCTAGGATCTTAACTGAGAGAACAACATGTAAAGCAAATCTACAGCATATCAATCATGGACACAATAATGCAAGCACACAAGAGACACGGATTTTACTTGGGGAAAACCATAAAGGTGAAAAACCCCAATAACTTCCTCAGAGATAGATAGAGCAATGATACAACCAAAATACAAGAGATAGTCTTCTCCTAGCAGCAGAGCCTCCTCCTCCACAAGTGCACCACTCTCCCAAGTGTGAGTGAGAGAATAGAATGTGTAAAATGAGAGAGACACACTCTCTATTTATACACTAACTTGACTTGACCTTTACTCAACTAGGTCGGCCTCAACTTAACCACTTAACATAATGCTAACTAGGCCGACCCCCACTAGGGTGGTCTAATAACCCTTTGACCCACATGACTTATACATGGCCGACCCCAACAAGGTGATCTAATAACCCATCAAGTATAAGTTACGACACTTATTATTCCGTCTAGAGGAATAATAACATCTCTATAGGAATACAATATACATATATGTGAAATACATTCTGAAGTTACATATACATCAACAACACGATAGAAAAAAGAAGTCAACAGTGGCAGAGCACTCTTTAAAGATGAGTCACCATATACATGTTGAAGAAGCTAAAGTAATTGCAATGGAGGGACATTATAATAAGAGGCATATCCATGAGACAGTGGAAATTTAAAACCATCCAAGAAACTTCAACAGAGATGAGGGTTTAATTCTTAGCGAATCAGGGAGACCTGTTATACAATATTTGAAGGAACAAAGAGATTCCCATTAATTAAACATACCCATAACTTTCCATGTCAGATGGAAGTGGTTTTAATGATGTAAATTAATGTTTAAGGGATGTGAAAGCCATAATTTACAATTGAGTTATTTTCTCTTGATGATGGACTTAGGTACACAATCTGAAACGTACGTCAAGTACAAAAACAAGACATAGGTTTTACATATAAACTCCAAAGAAATGTCTTCAACCTGTGAAAATGTGAATAAAATATTATATACATTTAACCCCATATATGACCCCCTTGGGTCATATCAACGTTAACGCAAAGATGAGTTATTGTTTTAATGTTAATGAGGAGGGTGATATGTGTTCATTCCTATATACATAAATTCATTCCACTAATAATACATTAAATCAAAGTGATGGGACTGTCCACATATTCCCAAAACATCAAAACCTTTAATCTTTGGATAAGTTAAAACATGTGCTACCACTAGTATAATAGGGTCACAAATCATCACAATTTGTGTCACTTCTTTATTTTCTATGAAGGTTGAATGTAATTGGAAGCATAATACGTTGCATCATTATTTATTTGTTGTCATGCATCAAAATGCCACTTTGTATTTTTTCATGCATCGAAATGATATGTTCTTATTGTTGTGTTGTGTAACATTGTTTATATATTTTAGTATTATAATAGATATAGTTGATCTAGCATCGCAATTCATATTGGCATCATGTATAGTGTTGTTCTAATGTTATTTAATTTTTCAAAATTTTATTTTCATTTTCATTTTGAGTCCTTTTCTTTCATTGTGTATCACATTTTGAATGACATTTTTAGTTAATTTTCTTTTTGTGTCACATTTTGAGTCTTTTTTTGGCATGATGCATTACATTTTGATTTTTTTTCATTTAAAAAATGTCAATTAATTATTTATTTATTAGATGACATATTTGTTATCATTTTTAAGCAATTTTTCATTTAATTCTAATGGATAAATATATTTTAATACACAAGATAAAGAAGAATCGTTGTAAGAACACAATTAAAGGAGATTAATGCACCTACAATTAACAATAAGAATTAATTTTGGGATCCTTCCTAGGGGTGTAATAGAGTCCTATGGGCCCATTAGAATTAATGACAGGAAATGTGGCCAATTAATGTATTGTGGATTAGGTCCACTATAAAGTTAGGCCCACTAAGTAGTTAGCATTGAAAAAATGTAATGTGGCGTCATTAAATAATGCCCACTAGGTATGTAGGATTTAGTTATGGTTGGGGTTTGCTAGGTGGCTATAAATAATGATGGATTCCTAATCCAAATATTAGGGCATAATATAGTCTATGTTCAAATGTAAATATCATAAAGACATATTTTTTATTAAGTGTAAAAAGGAACATGATGGACATTTAATTTATGGAGTCAAGTAATCAAAGTTGACATGGTGAAAACTACACCTTATAAAATGGTAGTAAGGAGAGAGTACAACTAAGCATGTCTCTTACTGTCATGTATTCATCTTCTATCATTGAGAGTCCAACTACAACTTGTCTCTTTCTCATCCAATTCATAACTTCACCAAACAAGTTAAACACATAACCCCTCACAAATATTCTACGATTAATATCTCCATCCTTGTCAACAGTAAAAAATCCCTATACGTTTATCACTCTATATAGTCCAATTATTCCTTGGTAGAATAATGTATGGTGCCACACAAGTACCTGAAGACCCTCTTTAAAGTTTTCCAGTGCTTCATCCCTAGTTTTGACACATAACTGCCCAAAACTCCCACTACACAAGTAATGTTTGGTCTACTACATACCATTGCATACATAAAACTACCAACAATACTAGCATAGGGAACTCGTGACATGTATTCTTCCTCTTCTTGTGTCTTGGTACAATGAGCTGTAGATAACTTTACACCTACATGAATAGAAACTTTTGACCAGTTTACTTTCTTTCATGCTAAATATTTGCAATATTGTCTCAACATATTTTCTCTAATTCATCTAGGGTTTCATGTTTGCATGATTTATTTTAATCTCCATTCCTATTATGAAGTAAGTTGCACCAATATCATTCATGTCAAACTCAAAGGATAGTTGTGATTTCATCTCCTTTGTGACATTCATGTTGTTTCCAATAAGCAGCATGTAACGTAACCAGTCACCTCTTTCAACCATTGAGACCACCTAGTACTCAAATTATGCATCCAAATTCACAAGTTATATCCAATTTTTTTTTTCATAATTTATACCATTCAACAACTATATACAAAAAATTATGTTTTCCCAAATACACGTATTCAATTGTTAAATATTACAGGAAATATAAGCATGAAACACACATACCACCACAAGCAATTCCATGCATTTGTACCATTATAACCAATAAATTGATCATTATACAAATAGATTTAAACCATATAAAAATATAGATATATTCATTGCATACGTATTCACATAGAGACTTATCTTTTAAATAAATTGTTCTTCGATTGGTTGCATGTGAAGGATGTTCCTCCCAACCATAGGCATTGTCAAGCCATAACTTACTTTGACATGCCACCCCTGAGTTGGGCCTATTAGTCCACAAGGGAAAATATATTTCCAATACCACTTTACTCAGATCCATATCTCATGCAACCCACTAATGCAAGAACCCCCTCCATAGTTGTCCCATTCCTCAATTTTCCTTTCCCATCAACCTACACAACGCCATGAACAAGGCCCCTTCTCTAAGTTATGAGTCCCTTGAGAATCATCCAATTCCCTTCTAACTATCATGTACAAGATGGATGGGAAGTCTCTGGATTGAGAATCAATGGCACAATTTGCATGCCATATCCCTCTCATGCACTAGTATCTCTAGGGTCAATGGCATTAATAGCTCATCTTCCACAATGGCATCTTGGTCCTCTATCATAGGTACCAATCTATGGTTGTTCATGGTGGTGCAAAGGAAGAGGAATCGATTTCAAATGGTTGGAATCCATGAGGTATGATCCCCTCCCAAGCTTGATTTCTCACTTTTATAAGCATAGTTAATATTCCCATGTGGCCACTCCAGATGGAACCACTTTTACCATCTTAATCACGTCTTAAGATAATTAAATAATACTTTATTTAAAGCATAAGTCTTAATCAAACTCTACCAAATATAGGTATTCTTCCCATTTTGATGGTTGATCCATCAAATACATTTTTAACATATCTTCAATAACTTGGTTAACTCTCTTAGTGTTTCCATATGTCTATGGATAATATGATGTGCTTAAATTCACATTTGTTCCAAATACCTTGAATAATCCATTCCAAAATTTTGAAGAAAACATTGGATATCTATCTAAAACTATTGCCTTAGGTATCCCATGTAACCTACGAATTTATTTCATATAAATATTTCTTATATTAGTTGCCTTATGAGTTCACTTAACTAGTATAAAATGAGCATCTTTTGTTAATTTATCCACCACCACCATGATGGAATCATGTTTCTTTCATGTCCTGGGAAACTTAGTGATGAAACCAATGGTTACCACATCCACAGGGGGTTCACTCAGTGAACTTGTTACATATAACAATCATTCGCATGCTATTAAAGAATATCCCTAATTTCACTAAATATTGGAAAATTCCTCCTAATATTTTATTGTTGAAGCCCCCTCCCAATATTCCTTTCCAATTAAGAAATCCCCTAGTTTCACTAGATATTGTATGTATCCATTTTTATCAACCCATTTTTAATACCCCCTTTATATCATATTATCAAGTTGTAACAAACAGGATCCCTAACACATCTTAGTATAAGCAAACATGATACTAAATAAAATAATAGTATAATGCTCATAATGATCCCACCAAGATTGCAGGGGCAACTAATCAATTTGTAGCGTTGGATAGTGGAAGAACCAATGAAATAGTACTAGGGAAGTAAAAATGCATAAAAGGAAACCCAATCAAGAGATCAACATAACAAAAAATGTAAAGGGATGATAGTCCAATAGTTAGTGCAATGCTTAGAAATTATGATAATTCCAGATGTTTCACACCATAGCCTCCCAATCTACCAATTTTATATCATGTAAACATAAGTATAGCCATAGAGATCTCATGTTTTCTATAAGCTTAATAAATTAAACTGCATCAAAATTCAAAATTGAAACCCTTTCGTGGATGGACTCCCCTACCTTGCTATCAAAACAAACATCATTGATGTTTGAACCCAAATGAACATAGAAAAATTCCTCTTACTTTCCAATAACACCATATGATCATGTGCATAGCTTGGATTTGGGTCATTCACAAAATTCAATGAATTTCCTCCACTTCCTCTACATTTATTCTTGCAATCAAGGGAATTAACAACATTTAGTTACTTTTTCTTGGGTTATATCTAGTTTTTTTTTTCTTTACAAGAGAGGGAAAATCTCCATTGTTAGGTTTCAAGCATGCAATAGTTATAAAGATACACCAATGGAGAAACTTATATGATACCATTTCATGGTAACGATAACACATATGGTATGTAAATAAGGATTTAGATTTTCACATATGTTCATGTCAGTTCCAATACAATATTAAGATGAGGCATTGCATATAAGAACAAAAATTACAATTATGAATGTTCCAAATATAACTCAATCTAACAATTATTCATATCAGGCAATGTGAAAATGTTAAAGAAGAATACAAAAAGTTGAAAGAAATAATTATACAAGAAAGATTGATCTAACTTTTCTTGGTTCCAATGAGCCAAGAAATATTGATCTCACTTTTCTTGGTTTTCATGGAGCAAGGTTTAATTAAATCTCAATACCCACCTAAACCCCAGTCTAAAAAATGAAGAGTTAGATCTTTTACTTCAATGCCTACAAAAAATACACTACAATTGTTCAACTATGGAACTCCCAATTAGCTACATCTCTTAACTTAAAGATGAAAAACAATATAACATCAATTCAAACCAAGCCTAAATAAGCTATTAAATGGGTATTTCTCAAATGGGTATTTCTCAAGGCAAGTAATCCAAAGAGACTTCCATCGATATTATCATTGGTACACTTTTATAATATTTATGCAAAACTTAGGATCATAAACAATATCAAATAAAAATGGAGGGTCCTTAAGTTTTAGGTGGGTATGAATTGAGCCCATGATTTGGAGGTATGAATCCATCCCACGATTTGTAGGTTATTCCTTAGCCCACCCAAATTTTTAAAAAAAAAACCAATATTTATATTACTGTGTCAAATTGAAAACCCCCCTTGACCCCTTAAAATGGTGCAATATATTTTTGAGGTTTTTAAGAGTATTCAAACCCCCAATGTGAATGGACGTGATATGATATTGCCTCTTTAGTGAACCCCCCGTGACCACATCCCATTTCCATTATGGTATTGATAATGGTTGAAGCAATCATGTTGGATGTCTCTGGTCAATGTTTACTCTTTGACATTCAATGTACCTCGCTATATAATCAAAAATATATTTCTTGATTCTTGGACAAAAAGTATTGACTTCGTACTGTTGCAATTGTATTTTGGTATCCAGGATTCCCTTCATATGGTACATTATGCATGCATCTCATTCATTAACAATTTCCTTAATTCCACTTAATTAGGAACATAAACTATATTTTTGTATATAATAATTTCATCATCTTCCAACATGTAACCTTCAGTTTTTATGTTGTACATTTTCCTATTGTAATTCTTGTTTTACTTGAAGGTAATGTTTATCTAATATGATAGCCTCAAGAATTCTAGTTTTTAAATATGATTTGCACATTCTAATGGTTGAAGCATGGATAGAATGGTTGATATATATGTAACTTTGGAATGTATTTCACATATATGTATATTGTATTCCTATAGAGATGTTATTATTCCTCTCTACAGAAGTATCGTCATTTATATTGTAAGTGTCGTAACTTATACTTGATGGGTTATTAGACCACCTTGTTGGGGTCGGCCCTGTATAAGTCATGTGGGTCAAAGGGTTATTAGACCACCCTATTAGGGGTCGGCTATGTGGATCAAAGGGTTATTAGACAACCCTATTGGGGGTCGTCCCAGTCATCATTATGTTATGTGGTTAAGTTAAGGCCGACCTAGTAAATGTTATTAGGCAAGTCAAGTCAAGTATAAATAGAGTGCAGGAGGCACTCTATTTGATCATTTTATCCTCTCACACACTCTTTGGAGAGTGGCGCACTTATGGAGGAGGAGAATCTACTGCTAGGAGATGTCTATCTCTTATGCTTGGGCTATATCACTGCTCTATCTATCTCTGAGGAAGTTATTGGGGTTTTTCACCTTTATGGTTTTCTCTAAGTAAACTCTATGTCTCTTGTGTGCTTGCATTATTGTCCATGGTTGATATGCTATAGATATGTTGTACATGTTGTTCTCTCAGTTAAGATCCTAGATTAGATTGAAGTAAATTCTAAAAAACTAACATAGTATCAGAGCTAGCCTGAAAGAAGGCATGGTATGGCATGTATGACACTTGTTGCACTTGTGATGCTAGGGCTTGATATAGCAAAAACCAGTCATCGTAGCACTTTTGCTATAAATCCATTTTGAAAAATTTTCCAGATCTGAAACTTTTACAGGTCGAAGATCAGATCCCCATGTACCTTGTGTCAAAAGGAAAACTTCTAATTCGTTGCAGTTTGTGTTTTATGATATGTACAATCTAGGGATTCTGCCTCTTCCAAATCTGAGTCATAAACAAGTGACCTGGGAAAAAAAGTCATAACTTGGGCTAAGAAGCTCCAAATGAAATTTTGTAAAAAGTGACAGGTATTTCACGAACTTTACTTTCTTAGGTAACTTTTTCAGAGTCCGAACGGAACTAGTGACACGTGGCACGTCGTACAAGTTTGATCTCATGTTTTATCCCATAAACAGGTCACGTTGCGACACTTGGCATAACTCTCTCTCAAGAATCCAATTGAGGTCATACCTATGGGTTTGGAAAGATGACAGATCGGGCTACCATAGGTAGATGTTTCAGACCTTGTGGATTCATAATTTCGAAGTTACACCAGAAACAATCAGGTGCATATTTCTGTCAAAACAGAATTGGATTTTGAGCACCTTCATTCATGGCTCCGGGAATTAGGGTTTCGGAGAAAGTTGGAATTCTTGTAATTGGAGACCATGGCTGAATGCTACTCATCAAAATAGAAATTTAGAGACCAAGATCAAAATTTTTGGTTGGGAAAAAGGCCGGGCTTGATCAGACCCTAGTTCGGGACTTTGATCAGAAAAGTGGAAAATTAGGGCTTCTGCAAAAATGGGAATTTTTTAAATCTGTGACCACAGCTGGAAGCTCGTCAGAAAAATAGAAGCTTAGAGCTTTGGATTGAACCTTTTGGTTGGGAAGAAGGGTGGGATTTATCAAACCCTAGTTCGGGATCCTATCTAAAAGATCCAGAAGTTTCAAAGGCAATTTTGAGGGGTGAAACTTTGCAGTTTTCAAATTCTGAGTATACCGGCCTGATCAACTCATCAAGGCACATATTTCTATCCTTTTAGAAGTTTGAAATTAAAAGTTTGAATTTTTAGGGTTTCTCTAACAAACCCTAATCTATCTCCAGATCCAGTTCCTGCAAATCAAGTGGATTGGGTTAATCCTAGAAGAGAATGGATTGGTCACCTGCATAAGTGAAGAAGTTCCTGTTTCAGAGGGAGATGAGGCTAAGGACTTACATAATAAGATTACAAGCAATCTCGACAGGTATGACTTATCCAGGTATGTTTCGAGATTTGTTCATGATTAAGTTTATGGTATGTTTGTCTTCATATTATTACGGTTAGTACAATCTTGATTAAATTTAGACTTGTCATATCACCTTAATAAAATTATGAATGCATGATAGAAGATATTCATTGATTAGGGTGTTGACACTTATGATTGTACTAATGCATTAGGGTGTTGTATGAGGTTTATGTTGTCCGCTAACATGAAAGGTACACCAAGAAAGAAAAATCATGTTCTAGTTCAAGAACATATGATCATGGTGACATGAAGACAAAGATTTATCCATTGTCATGGATCACTTAGAATATCTATTTACGAGGTATCTATAGCCTGGTTCTATAAAGGTTAACCTATGAGATATGCAGGTTACTAGCACAAGTCATTGAAGAGAACAAGAAGACATCATGTGGGTATGTTAGACATAACTAGCTAACATACTAATCCAGGTATGTTTTTCCCATATCAAGTTAGAATCCTACCTTGTGATAGGATCTCTTATATAAGTATACATGGCATGATTGATAATGATTATTCATAGGTTTGAATAAACATGGGTGTATGCATATTATGTTTCTTACCTTAATTGATGATATGACTAACCAGAAGAGTCATGAAAGTATAGGTTTGAGTAATCACGGTTTTAGGCATATTATGTTTCTTACTTTAATTTATGATATGACTAACCATAAGAGTCCTTGAAAACTAATGCTTATTATTTCTATTTGAAATGATCATGACTATACATGCTTAAGATTATTGTGTTTTGATAGTATTGAGAATATACTAATAAATGTATGATTATGTATGAGATCTCGAGGATATCACAATAATGATACTTGTAAGCATGCATAGTGATCGAGGATGGATATAAGTTCAAGGACAGGTAATCCAGGAAGCAAAGATCAATAGGGAGCACACTCCAGTAGTTTCTGAAAGGATGTAGATATTCAGAGGGAGTCGACCACTTCTCACAATCCACATCAGAATGGAGTTGCAAAGATTTAGAGGGAGTCCACCCAACAACCAAACAAAGATAAGTATTTGAATTGTCATTTCTTACATATTTGTTTGTTTAAATAATGTTGTTCAATGATGTATATGCTTATGTTCCTAGACTTAGGTTGTGTATTATGCATATTAGAATAGTTGCATTAATGAACAATATACTTCTAATATGCATGTGATGGGTAAGTGGCCTATGGAACTGTACAACATTCCATTGCTACTTATCTAGAATGAAACCTCTTTGCTGACATGTTGGGAGTAATGCAAACTCTTAACAATGTTCTGGTAGAGATTGGAAGGCATCTAGAAAGTTACATGATATGGATGAATGTTGTATTGAAGCATTGGCTAAAATAATTGCATGACTATATGACATATTTATTTATGTGTAAGAATGTGTTCTGAAAACTATGAGAAGTTTATAATCATGCAATTTAACTTGTTTTGTAGGAAAGATCGTATATGAGCACCTACAAAAGAAGGACTACAACATTTGTTTTAGCAACAAAGTTATCTATTTGAAGATATTGAATATATTGAAGTTCCTAGTATTCGGGAAGAATGCCATGATCGAGGAGTACCAGACGATCATGAAGAATGATGTTTGGGATGTAGTCCCAATACCTGAAGGGAAGTCTATTGTGACTTCCAAATGGATCTATAAGATCAAGCATGCTGCAGGTGGCAGCATAGAGACTTTTGCTCCTGTAGCCAGATCCACTTCCATCAGATCAGTACTTGCTCTGGCTGCAGTGATGAAGCGGAAGATACACCAAATGGATGTCAAGATAGCTTTCTTGAATGCTGTAGTAAAAGAGGAAGTGTATGTGGAGCATCCACTTGGTTTTGAGACACATGACGGGAAGTCATATATGTGCAGAACTTGGTATGGTAGGATAGACAACTTTCTATATAGTTTGGGATTTACCAAGAGTAAAGCGGATTCCAACCTTTACTACAAGGTTGAGGAAGGAAATCCAGTGATACTACTTTTGTATGTGGATGACCTGTTTATTATAGGTGAGGATAGATTGATTGCCGACACGCAGCGGAAGCTTGCTGCCGAGTTCAAGATGAAGAACTTGGCGATGACGCACTATTTTCTAGGCATAGAGGTGTGGCAGAGTACAGATGGAATCTTCCTTAGACAAGGGAAGTATGCAGTGGAGATCCTGAAGAGGTTCGGGATGATGGACTACAAGGCCATGGCCACACCTATGGCATCGAACCTAAAGCTTCTGTGTGATGCTTCATCTGAGCCGGTTGATGTCACTATGTATCGTCAGATGATTGGATCCTTAATATACCTGACGAACACGAGACTTGATATTTGCTTTGCGGTGAAAACATTGAGCCAGTTCCTAACGGATCTGAGGAGTGTTCACGTGGTTGTTGTAAAGCATATTCTGAGGTACCTGAAGGGTATAGTTGATTATGGGCTCAAGTATGATGCGAATCAAAATTTCAACCTACAGGGTTATGTTGATTCAGATTGGGCAGGCAGTGCTGCAGATAGGAAGAGCACTTCTAGGTGCTGCTTCAGTATGGGATCAGGTGTGATCTCTTGGTTTAGCAGGAAGCAGTCCTACGTAGCACTGAGTATAGCTGAGGCAGAGTATGTTGCATCCTGTTCGGCTAGTTGTGAGGCAGTATGGATTCGGAAGCTACTGTCTGAGTTATTTGATCTACTGCTGGAGGCTACTGGTATATTTTGTGACAACCAGAGTTGTGTGAAGCTGTCTGAGAACCTAGTGTTTCACGATAGGTCGAAACACATAGAGATCAAATATCACTATATTAGGGATATGGTGCAGAGGGGAGTAGTGAATCTCCTGTATGTTGCGACAAATGAGCAGATTGCAGATGTGTTGACGAAGCCACTAGCCAGAGTGAAGTTCGAGTACTTCAGAGAGAGGCTTGGTGTTCTTCAGATTGACAACACTTCGAGGAAGAAGTGATGGAGACATTTTCTGAAGCCATGCCAAGCATGGTGGAAGGAGGATCCTTCACATGGCTATGGATATAAGTGCTAGATGATGAGCATCAGGATGATGTTCTAGTTTCTGCTCTGTATGATCAGTTGGATCATTTATGTATGTATGCATCATGTCGGATGCTGGATATGATCAGTTGGATCATTTATGTATGTATGCATCATGTTGGATGCTTGGACCATGTATATGTATATGTATCAGGTGGCTACGTTGTATGATCAAGTAGATCATGTATGTTGATGGATACATTGTGTGGATCATGTATCTATGTATGTATCTATGTATGTATCATGATATGTATCAAGTAGATACTTGGTATGCATCAGGTGGATGCATTGTATGATCAGGATGATCATTGATGACAAGCTTCAGGATGTTGCTTCAGATGACATGCATCAGGACGATGTAGTGATGATGATCATGATGATCATGTGTACATCAGGATGATGTATGGTGAGTGTCAAGTTGATACTCTATGGTCGTGGAACAGGTTGTACAGATAAGCATATAATCCTAGCCCTGGGAGGTTTGCAGATAGTCTTTTGAGGTTTTTCCTATGGCATGTAATACTAGCCCTGGGATATCTGGAAAACACTCTTTCGAGGTTTTGATTTGGAGGACATATAATCCTAGCCCTGGGAGGTTTGTAGATTCTTTTGCTAGGTTTTTCCATTGGCATATAATGGCTCCCTGGAAGATCTGGTAAATGCTCTTTCGAGGTTTTGTCCTATGGCATGTAATCCTAGCCCTGGGAGATGCAATAGGTTGAGCTGTGTGCTCGTAATCAGTCCTGGGATGCTCTTTTGAGGTTTTTCCATGACCACATGTAATAAGTCCTGGAGATATGGACAGGATGAAAAAGGCCTCAGATGCTCTTTAGGGTTCTTGCTTGGCAAGACACTCTTTTAAGGTTTTTTGGTGGGGTTCACATGTAATAAGTCTTGGAGTTCTGGACAGGATTAAAAAGGCCTCATATGCTCTTTATGGTTCTTGCTAGTCAAGAGACTCTTTTAAGGTTTTGTGTCAATCACATATAATACTAGCCCTGGGAGATCCGACAGGTAGAGCTGTGTGCTCGTAACAGCCTGGGATGCTCTTTCGAGGTTTTGTGATGCACGTAATAAGTCCTGAATATTCCACAGTATGGCCAATGATGATGAAGACCTGTAGGTGGCGGGCCTACATCTAGTATGATACAGGATTGGCTCTATAGAACTTCCTATGACAAGTAGATTCAGAGCTTGATTGAGATAGCAGCAGTAGTGATGATGACGATGATTCGCTGACGATGATCCAAAGAAGAAGACTTGTGCTAGAAGACATATGTCAAGAAATACCTTCCTATTTAAGAGGGAGTGTTGATGTATATGTAACTTCGGAATGTATTTCACATATATGTATATTGTATTCCTATAGAGATGTTATTATTCCTCTATACGGAAGTGTCGTCATTTATATTGTAACTGTCGTAACTTATACTTGATGGGTTATTAGACCACCTTGTTGGGGTCGGCCCTATATAAGTCATGTGGGTCAAAGGGTTATTAGACCACCCTATTGGGGGTCGGCCCAGTCAGCATTGTGCTATGTGGTTAAGTTAAGGCCGACCTAGTAAAGGTTATTAAGCAAGTCAAGTCAAGTATAAATAGAGTTCGGGAGGCACTCTATTTGATCATTCTATTCTCTCACACACTCTTTGGAGAGTGGTGCACTTATGGAGGAGGAGAAGCTACTGCTAGGAGATGTCTATCTCTTATTCTTGGGTTGTATCATTGCTCTATCTATCTCTAAGGAAGTTATTGGGTTTTTTCACCTTTATGGTTTTTCCCAAGTAAACTCTATGTCTCTTGTGTGCTTGCATTATTGTCCATCGTTGATATGCTGTAGATATGTTGTACATGTTGTTCTCTCAGTTAAGATCCTAGATCAGATTGAAGTAAATTTTGAAAAACTAACAAGCATGAACTTTTCTACTAAGTGCATCAATAACTTTGTTCTCCTTGTCTTTAATATGTTTGATACCAAATTCAAACTCACATAGAACTTCCATCCATATTGTTTGTCTTGCATTCAAATTTTACTTCTCAAATAAATATTTCAGCCCACTATAATCTATTCTCAACTCAATTTTTTTGCCCATAAGATAATGCCTCCACGTATTTAATGCATGCACAATATAAAAAAGTTCCAAGTCATGTGTGACATACTTTTTTTCATTCTCTTTAAGCTTCATAAATTCATAAAAAATCACATGTCCATTTTTCATAAGGACTCCACCAATTTCCTCTTGGAAAGCATCTATACATACGACAAAATCTTCATTTGGATAAGCAATATTAAGAATTGGTGTACTGGTGAGCAATCTCTTCAAATCCATGAAACTTTCTTCACACTTTGGTATGCACTGAAAGTTTACTCCTTTCTTCTACAATGATGTAATTGGATGTGCCACTTTGGAGAAGCCCTCTATAAATCTCCTATAGTAACCAGCTAATCCCATGAATGACCTTGGTTCTAATACATTATTGGGTGTAGGCCATCCTATAATAGCTTATATTTTCTCTAGATCCACTATTATTCCTTTTCCAGAGATGATATGTCCCAAGTAATGAATTTTCCTCTAAAGCTAATGTTATCTTAACACTTGTAGTACCAATCTCATGTGCTCCTCATATATGCTTGTATTTTGACTTTGAATAAATAAGAATTTCATCCATGAATACAATGAAAAACATATCTAAATAATTCCTGAGTATCCCATTCATGAAGCACATAAATCTAGTTGGTGCATTTGTTAAACCAAATGGAACCACCACAAAGTCATAATAACCATATCTGGTTCTAAAGGTTGTCTTGCAAATGTCTTCATATTTTATCCTCACCTAATGGTAACCAAATATCAAATCTATCATTGAGAAAATATTTGCTCCTATAAACTGATCAAACTGTTATTTTTTACTTTTTTAGCATATAAAAATAAACAATCTATCAATGAAATAAATACAAGCACAACAAGAACATAATGAACACGGTATTTCTCTTGGGGAAACCACAAGGGAGAAAATCCCACCAAAATATTCCTCAATAGAGATCACAAAGTACAAAAGTAAACCCCAAGACAAAATCAGCTACTCCTCCACTTGTGCGAACTTCTCTCTCTCTCCTATACAAACTTGTGTGAGAGTGAATGAGTGATTACAAATGAGAGAGACCTCCTCTATTTATATTCTTTCGTTGGGGTGAATTTTCCCCAACATGGACGACAGCTCCTAATTGAATGGGCCGACTTGTCAAATACATAATATAATAAACTCTTATGAGTTCTTCTAGGCTGACATGATCCCTAGGGTTTACATTGACTCTTTCAATGACTCTTACATTATTAATTACATCAATGACATCTCCTGAAGGAGGAATACAGTAATACAATATACAAGTATCAAATAGAATATCTTCCGTAGTTAAATTCTTTTAACACTCCCTCTTAACTAGGAAGGTATTCTATAGGTAACAACAACATCTGCACAATTGACTTGTGAAACTCTATATGTCGTAGGAAGATTTTGGATCATCATCTGTCTGGGGTATCATCTATTGGAGTAGCATCATCAACATCTGTTGGAATGTCATCATCATCATCTGCTAGAATATCATCATCAGCAACATCCTCTATATCATCATCAACAACATCCTCTGTTGGAACATCTTCTGTTGGATCAACAACATCGTCAGCTGGAACAGCTTCTGCTGGAACATCCTCATCAGCAACATCATCAGCTGTAACATCTTCTACTGTCAGCAACATCATCAGTTGGAACATCCTCGTCAGCAACATCATTAGATGGAACACTATCAGTTAGCTAGTACTGATATTCTATCCCCAATACAAGAATCTATCCTTATGGATAGGAACTCTATCAGTCATCCAATACTAATATTATGTCCCCAGTATAGGAATCTATCCTTACGGATATGAACTCTATCATTCAGCCAGTAGTGATATTATGTCCCTAGGATAGGAATCTATCCTTACGGATAGGAACTCTATCAGTCATATAGTACTGATATTTTGCCCCTGAGATAGGCATATATCCTTACAGTTGGAACTCTATCATCCAGCCAATACTGATCTTCTATCCCCGGGACAGGCATCTATCCTTATGGATAGGAAATCTATGAGTCAGCCAATACTGATATTATGTCCCCAGGACAGGAATCTATCCTTACAGATAGGAACTATATCAGTCATCCAGTACTGATATTCTGTCCCCAGGACAGGAATCTATCCTTACAGATAGGAACTCTATCATTCAGCCAGTACTGATCTTCTGTCCCTAAGACAGACATATATCCTTTCGGATAGGAACTCTATCAGTCAACCAGTACTGATCTTCAGCCCCTAGGACTAGAATCAATTCCGAAGAACTGGAACACTATTAGTCTCTCTTTAAAGAGAGGTCCCTCTAGACCACACCAAGCTTATCTCGAAAGTATTCCAACTTTACACAAGATAGAGGCTTAGTCAACACATTAGCAACTTGTTCCTCTGTAGGAACATACTTGAGCTTTATAGCTCCCTTCTGCACCATATCCTCGATATAGTGTAACTTGATCTTGATGTGATTCGATCTATCATGGAACATAGGATTCTCTATCATCTTGATGAAACTTTGGTTGTCACAGAGTATCTCCGTAGCATCAATCTCTACATCGAACAATCCTGCCAACATCTTGCGAAGCCATACTAATTCACTACAAGCTGAACAAGCTGCTACATATTCAGATTCCGATGTACTAAGTGCAACACAAGGTTGCTTTCTACTGATCGATGAGATCATACCTGATCCCAAACTAAAGCAACATCTTGAAGTACTTTTCCTGTCTTCAACACTTCCATCCCAATCTGAGTCTATGTACCCGTACAACCTGAACACACTATCTGAAGAATATCTGAGTCCATAGTCTAATGTCCCCTTTAGGTACCTCATCGCATGTTTTGCTGCAATCAGGTGAACACTCCTAGGCTCCACCATATACTGACTCAATGTGTTCACAACAAAACATATATCTTGTCAAGTATTGGTCATGTGTATCAATGACCCAATAATATGTCTATACATGGTGACATCCACTATCTTTGATGAAGCATCATTCAGGAGCTTCAAGTTTGTAACCATCGGAGTAGTCATGGCCTTACAATCCAACATCCCAAATATCTTTAGGATCTCAACTCTATATTTTCCTTGACTCGGGAAAATATCATATGGAAACTATCATACTTCAAGGCCTAGAAGTAATGCATCATACCAAGGTCTTTCATCTCAAATTCTGCTACAAGCCTTCTCTTACATTTGGTGATAGGCTTGTCATCTCCTGTCAAGATCAAATCATCTACATATAGTAGTAGTATCATAGGTTTATCATCCATAATCTTATAATAAGTATTAGAATCTGCTTTACTCTTGGTAAATCCCAAACTCATCCGGAAGCTATCAATTCTTCCATACCATGCTCTAGGTGCTTGCTTCAACCCATACATTTCTTTCTTCATTCTGCATACATGTGACTTTCTATCTTCTATTTCAAATCCTTCTGGCTTCTTGATATATACTTCTTCTATCTTCCCATTCAAGAACATTGTCTTTACATCCATCTGATGTAACTTCCATTTCATCTTGGCTACCAAAGCAAGAATGGTTCTTAATTGAAGTATATATATATATGGCCACAAGATCAAAAGTCTCATCATAATCAATTCCTTCCTTTTGTGAGAATCCTCGTGCTACAAATTTTGCCTTGTACTTTTCAATGCTTTCGCCTGCTAAGTGTTTTGTTTTGAAGATCCATTTTGACGATACAACTGATTTATCCGTTGGTATTGGAACTACATCCCAAACATCATTCTTGATGATGTATTGGTATTCTTCATTCATAGCATCCAACCATTCCTTCTTCTTCACTGCATCTTCAAAACAAGTTGGTTCTTCTTCAACAAGGTTACACATCAAGGCTACATAACTGGAGTATGGCCTTGGTATTTTTCTCTCTCTAATGGTTCCTTCTGGGGAACCATACCTTCCTACATCTTGAATTAATTCGCGTTCCCTAGTTGGTCTTCTCTTTCGATAAATCTCCTCATGAGGTGTCTCTTCTGGTCTCTGAGGTTCTGCCATGTCATGATCCTCTAGAATAGGATCTTCTTCAATATTTATGTCTGGTACTTATTTGTTTATGTAAATCTAGGAGGCTCCTGCTCCTCTTCATCCTCATGAGTCTTCTCGGATTTGTTGAAGGTTGTGTCTTCATCAAATGTAACATCTCGGTTGAGCTCGATCTGGCGAAATCCTGGGATGTAGATACGGTAAGCCTTAGATTGCTCACTATAGCCCACAAATATTCCCTTCTTTCCTGAAGATTCCAATTTTGATCTTTTCTCCTTTGGAATGTGAATAAACACCAAACATCCAAATATATTTAGATGACTAACTTCAGGCTTCTTACCAGTGAACTTCTCTTCTGGGGTCTTGTTTCCAAGAGAACAATGAGAGATTTTTTTTTGTACATATACTGCGCTTCTGGTTGCTTCTACCCATAGATGCATGGGTAAGTCTTGATCATGGAGCATAGCCTTCACTGCTTCTATGATCGTTCTATTCTTCCTTTATGCTACACATCTTTTTGTGGATTATAGGGAATAGTAATCTCCCTCTTAATCCCTTCTTGTTTATAGAAGTCTTTGAAATCGCATGAAGTATATTCCCCTCCATTATCTGACCTTAGAATCTCTATCTTTTTCTCAGAGAGGTTTTCTACAAGAGCCTTGAACTCTTTAAACTTTTCAAAGAATTCATTTTTATTCTTCAGAAAATAAATCCATGTTTTGCGGGAGTAATCATCAATAAAGGAAGCATAGTGTACATACCCGCATAGAGAAGTGGTGGACATAGGTCCACACATATATGAGTGAATAATATCTAGAATTCCTTTCACTTTGCTGTCGCTAATTGGAAATGGGTTCTTTAGTACTCTTTCCTTGAGCACATACCTTGCATACTCCTTCATGATCAACCTGGATTTCTAGTGGTCCAGTCACCACCTTACTTACTGTTGGTAAGGATTTGTAGTGTACATGAGCTATTCTTCTATTCCATAGCTCACAAGGGCACATGGTACTGGTCATCAATTTTTTATCTGCATGACCCTTCAATTTGTAAAGTCCTCCTTCTTCTACTCCAATGATTACTGCATCATCAATAGTCTTCCCTTTTTGCCACATAAGAACTTCACCATCTATAAATGCAATTCCAATACCTTTCTTATCTAATGCAAAAATATATAGAAGGTTCTTCTTCAAACCTGGTACATAAAATACATCTTTCATATTCATGAACTTTCCGGAGTCCAATTTATAAGAGGCTTCTCCCATTCCTTTGATGGGATATTGATAATCATCTCTAAGCTTTACCTTGTGTGGAGATTCCTTCTAAATAAGATGTGAGAGGGATTCTTTGTATCTCGTCATGTGTTTTGAATCTCCACTATCTACTAGCCAAGTATCACTCCCATGAGATACTAAACCAGTGAGGACCTATATTAGAACATATTCTTCACTGGAGTCTTCATCATCTCTGGTTTTGACTTCTTAATCATATTCACTATCTTTTGTTGCATGCACATGAAACCTCTTCTTCTACTTCTTATGGTGTCCATATTTGGATGGAAAATTTCTTGCTAGATGTCCCATCTTGTGACAAGAGTAACATTCAATGGAGGAGAGGTATCTCTTGAATCTCTTGTTCTTTTGATGTTCTTGAGATCTTCTGGGAGAGTGGGTACATAAATCACTCTTCCTTTTCCTTCCACCTTTGGCATGAGTTTCCAAAGCTTGATCTTCATGGTTGTTTAGTTTCTCCTCTCTCACCGCTATTCTTTCTTCCTCTTACGTACACTCTTCCCATAGATGTCTAAACTAGATCAATTTCTTTCTAGCACAAATGCCACGAACAAATGGTTCCCAATATCTGGGAAGACCATTCAAGGTGGTCATCACAACTTCTACATCATATACCATGTCTCCAATAGCTTCTAGTTGTTCTTTTATTTGGGACACTCTGGAGAAGTATGAGTACATGGAATCAGACTTCAATTTCTTCACACCCTTGAGTTCGTTTCTCAAGGTCATCTTCCTATTGATATTCTTTCCTTCAAATAGGTTGGTCAAGGCATCAAACATTTATTTTGGGGTCTTCTTGGAAGACACATGGGGGATCAAGTGGTCTTTGATGGAATCAGCAATGATCCTCTTTTCCTTGACTAAATTCTTCTTATGCCTTGCTTTGGATTCATCTGCCTCTGGTTTTGTAAGTCCTTCTTTTACATAGTTTTTTAGGTCATTTTCTTCAAGAATGAGCATGACTCTATACTTCCATGCCCTAAATTTCTCAACTCCCTCAAGCTTCTCATCAATCTTGGTATTTCTTGTCATTTTTATATAATGAGTACTTCAAATGGAAATATAATAGATTTGAGACTTACCAGAAAAGTTGTCCTTCTAAAAGTTGTTTTTTCCTTAACCTAGGGTTTGTTAGAGAAACCCTAATTTTCCAACTTCGGGATTTTGGAAATCTGATTGGATGAGAAAAATCGCCTCCTCAAGGCTAGTTGAGCAAAGTACTATTTCTCCCAATTCTGTGAGCAGATGATCCAAAAACTTGATTCCCTAATTCTCTTGGGCTATAGTGGGGGATCCAAAAATGGAAATTCTTGGAATGAAAATATGCTTCGACAGAAAGATGAGCCGTAGTGAGACGAGTTAGATGCACTATATTTTTCAGCAAATCTGTGGAGGGATCTCCCATAACAATAAACCCTAGTTTCTACAGTTACGGAGGCTGCACAATGTATTCTTTCAGGCCAGCTCTGATACCATGTTAGTTTTTACTTGTTTAGCATATAACAAAAAAAAATCTATAATTAAGAGAAATACAAGCATAGCAAGAACACAATGAACACAATATTTCTCTCTTGGAAACCACAAGGGAGAAAACCCCAGAAAAATCTTCCTCAATATAGAAATCACAAAGTGCAAAAGTAAACCCCAAGACAAAATCAGCCACTCCTCCACTTGTACGAACTTCTCTCTGTCCTATGCGAACTTGTGTGAGAGTGAATGAGTGATTACAAATGAGAGAGACCTCTTCTGTTTATATTCTTTCGTTGGGGCAACTTTTCCCCAACAGGGTCGACTTCTCCTAATTGACTGGGCCAACTTGTCAAATACATAATATAATAAACTCTTCTGGGTTCTTATAGGCGAACACAATCCCTAGGGTTTACATTGACTCTTACATTATTAATTACATCAATGACATATCCCAAAGGAGGAATACAATAATACAATAGACAAGTTTCAAATAGAATATCTTCCACAGTTACATTATTTTAACACAAACAAGTCATCAATTCTAGGAAGTTGATATTTATTCCTCATACTGACCTTGTTCAACTATCTGAAGTCAGTACACAACCATGGAGTGCCATCCTTTTTCTTTACAAATATAATCGCTACTCCTCAAGGAGACACACTTGGGTGTATATACCCTCTCTTCAACAATTCTTCCAAGTGCATATGTAACCTTTTAACTCGGGTGTACTCATTATGTATCGAATTTTGTAAAATAGGGCAGCTCTAGGCATCAAATCAATAGATAAATCAAGGTCTCTTTTCAGTGGCAATCCTGGTATTTTTTCAAACACATCTGCAAAATATTACAATACTGGAAAATATTCTAAACTTGGGATTTTACACTTCTTTGATTCTTGCACTTGAGTGACATACAACTAACATCATTTTGTGAAGAACCCCTTTAATTGCTTAGATGGAATTTCTCTTATGGAAATATGCCTTGGAATACCTTTCACTATCTTTTGCTTCCCTTCTTCATCAATACAAGTACATGACACATTATGACAATCCAATATCAGATGGTGTGCATCTAACCATTCCATTCCAATAAGTACATCATATGAACCAAGTGGTATTATGTTCAAATATGCAAAAGTGTTCATTCCATTCATATCCAACACTAGACAACCTTTAATAATTCATTAATATTCCTTTTTGTTCTAGTATCCATTTGAACCATCCATGATCTATCATGCTTACTTTTATTTAGCTTAAATCATTCAACTAAATTAGGAGCAATATAACTATGTATTTCTCTTGAATCAATGAGAATAGCAATAGGTTGATTGGAAATTTTATCTTCAACCTTAGTCATGTTGGTCCGATGATCTACATGTCTTTTGTCCAAGGATGCATAAATTCTAGGAATGTTCCTACCTAAATACTCCATAACACCTACCTCCTATAAATTGTGTACATTTATCATTATGTCTCCCCTTTGTGGACAATATTTATACAAATGGTTTCCTTCACATCCCCAACATTTCAATTGCTTCTTGGATTCTTTCCATCATATTTTGTCATCCTCAACCCAATTTGAGTTGGATTACTTTACTAGTATGAGTTTTGTTGGTTCCTAAAGAAAGATGGTTTAAATTATTTGTTCTTTTCATCCTATTTATCTTTCCTCTTATCCCTCCAAGACTTCTGAAAATTTTCCCTTCCTTTTTTCTGATCATACATGTGCTTATCCTTTCAAATTGTTTCTTCAAGAGTATTGGGTTCATCATACTAAATTGTATCCCTGACAAATGAAGGAAAACTACTTAAAAACATTTGTATCTTTAACTTCTACTCCTTGATAAACCCCACATATCTTAGAAGTTATAAAAAATTATTTCCATATTCCTACATGCTCATGTTTCCCAACTTGATTTCAAAGAACTATTCCATCTTCTTATCATAATAATGTTCTGATAATTGATTTTTTCTAGAAGTACTTCTTGAATTGACTCCATGAAAATTCTCTTTACACTGATATGTTTCACTTGAAAAAATTGGTCCCACCAAATGGAATCCTTTCATTGCAGGTTGTAAATGTAAATCATAGCTTCCATGTTAGAGGAGTAATTATGTAGCTGAAGATATTTTCCAGCAACCAAGCTCTACATCTTCCCCCTTCATGTTTTCACCATCAATTGTGGGAGTTTTAATCTTTCTAAGTTATCATTGCAGATCTTCTTTTGTATGCCTTCTTTATGATGCTTAACTTGATACATTGATGGGCTACTTCTAGAACCCTCATATATATATATATTACTTCCTAACTACATAGTGTGGTGAGTAGCGCTTCTTATGACTCCTAGCAGCACTTTTAGAGTGCTTCGACCTCTCATATGATCTCCTCCTTGAGCCTTCTCTTCCTTATTTATCCTCAATTAAGGTTGAGCTCATTTCATCTACCTTTTAAGCATATCCATACTTTGCATCAGTAGAGTGTTCAGCTCCTTTCAAATTGTTTCTTCAAGAGTCTTGGGTTCATCATACTAAATTGTATCCCTAACAAATGAAGGAAAACTACTTAAAAACATTTGTATCTTTAAATTATCCTCCTTGATAAACCCAACATATCTTATAAGTTATAAAAAATTATTTTCACATTCCTACATGCTCAGTGTTTCCCAACTTGATTTCAAAGAACTCTTCCATCTTCTTATCATAATAATGTTCTGATAAGTGATTTTTTCTAGAAGTACTTCTTGAATTGACTCCATGAAAATTCTCTTTACACTGATATGTTTCACTTGAAACAATTGGTCCCGCCAAATGGAATCCTTTCATTGCAGGTTGTAAATGTAAATCATAGCTTCCATGTTAGAGGAGTAATTATGTAGATGAAGATATTTTCCAGCAACCAAGCTTTGCATCTTCCCCCTTCATGTTTTCGCCATCAAATGTGGGAGTTTTAATCTTTCTAAGTTCTCATTGCAGATCATCTTTTGCATGCCTTCTTTTATGATGCTTAACTGGAGACATTGATGGGCTACTTCTAGAACCCTCATATATATATATTACTTCCTAACTACATAGTGTGGTGAGTAGCACTTCTTATGACTCCTAGCAGCACTTTTAGAGTGCTTCGACCTCTCATATGATCTCCTCCTTGAGCCTTCTCTTCCTTCTTTATACTCAATTGAGTTTGAGCTCATTTCATCTACCCTTTTAGCATATCCATACTCTGCATCAAAAGAGTGTTCAGCTCATTTTGTTATTCTTGAGCCCTCAACAACCTCTCATTGTCTACACTATAACTCTATTCCCCCATCCTCAGACTTCTCATGCTTTCCAAAAATTCCAATGGTTTTAGATCCTCTATATGCCCATTTGTTTCTTTTTATGCATTTCCCACACTAATATCTTGACCTCTGACATCTTCTTGATGGCTATATGGAAGATCCCCTTCTTCCATTTTATTGTTTTGTATTTTCTTAGAAATCTGTCTTATGATTGTTTAATCTCAAACTATATATGCAATGTGTTTGTGTTCTTACATTTGTTAGAAAATTTAATTCTTATATTCCATAAAATTTCCATATATATATATATATATATATATATATATATATATATATATATATATATATATATATATATATATATATTCCCACGGGGCGTAGAAAAGACGATGAATGGGTGTACTGTTAAGGCACTCCTTGCGTAAGGTCACCCGTTCGAAACTCCATGTGTACGAGGCTTACAATCTATATATATATCAATGAATGGGTGTACTATTACGACACTTTTTACGTAAGGTCACTCATTCGAAACTCTGGTTGTACTAACCTTACAATATATCAATATATATATATATATATATTGTAAGCCTCCTACACTCAGAGTTTTGAATGGGTGACCTTACGCAAGGAGTTCCTTAACAGTACACCCATTCGTCGTATTTTCTACGCCTCGTGGGAATATATATATATATATTCTGGAAAACACCATTTGACATTTTGTCAAATAGGACCTACAGGTACCTTTCTGCTCATTTCCTGAAAAGACCTGTAATTCTCCCTTGTGATAAGCTTGTTCGTATTTATTATGATTCTGATAAGCTTTCCAATGATTGTGTCTATGTTATATTGCGATATTGGAGCTAAAAATTGCAGCTATTTATAATCCATAATTTTTCCAAATTTTAAATTGTTCTTGTAGCTGCCTCTAAACTCATAAACTAACTTTGTTGATTTATAATAAAAAAATGGGGGTCAAGGGGTATTTTCCCTTGCCCGCCGCTATAGGGTGGGTCGAGGGAAATGCACTCATTTTATTTTTTAATAAATCCTTCGATTTTGTGCAATCTAGCACATAAGATCAATGTGATTTTTCAATTTCTTACACCAAAAATTTGAGGATGGAAAACACTACTTATTTCCCCATTACCAAAAGTGGTAATGGCTCTTCAAGAAAGCAGTTTTCAAAAACCTTTTATTAGGGTCATTTCCAGTTAAAATTCGGCACGTGGATATGCGGTATCTACCCAATGGCTTTCCCACCCGGCATTATCCCGTGTGCCAATTATCAATGTATTGTGAATCATAACCATCAATCATGGTGCATTTCCATCACCTACGCAAATGGTCATGATCTTATCTCCATGTGGGCCCGAGTTAGATCTCAACAATTGGTGCACCACCCCTCGAGATAAGACACAACCATCTCCTCTTGCACGAATGGTTGGGATTAAAATTTGAAACATGCGCAATTTAAATCTAGTCATTGGCAGTAGGGATACCTTTCATTAGGGGATATTTTAGGTCTAAAATGGGCCTCCTAAGGGAAATAATAAAATAAGATTTTTAAATTTTGGAGGGGAAAAATGAAACTATTTTTAATTATCATATTTTTGACATATCTCCTTATTGGTTTACCCAAATTACAATTTTGGGCACTCATTAGATTAAGAATTTAATTTTGCATCCAACATATACCGCATGGCATAATTTTTAGACACCCACTACATGAAAAATGAAAAATTCAATAAAAAATTAAATACATTTTTTATTGATTTTTTGTTTATCGTGTTGTGTGTGTGTGTCAAAAGTATGTAGTGCGGGTATTTGTTGGATGCAAATTTTAATTACGCATCCAATAAGTGCCCAAACTTGAAATTTGGGCAAACTGATAAGGAGATACATCGAAAATACAATAAGGAAAAGTAGTTTTTTCTTTTCCCTCCAATTTGTTTTACAAATTTTACTCCCATGGTTGACATCAACATCTTGAATCTTATTAGTTCTTATAAAGTGAATTTTGATGGTACATATTTATTTTTTAGGCCCATTTTTTACCTCAAATCTCCCCTAATGATTATTTTTTGTGCATATTGTCTTGCACGAATAGTCAGATCTTACTTCATCACTACAAGGAGAACACCCTCTAGCGGAGGTTATCGCGGAAACCCCTAATAAAAGAGCCCAAATATCCGTTTATAGCAGAGGTATCTAGCGTAGATGATTGAGCTGAGATTTTAGTGGAGGTTTTCAATCGATGCTTTCATAAACGTAAACCGCACCGGTGCAGTTTGTGTGTAAATGCACTGATGTGGATCAAACTTAATGCACTAATCATAGAAATCCCCTTCTGATGCGAGGAAAAAACTTGTTATATTTTAAAAAATGGCAATAGCAATGTGTTAAACACATAATACAGCTCGGTGCATACGAACATTGGACACACCATAACCATACCCGATGCTCTAAGTACTCACAAAATCATCGATGCGTATGTACATTTAATGCACCATAGCTGGCCCAAAATGCATATACCAATAATAATATATTTAAAAAACAAAACCCATAAACGGTGTGCTATATACAATCAAAAGCATTGGTGCATTATGTTTATTACAACACTGAATTGAGTAAAATTAAAAAAAAAATTGTGTAAACAGGTTTAATATTTTTCAACAAATATGGTGTGTTTAGATATACCAATAGCACCGAAGTGTGAAACCAAGAGAGAGAAATAACGCATTAAAAATATAATCATGTCGGATTATGGATTTAAAATTTTGTGCCCACCTTTTTTTTCTGTAACTTAATGGTGTGTTTGTATTAAATGGAAGCATCAGTGCGCCCCATAAAAAATGACTCGATGTGTTCGTGTATCAAATGAACCAAAGCATGGTTTTAAATAAAAAATAATTTATGTCCAAACTATTCATATTTACGATTCCATAGTGCTCTTGAGATCTCAAGCACTGCTGCCACCTTTGCCTCGCTAAGGCGCCCTTCCATCGGTGTTTCTCTTACCTGCATTTCTCCTATTTGTTGTCGACACCTTCTTTTTGAATTTTTCCAAGCAGTGGGAAATTTTCATTTTTTGGAATACGTGAGAACCATGCCTACTTGGAAAGCAAATGTCCAGGTAATCTCTTTGTTTTCTTCTAACTTGAAATTTTAGTGGATTAAAATTATTTGAAATTAAGCTTGAATTTGATCTATTTAAAAAATGAAAATAAAAATTATGCATGGTGCGTTCTCGTGCTTCGGCTTCCACCACATTGTGGTGCACCCTATAAATTTACAAGGTGCATCGTCGGCGATGTATTAACTACCGTTCAATGTAGCGCACCATTTACATGGTGCGCTATAGTATATAGTGCACCATGTCATTTTAAATAAAAATTAAAACTCTCAAAACAGTGCGTTAATTTATATACACATACCAATGCTTTCCATTCCTCGCACTACGAATGATGCGTCTAGGAACCGATACACTAATTGCATCGTTTCAACAATGCATTAAATTATAGAGCACCGCCACATATTAATTTAAAAAAATTAAAACCTACCCAGTGCATTCATGTAATAGAGCGCACAGGTGCACTTAATTGCATGAGGTGCACAGATACATGTGGGTTGTTTTAACTGAAATCACAATGCACCATTATAGTGCATTACTATACCCAAGCACACCAGACAATATTAATTAAATTTAAAATATTCATTTTGGTGCGCTACCTTACCTGAGTGCACTAAGAAGCTTGGTAAAAAGCTAGCATTGGACTCACTATTTCACAAATGCACATGCCAATAGCGATGCATTGTCTATTTTTGTGCACACTGCTAATGGTGCTTAACCATTTAACACATGCACCGATGCTTCCCTCTTATGTAAGCACTGTTTCTTCCATTTCTTATGGACACACCAGCACCATCCCAAGACTACCTAGTAGTGCTCTAGCAGTGCGTTCAATTATTATATACTCATTGTGACGATGCTAGTCATGTATTGAATGAAACGGTGATTTGTATGCATTCAATACACCGTTTTGATTTTATATTTAAAAAAATTAGTTTAATTAGTGTGTTACATATAAGTGGTGCATTGTTGCCAATGTGTATGTATTACTACACACTACTAGTGGTGCTTGACTATTTTTCAGGTGCACTGGTTTGGAAATTCAAGTGCTTTTAGAAAAAAATGTTATTTCATATTTGTATATAAAATTTTCATTTAAATTTATTTTTTATATAATAGACCGATGTATTTTATAGGTTAATTAGAGATCTTAGTACAGAGAGGAGCATCAATAGAAGCAACATCAATTTGACTCGTACAATGCTTTACAGACATGGGAGGCAAGAGAGAGGGAGAGGGAATTGTACCCTTGCCCCATTACTGCACAGATGCGAATCCTCTTAAGGGAAGTAGGCCTCCTCAATTTCTACTGAGAGGATACATCTATGAAGAGGAACTCCTCATTTTTGGCATAGTTGATCCGTTGGTGGGATCACCTGAGACAAGCCTTCCGCATTGGTCTCAATCAGTGGTTCCAACCCACTGAGGAGAATATATATATTATCACAGGGATATCCGGGAGAGGAGAGGATTTTCCTCGCTTCCCTGATGTCCCAACCAATGTAGGAGCACTAGAGAGTCATATTGTCTACTCTCTGAGATATATTAGTGATGATGTCATTGATCCAGTGGATTTTTAGATTTCTGCTAGATAGATATGCATCTCTTCTTTTGGTAGAGGGGAGGTCAGGTGCCTCTCATTATTGGTTACAACGATTGTGTAATGCACCACTGATGGGAAGAGCGTTAGTTTCCCTCTATTAGCATATTGTGTTTATTCTTTAGTGAATTCTGTGAATATGAGTCCACAAAACCCCATCATTTTTTAATCTATAGTAGATGCATTTATTGGATATAATTTGTTTAATCTTATGAGATTTTTGTAGCAGGGTTGCGTTTGATTCGAGAGGGTTCATCATATCAAATGGAGAAAAAATAATTGTGGTGATGTATAGCAGGGTTTTTTCAGCGGCCAAAAGGGTAGGAAAATCCTATTTAAACCCTCAATAAGATCAATGTGGTTTTCATGTCATACCTTTCTCTTTTTTTTGTTTTTTTTGTTATTCGTATATTAATATGCTTATTAGGATTCAGAACCAATTGCTAAATTATATTGTTTTCTTTACTACATATCATTTATATACGTGCTCATTTATCTCAGAAATATAATACTTATCTCACTATAATGCAGGTGGAAAAAGGGCTTATCCAACCATAACTACAAGCCACGATATTACCTTCCTTTAACCTACATGTAAAATGTAACCCTTATGCATTTAATTGTAATGATTGTTTATCATTCCTTTTATTTAAAAACTAACACCTTGTTCTTGTGAATACATGTACTCATCTACTCAATGGATTTGGGAAATTCTTCCATTCTTATAGGACACGTAGAACCAAGTTTTCCTTGGCAAGATTATATCAAGTATTTTGAAGTCCTGTATAAATTTTCCTAGGGTTTTAAATCCCTTTTAATATTTGATAATTTTCTACGCATATCTGATACTCTCCCGATAATGAGGAACATCAATGTCTAGTACTCTAGTCCTTCTCAAATTTGACATAAATACAATCTTGGACCTGAACCCTAAACTTCCTTGACTGGAGAATAGGTCTCATCTGAGTACAAAAGGTACCATCTCTTAGTGGCAGTTAACTATATAGGTAAATCTAAGCCTATTTAGTATTTAATATCTTGACCTGGTCCTCTCCATCATTATAGTATTAATATTTCACATTTCTATTATTGTAGATGCTTAGTTATCCTTCCTTTTTCCAAGGATTTAGTTAGGGTTTTGAGAAATTAACTACTATAGGTAACTTTAACAGTCCAACTCCTAATATTATTATTTAATTTCTCTGAAACTTATTGATTTATTTATATAGTATCCATAGGTGGAATGTAAGAGTGTAATATTCTTTGGTTATCACAATGTGCGACAACCCTTTATGCTTGTAAATCCTATAACAAGGCATGGGTTCAAGGATTTTTCAAGTGTGTAACACTTCCATGATATATGTAGGCACCTTCCATATTTTATCATCTATGTTAATAAATGTTAATAAACTTATGGAATAAATTTAGATATTTGTTGTTATTATAAGAGCCGATCAGATTATCATTGCATCAACAAAGGGAACTGCAAAACATGAACGTCAATCTTCCACCTAATTTTCCAGTAAGCACCACCATTTTACAAAGGTTGGCGGACACATTTGAAATAAGATTCTGGTTGATAAGTTCATGTTGTCGGTTCGGTCATGTCTAGGAAGAAGACCTTTTGTCAGGTTCATGCTCCTAATAACACTCTTACCAACCTCCATTCTTTTTCACTATATTATGGATTGTTTGGAAGGTAAAATATCTCCAGCTGACCCTTGTTCTTTACCTTCCTGCAACTATTTTTGTCTGGTTATTCCTATGCATCCTTATAAAGTAATGCAATCCCCAAGCTTTACCTTGGTCTTTAGGTGAATATATATGTAGGGAGATTTGGCACCGTCCCATACTTGCTTGACGCTTTCTTTGTTGTGAGTGAGGCTATGGATCACCATCCCCATCTCGATATGGATCCACTCTGATATTTATAGAAACTCAATTATCACATCATATGAAATTACTATAACGGGAAGGACCATTCTTAATGCAAGTTCCACCAGGTGATTCTTTGATATATTTCGAATAGTATGTTGAATGTCCTAAATGAGCTATGATATGGTGATTTTTCCAACAGAATTACTTATGTCCATTGGAGTTTGAAAGAAGTTCAGCCAAAATTTGTCTACTTATGGATACACATATTTGGTTGTTTTACCAGAGATGTGAAATACAGCTATTATTATTGTTTATTTTTTAAAACTTAAAAGTAAATTTGGACAAAATTTGTTTATAAACAATTTGCTTATCATAGCTGTGCCTAGATGAATCTCTACAATTTCTAGGATAAATGCACCTGAATTGTTATAATTAGTAAATTTTCTTGCCATTAATAAAATTATCTTATCTTATCTATTGGATTCAATATATCCATCCTTATAGCACAAGGAGACTAGCCCTTCAAAGTTATTGATGGTTATATTGAAACTAAAGTTTAATTTATTTCATTTAAATCAGCTTTATCTGCCACAATGAGAAATTATAGAACTTGATTTACGAGCAACAATTTGATCGAAGTTATAATCAAGGGAAAGAGTGCATTAAAATTAATAGCATCAATGCCCTTGAATTAATGGTTCACCTATTATAGCATATCTCCCAAAGTTTTTCATTTGATATGATCAACATGAAATATGTTTTATCTTTTCTAGTTATAATAGAGTAGGCCCTAAAAGCAAGTGAATGCTTCATGCCAACAACTATACAAATAAGTGTTTTCAATTACATCATTATCTCTTGATGTTGAAGGAAGATCTTTCTTATCAAAACTTGTCTATGCATAAGGGTTTCAAAATAAATTCACTTATTTCCTACTAAATTATACCGTAGATAGATTCAAGTGGACAATATGGGCCAAGACCATTGCTTAACCTTACCTGCTTTAACTAGTCATAGAATAATCACCGATTAAAAACATCAAATAGGGATAAATGAGGTCTTGATTAAGGCTTTGTCATAGACAGTCATACTACCATTTGAATTGAAATTTTCCCTGTTCAATAGAATATCTATCATTTTTCCTTTGAGATAGGGTGCCCTTTTCTCCTTTTCCCTATCTCCAAGTGTGAAGTAATTCCACTCATGGAATTGTTTTTCTAGTCTCTTACCATGTTATATGCTTGTCATGTTCAATAGAATATCTATCATTTTTCCTTTGAGATAGGGTGCCCTTTTCTCCTTTTCCCTATCTCCAAGTGTGAAGTAATTCCACTCATGGAATTGTTTTTCTAGTCTCTTACCATGTTATATGCTTGTCATTTTTATTGTTATTGCACTTCTAATTTTTTTGTTAAAACTTAAAAGCAAAGTCCCATAATATTTTTCAATTACATGTTTTCTTTTTATGTTGCTTATTAGACCTTGACTCAAGTATTGCTCTCATTAAGACTCTAGATTAGAAATTTTTGCACATCCAATTGATAGAATACTCTATTTTATATGGTCTTTGATTTATCTTGAGGTCATTTTAGAAACCTTGTAATTTGTTTACAAGATTATGATGATCAAAATAATTTGAAAGTGGCATTCTTGTATTGTTTTAGTTTTGAAGCAGTATGCCACTTTGGTTTTGAAGCATAGATAGTAGTAGATTAGTTTTTTACATCATATATTTTTAAAACTATATGATGTGTTTTCCATGTATCATCGCCAAAAATAATTGTGGAGAGAGCAGGGAGCCATGCTTGGACACAAGAATTGGTGATTTCACAAAGAGTTTTCTTGAATTGTTGCATCTGCCATTGTATTTTTGCTACCATTGACCTTCCTTTCTAGTGTTTACTTCATCCATTAATAATTATATTGTCCTCCATTACTTCTACAATGACATTATGCGGTGTTTTTATTTATTTATACTTCTTGTGAAAATTTGTTAGTTAGCATGGTTACTAACTATATCTTTAGTGTTGTGTTACATAATTATTATTCTTTGTTCGAATGACTAGTTTTCAATGTCCCATGATTTACTTGGCATTATTATTTCAGGTGTTACATTTCTTACAGACTTGAACAACAATGCCACGGGAGCAACTATATATACAAAAATTAGTGTTTGGAAATCTCTCTCATGAAGTACATCTGCAATCATTTGTTTTGAAAACTATCATTTCAATTGTTCTTAGCAACGATGGATTGTAACTATCATTGGTGTATATTTTTACTATAAAAATATTGAAAATCTTGCCTCTCACTAAACGTATCCTCAAGGAGGACCTCAATTTCAAGAGTAAATTCAACAACACAATATTTGCTCAAGCCAGGTATATTCATTAAAATTTAGAGGTCAGATCTTGTTTCTAACCACCAAGCTTGTCACATTCAATGCTTTGTTTGTTTGTACTAGGATCAAAATATTTTCTAGAGATCACATATTATGAATGCTGGTATAAGTTTTCATGTTCATGGCATAGGCTTGTACGCCTTTCTATCGTTACAAATACTAATGGTTACATTGCCACATCCGAATGTATTTAAGCAAAGTCATGGGTACTTTGATTGTGCTCAGTGAATTAAGTCATCTTTGTTGCATCTGAAAGAGATCAATCCCAAGTTGGAAAAAATAGAATCGGAGATGTAAGCATTTGAAGGAATCATAGATCCTCTTGCAACTTTAAAAATAAAGTCATATTCAATTTTGCATGTTATTGCCAACAAATGAAATATTCCAAAGACAAAGACAATCCATCCATGAATCATCTCTTGTAGCATGTTGCGTGTTTCTAGAATACTTAATCTCAAATTTTATAAGAGAGACAAAGTTGCTACTTTTTAATACTTCGTAATATGCTTATATTTTTTTGCATAGTGTTTTCTTGTATTCTCCCAAATAGCACAACAGAGTCAATGAGGTTAATCCATTTTAGTAGGTGAGCTTAGAACCTTTTGAAAGAGACCATGCTTGTGTCATAGATCGTTGATGTAAAATTATATAATATATTCTATTTAAGGGTGCTAGCTCAATGGAAGAGCACGTGTCTTATAGAAAGGAGGATGTTGGTTCAATTCCTCCGTGCCCTATATATATTCTAAAACCTATAAAACTAGATAAATGACCACTACAGAAATAGAGATAAATGACCAAAATTTGCATATAAACGACTAAATGGAAACTTTGGTAGCAAATTTGTGGTATCTTATCACGTGACCAAAAATGTGGTCCTATTTAGTTTGGCCATTTATAGCTTATCGTGTGGTCATATATTTGGTTGTATATTTGGTCATTAGCTGTGATAATTAATGACCAAATTAACGACCAAATATATGACCAAATTAACGACCAAACATACAACCAACTATATGACCACATGATAATCTATAAATGACCAAGCTAAATATGACCACATTTTTTTTCATGTGATAAATGACCTCTAATCTGCTAGCAGTGGTCACCAACTCAAAAGTGGTCATTTATATGTGGATTTTGGTCGATTTTTTTGTCATTTATCTCTCAGTTTGTACTAGTGATGATTGAGTTCCTCTTGGATATGCAACATTGAGGAAAGTGTGTTTATCACAACAACATTAATCATTGACAACCTTTTTTCCAAAAAATATATTTAAGAGTTCTACACACAACTCATGAGTTCATTATCTATTTGGCAATTTCATAATACTAGTTTGGCATAGAGCGTTGACTCATAAAATATATAGATTATTAATGATAACTAACTTCATGAACCCCACTTCATTCTTTGTGGGTGATCATCCAATCAATTTTCTTTAAATCCCATCACCTAGAGATTAGATGATCAAACCCCTCTAATTCTTGCAACACTAAGGAAGCTCTGCATATCACCCAAAATATGATCATAACTCAAACAAACTTCCATGCAATTCGCACTAGAGATTGTAATTTGGATAGAGGTGAAAGGAATTGAAGGCTACCCTAACATGTCTAATTGCAATCTTAATAAAGTCAATTTAATTATTCACATGAGGCATGCCATGCATACGTACATCATGTCACCTCAACCAGAAAAATGATTCAATCGACATTGTATTTAAATATCCAATAGCGCCATTAAAGAGACATTAGTTCAAGAGAGTTAAAGCGACTTGACACATAGATTGCCTCCAATAATTTCACATTTATTCTACAGATTTGTTTATATATATATACTTGTGAACTTACACTAATAACTAACTTTTGAGGACATATTTCATGTGAGAGATCCCATGAAGAACATACCTAATCCTTAAGAGATACCGTCAAGACCTTCAAACACAACCAAAGAATTTGACTACCAAAGTATCATTACAACACAAACACAAATACAAACTAAACATCTAATCAAAATTTGAGATGAATATTCCATTTTCTATTCAAACATAAATTTATTTAACTTTTTTAGCATAATGGTGCACTTTTAAACTTAAGATGTACCAGTGTGTTTGTTATTAGAAAAATCATAGGGGAAACAACAAAAAAAAAAACTGCACCGATTATGAACATTCGCTAAAATATACGCTAATTAAATCTTCTTCTATATTTGTTCTCAGATATTTCTATATCCATTTTTCAATATTGTAAATCCGGTGCATGTGATATAAATTGGTGCACTGGTGCTTCAATTTACTAATATCGCACCAGTAATTGGCAAATTATAAAAATTACATGGAAATCCTTTTTATATGTTTATTTTCGTATTATGTATAATTGGTGCGCTAAATGATATATAGTGCACCGATTCTCTATAACTTAAAGAGCACCGAATTACCAAAAATTAAAATTCAAAAAGCCCAATTTTTTATTTTTACAATTGAGAAAAGAGCAGGATTTATTCTTTGAAAAAGTGATTTCATAAAGTGTTTTTAAAACTTAAAACCTAATAATTATTTCATTATTTTGCCAAAATTTTGAGGGAAGAGTTTTGCAATACAAACTTATCGAGGAGGACTGTGGAGAAACCGAATTATTCAGAAGATTAGAATTTGAAAATTATTGTGTATCACTCAAAAATATACATAGAAAAAATTTAGAATATTACTATTGATCTCAATAATAATAAAAATTTACTATTTGTTTGTGTTCCTATTAATATTAAATTTTTACTATTTGTACTATTGCATTTTTTTAAGTGGTTGCAAAATTTCACCTTAGGGTTTATCTCCATCAATCACTTTTAAGCACTTTAGATTTAATGGGTTTGTGCTTTTATAGATAATTCATTTGGCATATGATACAAGGAGATCACTTATTGCCTGATTGGATCCCAAACCCTATCCACTTTGTCAGTTTTTTTTCAAAAAATGATTTCAATGTTTTTGGTGCATTACGTTTAAGTATAAAGCATTGATGTGCTTACTTTATTAGCACACCGGTAACAAGCGAATTTTAAAAAAAAATCGTATAGAAAGGAGTGCATTAATTAAATTAAATGCGTCGGTGCATTTAAAAACAACATCTCACACTGGAAAATTCTGAAACATACTGTTTAATATATGTTGTGGGTTTAGGCCATACATATCCCAATATTAATTATTAAAAACATTAAATTTTCATAAAATAATTAAAAATTTTCCAAGAATAATAAATACTTATTATCTAATCCAAACATAATTCCCTTAACAACATAACTAAAAATCTTCGCTATTGGTGCTCTTTAATTTGTGACATATCGGTGAGTACTAAATTATTTGAAAATTATGTGATTTATATGTAAAATATATTTAATAACTTTTGTATTGAATCAGATAGGTTGTATATTGATAAATAATATTGTGTGATAAGAGTTCAAGTAACAATAATTCCAATCAGCACAATGGCAGCAAATCCACAAAAGCGAAGAAGGAAATTTCTTTGTAATTTCTATATGAAATCAATAGGTTTGAATTATATGTAATTTTAACTAATATGTATTCATTAATGTGTATCATGCATAGCCAAAAAGTGAGGAAGCTCAATAAGATTCTTTGCAACGTAAATGCATAAGTGCTTAAAACCTTGATGGAAAAATTGTATAATGATGAATCGGGCGAATCAAAAAGTTCTATTCAACATGAATTATTTTATTGAATACTTAGTAATAATATATTTAAGAATATTTGATAGCATGTTTCAAACAATCTATTTCACATATGTTTAATGTTCTGCAGGGACTGACAACAAGGGAACGAAATGGTTCTAAGAAAATAAAAATAATGGAAGATGTAAGTGATGATGAATTGGTCCTTAGCTCGTATGTACATATAGATAAATAATTCAGCATTAAATAATAGTTTTCAATTGTTTTGTTTCATAAAAAAAAACAAAATAGAACCCATTCAGCACATAAGACAATAAGACAAGAAATAAAATGGGTGATAGCAAAGTTTGTGAGTAATTGTGATTTCATTATAAAAACTTAATATTTCATATTTGTTGTAATATTTATATTTTATTTTATTTTACACTTACCATCCTTGTATGTCTTGAAACAGGTGTTAATATACAAAGAAGAGCCATCGGAATATTCGATTGGCAATGGCTTAAGTATGGGTTGTGACTATATGTTGGCGTATCAAAAATTAATTGTGGAATTTGTAAGTATCTATTTTGTTTTACTGAACTCTCATTTTTTTAATTAATGGAACAACAAAATACCTTATATTAAATATATATGAATTTGTGATGGGGTATAAAACTTGCAGGAAACAAAGTATGAAGTGGATATAACATAATATTTGTTGAAAGAAGGGATGAGATTTGGTTTTGAAACAATGTGAATCATTCAGGACACAATTCTTGCCTTGGTACATTTTTAAATTTATAGGCTCATGTATATTATCTATTTTAGTTTGCATTATTTATACCAATGTAGATACACTCATTACACTTTACTTTTATTTTTGTGGATGGAAGATGAAGATGAGGAACAAAATGAGGCAATCAACAAAACATTCAACCAAATAACCCAAATCATGCAAATAGATCAAGCACGGACAATAGTTCCATCCAAGAATGATGATCAATATAATTGAATGTTAATGCAAGTTGTTATGTATTCTAAAATAATTGTCTATGAAAATCAGACATTTCATATAATGTAATGGGCATAGTGTTCTAATTGAAAGACAATGGGTCACCAATAAGTGTAACAACTACATATTGACATTTTGATTATTATTGAATTTTGCGTTGTCCCACTTTGTATTAGAAAGATATTCTTATTCATATATCATAAAATAAGTTTTTGATTATATTGCATTGTACAATGTTGTTGTAAAATGTTACATCATTGATTAAATATTATAACTAAGAGGTGTGAAATCTAATGATATAAAAAATTAATCTGAACATTATATCCAAATGCAATAATCAAAATTCAATTTATATATACTATTATAAGAAATATGGAAATTGTTTATAAATAATGAATTAAAAAAAATGCATTGTCATTAATGTGAAGCACTAGTGCTTCCATGAGAAAAATGCCCCGAAGACTCACAATGCTATTTTTTTGTTATCAATACGCATCAGTGCGTTTCATAGTACACATTGGTGCACTATCATAAATATGTAGCACCGATGTGCTATTATCACCACATCTGAAACAACCAGTTCGGTGCGTTATTTACCTAGTTCCACATCGGGGCTTCCATAACTATAAAAAGAACTGATGGGATATTTATATAAAGTATCGGTTCCTATAATATTGTAAAGCACCAGTGTGATATTGTTATAAAGCATTGGTGCATTATTGTTATAACACATTAGTGCAATTTTTAGTTGTATAGCACCGATGCATGTAAGTTATAAAGCAAAATTGCTTAATATCTTATTATGCAATGGTGCGATATTTGTCTATTAAGCACCTATGTTGGTTTATTTGTAACACACCGATGCATTTGTACATAAAGCACACTGATTTTGAAACCTTCGCTAAAACCTCTGGTTGTAGCATTTTATTTAGTTATAACAATTTTCCATTACAACCTTCGCTAAAACATCCCCTACTAGTAACAGAGGTTGTAGCGGAGATTTTTTTAACAATTTTGACCAACATTGTAAAACTAAAAACCTTCACTATAAACTTCATTAGAGGGTGTTCTCCTTGTAGTGGATCCAACTTGCATGATTGATCTGGGTCATCAGCGATGTGACCCTTAAATTAAAACTTAGATACATTGTTTTTGCAAAAATGGCTCAAATTAAAAGTTGCAACATGCATGATCTGATCTAAGTCATCCATGGCATAACCCTTACCATAAAGCATGATCACCTCCATTATGCATGGACAGTCATGATCATTTGATCGTACTTACACGATGTGATCTGGATTATTCATGGGAGGCTTCCCTATGATAACCTATGATCACCCTCTCATGCACTAATGGTTCATATCTAATGATCTGACATGCATAATGTTATATGGGTCATTCATGACATAAACAAACTTATGAATGTCCTACGTGGATTCCACCCATGCATATGACCCCTTCCAATGCTTCCACATGTACTCAGTATCAATGTGGTTGTTCCATGTCATACCTTCTCCTACATGGCATGGGTGGGACCACGTCAAATTTTCCCCAAATTTCAAATTTCTCATAGATACTTAATTTTCAAATGTTATACCCGTGAGAAGATTATAAATAAGTTTACACTCAACATATTTCTGGCAACAAATGTCCACATCAATATCACACTTGGCCAATAGAGAATTACACCTTAGTTTTCCTCTAGATGGAAATATTTCTATCGATAATCTTGATTGTATATTTTTTGTATGACAACAAAGATTGACTTTAGCACAAGTTCAAATTTCACATAAATTTCCATATTCCTCCTTAATCCTAGGATAATCCTTTTAGGTTTTTCTTGTCACCAACTCCCATTTTAAATCTGATAATATCATTTGGGCATTAAAAATGTGAATTCATAGGACCATTCTATCAAACAGTTAACATGCAAACTGTAAATTTTCCCAATTTACACAGAACCTACATAAACATTAAAAAAAATTCTATGGATGCTCTCCACATTCAGACCAATCCATAATTCAGTCATCTATATGCATATTAATGCTATGAAATAAACCATTGGAGGATTCCATACTAATTTTTCCTCAATTTTTCCTTGCACACATTTATTCAAACACTTTGTGTGCAACCCTTGATTTTTCCTGTAAAGCCAAATTTCATCCCATGCAAACCTGGTGCTGAAAACCAATGGATTTGATACCACTCTGTAATGTAACCAGTCACCTCTTTCAACCATTGAAACCACGAGGTACTCAAATTATGCATCCAAATTCTCCACTTATTACCAAATTTCGTTTTTCATAATTTATACCATTACACAACGGAATGCAAACATTATGGTTTCCCAAATACACGTATTCAAGTGATAAATATTATAGGAAATATAAGCATGAAACATACATACCATGCCAAGCAATTCCATGCATCTGTAGCATTATAACCAATAAATTGATCATTATACAAACAAATTTGTGGTTTGTCCAGTCTCGAAAACAAGGCTAGAGACACCACGGGAAACAGGGGGTAAAATCTTAGTTAAGCGGAATAAGGTTACTAAGACTAGGACAACATGCCAAAGTCAATATATTAACATTTATCCCTTTTTCAAAAAGTAAAAACATATTCTTTACTAAAACACATGCTATGTAAGGTAACGTATTTCACTTGCATACATTGATTGTTTATGAGTAAAATCATGATAGATGATCTTGTAATGGCCAAGTGAAAATAATTAGCTCATGTATGTGATCATAATTTCCATATTGTAGTGCTAGTGAAAAACATAATTATAGACAACTGTAGATGATCGTAAGTGCACTATTGTTCTTGCTATCATCTGATTGTGTTTCGATATGAGATTATTAGTTTGGTTATGTGAGTGTTGATTTTAGATAGTGAATAATAGAAACATTAAGGATACATCAACAACCACATAGACCATAAGAAAATCAAAGATGCAGGATTCCATCTCTAGCCACATAAAAAAATTCCCATGGTTGTTCCCTACAATCATCATTCACTAAAAATTAGATTTCATGGATACCACCCTCTAGCCATCAATCATTAGTACAAATCAGATTTTTATGGCTATCATATGCAACTATCTAACACTAATACAATCATATTTTTATGGTTGTCATCTGTAGCCATCTAGGCTCGTGATACATTGGATCTCAAGTTGTCATTTATAGCCATTAAAACCATAAAATAAATAGAAGAGAAAGATTCCATCTATAGCCATAAAAAATATGAGAAAAATAGAAGAGATGGCTACAACCTATAGCCATAGAATACCATGATAGAAAGAGAAGAAATGGATTCCACTTGCAGTCATAGATCCATGAGAGATATAAGATAAATTAGAGAGGCTAGAGAAGAGAGGGAAGTTTCTTCGCAATTCGGTTCAATATTGCACAAAGGTTATCCATCTACATTCAACTATTATCATAACAATATTTATAACATAGGTAGACCTTCCATCCTGCATTCAATCGATAGCATAACATCCATAAACATAAACATAAACATAAATTAAGTTATCCTCCACGGTACATATGCATAATAAAATAGAATAAATAACACATAAGCAAATACTTATCTCAAGAATGCAATTGGTTTCAACATGACCATGTTCCTCCCATCCATAGACATGTTGTGCTCATGTATCTCTCAACATGAAAATCACCCCTAAGCTGAGGACATGGTTCCACGAGTAGAGGCACTCTCAACCATAGTAGCCATAGTTTCACTATGTCACCGCTTACTTTCCCTTCTGTCTACACTACTTAGTGAATTGTGACTTCCTGCACTCATCACGGCCCTTCGTATATCACCACCCTCACCCAATGGATTTACATGCTAGACTAGGGACAAGTAATGGTCCTTGAGGGGATAAAGATAAACAACAGAAACTCTCTGGTAACATCACTCTCTCACACATAACACAAGTCACAATGAGCATTGAGCACCAACCAACACACTATCTAACTAGCACAACAAGGAGATAGTTCATGTATAAATAAGGATCAAGGAGTTAATTTCAAACCCAATGAGACCAACTCAAGTTGTTTAAGGTGTGGTTAGGCTTCATCATGAAGAATTAACTCACATTGATTGAGTGGTGACTTAGCTTAGAAGATTCCATTCCCAAAATTAGCACTATGAGGAGGAGTTATCAAAAACAAAGGAGTTGAGGCCAAGAATATCTCAAGGAGGGAACACTAGTCATGGAAGGTGAGAGAGTGGTTCAAATAGGATCATAAATAACCTATAAGGGAAAAAATAGGGAGCATATCCATGAATAGAGGAGTGGGGTGCACTTGTGGTGGTGGAGGATAAATTCTAGCTTGTGGAAGCTATAATCTAGCTTATGCCTCCTAGATTCAGGGAGATGGAACCTTAGTGCAAGTGGGGCCAAAAAAAGAGTATCTCTCATCCAAAGAGGGTGCATTCACCAAGTGGGTCCCACCAAACCTTCAAGAGGATGCACTAGAGAAATAGGGGTCCACTAACCATGAATACGGTGCAATCATAACTCCATAGATCAAAATAATCAAGAATGGGTTCCAACAACTAATGTTATGGAGAGTAGCAACTCCTAGTCCCCAACCCCCTCACATGTGGAAACCATGTCCCCACATTCTCATTGTAGTCCATGTTGATCCAATTAATTTTATTAAGAAACAATAATAATAGTAATTCCCAAGTACATAGTCCTGACAACTTGTGCCACAATAATAAAACAAAATAATAATTAAATATGTTTGGGGCTTAAAACATTGAGCTATTACATTCCCTTCACCCCTTAAAACAATGTGTCGTCCTCGATGCATACTTATTACATACATTCCTTTAAAAAAATTCAAGAAATATGAGGGCATGCCTCCCTCATAACATCCTCTAACTCCCAAGTAGCATCTTTAGGACTGTAATTGGTCCATTGGACCTTCACCTTCCTGATCTCTCAATTTTGGAGCAGCTTGACCTTTCTTCCCAATATGGAAACTGGTTGTACTGGAAAATCCCCTTCCAGTTCCACCTAAATCACATTCCAATCAATCACGTGATTAGCATCAGGTATATACTTTTTCAACAAAGAGACATGAAATACATTATGTACTTTTATGCAAGTAGGTAATGCAAGCTCATATGCAACGAGCCCTATCCTAACTAGGATCTCAAAGGGTCCACATTATCTAGTAGCTAGCTTGGAACAGTTCCCCAAGTTCAAGGAACTCTTCTTGGGTCTGACTTTCAAAAAGACATGATCTCCAACTTTAAATTGTCTGTTAGTTCTACTTTGATCTGCATATATTTTTTGAATGTCTTGAGCTGCTTTCAAATTATTCTTTGTTTTAACCATCTAATATTCCATGTCCTTCAGAAGTTCAAGTCCGATGATGATTCTGTTAGTTGGATTATCCCAACTGATAGGAGTATTGCACTTCCTCCCATATAAGGCCTCAAAATGACTCATCTTCAGAGAGGCATGATATCCATTATTATAAGCAAACTCTACCAAGTTTAAATAATCCTCCCACTTGGATGGTTGATCCATCACATATGCTCTCAACATATCTTCTATCACCTAATTTACTCTTGTTTTCTGACCATATGTCTGAGGATGGTATGATGTACTCATATTTAGACTTGTACCAAATCCTTTGAACAATCCTTTCCAAAATTTAGAAGGAAACTTTGCATCCCTTTCTGACACTATAGCTTTTGGAATTCAATGTAGTTTGGAAACTTCTTTCATAAATATTTCTGCAATGTTAGTTTCCTTATGAGTTTTCTTTACTAGTATAAAGAGTGCATCTTTTCAACTTATCTACCATTGCCATGATGGCATCATTCTGTAGTCTTGGCTTTGGTAACTTTGTGATGAAATAAATCATCACTACATCCCACTTCCATTCGGGTATTGGTAATGGATGCAAAAAGCCAGCTGGATTCTGATGTTCTAATATAACCTTCTAGAATTCCATACATATAGCTATGTACTTTGCAACATGATTATTCATCCCTGGCTAGTAGTACTACTTCCTCACAACTGCTACAGTATTTTGATATCCTAAATTCCCAACATAGGAAACATTATGCATCTCCTTTAGAACCATATTCCTTAATATCTCCATAGTTTGGCACATAAACTCTGTCCTTATGCATGAAGATTCCATTCTCTTCCAACCTATACATATCAAACTTCAATGGCAAATTCTATTGTTGCAATCCATCTTTCACCTGCTAGTAATGTTCATCTATAACATTGGATTCAATCATATTATCTTCCAGATCTGATGTACCAGTACTGATAGTTGTTACATGCATTACATGTATCTCCATACTAAGTGCATTAGCTACCTTATTTTCGTTTCCTTTGATGTTCTTGATATCAAAGTCGTATTCACATAACAATTCCATGCACCTTCTATATCTTGCATTCAGAGTAGCCTACTCAAACAAGTACTTCAAACCATCATGATTAGTTCTTAATTCAAATTTCTTACCCATCAATTAGTGCCTCCACATATTCAAGGCATGAATGATAGTTGCAAGTTCTAGAGCATGATTGGAATATTTTTTTTCATATTATTTCATCTTTCTAGATTCATAACTGATTACATGACCATTCTGAGTCAACACTCCACCAATGCCTTGCTTACATGCATGTGTGCGTACTATAAAGCTCTCATTGGTATCTGCAATCTTCAGAACTGGTGCACTGGTAATCCTTTCCTTGAGTCTTTGAAAACTATCTTCACACTTAGGAGTCCATTCGAACTTCACACCCCTTTTCTGCAAGGATGTGATGGGATAAGCTAACTCTGAGAAGCCCTCAATGAACCTTCAGTAGTATCTCTCTAACCCCATAAAAGATCTTACTTCTAATGCATTCCTTGGTGTCGGCCATTCCATAATAGCTCTTATCTTCTCAGGATCTACTGAGATTACTTATTCTGATATGATGTGTCCCAAGTAGTGGATTCTACTTTGATAGAATGAACACTTACTTATCTTAGCATACAACTAATGCTCTCCAAGTACTTTCATCACCAATATTAGATGCTCTTCATGATATTCTTCTAACTTGGAGTAGATAAGGATGTCATCCAAGAATACAATTACAAACTTATCCAAATACTTCCTGAAAACTCCATTCATCAGGCACATGAATGTTGCTGGTGCATTTTTCAATCCAAATGGCACCACTGTAAACTCATAATGGTCGTACCTTGTCCTGAATTTTGTTTGATATGGAGCTTTGTTCTTATTCAGATCATACATATTTTTTTCTTTTCAAATGACATCTTTAAGAGTCTTTGGTATGTCATATTGGATCTTGTCTCTATAGAATGTTGGTAGGCCACTTAAGAACCTCTAAATCTTAACTTTCTCATCCTTTATGAATCCAACATACTTCATGACTTATAGGAACCTTTTCTCATAAGATTCCATAGCCATGCTTCCCAACTTGAGTACAAATAACTTTTTCATCTTCTTGTCATAGCAGTTTTCTAAGAGATATTATTTTTGGAAGTACTTCTTAAAATTCCTCCAAGAGATTATATCTTCATCGATATCCTTCATCTTGACTAGTTGATCCCACCAAATGGATGTTTTACCTTGCAAATGGTAGATGGATACCCTTGCTTCCATGTTTGATGTGTACTGATGAAAAAAAAAAAATCTAAGTCCCAACAACCAAGCTTTGCTTTGCTTCTCCATCAAAGGTTGGAGGCTTGATTCTCCTTAGTTCTCCCACCAGTTCATTATGTGCAAGCCTCCTTTTCTTATATCTTATTGAGGATATTTTAGGGCTGATTTCTGAGCAGCTTAATGAGTTCCCTTTCTTTTTCACTACAGAGGGCTTGCGATGAATTTTTCTTAAAAATGATATAGACCTCTCATAATCTCTCCTCGGCACATTGCTTCTTTGTGAGGTTCTCCAATATCGTTGCAATTGCTTCACACTATGCATGATTCTTTCTTGAGTGTGTACGATCCTTTCATTATCCTTTCTACAATTTTATACTTCCATCCTCAAACTTCTTACTAAGTCTTCCAAACTTAATGGTTCAATGCTTCCTTGGTTTCCATTTTTCCTTTCTTATCCTTTTCCAGGACCTTGCCCAATAAGTGCATTAAACTCTTCTTTGAGTTTGTATGGCATCTTCCCGTCTTCCAAATCCATCTCTACACTTACTAACTTCTTACTCTTCACTACTTTGATTAGACTTCAAATTGCAATTCAATAATCCTCACCGCTTTCTCATTCACAAACTGACATTACTGGAGGTCACAACGTGTTCAATGGTAATCACCATTAGCAGTCTACACACCAGTATATGTATACTACTCTACTATTTACATCATACATTCCAAAATATACTAAGTTAAAAATCTATGGAAGGACCAATAGTCTCAGAGTTTGAACCTAAGCTCTGATACCACTCTATGGTGTGCCCAATCCCAAAAACAAGGCTAGAGACACCACAGGAACCAAGGGGAAAGGTTGATTCAATAAGAATAAGGTTACTAAGACTAGACCAGCATGACAAAGTCAATATATTAACATTGATCCCTTTTTCAAAAAGTAAAAACATATCCTTTACTAAAACACATGCTACGTAAGGTAATGTATTTCACTTGCAAACATTGATTGTTTATGAGTAAAATCATGATAGATGATCTTGTAATGGACAAGTGCAAATATTTATCTCATATATGTTATCGTAATTGTTGTATTGTGGTGCTAGTGAAAAACATAATTATAGGAAATTGTAGATGATCGTAAGTGCACTATAGTTCTTGTTATCAATTGATTGTGTTTCGATATGAGATTATTAGTTTTTTATGTGAGTGTTGATTTTAGATAGTGAATAATAGAAACATTAAGGATACATCTACAGCCACATAGACCATAAGAAAATCAAAGACACAAACTGCCATCTACAACCACGCGAAACAAATCCCATGGCTGTCCCCCATAGCCATCATTCACTAAACATCAGATTTCATGGTTTCCCCCTTCATCCATTGATCATTAGTACAAATCATATTTTTATGGTTGTCATATATAGCCATCTAACACTAATACAATCATATTTTTATGGATTTCATCTACAACCATCTAGGCTCATAATACATCGGATCTCAAGCTGTCATTTACAATCATTAAAACCATAAAAGAAACATAAGAGAAGGCTTCCATCTACATCCATAGAAAATATGAGAAAAATAGAAGAGATGGTTTCCACCTACAGCCATAGAATACCATGAGAGAAAGAAATAAATGGCTTCCACTTGCATTCATAGATCCATGAGAGAGAAGAGAAACTAGAGAGGCTAGAGAAAAGAGGGAAGGTTCTTCACAATTCGGTTCAATATCACACGAAGGCCATCCACCTACATTCAACTATTAACATAACAATATTTATAACATAAATAGATTGTCCATCATGCATTCAACCGCTAACATAACATCCATAAACATAAACATAAATTAAGTTATCATCCATGGTACAGATGCATAATAACATATAATAAATAATACATAAGCAAATACTTATCTCAAGAATGCAACTGGCTTCAATGGGACCACATTCCTTCCAGCAATATACATGCCATGCTCGTGTATCTCTTAGCATGGTAGTCACCCCCAATATGAGGACATGGTTCCACATGTATAGGTACTCTCAAATAAAGTAGCAACAGTTTCACTCCCTCACCACTTACTTTCCCTTTCATCTACACTACCCAATTAATTGTGACTACCCGCGCTCACCACGACCCTTTAGATATCACCACCCTCACCCAATGGATTTACATGTTATACTAGGGCCAAGTAATGGTTTTTGAGGGGACACAGGTAAACAACCAGAAACTCTCTGGTAACATCACTCTCTCACACATAACATAAGTCACAATGAGCACCAACCAACCCACTATCTAACTAGCACAATAGGGATATATCTCATGTATAAATAAGGCTCAAGGAGGGAAATTCGAACCCAAGCAAACCAAATCGAGTTGGTCAAGGTGTGGTTAGGATTCATCATGGACACTTAACTTGAGTAGATTGAATGGTGACTTAGCGTAGGATATTCCCTTCCCAAAATTAGCACTATGAGGAGGAATTATCAAAAACCAAGGAGTGGAGGCCAAGAATATCTCAAAGAGGGAACACTATTCATGGGAGGTGAGAGAGTGGGTCCAATAGGATCATAAATAACCTGTAAGCACAAAAATAGGGAGCATCTCCATGAACAAAGGAGTGGGGTGCACTTATGGTGGTGGAGGCTAAATTCTAGCTTGTGGAAGCTAAAATCTAGCTTACAGCTCCTAGAATCTAGGGAGATGGAACCTTAGTGCATGTGGGGCCCAAAAAGGAGTATCTCTCATCCAATGAGGGTGCATTCACCAAGTGGGTCCCACCAAACCTTCATGAGGAAACAATAGAGAAAGAGGGGTCAACTAACCATGAATAAGGTGCAACAGTAACTCCATAGGTAAAAATAATCAAGTCCATAGGGTCCAACAACTAATGTTAGGGAGAGTAACAACTCCTAGTCCCCTACCCCCTCACATGTGGAAACCATGTCCCCCCATTCTCGTTGTAGTACATGTTGAGACAATTAATTTTATTAAGCAACAATAATAACAGTAATGTCCAAGTACATAGTCTTGGCACCTTGTGCCACAATAACAAAACAAAATAATAATTGCATATGTATGGGGCTTAAAACATTGGGGTATTACAAGATTTAAACCATATAAAAACATAGATATATTCATGGTATTCATAATCATATAAAGGCTTATCTTTTAAATAAATTTTTCTCCCACTGGTTTCATGTGAAGGACGTTCCTCCCAACCATAGGCATTTTCAAGCCATATCTTATTTTGGTGAAAAAATTTCACCAAAATCATTTCCCTATACTTGGGAATATCTCTTTTCTACTAAGTGGGATTTGTATTTCTCCACTTTACCTTCTTCATTCAACTTATTCTTAAACAACCATTTTCTACTAATTATTTTTCTTCTAGCTAGTAACCCGACTAGCTATCATGCTTCATTTTTATCCAAGTCATACATTTCTTCAACCATGGCCGCCTTCTAGATATCATTATCGTCTGTATCAACTGCTTCCTTCACATTTATAGGATCAACATCAATGATAGATAAGGCAAAACAAGATTGGAAACTAGGAGGGGAATACCTTTCCAGTTTCCTTCTTTCTCGAGAAGATCTTCTCAAAATTGGGTTATGAGGTTCTTCTTCTTCTTATTCAACTTATTTTGTTGAGTCATATTCTTCATCTTCCAACTCAAACTCTATTTTCTCTAGTTCCTTTTCCATTAGAATGACTTCCTATTTGGGAACATCTTTAAACTCAAAAAAAAATCTTGACTCTAAACATTTTTCTTAGTTACTAGGTTCCAAAGTTTAAAACCTTTCACACTAGATTTATAACCAATAAAAATACATTTTCAGCTTTATTATCTGCTTTACTCCTTTTTTCCTTTGGAACATGTACATAAGCATTGCACCAAAAACTTTCATATGTTTAAAATAGGGCTTCTTACCAGTGGTGTTTTTTCAACCAATGCTAATGTGGGTGATCAATTTACCAATTAACATGTAGTATCCATTGCCTCTACCTAGAATTCATGTCATATTCCAGCACCACTGAGCATCCTCCTTTCCTTTTCCATCAATTTCCTCTACATTCTTTTTGCAATGATATTATGTCGAGGTGTGTATGGATTAGTCTTCTACCTTGATATTTTTTACTTCTTACAAAGTTCCTCAAATTCATTACCATATAAATCCCCACCATTATCTGTCCTCGTCAACCTTATTTTCTTCTCTATCTAATTCTCTATAAGAGCCTTAAATTCGTTAAATTTAATAAATACTTTATATTTATTTTGAAGGAAATAAATCCTTGTGTTCCTTGATAAATCATCTAAAATGAAGCATAATATGCATATATACCTAATCACGGAACAGGAACAGGTCCAAACACATCACAGTTTATTAACTCTAAAATTCCCTTTGCTCTTGTGGCATTAGACACAAATCTTACCCGATTTTATTTCCACTTATGCAATGTACACAAAAATCAAAATTTAGTGTGAAATTAGACATACCTTCAACCATACCTTTACCTTGTAATGCTCGAAGACCCGAGTCTCTCCAATATGTCCCAGTCTTTGATTCCATAGAATTTTCTTTCCTCTAGAGATAGTAGGGGTTTTGTTTTCTTTATCTCCACCCTCAGGAACAACAAAACTATTACACTCATCGGCAATTGTGCTTCCCAACAGTTTGTATAGAGTTCCATTCCAAAATTCCCTCATCAAAACCATTGATCCTCAAACCATTTTACATGCTTCTTTTTCAAACATAGTTTGTACACCTACATCACCCATCTTGCTAATGGATATCAAGTTTCTAGCTAGATGTAGAATGTTCAAAACCCCAAGGAGAGTTATAATCCTTCCATCCTTGAGCAACAACTTAACTCTTCCACATCCTATGATTCTATCAGTTGAGTAATCTCCCAAGAAATCATCACCTCCATTATACTTCTCATATTAATAGAAACACTCCCTATGAAGAATCATATGAAAATACACACCTAATTCAATCATCCATACATCACCATCTAAATGGGTGCCTATAGAGGCTAAGTACTCATACCCTCCTTCTTATGAGGAATTATTTGCCTTTGTGGTAGGGATATCATTAGATCCCTTCTCTTTATCAACATTTTTAGAGCTACAAAGCTTCTTATAGTGCTTAGATTTACTGTTTTTTTGGCATTTCCTCTAATATTTTCATAGAGATTTTGATTTACCCTTTAATTTAGATCTCCCCTCTCCCCGAAGCCTTACTTTTTATTTCTATCATGGGGATGACCTCTCACAAACAAGGCATCCAATATATGACTCTCCAAGGTGTTGAACCTCATGTCCTTTGATAGCAAGGATGTCACTATTTCCTCAAACTTTAAAGTGGCTTGATTGGTACTACCTATGGGTCCATTCAAATTATCCTAAAAATTTGGAAAATAACATAATAATGTAATGTATATATCTTTCTCCTCCATATTAATACCAAAAGAGGTAATTTGACTTACCAGAGTATTATAGACACTTATATGATCCTTCAATTAGGCATTATCATCCATCCTAAGGTGAAACAACTTCTTTTGAAGAAACAACTTGTTTACTAGTGTCACGTCCCCTCCCATCATTCCAATCCACGAAGGGAACATGCCTGTAACACGGGGGTGTCTGATCCTTCCCCAAATCCATAAGACTAAATTTTTTCCATTTAAATAAAATACATACTTGAATTATACAGCGGAATTAAAACATAATATTATACACACAGACTGGAATGCATCAACATATCTATAACAGGCATATGATGAATCAACATACAGATAATTCAATCTAGTTCTCATGCTATTCACAGACTTCATGTCAATTTCATTAAGATAATCATTTTAGTTCATTAACATGGAAAATTAACATTCAGAACAAAACACATAATATCATAATTTAAACCATAGAGTCTACTTATCTTTAAGATGAATCTGTCCAAAAAAATGGCTATGTGAGAGCAACGTTCCACCCAACCATAGGTCTATGTCCACCCTATATTCTTTCAGCTGAGAGATCACCCTTGAGTTGGGTTGTGTATCCACTAAAGAGGAACTAAACAGGCTCACTCACAACCATGGTTTTGCACAAACAATCATGCCAAGCCAACACACAGTTGGGTTTATCAAGCATACAAAAGACAAAGGAGGGAAATGCTAAGCCAGTGACCTCAACCACAGAGCTACAAGCATCTCAAATGAACTCAACAGTCATGGCACCTACAATACCTACCTCACCCAACATAAGGAAGGACCCCTTCTCTGCTGCACAGTCCCTTAGGCATCCCTTCCCTCCAGTGCTATTCAGGGTGGGCATAGAAAGGTCCAGCTGCTAATTCCTTGAGATTCCATCCTTCATTGGGTTTATCAAGCAAACCCAACCTCTGTTTAATCATTCAAAATTGGATTTCTCACAATTCTGTCATCAAATAACTCAATCCCGTCATTGGACTTCTGGGCTATAGAAACTGGGTTTTTCTATGGATTCCGGGGTATCTAATGCTCTCAAATTCGCCCCAAGGTTCATACCTATGGATCCCCCATTGAATTTTACTGTCAATACCAAATTTTGGGAGTTTATGGCTCTTCAAAACGTGGGTTCTTGCAAAGTTGCGATTTCTAGTTTTTCTCAATGGTGGCAATTCGTAATCGATGAGAATTGATGCTGGGATGTTCAACAATGGAATGGGAATGAAGAATGACCCATTCCCATGAGGTAGAGTGACTTGTGGTACAAGAAAACAGATCCCATACTCTGCCATACGAATTTTTGGGTTCTCCATGCTCCATTGAAGCCATGGACTAAATTCTTCAACAACTTCCTTACAACAGTATTAAATGTCAGCAAGGAAAGTCAAATGGGTTCTCACAATGACATTTGGCAGCATATGGTTCATCCCCACAACCCCCTCACCACTCCCTAGTGGAATACACATGGCCCCTTCTCATTCGTTGCTTCCATAGCCAGTTTTAATATTTATTGCAATATTAAATATTTACATCAATTTACAATATTCTATGGCAAAATAGAACATGGGTATCAAAATATCAAATACTTGTCCATTTTAAATAAAATATGAACATACACTAGCGGAGCATTGCCCTTGAGCTCCACGCTAGGGAAACATACATTGCATGTATACAACATTTACATTAAAAGATAATATTTCATAAGGGTCAAAATTGGATTATTACATTCCCCTCCCCCTTAAAATAGCACCATCCTCGGTGTCCTCAAAACTGAACAAAAATGGGAATGCCTCTCGCATGGCATCCTCCAGCTCCCATGTAGCCTCATCAGGACTAAGGTGCTCCCATTGGACCTTTACCTCCCCGATGGATCTATTCCGGAGCAAAGTGACCTTCTTGTCGAGGATGTGCATAGGCTCTACTTGAAACTCTCCCTCGGGTTCCACCTGTATCACATTCCAATTAATCATATGATTATTATCATGTACATACTTCTTAAGCAAAGATACATGGAAAACATTATGAGCTCTTATATTAGCAGGCAATGCAACTCTATATGCAACTGGCCTTATCCTATCTAGTACTTAAAATGGCCCATAATATCTTGGTGACAACTTAGCACAACTCCCCAACTTAAGAGAACTTTTCCTTGGTTTCACTCTCAAATAAACATGATCCCCAATCTGAAATTCATTATGCACTCTTTTCAAATCTGCATAAATCTTCTGCATGTCCTAAGCTGCCTTTAAATTCTGCCTGATCTTAGCAACTTCCTGTTCCATTTCCTTGATCATCTCTGGTCCAAGTACTGCCCTATTCACCGGGTTGTCCCAATTCACTAGAGTCTTGCATCCCTTGCCATACAATGCCTCAAATGGACCCATCCCCAATGATGCATGATGTCCATTATTGTATGAAAATTCTAACAAGTGTAGGTAATCTTCCCACTTTGATGGTTTATCCATCACATACATTATCAGCATATATTCAAGAACCTATTTCACCCTCTCGGTTTGGCCATCTGTTTGAGGATGATATGTTGTACTGAATTCAATCTAGTCCCCAATTCATGAAACAATCCTTTCCAAAAATTGGAAGTGAATTTTGTATCACGGTCAGAAATTATTGCCTTGGGCAATCCATGCAATCTGAATATCTCTCTCATGAAGATATTTGTATTGTCATTAGCCTTGTAAGTGGACTTGACTGGAATAAAGTGAGCTACCTTTGATAGCTTGTCCACCACAACCATGATTGAATCATGCTTCTTCACTGTCATGGGCGGACCTGTTATAAAATCCATAGAGATCACTTCCCACTTCCATTTTGGAATGGGTAAGGGCTGCAACAATCCTGCTAGGTGTTGGTGCTCTGCCTTAACTTGTTGGCACTTCTGACACCTAGCAATGTACTCAACTATGTCCTTCTTCATACCATGCCAAAAGTATTGCTTTCTTGCTGCTGTTATAGTCTTCTGATATCCTGGGTGTCCAGAATATGGCATTTGATGTATTTCATCCATCACTAGCTTCTTCAAATCTTCACTATTTAGAATGTACAGTCTAGTACCATGATAAATGAGAACATCATCATCACCCATTTAATATTTTGCACATGCTTCATCCACATTACCCTACTGCAACTTTTCTTTAATTTGAAGGAAAGTTTCATCACTAGCTTGAGCCTCAAGGACTCTTGTCTTCAAATCTGATTTACACACACTTAATGCTGCAACATGAAATTTTCTGCTAAGAGCATCTGCAACCTTATTTTCTTTCCCTTTTACATGCTTAATTTCAAAATCAAATTCACAAAGAAACTCCATCCATCTAGCTTTCCCAACATTCAAGTTTGGCTGATCAAAAAAATACTTCAAGCTCATGTGGTCTGTTCTAAGCTCGAATCTCCTTCCCATCAAATAATGTCTCCACATCTTGAGAGCATGTACTATGGGTGCTAATTCTAAATCATGTGTGGCATAATTATTTTCATGCTCTTTTAATTTCCTTGACTCATAGCAGATCACAATTCCTTCTTGCACGAGCACTCCACCTAGCCCTTCAATGCAAGCATCTGTGCACACTACAAAATCCTTCTTTGGATCTGCTATCTTCAAAACAGGAGTGCTGGTAAGTAACTCATTTAACTGCCAAAAGCTTTTCTCACATTTTTCAGACCATACAAACTTTATATTCTTCCTTTGCAATGAAGTGATTGGATGAGCTATATTAGAGAAGCCTTCAATAAACCTTCTGTAGTAACCAGCAAGGCCCATAAAAGATCTAACATCTGAAACATTCTTTGGAGTAAACCAATCCATGATGGCATTAATCTTCTCTGGATCAACTGCAATTCCTTCTTTAGAAATGATATGAACCAAATATTGCACCTTATTTTTGTAAAACTCACACTTGCTTAACTTGGCATACAATGTATGTTCTTTAAGGACTTGCAACACCATCCTTAGATGTTCCTCATGTTCTTCTTCATTCCTTGAATAGACAAGAATGTCATCCAAGAACACAATCACAGACCTATCCAAATATTTGTTGAAGACACTATTCAGGAGATACATGAATGTAGTCGGTGCATTGGTAAGACCAAATGGCACCACAGTGAACTCATAATGACCATATCTAGTTCTAAAAGCTTTCTTGTGAATGTCTTCTTATTTTATCCTCACTTGATAATAACCAGATCTTAAGTCAATCTTCGAAAACACCTTAACTTCCTTCATTTGATCAAATAAGTCATCAATTCTTGGCAATGGATACTTGTTCTTGACTGTCAATTTATTAAGCTGCCTATAATCAATACACAGCCTTAAAGTCTCATCCTTCTTCTTAACAAATAACACCGGTGATCCCTAAGGAGACACACTAGGCCTGATATACTTCTTGTCCATTAACTCTTGCAGTTGCATCCTCAAATCTACCAATTTCGATGTACTCATTCTATAAGGAGCTTTGGAATTCGGTGTTGCCCCTGGAACAAGATCGATAGTAAAATCAATATCTCTCTTTGGTGGTGGTCTCGGCACTTCATCCGGAAACACATCTTGGAACTCTTGCAACAATGGGAAGTCTTCTATCGTTGGACATTTTTCCTCTGACAAATCTGATATATGAACTGCATATAATTGACAACCTTTCTTGTAAAACTTTTTTAACTGTAACGCTAAAATCTGTCTTACTGAAACTCGCTTGGGAATTCCCCTTACCAACCTTAGTCTTCCCTCTTCATCAATGCATTCAAGTTCTTTCTCATAACAGTCCAACTTGGCTCTATGCTTTTCCAACAAATCCATGCCAATTAGTGCATCGTAATATCCTAATGGTAATACATTTAATTCTGCATGTGTGTGGAGTCCATTCAATTCTATGGGGCACTCCACCACTACTTCACTAACTTTTCTGTTAGTCCCTGTGGCTAATTGAACTAACCAAGACTTATTGTGCTTCACTTTTCTAAGAGAACAACCTTCAACCACTTTTGGAGAAACATAACTATGAGTAGATCGAGATCAATCAAAACAGAAATAGATTGCTTAGCAATCTTACCTTCAACTTCCACCACCGATGATTGATGATTTTCCTGATGATTATCCAACGCTGCATAAATTCAAAGCGTTTCCCTTGCCATGTCCTCCACTGTAGCCGCTCCCTTTAAGTTGTGTAACCTTCGGGGATTCTCCTTCTGATGTGGACAATCCTTTAGCATGTGGTTTTCTCCACATCCCCAACACTGAAGTGGCCATTTTGATGTCTTTTCTGCTGCTACTGCTGGCTTGAATCCACTCCTTGCTTGTTGCCCCTGTGGAAAGGTTCTGGGTTGAATTTTGAATGGTGGCTTAAAGCCACTTTTCTTTTGATCAAACCTCCCTCTTGGCTTTCCTTTCCATGCTGGGTTAACCTTTGTTTTTCCTTTATTCTGCTCATAGCAATGCATTTCCATTCTAATAGCTTCATCAAGACTTGGGGGATTAACAAACTCAATCCTATCTATGAAACTTTGAGGTAGACTCCCAAGGAAGCATTGGATTTTTACTCTCTCATCTTTAATATAATCCACATACCTCAATAATTTCAAAAATTTATGGACATGTTCTTCCATAGATTTTTGTCCCAACCTGAGTTCATTGAACTCTTTTCTCTTACTGTCACAATACTTAGCAGAAAGGTATTTCTCCTTGAAGTACTTCTTAAATCTTTCCCAACTGATCTTCCTTTCACTGATCCCTTTTACTTGCAAGAGGTTGTCCCACCAAATTGAAGCTCTACCATTTAGATTGTAAATGGCAATCCTGGTTTTTTCATTTCCTAAATAGTCTTGGATTTTGAAATATTTCTTTATTCCAAGAAACCATGCCTCTGCCTCTTGGTCAGTCTTGTCTTCTCCATCAAATGTGGGAGGCCTTGCCTTCCTGAATTCTCCCTGTGGGATGCCTTTGAACTTCTTTCTTCCATAAAATCTCCTAGGCATATGCCTTGGACTTCTTTGAGAACCTCTGGAGTCACATGATCTGCTAGAAGAAGATCTAGAGGAAGGTGTTCTATGCTTTCTGTTCACAGAACTCTTCCTTGGGCTTGGAGTCCTCTTCTTTGAACGACCTCTAGAGCGACTCTTTGCATCTCTTCCTTCTTCACCCACATTGCTTGGGTTGGACCCAAGTGTTATCCTTTGCTGCATATTAGTGAGGCTTTGCAAAATACCAGCATTGAGTTGGTTTGGTTCTTCTTGAGCCTTCATCAACCTTTTATTGAAGCTCACCATGGTTTCAACCAAATTCTGAGGAGTTATCTGCTCCCTTCTCCCACTAGATTCAGTCTCAGCATTTTCTTCATGCAAATTTTATCCTAGCACATATTTTTCATGCTCATAAGGATCCTGAGCATCATTTATGGTCACCATTTTTCTTTGGAGACTCTCTTCCCTGTATGTTACTTCTGCTACAATATTAAATCTTATGAGCTGCAAGCACTGTGCATTATGAAAATATTTGTTAGACATCTTAGGAATGCTTATAGAAACATAAACAATCAATATTTAACATAATCAAACTCATGGAATCATGCACACAGCTGTTATGCATTCATTTCTTTTGTCCATTCATGCAATTCTGGAAATTGTCCATATTGTCAACAATATTCCAAAACAATCACGGGCACTTTTCTGCTCTAATTATCTATGGGGTATGATAACCTCATTCAAATTCTGGTCATAAACCATTGTTCCCTGCTAGATAAGCTTTCCAATTCCTATCCATGTGCTCCATTCCGACATCGGGTGTGGAAACTACATTACTTCAAAGATGACAACCTTTACCAAAATTCTGCACTTTTACATAGTTGTATTTTAGTCTGGAATGTCAACTTCAACCACCTGTGGAAGAAAATCTAGAAAGATCCAACAAAACATTGCCATCGGGAAAAGTTAGTCCATACAACAAGGAATACTCAGTAATTCGCGGATTTCTGTTCCGATGCACCATTCATTTTCTATTAAATTTTGGGTTTGACTACTTTTCACTTTTCACATTTTTCCCAAAATTCTCAATTTTGGGCCAAAAATGGCTATTTCCTAAACGGTGCATTTCTAGAAAATCTCTGTCTAACAGAATATGTTTGGTTTAATGAGAATATGAAATGTGGAGTTTAGTAAATTTCTTGAATCCTAATTACAGGGTCACTTTCATCCACTGCAAGCTTTTCAAAATTCCAAAAACGTGGCCCGGAATAGTGCTTTTTGGCCTTTACACTCACCCTGACTCCACATCCTTTGAATTTTGGCTCCAAAATTTCAAACTTAACACTGTGCCTGCTCCATGACTGCTCCATATCAGTTTCAGCTTAATCCGACCTTCTGTCAAGCGTCGCGACACCCGATTTGTAAAAGCCATTAATCCCAAATTTATGTCAAATTGGAGCATAATGGGCTCAGGATCGTCACTGGTTTATTCATGGCCTCCGTTATTGGCCTCAGAATGCCACTGAACTCATCCAATTCTGATCTCGCATGCTCCTATAATCCAAAAATCAATTTTCGAGCTCTATACTTTTTTCTTTTTTTTTTCACCCAAACCCGAAAGCCGAAATCCGAAATTGCGGGTTTGGGATTGTGGAAATCCAAAACGCAATTCTCAAAATTTTGCATTCCCGCAACCCGAAATCCAAAATTGCGGGTTTGGAATTATGGAAATCCAAAACGCAATTTTCAAAATTTTGCGTTCCCGTAACCCGAAACTCGAAATCCGAAATTGCGGGTTCGGAATTGCGGAAATCCAAAATGCAATTTTCAAAATTTTGCGTTCCCACAACCCGAAACCCAAAATCCGAAATTGCGGGTTTGGAATTGCGGAAATCCAAAACACAATTTTCAAAATTTTGCATTCCCACAACCCGAAACTCGAAATACGAAATTGCGGATTCGGAATTGCGGATATCCAAAATGCAAAATTTGGAAATCCTCGTTCCCGCAACCCGAAATCCCAAAATCTGCAACCATGGAACACCTAAGGCCCTACAACTTGCGAGGTTCATAACTCCTTCGTCCCTTGGCCAAATGAGGTGAGTCTAGTACCGTTGGAAATCTCTTGCAGAGCTCTATGCACCTGTGTGGTTCCCTGCCCCATCTGAGAACTCTGATCCTACCATTTTCCATTCCAAAATGACGCCCCAACTTCACCAATACCACATTAAAACATTATGTTACTTGTCTGCAACTTCAGAGTTTGGCCCAAGCAGCCCTAGTGATGCAACATGGGCTCTGATACCACTTTATCACGTCCCCTCCCATCATTCCAATCCACAGAGGGAACATGACTGTAACATGGGGGTGTCTGATCTTTCCCCAAAGCCATAAGACTAAATTTGTGCCATTTAAATAAAATGCATACTTGAATTATACAGCGAAATTAAAACATAATATTGCACACACAGACTAAAATGCATTAGCATATCTATCACAGGAATATGATGAATCAACATGCAGATAATTCAATCTAGTTCTCATGCTATGCACAGACTTCATGTCAATTTCATTAAGATAATCATTTTAGTTCATTAACATGGACAATTAACATTCAGAACAAAACACATAGTATCATAATTTAAACCACGAAGTCTACTTATCTTTGACATGAAACTGTCCAAAAAACTGGCTATGTGAGAGCAACGTTCCACCCAACCATAGATCTCTGTCCAACTTATATTCTTTCAACTGAGAGATCACCCTCGAGCTGGGTTGTGTAACCACTAAGGAGCAACTAAACAGGCTCACTCACAGCCATGGTTTTGCACAAACAGTCATGCCAAGCCAACACACAGTTGGGTTTATCAAGCATACAAAAGACAAAGGAGCACAATGCTAAGCAAGTGAGCTCAACCACAGAGCTACAGGCATCTCAAATGAACTCAACAGTCATGGCACCCACAATACCTACCTCACCCAACACAAGGAATGACCCCTTCTCTACTGCACAGTCCCTCAAGCGTCCCTTCCCTCCAGTGCTATTCAGGGTAGACATAGAAAGGTCCAACTGCTAATTCCTTGAGATTCTAGCCTTCATTGGGTTTATAAAGCAAACCCAACCTCTGTTCAATCATTCACACTTGGATTTCTCACAATTATGTCATCAAATAACTCAATCCCGTCATTGGACTTCTGGGCTATAGAAACTAGGTTTTTCTATGGATTTCGAGGTATCTAACGCTCTCAAATTCACCCCAAGGTTCATACTTATGGATCCCCCATTGGATTTTACTGTCAATACCAAATTCTGGGAGTTTATGGCTCTTCAAAATGTGGGTTCTTACAAAGTTGTAATTTCTGGTTTTTCTCACTGCTCGGAATCCATAATCGATGAAAATTGATGCTGGGATGATCAACAATGAAATGGAAATTAGGAAGGATCCATTCCCATGAGGTAGAGTGACTTGTGGTACAAGAAAACAGAGCCCATACTCTACCATACGAATTTCTGGGCTGCCCATGCTCCATTGAAGCCATGGACTGAATTCTTCAACAACTTCCTTACAACAGAATTAAATGTCAACGCTGAAAGTCAAATGGGTTCTCACAATGACATCTTGCCGCATATGGTTCATCCCCACAACCCCCTCACCACTCCCTAGTGGAATACACATGGCCCCTTCTCATTCGTTGCTTCATAGTCACTTTTGGTATTTTATTGCAATATTAAATATTTACATCAATTTACAATATTCCATGGCCTAATAGCACATGGGTATCAAAATATCAAATACTTGTCCATTTTAAATAAAATCCAAACATACACTAGTGGGGCCTTGGCCTTGAGCTCCACGCTAGGGAAACATACATTGCATGTATACAACATTTAGATTAAAAGCCAATATTTCATAAGGGTCGAAATTGGGGTATTACAACTAGGGACTTTGATTGATACAAACTCCCTAGCTTATTCCATAGCTTCAATGGATTGTCTTCTCCATATACATTTAGGAATATTGAATTTGATAGGAAAAGTCAATTCATACTCCTTTCCCTTGTTTCCATCTTATCTCAGTCTTCTTTCATTGATCCAATAGGTTGTGTACTTGGATCCACAACCATCAGTGTTCTCAATCTACAAGAGGATTTTCTATATTGAGCTTCCATATATCAAAGTTCCAATTGTTAAATTTCTCAATCTTGATTCTAAAATTGCTTGCCACTCTCTTTCAACACACAGATCATCACTACAAATCTCCCACTAGATGCATGTTTATCACAGGCCCAAATCAACTTGCTCTATCAAATTATCTGAGCCCTCAGTAACAAATGCATCCCCCTGAAGCCAATAATCGAGCTTTGATACCACATGTTAGTTTTAAACTTGTGAAGTAAACAAATGCATATGGATTCTTAAGCAAAACAAAGATTAAACAATGGCACACACACAGTACACATAGATTTACCTCGGAAACCCTTAATGACAAAAAATAGCAAAACTTAGAGCCTCACCTCTATATTTTTCATTGTGTTTCTTAAGCATTCACAATACAATATTTAGGTATTCTACAACATCCAAAACCCTAATCCATTAACTTGGATTAGATTTAAACCACCATCCCTCAACCAAGATTAATTACATATTTTCCAAGAAAATAAGAAAAAGAAATTCCACGTGTGCTTCCATGAACCCCGCAGTTTGGGGCTATCGCCCCTCACCAAAGTCCACTTCATGGAGCTAGATGGAGGCACCAATCCACCCCACCCCACCCCACCCCTACCTCCTCTAAAAACCCCTTAAGCATGCAGCACTTGATGCATACAACAGAGCACTAAACAAAGGTAGATCATAACCTGACGCAATCCACTTGCAAATAATATAACACATACCTAACCAAAAGGAGAGATGAGAGAATATAAGATGGAAGAGAAGGACAAGGGAGAAGAAAATGAAAGAGGAGGAAGTAGATGAAAAGAGGAAGAGGAAGGAAGAGGGGGGAGAAGAGAACGAGGGGGAGATTGAAGAATAATAATAAGAGGAATGGGATGGAGTTGAAAAATAATAGAAGGAGAAGAAAATTAGGATAATAATATTAAGAGAAAAATAAAGAAGGAGGAGGAGGAAGACACAAGATGGAACAGGAAGGATAATTTGGGGAAAAATAGGGAGTATCTTTAGTAAAAGTGGAAAAAGAATAGGAAGAGGGGAGTAGAAAAATAAGAGGGGGGTTGAGGATTTGAGAAATAAGAGAAGGTCAAAGGAGAAGAAGAAAGAGTAAGAAGAAGTGAAAAGGAGGAGAAGACAAAGTGGAAGAGGAAAGAGGATTTGGGGAAAAAATGGAAGAGGAAAGATGACTTGGGGAAAAGGAAAAATAGAAAATAGGATTTGGAAGAAAAGAAGAAGAATAAGGAAGTAGAAGTGGAAGAAAGGGGAGAAAAGGAGGAGGAGGGAGTGTGGAAACAAGAAGGGGAGGAGAAGAAGAGAAAGAATAAAGGAGGAGGAGGAGACAAAGTGGAAGAGGGAGGAGGATTAACTAGGGAAAATGAGAAAGTGTAAGAAGGAGAAGAAAAGAAAGAGTTAATCCAAATTCCCTAAACTCTTGCATTGTTTTTTTTTTCGTTTTTTTAATATATTATATTTTTTAATTACCTAGCCAGAAAAAATATGCCCTTAAATTCACAAACTCTACATCCAAAACCCATATATATATAATTATTTTCCTAGAATCTCAAAACCTACTCTCAAATACCATTCCCTGAATGAATCTCAAATCCCCAAAATAAAAAGAGCATGTTAATAAATGGCAAATACCATTCGCCGAATGAATCTCAAAACCCCAAAATAAAAAGATCATGTTAAACACAATAAATGACTATACAAACTTGAAAAAAATATTTAGGAAAAAAATAAAAAAAATCTTAACTTTGATCCCATACAAGGCTAATATATATCTACTAAACCCATCTTCTATATGCAATCTTCAATCCAGTTGTTCACAATTTATGTTTGTCCATTGGTCTTGGGATTATAACCGGTACTTGGAGTTCATTCTGTCCCTATAAATCTGAATAGCTCCTACCAACATGCACTCATGAAACGTGCATCTCTGTCACTGATAATGGTGCGGGGTACCCCATTAAGTTTAAAAACCTTCCTAAAAAATAACTCTGCCACTTGTGGTGCCCTGAACTCACTAGGAATGGAGAAGAAATGTGCAAATTTTGTTAATATATCTACCACCACAAAAATGCAACTATTTCCTCCCACTCTAGGCAAACTTGTAATGAAGTCTATGGACATTGAATCCACTTTTTTTGTGAAATGGGAAGAGGCTGAAGCAATCTTAGTGGATGTGCGATCTCATGCTTCATCCCTTTACAAATATCACATTATCGTACATACTTAATTACATCTCCCTTAATACCCTTCCATGCATATTTACTCTGTACCTGTTTCTAAGTTTTGAAGAATCCCATATGTCCAGCTAATGGAGAATCATGGAAGGCTACAATTCTTTTCGTTTTTAGTTTTAACCCCGGTAAGTAAGTCTCCTTCAACATCCTTCAAAAAAAAATCACCTAAACAAAAATATATAAAGAAAGCAACACAAAAATTTAATTCTGTATATTTTATCGCAAAATAATTTTTTAAAAAAAATTACAACATAGAATTAAACACATCAGTGTAATCAAATTATGCCTACAACTATGAACTTTTTTCATAAAAAAATTATGTACAACATAGAATTGAACACATGATACATCGTTGTAATCAAATTATGCCTAGAACAATTCAAAAAGGCTCTATTATAATAGCGTTCACATAATGTTATATAATAACCAAGATTTCTAGATAAAGTAGACATGTCCTCAAACTCGAGCTTTTAGACTACGCTATTTTAACCATACCTTACATAAGAGCCATAAACATGTGAAGTATGTCATTCAGTAAGCTATATTAGAAATAAAATAGAATATGAACCTCGCCAACCACAAGGAGCATACCAACCACCGTTGTAATATTTCAAGATCAATGTCATGTCACTGGAATGCCAAGTGAAACTGGCATATCATATGCCAACATCGCATAAACCCAGCATAACTATGTGCCAATTTTTCTGGGTGGTGGGACCCATAAATTACCTAGAGGAGACCAAGTAAGGGCTAGATAGGTCACGATATAATTAGTTTTAGTCTTCAAGTTTAGGTTAGAAATTTTGAAAAGGTACATGTTTCGATTGAATTTGAATAAACAGTCAAGTTTAGGTTAGAAATTTTGAAAGGTACATGTTTCGATTGAATTTGAATAAACAGCTTGTAATCATTGGAAATCAAACTCTTATCATTTTAAAGGTCAATAGGTCACCAAGTAGAAAGCATATTACCTAGTTTCAATAGTTTATCCCCACACTTAAAACAATATAAACTTGCTAGGAATCTTAAGGATCTACCTAAAGGACATAATGACATAATGGTTATATACCCAGTAGCATAAGGTTTCTTCATCTTAGAGTTTGTTACCATAAGGTTTCTTCATCTTAGAGTTTGTTACCAAAATGGATAGATCACATGATGTTTGATTGTAGAGGGTGATGGCTTCTTTACAAAATTCATGGTTCTATGGCTTCAACTTTAAAAAAAATGGAGATATTTCTCTAGATTATATTAACTAGTATTTTTTTTTTGAATATTAAGGTTACTATAATTTACAAACTATTGGTAATTCTTTGGGTGATTATTACTTCACTTTCAAGAATGGATAATATTATTTACAATACTTATGTTTAAATATGTGTTTCTATTTATTTAAGTAATGAACTTTTTGACTAAATAGCACTAGACAATTGAGATTAAAAAAGGCATAACTTTTGGACTATGAAGAATTATCATTTTAATGTAGACTGTGTTTTAATCATAGAAATGTTGTGACCTCATGTCTAAAAGCATAATTCACCTTGTGGAAAAATTCAAAGGTGGTTCTCCATTAGGTAGAAGCAAGAAAGAGCTCAAACAAATCTACATTTGCAACTCTAACTAATGTAGTGCTCCATCTCCAAAGTGGTGTGGCAAAGACACCAATATAGGCATGACTCTAGAGGAAACTCCCTTTCCATTGGCCTCACTACAAGAAGACTCTTCAAGGAAGGGGAAGAGAATATGTGATTTAGATTTTTCAACTCAAGAAAGGGACCCAATTCATGTGACTCGATTTACTGTGGCAAAGTAATCACTAATGATAGAAACTCTATCAAGTCCCATTCAAATGGTTGGTTAAATTGAAATCAAAGAAGCAAAGGGAAAAGAGAAAAAATGGGAGGTTGTGATTTATGGCTAGGAATTTTATTTTTAATTAGAAGAATATTTTGCCATACTTATAAATTAATTAAGTCAAGGTGTGACCTTTAACAAATATATCAAAAGTTGTGGTGACAGGTGCAAGGGATGTTATTTATAACTTTGAAGGAATAAGATAATCAACTTTTGTGTGGGGACTAGGAGTGGCTACTAACAATCAACTATAGGCTTTAGACTTATACCAAGGAATATTCATTATTTTCACATTGGAGATTATAAATGTATTCATCTTTGGGGACTTATCACTTGTCATTGGTCAAATGAGAAATGAAGATTATGGACACTACTCTCCTCTTTACATAATGAACTCTAGAATGAAAAGGGCTTGCCCAATACTTCAACTCCATTGAATTCCTCTACATTCTCCAATATTTCAATAAACAAGCCAATTTTGTTGGGAAAATGAGCATTATGTATAAATGAGGGTGACCTCGCTAATATTTTAATACCATCGATATAAACCTTAGTAATATGACGCAATCACAATTTAAGGACATGTAGTGTATGGAAAGAATCAAGGTGGGATGAGTCTTTACTTTTCCCTCACTACCCATACTCACTTTACACTCTTTCAATCACGATAGAGGTGGGTTTATTAACCGTGAAAGGCTAGCAATCCATTATGAAGGTGGGATTTATCATTGTTTGGTTTTTAGTTTGTTTTGTTTATGCTTTTTTTCTGAGTCTCTGGTAACTCTATTGCCTAGCCTTGGTCCTAGCCTCTCCTCTAGTGACAACTTCGGAAACCTTGGTATCATGGCCAATCCTAGTGTCATCCCTTAGTCACCCAGTGAAATGTTCCCTTTGTGGCATCTCAGACCTACACAAAATTTTTGAGGAGACTTGCTAGCGAGATGGATTCTCTATAGGTTGCAATTGCCCATCTTAATCATAAAATCAACAATCAATTCAAAGCACAGTTCAACATACCCCTATAGTTCATGATGTTGAAGCAACAATCTAGCCTACACAAGGAATTTAGGAGAGTGAAGAGGAAGTTATGAAGGAAGCCCACAATGCAAATGATTTAATCTAAAATGCTCAGGTTTTTATATGTATTTGTTAAGGTTTTCCATTACAACAAAACCTGCAGATGTTACTAAACTTCCAAACCATGCCCATAACCTTGAGTGGGAGGTTAGTCCCATGTTCTCAGGGTGATAGTTAGTCCACAACATCAATTCCCAGAGGTGTGGAGGTTAGTCCAACAATATTGTCAAGTCATCATTTTGTCTAAAGAATTTCTTAAAGTTTAGAATTACATCTAAGGATATCAATAAATAATAAACTAATTGTCCATTTTGTAGGTCTCTTTGTGATAGAATTGAAAATTTTAAATACCTTATTATAGTATCCTACTTGTTTTGTAACTCTATTAAACCATTCGATTATAACTTTTTTATCTATTAATACAAATGCTATCCTTTCTTATTAAACGAACAAATATATAAAAACTATTTATTTTCGTAAACATAGATATAAATCTCGTTATAAACCACCCTTGAGATCCTTGCACTATACTTTGAAAAGTCACTAGTTTGTATGTTTGTATAAATGTTTTGTAGGAAACACAAAACATTCATACGATACATTTATGTTTGTATAAATGTTTTGTTGGAAACACAAAACATTTATATAAACATATAAATGTATTGTAGGAATATATAATTGTTATGACTTTATTTTTATAAAACAAACATAGTTGGCCATCATTATACATATAAATGTTAAAGATAATATGCAATAAAGTATGTACTAGATCCTTGTAAAAGAATAAAAAGGTATGACGAGTTGTTTGCATAATCAATTTATATTTGTTAGTCATGAATGCACATGATCGTGGGATTAAATAAGGTTGTGCAAAGCATAATTATCTATCCAATATATTTTATGGCGTATATTTTGATCGACTAAGTTCAATTTTTTAATGGAAATGTGTTTAAGTTTAAGTTGTTTTTGGCTTAGCAAATCTTTTTTATTTTTTAGATATGTTGAAAATATTGTGAATTTTAAAATTTAATTGTAAGAGTTTATTTTATTTATATATATATATAATTGGGATAATATATATAAAAGAAGATTGGAAGGTTTGGGTTGGTGTTCTAAATCGAATGGGGAGACTGCTTTACATCTATTTTTGAAATGCTTATTTACTAATTTGGTGTGGTAGGAAGTCAACAGAGGCTCTGGTTGTGTCTTTTCCTAGACTGGAGACTATATTGAATCAGTTCTTCATAATTGGTTAAACAATAGAGACAACCATCAGTGTAAAGCTCTTCCTTTAATTATAGCATGGGACATATGGATTACCAAAAACAATTCAATCTTCCAGCAAAATACTATTATTCCAGATCTTGTTGATGCATCTAGCATTGCAATTTTGTCCAACTTCTGACAGGTTAAAGGGTAGAAAACACCCAGAAGAATTAGGGGGGTATAATTTAACAAATCTATGGTGTGGTTCTTTTTGACGGGGCTTCACATAATGAACAATCTAGGTGTGGTGGAGAAGCCACCCTAAATCTTTCCAATTCTCACTTCTTCAAGATTTCTTTGGGTTTCGGGGAGGGGACAAATAACTATGCTGAGCTATTATCCCTTAAAAGTATCATGTCCTTTGATGTGGAAAAAGAAGTTCAAAATATCCAAGTGTTTGATGACTCTATGATAGTTATCAATTAGGTCAATGGAGCAAAAAGATGCACACACAAGAGATTGATTCCTTTACCAGAAGAAATTCTAGATATTAAAACAAAATTTAATTATTTATACTACATTCATGCTTACATGAAAAGAATAGAACTACAAATGCCCTTTCAAAGAGGGATTATAGTTGCTTTGGGACAATTTAAAATATTAGAACATAATCGAGATCAAAGCTTCCAATATTACCATCCACCTTTTGTGGATGGATCCGGGATTTTGTTTGCAGCTCAGGATACTTGATCATTTTTTTTCATATGTGCATCATTTACTCAACAGGCCACTATACAATTTTTTTTGTTGCTCGAAGTTGACATCATATGTTTAGCGGTGGGATCAGTCCTAATGTTGCATGGCAGAGGACAGATTTGGACATTATCCGACAACTTATGAACAATCTTTTTTGATAGCATTTATGATGTCTTTTTTGTATGATAAACAGAAAGAATGTACTTACTCAGATAAGATAATAAATCTCTTTTTTCATAATATATGTTCACATATATATATATACACAATGTAATTTTATACTCTTTTGTGAAATAAAACTACAAATGTTTTCCGCGAAAAAAAAGTATATAAGTATAGATATATATGATTTTAGTCCGATGGGTTAGCTCAAGTGGTTGAGAGTTGTGAGTTGTAAGCAGAAGGTATTTGGGTCAAATCCTTGGGTGGCTATGCATAGATATATAAGGGTCTCACTTGATGTCCCCACTGGGTTAGGCTCTATAATCAAAGCTGATGGGGTGAGGCCCCTTTAAGTGGGCCTCCTATGAATTCTTCCTGTAGACATAACTACTCCTCTCTAAGATTGAGAACCACATTGGATATATATATATATATATATATATATATAAATGCAAAACTAAAGATTATGTTTATAAAAAAATTATAATGACATTAATCATTAGATTAACATAAAAACATTTCGATGTTTATAAAAATTTATAATGACATTAATATTTGGATTAATCTAAAACATTTGTAAATAAGAAATATATGAAATTTGTATGTAAAAGTATTAAAGATAAATATGATTTCTTTTAATATGTTTTATCATTAATAATATAAAATTTAATTTTATGATTAATTATTTTAAATTAAAATAATTTGTAATATATAAAATTTTAATATTTTGAATGACTCTGCAACTAGGGTTTTGATAGGCGGCTTCAGAAAATAATTTTGGTGGCCATGGATCCTTCCATGGCCGCCCTTCTCCTTCTCCCTTGAGTTTGCTTCCTGTTTTGGCAGACTGAAGGTGGTTTTCTTTCCGCTTTGGATCGTTGGTGGTGCCTTGGCGCGGCGACCCATTGGGTGGTGGGTTTCTCTAGCTTCCCAGTGGCGGCGACGGTGGTATTTGCAAGGAGGGAAGCTAATACAAGGCTGGGCATCCTCGGACGGGTGTCATCGGTGACGGCTGAGATCTGTAGAGCTTAGGGTTCCAGATACTTCTTCGTTGATGGCGGATCCGCGGAGGATGCTGAGTGTTGGGGTTTTCATGCCCTTGGATCGAAGAAAATGGTGGGCGCCTGCCTGTTTTCTAGTGGCGGGCCTTCCTCCTATGGAGGCTTCAACGCTATGCAGTGGGTTGCGGTGGTCGGTCGACTGGGCGGCTCTCCTTGGCGGCGGCGGCTTTCTGCGCTCTGGCGACAGACCGAAGGCTTCAACGCTAAGGCTGTGGTAGGGCTGCGGTGGTGGGCGGATGCCTGGGAAGCTCTTCTCGGCGGCGGCAGGTTTTTCGGCTGTCGATGGTGGGCGACTGCTGGAATACGGCGACGGCTGCTTCCTCTCCAGGGAGCCGGTTTTTCTGTGGGCAGACGAGAAGAACTTTTTTTTTCGATGGCTGAGGGTTTCTCTTTGCAGTTGCTAGTGGCACTGCTTCCTTTTCATGGTTTCCGGATTCGTTTTTCTTATCATGTTCTTTCTCTTTTTTTCTATGGCATTTTCTGTTGGTTTTCTGTATGGCCGCCCGGTTCATGGTTTTAGATGTTGGTTTTTTCTGAGATGCCATAGTACTTGCTTTTTATTTGTAGTAAAGCTAAAAAGCTTGTAGCAAATCCTGCAATTATTGATACTGCTAAGCAGCATTTACACTCTTTATGAGTGTTGTAGATCCAATGTAATTTTGTACTCGCAAGATGAAATAAAATTACGCTTTTTTTCGGGGAAAAATAAAATAAAATTTTAATATTTTTATTTACATCATATTTAAATATAAAAATAAAATTCTATGTTTTTTTTCACGATATAATTTTTATTCAACTAAAAAATAAAATGGTTTGATGGTTTTATTAATAATAATATATATGACTATAACATTTTTTTAACATTATAAATTTAAAACTAAAAATAATGTTTATAAAAAATTATCACGACATTAATCCTTGGATTAACCCGAAACATTTCGATGTTTATAAAATATTATACGACATTAATCTTTTAATTAATCTAAAAACATTTCGTAATGAGCAACATATGAAATTTGTATGTAAAAATATTAAAGATGAATGTTATTTCTTTAACATGTTTTATCCTTAATAATTTTAAAACTTAATTTTATTATTTAATTATTTTAAATAATTTTTAATATATAAAATTAATATTTTTATTTCACATTATATTTAAATATAAATATAGAATTTTCTTTTTTTCTTTTTATCATATCATTTTTATTCAACTCAAAAACAACACATTATTATTGTTATTTAATTAATATTTAAATTCCACCTAACAAACCAACACTACTCATTATATAATGAGTATAATAGCTTTGGGTAAGTTTCTTCCCATGAGAAGAATATTGTTATATTTTAAAATTAATCATGGGTCTCAATTGTGAGTGCTTATGATCATTTTAAAGCAAAAAGATAAGGTGGTAATTTGGTTACAAGTGTAGAATGAAGTTATTGATGGGACAAACATAGTGCTTGCATGATGAGATTCACAAGTAAGCAATGACATTTAAAGCCAAAGGATTGATGGAGGTTGCAGATAAAGTCAAAGATGATGATGTAAGCATTATGTAGCATGTTTATCTTTGCATAAAATTACACGTCAGCCATGATGCTGTGAGGCTATATATGTCCTTCAAATATGACCGTCAACCACAAATATTTGTCTATGCTTAGTGTTGAAAGTTATTTGTCCTACATGACATGTCATCTACGATTCTTTGAAGTTGACTGTTAACCAAAGCTTCAATATCACAATTGCTTAATCTCTTCTCTTCATATGACACATGGATATCAAAAACTTTCTAATGAGGTTGACATGTGACCTGTATGTATGAGGAGAGAGTTTCAAAACTAATGTTTTTATATGGTTTTTTTTGTGAAATACTTTATTTGAAGATGGTGATGGTGTAAATAGGTTGTTCTTTTAACTCATTTAAAAGTGACGGAATATATTTTAGGGTTATTAGAGGAAGAAGTTTAGTTATATTTATAAAAGGTGTATAATTTGAGTGGGTTTAATGATTAAAAATATGTGTTAGTGCTTGTTGTATGCTGTTGTCCCTGGTTGTTTTTGGCTTTGCATAATATCCTAGCAGTAATAAGGTGTAGTTGAGTTGGGTGCTTATGCTCCCTCTAGTGGAAGTCGGGGCTAATGATGGTGACTCAGAAGGAGTCCCTCAAAGTTTCTACAGTGAAAGGAGTTCTAGTTCAATACTATCTTAGATGTGCTTATTTTTAATAGGTTATAGTTCAAATCCTAAGAGATAAGATATATACACTTTTGTAAACTTGAGTAGTTACAGTGTTGCATAGAATATCAAACTACTTGTTCTAATTTTATAAATATTACCTAAATTTCATTTAGATGATAATAATCCACATCCCACAACGTAACTTATAATATTCTATTACATTGTATATTTTTTTTAGTTTTCATATTTTTTTATTTTACAAACTAATAAATGATTTTATTTAGTTAATAAAATAAATTATGATATTTAATATTAATTAGATTTAGTTTTAAAACATGTAAAAATAATATCATTCCCATTAAATGCTTTCATATATTAAGTATTTATGAATTTTCTTTCCATTCAATGCTTTCCTACATTAAGTATTTATGATTCTTGTTTACTTTACATATAAATGTATATGTATATTATTTTTTATATATTACTTCTAAGTCTGTTTATGTTTTCTAATTTACTAAAAATAATGGATATCTTATATTTAAAACTAATTTTGGATTAGACAATTATGCATATCTATTTTTAGACCCAACAAATAATACATTATACACCTTTTGAGAGAATTTTAGTAATTTCAAAAGCCTTAATTTAATATATCACCACCTTACCACATCTAAGGCTCTCATTAATATTCAATGTGATAAAGTATACAAGAGATAAGTATAGCATAAGGCACGATGGGCAAGGAAAGGTACAAGAGATAAGTATACCTTATTTAATAAAATGACATGGCTGGCATACATAAGTCTTAGAAAGATGGGTAATTGGGCCCATGTGATGGCTATGGCCTTTCTCTATATTTTTCCTAGAGTTAAATATGAATTGTTAGAAAAGCAATATTTGTTTTTTCAATTTGTATTTTATTAGGCAATGGTTACACTATAGACGTGGAAAATTTTGTGTTCACTCTTATAAAAAATTTGGGTTAATTATCATTTAAATATTGTGCCCATGATAGATTAGCTTGGTTTTGAATTAAAATGAGTATACTCAATTGTAGGGTAGGTAGGTATTGAAGTAAATTTTGAAATAGTTCAAGAGGTTAGCTTTTAAGTTGGGATTTTGGCTAGTATACATTTTTATTTAGTGATTCTAATTTTATAATTTAATCAGAATGGATGAAGATCCTTACTCTCTCATTTTTTGAGTTAACCTTAAGGGGTAATGTGGTAGATTTTGACACAAGAGACTTTAGTTTTAAGTTAGAATTTGGTTGATTATATTTTTTATTATATTTTTAATTAGGAGTTTTAAATTTATAGCATAATAAATACATAAATAAAGGAAGTTCCATCTTTAAAAGTTGGAAATTATTGAATTTTAAATAGAATTTCAAAATATAATACGCAAAGCATTTTTTTTTATGGCTAGTCAATACGAAAAGAGGAAGGAAACTCAAGTTGCTTTAAATCCTAAAACCAAATATTTATAAAGAAATTATTGTTAAAATGTTAATGGAGCTCGTGTGCCTTGTGAGTATTAAGTCTTCTCATTTGTTGTGGGATACATTTTAGTATGAGCCTTATATTAGTAATAAATTATGTGTTAAATGCAAATTAAAGTTATGCTCATGAATCAAAAATTAATTCACTGCTCCTTGTATCGAGTGGAAGGGATGATTTAAGTGGTTGTACAAGAGTCCAGATACGATGTCCATTAGGAGATGACACCTAGCATAGCGGAAAGGATAGTTGGTGAGGAGGTAAGGTGGTTAGTGAAGGTTGGCACGAGCCCTCGACCAACGATTTGAGTTGTAATGGAAATCAAAGGGTAGGTCAATCGAGACTAGTTAGCATGACAATCTAGATAGAGCCTTCACCTGTGACAATAATGGAGGAGGGAAACACAATTGAGCATGGCATGATAATGGAAATTTGAGATTAGCATCATGGTAAGATGTTGTTGGAAAAGTGGGATTTCAATCAAAGGCCTAGGCAAGGAATAGTCGAGGTCAAGGAGATTGTCATTGAGGACAATGGAAGTGGGTAGGGGAATTCCTTTTGTGATGACAGTCTATGGTTGGTCCCTGCAAACATGGTTAGCAAGAGGAGTGATTTCCAAGTGGGAAGGGGTCAAGGTCGAACCCATATGCCTAAAGTGTTGTAGGAAGTAGAGACCATGAAAGCATAGTATAATCAATTTACCCCACAATGCATTTAGCAGGACATTGAGGAAGCATAAATGTGGGTGAAGAAGGAACGAGAGGCATTGTGTGTGGAAGATATATTGTAGGACATGGGGCACTAGGTTGCATATGCAAGCACCTCTAGAGCCCAAGACACAAAATATGTGAAGGTTGTAATTTTATATTGGCAAATGAAAGCATCGCTTGGAAAAGCACTCCTAGACAATAATGAGGAAAAAAGGAGATGTTACTTTATCTGGACGAAATACAGGAGTGGTAGAGAAGAAAGGAAGCTAAGCTTAATTTATTAGCTAAGGTAACTAGGGGAATGTACACCAAACTCAATTTTCTTGCAAAGGCTACCATAGGCATGGTGTTCAAGGAGATTCCAATGAAAACTACAGAAATAAGTGCCCACCATCTTGATTTTTAATGATGAAAATGACCCATATTTTTCTCTTTGTTAATTGGTTTCTTTTCAACACTTCTTATGATAGTTTTTCTCATAGAAATTACTATTACCATAGGAAAAGTAATAGATATACGGGATTAAAAATAGGTTTTTTAAGCTTTCTACTAAAGAACATTTTTAGAGAAAGGATGATAATGTTGGTTATAAATAATGATTCATTTAGTTAAACACAATTAAACATAAGCAGTGACACACAACACATCAACACATTACACATAAATTAACTTGGAAAACCCCACTCCTGGGGAAAATCAACAAACCAATGAGATTTCCACTCATCTCTTAATCAAACACTTCTAACAGTTGTTTACAACCGTGATTTGCTAGACCACAAATCACACTTCATTACATGATCTCACTTGCTCGCCATTTTCATAGCCATTACATCTTATTTATAGATGCAATACAACCAAATGCTCATTAATGACAATCCACAATTCCTAACCACTTTCAGTTATTCTGTTATAGTTGACTTGATTGGGTCAACTTTGGTTAATAGCCCATTGAGATTTGGTCATTTCCCCAACTTCCTGTAGATCAGTCATTTGCATTCAACCAAACAACTATTTCATTCAGTCAACCGACTAGAATTTCGTCATTTGTCACCTCCAACTCTAGTCAACTTATACCAGTCGACTATTGACTTTTCCAATCGATTTACATGCAAATAATATAACATTCCCAACGTTATCCCGCTTGTTTTCTTCTTTGCATAAACAAAAGATTTAGAACCTCGATTCACTTTAGTGGGGATAACAAGCCCATCATTTCCATACACGAGGAAAACTTCTATGTGCTCACTAACTTGGTCAATGAATCTGCTACATTCTTCATTGTGTCTACAATTTCCAATAACGTATTCTAGTTATCCGCCATCTCTCTCACAAAATGGTATTGTACATTGATGTGCTTTATCTTTGAATGATATGTTGGATTCTTTGCTAGGAATATTGCAGTCTGACTATCACAATCCATCCTAACATCATGATGAACAAACCCAACATCTGAACACAATATCTGCAACCAAACAACCTCCTTACATGCATGGGTAGATGCCATGGATTCAACCTTAGTAGCTGACAGTGCAACAACGGACTTCCTTCTACTCATCCAACTGATTGATCCACCAAATAACTTGAACACATATCCACTGGTCGACTGTCTGTAGTCGATATCTCTATCCCAGTCGGAATCGACAAATACATGTACATTGATTTCCTTGTTGTACTCAGGTTCTCCTCCATAACAAATTGCGTAATTCTTCTCGCCACACAAATACTTGAATACTCTCTTGATTGTGGTCTAGTGCTCTTTTCCAAGTGTTGACATGTACCTGCTCAATACTCCCACTACATGGGAAATATCCATTCAATTACTGACCATAGAATACATCAAACTATATACAACACTAACATAAGTAACATATGACATGTAATCTATTTCCCTATGTCTTTGGACACTATTCAACAGATAAATTTACTCCCATGGGAATAGGAACCTTGACTAGTTTACTTTCTTGCATGTTGAAACATTTCATAACTGTCTCAACATATCTTCTCTGACTTAACCATAGTCGTCTACCTACTCGATCTCTCTTTATTTACATTCCAAGAAAGAAATTTGTTGCTATGAGATCCTTCATGTCAAACTTGGAGGACAACTGTATTCTTATCTCCTTAATCAGATCTATGTTATTTCTGACCAACAACATATCATCGACATACAAAACCACATATACAATATGATCGCCAACTTCCTTTCCATACACATATTGATTAACCTGACTTCTCACAAACCCCAACTGTTGGACATACATATCAAATTTTTGATACCACATCATGGGTGATTTTTTTAGAACGTAGAGAGACTTCTTGAGCTTGTATACCAATCCTTTTCTCTTTCCACTATAAATCTTCAAGTTGCTTCATATAGATTTATTCTTCAAGATCACCATGAAGGAATGTTGTCTTTACATCCATCTGTTCTATCTCAAGTTCAAATGTTGAAGCTAAATACATTAGTACCCTTATGTAAGTTATCTTAGCACATGAGATCAAATCTCACCAAAATCGACTCCCTTGACTTGGGAATATCCTTTCGCTACCAATCAAGCCTTGTACTTCTTGACTTGACCTCCTACATTCAAATTTTTCTTGAACACCCACTTACTGCCAATGGGTTTCCTTACATTTGGTAATGTAACTAAATCCCATGTTTCATTCTTTTTCAAGGATTCCATTTCCTCTTCCATGGCCCTTTTCCAGATTTTACCCTCTATCGAGTCGATCACTTCCTTTACCAACCTAAGATCATCTTCAACGGAAGATAACGCAAAAGCAATGCGAAAGTCAGGTGGAATATACCTTTCTGTTTGTTTCCATGCTTGACCAGACCTCCTGACATATGGAGTATGTTGTTCCACCTCTTCATCTGATTTAGTTGAATCATCCAAATCCATACTTTCGTTGTTCATTTCAAACTCTTGCTTTTTTGGTTCCTTTTCTCTTTTAATCTCTTCATCCCTAGAAATTCCTCCAACTTCCTTGAAGATCACATCTCTACAATAAACTACCTTGCATGTAACCGGATTCCATAGATATACCATTTCACTCCATCCTTGTACACAATGAAAGTGCATTTCTCCAACTTGCTGTCGAGTTTGCCTCTTTTCTCCATTGGGATATGCACAACGGAATCACACCCAAAAAATCTGAGGTGTGTGAGAGAGGGATTTTTACCATCCTATACCTCAAATGGAATCTTATCGACTAGACTCGTCGACCTAGACCTATTCACTAGGTAACATGCCATGTCGACTACCTCTCCCTAGAATTCTTGTGTGATTGATGCACCACTAAGCATGCTCCTAGCATTCTCCATTAGCGTTCTATTCATTCTTGCATCGACTCCATTATGTTGAGGCATGTAGGGAGTTATGTTTTATCGAGCTATACCGTGTTCCTATAGAACTAGTCGAATGCCTTTCCACCGAATTCTTGTCCATTATTAGTTCTCAACACCTTAATCCTTTTACCAATATAACTTTCCAAAAGAGCTTTAAACTCTTGAAACTTCTCAAAAACCACAGATTTATTCCTCGAAAAATACAACTATGTCATTCTGGATAAAAAATATTTAAAAGAAATGTAATATTGAGATCCTCCTAGTGAAGGAACCAACACAGGTCCAAACACCTCACTATGTATTAACTCTAGTATTTCCTTATTAGCCCTAGTATCACTAGACGAGAACCTTACATGACTCTGTTTACCATAAATGCAATGTTCAAGAAGTCAACTTCTTCAAGAGAGGTAGGGAGAACTTCAACCATACCTTTATTGTGCATAGCATGAAGACATTTCTCACCTATATGTCCCATCTGTTGATGCCACAACATGATTGAGTTGACTAGACAAGAAGATATGTTGTCATAATTGGGACAGACCACATTAGCACATTCATCAGTGTCTATCCTTTCCAATAGCTTGTACAAGGTTCCAATTTGGACTCCTCTCATTAGTACCATTTCTCCCCACACCATCTTGCACCTATCTTTCTTAAATACAAACTACACTCCTACATTCCCCATATTACTAACTGAGATCAGGTTTCGAGCCAAACCTGGGATATGCAACATTCCTAGAAGTGTTCCCATTCTCCCATCTTTTTGTTTCAGTTGAAATTTACCTCATCCAATTATCCTAGTCAATGAATCATCTACCAATATGACATCACCACCATAAAACTTCTCATACTCACAGAACCATTCTCTGCGAGGTGTCATATGATATGACAAATCTGAGTCGATTAGCCAAGAGTCACACTCTAACTATGTACTTGTGGTTTCCAAATACACGTCTCCTTCTCTTTTTGCAAAGACTTAGCATCAGTCAACTGACCTTCGTCAGACCCTTTTCCTTTCTTGAATTATGTTGGATTATAATTTCATCTGTAATGGCCAACTTTACTGCATTGTCATCATGTTTTCATTATTGGACCAAGGGATCTTGTCTTAGATCTACCCCTCGACTTAGAATTTCTACTGAAGGTTTTTCCTTTTCCTTTGTCTATTAGTTGACCTCTTACCATCAAGGTGTCGTGGATTGAACCTTCCATGTTCTTTCATCTCATCTATTTTGACAACATATATGCGACCACATTGTCGATCATCAATGTGGTATTATTGCTTCCAATAGCCATGACCAAGTTATGCCACAAATCTGGCAAAGAACGCAACAAATTGATGCTTTTTTCCTCCTTGTAGATTTTAATATCTATGAACAAAAAATAACTAGTCACAGTGCTGAACACATTTAGATGCTTTGTAATTGAGTCACCTTCACTCATCCTTAGAAGATATAATTTCTTCCGAAGAAACAACTTGTTAACCAAATATTTCAACTGGTACAAGTTCCTCAACTTTTTCCATAGTTTATTTGTAGTGTCTTTTTCTGAGACATTCAACAATATGAAATCTTCTAAACAAATTTGGATTGTACTGCTGGCATTCCTATCTTTTTTTTCCAATATTCCTTCAACACACTAGCCGGAGTCATTCCTGGGTCGACTACAACCCATTGTTCTCGATCCACCAGGAGATATTTCAGTTTAAGCTTCCAAAGTTCAAAATTTTTCCCATTAAAATTTTCAATTTATATCTTAGATGTGTTAGACATTCTAAATATAAATCAATGTTTCTAGAAACTCCCACTACAATAGGTGTTCACCAAATCTAGGAGCAAGCCAAATCCTCGGCAACAAATGCATCCCCATACAGCCAAATATATATCTAATACCAACAGTTGGTTGGATTACAATAGGTTTGCGAATTGATTCATATATTTAAACACAATTAAACATAAGCAATGGTAGACAACACATCAACACATTACACAGAAATTACCTTGGAAACCCCTATCTTGGGGAAAAACCAACAAACCAATGAGCTTTCCACTCATCTATTAATAAAACACTCCTAAGAGGCGTTTAAAATTGTGATTTGATAGACCACAAATCACACTTCATTACATGATCGTCATACTTAACTCACTTTCCATTTGTATAGCCATTACATCTTATTTATAGATGCAATACAACCAACTACTCATTAATGACAATCCATAACTTTCTAACCACTTTTAGGTATTCTATTGCAATCGACTTGACTGGGTCAACATTGGTCAATTTCCCATTGATCTTTGGTCATTTCATTAACTTCTCATTGACTAATCATTTTCCTTCAACCAAATAACTATTCCGGTCGACTAGTCGACTAAAGTTCCACCATCTATCGCCTCCGACTCTAGTTGACTTATACCAATAGACTATCAACTTTGTGAATTGATTTCATGCAAAGAATATAACATTCCCAACATATAGCCTCCTATTTTGCAACTGGTCTAGTTTCTCAAGTGGTACACTAGCCAGCTAACTATATGTATATTTCCTTTTTTTAATAATGCAAAGTAGACTAAATTATAGAAAATAAATTATATTATTAAAATAAAAAATATTAAAGTAAAAAATACTAATTAAATGAACACATGCATGAAATGAAATGAAATGCGATTGTACAATATAAGAAACAACTATCTAATGAAAATTTGTACAAGCAGTGAAGTAGAAAGCTGCAAAATAAAATAATATTTTTAGATAAAAATAAAAATAAAAAATGAATGCTAATATAGTATACACAGAGAAATAGCAAAACACCCAAAATGATAATTATTATTAAATAATGTTTGGCTGAACAATCAAATGATAATAACCCAAAAACAAGGTTGGATAATCGATTAGATTCCCAACAAGTGGGATGTTTAGAAACCATATGCCGCTTCTAACAACAAATGAATCAAATAGGTGAACCCTTATGCAATCAAGACTCTTTAGGGAATCCACACCTACATTATTTGAAATTAATCTTCATACGTAATTGTAATAGTCTTCAAAGTATATGGACACAAATGTATAACCATGTACACAAATAAAGAAATATGCATACTAAAGAAATAACGTTTTCTTTTATCTAATGATTGATCTCTATCGGAAGTCATCTTATCATTATAAGGATATATTAAGTTGAAAAAAGTTATACATTTATGTCCATATGCCTCTTCTTACCACAAATGAATCAAATGGGTGAATTTTAAGGATCTATTAAGTTGAAAAAAATTATACATTTATGTCCATATGCCTCTTCTTACAACAAATATGTCTCTTCTTATCACAAATGAATCAAATGGGTGAAGACTTAGATAATGAAGATTCTGTGGAGAATCAAACACCGCCTTAGATAATGAAGATTCTTTGGAGAATCAAACACCTATATTATTTTGGAATGAAAATGCACACTTGATTGTGTTAATATGGACATAAAAGTATAACCATGTTCACAAATAAACACATATACCTTCTAAAAAAGCACTTTTTATACTCCTAAAAAAAAGCACATTTTTTTTCACCCTAATGCTTAATCTTTGTTGTAAGCCATCCTACCATTATAAACATCTACTAGGTTATTTGAGAAATTAATACACCTTAGAATTGAATTTCATGTGCAAAACTCAAGCATACATGTTATTTTCTCCTCACTTATTCAAGTATCCCTTTCTTCCTCGTACAGAAGGTAGGATGGTAGATAAAATTCCATATGTGCCCCTGAATTTATATAATAAATAATTTTGATCTTAACAATATTCATTTTGGATGCTTGATAGTTGGAAGTCACTTTGGTCAAATGTGGGTTTAGGTGCTTATGCAAACGAAGAGCCCAATTATTAAACTAATGTGTACTTTTCTAGCCTCTTGGAGCTCCATTCAGATAATAATTTTCTTCACTATATATTTTCCATAAACTGCATTTAGATCATAATAAAATAAACAAGAAGGAAAATATCTATTTTCATTTTCATTCAAACATAAATAGAAACATTAAATATAGATGCATTTACAACAAATGTCTTATGTAACTTAAAATAGTCCAAAGTACATATGTTTCATGCACATTTCATGTCTAATAATAACTAAACTTGTTTTGAATCAATCACACAACATTTGCATCAATGGCATCTCCATATAAATATTGGTGCAGGCAAGCTTGTTTACATAAATAATGTCCCTATTTTGGGTGGCAATCTGAGTCCATTTGAGAATATAATCCATAGGTTGAGTTGAAACCTTGCCTTGAACTATTAGTAAAGCCAAAAAAATTCACTTCTTAGCCTGCCATTTCACCCCATGATCATACTTAATGCAACATCAAGCTCATATAGTCGTTAACTTAAAATGATGCATTCACCTACACTAAGAACACTATAGGTATATTTAAGAACACTATAGGTATATGTAATAGTGACAAATTTTGTGCCTAAGGTAAGGATAGATGGATGAAAGAGTAAACATGGGAAGGGAAATAATAAATGCTAGCAAGTAGTTCCAAAACATTTCTCATATTACCCTCATACAATCATATTCAAGCACAATTAATCATAGGCAATAGAAATGGCTTACCACTAATGTAAATATCTATTTCATTCATATTCTGTGTAATGCCATGGCACAAAAATGTCAATATGCTAACTCCATTTGCAAAGTGATGCCATTGTTAACATGTGCATGTATACATCACTCAAAAAATCTTTATCCCTATAGAGATTCACTATAATAATTATAATACCATCTATGGATATCCTTCAATAAATATAATTCACCAATGACCCAACAACCTCAAAGCATGAGCCTGTGATATCAAATCTAGCAAGTAAGCATGCTAATTAGAATGATAATTTAATTATGTGCACAAATAATTCTCAAACAATCATGTGCATGTAGTCAAGTTATATATATTACGGAAAATTTTAGAGGTGAAATTTAGCCCATGAGCTAATTTTCCATTTCTGTTTTCAAAAATATATTTGCTAATTTCCAATTTTTTCTAAAATGGTTTGCCGAAATTCCATAGGATAAAAATGTTTTACTCTAAGCATTGACAAAATTTTCCAAAAACAATATAAAATCCTTAGAAATTTGAAATATATTTGCTAATTTCCAATTTTTTCTAAAATGGTTTGCCGAAATTCCATAGGATAAAAATGTTTTACTGTAAACATTGACAAAATTTTCCAAAAACAATATAAAATCCTTAGAAATTTGAATACTTTTACAGAAGTATTTCCAAACATTCTATGGTTGGAAATTAAGAATTAGTAAGATTCACCAAGATTTCAACACTTAAAAAACAGTATGGGTCCTTATATATATATATTCAACCCAAGAATACCACAACCATTGAACTATCATCTACCTCCAACACACACATATATTGTGGTTGGTAGTGCATACTAACATAAAATACAATATTGTACGTATAGCTTCCTCCAACCAATTTTGTTGCAAGTATATACAAGAAATCCATGTATAACTAGCATTCATACATGCATTTCAATGTGAAATTTGAAATGTGCAATCTTATTAGGTCTCAAACTAATCAAAGAATGGTAATCCAAATATTTCATGTGCGTTGAACCATCACAAACATCAACCAAGTAGGTACAAAAATAAGAGATTGGGCTAGGGTTCAATTTTTCAAGTAAATAAATCATATGATTATATCCACTATCTACTATCAAACACATCCAACACTTGCAATTCTAGGACTACTACCATTCACGAGAATTAATTATTAAAACCAATCTTGTCATGTCCCTCAACTTTGCTATTAAGAGCAAATTTTAACCATGGTTTACTACAAGACTATGGAATCATTATATTGAAACACCAATACTATCAATTATTGGATGAGGACCATTTAACCATATCCAATGAGTTGATGCACAAGTAGAAAACCACTTTTTATAGATGTTTCCAACCAAGTTTGGGGTTGTTTTTTAGGTTTCAAAACATAGAGAAGGAAGTCAAGATGACAAGGAATTTTGTGCTTTTGATATTGCTTCACACACCAATCCAAAGGTAACAAGTTTGACCAATAAGGCCAGGAGTTCAAGCCTTACATAGGATTGTGGATAAGGCAAGGTTAGGTGTTCAAGCCTCACAACCCAACCCTACTATATGCAAGCCACAACAATAGATAAACATCATACTCATGTACTCAAACCATAGCTAGCAATGCAAGAGGTCAAGTATTGCTTGGTCTCTTCCTACCAAATCCTTTTGAAAAATGATAATACACAAAGCATACATGAAATGGGATTATACCTAGAAAAGTGAGGAATGAATGTCCTTGAAACAAAGGGATAGGTAAATGCACAGTAGTCACCCAAGCTACAAATCACCTCAATGCCATTGAAACACACACATTGGAAAGAAATAACATGTCGTTTCATAGTTAGAGCTTACCTTATCCTTATTTTTTTGGGTTTGGTGTTGAATTCATGTTGGGGTCACCCTCCACTAGGAGGTAGTAACTTTATGAGCACAAATCCAAGTCGATATTTTTCCATAACAACCACATCAACCCATATAAGCTCTAGTTTATTCAACCAAGTTCAATCCTCACTCATAGAGGTGGATGCTCATGCATTGAGCAAAGAGAGCCGCAATTGACAAAACAATCCAATATTTCAAGTGACCCATAAGAGAAATGCACACAATGCCTTTAAGTACTTACCAAAACCAAGTGAATATGCCAAGGTAGGACCACCCTCTCAGCCTCACAACTCCATTACCAATAGGTCGAGCTGAAATCAAGCTCTAAAGAACAAAGACATAATGACAAGTCAAATTAGGTTAAGTTTCATTGAAATGTCAGACCTTGAATCCTACTCCTTTGGATTGAGATCAAGGGCTATGAGAGCTCAATGCATTAAGCATGCATGTACACCACCAATCCTTGGTGTTAATGCATAGTACAATTAGTGCCAATAAAAAAGTGTTGAGTGCATTCAAAATATTGATGAAATATCATTACAAGTTTGTAAGTCACCTCACCATCATTTGTGAAGTTTATAGTTGGTATGGGTTGGACCCTTCATTAATCATTGAATCAAGGTCAAGACCTTTGTCCTTGATCCCTAGCATGTTTAGATGCACATTCTTGTAATCATATATACCTTAAGCTTCAAAGCTCTTCACATTAGCTCTAGCGTATAACACTTGTGCACAAAGATACACACCCACGCACCATTTCATCTAATCAAGCTATTTGTTTTACATGTATATAAGATTAAGATGGAAGCAAAGATGGAGGCGGTCAAACCATACAGACAATAAATCATATTCAATTCAATCATGCAATATTACCATTGTTAATGTATTAATACTCATAATTTGTATGCAAGTTCCCTATATCATATTAAAGTGATGTTATAGCTACACACAATCATCACCATGAACATCATGTCATAACCATAGCATCAACATCAACATAAATAATTATATCCATAATCGACATGTGAGAAGCAACGGTAGACCGAAGTAAACATGAATAGAACATCATAATCTACCTGGCTCTGATAACTAAGTACATCCTTATTGCTTTTGTGCACATTAGCTAGTGGGTCCATTAGTAGCATGTATAGAAAATAATTGGCAAGATGATTTACCAATGACGAGGTCAAATAGTTCAGATGGTTGGCCCTTTCCATTAGAATTAGGTTTAGGTATTTGTCACTAAACTTTGTGATCAGATATGTGTTAACCAAAATGTGGGTTAAAGTGGGTCAACGACAGGGAAATTTTTAAGGATATATGATTTTTTTCAAGTGTGGAAATCTTGGTGAATCTTACTAATTAAAATGTTTGGTGATATTTTTTTAAAATATTCAAATTTATAAGTGTTTTATATAGTTTTTAGATCATTTTGGCGATTTTTGGAGTAAAAAAAATTAATCCTATGGAATTTGGGTGAATCATATTGGAAAAAATGGAAAATGACGAATATTCTTTTGGAAAAATACCTCAAAAATTAGCCCATGGACTAAATTTCGCCCCTAAAATATTCCATGATTAACAAAGACCACCTAAGTCTCCTCTTTCGAAATTAATTTTTTATATAACCTGAAGAGGTAATTCATAATGAATATGGTTAGAAGGAATAGTGAGAAATGAGAAAGGTGAATATATCTTTAGCCACAATTCATATTGTAAAACGTTTTGTGGTCAGCCAAGACCACCAAAGTCTCCTCTTTTGAAATTATTTGTTTATATGACCTCAAGGGGTAATTATTAATGAATATAGTTAGAATGAATAGTAAGAAATGAGATAGGTGAATATATCTTTAGTCACAACCCATATTGTAAAATGTCTTGAACTCTTTATAAAAGTAGGAAGGCTCAAATAGTTACAAAGTTCCAATGAAAATTATATATATATATAAATAAAGTAAAAATTTTTTTTTTTTATTAAATTTTAATTTGAAAAAATAAAATAAAAATAGTATGATATTTATGGTGGATTGAAATCTATATCTTAAAAGGATCTTTAAAACTCTTAATGTTACATATAATATTTAAACCCTTATTACAAAGCAAGAGATTTTTAATTTGGAGAATATCAAGTTTGGAGTTAAAATTCTAGCAGAAGGGAAAGGTATGAACATCAAATATTATCAAGAAGAAACTCTAAAAATTGCAAGCTCTATTCTTATCCTCACATTCATAATATTTTCAACATGATAATGAAGAAGAGTTTTCATAAATCATGGACGCAAAGCCTCATTATTATTTTTAAAAGTGGTGAAAAAATAGCCTCTAAAACTAAAGGATCATTACGATTAGTCTTTTTCTAGCGAAGTTATATGGAATTATTTTGGAAAATAAGATTAGCAATGATTAGAAAGTCAGGGAAATAGGGTAAATCCCAAGTTGGTTTTAAAAGTGATCATTGAACTATGTACCACCTAGTTAATCTAGGATTGTAATCAAGGAAAACCATAATAATAAAATCAATCTCTTGTGTTGCTTTGTTAACTTTAGCAATATTTTGATACAATGCCTAGAAATAACCCTTAAAATAAATTAGAAGAGCGAAAGATTCCTTTTGAGTTGAGAGTTATTGTGATAAATCTGTAGGATAAAATTATTGCTAAGTTCAAGAATAGTGAGGATTGGTCATAAGAGAATAATTGTAATATAAGGGTTAATAATCAAGGATGTCGCTTGTCCTCTACTCTTTTTGGAATTTATAATGACAAATTAAAGGCATGTTTGGAAGAAGTGGGTTATGTTGGCACTACTTTACCTAGAATAGTCATCATACTTATTCTTTATAATGATGATAGTGTAGGCTTCTAGTGAGGTTCCCCTCTAACCTTGACAATTAACTAAGAATTCTCAATTTTTTTTAGCACTAGTATGTCAATAAATATTGATAAAAAATGTTATGATAATCATATCCAAGAATATCACTAATGCAACTTTTGTGTATGGTAATACAATTTAAAGGAATTTAATTCATACAAGTATCTTGGTGTTGACCATGATCACAGGATTAATTGGAACTATAGCATTGAGAAAAAGAATAATACATGATAAAAAACTGAATTTGGCCTTGAGAACAATTGTATTTAAACAATATATTTCTAAGTTTGGAAAAAGAAATTCAATTTTGAGACACTTGTTGTGAAGTATAGAGACTCCTATGAGGTCCCTCTCTATTGGAATCATTCCAGGAAGATGGAAGATGTAACAAAGTTTTATCCATTATTTCTTTGTAATAACTGGTATTAAGCAAATTGAACTTGACATCATTTTTATTGCTGGAAAATAACTCATTTCTAATATTTGAGATTCCCGTAATAAGCAATATAGCTAAATTTTAAATTTCCATAACTTAAATAAATTTAACAAGTGGAATACTTGTTTATCCCATTTGAAAAGTCCAATGTCTTCTCTAAGAATCCTGAAATTTGCAATAAGCTCAGTAGTACCCAAACTAATTTAACCTCCCAGCCTATCGGGAGCAGTCTATCTATCTCCTCATCCTAGATAACTTAGAGAATTTCTCTAGCCCTCGTGTCCAAACCTATCAAACAGAATAGTGCACCTTTTCAAAACAATTTCACTCTAAATTCTTTTTCATCGACCAAAATATTTCACACTCTTCCAAAAGAAAATTTCAACCTCTCAACTGTTGAGGAATCTTCCTCTTATCCCATCCTTCACCAACTCCCATACACATCTTCCCATTGTCAATTAATTTCCACTACCCCCCACATGTCTCCCCTTAAAATCAATCAATGACAATTAAAATATCCTACCATAACTCATTAATTCAAGTCGAGAAGTCACATTATCGAGAAGGTACATGAATAAAATAATAGAGTAAATCTTGTAAATATTTAATGTCTCACCTACATTTAAGTTATCATTTATAATCAGATTAACAACCGTATTTAACTTAACAACTCCAATACAATTTTACATATATGGTGAATCATCCACAAGATCCATTACATATATTTGTCTATCAATATTAACATATATATATATGTGTGTGTGTGTGTGTGTGTGTGTGTGTGTGTGTGTGTATATATTAACATATTATTAACACATATTTTTAAACTTAACATTCCAAATGCACACATATCCAATCATGTGCAACATATAATGGAAGCATAGAGTGGGACATTACATGAAGTTTGGGGCTATAATATATCTAGAGAATCTTAGAGGAAGATCAAGTAAATCTAGAAGTGTTTTATAATTTATAATATTACAATTAAAAGCAATGCACACTTTATCCAATCCCCCTTTTAGAAGTTGGTTTCCATCTATTGAGAGTATGGCTATGACTAGGTGGCCAATGTACATTCACAAAATAACTAACATGAACTTCGATAAGAGGATTCCCGACATTGCTTAAAATTCCATCCAAATTCACTTGTGACTTAAGAGAGGATGGCATACATATGTTAATTATTAGGTAAACCATTGGAGATTAGAAGAAGAGGCCACTCTACATAATACTGATACCATTAAAAATATTATCACATCTAAATTTAAAGGAAAATCGTAGTGCAATGAAGAAATAGAGAATACGAGAAAATTAATGTATTATAAAGAGATAATTAACCCTAATCTAAAATATCGTAAGTGCATTTCTTATATAGATAGCTTAAAGAAGAAAATCAACATGAACTCTCACGAATCCCAAGGGATTAGCTCAACTAGTTGTCACCAATGTTGTTGCACATTTGGCTTGTTTTGTGATGGCATGTGCCTAGTTTGAAACCCCTTGGATTAGGTGGACTAGTCTATTCCATCCACTTTACTAAGTATGCCATCCACAAATGCAATGAAACATTCTACAGGTTTCCCTGCGAGGGCTTTCTTGGAAAATAGAAGAACAAACTCTCACTTACTTCATAGTGAAACTAGGCATTACACAAACCCTACAACATCGCGGGATGAAAGAATTTGTCATCTTTGTATGCTAAAGAGTGGAGATTAAAATTACTTTTTTTTTAATAATATCTCACATATGCTTGCATTAGATCTCAATATTAAAATATTTGTAACACTACTAATATTCTTTATAACTTGTTAACTCATTGAAACTTAGAATTTTATAAAATATTTTTTCTAATTTTTTCAATTATAAAAATAAAATACTAAAACAAATAAAACAAATATAAAAATAACATAGATTATAAATATAAAATCTTTAATAATAAAATGCGATTCCAAATAATTTTGGAAAAATTGAGAAATTTTTTATACAACTATTTTTAAATCAATTGGTTCTACACAACACCATGCCTTATAACTATTCCACAAACAATGAGTGATTTCCAAGTATTAACCATATGCCTTATAAATATTCCATAAACAATGAGTGATTTCCAAGTATTAAACATAAGTTATTTTTTAAGACTAGGGAATAAGGTAGTATATGATTTTGGTGAATCAAAGAAGAAGAATTGGAATAAGGAGCATAGAAGAATGATTAAATTCAATAAAATTGAATTAACAGATTAGCATAGAGAAAGAGGGAATCTATCAATTCAATGTGAGAGATTAAAGATCATAACAACCCTAGAATACATGATACCAAGTATAATGGAAGAATCCAATTAAAGGTTAAGGAACGAGGAACTTAACATTCTACATAAAATATTATATTTTATTTTCAATTCAATGTGGAAGATTAAAGATCATAACAACCCTAGAATACATGATACCATGTATAATGGAATAATCTAATTGAAGGTTAAGGAAGGATGAGCGTAACAATCTACATAAATTATTTTATTTTATTTTATTTCTTGATGATACTAGTAAATATGGGAAAGTGCAAGGATCATCGAACATGATTAATATTTAGTTTTTATTTATCTTATCTATGAGATTAAATATACAAAGAAAAAATTTTGTTCACATATTTATTCAATGTAAGTGTTGATCATTTTTCTATGTTATTTTGGTTTATTATTTTTATTACTTAATGTATATTGATAGTTTATTATTTTTATTACTCAATGTATATTGATGTTAATTCTAGATTTATATCAAGATGGGAGTGAAAAAATATTATGATGAAAAATTTGAGAAAAGTTTTGCATTTTAAGAGTTTTGATTCTCTCGATGCTTGATAGATTTGGGGTTAAGATGAATCTACATTGATATTATATTTTTCTAATTGCAAAAAAAGAGATGGTGTTCTATAGCATTTTGTTAATCAAACTTGAGTTGACTGTAAAATGAATTATTTAGAGTAGAATATTACAAAATGTAATTATTATTATTATTCAATTAGGTGTTGTCTAATGTTGTACTTCCTTTCCACGATCAAAATCTAACGATAGAGGAAGTCAAATTGCAATTGAATTGGAACCCTGGTTGATTTTACAAGGATACATGTTGATTTAGAATATGGGTAAAACCCTTAGAGTTGTTGTTTTAGCATGCACCAAACTTTGATCATTGTGGAACTTTATTCATGCCTAATGTTGTACTTCCTTTCGACGATCAAAATCTAACGATAGAGGAAGTCAAATTGCAATTGAATTGGAACTTTGGTTGATTCTACAAGGATACATGTTGATTTAGAATATGGGTAAAACCCTTAGAGTTGTTGTTTTAGCATGCACCAAACTTTGATCATTGTGGAACTTTATTCATGCCTAATGTTGTACTTCCTTTCGACGATCAAAATCTAACGATAGAGGAAGTCAAATTGCAATTGAATTGGAACTTTGGTTGATTCTACAAGGATACATGTTGATTTAGAATATGGGTAAAACCCTTAGAGCTGTTGTTTTAGCATGCACCAAACTTTGATCATTGTGGAACTTTATTCATGCCTAATGAGAGGTCATTTTGCTTACTTTTATTCAACTAATCTTATATATAAATTTAATAATATGATTTTTTTATATTATATAAAGCAATATATGTTGAAATCATTATTCCTTATATTCTGCATAAGATAAGTCTAAAAATTCTATGATTTTGTCCATCCATAGAGTTTTTGACTAGTATTAGAAGATTTTGTTTTTAATAAATCTAAATTGTGTATTGTTCAATTCATGCTTCTAAATACATAAACAGAATATCGCTAAAATATCTAGATTATGCAAGCTTAAACACTATTCTTTGAGATTTCAAATTTCTTCAAAAATTTTACCTAATTCAATTGAGATCATAACATACTATCCATAAAAGACAATTAAATACTCATTATCCATCTATTCCGTACCACTCTAAATATAAATTTCAACACAAATATCTATATAATTTACTTAAATAACTATAAGAATTTAATGACAAAAATTAAAAAAAAAAACATCATAACCTAAAATGCAATTATGTCTAATTTTAAACATTTTCAATATCTATATAATTTACTTAGATAACTATAATCATTTAATGCCAAAAATTAAAAAAAAAACATCATAACCTAAAATGCAATTATGTCTAATTTTAAACATTTTAGGATAGGAATTTAGTCATGTCAATATGACACCCACTAACAATGCTAAAAAGTAAAACATGTTTGAAAATTCCCTTTGTTTTCAGGTTTTTATATAAAAATAAAAGCATTAAACTTAAAAAAAAAAATGTTTGAAATATTTCTTTGCTTTTAGGGTTTGATTTACTGTTTATACAATAAGTTAGTTACGAGAGAATGGTCATTTTCACCCTACCAAGCGTCTTCAATGATGTCAATATGGAACCCACTTACAACGTTAAACAGTACAATATGTTGGGAATTCTTTTCAGATTTTATTTACCAAAAAACAAGGACTAAACTTGGAAATGACGTAAGGATTTATATAGCAGTGGAATTTACCATTAAGTTGGAAATCAAAGTAAATTAAAAGGATTGTTTTTTTTTTAACACTTCATGATGTTCATGATGTATAGAGAAGAGTTTATATAAGTCTAAGAATTTAGTATAATTAGGAAATCATGTCAATATGAGATTAACATATAAGGTTAACATTAAAATAAGTTTGAATTTTTATGATTATGATGGAACAAAAATGAAAGATTATGTATGGAGATTAGGTAGATAGACCAATAATGGAGCCGAATGGCTTGCTTTGATTAAAGGGCTGGAAATAGCCAAAAAAAAAAAAGAAAAAAAAAGAAAAGAAAAAGGTATTGAGGAGCTGGTTGTCCTCGACGATTCGATGCTAATCATCAGGGAAGCTAGGAGTTTGGCTAAAGCCAGGAAGACGCCGAACACAAAGATGCACCATTTGCTGAAGAACATCGTTAAGGAGTATAAAAATATCAATTTTTTGCATATTCTCAGAAACAACAACAACTCTACTGACAATATGGCAAACATTGGCGCTAAATTAGCATGCGGGGGTCATGGTTTGTGACCAGCAAGATCAGGAGCTTTCCTGGGTTCCTTAATCTCCCTCTTTTGATGTGCTTACACAATTTTTGTTTTAGAATTTGGTATGGCTTTAGAACTATACAAAATTCGAAATTTTTTGGGTCCCTTATTGTCAATCTCAGCGAGCAATCCGAGGAGGCCTTTTTAGTCCTTTGGTGGATGAAGGCACGCGTAGCCCACATGGCCATAGTTAATGCACACACCATTCGTGGCAGAGCTGGCTATAAGCTTGGAATAGATGTAAATGATCTTTGTCTCATCGGCAATAGCAAGTGCAATGAAAGTTGGTCCAGGAAGCATAGTAGGGAAGACAGGTTGTGCATCAAAATTGGTTACAGGAAGTGCAACAGAGAAGATAGCATGGCGGACAAATCCCCCTCGGTCCTTTACGGGAAGCAGGTGATTGCGCATGGGCGTAAGTTTTCTGCCAATTTGGAAATGAAGGCAATTGAACCCGAATCCAGCAGCGAACACTTCTCAAATCAGAAGTCGGGGAAAAACAAGTTTCTGGGGCAGGGCCTGCACGCGACTAATGATGGTATGGGTTTTGATAACCTCTCGTTCGAGTTTCAAACTTACCTGAATGATTTGGAAGCACAGCTCCACACTGTTAGCAATGAGAATTTTGAATTGAAGAAATCCTTCGTTCACCTCTTCGCTCTGGTGAACACTACAAATGTGGAAGTTCGCAGTCTTAAGGCAAAGATTACTGGGTAGGTAACGGTTCTGGTGGAAGTGAAGCTGGAAAACTTGGATACTAGGATACTGTCAATTCATGATATAACAAAGAAGGTGGCTACAATGCTAGAAGAAATGAACAAACACCTCACCAATAGCGGTGCAAAAGACAGCGAAAAACACCTGTAACTCTGATTCACAGGCTTCTTTTTTATGTTCTCTAGTTTTTTGTTAAGTCCTTTGAAACTTATCATTCCAGATGTGTAGGTTTTATTTTTTTTCAAGTTTGTAATGAGCTTTTAGTTCAATAGCATAACACTTTTCCTTAAGCAGTATCGAACAAAAGAACTTCATTTTGCAGGCTTGGCTCAATTTTTAAGTGAGCAGCCCCTCGGCAACTTATTTGTAAACTCTGTCTCACATTTTATATAAAAACTGATCAATCGTTTATGTTAAAAAAAAAAAAAGTTTGAATTTTTTTTTATTGCCTTTATTTATAGAAGATAGAAATGATTAGTTTAGTGCACAGGATATAAGGTTAAGAATTTAGTATAACATTCAAAATCAAAATTAAAATAAATTTGGAATTTTATTTATTACATTTATTAAAAAGATGATTAAATTAGTGTAAAATGTATGATGAAAGGGTTTATATAAAAATAAAAAATAAAAAGTGTTATTAATTTTGAAATCATTGTATCCGTATAAATTACATCTTTCCCATGTAAGGATGATGTCTATATATGCCAACATAATAATAATAATTTAATATGTTTTTGACTTAGTTATAATAATTTAATATAGATTAAGTAATACGTATTCATAATTCTATATAATATAGAAAAAAATAATATTATAAAAAATGAATCATATCAAGCATTTAAAAGAAAAATTTAGATAATTTTGTTTGATATTATTTTTCGTTGTTTTTTTATCAATTCACAGAGAATGGATTATATTTATTTAAATCTATTTTAACTATCTTTTAAACTATTCAATTTATTTTTACAGATTTGAACGTGTTAACATGATGTTTTAAGTTAATTTTGTGATAAATATACTCTAATTTTTATTACAAACATGATAAGTTGGTGGAAATTTTACACATGAAAAGAGTTATATCATGATTCTAGATAGTGAAACAATTTTTGGGGTTTTTTTGAATTAACCAAATTTGGACAACTTGAAATTTACCTTAGATTGTGGAAATTTTAAACGTGAGGAGACTTATATTATGATTCAATATCCATGTATAGTGAAACAAAAAAGTTTTTATGTTAAATTCTTTTGATTAATTATATTATGATTTAATATCTATGCATAGTGAAACAATATTTTTTTTGGGGTTTTTTGAATTAACCAAATTTGGACAACTTGAAATTTACCTTAAGTTTTACCATAAATATAATAGGGTGTGGAAATTTTAAGGAAAGTTATATATGATCCAATATCCATGTATAGTGAAACAAAAAAGTTTTTATGTTAAATTTTTTTGGTTAATCATTTTGAATGAGAGTTTTTTTTTTATAAGTTATATTTTTAACAAAAATTAAAATTGAAATTAAAAGAATGATTATTTTTATGTACCAAGTTAATTTTGTGGTAAACATGTTTTATTTTTACATTTATAGGTATTTAAATTTTAGAATTTGGGGTAGATTAGCACTTATGCTTTTCCTAGATTGCATGAGTATGAGACAAGTGTGCATTCATGTGTGGATAACTCTTAATTGATGCATGGATAGTGGGCAGTTTCTTATTCGTGACATATTTGTAGTTTGTTATTCTTGGCATTAGCATTTAAATTGTGGTATTAGTGTTCACCAACTACAAGTTAAGTGGCTGTGCTATTTTAGTGCAAACATGATAAGAAGTTGGTGGAAATAATTTTTTTTAGATACCAGTAAAGTTATACCATATTTTGAGATCAATACATTATGGAATAATATTTTTAAAAGTTTATCATGAATCAACTAAATTCATACATTTTGAAATATTATTATATTATTAAATGTTATTTTTATAATATTTTAAATTTTTATTGTTGTTGATCCGGATTTATGTGGGAACTAAATAAAAGAGCATATACATAATCAAATACATTCTATAATGGTAGTAGTTATCTCTGAGAAGAGATGTGGCCGCTGTGCTCATTCGTGCCAAGATGATTACAAAAGGAGGCGGAAAGGGCCTATTTATCATAAGCATGAGGGAAAGAATCCCAAACATCCAAAAACCTAACCCTAGAAGATGAACCGTCATAAAGTTTGGGGCCCCAAGGTGGTTAGTTGAACAGTCAACTTCTCGGGGTCATAACTTTTGCATATCATCTCCGTTTGGGGGGAAAGGTCTATCCGAGATTTCACTTGTGTTGGTGGGAGATGCCCCAAAAAAAGTCGTTTAGAGCTTCAAAACGCTCCGGAAGTTCAGAACCCCAAAAAGTGCTGAAAATAGTAAATTACCAAAATTGCCAAAAAATTATTTTGAGCCTATTGGAAAAGATGGATCGCCACCAATATCCACCTCAATCAATTGTTAAAATGTGACATCAAAATATTTACTAAGTTTGATTGTTGAAATTAATGTTTTAAATTGACAAAGAAGGATTGTGTTTAATTTTCCATGGAGCAATTGAAAGAGCATTTACTTTGACCAAAGGAGTAAAATTTCTTCCAGATTTATGGGTTCCAGTTCCTTGGGTAAGAATGACTAGGTAATAAAAACAAGAAAAGTAGGTTGTTGATAGGAAGCTTCCAAAGTATTCCGAGAAAGTGAATGCGTGTTGTATAAGAAAACAAGGTGGCAGCTGCCCTCCATGGAAAGTGGGGCCGCACAAAAGGTACACAGGATTTTGAATTTGAGATTGATGAGGAAATTGGGATGGTGTGGCCGCTGGCGTAGGGTGTGATGTAAGTAAAAGCAAAGCATGGGGTCCTCGTCTAAGCAGCGGTGTGGCAAATCCCTTCATGCCATCACACTGACGTCACTCAGCATAGTCCACCGTCAACGACGTCGTCAGTGACGACGTCACGGCGCGTGATGTGACGGCGGGACGAGGTGGAACGTGCGTGGGCCCCGCCCCGTCGGAAGCACCAACAACGACAACAATAACACGGACGAGGCCTACGGCGTCAATGGGCCATGGCGTGACGGCAGCCGACGTTACTTTTTGCCCGTCATCCCCACTATTCCTCAACGGCATACTCGCGAGTCGCAGCCGTGACTGACGGGGAAAAGAACAAGGCGCCGCCCCATGGCATCACAATTTTCTCTATCTTTTACCCCCGCCCGGGCATCGAATCCCACAGAGAGCGAGTTGCGGGAATAAGCGCTGTTAACGTCTTCTTGTTTCAGACTTTTACTGTTTGTTTGTAAGGCGTGCCTGCCTGCCTGGAATTCCAACAACCAGTTGCATAATTATTAATGTTATAAGACCCCCTTGGTTTCTCCCATCGTTTTGTCTATCGAGGAGCGGAGCCAAGCCTTCATCCCTAATCGGTGCAGGGGAGGGGGGAAAGGTTGTTCCACCGTTGTCATCATGATGCAGGGTTTACAATACAGAGCCGGCGGATCGTCGGCTGCAGGAACCACGGCCTCTGCAGCCTGCAGGAGGCCTGCCGCCGCTACGCTGCAGTTGGGGCGGAGCTCCATAGAGGACGACCATGAGGAAACGATGACGAGGACGGCCATGACCAGGATGAGCCCTTTGGAAAGAGTGCAGCGCCTGGCCTCTGATAACGCGGTTCTTGTATTCAGCGTCACTTCCTGCTGTATGTGCCACGTAGTCAAGCGCCTCTTCTGTGGCCTCGGGGTTAATCCGGCCGTGTTCGAGCTCGATGAAGAAGGGGAAAATACCGGAGGTTCAGATATGGAGAAGGTTCTGGTCAGATTGGTCGGGAAAAAGCCTGCGGTGCCTGCGGTTTTTATCGGTGGAGAGCTCGTCGGCGGCCTCGATAGCCTCATGGCCGCACACATAAGCGGTGAGCTCGTGCCCAAATTGAAGCAAGCCGGAGCTCTCTGGCTTTAAAGATTCAGATCAATTGAGTCGCCCACCTCATTTTTGCGACAGATCAATTAATCAATCACCATCTCTGTTGCGTAGAAGGCCAGTATATATATATATATATATATATATATAATTAATTACTATTTGTTGGGGGTCTTAACAATTAGAATTCTGTTGCTCTTGTTCTGTAAATATTCTCTCTCGGCTTTGCAGAGATAATTATAACATATAAATAGTGACAAAATCTCTAACGCCGATACAATTTTGAATAGATTATAAATGGTTTTCTTCCTATGTACGCCGAAACAATTTTGAATAGATTATAAATAGTTTTCTTCCAGTTTTCGTTACTGTCTGTGGTTTTCGCTGGATTTAAAACGGCGTCAAGATCCATAGAACCGTTCTGGTTTTCTTCGAATTTTCGTTACTGTGTGTGGTTTTCGCTGGATTTAAAGCGGCGTACTCAAGATCCATTCTCGCAACAAGCGTTCTGTTTTTTTTTTTTTCATTGATTACCTTCCTATTCTGTATCAATTTCTGCTGAAGATTCTCATGCTTTATTACCGAGTCAAGCTGTGGCTTTTGAAATTCCAGAGGCTTGATTCCATGTTATTTGCAAACTGCCTTGCAATTGCGCGTTATGTCCTGAGTACAGTTGATCCACATACGCAGAAATTACAACAGACGATGGGATATGGGATATGACTGCCAGATTCATCCTCGTCTTGACTTCGAATGTACGCGGATCGAGTATACATGGATCTTGGATTTTATTAAATGTATATACAAATCACTAATTTTTTAAAATCTGGTAAGAATCATTATAAATCTAATGAGATATTTAATGTTAAATTTTTATTACTAATTAAAATAAAAATTATATGTATTACCTCAGTATGAAAAAATTGTTTTTTAGTATTAATTAAATATATTATTTGAATATGAAAATAATGAGTTATTTAATGTTAAATTTTTATTACTAATTAAAATAAAAATTATATGTATTATCTCAGTATGAAAAAATATTTTATTATTATAAATTAAGTATATTATTTGAGTATGAAGATAATTTATTATTATTATGTAGAATAATAATTAATATATATTATTTACGATGAGTTTTAATGATGATATTGATTTTCGAAATTTATTTGTTTGAGTGAAATCATCATTTAAAAAATTAATATATATTATTTTATATTTTTTTTTTATAAAAGATTAATTTTGATTTTTCATATTAATAAAGAAAAATTTTAAGATAAAATTTAGTTCATCTCTTAATTTTTATTTTTCAAAAACACTTGCTAATTTCCATTTTTTTAAAATAGATTAGTTTAAATATTTTTTAATTCTAAAAATAATTAAGATTAACCAAAATTTATTTATAAATTTAAAAACTTATTAAAATCAATATTTTGAGTATTATTATTGTTTTACCTGAAAAATTTAAAACAAAGATATGTTTAAATCAAAATAATTTAAGAAAAAAAATAAAATAGAATAATTTAAATATTATTTTGGATTTTTTATTATTATGTATAACAAAAATATTTGAGGTGTCCATGAGGTGTAGAATATATGATAAATGAATGTATTATTAAGACACTTCTTATGTTAAATCATCAATTTGAAACTCTATGAGTACTAACTTAAAAAAAAAAGCAAAACTATTTGAGAATAAAAAAACCAATTATACTTCTCCAAATAAAACTAATTCTAAACCAAAAAATACATTACAATTAATTACATATTCAACAATTTGATACTAAAAATGTAAAAAAATCTCCATACCAAGTAATGAATATGTTTAAAAAAATGTATTTAATACAATTAATTCTAAACAAAAAATATATTGCAATTAATTACATATTCAACCATTTAACATTAAAATTGGTTAAAAAGAGAGTGAAAATGAAAATGGCAAAACATCAATAAGAGGTATGTCTTTACAAGTTGCAAAACAACAAATTCTAAATCTAATTTAGGCATATCATATCTAAGTGCGTAATTCAATTTTTAAATTTAGATTAAAAATAAATATTATATAATTTATATTAAATTCAAGTATGTAAAAATAATATTTAGGATAAAATATGTTTGACGGGTTAGTTCAAGGGGTTGAGAGTTATGAGTTGTAAACAAAAAGTTTTGGGGTCAAATCCTTGTGTGATTATGCATTAATATCTAAGAACCTCACTTGTATTCCCATGTAAATTCCTCCTATAATTATAACAACTCCTCTTTAAAATTGTAAACAACATTTAAAATAAAATAAATATAATTAAATTTTTAAATTTAAATAAAAATTTAATATTAAATAATTATAGATTAAATTGATTTCAAATATATTTATAATAATATAAAAATTATAGTTATAAAATGTTAGTTATTATTTTAAATTTAAATATATAAAATGATATAAATGTGACTATAAATATATTTTTATAGTAATACTAGAGTTCATATATTTAAAGTTCATATATGTGGAGGTAAAAAATTTAGAAATTTGAGGGGACCTTACATCCTTTTTCTTAACCTTTTGGTTGTATGGTTGGTGGATGGAACTATTTTATATGACATTCTCATTAATGTTAGTTGCAACCATATAACTATTTGTGCATTATAATGATAGTATTACTTTGACATTTGGTTAGAGAATTCATATTAATTTCCCCCAGGATTACTATTTGTGCAATATAATAATAGTATTACTTTGACATTTGGTTAGAGAATTCATATTAATTTCCCACAAGGATTATGTAATAGGTTAGTCATAAATAGGTGTGTACAATTTTCTTGACTTTTTAAAGTTGTCTTTATCAATGAGGATATCAACTAGCATTTGTTTTGAATGATAGGGAGGAGTTCATTATGTTTATAAGGCTAAGTGTTATTAACGGACTATAACTAAGAGTTTAAATGTAATATCTCAGTTGAACCCTTGATGTAATGATGGAAATTTTGGTCAAGCAATGTCCGAAGGGGCTGAATAGTTTGTATAATGTATATATTAATATAAAATACAACTAGCTATGACTAAGGAAAACCTTGAAGAAAACATGCGACTATGAAATTACCAATGAGAAGGAAAGGGGGTTGTAGACAACCTAAGAGGGGGTTATAAGATGACCCTAGCTTTAACCTTGACCCATAAAATATTTTTTATCATACTTTAATATTATTAACCTTTTTGAACCTTATATTTTATCCTTCATGCAAGACGAAGGTTTAGTGGCATGCTAAACGCAGGTTTAATGATACATATGGGATGTGAGGCTTTTGGGGAGACCACGTGTGGGTGAAGTTGGCCATGCATCCAAAAAGTAAACATGCAAAAGAATTTGAGAAGAGAAAGGAAATTATTGTGGAGGTTGTTCTTCCTATTCTGCTTGCCGGGTGTGCGAGTTGAGAATCAATCCTTCAACCTTGATTATTAAAAACTGAATTTTGATAATTGCTAAGCTTACTCGACACTGAATGTCATTTTTGTATCCATAACAGTACTGCTAGTGAAATGGAAAACTATGTAACCTTCCTCGATGGAATTTTTTATCATTGATTAACAGTGTGTGTATCCACTAATTTGTTTTTGGAATGGAAATCGAGGAAGGAAATGCATTGGTTGGTGTATAACTAATGTTAATTTTTGAGCAAATATGATGAGCTTTGAAATTTAAAACGTTAGGTGCGGAAATACTGAATACTTGAATCAATGAAACATTCAACCATAACACAAGATGTACCCTAGGGAAAACCCTCAAAACAATGAGGATGAAAAACCCCATAAAATCTTCAAAGTATAATTATGATAGATAGTAGGGAATGTCTTTTACAAAATAGGAGACTGCTTTCGACACCCAGGTGCTAGATAAGAGAGAATACTGAGAAATGGAGAATAGATATCAACTGTATCTATTTTCCATGTGCCCATCACATTAATAACAAGCAAGAATAATATCTTGCACAACGAGAAGCACCTTGCCTTCAAGGGAGAAGAGAATCCGCTTCACATTGAATTCATCAATAATGTATAACATATTTATACATTCTTCACGTGCATCGGCTTCTATTTTTATCTTCTGACTTCATGATGAACTCACCCTCTATCTAGATGTATCAATCTTGCTTGAAGAATAGTGCCCCACTTCTCATGCAGTGCATTAACTCACTGAACTGAGTCTTAGGATGATCTTGCCCCTTAACTTAAAGCTTACCCACTTAGTAAGGTGGCTAACTTAAGTGCCATCATGCAGGTGTCGCAACTCAAGTGTCGTCTTTTAGTTTAACATAAGTTTCATCATGCAATAACACTTAGTTAACTATATCTTCTTTGTTACCACTTAATTAACTCTCTTTAACATAAGTGTCGTCTTTTAGTTTAACATAAGTGTTGTCATGCAATAACATTTAGTTAACTAGATCTTCTTTGTTATCACTTAGTTAACTCTCTTTAACCAAACTCATGTTGATTGATTTACTTGTAGTGACCACTGTGACTTCTTTAATTAACTGAGGAATACATTGTGGCTTTAACTGAAGCTTAATGATTCAAGTTCTCTTAGTCATCTCATGAACAATTCGAATTCTCTTTTTCTCTATGCATTTATCTTTATCTCTTATCTTTACTGCATGGTCAATATGTGTTAACTTTATTTATCTATCATATCAGATTATACCTGGAATATTTTGTCAAATGTTGTGATCATATTATATTACTCTCAGACCAAGTGCTCATATGCTAAAGTAATTCACTCTAGAGGTGGCTAGTCTCTAAAGGAGACTTTATAGCAATCATGACCATGGTTAGTAATACATCACACAACATTAATGCTTCAACATGCAAAGAATCTACCTCTATAACTGGAGGTTCACCCCATGGGTATCTACTATAACTGGAGTCCACATGAGAAGCTGACTTGACACACAAGGCCCGAGCCTTGTCCAACAAGAATTTACAACATCATCACTTTGATACATCAAAGAATTCACCTCAACACATGAGGAATAACCTTTTACAACTGAAGGATTAGTCAATCTTAAGTCCAACTCAAGAATCTACTCCAAGTTCCTGAGTCCAACTCAGGCTCCCTACCTCAACACATGAGGCCCAATCCCGGCTGCACAATTTTGGCTTGGAGAATGACTCATGATGCCATATATTTAACAACTAGTTGGTGCCAGAGTCCTAAATTATTGAGAAAATAACCATGTTGTTTGTCTGGAATTGGTGAGTACAAAAAAATATGAAAGAAAACTAGTTAGGTGTCACGTCCACTCTCATCGATCCAATGCAAGGAAGGGATAATGACACTAAAATCTAGGCTTTTACACAAAACTCAGCCCCATTCATCAAATTCACAGCAATAAAACAAATGTGTGCATATGCCATTCAATTTAACACAATAGAAGTAATATTCTACACACACATATAGCATGCAATTTCCAGCATAGGGATAGACATGCACCGATTTAAAAACATTTGCAGAAGTAAACACATAAAGAGAATACCTATCTTCATTGTGCAATTGTCCCAAGCAACTAGCTATGTCGCTGCAACGTTCCACCCAACCATAGGTCTCTGCCCAGCCTATATTCTTTTAGCACTCAGAGACCACCCCCGAGCTGGGCATGATATCTACAAGGAAAAGGGGGCTCTCAAGCTCAACACAACCAAAACAATGGATACCCATCTCAACCCCAACATTCTCTTACACACAACAAACTCAAAAACTAGGCATGGATACACATTTTCAACAATGGATTTACAAAATAGGGTGCATGGGTTTTCTCCAAATCGTGGCACACCCCAAAAACAAAATGTTAGATGGGAAATCAACTATGGGAGAGAAAATCTATTTCAGAAAATGTTTGTGGGCATTCAAGGGGCAGAAACCACCTCTATAAACCCACAAATCATGACTCTCTTCCTCCTAGCACTGTGCAACACAAAAATGAGTTCCCAGCTATGGAAAAATGAAGGAAAATGGTGGTAAACGTGAAGGACAACACCCTAGCTAGCTCATACTGCGTGAGGGAGCAAAGAACATGGGTGAAGAATGGTTTGGGGAGCAATTTCGTGGTTCCTTTCTTTCCCAAGAAGCCAAACACCAATTTCTATGAAGGGTGGCTTTCCCATACCTGAATTTGGATAGCCACACCTCTCCATTCCCAAGGCATTAACTACCTCAACCAACTCTTGGGAGGAATGAATGATTGGGCACAAAAGTCAACATGGGTAGTTGAGGGTTGATGGGTTCTCTCATTGACACTTTAGCTCCAGGGTTTGAATATTTCCCTCCCAATTCCTTGTAAACATCATGCCCCCATCTCTTGTTGCATTGCATAGCTAGTTGTGAGCATTTATATTAAAATGCATATTTACAATTGCCATGGCTTACTAGCACATGGGTAGCATAATATCAAATACTTTCTTCTTCAAGGTCGAACATTCACTAGCGGGGCCTTGGAATTGAGCTCCACGCTAGAAATCATACATAATATGCATACAATATTTACATTATAGCCCAAAATATCCTAAGGGTCAAAATGGGGGTACTACATCAGGATTACCCTGCTTACAGAGTTTTATAATTCTTTAACAACCTTGAGCATTCTCCCAGTGAATTCATAGTCTTATCTCGAGGGTGACACCTTGTTGAGAGATTTATGAGCAAGGAAACCTATGGTTGGGTGGAGTGTGCCTCACACATAGCCAATTGCTCAAGCTGTTAACTATTCAGATAAGTACTTGTGCTATGAATTAGTTTATTTATTTATATTATGTATGAATTTAATGGATGAAATGTTCTTTGAAGGATTTGAATTCTTTGTGTTAACTTAATTGTTTATGCAGAATAATGTGAGTTGTGTCAGTTATTATTTCTATTTATGATTTTAATAATTGAAATGATTCCTTAAGGATATTAATTACTACTAATGTTGAACATGTATTTTTGGTACATTGAACGTTATACTTGAATTCAACACTTCAATTCATAAATAATCTAAAGTATGAGTAAATGTGATGGATGTATATGAAAATTATTTTAAGGATTGTTGTTGTTAATATTACTAGTATTTAAAAGTAAAAGAAAATGTTTAATGGAATTATATTGTGGTAAAAGCATATTTCTTGTAGCGAGTCATTTAACTCCGTTTGATGAAATTATCCAAAATGGTCTAGGTTATAATTGTCGAATTGAAGGCATGGAAGGGCAGGTGTTTCCAACCCAAATTCTATGTCGTGGATGGTTTTAATAATTTTGGCTAGGTCCTAAAGTGTAGAAACATTAAGGATTGAAATGTCCTATTTTACCTTAGTTCTGCATGTTTTTACATGAAACCTATGTTTCTGTGATTAGTTTCTTGAATATATGAAAGGGAAATGGAATGTTTCATATTCTTGTTCTTTATAAGTCTAAGACGATTGTGAACCTAACATGGTTCCATTGTCCTTTGTTCCATCTTTGCATTTTGTGTTAATGTATTGGTATTTGAATATAATATGGAAGACTTATTAAAGGCCCGAGGCCTATATTAGCACGGACTTTGTTGTCTTTACTTAAGTGGTCTGGGCGTAATTGGGTTCTATGTATGAAGTTCTTGGAATTTTTTTGAGTTCCATAGTGGAAGTTGGCAGTAATCATGTTTAAATATAGGGCTGAAAGTTATAGAACAAAAGAATATTATAGTATTTCATGTTGGAACTGTACTTCAAGGATAAGAGTGATGCATTGACTGTGTGATGTGAACTGTTCATGTCTGAAAGGTTCATTTATCAAGTAGATTGTCTTTGAGATAATATTTAACTGTTATTCTCTTTTCCTTGCAAAGAATGTTGGATGTTTTTATGTGATCAGAAGCCTTATCTAGGTTGTTTGTGGAAGCTAGTTGGGTATGTGAGCCTTAAGTTTTAATGCTAAATCCTGAAGCCGAATGGTTGGTTTCCTAATGCAATTATAAAAGGATTAAGTTTTAGCTTCCAGATTGAGGGAAGGTGTCTGTATGATTTTTTTATTTCGTTCATTTTTCATGCATGAGCCTGTTTTCTTTAATGAATTAGGTTGATTTCCAAGTGGGCGGCTAGAAAATGTGTAACAACCCCAACATGTGATTTTACAACCCAATGCCTAATATCCAATCTCTCCCCAAAATATATGAAGTTTCATCTACTAATGCATATACTAATCCCTTTCAATATATGTCAAGTATATATATAAAATGCATTTTCTCAATATATATTTTAAAATGAAGAAACTTCAAATCTATATATACTAATCCGTTTCGATAAATGTACAAAATAATTCAATTGCAAAATCTAATATATATATATATATATATATATATATATATATATATATATATATATATATATATATAACCATTAATTTAAACCATTCATCTATTCTCATGATCCAATCCATGTACATATATGTATTAACCCATTTATCCCTTCCCATAATACAACCCATGTTCTCGTCCTTTGTTTATTTACATATATAATATGTAAATTATAACATTTAATTAAAGTATATCCAATTAACAATAACTACAAGCTATTTGACAAATTCTAATATATAATTAAAGTGTATAATTAACAACAACTACCAGCTATATAATATACAAATTATAATAAATAATTAAAGTATATATTTAACAACAACTGCAAGCTAGATTCCATATCCTGCACCAATCGTTTGACAGGTAGTTAAAGGGCCATCAGTTAAACACCAAGGATTTCAAAAAGGACACCAAAGCCATAATCATGGGAAGCAATGATAAGACACATCAAAATTAAAGGTGGCGACTAAGGTCGTCTTTCTCTAGAGGAAAATAACACAACTGCCAAGTTAGGATTCTCATAGGAGGTGTCACAGGGTAAAACATCCACTAAGATGAGTCTCACAAGGATGAAGGTGAAGTGTAATAGAGATGCTAAGTATGGAAACACTAACATCGGGAGTTGTCGATGGGATCCTCCCATATTGTGGAGGACTGACATACATGTTTAACTGATTAGCAAAGAAAAAACAAATCGCGGGTAGCAACAGAGTATCCCACTGAGGGTTAACATGAGAAACACTCATGTTACTCCGTAACAGTCTGCACTATGTTTACTAATAGTTCGATCGGAAGCAATTGAAAATGGACTCCCAAGAAATACTGGGTAGTCACGATCATGGTGTGAACCCTTAGCGCATCAATCCAATCCTTAAGGATCAATTGATTATGACTTAACAGTCATGAACAAACACTGCAGCTCAGACTCTAACCCTCGACACTCCCATAGCACGTATAGACCATTCGATTTCTATTGCAAAATATATAAATTCTAAACTCTAAAATGTGTTGTGGCCATTCACAACCTCGATAACTGTTAAAAGGGTTTTCGATAATTTCCACCATATTTGAAAACACACTAGAATCAAATTCTAAGTTGAGAAGCGATGGCTTGGTAATACGGGAATCAAGTTCTAAAATGATAAGCGATGGTTTGGCAGCACAGTAAGCCGTATCGATACATCATCGCAAAAAAATTATAAGGAAAAAAATACAGTCAAAACTTGGGATCATAGGCTAAGTCTACCATAGGACAAACAACTCTTAAGATTTCTCTCATATCAGGGGTGAGTCGATACATCTGTAAATCGTTTTGGGTATAAATATTCTAGTCACTAATCATAGATCAAAGCGATAATCGCCACGCTTTCCCCATATTCATTTGTTCTTAATTGAAAACAAAAAATATTCTTATACAGTAAAGGAAACTGTGACCCCATAACAATCCAAAAGTATGGATTTAAGCCGAGATTTAAACGCATAATGAGACTAGATTATAACTTTGGTTAATATGAGATGATAGCAATACAACATAACTAATATGATTTATGCGATGATAACAATACAACATAGTTCATGACAATAATTTCATAAAATATTTTTAAAAGATCCATAACCACTTTACAAGTTAATCCAATGGAAAACAAACATACATAGAAAGGTTTAGAAACACCTACTTGAAAACAATCATGGAAAAACACTTGGAGCTTCCCAGTTCCTCCCAATCGTAGAAGAGGACAACCACACTACTTGCCTAACTTCACCCCCGAGTTGGATCACCACCATAGACCAATGAACTTAGCTAAGCCAATCTGAATGCAGACTTTTCCCAAAAGTCTACAGTAGATTCAAAGGATGGACTTTCAAACAAAGAGAGGATACTCGATAGCTTGCCATCAACATAACAACAATTTCTCTCTATGCACCACCCAACATTCTATGTCTTCTCAGTGCACCATTATATAATTTTTGCCTAGGTCTTGTTCTATCTCAATCAAATCTCAAGCTGATATCTTGATCTGTATAATTGTGGATCTGTTCAGATTGTTGAGCTTTTGACTTGGATTTGATTGATACCAAATATCTTGCTTGCTATCCACTTGTTCATTGTCTCATGATGGTGTCCCCTCTTTCAACTGGTGGCTCCAAGTGTCTGTTTTTATTAATAATCAAATAATGTAATGTCCCCATTTTGACCCTATGGCATTAAAATCGTAAATAATGTAATATTGTTATAAAATCGTGGTGAGGAGCTCAAGGCCAAGGCCCCGCCATTGATTTATTGATGCATATGGTTTACGTGCTATCCATGCACAATGGACTTGCGAATATCATGTAAATATGCATTTTAATAAAATACCAACAACTAGCTATGCAATGCAACAAGATATGGGGGCATGATTTTACAAGGAATTGGGAGGGAAATATTCAAATCCTTTGAGCCAATCAAGTCAAACCAAGTGTCAATGAGAGAACCCATAAAACCCTCAACTACCCATGTTGACTTTTGTACCTAATCATTCATTTCTCCCAAGAGTTGGTTGAGGTAGTTAATACCTTGGAGAATGGGAGGTATGGTTGTCCAAATTCGAGTATGGGCAAGCCACCCTGCATGGAAAAATGTGTTTTTATCTTTGGGAAAGAAAAGAGCCATGAATTGCTCCCCAATTCATTACCCATTAACTAGTTTCTCTCCCTCATGAGTTTGGAGCCACCTGGGCGTTTTCCAGCCATGTTTTCCTGTGTTTTCCTTCATTCTCAGCTAGGAGAAGGGCGTTTTTGTGTTGTATACCAGTGGAGAAGAATGGGGAATCGAATTGGGGTCCCATAGAGACGTTTTTGGGCTGTTAAATGCTTAGATAGTTGGGGAGAAACTATTTTCCTCCTTGGGAATGTTTTTCCCCATCCCACAACTCGTTTTTGGTTGGAAACGATTTGGGGAAAACCCATGGCCATCCTGTTGGTAAATCCATTGTTTTGGCTTGAGCTTGAGCAAGCATCTAGGGTTCAAATGTAGCCTGATAAACCCAGCTATGGACTAGCTTGGCTTAGATGAAATGATTAATTGGCTATGTATGAGCTGAATGTTCTCTTTTCCTTGTAAGAATCATGCCCATCTCGGGGGTGGCAGTTGTGTTGAGAGATTGATGAACACAACTGGCCTATGGTTCGGTGGAACGTTGCAGCGACATAGCTAGTTGCTTGGGACAATTGCACAATGAAGATAAGTATTCTCTATGTGTATTTTACTTCTGCAATGCTTTAATTTGATGATCATTATTGATATGCTGAATACATACACAAGATGTGTGTGGATGATGTTCTTATTCCGCTGTGCATGTGCACACATTTATTTTATGGCTGTGAAGCTAATGAATGGGATGTGTTTATGTAAAATCCCGAAATATTGGCATCATGTTCCCTTCCTCGAATTGGGTCCGTGGGAGGGGACATTACATTTTGGTATCAGAGCTGCTGGTTGCAACATTTGGGCCTTCATGGGCTACCTATCACAGTTGCAGAGGTAAGTATGCTTCCTGCTCAGCACTTGATCATTAAGAAAAAATTCAATTTTCAAAATTTTCTAAGTGTTTTATGAGTTTCTGCCAAAGACTCTGTCGGCAAAAGATAAGCCAGAAAATGTTGAAACAGTTTGCGAGTTAAGTTGAGTTCCGGCGATGCGTTTCGCGAATTTTTTTCGAAGTTTTGGCGACAAGTCGGCAATTTTAAGTTTAAATGCTGCGACACGGGCGGCGATTTTAGGCTTAAAAGATGCGATGCGGGCGGCGATTTTAGGCTTAAAAGCTATGACGCGGGCGACGATTTTAGGCTTAAAACCTGCGATTTGGGCGACGATTTTAGGCTTAAATGCTGTGACGCAGGCGACGATTTTAGGCTTAAATGCTACGACGCAGGTGACGATTTTAGGCTTAAAAGTTGCGACACGGTCGACGATTTTATGCTTAAAAGTTGCGACGCGGTCGGCAATTCTAGGCTTAAAAGCCGCGACACGGTCTGTGAGTTTTAAGCTAAAAAGCCACGACACGGTCGGTGAGTTTTAGGCTTAAAATCTGTGACACGGTCGGCGAGTTTTAAGCTAAAAAGCCGCGACAGAGTCGGAGGAGAAATTGCGAAGTCCATCGAAACAGGGAATTTCAGTTGTTTTCCAGGGAGATTTTTCAGGTGCCAAAAGTTGAAAAATGCCATGGAACTTATGCGTCAGATTGCGCGAAATCGACCCCTGTCGTCAGCCCCCTTGACCCCCTTCATCCCCCGGAGACAGTCGTTGAAAGTGTGAAATGCATTCTCTATGATTGGAATGAGAAGCATGAATTGCATAGAAGGGGTTGTGGAATCTCAGTAAGAGTAATGGGTTGTAATACCCATTATGGAGGATGAAAGGGAAATTCCTCACCTTAAACTATTTCTGTTTATAGCATAAGAATTGCATATTTGGAAAATATCAAGAATGAATGATTACACGTATGTATATGTTGAATTGCTAATTCATGAGAAGATCATAGCTAATGATTGCTTGTATGCTTGGTAGGGAAGCCAAGAAAAGGATCAGCTATGATGTGGAGGAGGAACTCCATGTCATGAGGGGGAATTGGAAAGGGAGAATTTCTTAACTCCCCTCTTGCTATTGTATTATATTTCTCGAGTTGTATATACTGAAAATTATGGCATGAGGATGTTGGAAATGCAAGAGAGCAATGCATGTGAATTAGTGGGCATGATTAAAGAATCATTGCATAGTGCATGTGAATTGCTTAAGCATGAGCATGATGTTGCATATGGGTAAAGGTAGTGAAGTTACACATGCAATAGCCCATTAATGGTATTTCCTATGGTTGATGACAACTAATGTTGTAGGAATGATACCATAGAAGCATGATTGAAAATGAAAGAGATTAGATAAATGAAGTGAATATGCATTAGAGGGCAAATAAATAAAAATTGCACAATGCATGTGAAAATGTTTGTGCATGTATATGATATTGCATATTGATAAAATAGTGAGGGTTTACATATGCAATGAACCACTTAAGATGATTAATGTGGTTGCTAATAAATAGTTGTGTTTGCATTGGTTGTAGGACCAAGGACAACCAAGACATGGCTAAATATGTGGATGATGTTGTTGCATATGACCAACAACCTTATGAGGAAAGGATGGTGCAACAAATCTATGATCACGAGGTTGGAAAAAGGGTTGTGTAGCCTTGGTAAGAGGCCAACTGATCAGGTAACATCAAGTGATGTTAATAACAACCATGCAGGTAATGGTTATTTGTGCTTAATTGCATGAATGTTGAAAGAGGATTTGGTGAGATGCCTTCAACTATGTTTAAACTATGTTGATTTGGTTTGCATGTGGTATTGAGTGCCTGAATGTGAATCTTAACCTACCAAGTATGGTGAGGTGTGGGTAAGTGAAGGCAAGGATCCTTACACCCTATAGTTTCTTAGAAACCTCAATGTATTCATATGAAATTATATCATGCCATTTGTGTATGTTGGTTGTGAGTTTAACAACCAAAGCAAGTGATGACTTATGGTCCTGTTGTAGTGTATGCCATATGAGATATGCATGGTTAGGCCATAATATGTTGGAATGCATAGTATTCATGGATTAATGAAAGGTTGTATTGACGGGTTATGCATTGAGTAAATACACATTAAAAGACTATGTAAATGTTGTGAATGTGCAAGCATATGTGTGTGTGCACATTTTGAGATGCACTATGTGAATGCATGGGTGTGACATATATATGTTTCAATGCAGTTAGATAATAGATGAAATGGTGGACTATTGTTAATATTGAGACCATTTCATGAGCTGCTATGAATGCAGGAGAAAGACTGCATGAAGAAGGTAGACATGTGATGGGCTACCAGAGCACTCTGTTGGAAGGACAGAGTTGCATGGAATGTGAAGTAATGAGTATTTACAGTTTATTTAAATTGCATGGATAGTGTGATTGTGTCCTGCAATTTTATTGTGATAATGATGCATATATAGAAATGTATATATTTCATTGTATTTCAAATTTTAATAATTGATGGTGTTTGAATTATTGAGTGTTATAATTCTGAGATCACTTCAATGACTGTTGTGGCAATGAAATGATTATATGCATAGATACTCACAACATGTTTAGCTGATTGAAGTTCCAGTTTTCAGGTAGAAAAGTCTTGTGTATGGCAATGAGGATAAGTCCATAGTAAAGACCGGGATCTACCATGTGCATAAGCCAAAGGTTATGAGAAGGTTCTCATGGTTGTAACTTATGCATGAAACAAATCTGAAAATTGTCTGATTTAATTTTATGAGAATAATCTCATGGTTGCAAATCTAATTTCTGTAGGAAAACAGATTTGTAAATTTCAGATTTGAGGATTTGCTTATAATTGCTAATCACTGTTTGGCTTATTTGATAATTGTGTCAGGAGGACATGTTGTAGGTGGATGTTCATGTATGGTAGCAAGGGTGAAACCATAATGGACAGAGTGATACCACTTACGAGAGCCAAACAATATGAGGATAGCCTCATTGCTAAGCAAGTTAATTTCTGTAGTAGATAGAACTGCAGATTCATATTGAATTTAATTATTAATGACATTGATTGGTTATGGAACAATCACATTTGAAGTTTATTGTTAAATGTTGTTGATTTTTGGCTATTTGATAAGTGTGCCAGGATGACACATTGCAGGAAGACCATGTGTGATGGCCTGCAGAAGCCAAACTAGATGGGAAGGATCCCATGCTTTGGAAATGGGTTTCGGGTGAAACGCCATTGTAAATGTTGATAATGTCTCAACCGAACTGCATGTTGGTAAAGCATGTAAGTGAGACAGTAAAATTATGCCAAGAAGGCATGTGTGGGTTATGGAACATGAAAAGATTGGGGTGGAAAACCGAAGGATTGTTGATTCAGAGAAGGGATCTCCCATTATTCACAAATGAAGAAAAGATACATATGTGAAACGTATGAGTATTCTGTGACCCTAACTAAGGATATGCATGTCTCGTTATTAGATTTAATATGCAGAGCATGTTTTATTATTTCATTATTATTCCAGACTGCGTGAGTGTGACTAAGGCCTACATGGCTCACATCGGAAAGGGATGTATACCTTTCGGGTGATGGGTTATGTTAGGGTTGTCAATATTGACTACACCCTAAGGGAATGGACACATTCCTGGTGTTTCAATACTTAATAGTGAATGTTATGAAATATGATTACAATTTTAGAGCAGCAATACTGATGAGCCTGCTTATCCTTCTTGTGCTATCAGCTTACATAGATGCAATTTGGTGTTGCACGTCAAGAGGCAAAGTGAAGAAAGGGTGCTCAAGAGGACTGTATGGGTAGTGGTAACCTTTTTACGCTCACACTAAAGGACAATAGAAGAGATGGATAGGCCCAAGGAGCTGTGTAGCAGAAAAAGGGTATCATCCTTTTGTAGTGTGAGTGGGTATTGTGGGGCCATGCTAGCCTGCAGTCAAGTGAGTCACCTATGGAGTTCCCAGAGGGAACCATTTGTTTGCATAAGAGAAGGAGCCACGTAATCATATTATGTTGTTCTTATTGCCTGATAAACCTAGTCGGTGTACTGGCTTGGCAATGGTTGTTGTATGCCTGATAAACCCAGTCGATGTACTGGCTTGGCATTGGTTATGTGGATGTTGTGGTGAATGGTTGTTGTATGCCTGATAAACCCAGTTGGTGTACTGGCTTGGCATTGGTTATGTGGATGTTGTGGTGAATGGTTGTTGGATGCCTGATAAACCCAATCGGTGTACTGGCTTGGCATGTTGTTAAATTGGATGCCTGACAAACCCAGTCAATGTATTAGCTTGGCATTGTTTATTTGCATGTTGTGGAGGTATTGGTGAAGGGTGTTATTTCCTGACAAACCCAGTTGGAGAACTGGCTTGTAAATGGTCGTTGTATGCTTGATAAACCTAGTCGGCATACTGGATTAGCATACTGATTTTTGAAATGCTTGATAAACCCAGTCGACGTACTGGCTTAGCATACTGCTTTTTGAAATGCTTGATAAATCTAGTCGGAATACTGGCTTAGCATACTGACTTTTGAAATGCTTGATAAACCCAGTCGGCATATTGGCTTAGCATACTGATTTTAGGGATGCCTGATAAACCCAGTCATCGTACTGGATTGGAATTTCCTATTCGGATGATGTTATGGAGCAACATGTGTGCTGGCCAAGCATCCACCCCACAGGTGATCCAAGGCTTCTAAAGCAGAGAAGGAAACTTGTGGAGTAGCGAGGAAATGCACAATACAGATAAGTATTCATTTTCATTTATTTCTTGCTTGGAATAATGAATATTTTAGGTATAAGTTTTCTAATAGCTAAGATGATACACTATTGTTTCTTTGTTGGAAACCTTGGTCATTGCAGGAAGCAAGGACCCTGAAAGAACTATAAATTCTTGGTAAAACCAGAGAGTAACTGGTTGGAGCTATAAATTCTTGGTAAAACTAAAGAGTAACTGGTTGGGCGCTATAAAATTCTTGGTAAAGCCAGAGAGTAACTGGTTGGGCGCTATAAAATTATTGGTAAAGCCAAAGAGTAACGAGTTGGGCATTAACTACTTGAGGTAGTGAAGTACCCTGTGTGATGGCCCAACATTCATTATTGTATCCACGAGAAATCCAAGGCTTATAAAGCGAAGAAGGAGCCTGTGAAATAAAGTGAAGACATCCAATGCAGATAAGTATTTGGTTACCTTGCAACTTCTTGCTTATGAATATACTTGTGTATATGGTTTGGTTATGGTTTTCTCAAACTCTTGTTTAGAGACAAACCCTATGAAAATAAACTAAACATGTGAATTGATTCAATGTTTGAGTATAGGTATTGCTGGAAGCAAGGACTATGAGGGCATCATAGGGATGCATGTGGACATGTGACCATCCTAAAGAGCTCAGTACGAGCAGTGATGAAAGATGGTGCTAGGGGACATGTGTGGGTCCTAACAGCCAAAGGTTCTGTAGGAATAAATGGGGAAGAGATCCCTAGTTGAAAATCCTTAGATAGACCTTAGGCACTAAGTGTCATAGCCAAGAAAGGGCAAGTCAAGCATTCACATTGAAGTGAAAGAGGCTGAGCATAGAACCATAGTGGTAGTGTGGCTCCATATTGGAACAATACTAAGAGGGGGAAACTCTTAGTCTTCTCTTTCCTTTTGACTGATGCATCTTAGAAATGAAATATTGTTGAGTGCATATCATGGTTGAAAATAGATTATGCTTAAATTGCTTGAAATGAATTGTGAATGCTGAAATAGTTGTTTCCTTGTGAAAGGATGAACATGAGTGAGTTCATGTGTATGTTGGGAAAGCATGAAAAATGTGGAAGTCTCATGAGTGAAAAATGGACTCTGCATGTCAATTGGGAAAATAATTGACTAATTTTAATATTGTGTTATGCTTGTCCTAACAGGAATTGCCATGATGAATCTCACAGGTGAGAAATTGAAAGCCATTATTTGCAGTTGTTACTAGCCAAGTGTTGCTAGTGAGCAAAGTGTGGGCCAGTTGTGCACATTGATCATGGAAACAGACCAAAAGCTAATTGTTTTGGCTGAGAATCTTCCTCAAATAGTTGCTAGGACAACAAGGAAGATGGAATCTAGGAAATTCCAGACTTGTATATCAGATGGAAGGTGAATAAAAGGAAGGGATTGTTGTGGAGCAATGCCCACCTGTAGAGATGGAAGATCAAAGCCAACAATAGAAGCTTGTGGAAGCCAAAGGACTTGATCCTAAAGGTTCAAAGTAAAGAGATGAAATGCAGGGAATACCTGCCACCATTGTGTGAATTTTGGACATGTGTAAAATGGGTATTTATTCCTAAGTATTGGAACACCGAGGACAGTGTTATTCCAAGGGGGAGGGAAATGTAATGTCCCCATTTTGACCCTATGGCATTAAAATCATAAATAATGTAATATTGTTATAAAATCGTGGTGAGGAGCTCAACGCCAAGGCCCGACCATCGATTTATTGATGCATATGGTTTACGTGCTAGCCATGCACAATGGACTTGCGAATATCATGTAAATATGCATTTTAATAAAATACCCACAACTACCTATGCAATGCAGCAAGAGATGGGGGCATGATTTTACAAGGAATTGGAAGGGAAATATTCAAACCCTTGGAGCCAATCAAGTCAATCCAAGTGTCAATGAGACAACCCATAAAACCCTCAACTACCCATGTTGACTTTTGTACCCAATCATTCATTTCTCCCAAGAGTTGGTTGAGGTAGTTAATGCCTTGGGGAATGGGAGGTATGGCTGTCGAAATTCGAGTATGGGAAAGCCACCCTTCATGGAAAAACGTGTTTTGCTCTTTGGGCAAGAAAAGAGCCATGAATTTCTCCCTAAGTCATTACCCATCAACCAGTTTCTCTCCCTCACGAGTTTGGAGCCACCTTGGCGTTTTCCAGCCATGTTTTCCTTCATTCTCAGCTAGGAGAAGGGCGATTTTGTGTTGTATACTAGTGGGGAAGAAGGGGAATCGAATTAGGGTCCCATAGAGACCGTTTTGGGCTGTTAAATGCTTAGATAGTTGGGGAGAAACTGTTTTCCTCCCTGGGAATTTTTTTCCCCATCCCACAACTTATTTTTGGTTGGAAACGATTTGGGGAAAACCCATGGCCATCCTGTTGGTAAATCCATTATTTTGGCTTGAACTTGAGCAAGCTTCCACGGTTCAAATGTAGCCTGATAAACCCAGCTATGGACTGTCTTGGCTAAGATGAAACGATTAATTGGCTGTGTATGAGATGAATGTTCCCTTTTCCTTGTAAGAATCATGCCCAGCTCGGGGGTGGCAGTTGTGTTGAGAGATTGATGAACACAACTGGCCTATGGTTGGGTGGAATGTTGCAGCGACATAGCTAGTTGCTTGGGACAATTGCACAATGAAGATAAGTATTCTCTATGTGCATTTTACTTCTGCAATGTTTTAATTTGATGATCATTATTGATATGCTAAATACATACAAAAGATGTGTGTGGATGATGTTCTTATTCCGCTGTGCATGTTTAAATTTATTTGCATCTGCACACATTTATTTTATCGCTGTGAAGCTAATGAATGGGCTGTGTTTATGTAAAATCCCCAAAGATTGGCATCATGTTCCCTTCCTCGAATTGGGTCCGCGGGAGGGGACGTTACAAATAATATTTCTTATTCATAATATTCACCCACATGAGTGTGAGTATAGATTTTTATAACTCTTTTACAAAATAATAGTTTGGAGAATATTTCTCAAATAAAAACATTAAATCAAATAATTCAAAAGTCTTGGGGGTATTACATTTCTCCCCCCCTTATTTTTAACTCCATCCTCGGTGTTGTTTAATCAGAGTCTTCTTGCTCATTCTGGAACAGGGAAGGATATGATGCTCGCATACGATCCTCCATTTCCCATGTTGCTTCCTAAGGGCTGAAGTGCTTCCATTGCACGTTTTTTTAGCAAGGGCTCGGTTCTGCATCATAAGATCCTTCCAGTATAGGATACATAAAGGATTTGTTTGGAACTCACCCTTGGGTTCTACTTGAATCACACCCTAATCAATGATATGAGTAGCATCATGTATATATCTCTTCAATAACGAAACATGGAAAACATTATGAATTGTTATAGAAGGAGGAAGTGCACGCTGATAGGCTAACGACCCTATCTTGGCTAGCACTTCAAAGGGTCCACAATACTTGGGAGCTAACTTGGAACATATTCCCAAGCTTAAAGTACTTCTCTTTGTATTTACCTTTAAGTATACTTGATCCCCGACATTGAACTCTTTTGGAGTTCTCTTAAGATCTACATAACTTTTTTGTTGATCTTGAGCAACTTTTAAATGCTATTGTACTTGTTTAACATTTTGTTCCATCTCCTTCAACATATTAGGTCCTAGAAAAATTCTATCAATAGGGTTATCCCATGATACAGGAGTGTGGCATTTTTTACCATATAACACTTCAAATGGACTCATCTTAAGGGATGCTTGATAACCATTGTTATAAGAAAAATCAACTAAGTGTAAATAATCTTTCCATTTATTTGGCTTGTCCATCACATACATACATAACATATCTTCAAGAATTTGATTATCTCTTTCAGTTTTCCCATCTATCTGAGGATGGTAACCAATACTAAAACTTAATTGAGTGTCTAAACCTTTAAAAAAATATTTCCATAAGTTACCTATAAAATTTGCATCCCTGTCAGATATTACAACTCCAGGAATACCATGTAAATGAAAAATCTCTTTCATAAAGATATATGCTATATTTATTGCTTTAAAAGTAGACTTTAATTGTATAAAATGTGCAGCTTTACTCAATTTATCAACAATCACCATAATTGAATCATGTTGTTTAGTATTTCTAGGCAACCCTGTTATAAAATCCATGTTTATTACTTCCCATTTCCATTATGGAATGGGTAAAGGTTGAATTAAACCGGCTGGATGCTGATGTTCAATTTTAACTTGTTGACATTCAAGGCATTTAGATAAATAATTAGTAGTATCATTTTTCATATTAGGACAATAATAATATTTTCTTAGTATTGTTATCATTTTCTGATATCTCGGATGTCCGGAATATGATTTCTTATGTAATTAATTTAGGATTAAGTGTTTGACTTCTACATAGTTAGGTACATATAACCGATTTTTATATGTTAAAAATTCTTTTGATCCCATAGAAAAAAATGTGGATTCATTTCCGTTTAGATTTTCCTTCATTTTTTCCTTAAATTTTAGATATTCTTCATTGTTTTTAGGTGCATCCTTGATTATATCTTCTAGATCTATTTTATAACTATTAATGGCAGCTAAAGCATTTGGGATAGTGTTCCTACTCAAGGCATCCACCACTCTATTTTATTTTCCTTTTATATGTTTGATCTCAAAATCGTACTCGCTCAAGAAGACTAACCACCTTGCTCGGTGAACATTCAAATTTTGTTGATCAAACAAATACTTTAGACTTATGTTATTGGACATTAGGGTAAATTTTATTCCAATAAGATAGTGTCTCCACATTTTTAAAGCGTGAATTATTGCAGTCATTTCTAAGTCATGTGTTGCATAATTTCTTTCACATTCCTTGATTTTTCTTGATTCATAACTTATTATGTAATCATATTGTAATAATACTCCACCTAGTCTTTCTAAGCAAGCATCTATACATATGACAAAGTCTTTGTATGGATCCGCTATCCTTAGAATAGGTGTTGTCGTAAGTAAATGTTTAAGTTTTTCAAGACTTTCTTGGCATTTATTTGACCAAACAAATTTTGTTCCTTTCTTTTGTAATTAAGTTATTGGATAGGCAATCCTTGTAAAACCTTAATGAACCTACGATAGTAACCCGTGATCCTCATAAAGGATCTAACTCCAGTTACATCTTTAGGAACTGACCAATCTATGTTTGCCTTAATCTTATATTCCTTCTTTAGAGATTACATGTCCTAAGTAATGGATTTTATCTTGATAAAAGTCACATTTACTGAATTTTGCATATATTTTATGTTCCCTTAAAGTTTGTAAAACCATTTTAAAGTGTTCTTCATGTTATTGTTTGTTTTTAGAGTAGATTAATATATCATCAATAAACACAATCACAAATTTCTCTAAATATTTATGAAGGACACTATTCATTAGGCACATGAACGTGGCCAGAGCATTAGTTAACCCGAATGGTACAATCATAAATTCATAATGCCCGTATCATGTTCGAAATGTCGTCTTGTAAATATCTTTGTCTTTAATTCTTATTTGGTGATAACCATACCTTAAATCAAATTTTGAGAATAACGCAACTCCCTGTACTTGATCAAACATATAATCTATACGTGGTAGTGGGTATTTTTTTGTAATAGTCATTTTGTTAATTTATCTATAATATATGCAGAGTCTTAAGGTACCATATTTATTTTTAACAAAAAGTATCGGTGCTCCCCACAGGGACACACAGTCTTATGTACTTTTTATCTAGCAGTTCTTGTAATTGCATTTTTAGTTCTACAAATTCTAGTGTGTTAATTTAATATGGGGATTTAGAAGCATGTACTGCTCCGGGTACCAATTCAATAGTAAAATCAATCTCCCTCCTTGGAGGTAATCCAAGTATTTCCTCTGGAAAGACATCTTTAAATTATTGCAAAATGGGATAGTCTTCTAATAAAGGTTTGACTTTTTCATCAACATTTTTAGTTATATGAACAACAAACATTTGACATCCATTTCTAGCACATTCTTTTAACTGTAAAACATATATTTTTTGAGTAAATACCTTCTTAGGAATACCTTTAACAAGCCTACTATTACTTTGTTCATCAGTGCAAGTAAAAGTCTTTTCAAAACGGTTTAATATCACTTTGTGTTTTTCTAACCAATCCATACGAATCAACATGTCATATGAACCCAAAGACAAAATGTTCAAATATGCTTTTGTAACTAAATCATTCAGGAAAAAATCACAATTATGAATAAAACTAGTTAATTTCCTTTTTGTCCTTGTAGATAACTATACTATCCATGACTCTTCAAACTTGTGCCTTTTCATCTTACACATCTCTACTAATTTAGGAGATATATAACTCAAAGTAGAAACTGAATCAATCAAAATAGAGATGGGTTTATAAAAAATATTACCTTCAACTTCTATCATAGAAGGTTGATAGTCTGCTTGATGGTTATCCAATGTTGCACTTATCTTTGGAATATTTCGAGCAAATTCTCCAACTATGGCAACTTATTTCACCATGTGAATGCTTCGACCATCCCTTTTATGAGGAAAATCTCAATAGAAGTGACTTTACCCACAACTCCAACACTTCAAGGGCTCTCTGTTTACTTCTTCATTTTTCTTATTAACGAAATTATCTTTAAACTCATATATGATTGGTTGTCTTTTATCTTTAAAAGCGTTCTTTTGGTAACTATTGTGTTTATTAAAGGGTTTAAACTCTATTCTTTTAAAATCATACCCTTCTCTTTTCTTAAAATGCTTTCGGTTTTCATGTTTGTTCTTAGTTTGTTCATAGGCCAATTTAGCTTTTCTCATTGCTTCATAAATTGTTTTCGGGTTATCAAATTCTAGTCTATCTTTATAAAAACTTGGCAAACAACTTAAGAATCTTTGTATTTTCAACTTTTCTTCAGTAAGGTAGGATGCATACGTTATTAATGATAGAAACCTGGTATAGAAGTCGTGCATTGACATCTGACCCAATATTAATTCATAAAATTCTTTTGCTTTCCCTTCATAATAATATTCTGACATATATTCTTTCTTATACCATTTCCATCTTACCTTCCATTCATTAATACCTTTATCCTTATTTAAATATTTCCACCAGATCTCAGCTTTTCCAACTAGATTAAATATGGTCATTTTTATTTTCATTGGTTTAGAATAATTATACATTGTAAAATATTTTTTCATTCTTGATAACCAAGCCTCAAATTCTTCTCCATTTTTTTAACTTCACCGTAAAAAATGGGAGGTTTAATTTTCTTAATTTCACCAGTTATTGCATCCTTATACCTTTTCTTCGTTCCTCGTTTACATTCAGTGCCACTACTAGAGTCGTTCGACTCACTGTCAACAGAGCTATTACTAGAGGAAAAAGGTTCAGAAGAGAAATCAATTCTTTAACATTTCTTTTTATTATATGATTGATTCATGTCCTTATATATCTCAGTTAATTTAAATAAAAGAGCTTCATTGAAATCTTCTTGAGTTCTCATTACTCATTCATGTTCAGTTTTAAAGGTTTGGAGTTCTACTTGTAAACTCCTTACTTTTTGTAAAATTTCATCTTGACTATTGTTACTATTATGATCTTGTTCTTCCTCATTTAGTTCTACCCAGATAGGTGGGGTAGGGGGTCGTCCTTAAACTATTTTCTTGCAGTTTTAATAAAACAACTTTCTTCTATACAAATAAGAAGAAACAAAATAACACACATAGTCAGCTTTCTCAGACAATAAATGGACTCCATGAGGTTGAGTGTTTTTACCTTCACTCTAATACCACACTGTAACAAACCCAACATAGTAAATATTGGAACATGTAAAAACTTTTACAATATTTGCAGGAGTTAGAATTTATGTGATTTTACAACGCAATGCCTAATCTCCAAATTCTCCCCAAAATAAAGAATATATATAATTACAATATTTTTCGAGAGTACTAAAATTCATTTCTAGTTACACAAGTAAAAATAACCGAAATCAATTATCAATACCTACATACCCCAATTCTTCCAACATGTTAAATCTGTATAACTTTCCATCTCACAACTTATATAAGAACAATGATGTACCAAAATATATGAAGTGTCATCTACTAATGAATATACTAAGCTCTTTCAATATGGGTCAAGTATCTCTCTCTCTCTCTCTGTGTGTGTGTGTATATATATATATATATATATATATATAATGCATTTTCTAATATATATTTAAAAACAAAGATACTTCATATATATATATATATACTAAGCCATTTCGATAAATGTACAAAATAATTCAATTGCAAAATCTAGCGCACACACACACACACACATATATTAAACCATTAATTTAAACCATTCATCTATTCTCTTGATCCAATTCATGTACATATATGTATTAACCCATTTATCTCTTCTCATAATACAACCCATTTTCTCGTCCTTTGTTTATTTACATATATAATATGTAAATTCTAAAATTTAATTAAAGTATATCCAAATAACAATAACTACAAGCTATTTTACAAATTCTAATATATAATTAAAGTGTATAATTAGCAAAAACTATCATCTATATAATATAGAAATCCTAATATATAATTAAAGTATATATTTAACAACAACTACAAGCTAGATTCCACATCCCACACCAATTGTTTGACAGGTAGGTAGAGGGGCATCAGTTAGACACTAGGGATTTCACCAAATCCATAATCATGGGAAGTAACGATTATAAACAATGAAATTAAAGGTGCCGGTGACTGAGGTCATCTTGCTCTAGAGGAAAATAACACTACTGCTAGGTTGGAATTCTCCTAGGTGGTGTCACAGGGTAAAACATCCACTGAGACGAGTCTCACGAGGATGAAGGTGAAGTGCAGTAGATATACTAAGGGTGGAAACATTAACGTCGGGAGTTTTCAACAGGATCCACCCATACTGTGGAGGATCAGCATACGGGTTTAACTGATTATCAAAGCAAAAAAAATTCACGGTAGCAACATAGTATTCCACTGGGGGTTAACATGAGAAACACTCATGCTGCTCCGTAATAGTCTGCACTTTTTTTACTAACATTTCGATAGGAAGCAGTTCAGTGGACTCCCAAGAAAGACGGGGTATTCACGATCATGGTGTGAACCGTTAGCGCCTCGATCCAATCCTTAAGTATCAACTGATTACAGCTTAAAATTCATGAACAAACACTACAGCTCAGACTCTAAACCTCGACACTCCCATAACGCATATAGACCATTTGATTTCTATTGAAAATATATTATTCTAAACTTTGAAATGTGTCGTGTCCATTCACAGCCTCGACAACTGTTAGAAGCTTTTTCTATAGTTTCCAACAAGATTTGAAAGCACGATAATCAAACTCTAAGTTGAGAAACGATGGTTTGGTAATTCAAGAATCAATATCTAAAATGAGAAGTGATAGTTTGGCAGCATGGTAAGCCATATCGGTACATCACCTCAAAAAAATTATAAGGAAAAAAATACAGTCAACACTTGGGTTCGAAGGCTAAGTCTACCACGGGAAAAATGACTCTTAATATTTATCTCATATCAGGAGTGAGTTGATACATCCGTAAATCATTTTGGTATAAATATTCCATTCACTAATCACAGAGAAAAGGGATAATCGTCACGTTTTCCCCATATTCATTTGTTCTTAATTAAAAACAGAAAATTTTCTTATACAATAAAGGAAACTGCGACCCCATAACAATCCAAAAGTTTGGATTTAAGTCCAGATTTAAATACATAATGAGACTAGATTATAACTTTAGTTAATATGAGATGATAGCGATACAACATAACTAATTTGATTTATGCAATGATAACAATGCAACATAGTTCATGACAATAATTTCATAAAATATTTTTAAAATATCCATAACTAGTTTACAAGTTAATCCAATGGTAAACAAACAACCATAGAAAGGCTTAGAAACACCTGCTTGAAAACAATAATGGAAAAACACTTGGAGCTTCCCAATTCCTCCCAACCTTAGGAGATTAAAGCCACACTACTTTCCCAACTTCACCCCGAGTTAGATCACCACCATAGACCAGTAAACTTAGCTAAGCCAATCTGAATGCATAATTTTCCCAAAATTCTAGCAGATTCGAAGGATGGACTCTCAAATAGAGAGAGAGTACTCAAAAAATTTCCCTCAACATAACAACAATTTCTCTCTATGCACCACCCAACGTCTTGTGTCTTCTCACTACACCATTATATAATTTTTTCCCAGGTCTTGTGCCATCTCAACCAAATATCAAGTTGATATCTTGATCCCTATAATTGTGGATAAGGTCGGATTCCTGAGATTTTGACTTGGATTTGATTGATACCAAATATATTTCTTGCTATCCACTTGTTCATTGTATCATGGTGGTGTCCCCTCTTTCAACTGGTGGCTCAAAGTGTCTATTTTTATTAATAATAAAATAATATTTCTTGTTCATAATATTTACCCACATGAGTGTGAGTATAGCTTTTTATAACTCTTTTAGAAAATAATTGTTTGGAGAATATTTCTCAAATAAATACATTAAATCAAATAATTCAAAAGCCTTGGGTTTATTACAAAATTCCTTCCATATTTATATAAAAATTTAAGAGCACTAGTAAATGCTATCACCTTGCATGTGAATATTGTTGGGTGTGTGTTAGGGTCGTAAAGGAGTACATTACAAAATGGCATCATAGCAATATGTGTAACGAGGTACATTACAAAATGGTATCAGAGCTAAGGTTAAAACTCTTGAACCTCATGGGTTGAGAAGTTAAGTCGGGCATTGGATTTCCTCCTTGTATGGAGATGATAAATTCAAATCATGGAATGAATCTAGTTTTCCATCTGCTTGCATTTTTGTGTACTAGATGTGGAGTGGTTTGGGAACTTCATTGTACATGAGATTTTGCTTATAATTTTATGTTTTTTTCTATATTCTTGTCAATTGGTCAAGAATATACCTTTTGAGCTTCCTTGGTTGTTGAAAGGAAGTATGCATATCAGAGATCAAATAGGTGCTTGGCTTCTCACATGAATATTACACACATTCTCCTATTCATATATTTTATATGAAATTTCTGATTATTCATGTCAATAGTGTGGCAATGCAGGATTGTGCATGCAACTGTTTAACAAAACTTATGTGCAATTTGCCTAACTGTTTGTTTGAATTCCTCCTAGAGAGAAAAAAATTTGGAGTTAAATTTTGTTGCAAGAAAATTGAATTCTCACGTGAGAATTCGTTGACCTTATTGACATTGGTCAATGATAACAGTAATTTGTGAAGGGATGTGTCTACACAAACTTAACTATCTTGCTAAAGATTGGTGAGATCTTACGTTAGAAATGAAGTAATTAACACAAGTTATTTCGAAATCTAAATTCATTCATCATTTAAGATAAGCAACTTTCAGATTTACAGCCATTTAACGGTTTAAATCACACAACATAAGCAATGTCTAAACATCATAATGGCAGAAACTTGAATTACTTCATATTGAAACAAGGAAGAAGTACAACTTTACCAATAAGCTTGTTGTGAACCCTTCCTCCATTGTCATGAGCTTCCCTTCTTTCACCCTTGTTCTTGAAGACTTGAAGCTCTTCTTCCTCCTCCAGAATCTCCTCAGCATGCCTTTGATTTTTTTATCACCCTTTAACATGCCTCCCATGCCATTCTTATATAGCATTGGGAAAGGAGCCTTATGTTTTTCTAGTGAATGTGGGGTTAGTCACTTTTCTCAATTTTAATTATTTTCCAGTGAAAACCCACTTCTGAATAGTTTTTAGGCCTTTTTGCACCATTTAGAATTATTTAATCACAATTAATGCATCTTAATGCATGTCTTAGAGAGGATTTGTCTCTGGATGAAACTGTGTTATGACTTCCCGCTGCAAGTGCATGGCAAAAATATGCATCTTCCTTCACATGAAGAGGGTGCTATTTTGATTGTTAACAGTCAATGTCTTCAATTTAAATTATGCAAATAAATTTTGTAGAGTTAAAATCGTTTTACAAACAAATTGAATTTTAAGGGGTGAAAAGGCTACCCAATTGGGAAATGTTTTCATGCTTGGTTTTTGAAAAGCAATTTTGTTTTCCGAGGGTGTAATTGTTGTGTTTCTGTGGACATCATGTTTGAGGTCTAGTTTAGGCAAGTGAGTGGAATTATCAGAAGATAAATAATTGACCTTGGTAGGAAAACCTTTGATGTTCAAATTATGCATGTAAATTAATCTTATTATGGTGGAATTGCAATTCCATAGTGTATTTGTGTTTAATGAAAATATTGTTGGGAACTAAATCTATCATAGGTAAGATTGCTGCCTCTTATTGGGCAATTTGCTAGTGTAAAAATTATGTGTAAACTAAGTTTCTAAAAGAAAAAATTACCTCTTTGAAGGCAGATAAAACCGAGTTGGATGAACTTGGATGGCCAATCTAATGATACCCTGAAAGGGTTTATGCCATGGAAATATGTAGGCTGTAGTTGTTATGTTGATGCAAATATTGTCGAGTTTAAAATAACCGCATGAGATGAATATTAGGATATAAGGTCTATTTATAAATGGTATCCATTCTATTGGTTGAGGACCATGCTAGATGTCCAGGTAAAAGCAACTTTCTGGAATATCCATTTTTCTAAGGGGCCTTAGCTAAAAAGTTTTCATCAACACTATTTTATACAATAAGATGTAGGTGTTCGAAGTGCATGTGTTGTCTGGTGCTTGGAATTATGTCTCTTGTCAGAATTTGTGTTTAGTTAGAACAATCCTTCTGTACCTTTGGAATCTCAAACCGAGTTCTTGTTTTCCAAGTGCGGATTGACAAATGTTTAGTTCTTTTGTGGAGAAGCAAGCATAGTATTAAGTGTTGGCATTGTTCTTAACTCCAAGTTTTTGTTTGGAAAGTCTCATCTAAAATAAAAATCACGTCGAGATCATATAATAGTATGGATTGTTGTAACCTTTTCTGAATTAACAACCATTACAATCACTAGTAGAAGGCTGTATTGGAAAACTAGCTAGTTTCTTCATATAGACTTTAGTTCCAGAATCAAACTATGAAGGGAATGCAATTATATTAAGAAAACAATGAAATATTGTTATTTGATGGCAACTAGGTGCAATTGTTAAATTTTGTCAATGCAAATAGTAAAGTACAAAGATCCAGGAACATCATGAAGTGCTTGAATTTAGTTGAATTTTTTCCCCATTGAATTTTGCACTCATATGTTTTAGTGCAGGTATGAATGATTTGGTTCTTGATCATAGTGTTTTCCCTAAGGAAAATATTTAGGAACGCAATCAGGTAATTGGCCAATTGTCGAGAAGTAGGTTGGGGAAAAGAAGGGTGTTTTCAATTTCATGATAATATATTGAGATAAATGTACATAAGTATTGATATGGTTTTATTTGAATTGTAAATTACCTAGTGACACTAGTACATGTGACCATTTTTTCCATGCAACTTCGTTGCTATTGCAACACATGTTCGTCTCTATAGCAACGAAACGGACAACCAATTTTCGTGGCACTAATTTCGTGTCTACAATGACACTTAAAAACTGTCATCGCTATAGCCATAGGATATGGATGACATGTGTTAGCTGCAGAGACAGTTTCAAAAGACTCAAACCTGTCTTTATAGCGACGAACAAGCGTCGCTATTGCGATGAACATCATAACAAATAGGTGTCGTTATAGCGATGGCTAGTCTAACAAGATGGGGTCTCTAGAGCGACGCTTGTCTATCGCTATAGCCATGAGGATACTTTTTTTTTTCGTTGTGTTGCTAAGGAAGGGTTGCTATAGCGATGCACAACCTAGAAAATTGCGACGAATTTGCTATACTAGCGATGAAATTCACTATGATTTCTCCGTCGCTAATATAGCAAATTCATCGCAATGAGCTAGGCTGTGTGTCACTATAGAGACGACCATGTTTATATTTAATTTTTTTTTTTAAAATGAAGCCTTCCAGATCTAGGCCATGACACCATCAAGTAAATCCCAAATCCAATCCTCCAAGCTCCTTAGGTCACCAAGTGAAGGTGGAAAACTTTCCAACAATTTGCTTCTAATATGCAGAAGTTTCAAATTACTTAGCCCTCCAATATCACTTGGGAATACTCGTAAGCTTGTATCCACCACGTGTATTTCTCGCAAGAACTGTTGATATGCGACTAGAGCAGGCAATACTTCAATTTTCTTACAACCTGACAGATCTAAGTATTCAAGTGTGCTAATATTTTCAAGTGCTTCACTTGAAATGACCAATTTTTCGCATAATCTCAAACAGAGATATTTAAGTTGTGTTAATTCCCGAAGGACCTTGGCAGCATCTCCAAACTAGAACACCCTGTAAAGTCAATATGTTGGAAGTTCTTTAAAGTCCCAAAGGAATTTGGCAGCAAATTTATTTCTGAACACTTATTTAACTCCAAGTGTTTCAAGGATTGAAGATGACAGAACTCATCTCGTAAAGTTTTCAGATCAACATGGGAATATCCATAATTCCGGTGGAAGATAAATTTTTCAAGATGCTTCAGCTTCCATATGGACTTCAGAATCTTTAAAAGGCGGGCATTTATATCCGACTCCCTTAGCTGCAGAGGTTCCTGCAATGTTCACATTTACGAAATGGGTTGACACCATGGATGTCAACATTAATGAATTGTAGTATTTTTACATAGGATATTCAAGAGTGATTTTCACAAGGGAACAAAAATTACCATATACCTGAACATTCCCCTCAAAAGTGACTACTAATATCATTCTGAATCTTTCAAAAGAGTTTATGACTGTTCTTATAATAAAGAATCCATATTCCCTTCTATGCCAGAGTTAGACTTCGAATTTCCTTGGGGTTACTTTTATGGAGTTTGCTAGGGTCATTTGATTATGTGTGGGGTAGGCGTGGTTCTATTCTTGAACCTGAATCATTTCATCCAAGTCCATTACACTCCAAGAAGAGGCACAAACAATAAAGATGAATTTATTACTCTTTATACTTTGTTGGAGGTTGCTACAAAAAAAGGCATCTTAAAGCTTCAAATCCTGGGAGACTCCAAAGCGACGGACATATATATTTAAAAATAAAATAAAATAAATGAATTGACATGCAAAACCTTGCAATCTCCTTAAAACAAGGTCAAATGAAACTGAACTTATGGAAATTTGAGTCGTGGCACTATATTTCTAGGTTAGCAATAATCAATATTTCTAGCACTTTGATGCACAACAGCATGTTTTAGAGATGCAACAAGCAAAATTTTTTGGACAACTATTACCTCTTCACATGTGAGTGTAATAATTGTGTAAGAACACATGCACACACCTTGGACTAGGATGTGATTCATTATTCATCTCATGGTAGGTGGATCACTCAATGTGCCTTGACGTTTTACAATTCTGTTGTTGGAATTCAACTCAAGAATATGTGGCAATATGGTCACATGTTTACTGTATATTTTATTTTTAAGTTTTGGTCTTCCAATCATGTACTAGAGTGTTTTCTCTTTTACTTACAAAATAATATGAGGCATGCAGTCTGTATTTAGTACTTAAGACTTGCAATGAGTAACTTCCACAGGATGTGAAGTGAATTTCTTCTTTTTTATTTTGACAAGTTAAAAATCTGTACCCTATGTACTAGCAAAAATAAGATTACTCTTGTGGCTTCCATGTAGAGATTTAGCAATAGTGTGACTGATAAACCTAAATTTGAATTACTGAACTAAACAATTTATATAGGAGTGAAGCTGACATTCATTTTTTTGGACACAGGGCAAGGTAGATTACCAGTAATATTAATAATACATTTCTAGCTTTGATATCCTTGTTCCAAACATTGCAGAAATGCATGTATTTAAGCCATTCAGTATTTGCTACATGAGATGCTTGACATCATCAGGACATAGTGGACCCTTGTAAATCCAGAATAGAACCTCTATCGGTGAATTGTGACACAATGTAAAGGTCAGTTCTATCCTTTTTGTCTTCAGGGCTATTCAGAAAAACATCTATCAAGGGGAGTTTGTTAGGGTGAGATAGACGACGCATAATGAAAAATTCCCAGAGGACACTCTTCAAGATAGAGTCAGATTGCATCACATCTTTCACCATCTTCACAGCAATGAACTCCTCAGTTTGTTGTCCTGGGATTTACACACTTGACCCTATGTGCCACCTCCCAGATAGTTGAGTATCTTATATTTATTTGCTTCCTACTCGCCACAACATTCCCTCAACTTCATAATGGCCTTTCTTAGAGTCTACTTCTAGAAATTTCAATGGCCCTGCACTGATTAAAAAAAGATTGCATTTCCAGGGCAATTACCACCTACTCCTGAGTAGCACTCAGCTCGAAAACCTCTGCCTTGAGGTTCCCCTTATTGTCTAAGATAAGATTCTCAGGCTTGAGGTCTCTTTGGTAAATTCCCTTGCTGTGACAGAAGTCTACAACACTGACTAGTTGCTACAAATATATACTCAATGTATGCTCCAGTTCAGTCCATTTTGTATAGTGAGCTAACTTTGTTTTTTCAAAAAGGGTTCCTCCATTGACATACTCCATCACAATTTTTTTTGTTTTTTGTTATCCATGACTTTGTAGAGTTGCACGATGTTTGGATACTTCAGTGCTCTCATAATCGAGAGTTTGCCCAGTCTATAACTTGCCCAACATAAGCATTGAAGAGGCATTGTGGGCTTCATGTTGTGGGCCATATAGGGAAATATTTTACTATATATTATTAAATACCATGAGGGCATATAAAATTTCTTTACACATTAACAAACGCAAAAGGATATGTGAGGGATGGAATCAAATGTTGACTTGATACCCACTACAGGTTCTTCTACAATCATTGTTTTACAAAAATCCTTCAACTGTGTAAATGAGCCATCATCACCTAGGACCATTTTGTTTTTTAATCGAAAACCATGAATTGGGTCTTGCTTGAATTTTGTGATAGTGCATAATGATGATCCTAACATGATCACCAAAAATAATCCCAACCCATTTTGGAATTTGGTAGAAAAATGGTAGTTATCAAATTGCCTATAGCATAACTACCAAAATTCGCTACTCTAGTAACTTGATAGTGTTACAAATTCTTGTAGATGGACTCTGGAGATAGCTTGTTGCTTTAGATGATTTGGGAAGAAAGGGTCCAAAGCTATGCAATTTCACTAAATGGAGTAGTTACAAAGTTACAAAAAGGTATGCCAATATGTATTTATGCATGAGAAAGATATTAATGAGATGGTGAACCTTGAGATAATTCAAGCTTGTGTTTAAGATGTTTGACCATAGTTCAACCTTCCATGAAGAAGAACTTCATGGCCTATGAATTTCTCAAATATCTGCATGTAATAGGCGAGGACATTCAATGCCCAAATCCAATTATTAAAATTATCAAAGGAGATCAATGAGTCATTCAAACAGTCTCCAAAAGCAAGGATCAGACCCTTCTAGGGATGGTACTTAATGTGCATGCTTTTTATGCTGCTACTAAAATTACCTTCATGAAGAACACACAGTCACGTACTTCACATGCATGAGGAAATGCAAGGTCTTGAGTGTGGGGGAGCTGGAGAAACCTCCTTCATTTCAACATTTTCAATAGCATCCTCTTGAATCTTCGAAGTAGCAATACGACAAAATTCAACTCATCTAATCTGTTCAACATGGTCAATATGCAAGGTTAGATCTTAGTTTGCAATATTTAATGATTAGCATATGTCTCCAATAATTTTTAACATTATCATGCAACATTCTTAGAGCTCAAGAGCATCATATCTTGCATCATAAGGGATTCCAAAATGTTTGCAGTTCTGATAATCCTTTGATGTGACCAAAATGCATATTAATTACTAGAATTCCTGTAGCTTTCAATTTGCAAAAATATGGTAACACTTTGATGATATGCATAGTCATGGCCATTGGGGATTAATTACATCATATAGGTTTTGTTTATAATGATGTTGATGTGTTTCCATGTTCATCAAATTGCCTCAACTCTCAACACATATAGCCAAAATACTTGGTTAAAATCATAGTTACAGGATTTTCAGTAATTGATTTCCTGTAGTATCCTATGCTATTCAAACGACCATAATATTTTCAACTTTCCTAAGGTCTTCATCTCAAACAGATCATTGACATGTGCACTCAAATCTAGTTTACAAGGATCAACTTTATAAATTTGTTTGTATTTGTTTCGCTGTCATGATTGTGGTTCAAATCAAAACTCTCACCATGGCTAGTAGCTATAGGAATTTCCCATCTTTGTAGTATCAAATTTTGTCAGACATCTCCAATAACATATTCATCACGTTCAACATACATGCATCATATCAAAGGAAACCAAGTTGGGATGTAAAGTAAGGGCACAGTCTGAAATTGATTAAGGCCAACCTGTGACTCTATTTCAACATTTTTAATAACCATAGCTACAACAATTAAATGATCCTTGTGCTAGTGGTGGAAGTCTTGTCTTTTGGTAAAGTGCAATAAGTAAATATTTGATATTATGGGATGAACATAATATCATCCTTGAATTTAGATTATAGTAGAAAAACCTACAGAATTTCAAGGTCTTTATTTGAATAAATTGATTTCTTCACTGCCACTAGAAACTTTCATCCTTACAGTCTTAGTTTCGTAGTTGATATTCAACAAGAATTTTCGAGTACCTCTAGCCCGAGTTTCTTCAACTAGAAACAACTCAATCTCTTATAGTAGCATGTTGGACTATTGTTCCAATAAGAGACCAAAATTCTTTAGCGAGCAACCTGTAGCAGCAGAAGTTAATCGAGATGTTAAACATATCCGAGCAGTCAAATTTCAATATTCATTTTCACATCATCTTGACAACAAAGTAGGGTTTTAGATTCAAGTAGCTAGCTGTGTTATATATTTCTCCTCAATTTACATTGCAACATTATGTATCAGCAACTTTGGGGTTAACCATTAGAGAATATTAGGCATCTTGTCAAAAGTGACTTTGATACACGTGTCCATAGAAAATACAGAGTTTCTTATGACAACCCATATAGGAATCAAATATAGGGGCCAACAAGACCTAATTTTTATCATAAAATTTTTTCATTCAACAAGTTTGACTAGGGAAAAGCTGAAGGTTCTTTCAATAATGCCTTCACATGTTGACATAGGAAAAACAATAGATTATTTGTACAACTTGGAAAACTAGATACTACCAATGCTTAACCTGCCTTGTGCTTGTTTTCCATTAAATACCAGACCTTGATGGAGGATGGACCATCTGAATACAATAAAACCTGGAAATTAACCTGCAGTCTGAAACAACTTGAATTTATTCTCCCTTCTGAATACAACAATAAAATCTCACGCTGGTGGCTGAAGAGGCTTGTGCAATTCAAGTACTTAAATTTTGGCTTGGTGGGTTTGGGGTCAATTTAGGACATGTTGCAGGGACTTCTTGGGTTGGGAAGTAGGTTAGATTATGTAGCCATTATGGGCTATAACTTGTTTCTTCTGTTTGCACAACTTGCAAAAATATAGGAGTGATATCGTGCTTCTTGGACACTTATCCAGTCTCTCCCCAATTGTATCACTCGTATGGATAGTTGGAGTACAAATGTCTCTTATTAACATATTTTCCCAATAGATGGATATTTTTTCTAGATGCTTATCACTGGAAAAAAAAACTCCTTCCTAGGTTTCCTGAGTGGTTAACATTGCTTCACCTATTTCTCAAGGATGGAGGCTTGAATAAATATGTTTAAATTTGAATTTCATCTTGCAAAGGCATGCCCTATACATCCCCATTTTCTTGTTTGATGTTGCTTTCGCACCTTGGTGAAAGTAAATTATAAATTTTTATTGGTTATTGCCAACTTTGTTTGAGGAGATCTTCCTCTTGAATTAGGGCTCTCCACTAAGAGACTTGGAGTTTGTATTTTTCCTTAATTAGGGTTTTTGGCTATTTTGACCTAGTATCGGGCTATGCAACATGATGTGACCATATAGGCCTTTGTGTCCTTGTCAAATGTGTCGGACATGTGACACTTCTTGACACGTGTCAAACATAGGTTTCACCATGTCTTGAATGTTGGGACACATTCACGGGGGGTTCACCAGTGAGGCAATATCATATCACGTCCATTCATATTGGGGGGTTGAATACTCTTAAAAACCTCAAAAATATATTGCCTCATATTAAGGGGTCAAGGGGGGTTTTTAATTTTACATAGTAATATAAATATTGGGGGTTATTTTATTTGGGAGTGCCGAGGAATAACCTCCAAATCATCGGATTGATTCATACGTCCAAATCACGGTCTCAATTCATAACCACCTAAAACTTAAGGACCTTCCATTTTTATTTGATATTGCTTATGATCCTAAGGTTTGCATAAATTTGATAACAGTGTACCAATGATAATATCGATGAAGTCTCTTTGGATTATTGGCCTTTAGCAATCCTCATTTAATAGATTATTTAGGCTTGGTTTGAATTGATGTTATATTGTTTTCCATCTTTAAGTTAAGAGATATAGTTAAATGGGAGTTCTAGACTTGAACAATTGTATTGTATTTTTTGTAGGCATCAGGTAAAAGATTTACATCTTCATTTTTTAGGTTGCAGTTTAGGTGGGCATTGAGATTCAATTAAACCTTGCTCCACCACAACCAAGAAAAGTGAGACCAATCTTTCTTGGCTCACTAGAACCAAGAAAAGTTAGATCAATGTTTCTTGACTAATTATTTTTTTCAACCTTTTGTATTCTTCTTTAATATTTTCACATTGCCACTTAGGAATATTTGTTAGATTGAGTTATATTCGACACGTTCATAATTGTAATTTCAATTCTTATATGGAAGGCATTTGTCTTAATATTGTATTGGAATTAACATGAACATAGGTGAAAATATAAATCCTTATTTACATACCCTATGTGTTATCGTTACCATGAAATGGTATCATATAAGTTTCACCATTTGTGTATCTTTATAACTATTGCATGCTTGAAACCTAACAATGGAGATTTTTCCCTATCCTTTAAAGATAAAAAAAAACTAGATATAACCCAAGAAAAGGTAACTAAATGTTGTTAATTCCCATGATTGCAAGAATAAATGTAGAGGAACTGGAGGCAATTCATTGGATATTGTGAATGACCCAAATCCAACATATGCACATGATCATACGGTGTTATTGAAAAGTAAAAGGAATTTGTCTATGTTCATTTGGGTTCAGACATCAATGATGTTTGTTTTGATAGGAAGGTAGGGGTGTACCTCCACAAAAGGGTTTCAATTTTGCATGTTTATGGAGTTTAATTTATTAATCTTATAGAAAACATGAGTTCTCTATGGCTATATTTGTATTTACATGATATACAATTGGTAGATTGGCAGGTTGTGGTGTGAAACATTTTCAATTCTCATATTTTCTAAGAATTGCACTAAAAATTGGACTATCAGTCTTTTACATTCTTTGTTATGTTGATCTCTTGACTATGTTGCATTTTATGCATTTTTCCTTTGCAAGTACTATTTCTTTGGGTGTTCCGCTATCCAATGTTACAAATTGATCAGTCACCCTTGGAATCATAGTGGGATCATTATTAGCATTATATTATTATTTTATGTAGCATCTTGTTTGCTTATACTAAGATGTGTTAGGGCTCCTATTTGTTACAACTTGGTAATATGATATAAAGGGGGTGTTAAAAATGGGTTGATAAAAATGGATACCTACAATATCTGGTGAAACTAGGGGTTTTCTTAATTAGAAAGGCATATTGGGAGGGGGGTTCAACAATACAATTTTAGGATGCATTTTCCAATATTTAGTGAAAATAGGGGTATTCTTTAATATCATGCGAACGATCGTGCTATGTAACAAGTTCACTGAGTGAACCCCCCGTGGACACATTATGGGTACATGTCGGACATGTTCCCTAATGTGTCCATAGTTTCTAGACACTTTCCTACAGAAAAAAGACTCACGGGCTTAAATGCATCAAACTCTCTTCATTCAATTAATGTTTTTTAGGTTGAGAGATGTGAAACGTGTTTTTGTTTGCTAGTGAAGGGTTTTGGAGTGCAAAGAAGGGATTGAAGGTGGATTTAGCTCACATTTGGAAGCTAGGGGATTGGCTTTTTTACATAGTGGAACTTTTTTCCATTTGTCTATTCCATAGTTAGCTATTTCGATGTGGTAAAGACATAAGATATTGGATGGTTATGTTCAATGTGAAAAAAATGCCAATGGATGGTTATGTTCTTGATTTCGAAACCAGGGTTCAGTGGGGTTTTGGTGGTTCAATGTGCATGGGTGCTTGGGGCGTCCAACCCGGGTTGATTGGCATGTATGGTCAATGTGAAAACATGGGTTAGCTCTATCTAATGAAAAATAGTGATGAATGTTAGGTAAGATGGTGTATAGATACCCTCACTAGGCATAAGTCAGATCAAAATGTTGGGTCTTATGGACGACCTCATTTTCAATCTATGGCATTGTTGTCAATACATCTTTGGAGATCATGGATAAGATGTCATTACGAAACCAATCACCAATATACGTGGAAAAACCACCACTGGAATGTATTTCTACTATTGAATTCCATTTCAAATCCTAGTTGTAATCCCACATAACTAAAGGGCACCAAAGCAAGAACTATTTCCTTGGCTATGGTAGTATGGAAACCAATTGGCACAAGTCGAGTTGGCATAGAAAATAAATTTGGAGGCTTGGACATCCACTCAATTTTTTAAATTCATTTTCAATTCATATATACATTCTACCCAATAAATGCATGGGTATGTACATGGAAAGGGAATCTAGACATTGTAAGAAGTCACGTTAAAGGAATTCCCCTGGTAATGTTTGTTATAGAGAAATAGTGATGTTGTTAAATGTTTTCTTAAAATCATCTTGATAACTATTATAACCCTAACCACTATTCCATATCACTTGTTTAGTGTAAATCGTATGTGTTCTTTCAACCATAAAAAATATAGGTAATTAAGAATAATTTCCACCTAAAACATCTTAGAACCTAAACCTTAAGCAAGAAAATTACAAAATCACGCTTGCATGGCACATATGATTGATATCTTAAAGCTCATTAGAATACAAACATTTGGGGGAGTGTAAAATTGATTTGGGGCAAAGAAAATAAACAAACAGAGTCCAAAACTTGCTACTCACCGATTTGGGGGGCATTGTTTCCTCTAGTTGGCCTCCGCGACCCCTCCGCGTCCTTTGTGCCCTCTGTGACAATTAAAATTTCAGCTATCAAGGATTAATAACTAAAGTGATCTTTTACATACTACATATAATAATAAAAAAATCACAAATTAACGCAAGTCATCCCACTTAATGATTTTTCCCATACAAATGACGTATAGTTTGAAAGTTGATCTTAAATTGGAAGGTATTACCTTGAAACTTAGCCTAGGTATCATTTGCCTTGTTTAAGTTTTAAACTTCAAACCATAAGTGCTAGTAAAGGAGCATCCTTAGGGCACCTGCACAAAGGAAGTTAAAACATGTGTTAGCTTATACAAAAGCTAAGTAAGCCACATCGCCATGATACCACATAAGCTAAAAACACAAGCTAACATTTAGTCAGTAATAAAAGTGAGTCGACTAAACTACAGGTGTCACTCTCAACAATTTATGCAAACAATTATGCTGCAAAACTAAAATTTGAAATAGAGTGTCTATTGCTTAGGGCAACTTCTTTCTGTCAGGCTGTAAAATGCACTAAGTGCATCCTACTAGTTCTGCTTACTTTTTAGGAAGGTTTTGGATCCAAAAGCTTGGTCACAGTGAACTTCAAGTTCACAGACTTCATTTGGAATTTTTCTCAAGATTGCAAGCTTGCAAGTATCTTTAAAGACCACTAGTTGCAACCCAAACAGATAAAATATGCAAGCCCAATCGATAGTGTTTGGCTTAAGAAAACAGGTTCCATCTGTAGTATCCATAGAAACAATAGCCCAACATTCTAATCCTTGAAAAATATTGATGTTGAATTATTGCAGGTTCTATGAAAACTACAGCCACATCCACAACACAAGTGCTACTGCAACTCCCCTTGTGGGTCTTGAAGAAGTTTGCAACTGCGAGTCCTAGAAGGCCATGATAACATCATAGAGTGAATCACAACACTCCATGACATGGATTTTCCAATAAGTCCATCATTCATTGCACCACTAACCAACAAAGATCATCGACACTGAAGATCACGATGATCCATTGCAATGTAATGGAAGATGAACCATTTAGGGAATTTTAGGGCATTGAATTTAAGAAGATGACTTAGAAAACTAATTCCTTCACTCCACAATTTAAATCCCCCAAAAATGGTCTTTTCTATTGTTAGCACTAAAATCCACTCGTCAATTTTTTTTTATCCTCCCCAACTTTGCGTCAACTTTGCTAAGTTTCCCTTAAAGTCTCCTATCTTGCTAAATCCCAATATGGTTAATCTCACCAGTGTGCATGTTCATCGAGGAGTTGAGATCTAGCCCTTTTTCTCTAAAAGCGCCAAATTCACTAGCTTGTTGTCACTTTAAAACCTTTTGTGTCAAAATTGCCATTGTAATGTCAAGTTTACAATTTGGGCTTATCCAGCAATATAATCTTATCCTTTCACACCAATGTTCTTTTTTATTGTATTTGGAGTGCTAAATTGTTCTTGTTATTAAAAAGAAAAATAGTTAAAATTATTATAATAAAATCATTTTTTATAATTGATTTTGTTTTAATAATTTTTAATTTGTTTTATAAAACTTTACCAAATAAAAAATAATTAATGCGAGTGGCATAATGCACAAGGAAGATCATATCCATTTTGGAATTCAGGCTTGTCTTTGCAGTGACAGTACATTGTTTTGAAGCTCTCGGCATTATCAAATTTGCAGCTTATGTTCTTTTGAAAGTTGTGAAATCACTACAAAAGTTCTTGAATTCTGTAGTGGCTGAAGGTGGGAATTTTCCAACATTAACTATGGCCAGTCTTATTAAACCTCTTAGGTTGTTGGTGAAGAACAATTGCAGAGACCATCTCCGCTTATCAAGTATTTTTTCCAAGAGAATTCAATGGCTTGTTGACTAGAAGAAATGTTTTACTTGCCAATAAACAGAGTTTCAACTATTTAGAACATTGTATATAGAGCTTTACAACTAGGATCAATAGACTCCATTCATCATAATTCATAGTGATTCAGAAAAAAAAGATAGATCCACGTCACAATGCAAAGGAAATCAACTTTTACAATGTCTATCTTGATAATTTTTACAGATTAGCTATGTTCTACAAGAATCTGCATAATTTTCAAAGTAAGGACAAGTTCAATAACAACATAGGGAGAAGGTGGTGATCTAAAAAGAAAGCTACAAGTTGTTAGAATGTTAATGACTATTTTTTATTTCCTTCAAAAGTTTGCACAAATGATGAACCTTAAATAAATTGCTATGAAGTATGAACCATAACATAAAATGGAAAGTTGAGACAATAAAAAACACTATCATATTTAAAGGATACAAAGAGACATGACTCATCTAAATACATACTCTACCTTATAGAGATAATCATACTAGTTAGGCTCATAACATAAAATCATATAGACAAAGACCTTTCTGCTACATTTCATTATGTAAATTCATAGACAATAGCATATCATCCTCCTTGTAATCTACATAAGTTACCAAATAAGAAAAGCATATCCATAACAAGGATCAAGCATTATGTCATTTTATGAGAGCTTCTTGAATGATTTGAACAATCAACCTTGGCTGATAAGATACGATAAGATAAGTTAATTTTATTGAAGTCCAACAAGTGACCATAAATAGGTTGAAGGGATTGCTAGGTACATCAGAACCATACATATTGGGAGTGAGGGAAAATCCTATAAAAACATATCTAACCTTTGAGCTTAGAGACCTAGAATATAAAATTTGTCAAGATACAAAGTTAGGAGTCCTAGAGGAAAAAGGATCTCTGTCAAGAACTAAAGAACTGAGAAATTGTCCAAATGTACAAAGATTCCCCAATTGTCCAAATGTACAATGTATAAGTAATTCTACAGAAGTGTTTCCCATAGGAAAGAAGATTCCCATACCTTTGATTAGGTTGGCACACTATCCATGCAACTTTTACTCTAATTTTGCAGCTATATTTTACCATAGGGAAACATTTTACCTTCCTGGGTGATAGTTCACATTCTCCATGTTAACATCAAAAGCGTGGTACAACTTTGAACTTTGAGGAGTTGGGGTTTCATTGAGATGGAGGATGGATTCAGGGAAAAAATGTGTTAATTGGGACACCTCATGGTAGCTGATAGGGTTATACCATACTTGTCAAGTCTGAAGGGTCAACAATTTTAGGTCTGTCTAAAGGTGTGCTTATTTATCCTAGCAGTGTCAAGAGAACTAGGTAACTAACCTCAAATATTTAGAAAAGGGAGGCCATTTATGGGATTGGATTGACTATCACCTACAACAATGCTGACTCAACTTTGGGGAACCTTTAACACAATAGTGTAAGGGCAGTCCTTCATACACTAAACTAGTGGTCTCGAGGTATATTTAACCAACAATAAAGGGCATTGCCCTGTGACCTTATAGAATCATTCTTAGAGAATTATGGAAGGATTCTTGGTGGCTTATGAAGGTAAATTGTAACCAACAAACTTTGTATTCCAATGGAAGCCATTTGAGGATTTCATAATAGTATTGGAATATATTTTTATGCATAATGTCTACCAAGTATCTTTCTTTGATGAATCCATTCCTTGCACCTTGGCTGCCTCTGAGTATACTGAATGATTTAATACACATATCATAGCAAGTTTAAGGGAAGATTATTGGACATATATACAATATCCTTAACCAACAATATTAACCCTTGATGATGGCCTGAGATAGCACATTTTATAGGTTTTTTGTAGCAAACAACACCTTCATTATGAGTCTACAAAAATAGTAAATCAACAAACAACCTTATAGCACGACCTTGGTATGAATGGCAAGTTTGAACTAGACAGTGCCTATGAGAGACTAGCATTTTCAGCAATCACTTCACAGAGGATGGGATGCTTCATAAATTTAATGTAAGCTTTCTAATCCTAAGTTTTGGCTTCCAAAATCCACCTTTAGCAGGGATGAGCAAAGGAGAAAGACAATGTTGGTAAAAGTTAAAATTTAATGTTAGATTAAAAGAAACAAAATCATCTTGGCCAAATAGGGAGTTCAATATAAATAATTTCAATGGCAGTTCTGACTTTATAGATAAATATTTATTGAACTTAAAATATTGGCTCATCTCATTTTTATTATATCATAATTTCCTCTATGTATTCATTTCAATTGTTGGTATTTTACAAAAAGAAAATCAATGTTGATAAATATACTGTCAAAAGAGTTAAATAATGATTCTAGTACAGAAACATTGTGACTTCCATACACTAATGCCTAGTGAAGATATGAAAATACTACTATGGTGGTACCTTGGTGATTATTTAACTAAAAAAAAGTGCTGGTTATGGTTTATTGTTCACAATCTGCAGACGATAATAGGTTGACCATCTCTTAGAAGCTGATAAGTTCCTGGTATCACAGAGGAAATAATTATCACAGATAAGTTGTGTCAGCCTCTAATAAATCTCCACAACAGACACTAACAACTGTCAAGCTCTCTATTTGGGGACTCTATGGTCCTGTATGGGGTTTCTCCAAACCAGATGCCAACAACTTGTATTCATTTCCTAAATGGATGAAGTCACTGCCTCTTGAACAAAGTATGGATTTCATTTACATCCATGCTGCTCCTCCAACAATCATTTCCCTTGAAAACTACCATATGAATTGATATGCATAGTGGACTGTTATCAGAATGGATGATGGGTTGGTTGTAGCTTATATATATAGAAAAGGGACACCAATTCATACCTCATGCGCTCATGGAGGAGGAGAGTGGCTAACAATTCTATAATGTAGGGATTGAAATATGAGTCCCAATTTAAAGAGCCATGAATCAATGAAGTTGGAAGGACCATTCTTTAATAATAATTATGGTGTGTTTTGTTACAATTGGAGCTTGGAGAATAAGAAAGAGATAAGTATCATTGTAGCCCCCTAACAACACCTAATCTCCATTCTGGGCACATAAACACTAGTAAATGGAAGCTTTATCCAAATTTGGGTGTATTTTGATCAGTCTGGGGTGACTTCATGTGTAGCAGCAGCCCTAAAACAGTCTACTTGTGAGGTGGAGGGTTGATTTCATTTACATCCATGTTGCTCCTCCAACAATCATTTCCCTTGAAAACTACCATATGAATTGATATGCATAGTGGACTGTTATCAGAATGATGGATGATGGGTTGGCTATAGCTTATATATATGGAAAAGGGACACCAATTCATACCTCATGCGCTCATGGAGGAGGAGAGTGGCTAACAATTCTATAATGTAGGGATTGAAATATGAGTCACAACTTAAAGAGCCATGAATCAATGAAGCTGGAAGGACCATTCTTTAATAATAACTATGGTGTGTTTTGTTACAATTGGAGCTTGGAGAATAAGAAAGAGATAAGTATCATTGTAGCCCCCTAACAACACCTAATCTCCATTCTGGGCACATAAACAACAGTAAATGGCAGCTTTATCCAAATCTGGGTGCATTTTGATTAGTCTAGGATGACTTCCTATGTAGCAGCAGCCCTAAAACAATCTACTTGTGAGGTGGAGGGTTCCAAACAGGTTGGAGTAACTACCAAGGCCAGTTTCAACATAGTTCACCTCAAAATTAGAGGTATTTTCATTATACGGGATAGTTATGAGTTCCCTTTTTATAATAAGGTTTTTATGATCATGAGGAATAATCAAATGTGAGTTTTCAAGGCTCATGTAACCACCAGCTAGATGTTGTCATTCTTACCCAAGTATTATGGAGAAGTTACCCACCTCCATGTCTGCTACAAGGAAATTACTAGTCCAAATTTATGGATTTAAGCACATGACCAAGGTAAGGTCTTTGATTTGTCCTATGGTAGGTTGGAACTTTTTGTTGAAGATAAGCACATTCTTGACTTCTCTTGTACAAGTAAGATCAGTTTGTTCCATAATCACCTTAAACATGATGTTTGGATACGATCTTCTATCAATTAGAAAAGAATGTGCAATCTTTGCTATTATCCACATATACAAATAGAAGGGAGGATTCTCATATTCGAGGCTAGTATCGATTGTAACATTAAATTTCTCTCCAAATTTAGCAACATTAGCAACAATAGATGCTGTTGCTATAGAATTTCCAACTAGTAAGATAGGGACAACAAGGGATTTATTATGATTCTACTAATACTCAAGCACTTCAAAGGAGATCTAGGAAGTTCATATTGGTTGAGATGCCAATTCATAGGCTATATTATATAGTGACTAGTTGGTTGGCCCAGTTGCAAACTTTTATGTTAAAACAAGAATTATGATGAATAGTAGGTAGGATTATTGTTATAGGGATAAAAATAGGACATACCTATCATTCTCACGTCCTTTTTGGTTTCTAGAATTACCGGGAGGATAATTTTGGATGGGCTTGGGTTTCAATTGATTATAAGCTATATAGATATGAGTCATGATAGTGTATACTTCATTTTATGATTCTTCTTCCTTAATAACAACCATGTTAGGAAATTATTTCTTTTCTTTAGCTCACTCTTTAGCCACCAAAAATTGCTCACAAGTAGCTGGGTCATGGGATTCCTCATAGAAATTACACCAACGATGGACAAATGCATCTTCAAATTGAGATAGGTTAAGCCTTGTTAATAGGAAAAGAGAAGAATTTGAAATAGGTTTAGGATTAGTAGTCAACCAATGTACAAAAGATATCATGCATCATTTGCAACATAACAGTCATGTCATGGGATTGATATGTTGCCTCCTTGAAATGGTCAAAAAGTCATCTCCTAGATGTACCCTCCAACAATAGTTTGAATCCAAGGGATAGGCCTTGGATTCTTTAGGATCTTTGAGGTGAAATGGACATACACCAAAGAAATGGAAAACTAAAAATGTTCATCCCTATTATGGTCACGAGAAATGTTCATTGTTCTCTCTTTTAATGTATTGTAAGTGATGGGAAATGGAAAAACATCGAATTTATTTGCTTGCTAACATTCTTGTACGAGAACCCTTTTAAAACTCATAACAAAACAATAAACGAAGGGTTTCGAATTCAAGAAAATGGGTCAAATAAAAAACCACTCAGTTGTGTCAAAAAATGTAGCAATGCATGTAACAACGAGAAACAAAGACATATCTTCCAGTGGATATTTCCTACCTCATCTACTTGCATTTGAAGGCTTGAATCCTTTGTAGAGTTTTAATTTGTGATAGCTCAAAAAACTTCTTCAACAATGAGCACTTGAGATACAAATTTTAACTTAAAATAGGCCCCTCAAACTGATGCAACCTATGCATAAATTAAGAAGGGAAAGGCCACTTTCAAGCAAAGGTTGTAGCTCTTCCTTCAACAAATTATCAACATACCATACACATAGTTCTTTTCTTCCACTGGAGGCCTAGAAACACTAAGTTTGGGCCACTCTATATGCCACGATCTCATAATAATATCAACATGAAGAAAAACACCATGGGTTGGGGTTTCCAAGGTAATTATGTAATGTGGTTTAGGATAAAAATATACTCAAAACAGATACATACAGGCTACCCTTGGATGGTTGATATTACTGCAATGCATTCACCAATAAAGGATGACTTCAATGCTGTATTAATAGGGAATAGACACATTACGTAATTAGATAGCATGTCGTTTTCTTGGATGCTCTATTAATGTCTAGGACCACAGGAATGGTTGTTGCTATTTCAAAGTAGTTTAATACTAGAGACGTGATTTCAAAATAGACACATCTAACCACTATATTCACAACTACAGATGGCTACTATCAGTTCCTAGTCATGTCCTTTAAATTGGCCACCTCATGCAAATTGATGATTAAAGCTTGCAAAAGATATTGATTTGGAAACTTGTGACAAACAAGAAAACTAGCAATGTGTGTCACCTATGGGAAATATGGTCTAGTTTTTATACTATTATTTGTGAGGCTACATAACCCAATGTCCAAAATATCAATATCATAACTAGAATTCTTCACATGAAGTTTACTAGTAGTAAGAACATCCTTTTGAAAATATTCTAACATATTTGGATAGCCCAAATGAACTTTACTTTCAGTCTCTAGGTGTGTTATACAAAAAAACACTACATGTTCATGCATTTCAATGTTGTTAGAAGCTACATTGTAACATGGCTCTTGAGGATTAGGACACTTCACAACCACATCTGTGTCTTTTAAAAAGTCAGATTTGTAGGAATCTCTTAACTGTAAAGAAGTTTTAATTTGAGTAAGGTCCTCTAATTCCTTTGTGCCATGCCTAAATGAAGTTTAAAGATGGGAAAAACGTTTCCTAGGCTTGTATAATGGCATGTTTATGCTACCATTTTAGTTTGCTTGATCTGGATTTCATTTATTATGCAATTTTTCAAGGCTGTGGATTCTCTATCGGGATCGTTTTGCTTGTGGAAGGTACGAGCACAAGGGCATTGGACCAACCTGTATGGGCACAAGGTTTCATCAGTGGAGAGGCTCAGCAGAAGGCTTAGATACGACTTGTACATAAACATAAACCCACCAGAAGAATCGCGCGACCAAGACGATGCATTTGTAAACACCCTCTGCAATTTGGTGAGGAGAAAAGAAAGCCCGGAAAATTTACATTAAATTGATATTATAAAAGAGGCTTAGGGTTCTTATGGGGTTCTGTGAAGCCATCCCCTTGACAATTGTAGGCTCATTGGCTGCTCCTCCTTGCGGGTTCCTGGACTCCTTGGCTCCTCCTCACAGGCTCCTCGAATCCTCCTCGGCTCCTCTACCGCTCCTCGTCTCCTCCTCGGCTCCTCTACCGCTCCTCGTCTCCTCCTCGCAGGCTCCTTGACTCCTCCTCTGCTGCTCCTCGACTGCTCCTCCTCGAAATGGTGTGGGATGCTGGTTGCTCCTCCTAGCAATGGTGGGCTCCTCGTGTCCTTTCAAGGATGGATAAGCCCTAATTTTCTTGGCATTCTCAGGCATGTTTGCTGCTGTATTCACGGGCTTTCTTGGTCTGTAACGGATGGTATTATTTTATACTTCTTATAAAGTATAGTAATTTTCATATGAAAAAAAAATATTATCACATTAAAAAATTATAATGTAGAGATTAAAACATTTGGATTATAATATTATAATGTAACCATTTAATATAATGTTATCACTTTAAATTAATAATGTTATAATTTGGATTATAATATAATATAATGTAATTATAATTTGCTAAATATGACCCTGACCATATTGAAGCAACATCCACATGGATCAATTTTTTTCTTAGGGGAAGATCATTTGCTAAAATATTGGATCATAAAGTGCCCAAATGGAATATAACCAGTATTATAACAAGTTTATTATGCACTAGATTACAGGGTTCAAGTAGGCTCCTTCTAAGGAAACGTGAGGATTTACAAGTTTTGTAAATGGAAATTGCAGCCCAAAATTGTCTCCTAGAAATTTCTAATGCTAAGGAGCCACTGCAAGAGGGGAATGATAAAAGATAAGTTGACGCCTAGAGCCCAGGCCTCAGATCAAAGGATGGGGAGGGCCACACAATATTGTCAATGTTTATCCTCCATACACTGGCTTGCACCTACGGTTTTGTTGTTAATTTTTGGATTTGAATGGACTCACCATGATGGTGCTATTAACTTTGGACACTTGCACATTTAGTATATTTTTAGGATTTTGATGCCCCACTTTTTCATTTTCTTATAAAAGATAAAGAAATTATCCTATGTTGGTCAAAGCTAATGAATCTCTCAATAAAATTGGAGGCACATAAATACAAGCAAAAGAGAAAAGAATATACTTCAAATCTCATCTAACTCAACAAAATAAATGAGATTACCAAGGGTTTAAGGATAAAACCTAGAATCTTAGGCCTAAAAGAATGTTTTAAGGCTAATGGACCATGCACATGGTCTTAAGCCATCTCACATGCCTTCTAAAGGGATTCTTTGGCTTATATGCCATCATCATCATCATCATCGTCGTCGTCCAATGAACGATGCTTAAGTGATGTTTTTAGTCCATGAAGTGTTGCTTAAGAGATGTTTGTAACGTCCATCTAACGTCAATTAAGCAATGGTTGTTCAACATTACAACGTCAAATAAGCAATACAAATACAATGGTGTTGAATCAACATTCATCAATTTTTCCTTTATGTTTAATCAATCTAAAAAATGTTAAACTATTATTGAATTCAGACCCCAAATGTAGTAGTGACATGAAAGATCACTAAAGCAATAATAGGGTTGTATCAAATTTTCGAAGAATGACAAAATGAGGCACTTATCTCTTGGCATGAAGAGATATAGATAACATCATAACAATTTCCCTTTTTAATGTGTTTCAATCTTGAAGATATGATCTCCAAACCTCACATCCATACAAAAAGGTAATTGTAATATTGACGAACATTGACGAACATTCATCGCTATGGCGATGTTATGGAGATTTCATCTCTACAGCGATGATCGTCAGGGACAATATCACTTTTTCCAAAAAATTTAACTGTTTTTCCATGAAAAATTCGATTTTAACTTTTTCGTGGCAAACTTTCATGGAACTTTTGAGCCATATGTAGTAGTGTGACCATGATACTGATAAAATTTTTCCATTTGTTGTGTATTTAGTAAGAGGGAGTACATAGAAATAATCAAGTGCTCATGACCGTAGGGAACGCTATTAAAAGGAGCAAAGCGAAGGAAGGAAGAATCAATGACTGTAAAAGCTAATGTTAAATGATGAAATGTAAAAAGGGAAGAAACCCTTACAAAAAAATTGGATTCATACTAAATTGAATGCCATTTGGTACATTTCCCTATTTTGAAACCTTGGGCTAAGGTAGATTGTTCCTAAGAGAACACCTTAGTTTGGACGGGTTAAGGTAGATTGTTCCCAAGGGAATCCGTTTGAATCCAAGTATATCGAATGGAATTGTTTTGACTAAAAGTATTTTGACTAATGAGGAATACATACAGTAAAAGATAAGAGAGCAAAGGAGCCACGACTATGGAAATCCAGTCTGAGACAAAGATTAAGGGGGAGAAATCCTTACCCCTATTTATATTGTTATGTTATTTCATTTTTCTAGAAAGAGGAAGTTGTTTGTATGCATGATTGAAACATGCGAATGTTGTATTTATTTGTTTAAAATAATCAGAACATGCTAAAATAAGATGATTAGAGTAATATGCATTAATAGGCTTAGCAATGCATGATATGCATAAGGGAATCTTGGGAAAGGAATGATATGGTTGATAATTTAACAAATAGGATAGCCCGATAATATATATATATATATATATATGGTGTTGGCCTAATGAATGTGTGATTATTGACTACACAAAGAAAGCTTCAGTTTTGGAAGTTGATGCTTCCATCGCTTAGCGATTAAAAATAAGTTGAATGAGCTCATGTGGAACCTTAGAAGATAGAGCATCATTGAGGGGTTGTGTTGATAGCCATAAATATCCATGAATCTGTAAATGCCAAGGAAGTGGTGTTGGCCTAATGAATGTGTGATTATTGACTACACAAAGAAAGCTTCAGTTTTGGAAGTTGATGCTTCCATCGCTTAACGATTAAAAATAAGTTGAATGAGCTCATGTGGAACCTTAGAAGATATAGCATCATTGAGGGGTTGTGTTGATAGCCATAAATATCCATGAATCTGTAAATGCCAAGGAAGTATAGGGTAGTGAATGAGAAAATAATTTCCCACCTTGTTGAAGAAATGTTTCGAATTATGAGAAATCTATAAGAAAGCCTTGCAAAAATGATGAAGTTTCAGGCAAAAAAGAACGAAGTGAATATTTAGTTCCTACAAGACTCTATCTATTTGCAAAATGAGGTAAAGGATGTCCTGGTATCCATCACCAAGGGTGAGGAAAGAGACCCTTTGAGGAAGCATCCACCTAGTAAAAAATATGGGAAACGCTATAGGATCGAAGAATTAGAGAGGGATGCAAACAACTGAATTTCTTGGAAAGAAAGAAAAGAAAACCATCAATTGTTGGGGATGTGGAGTTAATCATTACCTTAAGAAATTCCCAAAAATGGACAATAAAAAAACTAACTCACGTAATATTCCAAAACCCATGATCGAATTGGAAGGAGGATCAAAAGAAATAATTCCTGTAGCAACTAGTTTACCAGCTGAACTGGAAGGTCAAGGTTATTAGGAGCATAATATTGGGGTAGGCCAAGGTCTAATGAACCTGGTATATCCCTAAGAAGACTACTTGGAATATATAATGAAGGAGTAGCACCTGCATTTTTTTTGAATTTTTTATATATATGTAAATGTTGTATAGAGTCCATATGTGTGAGGACATCGAGGACAATGTTAAATATAAGGGGGGGAATGTAACACCCTAGTTTTGAACCCTTGATGTAATGATGTAAATTTGGTCAAGCAATTCTTGAAGGGGCTTAAGAATTTGTGTAATGTACATATTAATATAAAATACAACCACCTATGGCTGAGGAAAACACTGAAGAGAACATGGGACTATGAATTCACTAGTGAGAAGGAAAGAGGGATGTAGTAGCCTAAGGGGGGGTTATAACATGAACCTAGCTTTCACCTTGACCCTTAAAGTATTTTTAATCATACTTTAATATTACTAACCTATTTGAACATTATATTTTATCCTTCATGCAAGACAAAGGTTTAGTGGCATGCTAAACACAATTTTAATGACACATATGGGACGTGGGTATTTTGGAGAGACTACATGTGGGTGAAGTTGGCCATGTATCCAAAAAGTGATTATGCAAAATAATCGAGAAGATAAAGGAATCTATCATGGAGGCTGTACTTCCTGTGTGCGAACCATTCAACTTACTGTATGTGCGAGTTGAGAACCAATATTTCAAACTTGATTATTAAAAGATGAATTTTGATAATTACTAAGCATTACTAGGTGCTGATTGTCATTTATGTATCCATAACAGTACTTCCAATAAAAAAACGAACTGTGTAGAGACCTTCCTCGGTGGAATTTCTATGCATTGGTTAACAATGTGTGTATCCACTGTAGTGTTTTCAAAAAGGAAAGTGAAGAAGGAAATGCATTATTTGGTGTATAATTGGTTGGTTCCAGAGTCCTGAATTATTGAGAAAATAACCATGCTGTTTGTGTGGAATTGGTGAGTACCAAAAATTATGAAAGAAAACTGGTGAGGATTACCATGTTTATAGGGTTTTATAATCCTTTGAAAACCTTGAGAGTTCTCACGGTGAATTCATAGTCTCATCTCAGGGGTGGCACCTTGCTGAGAGATATATGAGCAAGGCAACCTATAGTTGGGTAGAGCATGTCTCACACATAGCAAGTTTCTCAAGATGATAACTATTTAGATAAGCAATTGTGCTCTGAATTAGCTTATTTATTTATATTATGCATGAATTTAATGGATGGAATGTTATTTCTGTTATAGTTTTCACTTTAATTCGATTATGTTAGATCTTTAAACTGAAAGATAGATAAGCACAACAATACACAAAAGACATAAGAAATTTCCTCGGGGAAACCATAAAGGAGAAAACCCTGCAACTTCTTCAGTAATAGATTTGTCACTAATACAATATCAAACCAGGATACAAAACCAAAAGATAAGATGTCTTCTGCAGCTTCCTTCTTTCTTCTCCAGCAAAATTTTCTTTTCTCCTCCTTGGTGCGAACTTGCTTGAGTGAGAGTGATGCCCAAATGAGAGTGAACCTCTCTATTTATACTTTATGTGTGACTGACCTAATTCTCCATTGGGGATGACTTCCTTAACTGATTGGGATGACCTGTCCTAGGGAGACTCAAAGATACATTTGACATTTATCTTTTGGGGAACTATTGCCCTGACTTACAATGGAGGTTTTACCTCGATATTCTTGCATGACCAAATACAATAATGACATCCCCGAACGGAGGAAAAACATCTCTGATAGAGGTACAATAAAAGTACAATAATATAATAAAAATAATATACAAAAGAATATCTTCTGAAGTTGCATTTACAACAACAATTTCAAGGATTTGAATTATTTGTGTTAACTTAACTGTAGCGGAATCTTGTGCTTTTTGCCAGTTATTTTTTCTATTTATGATTTTAATAATTGAAATGATTCCGGAAGGATATGAATTACTACTGGTGTTGAACATGTAATTTTGGTACATTGAATGTTATATTTGAATTTATCATTTCAGTTCATAAATGATCTTAGGTATGAGTAAATGTGATGGATGTATATGAAAATTATTATAAGGATTGTTGTTGTTAATATTACTAATATTTAAAAATAAAATAAAATGTTTAATGGAATTATACTGTGGTGAAAGCATATTTCCTGTTAGGGATTTCTTTAACTCTATTTGATGAAATTTCCCAAAGTGGTCTAAGTTATAATTGTCAAATTGAAGGGAGGGAAGGGCAAGTGTTTCCAGGACAAATTCTATACCATGGATGATTTTAATAATTTTGGCTAGGTCCTAAAGCATAGAAACATTACGGAATAATATTTTTCGAATCGATTTAATACTAAGAGGGGGGATGAATCAGTATTAGCGCAGTTATCAACAATTTTTACCTTCTTAAACATATTAATCTTAACTTAATATCGATCTTTTAGTTATGCATCCAATATAAACAAAATCATTCATCCATATATTCCACAAGACACTGAACACATAACACACATGATTTTGATGTGGAAACCCAAAGGGAGAAAACCACAGAATGCTCTTTTGTAATGAAAATAATACATCCAAGGAAGCACCAATTGGTAGGAGGCACTGACCCCCTATTTTTACAGGAACCGACCTTAAGGAAGCTCTAACTCCCTGTGTTCTCCAACACCAACTGGAAGGAGGCTACAACGTCCAGCTCCTTACCTCATCATGCTGCCCAGATATCCAATATAAGGTTTTGACTTACTGAACTTCCAACTCACGCACACTTATGATCTTATGATATTAGTTTTGTTGTGCGGTACCTTTGTATGTAAACAATTCACTGTCACTGTGCTGCATACATCACTTGACTTCTCATTCCTCTCAATTCCACACTTCTACTGATTTATTATTTCATGTACTGTGTGTTGTTGATTCTACAGTCTACACTAAGGTATTCTCTGTCAATCTGCTACTGCATGACTACACTAACCAATTGATATTGTGCTTTCAATTGATAGTTTGTTGTTATGAGATAATGCACTAGTAATAGATGGAACTGCACACTTAATTTGATGCGTCTATTCTTTTTAAGTGCCATCGTCTTTTAGAAAATCTGTGAAATACTGTGCATCAAGTGATTCGTCCTTTCAGTTTAACGCACTCCTCTCAGATCATCCTCATCATGACATTCTTACTGGATCCTGATGTTGTTCTATAGTTTCGCATTAGATGGACTTCTCAACTTACCACGCTTCACTTAAAATTTCGTGCATCAACTAAACATCTCTGCATCATATGATATACTTCGGTTCTGTCTCTGCGATTTTGACATACGACATCTGTGAATGTTCTGTATGCTATCTGCGATACTGTCAATAAATCCTCATGCAATTGTGCATACTTTTGTGTTTCTGCCTTTTAGTATTTGCACAGTTGTCACATATCTATAACATCATTCTATGCACCATCAATATTCCCTTCTGCTGCATGTGTGCACTCGGCTCCTTGCTAGATCATGTTTTTATGTCCTTGAGCCCTTGATGCCCAAAATATAAAACTGTATCTTCCACTTGAAGCTCTACAATCTCGCCATTAATCTTGCTTCAAATCTCCAATTTGTATCTCTATATATACATGTCTTGCACAGATTGTATGTCCACAAGTTGGTTGTGGCATCCTTTATTCCATATTTCATGGATTGTGCTTTTTCCACATGTCATATTCTGCGCTACTGATGTGTCAGACTTTGTGGGTCTTGTGCATCCATGGTCCACGACTTAGTGGGACTTACACCTTAGTGGTGTATTCTTGCGCTCTCAATGTACCATTTCTTTGAGGTATGTGTGCATCCTTACTCTTCAACTTGGTGAGTCTTTGATCCTTGTTGTACAATCTCTTGTGGGTATTGTGCACCTAATGTATCAATGCTTTGCGGAATCTGCGCATAAACTAACTTCTACTTGGTGGAAATTTGACCCTTGCTGTATCATCATGTGTGGAACTTCTGCATCTACTATATCGTCGTCTTGTGAGATTTGCGTGTAAACAACTTCAACTGCTGCACCCTTATTGGAACTTGTGCACCTTTCACTAACTGGAAACATCTTCTGATTGATAAGACTTGCACACTTTCAGGACTGTCAAACCATAAGTTGTTTCTTACTGTTTGCGCACTCATGGTCTTTGACCATACAATGTTTAGTCTTTCTTGTGCATCCCAAAGTCTTCTTTATGACATTCTTTCACACTTGTACCTTTGCTTGAAAAACTCCTTAGCTGCTTGTGCACATGTACCTTTGTGTTTACGGACAATCTGTGAGGGAGGACTCAAACAGATCTCCCTAGTTTGAATGGTTCAGATCTAGAACAAAACAAGTACATAACACAAACGACTTTCCTAGATTGATTGAAATTCAAAATAAGTGAAAGAGATGGCTTACCTTATAAATGCATATCTTTTCTCCTCGCTGATACAAGTCCCGATCTTCAGATCTCCAGATGCAAAACTAGTCAATGACATGTGGAAATATACAAGTAATAAAATCACATGATTGTGAACCAATCTAGATCAACAGTCAAAGAGTTTAATCCTAAACATTATCAATACAACAAGTTTATGGTTGCATTAAATGTTATAATAAGAAGTACAAAGAGAGAAGTGTTACAATCGATGCTTTGATGTCATAACCTCCTTCCAACAATCCTAGCCTCCAAGATCAAATTCTTAGCCTCTAATGGATGAAGAGGATCTCCTAGCGAAATTCCACCAACATATAGGTACTCTATCCTTCCTCCCTTAACAATAGAGAGGGGTTTCATATATATAGGGCTAAAGGGATATGAGAGGTTGAGGATTTAGGGGAGAAGCTTAAGGGATCATCCCACTTGGTAAGGGGATCGAGTGCCACCTTCTCATATATGTAGGGATAAGTCTCCACACCATCCAAGATTCGATAAGTCACTCGAAGCTTCTCTTTATCCACTTGAACCAACAACAATGTACCTCGTGCAAGAGAAAATTGTGCCAATGGGAGGTCGACGCATCTTGTGCAAGTGAAAATCCCGCCAATGGGAGGTCGACGCATCTTGTGCAAGAGAATCATGCACCACCAACGTACTCTTCTAAGGTGCAGAGCTTGTAACCTTGAGTCTAACGCACCTTTCCAAAGATTGGGGTGCGTTGGGGTGAAAACACAAAGTTAAAGGAATGAAAAAAAACTTCTCTTTTGATGTTTTAGCCTAGGTACTTTAGGGATCAAGGAATATAGAGGACACATAACTCATGGTGACGAGATTTTGGTGTAACAGAATGCCCCCCAAAGCATGAAGCTGGAAAAATAAGGTAGGTGAAATGGTTTGTAATAGTAAAAAAATCGAGGTAAGGATTGTCGGTTGGAGTGATGAACAAATACCTCCTACAGTACAAATGACTCTGACATTAATGTCTCAATTGACTCACAACATGGATACTAACCAATACATTGCAAATCCATGATAGTAAAGAACGACTGAACACAACCATGGCTACTAGACACAATTGTGGATCCATGATGAGATGATAACACGGCCATGACAAATACAAAAGTGGATCCGTGTAATATTACTCAAAAAACCTCCATCGCAACCTGGGTAAGATACATGAGTTAACCTAGGGTATTCAAGCTGAACCTGTAATGATATGAATCTAACCATGTGATTACAATGTATTGAAGTCAAACATGGTAGAAACCACTTGATTATCAGTCATTGATGTATACCGTTAACAAGTGCGAGGAAAATCACCATTGATGTCAATGATCCCCAAGGTATCATAGTAGATACCACTGAATGTGAATCAATGATCTGAGGTCGAACACTTAGTGGAATATTTCAATAAGAAGTCAATGATGTGAACTTACTATTGAAAGTGAGGTAACCTGCCATTGAGGCATGCAGGCCCAAGGTACTTGATTGGTTTCTAGGTTTAATCCTCGGATTATGTGTTGAAGTCAACAAGGATAAACCGGTCATAGGAGGGCCATGATGTTTCCCCCATCAACGACACAAAACAAGATCAAATATTTTTGGAGTAGATCAGACTGTAGAGTGACACTTGAGACTGACTCAGGAATGAAAAACATGATAGAAGGTAAAATTACTGCAGAGATTGACTTGATGAACAAACCTCTCTTGAACATGGGAATGGCATGACTTGGAAGCATTAACATGACAAGAATGACACCAACCGCTAATTAAAATGATGATGGAATCATTCTTTGAATGACTCAAAGGAGTGGAACGACTCATGGAATGGGTGGGACTCGAAAACAAGTAGATTATCCAAGTGTTTGAATGCATATGCAAATGAGTGCCATGTTCAAGAGTGACTAAGTACTGCCATAATTACAATGAAACACAAACTCTTTCCTTATCCCCATCATGATTGATGAGTACCTCTTTTTTTTTTAATGAGATTGAGGAGGGTAACCGATGCTCGGTATAGCTCATCCTTCAGACGAGTCCGATCTCATATGTTTTACGAACCTGAGATAAGAGGGGTTCGTCCCAAAAAAGGGCCCTTCAATGTCAGATTTTAATGAGTCCAGAGAAGGACAACTCGGTGTCATTTCATATTTAGAGAGTTTGAAAAGAGATAAAGAAGACTCCAAATGGTTCTTTTTCATAAAATTTAGTCTCCTCACCCGAAAAAGGATAAACAACATGAGAGAGAAATATTCCAGTCATGACGGTTAATTTTTCGATAATTTCATTCTATTATCATTCAGGATCACTAAGAGAATAACATGCACAACATATCTACAGCATATCAATAATAGACACAATAGCAATCACACAAGAGACATAGAGTTTCACTGGGGAAAACCAAGAAGGTGAAAAAACCCGCAACTTCCTCAGAGATAAGATAAGCCACAAACCAAGATCACAATGATCAAACCCAATAAGATGTCTCTAGCAGATGCTCCTCCTCCTCCGCAAGTGCACCACTTTATCTCTTAGCTATGCGAGCTTGAGAAGTGAGTGAATGAGATAAATGAGAGACACAACCTCTCAATTTATATACTGACTTGACCTGCCAATAATCCACTGGGGCCGACTTTCTAATCAAGCCTAATAACCCAACCACATGTGCTAACCAGGGCCGACCCCACACTGGTGGTCTAATAACCCATCAATACAAATGATGACACTTGTCGATGCACATGACGACACTTACAAATACAAATGACGACACTTCCAAATAGAGGAATGTAACATATCTAATGGATATATAATAAAGTACAAAAGTAATACATAGAAGAATATCTTCTGAAGTTACAAATACATAAACACTCCCTCTTACCTAGGAAGGTATTCTGGACACAGGTCATCAATACATATTGGCACAAGTCTTTCAATTCTAGAGCTAGATCATCATCACTGCTGCTATACTCGACATCTCGATCTTTGGTCTATCTCTGAATTATGCTCGTCATAGGAAGTTCTACAGAGCCAACCCTTTTTCATGCTGGATGTAGGCCCACCACCTGTAGGTCTTCATCATCACTAGCCATACTGTGGAATCCTCAAGACTGATTACGTGCGTCAAAAAACCTGGAAAGAGTATCCCAGGATCCTTTATGTGCCTAAGCACAAATGAGAAGATCTCCCAGGGAAATATTACATGTGACCCCACCACAAAATCTCAAAAGAGCATCCCAGGACTGATTACGAGCGTACTGCTCAACCTATCGGATCTCCCAGGGTAAGATTACAAGTGGTCATGGAAAAACCTGGAAAGAGCATCCCAGGGCTGATTACGAGCGTACTGCTCAACCTATCGGATCTCTCAGGGAAACATTATATGGCATAGGACAAAACCTCGAAAGAGCATCCCAGGACTGATTATGAGCGTACTGCTCAACCTATTGGATCTCCCAGGGAAATATTATCTGTCCTCCCAGAGTAAAACCTCAAAAGAGCATTTTCCAAATATCCCAAGGAACTATTATATGCCATAGGAAAAACCTCGCAAGAGTATATGCAAATCTCCCAGGGCAAGATTATATGCTCATCTGCACAACCTATCCATGGCCACAGAGTATCAATTCGATACTCACCATACATCATCCTGATGTACATGATCATCCTGATCATCATCGCTGCATCGTCCTGATGCATGTCATCGTTGCATGATCATCTTATTCATCATCACTGCATCGTCCTGATGCAAGTCATCCAGAGCATCGTCTTGATACTCATCACACATGATCATCCTGATCATACAAAGCATCCAACTGATTCACATACATATACATGAACCACCTGATCATATCAAGCATCCAACTGATGCATATACAAATACATGATCCAACTGATCATATCAAGCATCCAACTAATGCATATACAAAGCAGTAACTGGAGCATCATCCTGATGCTCATCACACAGTGCTTACATCCACAACCATGGAAAGGATCCTACTCTAACCATGCTTGGAATGGCTCCTGCAAATGTGTCCATCACTTCTTCCTTGAAGTGTCATCAATTTGAATAACACCAAGCCTCTCTCTAAAGTACTCGAACTTCACTCTGGCTAGTGGTTTCATCAACACATCTGCAACCTGCTCATCTGTCGCAACATACAGGAGCTTCACTACTCCTCTTTGCACCATATGCATGATATAGTGATATTTGATCTCAATGTGTTTCGACCTATCATGGAACACCGGGTTCTCAGATAGCTTCACACAACTCTGGTTGTCACAAAAGATACCAGTAGAATCCAATGGGAGATCAAATAACTCAGACAGTAGCTTCCTAAGTCATACTGGCTCACAACTAGTCGAACAAGCTGCAACATACTCTGCTTCGGTTGTACTTAGTGCTACGCAGGATTGCTTCCTACTAAACCAAGAGATCACACATGATCCCATACTAAAGTAGCATCTAGAAGTGCTCTTCCTATCTGTAGCACTACCTGCCCAATCTGAATCAACATAACCCTCCAAGTTAAACTTTTGATTCGCATCATACTTGAGACCATAATCAATTGTACCCTTCAGGTACCTCAGAATATGCTTTATAGCAACCAGGTGAACACCTCTTGGATTCGTCAGGAATTGGCTCAATGTGTTCACCGCAAAGAAAATATCTAGTCTCGTATTCATCAGGTACATCAAGGACCCAATAATCTGACGATACATCATGACATCAACCGGATCAGATGAAGCATCACACAGAAGCTTCAGGTTCGATGCCATAGGTGTGGCCATGGCCTTGTAGTCCATCATCCCAAACCTCTTCAGGATTTCTACTGCATACTTCCCTTGTCCAAGGAATATCCCATCTGAACTCTGCCATGCCTCCATGCCTAGAAAATAATGCATCATCCCCAAGTCCTTCATCTTGAACTCGGCTGCAAGCTTCCTCTTGGTGTCGGAAATCAACCCATCCTCTCCTGTAACAAACAGGTCATCCACATATAGGAGTAGTATCACAGGATTTCCTTCCTCAACCTTGTAGTAGAGGTTGGAATCTGCTTTACTCTTGGTAAATCCCAAACTGAATAGAAAACTGTCCATCCTACCATACCAAGTCCTAGGAGCTTGCTTTAAGACATACAAGGATTTCTTCAACCTGCACACATATGAATCCCTGCCATGTGTTTCAAAACCAAGTGGCTGCTTCACATACACTTCTTCTTAAACTACACCATTCAAGAAAGCTGTCTTGACATCCATCTGGTGTATCTTCCATTTCATCACTGTAGCCAGAGCAAGTACTATTCTGATGGAAGTGTATCTGGCTACAAGAGCAAAGGTCTCTTAATAGTCTATTCCCTCTTTATGAGAGAAGCCACGAGCTACAAACCTTGCCTTGTATTTCTCTATGTTACCATCTGCAGCATGCTTGATCTTATAGATCCACTTGGAATTCGCAACAGACTTCCCTTCTGGTCTTGGGACCACATCCCAAACATCATTCTTTATGATCGATTGGTATTCCTTGACCATGGCATCCTTCCATTCTTTCTTTTCCACTGCCTCTTCATAACTAGAAGGTTCTTTGTTCATAATGTCACAGAGCAAGTCAACATAGCTAGTGTGTGACCTTGTCCTTTTCCTTTCTCTATGTTCCTCTTCTGGAATACCATATCTTTCTGCATCTTGGATGATCTCTGTAGCCCATGCAGGTTTCCTCTTGTGAGATTTCTTCTCACAGGGTGGATCTATAGGTTCTTGTGGATCTTCAATTTCACGGGTTGCTTCTGGAATTGCTTCATTCATAGTGGTATCTTGAAATTTGGATTCCTTTAGTTCTTCATGATGTTCAACATGTGTCTTCCTTGATTTGATGTAGGCTAAGTCCTCATCGAATGTTACATCCCTGCTGACATCAATCTTCTTGAACCCTGGAAAGTATATTCTGTAAGCCTTCGAGTTTTCACTGTACCCCACAAAGATGCCCTTCTTTCCTGAAGGATCTAGCTTAGTCCTCTTTTCCTTTGGAATATGTGTATATACTGGACAACCAAATATTCTGAGATGGCTGACTTCAGGTTTCTTCCCAGAGAAGACCTATTCTAGTGTCTTGTTGTCCAATATCTTGTGAGGTGTTCTGTTCTACACATATATAGCTATCCTAGCTGCTTCTTCCCATAGATGCATAAGAAGATCTTGGTCATGAAGCATTTCCTGTGCTACTTCCATGATATTTCTATTCTTCCTTTCTGCAACTCCATTTTGTTGTGGATTGTAAGGAGCAATCAACTCCCTCTTAATCCCTGAATCACTGCATAGCTTCTTGAAATCACCTGAAGTGAATTCTCCACCATTGTCAGATCTGAATGTCTTGATCTTCTTGTCAGTTTGATTTTCCATCAAGGATTTGAATTCCTTGAACTTATCAAACACTTCATCTTTGTTCTTCAAGAACTAAACCCAAGTCTTCCTAGAGAAATCATCAATGAAAGAGACATAGTATACATACCCACTCATAGAACTGGATGACATTGGACCGCATACATCGGAGTGGATAATTTCCAAGATTCCTTTAGCTTTGCTTTCACTGCTTGGAAATGCCTTCTGAATGTTCTTTCCTTTTGCACATCCTTTGCAAACACCTTCATGCTTTGTCTTGATTTCAGGAAGACCCTCTATAGATTTACTTGCAATTGGTAGTGCTCGATAGTGCACATGAGCAAGCCTTCTATGCCAAAGTTCACTTGGCTCCATGGATTCATGTACCATGTCATGTTTAGGTTGTCCATTCAATTTGTACAATCCTCCCTCTTGCTCTCCAATCACTATTGCATCATCTATGGTCTTACCCTTTTGCCACATGAGTACTTAGCCATCCACGAATGCAACTCTCATTCCCTTTGCATCCAATGATGATATGGAGAGAATATTCTTCTTAAGTCTAGGTACATGTAAAACATCTTTCATTTTTACAGACTTCCCAGAGTCTAGTTTGTAGGAAGCTTCACCACTTCCTTTTATGGGATATTGATAGTCATCCCCAAGTTTCACCTTGTGAGGTGACTCATGTTCAGATACGTCCATGAATGATTCTTTAAATCCAGTCATGTGTTTAGAATCCCCACTATCAATAAGCCAATCATTACATCCATGAGAGATAGTAACTGTGAGAGCAGAGATTAGAACATATTCATCTTCACTTGATGAGTCATCACTTTCTGCTCTATCCTTCTTCTTGGGAGGTTCATCATCCTCAGCAGCATGAGTATGATTTCTCTTCTTGTTGAAGTTATTGTTGTTGTTGTTCCTTTTGTCCTTGGGACAATCTGAAGCAAAGTGTCCCTTCTCATTACAAGTAAAGCACCTCAAGTCTTTCCTATCTCTTTGATGGTGGTGAGGAGCTCTCTTGTGATAAGATTTCTCTCTTTTGGACTTACCTTTCTTGGTGTGTGCTATGAGAGCTTGGTCTTCATTTCCCATCTTTTCTTCTCAGGCCACAAGCCTAGCCTCTTCTTGTGAACACTCCTCCCATAGTCTACTGAAGGAGCCCAAATTTCTTCTTGCAAAGATTCCTTGGATGAAGGAGTCCCATGACCTAGGTAGGCCATTCAATGTGGTCATTGATGAGTCCAATTTTCAGGTAGTTGATAACCTTTTTCCCACAGTAAAGCTCAAGCAATGGTGAAGAAACAAACTAATTTGTGGGGAAAATGTTTTACCTTAATTATTTAATGAAGTTGTTTTTGACGATTATTTTTGTATGTTTAAAATGCGTATTCAATAAACTAATTCTGTGGAAATCAAGCGTGATTGAGTAGGTTCAGGGGCATTAAAGGACAAACACGTAGAAGAATGAGGGATCATGTAGCTCGACGCCTTTTTCCTGATTTGTAGAGAATGCACTCTTGTTCAAGGAGAATCGACATTTAGACATTTAGTTAGGTTCAACATTAAGAATTATATAAATATGGACCTCTCGGGTAGTGAGAGGTCTCTGTTGACATTTTTGGAGACACATTGTTTCACATTTTTCCACTATTGAGATACTTCTGAGTTACAGACCTTTGTGAAGACACAAAGTTTATATTTTAATAGAATATTGATGTTAAATCCCAATCAACATCTATAAGTTTTGTTCCCTCCTGAGTACGGGTTGGAGAGGGCCCCTCCAACACGTAAGTCAGGGGATTTCCATTTTTCAGGTATTTCCAATTATGTGTTTTACAGTGATGAAAATTTATGTCGCATATGAAATCATTTGAATGATGTCTTGATTCTGTAGTAATTTATAACACGTTCTGTAGTTCAGCAATACGGTTTCAGTAGTCCTATAGCTTCTTTCTTCCAACGCACATTTTAAACAATGATTCCATATATATTAGCATTTCCTTCAAAAATCATGGTTTAGATCTAAGGTTTATGAATGTTTCCCATCATGATTAATTGCTTCTCGAGATTGATTGCTTTGATTTCTTAATAATAGATGTGTAGCATGAGATGTTAGATTAGAATTCTAGTTTTATGCTTAAGTAATTATAGACCTTGCTTTCTTTAATTTAGAATAGATCTGTTATGGCATTTCACTTTCATAGTCTAGATTCACCATTCTGCATTAGGTAGATTCATAGGAATATCTCTTTCACTTTCAGCATTTTTAATTCTTTAAAATAGATTTACTGCTTTTAGTATTTTAATTCTTTAAAAATAGATTTACTGCTTTTAGTATTTTAATTCTTTAAAATAGATTTACTGTTTCCTAGTATTTAATTCCCTAGTATAAACAATTTGATGTATTGAGTAGGAAACCCTTAAAACATTAATACTGATACCCAACTGCGACAAAGATTATCCTATAAGAGCACAGATAGTTCCTGCATGTCTAAAGTTTGTACATCCCCTGGGTTGATAATTAAAGTAGGCTCTTAGTACAGCTTCCCTCATTAGGAATCCATATTGGGAGCTCACCACTTTTTGGCGCCGTTGCCGGGGAGGTGCTAAATATTTTAGGAGACATCACCTAAAAATAACACAAAAAGAAAACAAAAATCACATAAAACAAAAACATAAATACTTTTTTTACCAATGAATGCCTCGTCGGCAAAGGGATAGGTTTGGCCACTTTATGCCCAAGCATCCCATGAGCAACAATGGTAATAACAGTTCTGACCATTCTCAGTTTGAATTTTTACACTCTGAAAACGAAACTGACTCCACATATGATCCAAACAGAGACAACTTCACTACCAGTTCCAGCTCAAACACCACGATGGCAAATGAAGAGGAGGAACCTAGGGAGCTTTTCACCTTTCCCATTAGCATACCTCTTGGAGATGCTAGGATGAAGAACATCAATCCTAATAATCTACCAAACTTCCATGGTTTGACTTCAGAAGATCTTGACACATTCCTGTTTGAATTTGAGGTAGTTTGCAGATCATTTGATTACACTACTGATGCACAAAAGCTAAGTATTTTTTGTTCCACACTGAAATACCTATCACTTCGGTGGTTTATGAGCCTTGAAGGGAATAGTATCTTTAGCTGGGATCAAATGAAACATGCATTCCTAGAAAAGTATAGGGACTACTGCAAGGCCAAAGATACAAGGGACGAAATATTTAGGATGCAACAAGGAGAAAGAGAGTCATTAGAAGATTATGCCCAAAGATTTGAACTCAGCTACAAACGAGCCAGTCATTGCACCTTGGATCCTGAATCACTAAAACTTGTCCTTCTTAGAGGTGTAAAAGAAGAGAATTTTGAAGTCTTAAATCTTCTAGGAGATGGAGATATATTCCAGAAATCTTTTGACCAGATCCTTCAAATATTCAAAAACTACTCTAGATCTAAGAAAACTAAGAATGGGACAAGGGATACACACACATCTATTGGTGGATCAACATCTTCAGGACCAACTCTTACAAAATCTGATTTAGGAAACCTGCTAGATGACATGAAGACTAACATCCTGCAATCTCTGGCCATGCAACTTGATCCTCTTCAAATAAAAAATAAACAGGAGGAAATTAACCAAGACTTGGCAGTATTCTATCCTCGTTGTAGAAAGAAGCACAAGAAGGGGCAGTGCACACTAAACACCATCGAAATATGTGGCCTTTGCACTGAGGATCACTCTACTGACAAGTGTCCCTTGTTCCCTTCCTGTAAAGCTGTTATCCAAGAGCCCACAACCGAGGGTGCAATAGAACAACTCTTCTTTGTAAATCAAAAGAGGAATAATTTTCCCAGACTGTACCAACCCAACAATCAACATTACTATAACCAGGGAAATAACCAGTAGAATTGGAACTCTATACTAGCCCTATGGCCATCTCAGCAAAATCCAAATCAGTGGCAGCAAAACTAGCCTTATCATCAAAACCAGCCAGGGTCTTTAGGTTGTAGTATCTTTAGCTGGGATCAAATGAAACAGGCATTCCTAGAAAAGTATAGGGACTAATACAAGGCCAAAGATACAAGGGATGAAATATTTAGGATGCAACAAGGAGAAAGAGAGTCATTAGAAGATTATGCCCAAAGATTTCAACTCAGCTACAAACGAGCTAGTCATTGCACCTTGGATCCTGAATCACTAAAACTTGTTTTTCTTAAAGGTGTAAAAGAAGAGAATTTTGAAGTCTTAAATCTTCTAGGAGATGGAGATATATTCCAGAAATCTTTTGACCAGATCCTGCAAATATTCAAAAACTACTCTAGATCTAGGAAAACTAAGAATGGGACAAGGGATACACACACATCTACAGGTGGATCAAAATCTTCAGGACCAACACTTACAAAATATGATTTGGGAAACCTGCTAGACGACATGAAGACTAACATCCTGTAGTCTCTGGCCATGCAACTTGATGCTCTTCAAATAAAAAAGAAATAGGAGGAAATTAACCAAGCCTTGGCAGTATTCTATCCTCGTTGTAGAAAGAAGCACGAGAAGAGTCAGTGCACACTAAACACCATCGAAATATGTGGCCTCTGCACTGAGGATCACTCTACTGACAAGTGTCCCTTATTGGCTTCCTGCAAAGCTTCTATCCAAGAGCCCACAACCGAGGGTGCAATAGAACAACTCTGCTTTGTAAATCAGAAGAGGAATAATTTTCCCAGATCGTACCAACCCAACAATCAACATTACTATAACTAGGGAAATAACCAGCAAAATTGTAACTCTATACCAACCCTATGGCCATATCAACAAAATCCAAATCAGTGGCAGCAAAACCAGCCGTATAATCAATCATACTACCCATAATCCTATCCCTCATACCCCCCACCTTTTACTCAACCATCCACAAATTATGGCAATCGATATCCTTATTCCTCATCAAATTGGAGAGCTCCTCTACAGCAACAACATCCACTTATCATGCCACCACCACCTAATCAACCACCCCCTAGACCTCCACCAATTCCTACCCAGCCAATCCCTAACCCTAACAACAACAGGCCAGGGCAACAACAAGCCTACAATACTGAAACGATGCAATTTCCCACTTACGTAGTAGATACTGTGGAAATAAATGAGATTAACCTAAGGTCTGGAAAAACACTCCAAAATACAACTATGCAAAACATACAACAACTAGAGCACCAGGAGCAAAGGACTCAACCCCATATTCAACATCCTGATGAACCAAACCTTCAGGAGGAAGAAATTATACCACTCACACGAACTAGAAACCCTTCATTTCTTGAAAAGCTTGTACGAAGTACCAAAGATGAAGAGGAAAACACAATTCTGAATGAATTAAAACACTTGAATATCAAAATCCCCATATTACAAGCCATCAGAGACGTACCCATCTGCAACAAATATATAAAAGATAATTGTTTGAAGAAACCTGGAAGGAGAAAGCGTGACCCGCCAACTATAAATGTAGTGGGCCAATTAGCTGATCTAATGCTGGGTATCGTGGTTAACACCAAATATCTAGACTCAGGTAGCCCCGTGGTCCAAGTCAACATCAATAACAGACAAATCGATAGGAGCCTAATTGATTTAGGAGCAGCTATAAACGTAATGACAAAAGATACTATGATACACCTAGGTCTCCAATCAAAGGTCAGACCAACAACTACAGTACTCGAGCTGGAAGATACATCCACTGTGAAGCCTGAAGGAATGCTCAAGGACATTATAATCAATATAGAATCCTGTGAATACCCAACTAATTTCATAGTCATCGAGGTAAAAAGCAAACTTAGTGGATATCCTATTATACTCGGAAGACCCTGGCTGGCAACTGCAGATGCTTACATAGGATGCAGGTCAGGAAACATGACCATCACCAACTGCCAGTCTAGGAAAAAATATCAATTTACCCACTAGCCAGAAAATCCTTAGACATAGAATATCAAAACTGAACTGAAAATTACAATGACACACTGAATCAAAACATGAGACTTGTCCTGATAATTGATGATGCATTAACCCTAAAAGCCATAGACGAAGATGGTCATATAGATAGGTTTATACAAAATAATTTTTCTAACAATGATGGTCTCCAAATGTTTTTTGACATAGATAAGCAGAATGAAGGTGAATCTTCAAACAGGAACTTGAACAAGATGTGGGCAGAATTGACATCTCTGGAAGAGCAAACAGACAAAACAAAAATTGTGGAAATTATACCAGGAAAAATAGTTAATATCAATTCTAATCTATAGCCCCAACAAGAAGAACAGCTCATGAAGGTATTAACATAGCAGAATAGAGCTTTTGCATGGACATATGAAGACATGAAAGGTATTCATCCTGATATCTGCAAGCATTATATTTACATCAAGGAAGGTTCTATTCCTATAAGGAAACCACAAAGGAGATTAAACCCAGCATTGAAGGACATAGTCAAAGCCAAACTACAAAAGTTATTAGATGCAGGGTTGATCCGAAAACAAGATCTTTGCTACTCTATGACATTAACATGAATTGCATAAAGAGCATGAATGAAGCTCACAAATCCATAAGAAGAGAACCAAACAGCATAGACAATACACACATAGAGACAACAAGTTGATAACGGAGTTTGTCCAGGATGGACTACGTCTCCGGGCCTGCTTCTCAATAGGAGGGCCGATCTATAATCTCAACATAAAGGCAAAATACATGGCAATGATACAATGATACCTTGGCGACAATGGCTAGGAAGAGAACCGCTGCCCAAAACACAACAAGACTGCTTCCAGCAACTCCGAAGCCTGAAGACGGTGTAAAACGAGTATAAACACTCGTACCTTCCTCCTGTAGAGCTACGCAATCTCCCTTCTCTCCTTTAGCAACAAAGTCTCTACTCCAAAGCATGCTTGACAATGGAAAATGAGAGAGCTTATATAGGCTTGTATGGACTCCTCTCACATGATCCTCATGGTTTCTCAAGTTACAACAATTTTTCCTAAATAGGCATATGGTTACAACTCCATGTTTGGTTATCATGTGGTTGGGCTCTTTAACAAACATATTTAAAAATACCCTTTTAAAAAAAAAAGGCATACCCTTTTGTTGGCTTTTCATATGGTTAAAACCATATTATGATAATAACCATACCAACCCACTTTTTAAAACTTTAGCCCAAAGTTTGTTATGCAAATGGTGACGCTCCAACATATATAATGTAATCCGTTGAAAGTTTGTTATGCAATATGTTGTGGCGCCTCAACATACATTAGGTGGCATGTAACGTTTAAAAGTTTGTTATAACACATGTGTTTAAGGAGTGGTGCGTCCCACGTGATTTTCGTGGGTTGTAACAACCTTATCACGTTGAAAACCATGGGTCGGGGCTTGCCCCGGCCCCTTTTTGTGTCATTATGAACCTCCTCTAGTTTAAATATAAGAACCTTAATACACATAACAATAACCACATGTAGCCCGAGTGGTGAAGGCGCTTAGCTTTCTTTACCGAGGTCATGGGGTCGAACCCCGCAAAGGCCATAATTCTGCATCTGACCATTTTGGCCAATTCGGGCCTACCACGTGGCAGGCACTGATTGTTCCAACTCATCGGCCAATTGTCGGTTAGCTCAGCTGAGTCATTTACCACGTTGTCGAGCCGTACTGCCATGTCACCATCTGTACGCCCAGTCAGCAGTATGCCAGCTCGGGTATGTACTGCCACGTGTCACCTTGTCCCTACCGTACGGATGCCACATGTCACCCTGTCAGTGGTGCCACGTGGCACCTCTTTTTTTTTTGCCAATTTTCCCTGTTGGCCTTATAGAATAGAACGCGATAAGTTTCTCATACGGAGTCCATTTGAGGTGAAACGAACGCCGTTGGAATCATCGCGACGAGCCCTTCGATCTGGTGTTGGTTTTGCTGAGATTGGAGGACTTTAAAATTTTTTCCTTCTTGGATCCTCCTGGATCAAGGGTTCATCTATCCCATCTTTGATAGTGAGTGGGTATCACCACTGGTCATAGTCCCTAAAAAGGGAGGCAAATGGAGAATTTGTGTGGACTACTGAGAACTTAATAAAGCAACCAGGAAGGATTAATTTCCTCTCCCATTTATAGATAAAGTACTGGATATTTTAGCAGGTAACAAGTTTTTCTCCTTCTTGTATGGGTTCAGCGGTTACAATCAAATCCTCATTCACCCAGCTGACCAGGACAAGACAACCTTCACATGCCCATGGGGTACTTATGCCTACAGAGTGCTTCCATTTGGACTTTGCAATGCTCCTGCAACCTTTCAGAGGGTAGTTCTCATCATATTTTCAGAATTTATAAATGATCAAATGGAAGTATTCAGGGATGATTTCACACCCTATGGCAAAAAATTCGACCAGGCATTGACCCATCTGGAATTGGTATTGAAAAAATGTATTGAGATGAGCCTATGTTTGAGCAATGACAAATGCAAGATGATGATGGAAGAAGGTATTGTTATTGGCCATCATATATCACAGAGAGGGATAGAGGTGGATCAAGCAAAAGTTTCAGTAATTAAAACACTACCACCACCTGTTAAACAAAGGGACGTGAGAAGTTTCCTTGGACAAACAGGGTACTATAGAAGATTTATTGAAAATTATAGCAGAATTGCTGCCCCAATGTTTGCACTTCTCACAAAAGATATTGAGTTCATACGGACAAACAATTGCATGATAGCATTTAATAACCTTAAGGAAAAAATAATTACAGCTCCAGTACTCCAAGGACCAGATTGGGAATTTCCATTCCACATCCACTCATATGCATTAGATAAAGTAATCGGGTCTGTCCCTAGACAAGAAAAAGAGAAAAAGCCTTATGCAATATATTATATCAGCAAAAATTTGGCAGGGGAAGAATTGAATTACACTGTCACAGAAAAGGAATTTTTGGTTGTCATACATGCCATTAATAAGTTCAGACACTATATCACTGGGTACCAAGTTTTTGTTCATATAGACCACTCAGCCATAAGATATCTCATGAACAAGCCAAACACGAGTGCCAAAATCATCAGATGGTTGCTGCTCCTCCAAAATTTTGACATTACAATTTTAGACAAGCCAGGAAAACACAATGTAGTGGCTGATTTTTTATCTAGACTGACACATGGAAAAGACAGTGAGGTACTCAATGACAGTTTTCTAGATAAACACCTTTTTTCCATATCCACAAGAAGCCCATGGTTTGCTGACATAGCAAACTATCTAGTGTTTGGAAAGTTTCCAGAGCATTAAAGTCACAAAGAGAAAACAAAAGTAATAAGACAAAGTGCCACATACACATGGATAGAAGGCATGCTTTTCAAACAAGGACCAGATCAGATACTCAGAAGGTGCACAAGATAAGATGAGGTGCATGACATAATGCATGCCACACACAATGAACCATGTGGAGGACACTATGCTACAAAAAGGAAAACCCATAAAATTTTGCAAACAGGATATTATTGGCCAACACTCCACAAGGATACTTACGAATATGTTTCACATTGTGATGATTTCTGAAGAATGGGAAAACCAACACAAAAATAAGAGATGCCACTCCATCCACAAATCTCCTTGGAGGCATTTGAAAAGTGGGGATTTGATTTTGTTGGCCCATTCAACCCACAGTCAAATCAGAAAAGCTATATCCTTGTATGCACTGATTACCTTACAAAATGGACAGAAGTAGCAGCACTGGCTGCTGCAAATGAAATCAATGTGGCCAAATTCTTTACTGAGCAGATATTTCATAGTTTTGGGGTGCCAAGAGAAGTAGTTTCTGATCAGGGCCCACAATTTACATCAAATTTAATTGAAGACTTGATGAAAAGAAACAATGTAAAGCACAGACAGTCATCCTCCTACCACCCTCAAGCAAATGGTCAAGCTGAGGTAACCAACAGGGAATTAGAGAGAATCTTGACAAAAATTGTCCAACTTCACAAAAGGGATTGGGATGACAGACTTAGTGAGGTAGTTTGGGCTTACAATACTACATGGAAAACAACTACAGGATTCACACCTTATGAACTAGTCTATGGAAAAAAGGTCATGCTGCCAATCGAATTTGAAATAAAGACATTAAGAATTGCAGTAGATTTACATATGGACTTATCAGAAATTCAAAAAGAACACATGCTACAGTTGAATCAACTGGATGAGCACCGCCAACAAGCACTTACACATACTAAAATCATCCAACAGCAAAGAAAAAAATGGCATGACCAACATCTGAAGGATAAAAAGTTCAACAAAGGTGATTGGGCACTACTTTACGACTCCATATTTCACACATTCAAAGGGAATCTAACCACCAGATGGCTAGGACCTTACATCATTGAGCACATATATGAAAATGGAGCAGTAAAAATTATTACAATAGATGAACAACAGTTTCCCATGATAGTGAATGGACATCGATTCAAACTCTACAAGAAACCATAGTCAAAAGAAGAGTTTACAGAGGTACTCTACCAACAACAATTGATGCTGATAGAAAATATGACAGAGCATTGAAAAATGAATAAAAAAAAAAGAAAGAAAAAAAAATGAAAAAAAGAGAAAAAAAAACAAAAAAAGAGAAAGGAATGAAAAATTCATAAAAAGTAACAGGCCAAATTACAGGGCCACGTATATCCCTATGAAAGATCCAGCATTACTATTGCAAAGAAAAATATCAACCACAATTCAAGCAAGCCAGGAAATTCTCAAACATTTTCAGCAATCAAGCGAGCCAGATATGCATTGAAGAGAGCCAACAAAATTATCTACCACTACAGGAACAATCCAAGGACACTCTTCATTCAACTCTGCCATATCATCATGAGATCCTGACCATACTTCAAGAGAGCCTGCAATTGATTCAAGCGAGGCTGCCATTTATTCAAGAGAGCCAGTCACATACTACCATGCAATCATCCAATATGAAGCATCATCACATGAGTCATATCAACAACTGTCACAACTTTCAAAAGAAGATAGTTCAACAAATTCAAACGAGCAAAAAGGAAAAAGCAGCCCACACACGTAACTACTGACATGCAGAAATCTACTACAGAATCCTCCATACATGAAAAATGCACCAGATCATCAATGCAGGTACGCATACATAGCAAGGTAATCTCTAGAACGATTTTATTTTATTCTTAAGGTAAAACATTATCCCACACTACATTCGTTTCTAGTCAGCTGAGGACAGCTTCTATTTTAAAATCGGCGGCATGGTAGAATGACCTTAATAAGTCATGATCGCTACCTAAGTCCTATCACCTTAATAAGTCATGATCGTTACCTAAGTCCTGTCACCCTCAACAAATCATGATCACAGCCCTCATCATATGAAGTACAAAGATCGATCATAGGAAAAGGGGATTAAAAATGGCAAGTACAAGAATGATGGAAATGATAGGTGTGGAAAGACAGTAAGTAAGGATGCATAATCTTCCATGATTTTGCATATAAGGAACCTCCAAAATTCCCGAGAAGCAAAAAACCAAAATCTAGTGCGCTCACTCAGTCAGCATTGCAATCCTTGAGCCTGTAGGCAGAGCCCGACTAGTTGAGGGTATAAACCACATTCCAAAGTTCTGGTTTTGTCTGATCATAAAGAAGATTCTAAAATGACAAAGAGTTTCAAGAAAAGTGAACCAGAGGATCACAACACCATTTATCAGAGCCTGAGATTCCTGCAGATCATTCGTAATGCAGGCTGGATGCCTTTCATCCTTGGACTGAGAGGATGCGATACAGGGGTAGCTCAGGAGTTTGCAAGAAACTTCAAACATATTAAGGATGAATAGTACATCACTCGAGTGAAGGGGTTACGTATCAAGTTGGATGAGGAGGTAATTGCCAAATTCACTGGTCTACAGAGAGGTTTGTATTGGAGCAGGGATGACAGGGATACAAACCACCAAGCAAAAGCAACATTCTTCGAGCAAGGAGAGGTCTATGACGAAGACAAAAATGGAGTCAAAGACTCTCCATGCCAGCGCCATGGGAGGATGTTGCTGAAATTGTTCTGAGGTACATCACGTGCTCTGGTAGGTTAAGCTATGTTCCCATCTTTCATTTTCCGATCCTAGAGCTATTAAGACACATAACCCATCATCCACCAAACAACAACATTAGTATTCCATTTTACTTGCTCCAATCCCTAGCAGAAATGAGCAAGAAGGTGGCTAAAGGTAAGGAGGATGCCTTGGCCCATCATGGGCTAATCAAGTTAATTGTTTGCAAGGAATTAAAGGTGCAGATACCAGAGCTTTCGTGGGAAGAATTTGTGCTGGTATCCGCAGAAGATGTTCAAAGGATGAAAAGTACACCCATAGCTAGCATACCACCAGGAGAAATGAACAAAGTTGCCTTTGCATCAGGGGCGAAAAGGAAGATTGATCTGTACCATGTGGCAGAGACCTTGGTGAAAATCAAACATTCAAGAGAGGACTCCCCCAAGGCAAACCCAGAGATTCCTGCCAAAAATCAAGAGCCGAAGAGAAGGAGTAAGAGATTCACCCAAGCATCCCGAATTCGAATAGACAAGGAAAAGAGTAGGGAACCCAGTCCCATTGTTCAAAATGTGTCGGATAGGGACGATGATCATTGGGTAGATCAGAGAGACCCCACTACAAAAGAGGAGCAGGATGAGCAAGAAATGCAGGATGAAGAAGAAGAAATGGATAAAGAAGAAGAGCAGAGCATACAAGAGCAAGACAACTTCCAGGGGAACCCTCCAGAGCACAATGAAAACTTCGGGGTCATTACCCAACTCGCTGAGGCATGAGTAGAATTGGAAAAGCTTAGAAATGAGCTGGTAACGTTAAGAATTGGGCCAGGAAGCCAGCCCACACCTTCCCCATTCTCACATGATAAGACACAAATCCTGAAGATGCATTATGTAGGGGAGCTACAGCTGGCTGAGCAGAAAAATTCAACGCTTCAAGAGAAATTGGCCGAGGCACAAAATGAATTAGCCAAAAAGGACCAGGAGATTACCAAATTGAAGGACGTTTTGGCCACCACTACTGACATATATGATAGACCATGGGACCTCAGACCGCCGTCGGCAATATATGTAGTTTATGTACAGGAGAAATGGGGCAAATTCCAGCTCTAGAGGTTGAAGCAAGGAATCCCTATAGAGATAAACACTCCCAAAGAATTTATGGATTCATCTTTGAACTCCACAGAGCTGGAGAAGGACCAATTGAGTAAATTTTTCTTTCATAATTTTGTAGTTTCTAGCTCGCCCAACTGGTTTCCAAACCCATATGTGGGCAATTTCCTGTTGAGGGCATTATGTTCATGGATGAACCACAAAATTGAGCGAGCCCTGGACTACCATATCTATGTCGTAGAAAAATGGCAAACCCCATTGATGGTCCAAGCAGAGCCAACTCATCCTGAAGGGATAATCTACAACCATAGGAGCCTCACCCAGGATGAGGAATTGATCCCCATTCTCCTTGCAAAACAACAGGAGGCTATGACTCATTTTGACATTACACTCCGAAGCACACAGAAGGAAGTTCACGAGTCCATTAAGGAAAGGTGGAGCAGAGTGGCAAATGATCTGAAAGGAAAACAAATCCACTCCCCCCTCAGGCTTAATGATGCTCTTTTCAAATACACACTCTTCAAGGAATCTTTGGCAAGAAATAAACTCAGATGGATAGGGATGAGGCTGAATCCCCCATTCTTTCTTTCCCCATTCATCAAGGGACAGATTAATGAAGAGGAAGAGAGGAGGGCATGGGCCAATGAGGATCAGAATTTTGGATATCACAAGTAGGCAGGGATCCCTAGGGTGGTAGCATGGGACATCAGGGAGGTCGTCGACGAATTGAATAAGTCACCCAAGGATGGGTGAATCCTTCAAGTATGGGAGAGAATGATGAGTCCAATTTTCAGGTATTTGATAACGTTTTTCCCATAGTAAAGCTTAAGCAATGGCGAAGAAACACACTCATTTGTGGGAAAAATGTTTTACCTTAATTATTTAATGAAGTTGTTTTTGACGATTATTCTTGTATGTTTAAAATGCGTATTCAATAAACTAATTCTGTGGAAATCGAGCGTGATTGAGTAGGTTCAGGGGAATTAAAGGACAAACACGTAGAAGACTGAGGGATCATGCAGCTTGGCGCCTTTTTCCTGATTTGTAGAGAACGCACTCCTATTCAAGAAGAATCGACTTTTAGACATTTAGTTAGGTTCAGCATTAAGAATTATATAAAAATGGACCTCTCGGGTAGCGAGAGGTCTCTGTTGACATTTTCGGAGAAACATTGTTTCACTTTTTTGCACTATTGAGATACTTCTGAGTTATAAACCTTTGTGAAGACATGGAGTTTATATTTTAATAGAAGATTGATGTTAAATCCCAGTCAAAGTCTATAAGTTTCGTTCGCTCCTGAGTATGAGTTGGAGAGGGCCCCTCCAACACGCAAGTCAGGGGATTTCCATTTTTCAAGTATTTCCAATTATGTGTTTTACAGTGATGAAAATTTATATCGCATATGGAAGTATTTGAATGATGTCTTGATTCTGTAGTAATTTATAACACGTTCTGTAGTTCAGCAATACGGTTTCAGTAGTCTTGTAGCTGCTTTCTTCCAACGCACATTTTAAACAACGATTCCATATATATTAGCATTGCCTTTAAAAATCATGGTTTAGATCTAAGGTTTATGAATGTTTCCCATCATGATTAATTGCTTCTCGATATTGATTGCTTTGATTTCTTAATAATAGATGTGTAGCATGAGATGTTAGATTAGAATTCTAGTTTTATGTGTAAGTAATTATAGACCTTGCTTTCTTTAATTTAGAATAGATCTATTATGGCATTTCACTTTCATAGTCTAGATTCACCATTCTGCATTAGGTAGATTCATAGGAATATCTCTTTCACTTTCAGCATTTTTAATTCTTTAAAATAGATTTACTGCTTTTAGTATTTTAATTCTTTAAAAATAGATTTACTGCTTTTAGTATTTTAATTCTTTAAAATAGATTTAATGTTTCCCAGTATTTAATTCCCTAGTATAAACAGTTTGATGTATTGAGTAGGCAACCCTTAAAACACTAATACTGATACCCAACCGCGAAAAATATTATCCTATGAGAGCACAGATAGTGCCTGCACCTCTAAAGTTTGTATGTCCCCCGGGTTGATAATTAAAGTAGGCTCTTAGTATAGCTGCCCTCATTAGGCATCCATATTGGGAGCTCACTAGTCATTACAATTTCACCATTCGCCACTACTTCATCCACAACTTCAAGTTGTTCCTTGATTTGAGAGACCTTGGAGATTGAATGGTCTCTCCATTTCGAAGCTTTACCCCTTTCAGTTGGTTCTGCAGAGTCATCTTCTGATTTTTGTTCTTTCCTTCAAACAACTTGGTCAAGGAGTCAAACATCTCCTTAGGTGTCTTTAGGGAAGACACATGGGGTATGAGATGGTCCTTTATAGAATCAACAATGATTCTCTTAGCCTTGACCAGGTTCTTCTTTTGTAAGGTCTTCGCCACTTCTTCTTCTGGAACTGGAACATCTTCCTTTATGTAGTTGTCCAACTCATTCTCTTCTAGGATTAACCCAATCCTATACTTCCATGCTCGGATGTTATCATCCCCTTCAAGCTTATCCTCAAGCTTGGTGTGGTGAGACATCTTAAAGAGTACTTCAAATGGAAATAGAAAAAGATTTAGGTCTTACCACTTGATTTGTTGAAAACTGGATCTGGATTAGGGTTTGTCAGAGAAACCCTAAAAATTAAAAATGTGAATTTCAAAATTCTGAAAGGATAGAAAGATGTGGCTTAATGAGTTGATCATCCTGGTATACTCAGAAATTGAAAACTGCAAAGTTTTACCCTTTAGAAATGCTTTTCAATCTCCCGGATTCACTAAGGAGGACCTTGAATTAGGGTTTGAGTTTCCCGGAGCTTCACCCAACCAAAAAATTCAATCCAAAGCTCTAAAATTCGATTTTTCCAAGGATCTTCCAGCTATGTCCTCAGATTTCAGAAATTCCTATTTTTGTGGAAACCCTAATGTTTAGGGCCAAAACTGAAAATGCTCAGAATTGAATTCTATATCGACAGAAAGATGCGCTCTTCCAAGGAGAGTCAATCTAGCCTTCTGCCTTTGATGAACTATGGAGAGAAACCCAAATATTAAGAAGCCCTAGCTTCCGCAGCTGCACAATGCCTTCTTCTTAGGTAAGCTCTGATACCATGTTAATTTTTCGATAATTTCATTCTATTATCATTCAGGATCACTAAGAGAATAACATGCACATCATATCTACAACATATCAATCATAGACACAATAGCAATCACACAAGAGACACAAATTTTCACCAGGGAAAACCAAGAAGGTGAAAAAACCCGCAACTTCCTCAGAGATAAGATAAGCCAAAAACCAATATCACAATGATCAAACCCAATAAGATGTCTCTAGCAGATGTTCCTCCTCCTCCACAATTGCGCCACTTTCTCTCTTAGCTATGCGAGCTTGAGAAGTGAGTGAATGAGATAAATGAGAGACACAACCTCTCTATTTATACACTGACTTGACCTACTAATAATCCACTGGGGCCGACTTGCTAATCAATCCTAATAACCCAACCACATGTGCTAACCAGGGCCGACCCCACACTGGTGGTCTAATAACCCATCAATACAAATGGCGACACTTGTCGATGCACATGACGACACTTACAAATACAAATGACGACACTTCCCAATATAGGAATGTAACATCTCTAATGGATATACAATAAAGTACAAAAGTAATACATAGAAGAATATCTTCCGAAGTTACAAATACATCAACAATGATTAACCAAAGTGCTCCTTTTTTGTAAATAGTCCTCATGGTCCGAAAAATGAGTAAACTAACACCAGAAAGTGACCTTTCAAATACTTACAAGTGTGAAAGAATCAAGTTCGCTCAGAGATCTTTTCATATTTAGGGAGTCTGAAAAGAGCTTAAAGAGTAACTCTGAGGGGTTGCTTTTTTGTGGGAGTTTTATGAGCCCGAAAAAGTGATAAAATGTAACTCGATGACTTATTCTCATTTTTTTTACGAGCACAAGAAAGATCAAAAAGTAAGATCGATGATGTTAATACTTGATTTTAATGAGCGTGATGATAGCATAAAAAACAATCAAAGACTCGTTCACACTTGATAAAAAGTATGAAACATCTATGATGGTCACCAATAAAGTCAAAACACCACTTTACTTCATCTGTGAACTCCAAAAACTAAGTTAGATTCCATAATAATGTGTCAAAATGTAAAAAAGGTCACCAACTATAGTGAAAAACCCATCAAAAGAAATGTTGAAAAAGGAATATTCCATTTCTTTTATATAAAAAGTCAAATAGTAAAGAAATATTTACCAATTGTTTTTTACCAAGTTGGAATAGTGAAAACACCCCTTTGGAGCTCATTTTTCCAATGTCGATTGAGGATGCTATGATCATTCGTTTCACACCCCATCAGTTGCAGGTAGGCCTCAATCCTATGCTTTACCTTTTCAGTGGATTAGTTTTTTTATTCAAGTATGATTTTTGGGGGTTTTTGGACTAAAAAAGAAGGGGATTGCACACACCTTGGGCGACGCACTTTCCCCTTGCAGGAAGTGCGTCGAGAGGGGTCTGACACTCTTCACCCATGGGAAAAGTGCGTTGCTGACGCACTGTACGCAAAAGCAAGGTGCGTCAGCGCAGATCCATAATCAAATTTAAAAAATGGGGCCAAAAAAGACCCAAACCAAAGCCATGAAACGGACCTAAAGGTTGTTTATTTCATCTTTATGCAGACTTCAACCAATATAATGGTTGAGTGGAAATAAAGAGAGCATGAACTTGAAGATGCCCAAGTGGAGAATGATCCACATTCAATGAATGCTTTGCAAAGATGTGGACTCTTAAAATTATTCCATGTATAGAGCATGAGGGCCCAGGTATAATTGCAAGATTACCTTATCAGGCTATGGGACCCAGATCAACAACATTTCAAATTTGGTGCCCACATCCTCACCTTGGATGTGGAAGATTTTTATTTCCTGACGAGTTTCTCTAGACGGGGAGCCCTAGTTACACTATCTGGGCCATGGGGTAGTGATCATTGGACAGAGAGTCTGATGGCACAGTTATGTACACCAGGGACATATGATTGCTGGGAATATTCCCATAAAGAACATACAAGATCGACCCCTGAGAAATGTACTCTTCACTATTGAGAGGGTGGAGGGAAGTAGGGATTATGATTAGGCCACCAAGGCCCACATGCTATATGTCATCGAGTGTATGGCACTGACAGTCTTCAATTGGTGCGAGGGACTCCTCGCGAATCTGAAAGATCGGCTCATCAAATGAAAACAAGGTGATTTGAAGTAGTTTAGTTATGGATCCATCGTGGTTTTGTTCTTCCTAGAGCGAGTTCCACTACTGCGACTGCATATAGAGATGGATGATCTCGATCCACAAGATCCACACATGGTATGATGGTCGGAGGTGATGGCCTGCCATGGAGGCGAGGGACCTATCATCATTTATGGGCCAACCTTCTTTAGGTGGCTCTGGGTAAAACTCCTCATGATTGAGGATTATGCTATACCGACTTCAGAGGAGATCCATATCTAGCTCTTCTAGAGGGGGAGCAATGGGGAGATATGGGTAAGAATGAAACTCTTCTTGTTTTTTTATATATTTTGTAGTTTTTAATGTTTTTGGGCAGTACCGATACTTCACACATGTTTCCTGCAGATGTTGGCCCATCTCAACCAGTAGGTTCCTCTCCTTTTGAGAAGAGAGGGGTGGTATGAGAGATGGCAGCTGCTCAGCAGGATGCAGTGGAGGAGATGAACAAGCTAGAGGAGAACCTCCAGAGATTGAAGTTGGATATTCTTGACATATCCATCGATGACTTGCCTCGACATTACCAGCGTCGTATAGCTGGAGTTTCGGGACACTTTGGTCGGCTGCTCCATTGAGTAGCTTGGGTTGTTATTTGTTATCACGAGCATCCTCGAGGATATCTCTTTGTACGATATAGGTACTGAAAGCCATGGGATTCATATTTTGTAGAGCCAGGATCTACTGAAAGCTTATGGGACTCAGATTTTGTATCAGTACCACTTTTTTGTATTTTACCGGACATGATGATATATATACAAAACACTATTTGCGGTTTTATATACTATGTCTTCTATGATGATTTGGGATCTTATGGGTGTTGGCCTATACACTATGAGTAGATTACATGTATGTCATCTTATGCATATTTTTGATAAAAATGTTTATGAATGTGCAATGTACCAGTATAATATGAAATTAGCTAGGGAATCAACAACTATGTTCATGTTTCTTGGAATGTGTAGGTATTGAATGGACTCAAAGGACCTCTCTAAGAGACGTACTCGCCAGAATAAACAGAGTAATATGGGGTCGCGGATAGAGTAGACACGGTTGATATGGTAAAACACTAATTGTGAATTGAGATAGATAACAAGGTGGTCCACACCCAAGGAAAAAACGTCGATCAATATTCCAATTACTGCATGATACTCGACATCATTGTTGGTTGCAAAACCTAGGCAAGTTCCTCCTGAACTAATAAGCTTGCTGGCAGGGGAATAGACTACCCATGCCGACGAAGCAAGGTTGCAGGTGTGCCGGCTAGCACCGTCTGTGAATCCAAAGAAAGTTTCCATCTACACAACCATGAAGAACATGGTACAAGTGTAATGATAAGATCCTAGAACACTAAAAATAAAGTGTCACACCAAACAAAACAGACGTCATGTACAGTATATACAAATTACTAATGCATAATGATTTAGGCATAGTACCTCTTAAGGTAGAGCCCATTGTGAGGACCCCCCAAAGATATCTCGTCATAATCCTCTAATTCATAGGATCCCTTTTCCAAAACACGTTTTACCACATATGGACCATGCCACATGGAATCAAGTTTTCCTGCCCCCAGCTTATCGTGTTTTTGGTCATAAGTAAGGACCAAATCGCCCTTGTTGAAGATATGAGGTTTCATTGATTTAGCGTACTGGGCCTTGATGCGTTTCTTATATGCTTCATTATCTAGAGCAGCATCACGACGGGTTTCATTGAGTTTTTCCAAGTATAGAAATCGTTCTTCCTCTGCAGTGGTGTTCGGTAAAAGTTCGACAACAAGTTTTAGCGACGGAATCTTGCACTCGATAGGTAATACTGCCTCTAGTACATAGACGAACTGAAAGGGTGTGAAACCAGTGGTAGTTTTAATAGAAGTCCTATACACCCATAGAGCAAAAAAAAACATGATATGCTATTTGGACTTTTGTGTTCCCACCATACGTTGAATCATAGTTTTCAAGACATTTTTAATGGCCTCTACTTGTCCATTTGATTGAGGGTATTAGGGAGTTGAGTTTTCATGCCAAAAACCCAATTGGGTGCTTAGTTCATACATCATCTTGTTTTGAAAATGTGATCCATGATCGGTGACGATGGATTGAGGGACTATGAATCTCACAATGATATGGTTGAAAATAAAGAGTGCAGTAGTTTCACTTCCTTCTTTGTATGTAGGCATAGCCTCGGCCCACTTCATAAAGTAGTCAACTGCGATAATAACATAAACATGCCCCTCGGCCGTGGTAGGCTTACAATGCATGAAGTTGATGCCCCATTTGGAAAAGGGATTGGCGACAATAATTGGATGTAATGGGGATGGATGTGAGCACTTTTTGTAATGAGAAAGCTGGAAAGGAGGACACTTATTGATTGCTTCGATACAATCTTTGAATATGGAAGGACAATAGTATCCAGCGCGTAAGATTTTTTGGGTTGTAGCCATCCTATAAATATGACCACCACATGCCCCTAAGTGACAATCATTCAAAACAAGCTCGACCTTGTCATGATTTAAGCAACGTCGGAGAATGGAATCGATACCACAACGATATAATGTATCACCGATGATGAGGTAATATTTTACATGGTGATGGACATGACGACGTTCATCACGAGATAATTGAAGACCGAAGCGTTGGGTTTGGAGATATAATGTGATGTCTCCATACCATGGGTCTGAAGTACTGATGAGAAACAAGGACTCATTGGGGAGAGAGTCCATGGGCTCAGTTTCCTTATCAGTATGGGGAATATCACAAATAAGTTCCACAAAAACCAAATACTTCTTTGATTTGGCCTTCTCAAACTAGAGGTTGAATTCCTGAAGAATCACAATCGAACATGAATATTTTCCCCCTAGTACCTGACGCATGAGTACATGGTACATGGGTTTAGAGTCGATGATGATGGTGGTAGTGCAGAGGAGGATATAGTGGAGGAAATTATGAACAACAATCACTGCTGCGAGAGCTAGCTTCTCTACATGTGAATAACGGGTTTCAGAGTCAAGGAGACCCTTACTAAGGTAGTATATCACATGCTCCTGGGTGTGACGATATTATTGTACTAAAAACATAGCAATAGTGGAAGTAGAAGAAGCAAGATAAAGGATACAATCCTTGGTGTAATTCTATGGTTGTAACACGGGCGCATGAGTGATGGCATGTTTGAGGTTGTCAAAGGATTTTTTAGCATAGTCATCCCAGATGAATGGGACTTCCTTCTTTAACAACCACATGTATCCTTGTGTTTTCTCTACAAAATTACACATGAAACGTCACAGGTAGTTTTCCTTCCCCTGCAAACTTTGAAGTTTTGTAATATCCATAGGCAGCGGTAGAGAAACAATGGCTTCCACCTTGAGGGGATCGATGTGGATCCCATCTTTTGAAATGATGAAGCCTAAGAGGCGTGCAGACTCGACGCAGAAAATGCACTTATGATGATTTAAACAGATATTATACCATTGACATATGAGGAAGATAGTCATCATATGATCAATGTGGAAGTCACGACGATTCGAATGAGTAGGGAGATCGTCTAGGTAAGGTTCCAAAAAATCCTTCACATTGTGGAAAGCATACGACATAGTCCGATGGAATGTAGAACCAAAATTTTTAAGGACAAAAGGGAGTTTGCGATATGTGGACGTATCCCATGGGAAGATAAAAGCAGTCTTATGTTGGTCGGCAGGATGGATCTCAATATGATTATAGCCAGAAAATCCATCCATGAATGAGAAGATGACACTTTTGGCACATTTATCGATGATTTGGTCAATAAACGGGGTAGGGAAATTGTCCTTGGGATAATCCTTATTCAAATCCCTATAATAAACACAAACTTAGATGGTTCCCTATTTTTTGGTAACCGGGATGACATTAGAGACCCAATCTGTTAAGGGAACAGGACAAATGAACCCATCCTTCAACAACTTTTCTATCTCTGTTTTAATAGCCACAATTTTCCTAGGGTGCACAGGACAAAGTTTTTTCTAGACATTTTTTGCGTCAGGATATGTTTGAATCTTGTGCATGACGATAACAAGGTCAATCCCAGGAATTTCCTCGTAGGTCCATGCAAAGAAGTCGCAGAATTTTGTAAACAAGGCCGTGAAAATGGTGACTTCTTCTGGAGAATAAGTTTGGCCTATGTGAATGTGTTCCATGACTGCAGGTTTTACCAAGATGTCGATCGAAAAGGTAGGCGTGATGTTTTCCAATTTTCCCTTAGTTACTGTATCATATGCAAGAATAGGAGATTGAGGGTAAGGAAAGACATCCAGTGAAACAATTGTTTCAATGGAGTTGTCTACCGAATCTAATGGTGGAAGGAAGGACGATCGATGATGAAGTTCTTCCCATGGGGATTCATCCACACTCATAATATCCATGATTGACTCATCAGAATGAAAATTCTATAGTAGAGGATTAGGTAGGGGTGAGAGTCGCTTCAATGGCAGAGAAATTGAGGTAGATGCTACTGAAGAGTGGACATCTGGTAGATCGGGTGTTGATTGGATGGCCTCGTAAGTAGCTTCCATGGGGCTGAGAGGCATCACATCTCCAATTGAATCCAAATTATCAAGGTCGATCACAACCCATTGGTTAGTCGAGTGATAAGATGATGGGATCATAGATGAAATCATGTTCACTGTGGCAACATGGGCATAGGGATATGGTGCTGGAAAGAATCCCATGAGGGATAAATATTTAAGGAGTCCTACCCCCACACTCTCATATATCTGCTTCGAGTGTCCTAAAAGAGGGACATTGTCCGCGAGATGAGTAGTTGTGTGATGTGTACAAAAATATAACCGGTCGATAGTGACAATTATCCCTTGGTGGGGAAATTGCACAATGCGGAAGATAGATGACTCAACCACGGTCATGGAATAGAACCAATTTCGACCAAGTAATAAGTTATAATCCAACGAGGCAGCGACGACCTCCACGTTAATGGAAACGGTCTTACCGCCCAACTCTACGGCCAAAGATTGTAACAACCCGTGGGGTTGAAATCCACATCCATCAAAATTCTTTCAATGTGGTGGGGGAACGGTTCAACTTGGGAGAGCCAATGGCTTGCCAATAGGATAATGACATAACTAAGGTAGATGCTCCTTCATCTAAAACAGTATGATGGATTCTTTTCCTATAAACGGTAAAAACAATATGAAACGCGATTTGGTGGGAAATCCTTGGCTTCAAAAAATCTAGCTTAAACATGATTGTGTTAGAGGAATCAAGATCTACAGCTCCTATCATGGATAACAGGGTCTTACACTGATTGGGATAGTTTTGTAAGACCTCTAGCATCGACATAGCACAAGGAGCTTGTGCTAGATCCTCTACAATATTGTAGTTTTGAGCAGCCTGAGCATTGGGGTTGAAAATGGATTTTCAAATCGTGCTCTTGGGTGGATGCAATACTGAATCTGGTAAAGGTTTCTCTATGATGAGAGGACCTTGAGGTGAAGGAATTCTATATGTATACGGTATCTGTGTACCAGTAGGACCATGGAGTGATTGGTTGTAAGGTCCTCCCATAGGTTTTTGTCCATATGGAGGTGGGCCTCCTAGGTTGGGAGGTGGACCTGAAGGGGGTCCTCCTCCGAAATAAGGTGGTCCTCTGCCAAAATATTGGGGTACTCCAGGTGGAGGTGGTGGTAGTGGGGGAGGAGGTGGGATAGGTGGTGGAGGTGGCGGGGGAGGTCCACTGGTTGGGGGTCTAAGCGATGGAACACTATAGTGCCCTCATGGGGTGTTCATGTTTCTGGGATAGGGTAATCTAGGAAAAATGTTTCCTGTATAACGTTTTCCTATAGAGGCATTATGATTTCCTGGATAGATCTACCCCCATGGGGGTTGAGTCCAAGTAGATGGTCCCCCCATTTGATGTGTCCATGTAGGTTGTCCCGTAGTTGGGAGAGAAATGCCAACCATACTATAGTTCATATCTGAAGAATGTCCTCCACTCATGTTGTGTCGCCTAACTCGAAGATGCCCCCCAGTTAGACTAGGTCCTTGTTGGAGGGGCTTAGGTCGGCCTGTCGACTAGGCCCTCCGCCCGACCACTCTGCAGCATATGTTGAGTAGTCGCGTCAACTAGTATGGATCGGGTCGGTTGGATAAACTGACAGATGGTTAAGTAACTGTATCTGCACATATATATATCTAGGCTGGTGAGCCGATAGAAAGGGAGAGATTGATTCTATCATATTGTTCTGCTATTGCTGGTTAATACAAAGACTATTCTCTCTGTCTGTCTCATCTCTTGTATCTGTGTCATTGCGTATGCTTGCTTATATTAGGTAATGTATCTATGATAACTATGTGAACCGTGGGATTACAACATCTGGTTCCGTTGCTGATTGATACATGAAAAATTACTAGCAGCATGACCCATGATTTCAGAATAGGAGATTAGAGATTGGTGGGAGAAGAAAATCGTGAATTACCTGCAGAATTATGCACGACGTAACAAGCTAACGATTAACCAAGAAAGAGATCGATTCTTCTCCGAGACCCATGAGCGATTTGTAGAATTCGTGCCGACCGCCTTGAAGAAACTTCTGGATGAACAGACCAGTCGATGAAGCAGAGCGAAAACTAGTATCGAAGCTAATCAACGGAGGTCGTACAAATCTATCAGAATGGTGTGAAAAGATTGCAGAAGATTTCTGTGAAGAACATGTGATCGAAAATCGAGTATCAGTAGATGAAATAAGAAGAAAGTTCTTCACCGAATTAGCCGATCAATTTCTGTGTTCTTTGCCGACATTACTGTTTAAATTTTTGATTGACAAAGGTGTCGCACATATTGTCGAAACAAGACCGTTGCTGACCCCACCGATTCCAAAATCTAGCTGGGAGGAGAAAGAACGTCAGTGGGAAAAATTTGTAAAGGAGCACGAATGTGAATTTTTCTTGAACAAGTGATGGTCTACAATTCCCCAATAGTCTAGAAACTGTCGGGCTGACATTAGGGGGGTGATGAAGCATGCTCTGATGTACCTAGTGTGATGAAACTCGACATATGACAAACGACATGAACAACAGTGGAAAAAAATCCGACAAAGACAGACTTTTAAGTCACAAAAGCACCCCAGATATTAAAAAAATTGAAAGAGAAAAAAGGAGGCAGCGACGTGAAGAGTTGCGGGAGCAGGCAATTGCACTCTGGAGGACAGAAGGATCCAATGTTGCGACATATGCAGAAGGGAATCTGCTAGAGTTAAGTCAAGCCCCTGATGATGGGGATGTCGAAGAAGAACTGTAGCCGATGGATGAAGACTTGTGGATAGACCATGGTAGAGCTCTCCAAGTTCAAATACCATAAGCAGTAGCACCTCCGTCTCCATTCTGTTTAATAGAAAGCGTTCGGGTGGAAGAAATTGTCGAAGAAAACCTTGGTCTCCATGTTGGTCAGTCAGGAGTTTGGAGTTGTCGAAGCATAGAAGGCGATGATATCAATAGACTATTGATTCATCGGCCAGAAGAAGGGAATTGGATATCTTTTCAACCCGAATTTTCAAATAGAAGTTTTCATCTAGTGTACACAAAGCATGAAGAAGCACCCCCCCTACCAATACCAAATTTGAGTGATTCGACAAGCACGTCGAAAAGTCCGAGATTTACTGAAATTCCATTTGAGAAAAAATTTAATTGGATTTCGACAAAAGTAATTGACGAAGGAAGATCTAGCGACATCGAAGGATATACAGTCATTGATTCTGAAGACAGAGAACCAAGTCCAGAAAGACAACTAATTCATATTAACGAAACACCAAGTATTGATTGTGGAAATAACCCACCCACACCCCCATCAGATTCTCAGAATAATACAATAGTAGACATGGCACACACCATAGCACACCTTCCGTTCTACAAAGGAGATGAAGACCCAAGAAGACATTGGTTTGTGTGTGAAGCAATATGGACAGCTAATCAAATTACCAATGAAGACAGACAAATTGCTCAATTTGTTGGCTCATTAAGAAAAAGAGCGACTTGGTACATGGGGTACAAAGGAAAAACACCAACTGCAACAAAAGCACAACTCAAACAAATCTTTTTGGCCTTCTTTATGATTGAAGATGCGACATACCTGGCGGCAGAACGACTGAAGACAACAGTCCAAAAGCCGACAGAAACTATCAAGGAGTACGACAAGAGGTTTAAAGACCTCCTGAGAAAATTAGACTATGAAATCGACGAAAAACTATTAATCAAATGGTTTATAGCTGGTTTGATCAATAAAATCATAATACATTTCCATCGGCAAAATGTTAATACATATGCAGATGTGCTAAGAGTAGCACTAGAAATCGAAATGGATGATGAATACCCTCTAATATCCATGGACAGACATGTCGACGAACGACTTGAAAGTATGAAGAAAGCTATCAGAAATAAGACATTAAAAGGACCAGAGCTATGATGTACAACTTGTCGAACCTCAGGACATACCAAAGATTCTTGTTGAAATGATGATCGGTGACAAGATGTAAAACTCATCCAATCCAGATGTTTCTGCGATTTATGTAAAGAATATGATTTACATACCAAAAATGATTGTCCATACAATCTGAAAAATAAAAAGGTACGATGGTGTCAAATTTGTGAAGTAAATACACATTCAATCGAAGAATGTCATGTGAACCTGAAAAACCGGCAAAATTATCATACAATGTACCAAGCAAATTATGTCGAGTAGAACTAAGACAAAAATCCAGCAAACGACAGATTCGGGAGAAATGATGAAAGAAATAACCAGTACAATCAAAACAGGAATGACAGATACCCAAGGTATAATGATCCACTAAATGATTGGCGATATAATGGCTATAATAGATGTGGTGGATATTAGAGTCACGTTCGTGGCAGTGGAGCTCGAGGCTTTCGATATGGTCGACCCGCTGCATGTTTTACATGCTTCAGCGAGAATCATCGACACACAGAATGCCCTTATAAGGAAAGAACTGATCTCAAATTTTGTACAAAGCATGGGGTAGGCGATCACTATTTAGAGGATTGCCCTACCATGATCGAGAAAATAAATAATAAAAAAAATGTTCATGTTTTATCTTGTGTTCAAAAAAATGATGTGCTTCGAACAAAAAACTTGCAAATTGTAACAAGGCAAGGCACTCATATTGGTCAAGATAAACCTCAGATAACTAGAATTGTCGATAAAGAGGATTATCCAAATCCTATAAAACAAAAATCTGTGTACAAAGATGCGTCTGACATATTTCATGATTTAGCAACACATGAAGAAACTCTTAATGAATTACTCAAATTAATTTCACATGAAGAAGTTGTAGGAAAAATGATTGATTTGTTGCATAAATTAAAGCACGTCGAGCAAAGACAAACTAAAAACATTTGCCGACTAAAAAAAAAGAGAAAAATGACGCCGACCCATTAGTCGATCTCGACATAAATGGATATCATGTATGACAAGTTGTACTGGATTTTGGATCCCAAGTGAATATCATGACTCGTGATACTTGGGACCAACTTGGACGACCTCAACTACAAGAATCAAGCATCTACTTAAAGCTCGCAGATCAAGGATTAATTGAGCCGATTGGAGTGTGGAAAGGAGTCGAAACTTCCATTAAAGGTATTATGACATTAGTATATTTTGAAATCATCGTACCAAAAGATGATGCAAGCTCTTTCCCTGCTTTGGTCGGTCGACCATGGGGACAGAAGATGAAGGCTTCAATTTCTTTGGACAAAAGCTGCATCAAGTTGAAAGGTAATGGCGAGAAGGTTATCGTGCCAATATTCCCATCACAAGGAGAAACTTGGTCAGAACCTACAGAAGTCGATAATGATATCCGACAGCTTTACCGAATAGATAATAATGAAGATCGCATTGAGCCAAATAACCAAGGAGAACTTCATCTTGGAGATCCTATCTCGCTTGGATACAATTCCGATGAAAAAATATATGACTAGCAAATAGAAAACTATGATCTACATGCAAAAGAATGCTAGAATGTGGAAGCCATCTCGAGGAAACAAATAAAGAAGTGTCTCTCTGTATCCTACACACCGAAGGTTTTCGAATGAAAAATACAAGCATATCCAACACTTCCTCCAGTAAAAAATGTACAATATGGTAGCTCGACATTAAGATATAAAGAATGTGATCCACCTGATGTACATGTCGAACAGGTATCAAAACATGTCGGAGAGCAAGGCCGTCTACAAAGTTTGGCAGAGACATTTACTGGTCAAGCTGCGAGGTGGTGGGACACTCTTTAGTCGAAACTTCAAAATTGGAATACTGCATCAACATCTTTCATAGAAAGTTTTGGAGGAAGAAACTTGACAACACAAGCCGACATTCCTTTGTTCACACAAGGAAAAAACGCCGAAGCTCACATTAACTGTTGCGAAAAAGAATGGAGAAAATTAGGCTATAAAGATGAAAGAAAATGGCCTCACCTCTTTCCTAGAACACTCGACGATCTACCTAACAAGTGGTACAAGATGGAAGAAGCAAGAGGAGAAACTTTCCTTTGGAAAGATCTAAAAGAAAATTTTATTAAGGATTTCCAGTTTTTTCCACAGGATGAGAGATTGGTCGAAGCAAGCAAAAGCATCAAAGAATTTTTGCAGCCAACAGAAACTCTAACACTCAGAAACAAACAAGAGAATGTGCTCACACCTAAAAATTGCTACAATATAAAGATGACACAAAAACAACACTCGACAAGACTGAGCCTAGAAACAAAGATGTCGGTAGGGAAAACTTTTCAATGGAGAAAGGATCATCCCAGTGTGTCGAAGCCTATAAGAACAATCTTAAGTACAGAGATCATAGAAAAAGATGAACCTGAAAGATTATCAGAAAAAGACTTCCCACCAACTTTCACACAAATTAAGGAAGGCGAAAGACAGATAAGTAACAGCCGTGCACCAGAATGGATGGACGCAAATATTAAAATAAAGGAAGTATATATTTCAAAGGACGATCGACCAAAAATGGAAAAAATTGGTGATTACTGGAATGAATTCTCAAAGAATTCCAAGACGTTTTTGCACGAGACTATAAAGATTTGAAAGGGATTGTAACGGAAATGGGTGAGATGAAAATTGACATTAAACCTGATGGCAGACCCGTGAAGAAAAGACCCTACAAACTTGCTCACAAATATAAGGATATTGTCAAAAAGGAGATCGATAACATGCTTGCTGCAGGAATAATATATCCTATTGACTAGTCGGAATGGGCAAGCCCAATGGTCATTCAACCAAAGAAACAAGATCCGACTCGATTGAGAATCTGTGTCGACTTTCGAGAGCTGAGCAAGGTAACTCTAACAGATCCTTTCCCTACACCCTTTGCAGATGAAATCATCAATGAAGTTGCAGGACACGAGTGCTATTCTTTCACGGATGGATTCTCGAGGTACAACCAAGTACCTATAGCAAAAGAAGACCAGAAAAAGACAACATTCGTGTGCGAATTCGGGTCATTCGCATATAAAGTTATGCCTTTCGGTTTGAAGAACGCACCTACGGTCTTCTCAAGAATTGTCATCAAAGCATTCCAAGAATATATTTACAAAACCATGGCTGTATACTTTGATGATTGGACAATTTATACAATGCTAAAAGATCACTGCAAATGGCTCAGACTAATGTTGGAAAGATGCCGACAGATACAATTATCCTTGAACATTAAAAAGTGCATCTTCGCAACACCTATCAGAATATTACTTGGCCATGTCATGTGCAAAGAAGGTATTAAGGTTGATTACGCGAAGATCAAAATCATTCTCAACCTAAAGCCTCCAGTAAATCCGAAACAAGTACGAATCCTGTTAGGTCATACCGGATATTACAGAAAATTTATCAGACACTATTCCGATATGACTTATCCTCTGGAAAAATTGCTAAAAGAAGATCGAGATTATAACTGGACAGAGGAATGCGACATTTCATTTAACACATTGAAAAGAAAAATGGTCGAAGCACCGATTCTTCAAATCCCAGATTGGTCAAAGAAATTTCATGTACATATTGATGCATCCGGAACAGTAGTAGGAGGCATCCTAACACAACCCAGAGATGATAACATGGACTATCCTAATGCATTCAGTAGTCGAAAATTGAATAAATCTGAAAGAAATTATTCTACAACTGAAAGAGAAGCATTAGGTATGGTATTTGCCCTTCAGAAATACCGCCATTATTTATTGGCTAATCCCTTTGTATTTTATACAGATCACCAAGCTTTAAAATACTTAGTCAATAAGCCATTGCATCACGGGAGATTATGTCACTGGTTATTACTATTCCAAGAATTTGAATTCGAAGTAATCATCCAAACTGGAAAACTTAATGTCGGACCAGACCACTTGTCGAGAATCGACACAGGAGAAGAACCGACAGGAATTGAAGATGAATTACCGGACGCACACTTGTTTCGCATTGAAGCAGTACCTTCAGAACTTATGGAAATTGCACAATTTCTGAAAAATGGGCAAGCTCCTGAGGGAATGAACGAGAAAAAGAGGAAGATATTAGCAATGAAAGCAACCCCCTATACCTTGATCAACGGTTTCTTCTATAAACTTGGCTTGGATAATATATTATGTCGATGTGCACTTGAGCATGAACGACAGGATATAATTAAAGAATCCCATGCTGGACCAGCAGGAGGACACTATCATGCGGATATAACAGCCAGAAAAATCCTGCAGGAAGGACTCTGGTGGGAAACGATTCATAAAGACTGTCAAGAGTTTGTATCTAAGTGTGACAAATGTCAGCGCATGAGCCGACCACTACCAAGAACATAAATGGCATTATGCCCAATTAACCCTAGTCGAACATTTGAAATATGGGCTATTGATTTTATTGGACCATTTCCAGTAGTAGGAAGATGAATAACTGCCCGGTATATTATTACTGTTGTCGAATACGTTACCAAGTGGGCAGAAGCAGAACCAGTCAAAACATGTTCAAGTGAAGTTGTTGCTAAATTCATTTATGAAAACATCATAACACGCTTTGGATGTCCCATAACATTGATAAGTGACCAAGGCACACACTTTGTATGTAAGACCATTAAAGCATTAACTAAGGAGTTTGCAGTCGATCATAGAATAAGCACAGCTTATCACCCTCAGTCGAACGACGTAGTAGAATCGTTCAATAAAACACTTACAAAAGGACTGACAAAAATTTGCAATATAGAGAAAGATGACTGGGACAATAAAATACCTGCTGTCCTTTGGGAATATAGAATAGCATATAAGAAAATGATAGGACAGACACCATTCTCTCTTGTCTATGGGAAAGAGGCTGTCGTTTCATTACATTTTCGACGACAAGCACCGACCATAGCAACAACACTACATATCGACGTCGAAGATACTCAACACGAATGGCTATTACAGTTGTCGAAATTGGATGAAAGTCGGTAGTTGGCATTAGAACATTAGAGAGTGCAAAAACAACAACAGAAAGCATGGCATGATAGAAATATCAAACAAAAGAATCTATCAGTTGGAGATTTAGCACTCCTATATAATAGCAAAGTAAAAGGGAAACCAAAAAAGTTGCATACAGAATGGATGGGACCCTATATCATCGAAAAGTTAAATCCTAATGGCTCAGTCCGACTAAAAACATTACAAGGAGATATTTTCAAGAAAGTCGTAAACGGCGCCCGACTAAAAAGGTATAAATCATGAACATGAAAAAAAAAGAAAAAAAAAGAAAAAAGAAACGCTTAGAAATAACTGAATGAGAGCAATATAAAGCAATCAACCAAATATAGCAGATCGTGGCAAAAAGCAGAAATGATGAGGGAATGGCAGAGAAAGCAAGGAAACAACAGAGAAAGAAGTCCAACGCATAACCATCGATATTATAGGCACCGACAAGAACATCGACGGTTTAGAGAAGAAAATCCGACACAGTGGAAGTATTGGAGCTCGGGCCGACCAAACATAAATAGAAAATCCCGTAGACTTAACACAATGAACGAGATGTTGCAGGACCATGATGACAAAGCAATAAAGTCTAAAGATAATCATACCGCCAAAATTAATGCACCTGACGAAGCGCCGATATCCGACCAGCCTAATTTAATAACTCCATCACATCAACGATTAATACAGGCCTCTACGTCTCGTTTTCCAGTGCTGAGTAATTCCGCTATAAATACGGAGCTTGAGGATTCTTGGTTACTCTTCTGCCGAGAACTTGAACTCCAAGAAACAGAATTCCCTAACTCCACTGAAACCAGTCTTACAACCTCGCACCCTGAATCTGCCATGGCTCCTCGAAAAACTTTAACCGCTAGCAGAGCCGCCGCAACAACAGTTAGAGAATTGGAGAAAGAACATACACCACTGTAAACTAGACTCTGGTTGATTCGGAATGAAAAGGCATTGGAAACCACCTGGAAGAAAGCATGGAGAATTATTGAAGATTGGGGAAAGGAATCAAGCGGTCACTGGAGAGAGGAATCAAAACGGTTGCAGACAGCCACAATCCTGCACTACTTGAAGGCACCCTTATTGGATAAATTTGGAGGATTGAAGGAAGTCATTGCACAGTTCATCGTTAGCAGATACCACAACGGCAAGATTTACCTTGATATTCCAGTCGAAATCAATGGTGAAAACATCCACAAAATCACTGGCCTTTCACATAAAGGAGATGCTGTACCAACAAGTTCGGCTACAAACTTGATTGATGAGTTTGTCGATTCTCTCGCTGGAAAGAATTCACGAGGAGTAGTCGTGAGTCAGATTTTTTTCGGCAATTACAAAAAGGCCGCCAAGATTGTATCGCATGCACTTCCAAGGATATATATAGGTTCATGACTGAAGCCCGAAATGCTAGAAGCTGTTAAAAATATGGCTATGAATGGCAAGGTATACAACTGGGCAGATTATTTGGCCAACATTCTCATATATACATGCCAGAAGTGCCAGGACGAGGGAGCTAGCATCTGCTACCCATCTCTACTCATTTGGATTACTATGACCCATTGTCGACCAAAAGGAAACAAAGACTTCACTGAAGTCCGACTTGTCTTGATGGAAAATTTTCGCTGTTTTGCACCTGGAACAAACCGACATGGACCTACAACAGTCAAGCTTTGGCTTGAAGCATGGTTTACTGACCTTAAAGAAATAGCAACAAGATGGAGGGTACCACAGAACGTCCGCCGAAGCCTGCCACCGACAGCGCACATCCAACTATCTTTGGACGACATAGCACTATGGTACATGGAAGGAGCAGCAGGTCCAACAAAACGACTCGACTATTACCCCTCAGTAAGCAAAATATTCTTAGAATTAAGCCGTCAATCTAATCAAGTAATACCCATTTCGGCACAAGCCTTGAAAACCAACTTCAAATATGTTGAACCTCTGTCCAACATGGAACAAGAAGAAGCATATGAAAGTCGGTTGTACATGAACACTTTCAGCTATCAGCCTGAGTCAACACCTAGCACCAAGATGTTAGCACTCACCTAGACTCCGAACATAGAAGCCGGAGAGCAGTCAAACAACGATACAGAATCTGACAATCCAGAACATCTTCTAACAGACGATAATATCCAGAAGGTAGCAGCCGAAATAGTCACAACCCAACAGAACCGAATAATATCGACAAAAGGGAAAGGAAAAAGACAAGTAACAATTCAAGAACCGTCGATGATAGACGATATTGAGCTATACGACAACACTACCCAAATCCTAGAAGATGCAGCAAAGAATAAACTGTCCGTCGAAGAACAATTCATAAAGTTCTTAGAAAAATATAAGTATCCATCTTCCCAAATCATTGTTAAGAAACCCAAAATTTCAGTCATTCCTGATGTTGATCTAACCATCTAGTGCCCCCCCATCTCCCAACTATAGTAGAAGAAGAAAGAAGTCTTTTAGCATTACCTGCTCCTCATGTCATAGAAGACTCCACCTTGAATACATTCATTGCAAACATTCCAATATTCTTCCCTAAATGGCGCGAGATGGTCATCCAACAACCCATTTTTTCCTCTCCGTCTACTATCCCAGTTAACTTAGCCCCATCCGACAACATTCAAACAGGAATTTCACCTTTGCCATTACCGAGCCCAGAAATTGTCGGTCACGTGACCACCCATCATATCAGAAATATTGATCCATCAAATCCAATATATGCACAACAAACAGGTGAGTCCTCTTCCAGTCGAATCACTACCACATCAAACAAGTCCAATTAAAGCAAAAACCGTTAGCGCAGAAAAATCCCAAGTTGTTAGTTCCCAGGTCGAGTCTAGTTTAGTTAGTCAGGATCTCTTCGATAGTACCATTTCACCAAGTCCAATTCCGACATCCGTCGACCTGCCATCATTCCCAGTAAACCAGTTGAGCTCCCCTGTCGAAGGATCCAAGTCTAGTTCAATTTCACAACAACTCAATAAAGAAGCAGATACGACAGAAGCAGAGAGAGTCACGGACTAGTCAAGACTCGAGAAGCTGCAACCGACACAATAGGACCATTAGAACACACAAATGCTCCAGCTACTAATACAAGCAATATGGAAATCTCTAACACATCATCAACAAATCCACTAACGGCTGAAGGTCCAAAACATGACAATCCAGTCATTACAACTGTAGTACCCAGTACACATAGTCAAGTAGAATAGGCTGCTATCAGTGCACAAGTAGCCATCGACAATCACCCAGCAACAACCGAAAAAGATAAGGGGCCAGAACAACAAACCATAAGCAAAGAAAAAGAGAAAAGTAGCCGAAAGAAACACAAAGAGAAGAAACGTAAAGAAAGAGAATTGCAGCAGCAACTACAAATGCAACAAAAACAGCAAGGACAATCAGAAAATATTCCTTCTGTATATTTAGATCAATTTGGAGCTGCTACAAGCTATCAGCCACAGTTGGCCTCCCAAGTAGAACTCGATTTACTTGAAGATGCAGTTTTTAGAGCGCAAAGATATTGCCAACAGGAATCAGAAGATCAGTTACTGCAGCTACAGAACGAACGGGCTACATTTCTTACTAAGTGTGAAAAATGAGCTCAGCAAGTTATCCCGCTTCCAGCTAGTTCCTCCACGACACCACCTCTAGACAAAGCATACCAGTTATTGGACTCTGTCGTGTCGATGTTACAATCTGAGCTTCTTAAGAAACAACAAGATCAAGCTATTGAGGTAGCTTCCCTCATGAAAAATCAGTTTACCGCCTTTTCAGCAGCTTCCAAAGCACTCAAGTAGTACGCTAATCAGGCATAAAAACTTGCCTCCGTTCTCAATAATTGGTATGTCTACTATGGTGATGTCTACAAAAATCTTCAGAAAACATGAGCATTTCTAAGCAAGCTTCAGCAACAGTGCTTGACTGCAGATGAAGCCCATATTGAAATACTTGATAATCAGATCATCCTGGAGAACAAGCAATTAGAAAAGTTAGAAAAACAGGAAATTCAGTGGATGTCACAGGCTCGAGGAGGCCTCAACAAACTTGAAGAAATTCAGCCCAGATTCAATCAGTTACTTGCTGCTGCCGACAATACAATTAACACAGTTGGTCCCGACATGATCCATTTGCAGGCTACATCCACTCACGACAAGATGGAAAATCTGTCGAAACTCACAACTCTGACTGTCAATATCCAGAATCTGCTACGCACTTGGGAAGAGTTCCAACACCATCTATCTGTCTCTGCTGAAGTTATCATTGAAGCTTGTCTCCAGATTCCTGATGTTATGGATTCTAGCATTTCTTTGACATAATTGTTTCTGTAATTCATTTTTTGTAATTTTGATCTCTCCATTTCTTCGGGATGAAGAAAGATTTTGAGGTGGGGGAGATGTTGGAGGGGCCTAGGTTGGCTTGTCGACTAGGCCCTCTGCTCGACCACTCTGCAGCATATGTCAACTAGTCGCGTCGACTAGTATGGGTCAGGTTGGTTGGATAAACCGACAGACGGTTATGTAACTGTATATGCACATATATATATCTAGGCTGGTGAGCCGATAGAAGGGAGAGATTGATTCTATCATATTGTTCTGTTATTGTTGGTTAATACAAAGACTATTCTCTCTATCTGTCTCGTCTCTTGTATCTGTGTCATTGCGTATGCTTGCTTATATTAGGTAATGTATCTATTATAACTATGTGAACCGTGGGATTACAACAGTCCTCTAACTAGGGGTTTCCCCCTAAGTTGAAAATTGACCAGTTATAGGAGTGTGCCCAATAAATGTATGTTGACCACTAATCGTAGGTTGAATGGTACTCAATTGTTGACTAATAACTAGAGGATAAATTCCACTCGAAGTTTGAGGTGGAGGTGGTAATGATGTTCTAGTTATGAAGTTAACGGAAGTTGAAGATTGCCCTCCGTTTATTGGGTTCAAATGAGGTGTTGAACCAGTCTCCTGAATTTGAGGTGTACTCGTCGAGAAAAATGGTTGACCTCGTTCATAAGTGGTCAAGTTAGGTGTAGATATTCCTGGTGAAGAGAAAGATAAAGAATGTATGGGGGAATGTTGTTCAAAAATTGGTACTTCTGGATTGGGCCTAGGGGGGAAACTTTGCTGTCTAATTAGGTTACCGAACATTCATAAACGTTCAATAGTCTTGTAAACAATCACAAGAAAGATGTCATTGGGAATCGATGGAGGAAGCAGACGAGGTGGAGTTTCCACCATTGGAAGTGAGCCAAAATCAGAAACATGTTGACCTAAAGAAGTGTCCTAAAGTGATGCAGTTGGACCAAAAGCTGTTGATATTGGGTCTTCCTGGGGACGACTGAAAATCCATTCCGTGGCTGTGGTATTTCCTTCCATTGAATGATGAAAATTTGTGTCGTGTGAAGTAGGTTGTTCCACAATCAAAGGTCCCATAGGATCAGTGATAGCTGGGTTTACGGGAGGTGACTAATTTATTCTCGATTCTAAGGTATAAGTGCCTTCTTCTTGTGACACATATGTGGTAGGTTGATCCATAGTTTCTCCCGATTTCTCCTCCTGGTTAAGAGTATATTCAGGTGCAAGTTTAAAAACCCGTGGGATCTTCTTAAAGGTTGATTAGTCAGGATGGTTGAAGTAAAAATTCTCCTAAATATCTCCTAAAGATGAAGGCACAATCCAAGACCTACTCAAGCTAAATCCGCAAGCAAACTGTGTGATAGATGGGATTCAATAGTCTGGAACCTCACGTGATTATCAAGGCGTCGCAACTCACGATATACTACAGGGTCCAATAGTTATACTCGGCCCAATATTTCAGAGCACTAACTAGGGAGGATTAGGACTGTACCCCTGACCATATAACCCAACTACCTGGAAGTACATGCGTAGTAGCTCCCGGAGTGCTATTCTCGGTGTATTTTCATGCCAATATGGCCAATGGTTAGCTCAGATGGTTTTAGAAATCCTAGTGGGGTCTCTCTATATACTCAATTATGTGGGAGCTTCAATCCATAGTGGTGATGTCTAATGCACAACCGCATGACATGAGCCTTCCGATATACTATAGAGTATGTTAAGTACCTTTATATATACCCGAAGCTACGTGAAAGGTAGTTCGATATACTGACTGGTATGTGGAATAACTACAAGCCCTCGGGATGCAGTGTAGGAAGATAACGACAGCTACCATGTTTAAAGATGCTAGAACACGTCTCTATCCTAGCACACAAGTTTCTATGTAAATTTTAACCTAGGATACCGCTTGATTTTAAGTTGCACGGTTAGGTGAATCCATGTAGTGAATACTTGGAATTTAAAAAGATGCAAATATCACCTATATTAAAATGCAAGTCTTTTCTTTTTCTCTTCGAGGAAAAATAGCTATAGTAAGGAGAATTGTTTTTTGTTTCTGTTTTCAATAATAAAATGAACAAGTACCTCTATACTTTCAAAATCAACCAAAAAGACTAAAAAACACTCTTTTCAACAATCCAAAAAAAATGAATAACACACCAAATCCAAATGTTTTTTTCTTTTTTTCTTTTCAACTTGAGCGAATCTGCGAAAAATGAAAAGATAAATTTCCATTTTTTGAATGCAATAACTCCTAATTCCGAAAAAGGAATAAAAAAGTGGGAAGAAAATAAAAATGCAAGAATTTTCACTATCTTTGAAATGCTTTGATAAAGTTTAAATGCACTTAAAATTTTCAAGGAAATGATGGATGACTTTTCAGAACCAAGAAAACGCAAGTCAATAATAATCTTTTAAAGTTTTCAAATATATTTTAATACTAATTTCAAAGCATAAAAACTCTTTACAACAATTCCAAGAAACAAGTTTAAAATGAAGATAATCAAAACTTTGATTTTCTAGCTAATACACCCAATAGATCTGAGAATTATACCACTTTCCAAACATATATTCATAAAATCAGAGAATGTACGCTACTACAAACTTTAATTGATTGGAAACTATCGAAAAAATACAATCACCCAAAATCTAAAAAATACACAAGAACACACAAAATTGAGCAAAGATCACAACAATAAAATATTGGAGGGCTTAGAAGTCATATCGAAAAGATCAGATGGCCTGATAAGGAGTCACAAGACTGAGTGTTCTCATGGGGGATTGAAATTTCCCAGAACGAGTAGTACACCCTCTTGACTATCTAGGACTCAAATCAATACTTAAAATTCAAAAAATAAGCCAAGGATGAAGTATGATGTGCCTAGGAGGTTCTGCAGCAGTGAAAGACAATCTCACAGAACTCAAAAAAAAAAAACCAACTTTGGGATTTTTCACACCGAGTACCAAATAATGAAAAGTGACGCACTCTACAGGGGTACACCAGAGTGTTGGAAGACCCAACGGCGTGCTCTATTCACTGGGAAACTACGTAAGCGATGCAGGTTGTAAACTGGAAGAAAAAGGTCAACAACGCAGGCTGTAAACTGATAGACAACGTCAACAACGCAGGTTGCTAACAGGTGAAATGCATCATAATTACAGTGACACAGGCGATGACCTGCCTAGGTGCATCGGGAGGGATCTAAGCATAAAAAATAAAAAACTCTCCAAGAATAAAAAGATAGAAGGCTCAATAAAGATCCTGAACAGAGTCTGGATGGCCCAGAGACTCTCTGATGGTCAGATGCAAGAAGAAGAAGTAACTTAGAGGCTAGAGGATGATTTGGAAAGAAATCAAAGAAACAAAATGAAATCAAAACTACGGACTAATCTCCCTAGTATGGTCGCCAATTTTGTCTATGGACAATATGTAAGGGTAGACTCAAACGGATCTCCCTAGCCTGAATAGTTCATATCTAGAACAAAACAAGTACATAACACAAAAAACTTTCCTAGATTGATTGAAATGCAAGATAAGTGAAAGAGATGGCTTACCTTATAAATGTAGATCTTTTCTCCTTGCTGATCCAAGTCCTGATCTTCATATCTCCAGCTGCAAAACTAGTCAATAACATGTAGAAACAGACAAGTAATAAAAGCACATGATTGTGAACCAATCTAGATCAACAGTCAAAGAGGTTAATCCTAAACATTATCAATACAAAAATTTTATGGAAATAATGTGCATTATATGCAATAATAAAAAGTACAAAGAGAGAGGTGTTACAATTGATGCTTTGACGTCATAACCTCCTTCCAACAATCCTATCCTACAAGATCAAATGCTTAGCCTCTAATGGATGAAGAGGATCTCCTAGAAAAATTCCACCAGCATATAGGTACTCTATCCTTCCTCCCTTAACAATGAAGAGGGGGTTGATATATATAGGGCTAAAGGTTGAGGATTTAGGGGAGAGGCTTAAGGGATCATCCCACTAGGTAAGGGGATCGAGTGCCACCTTGCCAAATGTGTAGGGATAAGTCTCCACACCATCCAAGCTTCAAGAAGTCACTCGAAGCTTCTCTTTATCCACTTTAACCAACAACAACGCACCTTTTACAAGAGCAACTTGCACCAATGGGAGGTCGACACATCTTGTGCACGAGTATCATGCGCCACCAACGCACTCTTCTAAGGTGCAGAGCGCGTCACCTTGAGTCTAACGCACCTTGCTAGAGATCAGGGCACGTCGAGGTGACAACACAAAGTTAAAGGGATGAACAACAACTTCTCTTTTGATTTTTTATCCTAGGTACGTTAGGGATCAGGGCATATAGAGGACACATAACACATGATTACGAGATTTCGGTGTAACACTTTGTCCATCCAATTCTTTGGATACTACCTTGAGAGAGTATGACTGGGTGGACTTGATGTATGTGTAGGTACCACATGTAGTAAGATACATTACTTATGTACTTATTTGAACTATATTTGCATGATGTGCCTTCCTTATGTGCTTCATCAAATTGATCATGCATGATGTATCCTTGGAATCACCTCTTCAGACTATATGCAACTTCTAGATATACTTATTCATACTGGCATCCATGACCTTAACCATCTTTCTCATATACTTCTTCAAAGTGGATTCCATATACTTCTTTAAGTTGGCATAGGAATGCTGTATACACTTTGACATTAGTTGAAATCAATGATTAAACTAAATCAATTGGCATCCTCTTTGACATTAGTTGACATCAATGACAACTAAACCTCAACAATCTCCCCCTTTGGCATTGATGTCGACACCTTATGAAGCTGTGTATGATATTTTCTGAGCGGTATGCTTCATCTGTACTTTTGTAGTGATCCCCCTGTGTATATGCTCCCCCTGAGTTCTTTGGGATTTTGACTTCTGTGCTTTATGTTGTCAGTACTTCTTCTTCTTTTTGTTACTTCTGAATAAACCATATGTTCCAATGCCATTTCTTCAAGTGATCTACTTCATGCTCTTTCACATATGCTTCATATTCATGATGATTCTTCAATGATCTGCTTCACACTCTTTCACATCTACTACATCTTCATGTTGTTTCTTCAATGATCTGCTTCACATTCTTTCACGTTTGTTGCATATTCATGATGTGTCTTCAATAATTTGCTTCATGCTTTTCTTCATGCTGGTTATTTTCTAGTGCATTTAGCTTCATTTCATATGTACAATCAATGTGGAATCAGCTTCATGCTTTACTCCCCCTTTGACATCAATGGAAAAGTGGTGCCAATACTTGCGCAATTTAGGTTCTTCTTTTGCTTTATTTTGTGCTGGCCTCTACTATAATTATTTTCAGGGATGACTCCCCCTATCTTCATGCTTCATTTCTTTGTTGTAATTCTGCACAGATAGTATTTCATAATTATCTTTGATTGCTTTCCTGATACAAGTGTTACATTACTCCTTCATCTTGATCTCTTGTTCCTATCACCACACTACATCATTCTTTGAGCAGTGATTTGTGCAAACATCCTTTCGTGCCAATTGCGCAGTTCCAAAACCTTCCTTGGTTCTGCCTTATTATTTCATTTTCTACATTTTGCACCCAATTGCTTCATCTGTTGCATTTACTGCACTGTCACATTGCCTTGTCTCATTTATTGTTGTCACATTTCTTGCCATGACAACCAAATATTTGGCATGTTTATCCTCCAACTCAACGTTAAAGCCGATATACTTAGTTCGTGTGAGAGCCATTGCATGTCATCATCATACTTGAGATTTTGTGGAAACGTCATTCCATTACATGACCTAATGAAATGCATTTTAGCTTTCCGTACACCTTTCCATTACCTATTAAAGTCAAGATTCAATTTTGGTGATTCAACCACCTTCTTTGATTTGCGTGATATTGAATGCATATCTCATCAAATTAATTTCATGCACAAGAACTTATTCCATTCAACTCTATAAGAGTTCCACGAACAATGCCTGGTTCATCACTATCAGCACTACTGAATTTTCGTGTCTCATTATCTTTTGGTTCGTATTCTGTCTTCTAATGGCCTCCTTCTGTAACAGAATGAGCAATTATCTTGAGAATGTGCACCTTGCTGTCTAGACTCAGCAATATGATTTCACATGTCTGAGAGTTTACTTGGGTGCATGGAAACGACGGATGGAGAATGATGAGTACCAATACCAATATTCTTAATCACACATGTATCTCAAACATTCTAATAAATTGACCCAATTGATTCGTTGGGTTGAAAATCTAGAGCGCCAACAACAACTGATTTTGGATGAATTATCCTTACTGCGGCCTCATCATACTTAACCATCATCATCTACGACTTTGCAACTTCTTCCTATGCTCTCTTCTTCGGAGTGTATTGCAATGGTGCCTTCATATTGTGAATAAACTAGACATAGAACTTGACCTTGAACTATGGCTTTAGAATGCTTCAACATTTCTCAAATTTTCCACCTTTTGTCTGTATACACCATTTTTGGCCTTGGCATGGAGTCTCGACTTATGCAATTTTGTAAACATACTAAATTTGAATATAGTGAAAAGTTCTATTTTGCATAGATCATGTCCATCTTTCAACAATGTTTGTTTCTTCATGCAAAAGTTTTCTTTTTGCATTTGCACTACTAAATTCAGACAATTACTTTGTTATGTATTGTATCACATGCAAGATAACTCAACAATAACTTAATGCATGCATGTATTTGAATTTTTCTGTGACATTACCAACTTGAAAAATAATCTCATGCAACCATAATGAATACTATGAAAGACACATTCTAACCACACACCATACCCATTTAATTCCTTAAGATAAATCATGTTGAAATCAAGAGTCTCACTCAATCCTTATGGGATTATCCAGAAGGGAAACAATTTCTTGATGCATTAGATGCACCTGGATTGTCTGTATCTTCAACGCACTTTTGAGGATATTTCCTTATCCAAGTTTTGTTGTGCGCACTTCTGTCTTGATTTTGCATCGGATATTTCTTACTATAATCCTTTCAAATGCGATTTCCTTTGTGAAATAAATTTTCATCTAGATAGTTCAATACTCTTCGACAATACATAGCCTTATGTCCAAAACCATCACATGCATAGCATCTCACAGTTTGAAAATATTTTGCAATATGACCAAAACGATTGCATCTTGCACACTTCACCCTATTGATACTTCTTCAGTTAATAAATTGAAAAGTGTTGTAGTTGAAGGGATCATCATACCTGAAGGACTTAATATGATTGAGGAACTATTCTTTGTCGTAGAACTTCTTTGATGCATTTTCATAACCAAGTCCTGTTTTGTCTTCTGGTGATCTTTGATTGTCCATAATTTTGATCAAGATTGATGTGCTATCTTTGAACTTGTCTTTTACGTCATCATCAATACTATCCTTATTGTTTTCTTGATGTGCGAAAATCACTGTGGGATCTTGGACTTGCTTCTTTCCCTTTATTTCAATCAATTTGTCTTCTAGACGGAATATCTCTTTGTCCTTCTCCTCAAGCTGATTTGTCAGCATCCTGATTTTCTGTACTAATTCTTCCAAAGAAGCTTTCTATTCCTCAAGCACTTTAACCTTGTCTTGTGCGCAAATCAGTTGTATATCATAGTTGGTTACCTTTTCATGAATTTATGCATCAAGAGACTCTTGAAATGGCTTGTCCTATTCTTCATACTTTGACAATTGTTCCTGCGAAAAAATATTCTTCTTTCTTGGCTTCTTTAAGTCATCCAAGGAACTGATCAATTCACCTTCCCACTCAATATCTGTAGCATCTTCATATTCTTCATATTGATTATCAATATTGACCTCAACAGCTGGATTTGGAGGTGTTTTGAACGATCCACTAAAGAAGAATTTGTCTAGTGATCCTGGTTTGCTTTACGCAACTAGAGTATTCTTCGAACTGCTCTTCTTCTTTTCATCTATGCTTTCTTCTTCCTCTGTTTTGGAATCCTCCTTTTTATTTTCAGATCTGTGTTGAGATCACGTAGTTTTCCGACCATGCACACTAGATTCTTCGTCGCTGTCATTGTCTCCATTTTCTTTGTAAGGAAACTTAGAGGAATAATGACCTACTCCACATTTGAAACATTTGAAGGGAAACTTGTTCTTGTACTTACCTCATCCTCTTTTCATATTTTTGACAAAGTTTGATTCGTCATGATGCGACTCATCGCAATAGTCCTTCTCATGATAATTTTTATCCTTTCCAGTGGCTTTAAAAGCAACTTCCTTTCTGATGGGAGTATCTTTCCCAGTTCTCATCTCGTATGCAGTCAAAATCCCTTGAATCTCATCCTTCGTTAGGTCTTCAAGATTAGCTCGGTCTTCTAACATAGAAAACTTCACATGAAACCTTGAGGGAAAAGTTAGCAATATTTTTTGTGCCTTAGATTCTTCTTCCAAAGTAAGCCCAAGACTGATAGAATTTAATATATCATTTACTCTTAAAAATAGGAGGTAATGTTCTATTCATCTTTTATTATCAGAGATTCAAATAATCCATATTAGTTTTGCAGCTTTGCTTTCTTTACCTTTTCATCTCCTTCATAGACACCTATGAGCTTGTCCCAAACCTCCTTGGATGAGGATCAATGGATAACCTTGACGAATTCATTATCTACCAAACCACATAGCAGTGTGTTTATAGCTTTTTCATTGCTTTCATAGATTCTCATTTGTGCTGGATTAACTGGTACACCTGCTAGGATATTGTAACCATTAACAATATATTTCCAAATATATGCTTCCTCTGATTGCAAGTATACATCCATCCAGACCTTCCAAAAGGTATAATTGGTGTCGTCAAACCTTGGTGCTCTGTTGGTGGAAAGACCTTCCTTCTTGTTCATATCTACGCAATGATCTATCTTCCAGATGTTAATCTGTTACTGGAGACACCTGCTTTGATACCAATTGTTGGAATCGATTTAATATTGAGAGGGGGGTGAATAAGTATTAGCGCAGTTATCAACAATTTTTACCTTCTTAAACAAATTAGTCTTAAGTTAATCTTGATCTTTTAGTTATGCATCAAATATAAACAAAACTATTCATCCATATATGCACCAAGAAAAAGAACACAAAACACACAGGATTTTGACGTGGAAACCCAAATGGGAGAAAACCACAGAATGCTCTTTTGTAATGAAAATAATACATTCAAGGAAGCACCAATTGGAAGGAGGCACCGAACCCCTGGTTTTATAGGCATCGACATGAAGGAAGATCCAACTCCTTATGTTCTCCAACACCAACTGGAAGGAGGATACAACCTCCTACTCCTTGCCCCATACTATTGCCCAGATATCCAATATAAGGTTCTGAATTACTGAACTTCCAACTCACGCACACTTCTGATCTTCTGATATTAGTTCTATTGTGCACTACCTTCGTATGCAGACGATTCACTGTCACTGTGCTGCATACATCACTTGACTTCTCATTCCTCTCAATTCCACACTTCTGTTGATGTCTTATTTCATGTACTGTGTGCTCTTGATTATGTAGTCTACGCTAAGGTATGCTCTGTCGATCTGCTACTGCATAACTGCGCTCACCAACTGATAATGTGATTTCAATTGATAGTTTGTTATTCTGAGATAATGCAAACTACGCACTTACTTTGATTGTCTGTTATGTTTAAGTGCCATGGTATTTTAGAAAATATGTGACATACTATGCATCAAGTGATTTGTCCTTTTGGTTTAACGCACTAATCTCATATAATCCTCATCATGACGTGCTTACTGGATTCTACTGTTGCTTTGTAGTTGCGCATCAGATGGACTTCTCAACTTCACACACTTCACTTCAAATTTCCTGCATTAGATAAACATCCACGCATCCTCTGATATACTTTGGATCTGTCTTTGTGCTTTTGTTACAACGTAATTTTCCACCTTGTGAGCATCAACATTGATTGGCCTTCAGTATCCATTGTATTACCTCAGATCCATTATTTTCCCTTCAGGAACCAAGGTTCCCTATTTTTGTTCATGTACGCTTGATGTTCCATTATAGCCAGCGTACATGCAGTCTGCATCTAATTAACCCGCGTACATCGAGTTACATGGTAAAAAACAGTAAAAACTCTATTTTTACTCCCAAAAAGTGGTCTTAGGGTGACCTTTGGCCCTCCATATACCTGAAAATGACTCGATTTGACCTTTCACTTACCTTTGGAAGGCTATATATTGAGCTCTTATGGTGTATGGAAGGGAGGAGAAAGAGATAGAAACATAACTCTAGTGGATCTTTTCCATGACTTGAGTCTACACTCATTGATCCTTGTTGTTGTGAACTCCTTATGTTCACCTACCAAACTTCTTTCATAGTTTGAGTTTACCATTGCATGGGGGATTGAAGTGGTGGAGGCACAAGTGGAGAGACCTAGTTCTTGGTTCAGATTGGTTTCCGGCAAGAGGTCGTAGCATGTACTTCTTGTTATTAATTAATGGAAATACTCATTTTATCGTCCAATTGATGTTGTGAATGTTGTTTAAATTAAATTGGGTTACATTTGCTTATGATATCATGGGGATCATGCTATTGATTATGCTAATATCTTTCACACATTATATGAACTTGCTTGTACTTGTTGTTGAGACTAATCTGCAGGTTCAAGTGTAGAGATTGAAAGTTCAACGGGGATCTACTTCGAACATCTGGTTGAAGGTTGGTTTTATTCTCCATATCTTAGCATTTTCATTGTAATAGCATTGCATTGGGAATTGAGTTATTTTTTGGTAGTCATCTGTCTGTTGTGGTCTGCTCCGAGCCATAGGAAGTTTTTCTCCGTAACAAAAATGGCGACTCCGTTGGGGAGGAACCTCCATTTTGGGGATTTTTAGGCATTTGTCCTTATTTTGAGTTGTTGTTTGTCGAGCTTCTGTGTCATTGATTGGATGTTAGGATTTACATTAGAAAACTAGCTTTTTATGGGATGTTGGACTCTTTTTTGGGCTCATTTTCCTTTCCTTGTACGTGGGTCAACCTAGTTTTGCCCGCGTCTACCCGCCCCTGTGTGAACTGTAGCTTGCGTCTACCCACTACTGTTCTATGAAAATCACTTACAACTCCAAGATTGCTTGATTTTTGACCTTGGGTTGTTGCTGGGTTGGTTCTGAGTATTCGTGAGTCTTAGTTGGCCTGTTTCCTGACTCTTCCATGCTCTATTCGTGACCAGAAACTCCTGTTTCTTTAGTTTTTGAGCTTTTTGGTTTCCCACCATTTTTGTTTTTATAGCTCATTAGCTTGGCTAAGTCTTACTGTTTGTGATTTTATGGGTTGTCTACTTGATATGCTTTGCATTTCTTTACTGAATAGTTAGATTTTGCTTGCATTTTCCCATTCCATTATATTGAAAAAATACAAAAAACATTGTTTTGCATTTTCCTTCCATTTATAAGAGAAAATACAAAAATATTTTCTTTATGTTCTGCATTTTACATGAGAGTGCTTGTGATTTCATCAAGGATTTGCTTGTGCATTGAAATTTTAAAAGAGATTGCATTTTATTTCGAACCATTGGATTGATTGCCATATTAGTGGCATGTTTTTTATTGAATAGATGAGTCTAGTGTTTTTTATTGTGCATACCATTGAGTCTTATACATCATCAGTTTCACAACCATATCCTTTGAGTAATTACAACCATTTAAAATCAAGGCTTAATCTTAAAATTGATTAGAAACAATTTTCTTTTTATAGGGTGCACCAACTAGCTTAGGTTTGGAGTCTTGTTATAGATCATTGTGAGTTAACAATCCAAGACTATTGAACCAACATTATGTGTCTCACCAGGGAGTGGTGAAACCCATGGTATACATCAGTGTTCTCAGGAAGCTCTACTCAAAGCAGAGTTAAGAACGAGGTCACGGGAGGTTGGTTGCGAAGATAACCCTCCAATACTAGCTGAACATGGGATATATTTCCAGGATTTGTTCGTGTACGGGTGTTAAATTTTCAGAATTTACTTCAATCTGATCTAGGATTTTAACTGAGAGAACAACATGTACAGCAAATCTACAGCATATCAATCATGTACACAATAATGCAAGCACACAAGAGACACAGAGTTTACTTGGGGAAAACCATAAAGGTGAAAAACCCCAATAACTTCCTTAGAGATAGATAGAGCAATGATACAACCAGAATACAAGAGATAGTCTTCTCCTAGAAGCAGAGCCTCCTCCTCCACAAGTGCGCCACTCTCCAAAGTGTGTGACAGAGAATAGAATGTGTAAAATGAGAGAGACACACTCTCTATTTATACACTAACTTGACTTGACCTTTACTCAACTAGGTCGACCTCAACTTAACCACTTAAAAAAATGATGACTGGGACAACCCCCACTAGGGTGGTCTAATAACCCTTTGACCCACATGGACGACCCCCAATAGGGTGGTCTAATAACCCTTTGACCTACATGAATTATACAGGGCCGACCCCAACAAGGTGGTCTAATAACCCATCAAGTATAAGTTATGACACTTACAATATAAATGACGACACTTCCGTATAGAGGAATAATAACATCTCTATAGGAATACAATATACATATATGTGAAATAAATTCCGAAGTTACATATACATCAACGCTCCCTCTTAACTAGGAAGGTATTTCTCGACACAGGTCTTCTAGCACAAGTCATCTTCTCTGGATCATCGTCACTGGATAATCGTCATCAAGTCATCATCATCATCACTGCTGCTACTATCTCAATCAATCTCTGAATCTACTCATCATAGGAAGTTCTACAGAGCCAGTCCTTTTTCATACTAGATGTAGGCCCACCACCTGTAGGTCTTTGTCATCATTGGCCATACTGTGGAAATATCAGGACTTATTACGTGCGTCACAAAACCTTAAAAGAGTCTCTTGACTAGAAAGAACCCTAAAGAGCATATGAGGCCTTTTTCATCCTGTCCATATCTCTAGGACTTATTACATGTGACCCCACCACAAAACCTCGAAAGAGAATCTCAGGACTGATTACGAGCACAAGGCTCAACCTATCAGATCTCCCAGGGCACAAATTACATGTGGTCACCACAAAACCTCGAAAGAGCATCCTAGGATTGATTACGAGCACAAGGCTCAACCTATCGGATATCCCAGGGCACAAATTACATGTGGTCATGGAAAAACCTCGAAAGAGCATTTTCCAGATATCCCAGGGTACAAATTACATGCCATAGGAAAAACCTCGAAAGACTATCTGCAAATCTCCCAGGGCACAAATTACATGCTTATCTGCACAACCTATTCCACGGCCACATAGTATCAACCTGATACTCACCATACATCATCCTGATGTACACATGATCATCCTGATCATCATTACTGCAACATCCTGCTGCATGTCATCTGGAGCAACATCTTGAAGCTCGTCATCTATGATCATCCTGATCATACACTGCATCTACCTGATGCATACCAAGTATCTACTTGATACATATCATCATACATGATATACCTGATACATATACAGATACATGGTCCAAGCATCCAACATGATGCATATACAAAAATACATACAAGTGATCCAGCTGATCATATCTAGCATCCAACATGATGCGTACATACATATACATATAAATGATCCAACTGATCATATCCAGCATCCAACATGATGCATACATACATATACATATAAATGATACAACTGATCATATCCAACATCCAACATGATGCATATACAGAGCAGTAACTGGAGCATCGTCCTGATGCTTATCATCCAATGCTTATATCCACAGCCACGTGAAGGATCCTCCTTCAAACATGCTTGGAATGGCTTTTGCAAATGTGTCCATCACTTCTTCCTCGAAGTGTCATCAATCTAAAGAACACCAAGCCTGTCCCTGAAGTACTCAAACTTCACCTTGGCTAGTGGCTTCGTCAACACATCTGCAATCTGCTTCTCCATCGCAATGTATAGTAGCTTCACAGCTCCTCTCTGCACCATATCACTGATATAGTGATATTTGATCTCTATGTGTTTCGACCTGTCATGAAACACTGGGTTCTCGGACAGCTTCACACAACTCTGGTTATCACAAAAGATACCAGTAGCATCCAACGGAAGATCAAATAACTCAGACAGTAGCTTTTGTAGCCATACTACCTCACAACTAGCTAAACAGGCTGCAACATACTCTGCCTCAGCTATACTCAGTGCTACGCAAGACTGCTTCCTGCTAAACCAAGAGATCACACCTGATCCCATACTGAAGCATCACCCAGATGTGCTCTTCCTATCTACAGCACTACCAGCCCAATCTGAATCAACATAACCCTGCAGGTTAAACTTTTGATTCACTTCATACTTGAGCCCATAATCCATTGTACCCTTCAGGTACCTCAAAACATGCTTTACAACAATCAGGTGAACACTCCTCGGATCCGTCAGGAACTGGCTCAATGTTTTCACCGTAAAGCAAATATCTGGTCTTGTGTTCGTCAGGTACATCAAGGACCCAATCATCTGACGATACATAGTGGTATCAACCGGCTCAGATAAAGCATCACACAGAAGATTCAGGTTCGATTCCATAGGTGTGGCCATAGCCTTGCAGTCCATCATTCCGAACCTCTTTAGGATCTCGACTGCATACTTCCCTTGTCCAAGGAATATTCCATCACTCTGCCACACCTCCATGCCAAAAACAAATAGTGCATCATCCACAAGTTCTTCAACTCGAACTTGGGAGCAAGCTTCTGCTCCATGTCGGCAATCAATCTATCCTCACTTGTTACAAACAGGTCATCCACATAGTAGTATCACTAGATTGCCTTCCTCAACCTTGTAGAAAGGGTTGGAATCCTCTTTATTCTTGGTAAAGCCCAAACTGGATAGAAAGCTGTCTATCATACCATATCAAGTTCTGCACATATATGACTCCTTGTCATGTTCCTCAGAACCAAGTGGCTTCTCCACATACACTTCTTCTTCAACTACACCATTCAAGAAGGCTGTCTTGAAATCCATCTGGTGTATCTTCCACTTCATCACTGCAGCCAGAGCAAGTACGGATCTAATGGAAGTGTATTTGGATACATGAGAAAAAGTCTCTATGCTACCACCTGCAGCATGCTTGATCTTGTAGATCCTCTTGGAAGTCACTATAGACTACCCTTTGGGACTGCATCCCAAACATCTTCATGATCGACCGGTACTCCTCGATCATGGCATTCTTCCCAGATCCTGGTAACTTCAATATTTTCAATAGATAACTTTGTTGCTGAATAAATGTTGTAGTCCTTCTTTTGTAGGTGATGGTATACGATCTTTCCTACACAACAAGTTAAATTGCATGATTAGAAAACATCTCATAATTTTTAGAACAAATTCTTACACATAAATAAATATGTCATACAGTCATGCAATTATCTTAGCCAAGGTTTAAATAAAACATTCATCCATGTTCCACAACTTTCTAGATGCCTTCCAGTCTCTACCATAACATTGTTAAGAGTTTGCACTACTCCCAACATGTCAGCAAAGAGGTTTCATTCTAGATAAGTAGCAATGGAATTTTGTACAGTGCCATAGGCCACTTACCCATGTATATTAGTAGTATATTGTTCATCATTGCAACTATTCTAATATGCATAATACACAACCTAATTCTAGGAACATAAGCATATACATCATTAAATAACATTATGTAAGAAATGACAATTCAAATACTTATCTTTGTTTGGTTGCTGGGTTGACTCCCTCTGAATCTCTGCAACTCCATTCTGATGTGGATTGTGAGAAGTGGTCAACTCCCTCTGAATATCTGCATCCTTGCAGAAACTATTGAAGTGTGCTCCTTTGCTTTCTTGCAGGAACAACTGGAGTGTGCTCCCTCTTGATATTTGCTTCCTGGATTACCTGTTCTTAAACTTGTATCCATCCTTAACCACTATGCATGCTTATTAGTATCATCATTGTGTTATCCTTGAGGTCTCATACATAATCACACATTTAGTATAATCTTAATACTATCAAAACACAATAATCTTAAACATGTATAGTCATGATCATTCACAGATAATAAACATTAGTATTCAAGGTTTTAGGGAAGTCTTCTTTTACTCATGCATATTCTTATTTGATCATAAGACTCTTTTGATTAGTTAAATCATCAATGCATAAACCCGTGATTACTCAAACCTATACCTTCATGATTCTTCTAGTTAGTCATATCATCAATTATGGTAAGAAACATAATATGCATACAACCATGACTATTCAAACTTATGACTTCATGAATAATCATTATCAACAATACAACATTATAAGATCCTAACACAAGGTAGGATTCTAGCTTGATATAGAAAAAACATACTTGGATTAGCATGCTAGCTAGTTATGTCTAACATACCCGCATAATGTCTTCTGGTTCTCTTCAGTGACTTGTGCTAGTAACCTGAATGTCTCATAAGTTAACCATTGTAGAACCAAGTTATACATACGTCGAAAGTAGATCTTCTATGTGATACATGACAATGGATGAATCTTTGTATTCATGTCACCATGATCATATGTTCTTGAAGTAGAGCATGATTTGTCTTTCTTGGTGTACCTTTTATGTTAGCAGACAACATAAACCTCATACAACACCATAATGCATTAGTACAATCATAAGTTTCAACACCCTAACCAATGAATATCTTCTATCATGCATTCATAATTTTGTTAAGGTGATACGAAAAATCTAAAATCAAGATTGTACTAACCGTAATAACATGAAGACAAACATACCATAAACTTAATCATGAACAAATCTTGAAACATACCTCGATGAGTCATACCTGTCGAGATCGCTTGTAATCTTCGTATGTAAGGCCTTAGCCTCATCTCCCTCTGAAACAGGAACTTCTTCACTTATGCAGGTGACCAATCCATTTTCTTCTAGGATTAACCCAATCCACTTGATTTGCAAGAACTGGACCTGGAGCTGGATTAGGGTTTGTCAGAGAAACCCCAAAAATTCAAACTTTTAATTTCAAACTTCCGAAAGGATAGAAATATGTGCCTTGATGAGCTGATCAAGCTGGTATATTCAAAATTTGAAAACTGCAAAGTTTCACTCCTCAATTTTTCCTTTGAAACTTCCGGATTCACTGGATGCAACCATGAACTGGGGTTTGATGAAGCCCACTCTTCTGCCCAATCAAAAGGTTTGATCCAAAGCTTTAAGCTTCTATTTTTCTGAGGAGCTTCCAGCCGTGGTCACAAATTTCAAAAATTCCCATTTTTACAGAAGCCCTAATTTTCCACTTTTCTGATCAAAGTCTCGAACTAGGGTCTGATCAAGCCCAGCCTTCTGCCCAACCAAAAATTCTGATCTTGGTCAATAAATTTTGATTTTGATGAGTAGTATTCAGTCGTGGTATCTAATTACAAGAATTCCAACTTTCTCCGAAACCCTAAATTCTGGAAGCCATGAATGAAGGTGCTCAAAAATAATTTTGTTTTGACAGAAATATGTACCTGATTGTTTCTAGTGTAACTCCGCACTTTTCAATCTGCAGGGTCTGAAAGGTTTTTCTAAGATAGCCCGACCTGTTATCTTTCCATCCTGACAGGTCTTACCTCAATTGGATTCTCTGAGAGAGAGTTATTCCAAGTGTCGCAACGTGACCTATTTATGGGATAATACAGGAGAGCGAACTCTTATGGCCTTCCACATGTCACTGGTTCAACTTCGGCGTCTGAAAACTTTTCCTGAGATAGTAAAGTCTATGTACTACCTGGACCTTTTTACGAAATTTCATTTGGAGCTTCCTAGCCCATGTTATGACCTTTTTCCCAAGGTCCCCTGATTTTGACTTAGATCCGGAAGAGGTAGAAACCCTATATTGTACAGATCATAAATCACAAAGTACAACGAATTAGAGGTTGTCCTTTGGACACAAGGGACAAGGGGATCTTATCTTCGATTTGTAAAAGTTTTATATCCGAAAACTTTGCCAAAATGGATTTATAGCGAAAGTGCTACGATGAATGGTTTTTGCTATATCAATCCCTAACATCGTAAGTGCAACAAGTGTCATACATGCCATATCATGCCTTCTTTCAGGCTAGCTCTGATACCATGTTAAATTTTCAGAATTACTTCAATCTGATCTAGGGTCTTAATTGAGAGAACAACATGTACAACAAATCTACAGCATATCAATCATGGACACAATAATGCAATCACACAAGAGACACAGAGTTTACTTGGGGAAAACAATAAAGGTGAAAAACCCCAATAACTTCCTCAGAGATAGATAGAGCAATGATACAACCATAATACAAGAGATAGTATTCTCCTAGCAGCAGAGCCTCCTCCTCCACAAGTGCTCCACTCTCCAAAGTGTGTGTGAGAGAATAGAATGTGTAAAATGAGAGAGACACACTCTCTATTTATACACCAACTTGACTTGACCTTTACTCAAGTAGGTCGGCCTCAACTTAACCACTTAACATAATGTTGATTGGGCCGACCCCAACTAGGGTGGTCTAATAACCCTTTGACCCACATGGATGACCCCCAATAGGGTGGTCTAATAACTCTTTGACCCACATGACTTATACAGGGCCAACCCCAACAAGGTGGTCTAATAACCCATCAAGTATAAGTTATGACACTTACAATATAAATGACGACACTTCTGTATAGAGGAATAATAACATCTCTATAGAAATACAATATACATATATGTGAAATACATTCTGAAGTTACATATACATCAATACTCTTGGGGGATTTCACCCTCTTGAGTTTCGGGCTTATCTACCCTTCTAATACGACGGATCCCACCTGTGACTCTCTGCCTGAGCATTGGTTATACATGGTGGCCTTAGTTTCTTTACCTAGGTATCACATAGGGCATTCGTTGCGGTTATTTTGCGATTGTCCTGAGTCAGATAGGGGTTGGACAACACAATTTCCTGTTGTATAGGGATTTGACCCTGTGCATGCAATGAAGTCTGGAATCCCTTATAGCTAATTCTGTTACCTCTAGTTATAGTTTGGGAGTCTCAAGCCTCTCCTAGGTGAGACATACTGGCTATAGTGTCGGGAGGTCCCTTGAGTCAATCCTGTTTGTGTGCATTTGGATATAGTTTATTTAGGTGCGTGCTCTTTGATCGTTAGTTGGCCATTAGGGGGGATTTAGGTTGGTTGACTTTTGTGGAGTTATCATGGATCAATATCCACCTCTCCGTCGATCTCATCGTTTGGATGGTCTACCAGCTGAAGAGGTAGCATGCCCTTTTTATAAGAGGCACTAGAGGCTCCCCCTCGATCCTTTTGAGAATTTTGAAGAGATTCAAGATTACATTATGACTTTTTCATTTGGAATGGGAGAAATCCCCATGACTTCTTCGGGTAATGTCGATGGATAAATTGTTCCTTCCACCCCTAGGGAGGTTGGAGAGGAAGGTTCAGCCCCACACGTCACTTTTTTCAGGTTTTGGGCCAGACCCACTCCCGGAGTCAAACCCATTTTATGGTACATGCTCACATGGTTTCCGATATGGGATGCTAGATCTTGATGATACAACAAACCCTTTGACCACTAATCCCTTTTCAGTTGGTAACTTGGTATGCCTAGTCTTAATTCGAATGTTACATCCACTTTGTCTGTTAGTCAAGCTAATTCTAGCCTTGGTGTTGGGGGAACTGCTCCCTCCGGGGGCGGGGCACCCTCTTTTACCCCATTTCAATTTGGGTCTGGTCATATTCCTTCGTCTGATCCACATGCTGGAGGAGGACCACGTCTCAGGACTACCCCCAACTTTGGTGGGAACACTTCCCATAACATGGCTCATATTCCACCAGTTAACTTGCATGATTCTGTGCATATACACGTGACTACGACCATGTTTTCTAACCTGCATGTCCCTCCTAACATGGGAGGTGGGAACGTACCCCTTACTCATGGTCATTACTCGACTGCTCCTGCTACGACTAGCACTTATATGCCCCATAATTATGGTGGTAACCCTCATTATAACGCAGCTGGTTCTAGCCCTTATTACAACCCTCCTCACTATGGTGATTACAACACATATATACCTTCGTACCCTTACACGGGTCAGGGTGGAGGTGGTTATCAACCCTATGGTCATGTTCATGGTTCATATCATCCTTTAGGTCTTCAAGGTCAACCTCTTTTGGGAGATTACCATCCATTTTACAGCCATAGATCCCGTTTCTTGCTCGTTTGAATCTACCAGATCTTTCGAAGCTCACGAATGATCCGGTGTGTCACGATCCTACTTGGCCTCCAATCCCTACCAAGCTCCCTTCTGACATTCCAAATTTTCATGGGAAGAATGGTGAGGATCCAGGTGATCATGTTACGACTTTTCACATTTGGTGCTCCTCGAATTCGTTAAATCACAACTCTATTCGTTTGAGGCTTTTTCAAAGCACCCTCGCAGGGGAAGCTATGAAATGGTACATCGAGTTTCCTGAGGACACTTACAGGGGTTTTAATCAGATAGCCTTGGTTTTATTAGATCACTTTCAGTTGTCGGTTCGCTATGATACTGGCACCAAAATTCTATCTACCTTCTGCCAGAACAAGGCCATGCACATATCTGATCACATTCAAAAGTGGCATCGACGGAAGAGGCTAGTGAAAGCCAACATTCCTCTAGATTTTTTGTTGGAGTGGTTCCTCAAGTCTTTTCTTCCCTACACCTCTAAGGGTGGTTCGGTGTCCGACATTAGAATTGAGGAGCAAGCTATATTCAAAGCCCAGCAGCTAGATTTACTCTACGCTCACTCTAGTTTCCTATACGATATTATTCCTGACGCACTGTGCTCACGTCATGATCCCAAGTCTATTCTTAGACCAAATGCTGATGGAATTGTTGGATCCATGAGTACTCGACTCGTAGACTTGGTTACAAATCAAATGCAAATTTTTTCTATTAGCCAATCTACCCTTAGACAGGCTCACGCCTGGTCCACTTCAACCCAGTCGTCTGATGTCCATTCTATACAATCGACAAACCCATCAGGTAACTAGCAACCTGGTGGAAAGAAGAAGGGGAGAAACAATCGTAAGGGTGGGAATAATGGGAATAATGGAAGTAATAGAAATACTCCTAGGAAAGAGAACGCCAACCCTCCTCGGGATGATGGAAATGTTGGTGGGGACCATAAGCCGAGGCGTAAGGTGAAATTCCCTTGCAAACTTTGTGGGGAGGATCATCTGACTCACTTGTGTCCTCGAATTGAAGAAGCATAGAATCATCTTACATAGAGCCTAGCTTTGTTGAAAAATCCCCTTCCACATCATCAGAATACGGCTTCAAATGCTACCGTTACTGGCTATGGGACTAATGAAACTACGACATCCTCTTCTCATGCCGGTGGCTACAGATGCATGAACATGGTCCAATCTCAGGTTAGTGTTGCTACTTGTCAACGCGATTATGGTGCCCCACAACCAAATATGGGGAATGAGCCTCCTCCTCCTCCTGAATCCTCTTTGCATATAGAGAAGTCCACTACTATGCCGTGGATACCGAAAGGTGTTCTTAAGCACTCCATGCATAATCCCAATGCCTGAGCCGCCGAGAACTACTCCATTGTAGAAGATTTGGGCCAAACTCTATGTGCCATGGTGTATCTTGAGGTTTTACAGGAATGTACTTCACAGGGGAATGCCCTGCTATCTGCTTTGGGAGTCCGAGATAAGGGCAGCCCTAACATCATTAAATTAGACACTACTGATATCCACCCTCGCTTCCCTTATCATGTGGCTTTTCAAGTCCATGTGAGGTGCTTAGACAAATTCGTTAAATGTACGATGGTTGACGAAGGTGCTTCCACCTTGGTAATGTCGTTGGATTGTTGGAAAGCTCTTGGCTCTCCTCCCTTGTTAAAATCTATGACCATGCTTACTGCGTTCGATGGTCGGTCGTTTAGGCCGCATGGTATTCTCCCTTCCCTTGAGGTCCACTTGGGTGGGAAATCTATGCCTACTGAAGTCGAGGTGGTTGATGCACCCATCAACTACAACCTTCTTCTGGGTAGGAATTGGATCTATGCAATGAAAGCGATCGTGTCCTCCATGTTTTAAGTTATTTGCATTCCTCATGAAGGCATAATTGTGACGGTTTATCAACTATACTTCCCTAGTTCTAATTCCGTAGCATTGCCAAGAACTATTGTTCCCCAGAACAAATATTCTCAGCCGACAACTGGGAACATTGGTGTAGGATTGTATCCATCCTTGATGGGATCATTCGACTTTGTTGCACCAATTTCCTTTATTGGGACTGTTTCCGATAGTGCACCATCCTCATTGACTAATGTACCTTTCCAAACCTCATATTTTAATGATTCGTGGAATTTACCATCCACGAGTTCCACGTCTGGAGACATTTTTCACATTGGATTCGCTATGCCATTATCTGCAACCGAGCTTGAATACCGTGATATTCAACAAGCCACTGCGGAGCCGGATCTCTCCTCTTCACAGATGGAGGAGGAAGATCCTGTTATGCTTCTCGCATGGGCGACTGACTCATCTTGCTCACACGATTGTCTCGATGGTACTTTTCCTTCGGCTGAAGCGATCATTGAGGCTATGTGTGGTAGTGAGAGGCCCTGGGAAGACTTGCATCATCGCTCTCATTTTCTTCCCAACCTTGATCTTATCGAGTAAGAAGAGTTTAGGATGGCTCTTGCTGAGAAGGTTGGTCACTCTGTGGCTCCCTTGGATTCACATGGGATTTACACGGAGGGGAATATGGCTAATATTTCCCCAACTATACCAATCAACATTTCTCGTACACCCAGAAAGATTGAGAAGGTTTATATCGGTGCTGATTGTTCTCCTGATGAGATATGCATATACACTGAGTTGTTCAAGGAATTTCAGGATTTTCTCGCCTGGTCATATGAGGAGATGCCAGGAATAGACCCTATAATTTTTGAACATGAGATTAAGACATATCCTAATGCTAAGCTGGTTCAACAACGTCTTCGTGCTGTGAATCCTAGGAAGGCAGCCATGATTAAGAAGAGGTAGAGAAACTACTTAAAGCTAGTTTCATCTACCCGGTTCCCCTTACCGAATGGGTGTCAAATCTCGTTCCTGTGGATAAGAAGCAGGGAACCATCTGTGTATGCAGAGATTTCAGAGACCTGAACTAAGCATGTCTGAAAGATAAATTCCCCAATCCATTCATAGATCAGATCTTGGATGCGTGTGCGGGAAGCGAGGTTCTCTCGTTTATGGGCGGTTTCTCAGGATATAACTAGATCCAGATTAAGCCCGAGGATCAACATAAAATTGATTTTAAATGTCCTTGGGGTACATTTGTATACCGGAAGATGCCCTTCAGTCTTAAAAACACTGGAGCCATGTTTCAGAGTTCCATGACCTATGCGTTTCATGACCTTAAGCGTATAGTGGAGGCTTACTTGGATGATCTTGTTGGCCATTCTCGTAAGAGAGTGGACCACCCCAAGCACCTCCACCTCATTTTTGAAAGATGCCAGTGTTACAAGATTCGTTTGAACCCCAACAAGTGCATCTTTGTCGTGAGAATGGGTCGCCTTTTAGGGTTCGTAGTTTCCAAGGAGGGTATAAGAGTCGATCCTCTTAAGGTTGAAGCAATACTTCGGTTTCCTCCCCCACGTAACTTAACTCAACTTTAGAGCCTCCAAGGGAGAGCCACTTTCCTATGATGCTTATAGTGAATTATGCTAGTCTTACCAAAGGTTTCGCGCGACTTTTGAAGAAGGACACACCATTTATCTGGGATGAGCGATCCCAACAATCTTTTGACGCTTTGAATAAAGCTTTGGTATCGTCCCCTCTGCTTAGTCCACCCGACTTTGCTAGAGATTTCTTGCTTTATGTGGCCGCGTCTCTTGAGATGATTGGCATGGTCTTAGTTCAGGTAGATGATGCACTCCAAGAGCATGTCGTCTATTATCTTAGTCGAAATCTAGTAGACGCTGAGCTAAGATACACTCATGTGGATAAGTTGGCATTTGCGACTATTCATGCAGTCCAACGTTTACGGCATTACATTATTCTTAGAAAAACCATTGTCATAGCAAACATCAATCCGTTTTGGTTCATGCTATCACGACGTCTAATTGTGGGGAAGTATAATAAATGGATTGTTATTCTTAAAAAGTTTGATCTCGATTTTGCTTTGGCGAAGTCGGTGAAATCCTTATTTTTCGTTGAGCTCATGTCGGATTTTCCACGACTTGATGAGGACATCATCCATGAAGATTCCTTTGTGGATGAGTACTTATTTCTTATCTCGCCGGTGGACCCTTGGTATGGGGATATAATCGTATACCTACAAACTCGGAAGTTCCCTCGCACTATTCATGGGATGAACGACGATGTGTGAGACACCATGCTAAAGATTATGTCATCATTGGCAACACTTTGTATCATCGAGGAAAGGACTCTATCCTCCGTCATTGTTTGACTCATGAAGAAGCGGAGTTAGTGCTGAATGACTGCCATGGTGGGGCGTGTGGTGGTCACTTATTTGTGCTTGTGACAACCCAACGTATCATGCGAGCTGGTTACTTTTGGCCTTCGATCTTTAAAGATTGTATGAATGCTGTGAAGAGATGTCACCCTTGCTAGGTGTTTTCTCGAAATGTAGACTCGCATCCTACGCCCCTTCATTCGGTCGTCACCATTGGTCCCTTCACTAAGTGGGGGGTAGATTTCATGGATTGCAAACCATCTTTTGCTGGTGGGCATCACCATATCATTGCAGCCGTGGACTACTTTTCCAAATGGGCTGAGGCCATGCCGACCATAAAATCTGATGGTGCTACTGTAGCCCACTTGGTGTTCAATCAGATAATTGCTCGATTCGGTATCCCAAAATAAATTGTTACTGACCATGGCAGTCACTTTCAAAACAAAATGATGGCGGATTTGTCACTCAAGCTTGGGTTACGTTAAGATAATTCATCTTCTTACTACCCCCAAGCGAATGGTCAGGTCAAGGCAGTAAATAAGTCCTTAAATACCATTCTCCAATGTACCATCTAGCGAAGCAATAGCAACTGACATATTATGTTATATCCTTCTTTGTTGGCGCATCGAACCGCAGTTAAGACTGCCACCGGTTTCTCACCATTTCAACTAGTACATGGTGTGGAGTCTATATTTCCGATTGAATGCCAAATCCATTCATTGAAACTAGCCATAGAGCTCCTTCCTGACACCACAGATATTGAGAAATGTTTAATCCACCTTGAGCAGCTTGACGAGCAGCGTCAAGATGCCGTTGTGGCTATATATGCCAACAAACGTCATGTCAAGGTTCAGTATGATAGGTTTGTCTGTATTGCGCTTGAGATTCTAGCTCAAGCTAATACTTTTGTACACTATTGTATCGTTACTTTTGTACATAGTTTAGATTTTTATTTTATTTTTGGATCTGCTGATTCACTTCTGTTTGGTTGACAGATGTCAGTGGAATCTCCAGTGTTCTTGGGATTCATGGATGGTACTAGCTGTCATACGCAATGACTCGCTTCTGCTACGTGGGTTATTTATTCACCTGACCACCAGATTGTGTCTTTGGGATGTTCTTGTCTCGGTCCTACATCCAACAATGTGGCTGAGTATAGTGATGTTATTGAGCTACTTCATGATGCCATTTCGCATAGTATCCAGTATTTAGAAGTCCACCTGGATTTTCAACTGGTCATGTCTCAATTGAATGGTCAGTACTGTGTGAGGGATCCCACACTACTACAGAGGTTCTTAAGGGTAAGACTCTTGGAGCATCATTTTGTTTCCATTACATACATTCATGTTCCAAGATGTGTTAATCATGTATCTGATGCATACGCTAATTATTTCCTATATTGGAATTTGTCACATCAATAAAAGAAGCACACAAATAAAAATTCATTCACACATCTGTATATACACATATAGTAGAACTGGAGAATCATAATGTTTTATAAATAATATGTCCAAAATGTGGTGTCACAGTACAAAACTGGAGCCCGCAGCTCTCAAAAATATACATAACCGATACAAAATATACGACTCTAGATATATAATCCCTATGGGGAGGCCTAGCTACCTTGGCAGGATGTGTCTAAGCATATTAATGCACTGCATTGGCTATGCGCCGCACTAACTGCACCCAAGTGCCCGGTACTCATACAACATGTCGTTGCATCACCTCTGGCAGATGCTCCACCTCAATCATGGGTACTCTGGTAGTCATGCGGGACAGGTTGACCCATACAGTCTCTAGCATGCGCTTTGCTGCAATGCCAACCACCTCTCCACCCCTTCCTCGTCGACGATGTCTCAGGTATCCCTCTGGTCTTTGTGGACCAACATCTGCAAGCAAACAGTAGAATGTCAATTTGTGATACTACACCAAAACGTTTTTTGCATTTTCACTTATAATAAAAAATCCCAAAAAATTAAATACACAAAACATAAAAAGAGTAATGTACTGATGTCTCCGAATGTGGTCCCTAGAGGGAGCGACATGTCGCGGTCGCCCCGATATTCTATCCCCTCATATGGGTAGTTATCGATGGCGATGACTTGTCGAGCCCACCAGTGGAAGAACTCATCTGAATATGGTGATTCCTGTCAGACACCACCCTGTCATGTCAATACTTCAGCCCACCGGGTCAGGGCTAGATCATGGAGATTGTACGGAGGGTCTTCAAAATTCGGACTAAGCCTTGGAACTCTTGAAGAAGAAGAAACTGCAGAGTATACCGCCGAACGTGAATTTCTTTGCCCGCCCAAGCTTACACTCCGTTAACTGGCTCTTCATGGTAACCAGTAACATTGTGCACCAATCATACACTACAGGTCTCATGCACTCTGCTGCGTAGAACAACACTAGCCTCGAAGCTTGATGTAAATCCACTGAACCAGTTATTCTCACGAGGGTGAGCACTATTATTTTCATGCTCAAGCTCACAATGGCCCCAATGGGTATCTGACTCCCCACCTTTTGGGTATCGGTAATATAATACCGGTCTATATAGTCAGTAATGGTGATCCCACCACCTACATTGTGAGACCGAAGACTAGCAACTTCCCCTCGATGGGACAACCCTATAATAAAGTATATGTCATCCACCTCTAGTGAGAGTGTTTGACCATCTAGGTTGAAGTGCTGCATGTCTACGTCCCAATAATCAATCAATCTACGAAGCAATTGGTTTTGGTCCCGTAAATCCCCAATGCTCCAGAATTTGTAGAGACCGCACGCTTGTAGTGCTTGTTGCGTGGGTAAATCTTGGCAGACATGCTCGTCCACAACATCATGTTCCCTCTCTCTCTACTCTAGGACCATCCTGAAGGAAAAAACAAGATATTTTTTAGCATTTATCATTTAAAAAACCACCTTCACGGCCGTACCCGCAGGAAAATGAGTAGATAGGGGCGTCTACCTACGGTCAATGCAAGCATTGACCGCGTCTAGTAGGCCCTACTCGCGACCCACAGAGCTATAGCCCATGTAGTGCGCCGTGGAGATGTAGGGCTTGGCTAATAAAAGAATTGGACTGCTAAAAATTGAAATAAAATCTATGAAATGAAAGAGGAGGATGAGATGACTAACCTGCTCCAGACGGCCAGTGGAATGGACGCTCGTAGCTCCCAGAATCAACAACTAAAATTTGAGGTGAAAACTCACCAAAAATTACTATTTGGGTAAAATGTGAAAAGGGAATAGTAATTGTAATTTTTCATTTTTATTTATAGTTTTTAAAACCCACTTTCCTATAGTTTTTACCATTTTAAGTTGTTTTGGACTAATATGTCATCCTGGAGTACTATTTTGAACAGATTTTTTTGATGAGAGTTGATTTTTTGACCATTTCGCGCCTACGGCAGGTATATTTTACACCCATCATATAGGTTAGATGTCATTTTCACCTGCATTATGCATTTGACCTTTGACCATTTCTTATTAACCCTAGGTGCGACCCGGCTTTTTAATCGACACAGAGCCTTTACATTGTTATAGAAGTGTCGTTATTTTGTGGTAGGGCTTGTCCAAACATGGGTGCCCTAGTTAGAGCCTTTTTATGCCTTTTGGAGCCCATGTCGTTGTCTCTCCTTAGGATCGGGAGTCCTTCGTAGTTACGCCATGAATTTGTGATAAAGACTCATACTCTACTTTGTCTTATGATGGACATCTCCCATAAGGACTCCCCCATTTTTTATCAAGTTTTGATTTCATTGTATCATCCTGCTTGCCGCTTGAGCCTTGTGTCGGCTCCCACTTACTCAATTATTAGCCATGTGCCTAAGCACTTTCCTTTTTGAGCCAAGCAGATCTTTCATTTTCCTTTTGCGATTTGATGACCCTTTACCGTGAGGGATCCCCCCCCGAGTGTCCACATCCTGCACATGCTTCCTTGCATTGATAATTGGTATGTTCCACTGCTTGGGACTAGTTTGCTTTCCATTTGACACTCGTTTCCTCACCTGTTGTACTATAAGCAATTTTATTCTTTTTCAAGATTTTCCAAATATGAAAAAGACCAAAACAATCAAATATTCCAAAAATCCGGATGGGAAAATTGTTACTTCTTTTTGTTGGTAGCTGTTGTGTCTCCTTTGAACAGAGCATTCATTCCACTTCATCCATTATGAGTCGGGACTATAGTAGGACCTTAGGAGCTGTACTCATTTCTCATATTTTACTCCACCGATTGGTTAAGCTTCCAGTCACTATGGAGCCCTTTGTTGATGCCTCCTGCATCGCACAATGTTATTATCATCTAGTAATTGAGTTTATGCTGCCTGAGTCTATCCATATGCTCATGATCTTGTTCAAAGGAAGTCCTGAAACCAGAGTTGGCCACTCCTTAGATCTCTTGGCTATTGCATGTTGGCCATCCTTATTGAGTCACTCCATTCAACTGAGTTCTTCCAAATCTTTCAGCGTGGTTGTTACCTCATGTTGGTTGATGGGGGATGCCTTAATGCTTTCCAGCGAATTTCATTCCGTCGAATTCAACTCATTTATTCCAGAATTGAGACTTAGAGTCTATTGAGTACATTGAGGCTTGCAGTAATTAGTGGTAGGTTCTCTCACCATCGAGAGTTTTGGGAATACATCAATGTCCCCTGATCGATGGATTCATCTTAGTGTTCGACCTCAACACATCTATTCACACTTTGATGATTGTACTCTGTTCCTTGATGCCCATTTTCATTATTGGTTGGTTATCTCGCGTCTCTTAACGATATACATCATTGACCGGTAATTAGACGATGTCACATCAGGTTCAAATTCAACATCTTTATTCACTTGATGGGACTTGCACTGTAGATGATTTGTGTAGAAGACCCCAGACGTTAGTAGCAATCAGTATGCTACTCATGATCATGATTGCACTTATGAGATATCATTTCTCATACATCAACAATTTGTACGTCTAGTATTGCACCAGTTATTTCCTTTTCAACAGGAGACCATATCTTACTGTAGATGGGTCATGGTTATGACCACATATGACATGTATTCACTATATACTTCCTATCATGGCCATTGTATCATATTGTTGTATTGTATCGACATGTATTCAGAGATATTATCGTATGATGACAAGTGGGTTACTCTTTCCATTTGTGTCTCCATCACTCCACTTCTGAGATTTATAATGTATTTCGGCCATCGCAGTACCTTCTTTGACCTCACACATTAGGGGGCATCTGTTACAGTGTCATTTTACAACTTGTGAGAATCAACATTGATTGGCCTTCAGTATCCATTGTATTGACTCAGATCCATTATTTTACCTTAAGGAACCAAGTTTCCCTATTTTTGTTCCTGTACGCTTGTTGTTCCATTATAGCTAGTGTACACGTAAGCTGCACCTAATTATCCCGCGTACATCGAGTTACATGGTAAAAAACAGTAAAAAATCTATTTTTACTCCCAAAAAGTGATCTTAGGGTGACCTTTGGCCCTCCATATACCCCGGAATGACTCAATTCGACCATTCCTTACCTTTGGAAGGCTATATATTGAGCTCTTATGGTGTATGGAAGGGAGGAGAAAGAGAGAGAAACATAGCTCTAGTGGATTTTTTCCATGACTTGAGTCTACACTCATTGATCCTTGTTGTTGTGAACTCCTTATGTTCACCTACCAAACTCCTTTCATAGTTTGAGTTTTCCATTGCATGGGGGATTGAAGTGGTGGAGGCACAAGTGGAGAGACATAGTTATTGGTTAAGATTGGTTGCCGACAAGAGGTCGTATCATGTACTTCTTGTTATTAATTAATGGAAATACTCATTTTCTCATCCAATTGATGTTATGAATGTTGTTTAAATTACATTGGGTTACATTTTCTTATGATATCATGGATCATGTTATTGATTATGCTAATATATTTCACACATTATATGCACTTGATTATACTTGTTGTTGAGACTAATCTGCAGGTTCAAGTGTAGAGATTGAAAGCTCAATGAGGATCTACTTTGAACATTCGTTTGAAGGTTGGTTTTATTCTCCATATCTTAGCATTTTCATTGTAATAGTATTGCATTGGGAATTGAGTTATTTTCTGGTAGTCACCTGTCTGTTGTGGTCTGCCCCAAGCCATACGAAGTTTTTCTCCATAACAACTTCTAACAAACAACATCTGTGATTGTTCTATGTGTTATCTGCGATACTGTCAATCAGTCCTCATGTACTTGCGCATACTTCTGTGTTTTTTCCTTTCAGTCTTTGCGTATCCATCATAGATCTACAACATCATTATGCACACCATCAGTATTTCCTTCTACTGCATGTGCACACTCGACTCCTTGCTAGATCATGGTGTTCTGTCCTAGAGCCCTTGATGCCCCGAATATAAAACTGTATCTCCCACTTGAAGCTCTACAATCTCTCCATTGATCTTTCTTCAAATCTCCAACTTGTATCTCTATATATACATGTTTTGCACGGATTGTATCTCCACAAGTTGGTTGTGTTATCCCTTCTTCCATATTTCACAGATTGTGCTTTTTCCACATGTCATCTTCTGCGCTGCTATTATGTCATCCTTTGTGGGTCTTGCGCATCCATGGTCCATGACTTAGTGGGACTTATACCTTAGTGGTGTATTCTTGCACTCTCAATGTACCATTTATTTAAGTTATGTGCGCATCCTTACTCTTCAACTTGGTGAGTTTTTGATCCTTGCTATACCATATCTTGTGGGTATTGCACACCTGATGTATCATTGCTTTGCGGAATCTGCGTATAAAGTAACTTCTAATTGGTGGTACTTTGACCCTTACTACATCATCATGTGTGGGAATTTTGCATCTGCTATATCGTCAGCTTGTGATATTTGTGCATAAACAACTTCAACCATTGCACCCTTCTTGGAACTTGTGTGCCCTTCACTAATTGAAAGCATCTTCTGATTGGTAAGACTTGTATGCTTTCAGGATTGTCCAACCATAAGTTGTTTCTTACTATTTGTGCACTCTTAGTATTCGACCATACAATGTTTAGGCTTGCTTTCACATCCCAGAGTCTTCTTTACGACATGCTTGCATGATTGTACCCTTGCTTGACCAAATCCTTGGTTGCTTGTGCAGATGTATCTTTGTCCATCCAATTATTTGGATGCTACCTTGAGAGAGTATGATTGGGTGGACTTGATGTACGCATAGGTGCCACATGTAGTAGGATACATTACTTATGTACTTCTTTGAACTGGATCTACATGATGTTTGGATTGATCTCTTAAAAGTTTCTTTAATGAATTATGCTAATTTCCAAGTGGGAGCAGGAAAATTCTTTCCATATTTATAAAAAAATTTAAGAGCACTAGTAAATGTTATCCCCTCACATGTGAATATTGTTGGGTCTGATTTAGGGTCGTAATGGGGTATGTTACAAAGTGGTATTAGAGCAATTTGTGTAATGGGGTATGTTACAATAATTGTTAATCATGTAGATAAACTTCTAGTGGTTTCTCATGTACTTAGAATGGATTGTTCAATATGTGTTCTAACTTATTACATTTGCAAATTTCAACCTTGAGTTGACTCTAACCTTAAAAAGTAACCCTTTAAGACTTGTCACTAGCGATTTGTACAAGTGAGTTACTAGTGATTGTATAAATGCACAAGATCCATAATTAGCCATATTTAGTGAAGTGGAACTTATCAAAAGTAAGGAATTATAATCTAGGAAGAGGAAACTATTGAGAAATAAGGAGGCAGAGTGGAGAATAGTAATACCCCAAGTTTGACCCTTGTAATGTATTAAATTAAATTATGTAGATGATGTAATTATACTAGTATGGATTCCTAGTGTGGAGCTCAAGGCCAAGGACCAACTAGTGAATGGCTAGGAATGTATGGTGTATATATTTTATTTAGACTGTGTGTTTGGCTTGTTATGCTGATTTAAAATATATGTAAATATTATGTGCATAACTAATAAAATGGTCCAAGAATGGTTGTGTAAAGAGAACTAAAGGGGATATGATTCCACCAGAGGGGAAGAGGAAAGGGGATCCATGGGAGACTAAATCCTTGCTGCCAAGTGTCAACCTTAGAACTCACCAAAAATTATGTCATGTGTCTTGAATTAAGCCAATTATCTCATTTTTTTACTATTTTCCAATTATTCAATGCATGTGTGAGGTTGGTGGGAAGAGTCACCTCATGTAGTTATTGCAGCATGGGTCTAACTTCACTTTTGTGACAATTCTTTCATGACAGAAGTCAATCTGCAACTGCCAGGATTCCTTTCTTTTACTGTAATAAGTATGTGAGTTGTATTTTCACCATTTTCTCATATCCCTTGGAGTCAAACCTCATTCTCTCATTCTTTTCATGCAAATATACAGTACGAAGAGCTCTCCATTGTTGTTCATGAACATACTAGACTATTTTTTAGCCCAAAAATTCGAATTGGAGATAGTGCTACAATTTTGGAAGGTTGTTGGTTGCAGGTGAGAATAGAGGTTGGGAAAGCTAGGAACCCTTACCCATTGAGTTCTGTTGCTCATAGGTTCTTGAGAAGCCACAAATTGAAGCTACAGGTGGTTCTATAGCAGCACATATCAGATTGGACTTATTTTATGCACACACTAGAAGCACCAAGAAAGATAGATCACCCAAGAGAACCGTGGATTAGTGAATGGGGTGCCTGAGCCAAGAAGGGTGTTGTGTGGGGTAGGCATTGTGGAATCCAAGGCTGTGAGGGCTGAGTGAGACCCCTGTAGAGTTCTGTATGAGCATTAGGCTAAGCATAGAAAGCAGAATGGGTTTTTTCTAACAGAGAGAAGCCTGTAGGTGTTTCCTTCGCCTTGGTGGCCTCATAGCCCATCTTGGGGGTGGCCTCTCAGCAGAAAGAGTATATGTTGGACAGAGTGCCTATGGTTGCGTGGAAAATCGCTCTTACACATCTAGTTTCTTGGATCTGCATTGGATAAAGATAAGTATTCTCATCATTTGAATCTGGAACGTTTTTATTTAATGTCTATAATGTTTATGCTTGTATTTGCATGCTATATGTGTGTGGATAGATTTTAATTATGTTGTGTATGTTTATTTACATTTCTGCACATATTGTATATGTTGAAATTCATATTATGGCTTTGGGGCGAAATTTGAGAGCCCAAATTTAGTTAATGTCCCCTATCAATGGTCGGATTGGCTGAAGGGGATGTTACAGAGTGGTATTAGAGATTATGGTTGCAATATTGGAGCTGTATGGTATAACAATCGGGTTTACATGAAAAAGAATAAAAAATGGTGCTTTAGAAATCTGTTTCTATTAAGTGATAGATAAGGGGATGGAAATAATTTCTAATTAGTCCCCGTTACTGTCGAATTAAAATTATGTGCCATTTTGAAATTTTGAAAAATTTGGAAATTTTAGTTGGGCCCCACCCATGCCATGCGGACGGGAGACGTGGAGGAGCCACATTAGCAAGAGGTCTGACGTGGAAGAGTTGCATGGGAAGAGGATGTGACGTGGACCAGCCACATCATATCCGCATGCATAGGTTACCGTAGGTGATGGAGTGTGAAGGAAGAGCAGATTTGACCATCGAGTAGTGGTGGGGATCAACGATTGAAAGTGATTTAGGCCCTTAAATATGCATGGGAGTTAACTGATCAATACAAACTTGAAGCGTTAAAATACCCTATGATGTGTCGACTGCTCGTGCGTTCAGGCTCACAAAAGCGGGTTCGGGAAACCACTTTCTCTGGAGCCTGAAACCACTTTTGGTCTAACAGGTGGTGATGGGACGTGGGGTCCAGATGTGATGTACGGTGATGTGACGCACAATAATGTCAGGATTGGGAAATGTGATGGGACCTCCTTCTCGTCAATCATGTCTATACTAGAATATCATGCATATCTTATCAATGGCCAGGATTGTTTTAGGCTCGCGAACCTACACGACATATAACTAATTCGCATAATCTTGAAGTGGTAAACCACCTTGCGACATGTCACCCTCTCGTGCACTTAGGATCGCAAAATAAGTTTAAGGAAACCACTCTTCTTGGAGCCTGAAACCGCTTATGAATGACAATTGGTAAGGCAATGTAGGTGGCATATAAAGGGCCAGGATCACAGAAAGAGCAGGGTTTTCAATTAGTAGTTTTGAGTGCTCGAGATAAAAAAAAATGTAGTTGATCTTATGCACCAGATTTTGTGAAATGGACATACTTACAAAAATAAATGAGGGCGCTTCCCTCTACCCACCCTATAGTGGCACAAGGAGGTTGCAAAGGGGAAATCCCCCTTGACCCCTGTCGTCCCCCTGAGACGTCTTCAATTGTGAGAAAATCCCATGGTGATGACAAGAATCGTGGAAATGGAAATTTTGCACCTTGATATCACTCTAGGGAACAATTGTGCATAGTTATATTTTGAATGGGGTGATTTAGATATTTTTGTAACTTGACAAGAATTGTCAATTTGGGTTGTCCCCATAATGCATGGAAATTATTTTGGTATTTTTAAGAATGTGAGGATAAAATACAAAAGAATCAACATAAGGTTCTTATTTTGAAACAAGTTTCCAGTTGTTTCAAATAGCAGGTAGAGAAAATCCTCCAGGCTTGATTGAGAAAGAAATTCTCATTATGGGTGACCTCCAAAGCAGGAAAAGTTTTGGAAAGGCCTTATATGATGGTGCAGGAGTACCAGAGGTGAAAGTGACTCAAGGTGGGAAAAATTGTTGAGTGGATAATATTACACTCTTGCATATTGTATTTGATAAACACTTAAGTTGGAAGAAGGGAACTAAGAGTAAGTGATGGTTCCTTTGCTAGAATATATGCAATGCATTTTCTATGTTCAAAATGTGCAATATGAATTGCATAGAGGGATTGTAGAAGCCCTTATTGAGAGTAATTAGTTATCATATTCCTTACTGAGTGACAACCATGTCTAATCATGAAGGAATAAAAGAGACCAATAATGGGAATTAGTGCCTTGGATAAGAATGAATCCAATATCTTATTGTGAGTAATATGTGCAATTTGAATTCCAAGGGAAAAATCATGTGAGCTCTTGATTATCAGAGATGGATATTGTATTCCATAATATAATGCTTAGTAAGGTAAGGCATAGGTCAATAGTTAAAGGAAATGCAACTTGTAAGGGTGATGGGTGAATCATCCTTGTGGGAAAATGCATGCATGCTATGAGAAGTTACAAGATATGAACTGATAAATGATGAGTGAGTAATGAGAATGGGTAAGAAAATTCCATTCACCTAGAATTTTTCACTGATGGAATAAGATATTCTAGTATGTGGGCCTATCATGTGGTTCATGATAGTGACAGAGTGGCCATGAAAATGCTTCCAATCAGAGAATGGGGGATTCTTGTGTGTGAATGAATTGTGCGGTTCAAAATTATGGAAAAATATTTCCATTAGAAAGGAAAGCAAGTCTCGTTGTTTAATGAAGCACAAGGGCATATAATGGGCCTTGAAGAGACTCCATATGGAGTTGGAATGGAATAAATTGCAGTGTTGGTCAGTGCTATGATGTTTAAGCAAGGTCAAGTTGGACATTACTAGAATTGCTCAAAGCAATTGGAGCAATAAGGCAATGTAAATATAATGAAATGAGAACTATTGTAATGACTAAGGAAAGCTGCATAGGGATGATAAGATAGTTGCGGAAGAAATTGGAGAATAATATCCATAAGGAAATGTTGATAAAGAGGGAGATTTATCACCTTAGTCTATTTTTGTTTATAGCATCAAAATTGCATGCTTAGAAAGTAGCAAGTATAAATGTTAGACATGTGTATATGTATTGAATTTTTACTTGGTGAGAAAATAATAGCTAATGAACCCTTGAATGGTTGGCATATAGGCCATGAAATTGGATCAGCTATGATGTGGATGAGGAATTCCATGCTATGATGAGGGATTGGAAAGGGAGAATTTCCTTAACTCCTATATTGCTATTGTATTTATATTTTCTAAGTTTTATATACAGAAAATTATGGCATAGGAATGCTAGAGATGCAAGAGGTTATATAGTTGACATGTATATGCTCTAGGAGGCATATTAAAGAGATAATGCATAATGCAGGTGAACTTACTTGTACATGCATATGATATTGCATATTGGTAAAAGTAGTGTGGTTTTACATATGCAATGAGCCACTAATGATAATTATTGTGGTTGATAATAATTGTTGTTGTTGGTAATGGTTGTTGGACCAAGGACAATAGAAGCATGTTTGAAGATGTTGATGATACTATTGCATGTGATCAATCACTTTGTGAATAAAGGCTGGAGCAATGAATCTATGATCAATAGGTTGGTGGAAGGTTGGTGTAATCATTTGTAAATACCAACTGATCGGGTAACATTAGAAATGTTTGTGGAAACCATGTAGGTAATGGTTTGTTTATATTGATGCAAAAGTGTTGAAAGGGGATTGGGTAAGAATCCCTTCAGCCATATTTTAATTACAATAACCTGGTTTGCATGTGATTGTGCATGCATATGTGTGGGTACATATGTTTAGATGCATTGTGTGAAAGCATGGTTGTGATACATATTTTATTGCAATTCACTAATAGTTGGAATGATTGAATTATTGACAATTCTGAGATCATTTCATGAGTTGCTATGGATGCAAGGGAAATACTTGCACGAAGAAGGTAGTCATGTTTGATGGCCTACCGAAATGCTCTGTTGCGAGGACAGGGTTGTATGAAAGGATATGATTGTGAAATCATGAGTATCTAAAGTTGTATTGATTACTTAGATAATATGCCCATATCGTGCAATTTTATTGTGATAATGATGCATATAAAGTAAATGTATTTCATTGTCTTTGAGATGTTAACATCCGATAGTGTTTGAATTATTGAGTATTATAATTCTGAGATCACTTCAATGATTGTTTTAAATGCTACAATGAAAATACTACACGCATGGATACTCACGAATTGTTGGTTGTTTGGGAATTTCATATCGTAGGTAGAATTGTCTTGGGTATGGAAATGTGTGTAAGCCCATAATAAATACTTGAAGCTACCATGTGCAAAAACCAAGTATTATGAGAAGGATCTCCTAGTTGTGAAATTTAATTTATGTAGGGAACATATTGTAAATTTCAGATTTTAAATTTTGCTAATAATTACTAATGAATGTTTGGATTATCGAGAATGGTGTTAAGAGTAAATGTTGTAGGTGGATGTCTATGCTATGGAATTAAGTGTAAAACCATAATGGAAAGAGTGTTTCCACTTACAAAAGACAAACATCATGAGGATGGAGTCATGGTTAAATAAATATAATTGCTATAGGAGGCATAATTGTAAATTCAGATATGAATTTGATTACTAATGTTATTGATTGGTTAGTTTTTTGTGATTGTGTCAGGAGGACACATTGCAGGAAGACCATGTGCTATGGCTTGCAAGAGAAAAAATCCATGAGAACAACCTCATTTCTGGGAAATCTAGTTTCTATATGAAACATATTTGGAATTTTGTATTGAAAAATTTATGAGGAGAACCTTATGGTTGTAAAATTTGTTTCCGTATGAAACAAATTTGAAATATATTATTGAAATTATTATGATAAATATCTCATGGAAATGAGGTTGAACATGTATTACTTCAGCTATAAATTATGTTTAATTTTTTTATGACATGTGATGTGAACTGCATGCTTGAATGCAATGCACGTGAGATGGTGAAAATATGCCATTGGGGCATATGTTGCTTGTTGAAGCTAAAAATGCAAAAGAAATGACAAGAGTGCTTGGGTTTGAGAAACCCTGTAAAAATTCCTTGCATGTGCTTGTCTCTCCACAGTTCCATTAAACCTAGTAAGCGCATGGGTACTCAGGAGGCTGGCATGGGAATTGGTAAAATTTCTTCACTCACACTGAAGAGAACTGGAGGGATGGGTATGCCTGAGGGACTATGTAGTAGAGAAGGGGTACCATCCTTGTGTTGTGTGAGTGGGTATTGTGGGGCCATGCTAGCTTGCATTCAAGTGCATTACCTACGGAGTTCTTGGATGGAACCACTGGTTTGCATAGGATAAGGAGCCATGTAGTTGTATTATTTTTTTTTCATGATAAACCTAGTAGAGGTGTTGGCTTGTAAATGGTTGTTGTATGCTTGATAAACCCAATCGAATAGTTGGCTTAGAATATTGGTTCATAGAATGCTTGATAAGACCAATCGACGTATTGGCTTGGAATTGGTTATTTGAATGTTGTGTTGCAGCCAACGTGCTAGTGAACATTTGTTTAATATGTATTCCCAAGTGATCTGAGGCTTGCATAAACTTGGTTACCTTCCGATGCAAACCCTGAAGAGCACTGGAAGGGGTGGGTACACTCAAGGGACTGTATGGCAGAGAAGGGGTACCATCCTTGTGTTGGGTGGGGCAGGTCTAAGTTATGGGTGCCATAGTTGTCTGAAGTCCGAGTGGGATACTTGTGGAGCTGAAGGAAGATTCTTATGAAAATATGTATTTGGTTTATTTTGCACCTTCTTGTTGATTTAATGTGGATATACATTTTTATATGATTTGGCTAGGTCATGAGAATCTTGTTTCCCATGAGATTGAATTTGACATGTGAATTGAATCATTGCTTAAGCATAGGTATTGTTGAATGCCAAGACCATGGATGTATTGCAAGGTAATTCATAGGAATGATTGAGCATTTTTGTCTAAGATAGCTAGAATAAATACAAAGTTTCCTTGAAGAGAAAGGCATTGCAGCTGAAAAGAAGGACATGGAACCTTTCAAAAAATAAAGAGAACACCAAGGATGGTGTTATTCCAAGGGGGAGGGGATTGTGTTAGGAACCCATGTCTTTACTTTGTTAGTATGTTCTTGTTGGACGCATATGCTTTGTAAGTCATCCCGTAGTATTTGTTGATCAATAGTTTGTGTTATTGTTGTTGGCGCATATGCTTTGTAAGTCGCCCGTAGTATTGTTGATCCATAGTTTGTAGTGGCCCATGGTTTTGAACCATAGTATTGGCGCCTAGACTTAGTATATAAGTGTGTGTTGAGACCTATGAAGGCATGATGAAGTTATTTGTATTGAGCTTTCTCATAGGAGGTTTCCCCCTCGAAGTGGCCTGTGATCAATATAAACGTGATTTTGAGTTCTGTCATTTCTGCTATTTCGCATATTCGTATTAATTAATTGTTGCAGGTGCATCACATCTGGTATCAGAGCACTTTCTTGGGCTCGCTGGGTGAAATTTCTGCCAATTTTTTTTTCGCATCTGTTGCAGGTTCGGATTTTGGAATAATCCCTATCCGCTTAACTGTGGCAAGTACTTGGGCATAAGCCCTAAAACTCATTGTGAGGAGTACCACAGGAACCCCGAAGTAGCTCGCCCATTGAGAGGACCTGCCAGCGAAAAGGGCAACGAACCCTACCTGATTGACTAGTTCCGACCCGTGAGGTAAACCAAGAGTTGTCGTTTGTGGCAAAGCGGTTATCAGTTTTACCTGAGCCGTGGAGTGAGGGGTACTGCCCCAATACGCAAGCCGTCAGATAGCATTGGTGGCCGAGTGAAACCCCTGAACTGTTAGGAAGCCGCACATACCTGGGGTCCATATCTACTTTCAGCTGAACTATTGTCGATCACTCCTGCGTTGTTTCAGATCCATTTTGCAAGCCGTTCCAGATCCATCCGTTTTCAATCCATTCGGTGCTATTCCAGATCCCTTCGGAGCCGTAGCCGCTCCAGTCTGATAAAAAAAAAAAGTATAAAATTTAGTTTTTTGTCCATATCTCCCTTGTTTTCACTCTGTTTCCCTTGAAATTTTCGGGGAACCCCTGTCATCCCATTCTGCATATTTCATTCCTGAGGACCCTATCCCCAATTCCCTTTCCCAAATCCCGAAATCCCACATTTGTCTATTTTTAGGGTTTGCCATAACTTCCTCAGATTTCACCCAATCACCTTCAAATTTTACCACAGAGTTCCTTTCTGAATTCTTCTTCTTTGTCCCCCTCTGCCAAATTTTCCCATTCTTTCACCCCACTTCTGAAATCCTCATTTTTGCTTCCCTGTCTAGTCGATAGTGTCCAACACCTAGTCAAACCCCAATTACCCTTCATATTTTTTCCCAAGTCTAGATTTTCCCTTACTGAAGCAGTTTTTGTTTTTGTTTTCCTACCCAGTCAAAAAAAAAAGAAGAAAAAAACTCCTGGTTATGGTTGCCACCCGTGCAAGAGCAAAAACCATGGAATAAGCACTTGCAGCCATCCAAGCCAAACTCCAGGATCTGGATGAAAAATTTCTCAGCCTCCATCTTGAACATTCAGCTATGAACAACAAACGACAGTCTGAGTCTTCATCAGACAATGGGTTCTCTTGATTTTCCTTGCTTCAATGGTACTGATCCAACTGGATGGATCTATCGTGCAGAACAGTATTTCAGTCTGCATAATAATTTTGATGTCAACAAAGTTCCGCTGGCATCCTTTCACTTGGAACAAGAATCTCTTCAATGGTACCGTTGGTACATCAAGGCTCATCCAGAGCCCAAATGGTCAGACTTTTGCCAGCTCCTTTTGCAACGATTTGGTCCTAGTGCTTTTGATGACTTCACCGGAGCCCTCACTAAACTTTGCCAAATTGGCACTGTGAGAGAGTATCAAACCGAATTTGAGAACCTAGCCAACCACACCGAAGGATTGTCTGATGACTTTTACCAGAGTTGTTTTATCAGTGGTCTAAAGGATGCCATCCGCTCTGAGGTAAAAATGTTCTGTCCCACCACAATGATGGAATCCCTAGGGTTGGCTAAGTTGGAAGAAGACAAGATTGCATACCAACAATGCTCCAAGCCCACTTTTGTTCCCTTCCAAAATATGGGTTCTCAGCAACCACCTATACCGCAAGCTCCTCGACCGACTCCTATAAAGCGTTTGTCTGAAACAGAGATGCAAACACACAGAGAAAAGGGGCTTTGCTATAATTGTGATGAGAAATTCACTCGGGGACATAGATGTGTTCAACAAAAGCTCTATCTATTGGATGTGGAGTATCCGCCTACCTCTGAAATTGGTGACGAAGATCCAGAAACACTGGATGCTCCGGTCGACATTCAGGAACCGCCTATTGACCCTCTGTCTCAGGATGACCAACCAAAGATATCTCTCCATGCTTTAGCTGGAATCACCACCCCCCAAACAATGCGGGTCAGGGGTTACTTCAAGAAGCTTCCTCTTACAATACTCATTGATTCTAGTAGCACTCATAATTTCATTGACCCTCGGATCGCCAAACAAGCTGATTGTTTTATCCATCCTTGCTCCAACTTTGAAGTCATGGTTGCCAATGGGGGCACCTTACCTTGCAAAGGGAAGTGTCTAAATGTGCGTATCTCTATGGGATATTATGCCTTGCGCTCTGACATGTTTGCCTTGCCCTTAGGCGGATGTGATGTGGTTTTGGGCGCTCAATGGCTACGCACACTTGGCCCTATCTTATGGGATTTTGCTGAACTTTGGATGCAGTTTTCCCTCAATGGACAAAAACACACATTGACAGGATTACAACTAGGTTCTCTCAGCATCATCAGTTCACATCGCATGGAAAAACTCCTTAAGAAGAATTCACATGGTGTCATCGCTCAGATCCATTCCATTCAGATGCAACCATCAGCGGTCTCCACTACTCCTTTGGATCTACAACAAATTCTGGATCGATATACAGGTGTCTTTGCTAAACCAGTGGGATTTCCACCTTCCAGGCCAGAAGACCATCGTATTCAGCTCCTTCCTGGCAGCGGTCCTCCCAACATCAGGCCCTATCACTACCCATTTCACCAAAAAACAGAGATTGAAATGCTCGTTCGGGACTTATTGAAGCAAGGTATTATTCGCCCAAGCACTACTTCCTTTTCTTCTCCAGTTATTCTTGTCCGCAAAAAAGATGGGTCATGGCGCCTCTGCATTGACTTCCGAGCACTTAATCACCTCACCATCAAGGATAAGTTTCCAATTACTGTTGTTGATGAGCTTCTTGATGAGCTTCATGGGGCTCACTTTTTATCCAAGTTGGATCTTCGTTCTGGGTATCATCAAATTCGGGTTCATGAGGATGATATCCCTAAAACAGCTTTCCGCACACATGATGGCCATTATGAGTTTTTGGTCATGCCCTTTGGCCTCACTAATGCTCCTTCCACATTCCAAGCCTTAATGAATAGAATATTTCGACACTACTTGCGGAAATTCATTCTGGTATTCTTTGATGATATCCTCATCTACAGTAAAACATGGGATGAACATCTCCAGCATCTGGATCTTGTCATGCAACTTTTCTCTGACCATCATCTCCATGGCAAGCAGTCTAAATGTGTTTTTGGACAGAAGGAAGTTGAGTATCTCGGGCACATTATCTCAGCACAAGGGGTTCGTGTGGATCCTGCCAAAATCGATGCCATGAACAATTGGCCGCATCGACACTCAAGAGCCTTCGTGGTTTTTTGGGGTTGACTGGCTACTACCACAAGTTTGTCAAGGATTATGGGAAGATTGCAGCACCATTAACTGCTCTATTGAAAAAGGATGCTTTTACATGGACACCTGCTGCTCAGTGTGCATTTGACAAACTAAAACAAGCTATGTGTACTACACCTGTGCTAGCTATGCCCGATTTTTCCAAGCCCTTCACTATTGAGAGTGATGCTTTCGGCAATGGACTTGGTGCTGTTCTCCTTCAAGATGAACACCCCATTGCGTTCACCAGCAAAGCCCTTTCGGGTAAGAATTTAGATGCCTCTACCTATGAGAAGGAAATGATGGCTATTTTGCATGCAGTACAGAAGTGGCGCCCATACCTATTAGGGAATCATTTCTGCATCAAGACTAATCACCGGAGTCTGAAATATTTCTTGGACCAGCGTGTCTCCTCCACGGCACAACAAAAATGGGTTAGAAAACTCATGGGTTATGACTATGAGATCACTTACAAGAAGGGTAAAGACAGTATTGTGGCAGATGCTCTTTCTCGCACATTTGATGCCCAATGTTCTCTTTCAGCTATTTCTATGCCTGTTCCAAATTGGTTGCAATCTGTTCAACAAGGTTATGTCAATGACTCTTCCTTATCTCAAATCATCCAACGCTTGACCAACAACCCTTCTGTTGTACCACATTACTCTTGGGATGGTGCTTCTCTGCGATACAAGGGTCGTCTGGTGCTTCCCCAGAGCACAGATCTTCAGCAGGCTGTCTTCTATGAACTCCATGCTTCTCCATCGGTAGGGCACTCTGGGTTCCTTAAAATGTATGAACGAGCACGGCGTAACTTCTTTTGGCAGGGCATGAAAAGGACAATTCAACAGATGGTGGCCGAATGTGATACCTGCCAGTGCAATAAGGGTGAAACAACACTCCTTCCAGGATTGCTTGAACCCTTGCCCATAGCTACACGGATTTGGACAGATATTTCTATGGATTTCATTGAAGGGATCCCTAAATCTGGAGGGAAGACAGTGATTATCGTTGTGGTTGATCGCCTCTCCAAATATAGTCATTTTTGTGCTCTCAGCCATCCCTATATAGCCTCCTCCATCGCTCAAATTGTCCTAGACCAGATTTTTCGTCTTCATGGCATCCCTTCTTCTATTATCTCGGATCGTGATGCGACTTTCACCAGTCATTTTTGGACAGAACTATTTCGCCACAGTGGCACCAAACTGAATATGAGTTCAGGGTATCACCCACAAACAGATGGTCAGACTGAAATTATCAATAAATGATTGGAAACTTATCTTCGTTGCTTCACCTCGGAACAACAACATCAGTGGGCAAAGTGGCTCCCTCTCGCTGAATGGTGGTACAATACCTCTTACCACACTACCTCTAAAATGACCCCATATGAAGCAGTCTATGGTTAGGCACCTCCAACTCTTCTTCCATACACCCCCACCAGTTCACCAGTTCAGGAAGTTGACACGGTCCTTCGAAACCGCGATCAGATTCTTCGCATTTTGCGGGACAATCTTCACACGGCAAGAAATCGCATGAAGCAACAAGCTGATCAACACCGTTCTGAGCGCACTTTTCAAGTCGGCGATATGATTTTTCTTCATCTCCAGCCGTACAAACAATCCTCCTTGAAACTCAAAAGGGGGTCATAAGCTCGCTCCAAAGTTCTATGGGCCATATCGGATTCTTCAGAAGATTGGGTCCATTGCTTATAAATTGGAACTTCCTCCTTCTTCCCGCATTCATCCAGTCTTTCATGTCTCTTGTTTGAAGAAAATTCTTGGCACCAACATCAGTGGACAAACGATTTTACCCAAACTGGATAATGAAGGATCCATCCTTTTGGAGCCAGAGGCCATCCTCAATCGGCGCACGCGTCAGCTTCGTTCTCGCTCTATCACAGAGGTCTTAATTCAGTGGCATGGCATGCAACCAGAGGATGCTACATGGGAACCACTCCTTCAGATTCAACAACAATTTCCACATCTAAAGCTTTGAGGACAAAGCTTTTTTTAAGGGGGAGGGGATGTTAGGAACCCATGTCTTTACTTTGTTAGTATGTTGTTGTTGGACGCATATGCTTTGTAAGCCGTCCCGTAGTATTTGTTGATCAATAGTTTGTGTTATTGTTGTTGGCGCATATGCTTTGTAAGTCGCCTGTAGTATTGTTGATCCATAGTTTGTAGTGGCCCATGGTTTTGACCCATAGTATTGGCGCCTAGACTTAGTATATAAGTGTGTGTTGAGACCTATCAAGGCACGGTGAAGTTATTTGTATTGAGCTTGCTCATAGGAGGTTGCCCCCTCGAAGTGGCCTGTGATCAATATAAAAGTGATTCTGAGTTCTGTCATTTCTGCTATTTCACATATTCGTATTAATTAATTGTTGCAGGTGCATCACAGATTGTAATACCCCAAGTTTGACCCTTGTAATGTATTAAATTAAATTATGTAGATGATGTAATTATGCTAGTATGGATTCCTAGTGTGGATCTCAAGGCCAAGGCCTGACTAGTGAATGGATAGGAATGTATGATGTATATATTTTATTTGGACCCTGTGGTTGGCTTGTTATGATGATTTAGAATATATGTAAATATTATGAGCATAAATAATAAAATGGTCCAAGAATGGTTGTGTAAAGAGCACCAAAGGGGTTATGATTCCACCAGAGGGGAAGAGGAAAGGGGGTCCATGGGAGACTAAATCCTTGCTGCCAAGTGTCAACCTTAGAATTTGCACAAAATTCTCTCATGTGCCTTGAATAAGCCAATTATATCCTTTTTTAACTATTTTCCAATCATTGAATGCATGTGAGGTTGGTGGAAATAATCACCTCATGTAGTTATTGCAGCATGGGCATGATTGCACTTTTGTGACAATTATGTCATGATAGAAGTCAGTCTGCAACTGTTAGGAGTCCTTTTTTCTACTGTCAGAAGTATGAAAGTTGTATTTTCACCATTTTCTCACATCCCTTGGAGTCAAACCTCATTCTCTCATTATTTTCATGAAAATATACACTAGGCAGAGCTCTCCATTGTTGTCCATGAATATGCTAGATTTTTTTGTGGCCGAAAAATTCAAATTGGAGATAGTGCTACAATTTTGGAAGGGAAAATTGTTGGTTGTATGTGAGTAGAGAGGTTGGGAAAGCTAGGATTCTTACCAATTGAGTTATGTTGCTCATAGGTGCTTGAGAAGCCACGAATTGAAGCTACAGGTGGTTCTATTGTAGCACATATCATATTGTACTTCTTTTATGCACACACTTGAAGCACTAGGAAAGCTAGATTTCCCAAGAGAATCGTGCATCAATGAAGGGGATGCCTGAGCCAAGAATGGTGTTGTGTGGGGAAGGTATTGTGGAAGCCAAAGCTGTGAGGGATGAGTGAGACCCCTGTAGAGCTTTGTATGAGCATTTGGCTAAGCATAGAGAACATAATGGGTTGTGACTGAGAGAGAGAAGTTTGTAGGTGTTTCCTTCGCCTTGGTGGAGTCATAGCCCAACATGGGGGTGGCCTTTCAGCAAAAAGAGTATATGATGGACAGAGTTCCTATGGTTGGGTGGAAAAATCGCTCTTACACAACCAGTTTCTTGGATATGCATTGGATAAAGATAATTATTCTCATGCATTTGAATCTGAAACATTTTTATTTAATGCATGTAATTTTTATGCTAATTATATTTGCATGGTAGATGTGTGTGGATATATTTTAATTCCATGGTGCATGTTTATTTACATTTATGCACACATTGTATATGTTGAAATTCGTATTATGGCTTTGGGGAGAAATTTAAGAGCTCGAATTTAGTTAATGTCCCCTCCCGATGGTCGGAATGGGTGAGGGGGACATTACAAGAATCAAGAGTGGGGAAACTTGGTTGGATTTAGGGGATGAAAATAGTAAATGTATTCACTAGTTCATTGATTATCTAAAAAGTATCAATATTATATAAGATATGAGGAAGGAGGATGTGGAGGTGGCTAGAAATTTCAAACGACTAAATGAGATGGGGCTTAGTGACTTTGTTTCCATTTACAAAGACCCATTTAAGTTGTTAACATTGTTGAAGTAGTTAAAGTTGCTTCTTATTTCCCTCAATTGGTTACAGAAGAAGACAACTGAGAATTATATGAAGAAATTTCAAAGGATAAATTGTTGATTATTTTTTCTTCATTTTAAAAATACAAAATCCCAACCCCAGATGGGAGGACTGTTGAATTCTATGTAGGATGTTTTGATCTTTTAAGTGATGATTTATAAAGGGTAGTAGTGGAGGTGAGACTTAGTGGAAAGGTGTTGGGTTCTTTTAAGACACATTTTATAGAACTTATTCTAAAAGTGGATAAGCTTGATCCATTTAATGAATTCAAGCCCATATCTTTGTGTAATTCTGTCTATTCAAAGGTTTTGGCTATGAGGTTGAAAAATGTATTATTAGTTTTGATCTCACCAAAAAATTCATCTTTATTCAAGGAATACAAATACACAAAGTTGTTAGAATGAAAAATATACCAAATATGGTGATCACAATCGATTTGTCTAAATAATTTGATAAGGCATGTCGGTTGTATTTGAGATTATTATTAATTTATTTGGGTTTTTGTATTCCTATTGTTAGCTAGATTATGGGGTGTATGACTTTAGTTACATTTGAAATCCTAATTAATGGATCAAATTCTCCTCTCTTTAAGCCTTCTAGGGGTTTAAGGAAAAGATTTCCAGTATTGGATTCTTTATTTCTTCAAGTTGTGAAGGGTTTGAGAAGGTCATTACTTGAAGCTAGAAGACTGAGATTTATCCAATGCATCGAGGTAGGAGGAAATGAAAGTCTAACACATTTTCTCTTTGTTGATTATGTACTTTTATTTTCAAATGGAAGTATGGGTGAGAGTAGGAAAATTTAGGATATACTTAAATTATATTGCAAATCTACTAGAATGGATGTTAATTATATGAAGTTTGCTATATATTTTAATGCATTGAGTGCTGAGGAGGAACATAATTTAAAACATTATTTTCCTTATAAACAAATAGAGTTGAATGAAGGACTGATATATTTTGGTTTTATCTTAAAACCCAATGTCTATGGAAAGATTGTCATGGGTTGGTTGATTAATAAGATAGAAAAGAGAATCCACTTCTAGTGCAATAGGTGGTTTTCCCAAGGTGGAATGTTGACTTTATTTTAGTTTGTTTTGGAAGCGATACCTATGCATTCACACTCGGTCCACATTGTAATGGATTTTCAGAAAATACTAAAAGGTTTTTTTATGATTTTATGTGGAAATGAAAGGGTGACCAAGTTGGTTTTCATTTGGAAAAATGGAAATATTAGCTAAGTCCAAGAGTGAATGATGGTGGGGCCTTAAGAATATTCATAAAGTTGGAAATTCCTTGGCTTCCAAAAGTCTTTAGAATTTGATTACTAAAAAGAGTCTCTAGAAAAAGGATTATCGTACATAAGGGTGCATGCATGAAGTTGATAGTTGAAAAAGTGGAAATAGGGAATTTTAAAATGTTCTCACATAGAAACACATGCACATTATTTAAATGTGCATGCATTCCTTTTATGATATCTTCGGTGCCTTCCAAACTTCCACTTTTCCTTAACTTTATATCTTGAGATCAATTTTCATCTTATTATATTTTTATGTTTTTACATAAATAATTTCATATCTTTCAAAATAATAGAAAATGAATGCTTAGGCCATGATTGATACCTCAAACCACCTCATAGTCATTCTAATGAGGATATTTGGCATTCAATAGTAATTTGGGTTCTCTTAGGAGGTTTCAATCATCAAAGGCAGGTTTCATGGACTTGACCATTGTAAGGGGAGGAAAAAAAAGGAATTAGGCTCCAAATGAAGCTTGTAGGGATCATGAGCCACGAGCAAGGCTTCAAACCATCACATGGGACCTTTGAAGGGGATATTTGACCTCCAAATGAAGTTTTTTTCTCCTATAATGCATTAGATAACAAGGATGTGTCTTTCACGTCCCCTTCCATCGATCCAACGCAAGGAAGGGACCATGACTAGCATTATGGGATTTTTCAATACTTAGACCCATTCATTAGCAAAATTCATAAAAAAATGCATATGTGTGTAGATTAATGACCAAATAAATACAACTGAATGAAACATTATCCACACACATATATATCATGCATTCGGCATATAATCATAATAGTCTTCAAATAATTAAAACATTGCATAAGCAAAACACATAGAGAATACTTATCTTGATGGCGAAGTTGTCCCGAGCAACTAGCTACGCAACTGTAACATTCCACCCAGCCATAGGCCAATTGTGTTCATCAATCTCTCAACACAATTGTCACCCCCAAGATGGACATGATTTCCACAAGGAATGGGAACACTCAAGCTCATGCACAAAATCAAACTCCAACATTCACTTCTACACACAACAAGCACATATGTTGACAATATCAAAACATTTTCAATTGTGGGATGAACAAAACAAAATGTCCATGGATTTTCCCCAAATTGTGGCACCCAAATCGAGTTGTGAGAGGGGAAAATCGACCAAAGGGAGAAAAACCAATTTCTCCCACAGGTATATAGACAATTAAATGGAAAAAACGGCCTCTCATGACCCCCAAAGCGGATTCCTCTTCTTCCCTACTGTTCTATATCACAAAAACGCCCTTCTCCTAGCTGAGAATGAAGGAAACATAGGGGAAAACATGGAGAAAAACGCTCAGCAAGCTCATAACTTGTGAGAGAGAGAAACTCCTTGGTGAATAATGGCTTGGGGAGCAATTTCGTGGCTCTTTTCTTGCCCAAGAAGCCAAACACGTTTTCCAAAAATGGTGTCTTTTCCATACCCGAATTTGGACAACCATACCTCTCCATTTCCCAAATAATAACTATTTCAACCAACTCTTGGGAGAAATAAATGATTGGGTACAAAAGTCAACATGGGTATTTGAAGGTTCATGGGTTCTCTCATTGTCACTTGGCTTGACTCGATTGGTTCAAGGTTTTTACTATTTCCCTCCCAATTCCTTGTAAAAATCATGCCCCCATACTCTTGTTGCATTGCATAACTAGTTGTGGGTATTTTTATTAAATGCATATGTTGTTAGGGATTTTACATTATAGTCGGGGATGGAGACTATCAACATAGAAGGGGTGTAAGATGGACATACAAAGATTTACTCAAGCAAATAAGTTAGAGATTAGAAAGACATGCACCTTATTGTGAAGTTTGATCCTAGCTTTCTCCTCCTTTGCTTCTCAAGGTATTAACCTACAAAACATCCTTAGACCTTCCTTAAACCAATTTGATTACATATAAATAAATTGACATTTATAATATCATGAAACATCAATTAATAATCAAATTTACAACATATAAAAACAGATTATGTTGGGAAAGGAAGAATGTCCGATCTTATTCATAAACAAATGAAGCAAGTACAACAATTTATACCTGACTTCTGTATGAGGCACATTCGTAATGAGGCCTTAGGCTCCTAATCCTCTCTCTAGACTCACAATTTATTCAGCATAACAATAGCTCTCAATGAATTGGTCCCTTTCTCATGGCTTCCTCTTGCATTTATAGCAAGGCAAGGAGGGTTGGTTTCAAAAGGAAGTTGAATTGGGAAGTTGGGGGAGTTAGAATACGTAACTCAATTAATCCCAATTCATGTTTTTAATATATATTTTCAGACTTTCCTTAAGACACCGACGACTATGATAACTAGCAACAGGCGAGTGACTCGCAACATGTGGGATCAGCAACTCGTGGGTGCATCTTTTGATTGATACTCGTGGCTTGTCAGTATAGATACTCACGAGTGAATCGCGAGGTGTCAAGTATAGGAGTCACGAATTTATGGTGAAGATCTCTTAAAAAATAATGTTTTAAGCTGAAGGAGTAAGGGTTCAGCTCCAAATCATCCAAGGTCAAGTCATCTCTTCCATCCATAGTGTCCTTTTGTGTGATCGACAAGGCGACGTGATCACGGATGGAGAAGTACTAATTTGACCGATAACAGATGCCCCCTAATTTGTGAGGTCAGAGGGAAACGATGGCCTAAATACATTACAATCCAAAATCAAAGGAGGAACGAGGAAATCCACAGGACGAAGTCACAAAAGTACATGAAAACAAAAGACCAGGTCAACTAGCAATTACAATCTTGATATTAGGAGATGCTCACGATGATAGAACATAATATCCAATACATAACGGAAATATGTATATTATAGCATGGCCACTGGAATACAAGTGTGGATCCATGTCAAAATAGGAGATCATAGCCATAACAACAACCTGGATCTATGTCTGATCAAGAACCAAAAATGAGTGTGGCTCAGTCTTTCGCAACTTGGGAAATAAAAAAATGTAGTAATGCTATCATAGGCCCAAGGTCTTCATCCAAAACACCTCAAGGTACGAATCCTAACCATGTGAATAAATGAGCTAAAATTCTAACCTGGGGGATACCATTTGATTGCCGATCATTGATGTATACCGTTAACAAACGCGAGGGTTCCCACCAATAATGAAAATTGGACCCAAGGTACCTAATACATTCTAACAAGTGTGAATAAAGGGTCTTGAAGTCGAACACTTGAAGAATCTATCAAATATGGGACATTGATGAATTCCCACTATTCAATATCGAAGGAAATTTCCACTGATGACTGCAATACCCAAGGTATTATCCAAAAACTCTAAACTTCATTCCCAGAGAAAAATGAGTTGAATTCGATGGGAAGAATTTCGTTGGAAGGAAGGCCTTAATGCATCCTCCATCATCCAACATGAGGAATACTCAAAATATTGAGTTGATAGGGAATAGGACTGAATATAAGATGAAACAAACTGACACTAGGGGATGGCTGACACATGAGGTCAAGGTAATTGCAGAATGGCCGACACAGGGAGTATCCTTGAACAATGAGTACAAAACAAGAGTGACTTAGGAAGCTTTGACACAACAAGAACATGACATAAACCTGTAATGTAGGAGACATTAACAGATTCTCCATATGATCGGAAGAGTAACCGATCAGAGGAGTAAACACTCTGAGATCAAGTTCATCCTAAAGTCAAAAACTACAACCCAATTGTTTGAAAGACTCAAAAGGTGCTTTGTTCAAGGATATGAATGACTACTGCCTTTGAAACTGAAAAGATATTGGACACAATTCCCTTCCATTTTCTCTTTTTATTAAAGAATACCCTTCTTGTTGGTTTTAATGAGTCCAACAAAGAAAACTCAATAGTCCTTCTTCATTTTTAAACAAGCTCGAAGAAAGAGGGAGAAGACTGCTTGATAGAAGTCCAACCATGTGTAATTTAATGAGTCCGTGGGAGGGAAACTCAAGGACCTTCTTCATGTTTTAACGAGTTTGAAGAAGAGATAGATTAATACTCGATACACTGATACATGGATTTTAATATCGAGCCTGGATCGGTTCATGCTCGCTGGTGTTTTCTTTTTTGAGGAGTCTGAAAAACTTAAACAATAACTCCATATACCTACTTGTGAATTTTAATATCGAGCCCGAGTTGGTTTGTGCTTGCCGGTGTTTTCATATTTAAGGAGTCTGAAAAACTTAAACAAGAACTCCATATACTCACTTGTGGATTTCACATCGAGCTCGAGTTAGTGTATGCTCGCTTGGTGTTTTCATATTTTGAGAGTCTGAAAACCCTAAAGGAGACTCCGAAAGGTATTTTTTCGTACAGTTAATCTCCTCACCCGAAAACATGTAAAACAATGAGAGAATAACTCTTATAGACACGTATGACTAGAGTATACCTTTTTCATAATTAATCCATGAAGGTTCAGAAAAAGGGGTAAACTTATACCTAAGTTGATGAAACTTCAATTCCGTTATCGAGTTTGAAGTGAACAAGTATGCTCGGCAATCTTTTATGTTTTTGAAAAGTCTAACAAAAACTCTTTATAGGCATGAAGGAAACTAAGTTCCGTGATCTTGTCAAATGACGAAATACTGCTGATATCATAGGAACAACCAAATTAGTGACAAATGATATATAACATGATCTCATAAAATTTAAAAATGACATGAAATGATAGGAAGCATTATACCTAATTTTCATGTCATAAAGAAAGACAAACCTTGTGTAGACCGTAGTTGGAAAAAGTAGTGAGGATCGTCGCATGTTCTTTACCTAATCACCAAGACTTGGAAAGTACATTAGTTGATTAAATAAACTTTTAAAACATAATTGAAACTATAGAGAACTTTTAAAAAGTGGGTAAAAATCAAAACTAATTTTTATAAATAGTTCCGAAACTAAAATCAAAACTCACAAATCATTTGTTGAACCAAAAAGGTGAAAACATCCTCTTGCTTCAACCGCTCATTGCGATCACACCAGGCCACCGATTCAGTTTTTGTCACTTGCAAGTAAGTATACTGTCCCTCTACTTGCAGTTCAATGCATAATTTTCTATTTAATTTTGTTTTTTATTGTGCTTTAAAATTTAGGGGACCATACCCATGGGTTCCCTTATAGAAAAATCATGAGCACGAGAAAAGTGCATGGGTTTTCCATAAGTCAACTCGTGGGTATGCGCTACTGTCTAGTAAAGATAGTCGCGGGTACCATAGATTAGAAGTGAAAAAAAAAACTAAGAAAAAAATGATTGGATGACATGCAGGAAAGGTACTCACATGATAAGAGAGGGAACACGAGGACATGGATAGACATGCCATAGGAGATCCACTAACATTGGGTGAATTAAGAAGGTGTGGTTTACTCAAGTTTTTCCGAACCACCAATATGAGGGCACAAACACAACTGCTAGGAATGCTTGTAAACTACTAGGATGCCGACCAAGGGGTATTTGATCTCCAAGGAGAGATCCTTGAACTCACACTTGATGAAATATATTTCCTAACAAGTTTGTCTCGAAGAGGGGAAATGGTAAACCTGAAAGGTACATTCCGAGGAGTGGGTGCCTTGTCCATACAGGATTACATCAATGCCTATTGTCTGCCTGGATGTAACATCCCCATTATTGAACCCATTACATTCAAATGTAATTGATGTAATATTGTTATGAGATCATGGTGAGGAGCTCAAGGCCAAGGCCCCGCCATCGATTTATTGATGCATATGGTTTGCGTGCTAGCCAGGCACATTGGACCTTCAACATCATGTAATATGCATTTTAATAAAAATACCCACAACTAGCTATGCAATGAAACAAAGAGATGGGGGCATGATTTCACAAGGAATTGGGAGGGAAAACATTCAAACCCTTGAGCCAATCAGTTCAAGCCAAGTGTCAATGAGAGAACCCATCAAACCCTCAACTACCCATGTTGACTTTTGTACCCAACCATTGATTTCTCCCAAGATTTGGTTGAGGTAGTTAATTCCTTGGGAATGGAGAGGTATGGTTGTCCAAATTCGGGTATGGGCAAGCCACCCTTCATGGAAAATTGTGTTTGTCTCCTTGGGAAAGAAAAGAGCCACGAAACTGCTCTCTAAGCCATTATGCAACGATTAGTCTTGCTCCCTCACGCAGCTCTAGCTACCTGGGCATTTTCCTCCATGGTTTTTCTGGGTTTCCCTTCATCTTTTACCTGGGAAGGGGCGTTTTTGTGTTGATTATCAGTGGGGAAGAGAACAACATGTTTTTGGGTCTTCCTGGAGTTCGTTTAGGCCATTGGAAAGGATCATAACCAGTGGGGAGAAATCGGTTTTACTCCTTGGGGTTGAAATCGAATTACTCTTTCCACAGTCTGTTTTAGTGAGCCACGATTTGGGAAAAACCCATGGACCCTGTTTTGTAAAATACCCTTGTTGTAAATGGTATCTATGCCCAATGTTTGTGCTTGCGGTGTGAGAAATGAGAATGTTGGGGTATGGGATTTGGGTATCCATTGCTTTGGCTTGAGCTTGAGAATAAGCATCCATGGTTCAAATGTAGCCTGATAAACCCAGCTATGGACTGGCTTGGCTGAGATGAGATGAGTAATTGGTAGTGAATGAGCTGGAATGTTCCCTTTCCTTGTGAGAATCATGCCCAGCTCGGGGGTGGCCTTCGGACGGACTCAGTATAAGCTGTCGAAGAGCCTATGGTTGGGTGGAACGTTGCAGCGACATAGCTAGTTGCTTGGGGCAGTTGCAAAATGAAGATAAGTGTTTTTATGCCTATATATTTACTTCTGCACTATATTAATTCAATGACTGTTGATATGCTGTATGCATGAGTAATGTGTGTGGATGTTTTAATTCCGCTGTGCATCATTTTCTTGTTTTCCATCTGCACACATCTCTTTTAATGATATGAATCTAATGAGTGGGTTGAGTTTTATGTGAAAGCCCCAGAGATTGTCGTCAGGTACCCTTCCTTGCCTTCATTGGATGGGTGGGTACGTTACAAAATGGTATCAGAGTTGCTGGTTGCAGCATTGGGCCTTCATGGGCTACCTGTCACAACGTGCAGAGGTAAGTATGCTTCTTTCTCAGCACTAATAGTTAAGAAAAATTTCAAAAATTTCAAATTTTCAAAATTTTTCTAAGTGTCTATGAGTTTCTGCCAAAAACTGAGCCGGCGGAAAAAAATCGGTGAGTTCGTCCGCAACGGCGGAAGGAATCGGCAAGTTGTTCCGCAACGCAGCAGGAATTCAATAAGTTTGCCAAAACTGCGGAAGAACTTAGCGAGTTGTTCCGCAAAGGTGGAAGAACTTGACAAGTTGGCCTAAAGTTGCGGAAGTGCCCGGGGAAAGGAAGAAAAATTTCAAAAAAATTTCTAAGTGTTTTCGGCGGCTGGACTCGGCGAGTTGGCCCGAAACTGCGGAAGGAATCGGCAAGTCGTTCCGCAATGCGGAAAAACAAATCAATAAGTTCGGCGGAAAGATGGAAAAATTTCGGAAGGAAAAGCTGAGTTCGATCGGAAGAACTCGGCAGGTCGCCCCGCAACGGCGGAAGGACTCAGGGAGTTGGTCCAAAAAACTTTCTAAGTGTTTTCGGCGTCAAAGAGGAAATTTCGGGAGAACTTGGCGAGTTGCTCCAAAATGGAGGGAAAACTTGATGAGATGCTCTGCAACGGCGAAAGAACTCGGCCAGTTGGTTCGCAATGGCGGAAGGACTCAGCGAGTTGGTCCGAAAATTTTCAAAATTTTCTAAGTGTTCGGCATCAAAGGGAAAGTTTCGAAAAGACTCAGCGAGTTGGTCCGCAACGGCGGAAGAACTTGCCGAGTTGACCTGAAACAATGGAAAATTTTTCTAAAGAGTTCTCAGCGTCCAAGGGGAAAGTTCCGGAAGAAGCTTGGAAGTTCTCGCCGAAATGGCAGAAAGAACTTGGAAGTTCTTGCCGAAACGGTGGAAGAATCTCAGAAGTCTTCCCCTCAATGGGCCGGAAGAGAGTCCGCAAAGTCGGAAGGACTCCGCGAGATCGTCCACAACATTTTGGAAGGACTCGACAAGTTCGTCCGCAATGACAGAAGAGAATGACAAAGTCCACTGAAACAGAGAAAATACAGCAGTTTTTCAGTGAAATTTTCAGGTGCCCAAAAGAGAAAAAAAATCGCTTTGAACTCATGCGCCAGATTGCGCGAAATTGAAGAATTTATATATAAAAAAAAAATATGAGGGCGCTGCCCTCGACCCACCCTACAATGGAAAAAACCACAAGACACAAGGGGGAAATCCCCCTTGACCCCCATCGTCCCCCGAAAGACAGTCGTTGAAAGTGTGAAATGCATTCTTGGGATGAAGAGCAAGAATTGCATAGAAGGTTGCGGAATCCTCAGTAAGAGTATTGGGTTGTAATACCGATTATGGAGGATGAAAGGGAAATTCCTCACCTTAAACTATTTTTGTTTATAGCATAAGAATTGCATAATGAATGTTATATACGTATGTATATACTGAATTGCTAATTCGTGAGAAGATCATAGCTAATGATTGCTTTTATGCTTGGTAGGAAAGCCAAGAAAATGATTAGCTATGATGTGGAGGAGGAACTCCATGTCGTAATGAGGAATTGGAAAGGGAGAAATTTCTTCACTCCTCTCTTGCTATTGTATTTATAATTCCTGAGTTTTATATACTGAAAATTATGGCATAGGGTTGTTGTAAATGCAAGAGCATAATGCATACGAATTAGTGGGAACGATTAAAGAGTCATTGCACAGTGCATGTGAATTGCTTATGCATGAGTATGATATTGCATATTGGTAAAATAGTGAGGTTTTACATATGTAATGAGCCACTTAAGATAATTATTGTGGTTGCTAATAATTAGTCATGTTCACATTGGTTGTAGGACCAAAGACAACTGAAGCATGGCTAAGGAGGTGGATGATGATTGTTGCATACAACCTTATGAAGAAAGTATGGTGCAACAAATTTGTGATCATGAGGTTGGCAAAAGGACCGTGTAGCCTTGGTAAGAGGCCAACTGATTAGGTAATATCAAGCGATGTTAATAACAACCATGCAGATAATGGTTAATTATGCTTAATTGCATGAATGATTGAAGGAGGATTTGGTAAGATCCCTTTAACTATGTTTAAACCATGTTGATTGGTTTGCATGTGGTATTGTGTGCCTGAAAGTGAATGTCAACCCACTGAGTATGGTGAGGTGTGGGTAAGTAAAGGAAAGGATCCTTACACCCTATAGTTTCTTAGAAACCTCAATGCATTCATATGAAATTATATCATGCCATCTGTGTATGTCAGTTGTGAGTTTAACAACCAAAGCAAGTGATGACTTATGGTCTTGTTGTAGTGTATGTCATATGAGATAGGCATTATTAGGCCATAATATGTTGGAATGCATAGTATTCATGGATTAATGCAAGGTTGTATTGAGGGGTATGCATTGAGTGAATGCACATTAAAAGATTATGTAAATGTTGTGAATGTGCATGCATAAGTGCGGGTGCACATGTTGAGATGCATTGTGTGAATGCATGGTTGTAATATATATGTTTCAATGCAATTAGATAATCGATGAAATGGTGAACCATTGTTAATATTGAGACCATTTCATGAGCTGCTGTGAATGCGGGAGAATGATTGCATGTGGAAGGTAGACATGTTGATGGGCTAACAAAGTGCTCTGTTGGAATGACAAAGTTGGATAAAAAGAATATGGCTGTGAAGTAATGAGTATTTACAGTTTATTTAAATTGCATGGATAGTGTATCTGTGTCTTGCAATTCTATTATGACAATGATGCATATATGGGGATATACATTTCATTGCATTTCAAATGTTAATAGCTGAAGGTGTTTGAATTGTTGAGTGTTATAATTCTGAGATCACTTCAGTAACTGTTGTAGCAATGAAAGGATTATATGCATAGATACTCACAACATGTTTGGCTGATTGAAGTTTCAGTTCTCAGGTAGAAAAGTCCCCCGTATGGCAATGATGATAAGTCCATAGTAAAGACCGAGATCTACCATGTGAAGAAGCCAAAGGCTATCAGAAGGTTCTCATGGTTGTAATTTATGCATGAAACAAATCTGAAAATTGTCTAGTTTAAGTTTATGAGAATAATCTCATGGTTGCAAACCTAATTTCTGTAGGAAAACAGATTTGTAGATTTTAGATTTGAGAATTTGCTTATAATTGCTAATGACTGTTTGGCTTATATAGAATTGTGTCAGGAGGAAATTTTGTAGGTGGATGTTCATGTATGGTAGAAAGGGTGAAACCATAATGGACAGAGTGATACCACTTATGAGAGCCAAACAATATGAGGATAGCCTCAATGCTAAGCAAATCAATTTCTGTAGGAGACAGAATTGTAAATTCATGTTGAATTTAATTATTAATGTTATTGATTGGTTATGAAACAATCATATTGGAAGCTTATTGCTAAATGTTGCTAACTGTTTGGCTATTTGATAAGTGTGCCAGGATGATGCATTGCAGGAAGACCAGGAGTGATGGTCTACCAAAGTCAAACCAGATGGGAAAGACCCCATGCTTTGGAAATGGGTTTCGGGTGAAACGCCATTGATAATGTCTCAGCCAAACCACATGTCGGTAAACCATGAAAGTGAGATGGTAAAGCTATGCCCAGAAGGCATGTGAGACACATCTGCAAAATGAATGAGTATTCTGTGACCCTAGACAAGAACATGCATATCTAAATTATTAGGGTTAATATGCAGAGCATGCTCTATCTTATTTATATCATTGCAAACTGCTTGAGTATGATTAGGGCCTACATGGCGCACATCAGAAAGGGGGTGTACACCTTTTCTGGTGCTGAGTCATGATAGGGTTTTCAATATTGACTACACCCTAAGGGAATGGACGCATTCCTGGTGTTTCAATACCTGTTAGTGAATGATATGGAATGTGGTTAAGAATTGAACAACAATACTGACGAGGTTGCTTATCCTTCTTGTATTGTCATCCTACACATATACAGATTGATACTAAACATTAAAGGGAAAAGTGAAGAAGGGTATGCAAAGGGACTATATGGGAATTGGAAACCTTTCTATGCTCACGTGAAATATTACCAGAAGGGATGGACAGGCCCGAAGAGCTGTGTAATAAGAGAAGGTATCATCCTTGTGTGAGTAGGGGTCATGTTAACCTGCAGTCAAGAAAGTCACCTATAAAGTTCCTAAAAGGAACCACCGATTTGCACCAAGAGAAGGAGTGGCATCCTTGTATGAATGAAGAGTTGATGTGTGTGAAGGGTTACGGTGCAAGAAAGTGTGGTGACATTGGTAAAGGCATGAAATCTCTATTGGGTCAGCAGTGGGAGGGCAGGCACCGAGGACTGACTGAAAACCCTGAGATGCCTATTGGGTCAGTAGTGAGAGGGTGGTCGCCAAAGACTGACTGGAAACCCTGAGATACCTATGGCTCCATAGTAGAGCCTTGACCTATAATGGCCAGGTGACGCAGTTTCCTTCCATTGGTCGATGACCCAGACGAATGTGCTGGCTCAGCAATGGAGAGGGCCAACCAGGTATGGGACTGGTTGGGCACCACCAAATGCTTGGTAAATCCAGTCGACGTGAAGGTGTACTGGTGAAGCATTAACTACATCCAAGTCCATAGGTGATCCTAAGGCTTGCAAAGCGAAGTAGGATCCTGTGGACCAGAGGGGAAATGCACAATACAGATAAGTATTCGTTTTCATTTATGTCTTATTTGGAATAATGAAGATTTCAGGTATAAATATTTTAACAGCTAAGCTGATACACTGTTGTTTTCCTTGTTGGATACCTTGGCCATTGCAGGAAGGCAAGACTCTAAAGGACTATAAATTATTGATAAATCCAGAGAGTAACTGGTTCGGTATTCACTACTTAATATTGTGAAATAGTGTGTATGCTGGCCCAATACCCCTTAAACAATTGATAAAACCAGTCAGCGTACTGGCCTGACATTGCCTATTCGAATGATTGTGGAGTAGCCTACGTGCTAGTCCAACATTCATAATTGTCTCCATGGGAAATCCAAGGCTCGTAAAGCAAAGAAGGATCCTATGGAATAAAGTGAAGACATCCAATACAGATAAGTATTTGGTTACCTTGCAGCTTCTTGCTTATGAATACATGTGTGTATATGATTTGGTTATGATTCCCTAAACTCTTGTTTAGAGGTAAATCCTATGAAAATAAACTAAACATGTGAATTGATTCAATGTTTGAGTGTAGGTATTGTTGGAAGCAAGGATTATGAAGGAATCATAGAGATGCATGTGGACATGTGACCATCCTAAAGAGCTCAGTATGAGCAGTACTGAAAGATGGTGCTAGTGGACATGAGTGGGTCATAGCAGCCAAAGGTTCTGTAAGAAGAATGGGAAGGGGTACCCAAGTTGAAAAGCTTTAAATAGACCTTAGACACTAAGTGTCATAGCCAATAAAGGGCAATTCAAGTATTCACATTAAAGTGAAAGAGACTAAGGAGCATGAAACCACAGTGATGGCATAGCTCTGTAATAAAACAAGACTAAGAGGGAGAAAACTCTTACTCTTCTCTTTCCTTATTTGATGCATTTATAAAACAAAGAATTGTTGAATGCATGTCATGACTAGAAGAAGAATGTGTTTATTTGCTTGAATTAAATTGTGAATGCTAAAATAGTTATTTTCCTGTGAAAGGATGAACATGAATGAGTTCATGTGTACGTGGGAAAGCATGAAATATGTGGAAGTCTCATGAGTAAAGCATGGACGTTCCAAGTCAATTTGGAAAATAATTGACTAATTTTTAATATTGTGTTATGCTTGTCCTAACCGGAATTGCCATGATACGTCTCACAGGAGAGACATTAAAAGCCATTGGTTGCAGTGTTACTAGCTAAGTGTTGCTAGTCAAAAGAGTGAGAGCCAGTTGTGCATCGTGATCATGGAAGTAGACCAAAAGCTATTTGTTTTGGCTGGAAATCTTCCTCAAATAGTTGCTAGGACAGTGAGAAAGATGGTATCCATGAAATTCCAAACTTGTGGATCAGTTGGAAGATGAATAAAGGGAAGGGATTGTGTTGTCTACTTTTTGGACAGACCCGGGTTTTAATGAGGCACAACAACAAAACCCCTTGGCGCACTGGCCCTATCGGCAACGAGCTGTGCAGCAGCTCGAGGTCTCACCTGAAGTGGCTATGGGGGGGCTAAGGAATCAGGCTTCCTTAACCTAGGCGACGCGGAGACTGCAATATTCTCTCTTTCTTACTCAAGGATTCCTCAAAGTGGAACATCTTACTCTTCCTCCGACCTCTCAGTGCAACAACGCTGAAGCTCTCACTTACCAGCCTAGCTGCGCGGTATCTCTGCTCCTGCGCAGGAGGCAATTACCCTCTGCGTTGATACTCTAGGTATCGTTTCTGCTTGCACGCCTAGCGCAGTAACGCATTCCCTAAGTGCTGCGGCGATAGTGCTCTTATCGACCCCTTCGATAGTGCACAAGAATAAATTCTAAGGGAGCTTCAAGGACTTGCTTTCTATACTCATTCATAAGGACAATGAAACATTCATGTAAGCGCAGATAGTAAACTAAAACATGCATTCACACAACACAGCATCATAACAACGAGAATTATGTAGTTCACCTCCACGGGGAAACCGCGTCCACGGGAAGTGTATCTTATATTAATCTCAAAGATAGAAATTACAGTCCTGATGCGCACACAGCTGCAGCCTTAGATCTTTCCAGGAAACTCCACGCACACAGCTGGGAGCCCTTCTCTTAGATCTAGTCTCTTCCTCTACAGAGATTACAATGGTTTAGACGTCGACTCAGACTGTCTGCAACTCAGGGATTAGCTTCACAGCTATCCAGTTCTAACTCTTGTCTTCTAACAGCACAATAGAAAACAATCAACAACCAACCCTTCTTATGTCTAAAACATCTAATGGCTAGCTAACTAACTGGCTAGCTAACGTCTAACCTTTACAATTACACACATATATAGGTGGCCCTGAGGGTCGCACCTTTACAAAACTGTGGGCCTTTCCTAGCAGTAATCCCCAAAAACCCTAACCACGGACATGTCTAGGTGTACTGTAGGCGCCGCTTGCAGTCATGTCACCATTTCTTGCAGGTTCCATGACTTTCGACGCAGATTGCGGGTATGGGCGCCGCTTCATCATTCACTGCTCCTTGTCCTTCGCCTTCAATACTTTGGTCCATTGCTCTTCCTTGATCAGAGCAACCATAACTTCTGTACTTAGCCTTAATGAGGGTAGCTGAGCCCTTTATTCCGTCGCTTCATTTATTGTGGTAGTTGAGCTTTCTACTCGGCCACATTCGTTCTCCTTTGACGTGTGCGCGTGAGCTCCACGATTTTCGGTCCGTAATCTACGCTGAGCTCATCCATCTGGCACCGTACTGCGCACCATTTACTTCTGCCCAAAAATTGGTGCTTATTCAAAATTAGCACTTTCCCTTCAATACTTGTGCTTTTTCCTCAAAATTCGCAGCTTTACCATAGCTGCGACCTAGGCTCCAACAGGCCCCTAACACTTACTTGTGGCTCGTCCCTGATCCACTCGCACTAGCGTGTGGTCGCTTTACTTGCGCATCTGCCTTTTCCTGGGTCTCAGCAAATGTTTTCTTCCACTGCGCAATAGTGGAGTCCATTTCATCGACGCACTCCACAGCTGTCTGCACCATTTCTGCAGTGGCTTCTTCTTCAGTTATGCCATCAACCATCTGTTGAGATTCTGCAATTTGTTTGATCCTTGCCTCGGCTTGGGCAGCAAGTTCAGCATATTCATCCATAAATGGCTGAATGCTGTTGGTGAGTTTAGCATCTTCATTCCTGAGCTTGTGCAGTTGCTGTTGTATTCTATGCACTTCACTCATTTTCCTCATTTTTGCTAAGCCTTCTAAGGCCTTAGCTTCTTCAGTCAGAACAGTTAGGGACTGTTCTACGGCTTCGACCTGTTCCAAAAGACCGATTTTGAAAGGGAGCTTCTCAAGCTCAGTCCAAGCCTCCATAGCTTGGGTCATCAGGTTCTCGGCTTCATCTACTCTGCTCTTCATTTGTGTGGAAGCTTTGCGCAGCACTTCAAATTGTTCCTGCCTATCATCTGTAGAGTGCGCTGCAAAACGAGCTTCCAACTCGGCGATCTGCGTTCTATGGTCTTCAGCCATAGCAACTATTTCCTGCTCTAGGGCTTTCACCCTTCCACCAATAATTTGAACTTTCTCAACCAGAGCAAGGTCTGGTTGAATCTCGCAGGCCGGCAGCTCCTGGGAGATTTCATCAACTACGTTTCTTATCCCAGTGTCTTGTGCCTCATAAAGTGCAAGCTTCTCAGAGATGTTCTTATATCCTTCCTTCAGCTCTATCTCCTGCGATTGCAGTCTTTGGTTTGCATGGAATGTGGAGAGCTCTCTAGCTCTCAACTCAATAGAGACCTTCTCTTGCACTAATTGCAAGGTTTCTATGGGAATCAAAGACAAATTTATTTCAACGGGCCCAACTGCACTTACCTGCAGTGCAGCCAAAGGATCTGGAAGTGTCATGCTTGTAGGTGGGATGTGCACGACAGTATGCCTCTCTGCAAGTACTTCAACTCACTCAGTACTTGTAGATGCATGCGGTGCCTGCGAAGTAGATGCTGGCGCATGGGTCTGCGCAACTCTTCCTACGAGACCTTTTAACAACACGAACTGCAGGTCCAGAGCACTTATGATGTGAGCGTGCGCGGTCCGCAGCTCGCAAAATTGCTCCTTCAAGTACTGGTCGATCCCCGAGGAAATGGTCTCAGAGGGATGCGACACCTTCTACTTCTTGGCCGTTGGTTCTGTCGAACCTTCATCACTTCTTTGCTCAGGCGCTTCCTTGCCCTTATATTTCTCTTGCGCAGTAGGGGGTGGTATCGCGGATGCGATTTCGGCGGCCTCCCTCCATTCATCCAACCAAGACTTGACAGTTTCTTCAACATCTTCAGTAGTCATCCTGTAAAGGCCTACGGCCCATTCGTCTTGAATGCCACAAGGGTGGAGGTAAATTTCATGCAAGTTGGCAGAAAAGACCAACTTCCCTTCATATATTTGGGCTGTCTCCTTACTCAGCCTTGGCATTTCCTGAATGGTATCTTTGAGGAGATGGTAGTATTCACAAAATACAGTGCGGTTCATCTTGCGCTTCATGGGATTATTAGAATCCCAGAGGTTGACATAGTGCATTCTGGCAACCTCTCCTGCGCGGCACGGAAGGAACTGAGTGTTTGGGGGCTCCTTCCACCCGACAAAAGAACATAAAATTAAAAGCCAAGAAAAATGGAACAACTGACCGGCGGTGTCCTGGACGTTCCGACAGTATTCCAAGAAAGAATTGAGGAGGAAGAGAGACCTGTTGTACTGCTCTCCCTCCGCAGCTACGATAGCAAGCTCCACGACAGCTCCAGTGACTTCTTTAGGTCTGCACTTTGTGAGAAGTCTGCCTGCAAGGAGACTACCGGTGAATCTAAGTGCTTCATCCTCAACTATAGTGAGGTCATAAGCCCAACCTCCTCTTGTCAATTTGTATTTCTGCACCAACTGTGCAACTAACTTTCTGTCTTTGTCCTTTCCAACAAAATGAATATTGGGGTCCTTACCAACCTTAGATAGGCCGGTAATACGATGAATCAAGTCGACATTTAAATTGATTGGCCTCCCCAGCCAAAGGTAACCACCATGAACACAGGATAGCAGTGCCTTAACAACTGCATTGAATTCATTGCTATGCCCGAAGTGCGGTAGCTTCAACAAGTTCAACAGTCCCGGTTTCTCTAAATTTGCTGCAAATTCCTTAGGGACGAATTCATCAGCCTTTCTGGTGGGATTGTGGACTACCGTCAAATAGCGATCCGGCGCGAACTGAGGATATGTTCTGTAGTCGCCCAAGTTGAAATCAGAAAACTTAACCAGTGGAAGGTGTCCAAGCAGGGACCCTTCTTGTCGCACAACTTTCGGCAGTGGTGGTAGCGAAATCGGATACTTTGCATTCTTCAGAATATGCACCTCTGGTGCATCATCTGGACGTGGCGGAATGTAATTCACCATAGTGGCCAAGGGATCTGGAACAGGTTCGTCCGGCTGCTGCTGCTGAGATGCCCTTGTGCCCGGAGATTGTTTAGGATCAGACTAACCAGGGTGCGTGTAAGCCGAGGTCGTCACCGAGGTAGTCATACCGAAATCTAAGCCTCTGCACTTAAATTGATGAACAATTTCTTCAGTGGACAGGTTCTCCATCGTGAACCGGTATAGACAACGAGGACTTGAACCGACAACTGGCAGAACAACATAGGATACGAACGTTGAAAACAAAGGAAGCAGTCTGCACAACACGGCTCTGAAAACAATCACTTAGATTCTCAAACAAGACACTATGCAACTCTAGAAAAATAACCCGAAAATATACAAGTGTGGGGTATTTATAGCTAAAGGTGATAGTAAATGCGGACACGTGGGGTTACTAGCCGTAGATGCCTATGCATGAGCTGACAAGCCCCCTACCCCCGCGCCTCTGTGGTGCATTAATTGTGATGGACGGGCTCTGACAACCTTCCGGGAGAAGCTAAATCTTTCGGCACATGACATAAATGCGAATCTTAGGGAGATCAAGCCGACTCTGTCAGAGTGGATACAATTAAATGGTGAACTTATCCTTCATTAATATTCAAAGTGGCTATAGGACTACTGTAATTCAAATTTTTCGGTGGGTCATTTCAGCATAGGTAACTGTGCATATAGAGGGGTCCACCATGAGAACTCCTCAAGCGACAAATTAACACAGGGAACTCCGCAAGAGTGACGGTTCGACAATCCAGAAACACTTCGAACGAGCGCAATTAGGGTCGCTCCAAACAAAATTTATTGATATGCACGGATGCTTTAAGGAACTGCGCGGGAAGCCAGAGACTGAAAGTGTCTCGCGACTTCCGTGTAGACTGTGATAATGCGATGCCTCTTTCAACTACACTGGACATCTGCACCTCTTTAGCATTGTATTAAGTCGACAGGGTGGAGTGGCCATCGCGATAAAGCTTGAGCCGACTCCCGTTGATCATTGTAGGTAGCAATTCTCCATTAGGCTTCGCAAGCTGAACTGCTCCTCCTTCTGTTATCTTTGTCACCTGAAAAGGGCCTAGCCAATGTACACGAAACTTGCCTGGAAACTTGATGAATTTACTATCATAGAGGAGTACCAAGCCTCCTTCTTCAAAGTGTTTATTCTTAATATGCCTGTCATGCCAAGCTTTGTGTCTTGCCTTCTATACTTGTTGATGGAATCCGGCTAAAAGTCTGTCTTCTTCTAAGGTAAGCAATTGTGAGAGTCTTTCACTCATAGTATCAGTATCTGCCATTTCTGTAATTTGCGCAATTCTGAAGCTGGGAACAATGTATTCCATGGGCATAACTGCTTCTTGTCCATACACCAAACTGAAAGGTGTGTGACCTGTTAGTTTCTTGCATGTGGTTCTGTAAGCCCATAATACAGCTGTGACTCTAAGGTCCCAATCATCTCTTTGTTGATTACAGATCTTCGTCAGGGCATTCTCGAGAATCTTATTGAATGCCTCCACCGTACCATTAGCTTGAGGGTGGTAGGGTGTACTCTTATGGTGACTAATGTGGAATTCTTCAGTAAGGGCCTCTATAGTCTCATTCAGGAAATGTGTACCCTGATCACTCATTAGAATTAGTGGACATCCAAACCTAGTGATAATGTTCTCAAAAATGAACTGCGTGGCAGTGATAGCATCGCAGTTCTTAACTGGCTTCGCCTCATCCCATCTGGTGAGGTATTCAGTAGCTGTAATGATGTATCTTGCACCGGTTCTCTTTCCTGGTGGGTTGATAGGTCCTACAAAATCAATGGCCCATTTATCAAAAGCACGCAGTGTTATCTGGGGTATTAGCGGCATTTCATCTCTTCTTGAAGGTTTTCCTGTTCGCTGGCACACATCGCAACATTTGCAGAATTCCTTAGTATCCTTGTGCAATGTTGGCCACCAAAGGCCTGTGGCTAAGATCTTCTGCGCAGTCGGATTTCCTGCGAAATGGCCTCCTGCGATTCCTGAGTGTGCTTCTGCGATGATGGAGTTCTTCTCATGCGGTAGGATACATCTGCGCAAGACTTCGTCGGGGCCCAGCTTATAGAGCTGGCCTGCTATCAAAGTGAATTCTGCGGCTTTGACAACAAGTTGCTTCTTCTGCTGGATTGTAAACTCAACTGGCGCTTGCCCGGTAGTGAGAAATTCAAGAATATCAGAATAATATTCATCGGCTGCTTGAACAGAAAATAGTTGCGCATCGGGAAGATTGTCCTCCAGATTTGTAGGTTCGTCCCCTGACTCTAGCCTAGATAAATGGTCAGGTCCTGCATTCAATCTACCTAGCTTCACAATAACCTCAAAATCATACTCCTGGAAGAGTAGTAGCCATCTGCAAATTCTCCCCCTAACATTGGATTATTGACCAAGTATTTCAAAGCAGAATGGTCAGTATACATTTTAAAATGTGCGCCCAATAGATAGTGTCTGAACTTCTGTAAGGCATACACCATAGCTAGTCCTCTTGCTGTAGTGGTGTAGTTCTTCTCGGCTGTGGACAACTTTCTGCTAGAGTAAGCAATGGGGTGATCAATACCTCCTTCTCCCAGTTGTGTAAGCACAACCCCCAATGCTATGGAAGAAGCATCTACATGAACATGAAAGGGTTTTCTCCAGTCTGGGAAAACTAGAATAGGCACAGTGATCATCTTTTCTTTAAGTGTATCCAAGCTTTGTTGGCATTCTTCTGTCCATTGGAATTTTGAATCCTTTTTCAGCAATCTTTCCACAGGTGCAGTGATCTTTGCATAACCTTTGATAAATTTCCTATAGTACCCTGTATGTCCCAATGTAGTGCACAATTGTTTGACTGAGTTGGGCGCAGGTAAATTAGCAATGATGGAAACCTCCGTAGGATCCATCAGGAGTCCTTGTCTGCATACAATATGTCCCAACAAAATACCAAAAGGAGCATAGAAGATACATTTTTTCAAGTTTAGGGAAATCTGATACTGTCTACATTTTTCTAACATCATGCGCAGGTTCCCTATATGGTTCTTTAGTAAACCAAACACAGTCCAGTCATCAAAATAGACTTCTAAAAACTTATGAATGAATTCTTTAAAAACAGCAACAACGACTCTAGAGAAGATAGAAGGTGCATTTTTAAGACCAAAGGGCATTACCGTATACTGGAATGAGCCCCATTCAGTCGCAAAAGTGGTCTTATGGCGGTCTTCCGGATGGATTCTGATCTGATGGTATCCCGAAAATCCATCAGTGAAGGAGTAAGCCTCTTGTCCTCCAACATTATCAAGCACTTTATCTGTAAAAGGAGTTGGAAATGGATCGTGCGCTGATGCGTCGTTCAGCTTGCGCAAGTCCACGCAGATTCTTATTTTACCTTTTGTCTTCTTCTCTTGTACCACCATAGGACTAATCCAATCACTTTCCTCTACGGGCTCAATGATACCTGCTGCGAGCATTTTATCAATTTATTCTCTAACGTTTTCTTTATATCGCGGGTTCAACCTGTATGGGCACTGTTTTACTGGCTTGGCGTCTGCTTTCAGAGGTATGCGCATAACTCCTAAATCTTCCAATATGCCTTTCATTTCTGTGAACTTGGTAGGAAAGATATCCTGGTAGTCACGTAATAAATCCGAAATATGCCCAACAGTTTCATCATCCCAATAATCTCCTATAGAAGCAAACTTGGGTTTGGCTTCTGTACCAATGTTAATCTTTTTGAGCTTGATGTGTTCTGTAATGGCAGGGATATCAAGCTGAGGACCTTCAACATTGCGCGTCCCTTCTGATTCTGGAATATTGATGTTGCGAGGATCATCTTCCTCTTCTCTAGTAGTGAAATTATGGCATTCCAGGGCATGTTCCATCTGGACAGCCCAATCTAGTTGAGAATATTCTGGTTCAGGACATGGTTCAAATACCTTCTTTTTAATACACTTTAAAGCGTGGTCGATGCTCGGATGTTCTGTCTCAAAGCTGAAGGTAACTTGAAAACTTTCTATCATAAGAGGCCAAGTGACAGTGCCTCTGCACAATTCTGTTTCAGTGTACCAGTTCTTTGGAACTGTATCCAACGTGTGGATGAATAGGTGAACCCACTCATCTTCTGGAATATGTGACCATTGCTAAATACATGCTTCAACGTGTGACCTGGGGTCACTCTGTCCATCATATTTGTGCAACACTTTTGCTGTAGTTTCTTGAAATCTGCGCAGTATCAATCTGCGACAGTCTTGCCATGTGTGAATATTCTCTTTATGCGCACCCCACCATCTTGCGGGTGTAGCGCGCAGTGCTACATCCAAAGCTTGTATGCGCTGCTCATCTGGAATCTGTTGTTCATATGTATGTATGAATTCACTTACTTCAGTTAAAACATCAAAAATTGGAGTGTCATTCAATTCTGTGCCAATCCATCGAATGGATTTAGTCATCATGGCGCAACACCTTGCAAAAGCCTCATGTAAGTGATTCTGCCAGTTTTCCAATCCTGCGTCTGAGTCTGATGTGCACGAGCTATCGCATCGCCAGCTGATATGGCCGTCTGCTGTGGGATTGACATAGTCACTATGACTAGCAGTCATCTGATACAAACTTTCCATGTGGCGCACTTCTTCTTCTGCTCGAATGGGTTCAATATACCTTGGTCCTTGAATGGGATCAAGCGGTGCAATGACCCTAATCTGGTCATCCTCAAAGGTCATCTGTCTTTTCTTCAAATTAATGATAGCCAAATTATCAAATGCCCAATCTATGCCTAAAAGTGCTGGGTAAGGTCTACTATCATCCAGAATTTTGATTACTTCAAAGTCTGCAAAACTTCTTACTCCCTCAATATCAATAGGTACATTGGGTAATCTGCCCAATGGAGAGACTCGTTGCTGATTCGCAAGTCTTAGCTGGATAGGAGATTTTGTAAGCTGAGGGCTACCCATCTGTTCCCATGTCTGCATGGTGAGAACATTAACTTCTGAGCCCAAATCTAAAATAACTTCGTCCATTTCAAATGCTCCAATCTGTGCTGTGAGCCTCATCTCTTTTCCAGTTCTAGTATGACTCCCAATCTGGTGAACAGCATGCTGCGGTGTATTTATCGAAGCAGATTGTTGACACTTATCCAATAGGTGTTGAAGTTCCATAGTTGCTTTTTCATTGCCCAACAACTTTAAGCAGTTTCTCAGGAAATCATGGACACTGCCTAGTGCATCCTCCTCATCATCAGGTCTTCCAGATGTAGTGGCCTGTTCTTGCGCCAGGTTGTCTTGTCTTAGCACTTGCGATCTGATATCATTATGCGGAATTGCGACAGAACTTGAAGCTCTCGGATCTGAGAAATACTCTTGAGATTGCTTGAATGCTTCTTTTTGCTTCTGCAGGTCGAGCGGGGATGGTTTAATATTAGCACGACGCACCCATTGCGTCGCTTGCTTTCGAGTTCCCAACTCTGGCGCACTAGTGGTTGCTCCACTGCGTGTTACTATATTAACTGTAGGATCTGGTTCTCTTTTTTCTGCTCCAATCAACTGAATATTCTGATTGACTTGTGGCGTCTTTGCTTGCATCTTAGCCATCAAATGAGGGAATTCTTCAATGACATGATCATAAGATTTACAATATCTGCAGATGGTTGTAGGATTTTGGCAATCCCTTGCATAATGGCCTTGCGCTCCGTAGTTGTAACAAGTGATCTTTCCTCTTCCACGACCAAAACTTGCTGCGCGTCCGCGGCCCCTATAATTTCCTCCTTGGCCTTCGCGAGCTTGGTCATACGACCTGCTATGAGTCCTTGTGCCTCTGACTGTACTCTATAAACATCATGTTTTCTTTCCATCATAAGATCATATGCTCTGCAATTGTTCTCATCATGGCCTACTGATTTACAGAAATTGCAATATAGATTCTTTGGAGTTTGTACATATTTCTGTAATAAGTGACATTCTTGTGGTCTGTGACCTCTAGTTCTACAGATTTCACACCAAGGCCCCTGAGCCTGTGGTAAAGGGTTAGGTGCTCCAGTTGCAATATACTCTATGAAAATGGGACAATGGTCCTTTGAATGACCTTGCGCTTTACATTTTGTACACCAAATTTCTTCTTTAACTTCCTTTCCTTTCTTAATATCATGCACTTGCAAGGTTAGGTTTGCTAATTGGTTCTGCAACTGCGCAACATTGTTGGTTGTTCCAGCAATTGGTGAAGCTTCTAGTTTCATAGCCATCTCTAGAGCTTGTTCCTGAGTAGTGAGATTCTGTTGCATCAGAGGAAGTCTAATGTGTGGAAGCAGCGCAGCAATGAAGCATTCCTTGTGCTACTGCGGTGCAAACTCAAAGCTTACTTGATCTATCAAGGCTTTGAACTTCTAGTCAAAGTCCCATACTGACTCTGTGGGTAACTGTTTTATGTCTTTGAGCTCGGTTATACACTGTGATTCTGATTTAGGTTTCTTGAATTCTCTAATCATAGCATTTCTGACATCAGCAAGCATCCTATTCTGTGTTGCTGAGTATTTCATGAACCAAGTTAAGGCTCTTTCTCTTAGTGTGGTTGCTAAATGAACCAGCTTAACAACATCATCATTAATTTGCTTAATTGTCCAAATGGCTTCACATAGGAACCAGTGCTGCTCAGGGTCTTCTAGCCTTGTTCCTCTAAAAGTTGGTAGCTTCATGTCATCACCCATCCTTCTTGCGCTAGGTTGAGGTGGAGTTGTTGTAGCAGTGCCTCCGGGATGGTTAAATAAAGGTGGTGCTGAGGTACTAGAAGTATCGTGCGGGCTACTAGAAGGTGTTACTGTGGGGTTATACTGAGCCCCATCTGGATTTTGCGGTGTAAAAGGGTGATAAGGGATATGAGCACTCCCTTGTCTCTCTATATGGCTCGCTCTAGGAACTTGACTATATTCTGGGATAGACTCAAAAGAATGCTGGTCAAGGCCTACTTTATATCGTTTTCCACTACGAGTGCAACCAATAAGTTCAAGATCACTATCAGAATCTGCGGACATTACTTGTCTATGCTATTCATCGGAAGCTATGCATAGTTTTCCTTTTTCATACAGAAGCATTTTAATCCATAAGTTCAGAGAATTTAAGAACTTACCCCTGTGTGCTTTGAAGAAACTCCACTCAGCTTCGTTGAAACTCTTTCTCGTATCTACTGCAAACTCGGTGATGAAGCCTTCCAGCAGACTGTTCAACCAAAAGTCTACTGCGCGGGACACAAGATTATCTACCCGCTTCAAACTGCTAACTAGTTCAGGAGTCCAAGCGACGGGTTGATCAACATGCACAGTGGGTCTAGTATCTGCTAACTTAGCTACCCACGCATGCAACTCAAGTGCAAATGTGACAAACAAAATTTTGTGAAGGTCAGTATAAATATGCTTCTGCAACCAGTCTTTTGTCTGAAGCCTAGAGCTTCTATTTTCTCGTTCAGCGAACTCTCTAGCCTTTAAATCAAACCAGTCTTGAATTTCTTTAGTTGTAGGATTCCAGTAGCACATTGCCTTCAAGGTAGTAGGGTCAAAGTCGGCAATGGAAGCATTTGTTGGCTCCACAAGTCATAAGGCAACATAACCATTTGTTGGCTTCAGCAGTATTTCACACGTCGCCGGAATAACAAGTCTCAAGGAAACGAAACCATTTGTTGGCTTCAGCAGTATTTCACACGTCGCCGGAATAACAAGTCTCAAGGCAACGTAACCATTTGTTGGATGCTTTTTGGACAGACCCGGGTTTTAATGAGGCGCAGCAACAAAACCCCTTGGCGCACTGGCCCTCTCGGCAACGAGCTGCGCAGCAGCTCGAGGTCTCACCCGAAGTGGCTATGGGGGGGCTAAGGAATCAGGCTTCCTTAACCTAGGCGACGTGGAGACTACAATCTTCTCCCTTTCTTCCTCAAGTATTCCTCAAAGCGGAACGTCTTACTCTTCCGCCGACCTCTCAGTGCAACAGCGCTGAAGCTCTCGCTTACCAGCCTAGCTGCGCGGTATCTCCACTCCTGCGCAGGAGGCAATTACCCTCTGCGTCGATACTCTAGGTATCGTTTCTGCTTGCGCGGCTAGTGCAGTAACGCATTCCCTAAGTTCTGCGGCGATAGTGCTGTTATCGACCCCTTCGATAGTGTGCGAGAATAACTTCTAAGGGAGCTTCAAGGACTTGCTTTCTATACTCATTCATAAAGACAATGAAACATTCATGTAAGCGGAGATAGTAAACTAAAACACGCATTCACGCAACACAACATCATAACAATGAGAATTATGTAGTTCACCTCCATGGGGAAACCACGTCCACGGGAAGTGTATCTTATATTAATCTCAAAGATAGAAATTAGAGACCTGCTGCGCACACAGCTGCAACCTTAGATCTTTCCAGGAAACTCCACGCACACAGCTGGGAGCCCTTCTCTTAGATCTAGTCTCTTCCTCTACAGAGATTACAATGGTTCAGACGTCGACTCAGACTGTCTGCAACTCAGGGATTAGCTTCACAGCTATCCAGTTCTAACTCTTGTCTTCTAACAACACAATAGAAAACAATCAACAACCAACCCTTCTTATGTCTAAAACATCTAATGGATAGCTAACTAACTGGCTAGATAACGTCTAACCTTTACAATTATACATATATATAGGTGGCCCTGAGGGTCGCACCTTTACAAAACTGTGGGCCTTTCACAGCAGTAATCCCCAAAAACCCTAACCACGGACATGGCTAGGTGTACTGTAGGCGCCGCTTGCAGTCACGTCGCTGTTTCCTGCAGGTTCCATGACTTTCGGCGCAGATTGCGGGTATGGGCGCCGCTTCATCATTCACTGCTCCTTGTCCTTCGCCTTCAATACTTTGGTCCGTTGCTCTTCCTTGATCAGAGCAACCATAACTTATGTACTTAGCCTTAATGAGGGTAGCTGAGCCCTCTATTCCGTCGCTTCATTTATTGTGGTAGCTGAGCTTTCTACTCGGCCACATTCATTCTCCTTTGACGTGTGCGCACGAGATCCGTGATTTTCGGTCCGTAATCTGCGCTGATCTCATCCATCTGGCGCCGTACTGCGCACTGTTTATTTCTGCCCAAAAATTGGTGCTTATTCAAAATTAGCACTTTCCCTTCAATACTTGTGCTTTTTCCTCAAAATTTGCAGCTTTACCATAGCTGCAGCCTAGGCTCCAACAGATTGCTCTAGAGAAATGCCCACCTGCAGAGCTGGAAGACCAAAGCTAGCAGGAGTAGCTTGAGGAAGCCAAAGGACTTGATCCTGAAAGGTCAAAGTAAAGAGATGAATTGCAGGATAGACCTGCCACCAGTTGTGAATTTTGGACATGTGTAAAGTGGGTATATAATCTGAAGTATTGGAACACCGAGGACGGTGTTATTCCAAGGGGAGGGGAATGTAGCGTCCCCATTATTGACCCCATTACATTCAAATGTAATTGATGTAATATTGTTATGAGATCATGGTGAGGAGCTCAAGGCCAAGGCCCCACCATCGATTTATTGATGCATATGGTTTGCGTACTAGCCAGGCACATTGGAACTTCAACATCATGTAATATGCAGTTTAATAAAATTACCCACAACTAGCTATGCAATGCAACAAAGAGATGGGGGCATGATTTCACAAGAAATTGGAAGGAAAAACATTCAAACCCTTGAGCCAATCAGTTCAAGCCAAGTGTCAATGAGAGAACCCATCAAATGCTCAACTACCTATGTTGACTTTTGTACCCAACCATTGATTTCTCCCAAGAGTTGGTTGAGGTAGTTAATGCCTTGGGAATGGAGAGGTATGGCTGTCCAAATTCGGGTATGGGCAAGCCACCCTTCATGGAAAATCGTGTTTGTCTCCTTGGGCAAGAAAAGAGCCACGAAATTGCTCTCTAAGCCATTATGCAACGATCAGTCTTGCTCCCTCACGCAGCTCTAGCTGCCTAGGCATTTTCCTCCATGGTTTTTCTGGGTTTCCCTTCATCTTTTACCTGGGAAGGGGCGTTTTTGTGTTGATTACCAGTGGGGAAGAGAACAACATGTTTTTGGGTCTTCCTGGAGGTCATTTAGGTCATTGGAAAGGATCATAACCAGTGGGGAGAAATCAATTTTACTCCTTGGGGTTGAAATTGAATTACTCTTTCCATAGTCTATTTTAGTGAGCCACGATTTGGGAAAAACCCATGGACCCTGTTTTGTAAAATACCCTTGTTGTAAATGGTATCTATGCCCAATGTTTGTGCTTGCGGTGTGAGAAATGAGAATGTCGGGGTATGGGATTTGGGTATCCATTGCTTTGGCTTGAGCTTGAGAATAAGCATCCATGGTTCAAATATAGCCTGATAAACCCAACTGTGGACTGGCTTGGCTGAGATGAGATGAGTAATTGGCAGTGAATGAGCTGGAATGTTCCCTTTCCTTGTGAGAATAATGCCCAAATCAGGGGTGGCCTTCAGACGGACTCAGTATAAGCTGTCGAAGAGCCTATGGTTGGGTGGAACATTGCAGCGACATAGCTAGTTGCCTAGGGCAGTTGCAAAATGAAGATAAGTGTTTTTATGCCTATATATTTACTTCTGCACTATATTAATTCAATGACTGTTGATATGTTGTATGCATGAGTAATGTGTGTGGATGTTTTAATTCTGTTGTGCATCATTTTCTTGTTTTACATCTGCACACATCTCTTTTAATGATATGAATCTAATGAGTGGGATGAGTTTTATGTGAAAGCCCCAGAAATTGCCATCAGGTACCCTTCCTTGCCTTCATTGGATGGGTGGGTACGTTACACTGGCACTGAGAAGAGTGGCAGTCATGTTCCTATTGCTTTGATCTCGAGCTTCCCATTGAAGTTTATCCTGAGTACTTTGAACAGGATTGGGGGAATCTCTACACAACACTTGGCATCCAAGAACTACATGCAAATAGGGTTTGAATTCCTCTGGGGGGTTGTCTTTGACTGGTGCTCGGGCCTTCTGGTGAGTATGAAACACCAATTGACCGAGTGCAAAAGAGGAAGGAAGAAGAACTTTGGATACGGGAGCATTATGTGTAGCTTCTTATTTGAGAGGGTTCCTGCCATGAGTCCGGGAATTCCCCTACCATAGCTCAATCCTCGCGAGCCATTGATGACTTGATGGGGAGATATCTTCCTACGCCAAGGTGGTGGCGAGTCGATACTCTCATATTTTGACGAGGACTACTTGGCATGGTGGGGACATCAGGTGCCGATTTTAGAGCAGTTTACCTATGCAGGGATGGATTTCCATGGAGATCTTGAGCTCACTCTACCTCCAGGGGTAGCCTGGGGAGAGATGGGTAAGACCTACTTTTTACGTTTTGAAAAATATTTCAATTTTTAAGTTTTTTATGTATATAATTTTTATAATGAGTTAGAGTATTAACAATATGATTTATGTAGATGTGGGACCTGTACGAGCTAAGGGGCATCCCCATGTGTATGTACGTCCAACCGAGCCCTGGGTAGCTGACGCCATTCTAGTGAGCATAGAGAGCAAGATGAGTCGATTGACTCATGATATTCCCACTTACAAGATTGAGCGGATGCCGCTCGCTATGCAGGAGGATGTTGTGGGTGTTCCCCCAGCATGGATTAGGATACTTAGGAAAGTATCCAGGCTCGTCATTTGTTACAGAGAGGCTGTAGCAGAGATGGCAGAGGCCCCTCCTTCTCCATAGGGAGAATGGCATATGTATATTTTTTGGGGCCTTTTGAGCCCATTTTGTATATTGACATGACACTAAGACATACTATTGACCCAAAACTCATATTTTTTGATATGGATATATACAGTACCGATCTTATATACATGTGTGTGTTTTTATCTTATGTGAATGCTTAATGTGTTTGTGTGTGATGAAGATGTCAATCTAAAATGTAACTTGCATATGAGTCAGCTAATGAATTTAAATGTCTTGGAATGTGTTGATATGTGATAAAATCAAAATATCTTTCCAATAAATTGACCCTCAAAAACCAACGAAGCAAAACAAGATCCCAAACTCTATAGTCACCCATTAACTGAAATACCACTAACTATGAGTCAAGTCATACCTCCAACTGTGAAATCCTGTGATGAATAGAATCTCAGAGTAACTAAATGACTACACTATATTCAGCTACATTGTTCGTCATAGGGCCTAAAAAATCACTCCCGAAGACACGAGTTGACCAGACGGTGAGTAGATAACCCAAGCTCCTGAATCCAATTGACGGGTGCGGCGACTAGCGCCATCCGCGAATCCTATGAAGCATTCAATTGTCATCTGAAAATACAACCCATAAGACACATAAGACATAATAGAAATCAAACGAGAAGACTAACTATACAAACATGTACAATTATGATACAAGAAAAAGCATAGAGGCCTAGGCATAATACTTTTTCAGCTAGAGCCCATTTCTTGGCTCGGGAAACTTACATCCTTCATAATCGATTAGCTCATAGGAACCTTTATTCAGAACTTTCGAGACAATATATTGTCGAAGCCACATATATTTGAACTTTCCTACCCCCAAGGGTTCTTTGTCCTGGTCGTAAATAAGAACAAGGTCTCCATCAGAGAACACCCTTGGTTTAACATACTTATCGTATTGACGCTTGACTCTACTTTTATGAGCCTCTTTTGCTGTAAGCGCATCGCGGTGTTGTTCATATAGATGTTCGAATTGCAGCAAACATTCCTCTAGAACTGAATTATTGGGGAGTAGTTGGATAGCCAACTTTAATGAAGGAATTTCACATTCAACCAAAATAACTGCTTCAACCCCATGAACGAGTTGAAAGGGTGAGCACCCGGTAGAGGTATTAACATTAGACCAGTATTCCCAAAGATATGGATACAACATGATGTTCCAGTTGGATCGACTAACATTGACGATCCTTTGAAGAATGGTTTTCAAAGTTTTGTTGACCGCTTCGACTTGACCATTCTCTTGCGGATATAATGAGGACGAATGCTCCTGTCGAAAACCTAGCATAGTATACAAGTCAGTCATCATGTTGTTCTAAAAGTGTCGACCATGGTTCGTAATGATTTATTTGGGGATACCAAATCTAGCAATGATCTAGTTAAATACTAAGTAAGAAGCTATTTCTCTGTCTGCTTTCATAGTAGGCATTTCCTCGGCCCACTTTGTGAAGTATTCGACGGAAACAATGATGTAATGGTGTCCTCCTACCGAAGCTGGATTACACATCATGAAATCAATCCCCCACTTAGTGAATGGGCCTAGTGTGATCACATGCTGGAGAGGAGTCGGGTGTGCAAGCATCTTTTTGGTGAAAAACTGACAGGTTTGATAGTGTTTCACAGCTTCCACATAGTATTTAAAGATTGTGTGCCAAAAATAACCGGCACACAGTATTTTCTGGGCTATTTCCAACCCAAAACGATGAATCCCACAGGCTCCACTATGAGCATCATTCAATATTGTTTATGCTTCCTCTAAGGTTAAGCAATGATGCAAAATTGAATCTATGCCACACCTGTACAAAGTGTTTGAAATGATGAGATAGTTCTTTGCATTATTTTTCAATTTCCATCGTTCATCCCTAGAGAAAGTAGGAGGACATCTCAAAGTCTGGAGATATACTAAAATATCTCTGTACCATGGATCCGAAGTTGCAATAAGAAATATGTGTTCATCCAAGAATGATGACTCTTCCTCATTGTTTACTTCGTCACTAGGAAACTTAGAAATTAGCTCGACAAAAACTTGGGATTTCTTTGACTTAGCGGATTAGAAAACTAGGTCAAACTCTTGCAAGATGACAATCCATTTATTGAACTTCCCGCCGATGATACGTTTGTTTAAGACATACTGAAATGGATTGACTTCTGCAATCACTGTGGTGGTTCACAGTAGGATGTAGTGACATAGTCTCTGAACTGCATGGATGACAACTAGTGCCAAATTCTCTACGTAAGAATACTTAACCTCAAGAGCTATTAATGCGCGCGAAAGATAGTAAATGACACGTTCTTGAAACTTGTCATCCTCCTAAACAAGTTCTATGCCAATCATAGATATATATGCCACCAGGTATACAAGGAAGTCCTTGGTGTAATCTGACAGGATCAACAAGGGGGCTGATAGTAATTTTTTTTTCAAAGCCTCAGATGAAGTTTGAGCATCCTCGTCCCAAAGAAATGAGGTATCTTGCTTGAGGAGTCTCATGAAACCTTTTGTGATTTTGGCATAGTTTATGATGAAATGTTGTAGAAAATTGGACATACCCTGTAGACTCTAAAGTTATCATAGGGTTCGAGGAGGAGGTAGATTTACAATAGCCTCAACTTTTAATGGATCGACCATGATACCACGACTCGAGACAATGAAACCCAATAGGCATCCAGACTCGACATAGAATACACACTTATTAGGATTCAGACAAATATTATAATATATTCATCTCTCAAACACTAGTCGCAGGTGATCAGGATGATCTCGTCTCTTGCGAGATCACGTTGGGAGATCATCTAGATATGGATCAACTACGTGCTTGATATCATGGAAAGCAAAATTCATGGCGCACTGGAAAGTGGCTCCGACATTCTTCAGCCCGAAAGGCATATTTTGATAAGCAAAGGTACACCAAGGAAAAATAGAAGTCATTTTATGTTGGTCTTCAGGTTTTATTTGAATCTGATTATATCGTGAAAAACCATCCATGAAAGAAAAAATTTCATGGCCCGCACATGCATCGATAATCTGATCAATGAACGGTGTGGGGTAGTTGTCCTTAGGACAAGATTTATTTAGGTCTCTGAATTCCGTACAAACTCGTATGGTTCATTTCTTCTTATCAACCGGAACTGGATTAGAGACCCATTCCGTCATATCAATCAGATAGATGAAACCGACTTTACCAGTTTTTCAACTTCAGCCTTAATGACTGCTGCTTTCCGTGGATTTACCAGACGAAGTTTTTGTCTCACTGGCTTAGCATTAGGGTAAGTCGTGATGACATGCTCCACGATAGTGGGGTCAATTCCTAGAATCTCCTCGTAAGACCAGGAGAATGCATCACAGAATTCCTTAAACATATTGGTATACATAGTGATCTCATCAGGAGAAAAATCTGCTCCAATAAAGAGGTTTTCCACAACACTGGGTTTTATAGAGATATCGATCGGTATGGTTCTTGATATATTTTCCATGTTACCTTCAGCATAGATTGTTTGCGTAGAAGGATTTATAGACAAATCAACATCACCACCAAGTCTCATTGAGAACTCACCATTCTCTATCTTGTCTAGATCAAGAAGAAAGTAGGACCTATGGTGCATGTGTTCTCATGGATGATCCAGTCCTACCATGGCTTCCAAAATAGCCTCATCAGAGGGAAAACCAATATCCAGACAATCAAAAGAGTGGATGGAGTTGACCGACCATGCAGGTGCATAGTCTATATCTAACTCTATGGAGACAGACGAAGTAGATATATAATCTTCTGCAACATCTTGTGTTGCTTGATAAGCAATTTATGCAATAGATAAGGGAACTGTCGGTTCTTGCTGAGTGGGAAGAATCCAAGGATCAGTTGTTCGACTGGCGGTGAAGACTTCCCGAGAAAAACTGTTAGAAGTACTTTCAAAACCAATGTATTTCATGGGAGCAGGTGGGTTGAATGTGCCCATCAGTGATGAATACATGCCTACTCCCAAAATATCACTAGGTGGGTGAGACTGATAAATCAACGGGATTGTAGAATCCGATGAAGCATTGTTGTTTTTTCAAGTAAATGAAAGTTGATCAACAGTGATGATTTTTCCTTCATGCGGGAACATGAGTACTTGGAAAACGAACGATGGGACAACTTGCATTGCATACGTACAGCTCCCTCCTAACAACAAATTATAATCAAGAGGAGAATCCAACACTTCAACCTCCACAGACACTAACTTACCAACAAGTTCAACTTCAAATGCGGGCAAGAATCTATGTGGACGGAATGATCTCTCGTAAGAAGCCGTAAGTATAGTTTTGGAAGGGGCTAACTCAGGCGAGCTAAGGGCCTTCTAGTAGGATATTGACATTACACACGTAGACGCGACCTCATCTACAACTGTTTGTCCAATGGTTTTGGGACCATGGACTACTTCAATCTGGAGGGATACATGATATGGTAACCAGGGTTTGATATTAGCCATATCAAATTGAGAAAGCATACTAGATGAGTCCATGCTCCTTATCACCGCTAGAAGTGCATTCCATTGTAATGGACAACTTTGCAAGGCTTCTAGTGTGGACATAGCACAGGGTGTTTGGGACAGATCCTCTATGACATTGTAGTTAGGAGAAGTCCACGCGTTAGGGTTGTGCATAGCCCGTTTGAAGACACCTTTTGGGATTTTCGGCAAAGGTTCTACAGGCCTCTCAATGTGAAGAGATGTATATGTTTTGGGAACTTCCTTATCTTTCTATTGTGAGATTGGGGAATAATTCTTGGCTCGTGTTTGCAAAAGCATATATGAGTTAACCATGTTTATAAATGATTGATCAGTTGACGAGACAAGAGATTTGCCCCCAACATTAGAGTTTCCAGAAGCTGAACCTTGTCCGCGAGGAAATGGGTCCTTTAGGACCGCTGGTTTCTTCTCATGGAGGAGCTTCTAGGATTCTTCCATCAGAGGGAACTGGTGGGTAAGGTGGTCATCCTTACATAAATTTCTTTTTATCCTTCTTTCCCTCCTCGGAATTTTCAATTTTTTTGGGCTTCGGATGGTTCCCCTCCCCTTTCTTTCCCTTCTTTTTGTTGTTGGGTTGCCGAGAACCTTTTTGATTAGTCTGCACTTGTTGTACATATTCAATTGTAGAAGGGGAGGCTGTAACAGTAGTTGCATCTACAACAAACTACTTTACAGATAAAGCATGAACTTGCTTGGTCAAAGCTTCGAGTGTTGTTGAGTCCCTTGAACCGACAATGCCATCATCATGCGTCCCAGGTTTAGGTTTACCTAGATCAATATTAGATCTCGGTGCATCCGGTATAATCTTGTATAGGATCCCAAATTGATCATATACCAAATAAATTTGTTGGGTCGTAAGGATGGCTTCCTCCTCAGAAGACACCCTAGAAGTTTCTACATCCTTTGTCAAAACCCGCAATTTCAAAAAAAAATTAAAATTTTTGTCATAACAATAAATGTTAACTAAATTGCATTCCTGGTCCTGTTTTCTTTTAATTAACTAGTCGAAATTTTGTTTTCAAAGGTGCTGTTATAATACTAATGTGATTTTTATTTTTTTTTGATTTTAGATGTTGACTGTTTTCGTTTGTGACTTCAAAGGGAGAACTAGCCATAACTGACTGGCTTACTTAGCTTACGAGCTAATGCATAATTCGTCTTTTGTTCACAGGTACACCGGTGAAGTATGAATCACTGTAATTTAATTTTTATAAACATCAAACTCCTTCCCTGCACTGTAAAAACTCAAAGAAGATCTAATTATCATTACTGGATGTCGTGTAAGACAGTAAAGTTCTTTTCATGAAATTTATGCTTGATATATGATTGATAGTTTGCCTTGACATGATATCTCTTATTCTGGATAGTATCATTAGGCTTTGCGATGAATTACAATATCTCCGTCATTTTCATTGCGTTGTGACCATGACTCTATGTTAATGCTGTAAACTATCACTGGAACAAGTTGTTTGTATCATATTCATCGTATGCATAACATGACGTTAGCATTATGTAATATACTGTCAACTATTAGTTGTGATTACGGCTGTGATCACTGGTTATTAGCATGAGTTGGAAATGTGACACCTCTAGTGATGTTCCATTAATTTCATCTATAATTTATGGTCCATTGTCTACATAGTTTTTTTGCTTAACTTATGTTAAAATCTCTGTTCCTTGTTTTTAATCTACGTTCAAAGTATGGACCTGTAGATGAGTTTATATCCATACATCACAATATTAAAGATTGTTATTCTCATCGTTGATTGTTAATAATAGTATTGGAAGAATTTTGGTAATAGGAACTTATATAGCAATATTGTATCCAATTATATTGCTAAGTAATATCTAAAAATGTTAAAGTTATGAGAAACTTCTAGTTGAAGTTGACTACATCTCTTTCAAATCATTGTAGGGGATATACATAATATGTACCTTAGGAATTATCGATGGTTCGGTTGCAAAGCATGCACTATATGATGATTGTGTATCAATCATAGTGATTTTTCCATACGATGAATAAGACTTATATCCATGCAATGATTTAAAATCAATGAACAACAATTTCGAGCTGCAGTTGAACTATAGGAAGTCGACCCATGGTAAGTTGATAAATTAAATGGCTACGTGGTTGGCTCTCCTCCTTGCGTTTGGTGATATATAAGCCTGTCTTGAAACCCTTACCTGGTTATTTATCTGCCTTCGAGCTCGGGTTGTAAGAGAGAAACCCTTCATGTCTGAGCTCGTCAATTGGGCACTGTAAAAAAAAATGCAATTTTCTTAAGGTTATGTCACGTAGTTTTATCCTCTGGTAGTTTAGAAGTCTGTGGACTCTGCATTTGGCGTCTGCTACAGTTCATTGGGCATCTTGGTATCGTTGCTGTCACTGTGTTTAAGCCACCTGCTACTTACAGTCTTACACTATTGCTGGTGTGAGTTAGAGGCAGGGTTTTTCTCTGTTGTTTTTATCCATGAGGTGGTCGTGTAATGGGTTTTAAAATGTGCTCCCCGTCTGATTCATTCACAGCTTAAGGGTTTGTTTAAAATGTTGCCTGTCACTGCCATCAATAGAGAGGATATGGAAGTTTGCCTTGCTCATCCTTCTGATGAATGTGATGAGGTTTTTCTACCTGGCTCAACTCGTGGCTACCAGGTTGTCCACGGGGTTGCTTTCTCCGATGGCTCAGGTAAGAAATGACAAAGGTTTCGTAGATTGCAGTATGAATAATATTTTTTATATTTAACATAAATGTTGACAATGTTCGTTATTTTATAATGTGCAGGTTCTCAACCTTCCCTGAAGGTGTACGAGGCTTCCTCTTCAGCGCTGGCTCCTCCGGGTAAGCCTGGTTATACCATGGCTGTCTCTCCCTTTGTGGGTTTTTGTTTTGCTAGGTTTAAGTCTGGAAGGACCCTCCTTTGTAACTGGGTTATTGTCGTTTTTGTGAACCTGAAAACAGTCACATGTATTAATCCTTTTTGCTTACAGTAGATAGAGTTTGTTACCCTAGCATGTTTACAAGGAACAATCTACGGCTCAGTCTGTTATGAAAGCCTCGGGGTTGTTATTGCTATTATATTTTGAATATATATATAGGGTTTTACCCAACCCTGTAGAAGTTATATAAATGCTGTAATGTTTGGCCTGTCAAGTGGCCGTGTATCATCTTCGTGTTTATTAATGAACAAAATGTTTAAATATGGGTTTGTTTTTTTTAGCTTTCTCGGATACTTGCAGAGGATGATAACTTGGCTGTAGGTGATAACAATGTGTTTGTTTCTCTGCGTTTTTCTTTGATTTTGAGTGTTAATGATTGAGTTGGGGTTCACTACCCTTACTGCGTTAGCCATTTGAAAATGTTGTTAACCTTGGTGAGTTGGGGTTCTTCCCCAGGTTAATATATATATGAAAGTGTTTAAGTTCTGTGGTGGCTGGAAGCAAGTTTGTGAAATTTTGGTTTTGTGTTTACATACCGTGGCGAATGTCTCCCTGTCAATAATTAATAATTAATGGTAGGGTTTGTAAAACCCAACAATGGCTGAGTTTGTTGATAGCTTCTCTGCGTGTTTATGATGTTTGACTATTGATATGAAAACCCCACGACAGTGCTGTGTAATACATGTAAAATGAGCTCGAAATGAGCAGTAACCTATGCTGGTGATAATGGATGGGTTTGGATGAAGGCAAAATGATTTTTTCTAAGTTGTAAGACTCGGCTTCGAGCCAGTCAATAAGTTTGGCTTTTGAATAACTCTTTCACTCTTTTGTAAGCATCCTGGATATAATAACTATAGTGATAGGTTTTAGATAAAACAATTTTCACCACGATTCTTTGTTTACAGATTTCTGGTTTATATTCACTAAGATTTTGTCGAATAGGATTGTATGGAAAAGTTTAAAAATGAAAATTTATTGCAATCCACACCCTTTGAATAATCGATAACAGTCAGTTATGATCTGAGTATAGATAAATTTACTGATATAAGTTTTGCTCACCTTTAGCTTGATACAGAGAATAACCTGTATACTAGTTTAACTAAAACATGAAACATATATAAACTAATATATTTGTTCTAATAGAATTTATACCTGTAATTTTCTTTATGGAAATATTTCACTGGGATTCTAAAATTTATCTATGTGTCTGTTCTTATGATTGTTTTTAATATGTGTAAATCACAAATGACTACTGTATAGTATTCTATATCTATTATTTAACTATTAATAATAAATCTATAATAAGTCACCATAATATTTTATTACTGCAATAATAACAAATATATTCTGCATAAAATAATTACTCGATTTATGTGATATTAGGAAAAATTCTAAGACATATAAATTCTGCGAATTCTATCAAGGACGATACAGAGAGGCTACTTTACTGAAAATAAATACTGTTCAACACAAATGAGATAGTCCATTCTACATTTAAATTTATTAAATAAACAGCAGGAAAAGTGGCAGAACCTGTATTAATGGTAGACAATAACAGCACTGGGAGGCTGTTCCTCCCTACCAATTCCTGGAGAGTGCCCAGACAGCACTTCTCAGGACCCCCGAGCTTGCTCTGGTCTAACTGGCTGGAACTAGGTACAGCCAACAATTCCCTCAGCCAAAGCAGCTATACTAGAACCAAGTTACTGCAACTTCCTGACTCACAACACTTCCTTATTGTTTTTCCCACTTCCTCAATGGGACTCCTGAATAGCATTCACCCTAAATGTATTCTCCCTCTAGAACAATGCTGAACCCCCAGCTCAGTTCATTGAGTACTATTTAAAAGATTGCCTAGGTCTTAGTTGGGTTAACTGTCATTAATGAGCCACCTGCTCAGATTCCACTTTCTTGGGGAATCATGACCCCAAAATATAGGGAAGTTGCCACCTGCAACTCAGGAAGTGTTTGAGGATGCTACCACTTGTCTTTTGTCTTTCCACGTAGTTCCATCCACCAGTTAGACCAGTAACCTCTTTTAACAGCTCTCCCATGCTGTTGTCTCCATAATTTATTTATTAGTAATATTTATTCAGAATTTACATTCCATTTCTGGAGACTCTGCTGAGTCATCCATTCCTACTTAGCATTAAATTTAACATAATGTCTCAGGAATATTAATAAAATAATTACATTATTTTAGTAAAATTGGGGTATGTGACATCCTTAGAAATATAAGGAAGGAGTGATTTCAAGTACCACTCTAATAGAAACTCTAGGGGAATTTCAGCTTTGATGAACCTCTTTCGCCTTCGCCACTCCTAAATGTGGTCAGATAAGTGAGTGGCCTTATTCTACCTGAAAGTTGACAGAAGGTCTGTGCCGACATCATACTGGACAAGAAGTTGAAAGTGGTTAAGAAAGACTGTTGCCAAATCCCAAAAGTGTTCATATGCTGCGACAGGTAGTTCTATGTACCACTTAGCCGTGACACTAGTCAAGGTCCTCTAAAAGAGACTCAACCTAATCGAATCATCATTCAAAGAGTTGGAAGACCACTATTGGGCCCGGCCCAAGTGGGGCAATTTTGAGCAAGAAGGAGTTCTTGAACTACGGAGCTGAGCACAGTTCAGTTGAAGCAATTTTGTATAAGTTTTGGGATGCGGTGAAGTTGCCCACAGTGTAGCATCGGAAGAGCTGCGAGGATCAGTGCTGCAAAGTGTCCAGTATACGAAGATCCAGCAAGGAAGAGTGTTGGAAGGAAGATGGCACGTGTTTCGGTTAGACCGTCAGTGGTCTATTTTTGGTAAGGATGCTCCAGGAGTGCCAAGCGGTGGGCAGGAGCAAATCGGGAAGAAAGTGACTTGTCGCACACGTGAAAGATGCCACTACTTGAACCAGTTGCACGAGAACGTTAGAGGAAGAGCGACTTGGTGAAAGCGACCTGTTGGCATGCATGCAACAGGAAGTTTGATAGCAACGTGATGCATGCATGGAAGACCGCCACGATGGAATATTCTCTACCAGAGGCTAGAAATCTGGTTTGGGGGAAACCATGATAGTTTTGTAAACCTAAGGGTTTTTGCCTGCGAATTGTAAATACATGACCTATGGGCATGATCTATAAATAAGGGAATTTTTGTATGGGAAAGGGTTAAATCTTCATTTTGATTAAGCTTTGAATATTGTTGCATCTTTTAAGCTTAGTGCTATTGTAAAGACTCTGCAAGCTGAGTGCATAGAGATCTAGTTGAGAGAGAAGAGATTCTGCAGCTGAGTGCGCAGACTAAGAACTGTTGTACCCTTCCCAAAGACTAATTGAACAACAGTTCTTGTGGACGTAGCCTCCATCCGGGGGGTGAACCCCATTAAATACGGTGTAGTGTGATTGTTGTGTGTTTTGGACTGTTCATTTTCTTAGTAAGGATGTTTAGTACTACAATTATCTGTTATGTGATTTCTTTTATATGTATTCGCTGCAGGAATGATGGGAATAATATGTTAAGTAATACATGTGTGGATGAATGTTAAGTACTCAGCATTTCTAAGTCTTTGAATGCATGAATCTATTGGATAGTCACATAGTTAAGCACTGGAGTCGAGTGTAGCATTGAAGCACGCAGTAATGTATGTTCCATTCATTTACATCTACCATAACAGTAATAACCTAAGTGTTTTTGAATGGATAAAGATCGTTAAGTAAGCTTGATTAAAGTTGATCAAGTTCTGAAGTGGACGTGTGGTCTAGTTGATGCACTGACCAATCATGAGTGTTGCGAGGTAAGATATTAATAGATTATTGTCGTGACACAGGAAGTATCCAACACCACGCAGTCTTTGGATGCGCTGGTCGCGCAAGCACCGCTGCTTGCCAAAGTATCAGGCGCAAAGTAGAGACTTCACGTACTCTTTTGTCCGTAGCAAGAATCCTTTACCGCGCTGCCCATCAGTTCATATTGCACTCGCATCACCAGGTTGTGGAAACGTGATTCTACAACGACCCCCTCAGCTTCTCCTCGAGTGAGACCTCAAGCTGCTCATAGTATGTTGCCGAAAGGGCCAGTGAATAGGGGTTTTGTTGGTTCCTTGAATCGGGAAGTACCTAGATCTACATTGGAAACCTCTAGCTCAGTGACATAAGCCAACAATGGTTCCATTGCCGCGCTAAGACTCAGTGATGCGATAGTGTATTTGGGAAGTAATGTGTTACGAAGAATATCAATTCCCATTGGGTTTGGACAATTGGCATCCCAAAAAGAAAGAGATCTAGGATTTGTGTGATAAGATCAAAAGAGATTTTGCTAAGAAAGAGAACAGACACCCACGTCTATCTGACGTAGAGTGGTTGAACAGATATTTGTGGAAAGATATTCACGAGATATTCTGGGCTTCGTTTGGAAACAAGCTACACGAGTGGATATCACAACTCGCAGAAAGGAAAAACTGTTTTCAAGGGGGAGTACCTAAAGAGTGGACTCCAGAGCTCACAACGCAGCTCAAAGCAATATACAACCCACTGTTGCAAGCAGTCGACTTCTGGGTTGATAGCATACTTGAAGGATTTGTAACAGAATTTGCTGTAGACATGCTGAAATCCTATAGCCAAGCTGAAGCATACGTTTTCGAAGGATTTGGAGGTAAGTACCTAAACAATCTTAATCTAAACATTAAAATGCTTTTAGCTGAGAAAGGTGTTTTAAGAATGCAGTAATATTTTTGAATCTGTCATGGTAGAAAGTATATATAGTGATTCTGACGAAGAAACCCATAATCGTAGAAGTGGAAAGAGATATAAGTTTAATAAAGAGAAGAATCCCGGAGGACCTGGACTCCGCATGGATACCGAACTCCCATGTCAGCTTACCAATCAGACTGCACTGTCATCAGCCGCCATCCACCCTATTACACCTCAGAACCCGACAGTTGCGAATACCACGCCACCCTTATCTTAGAACGCACCCACTGCGAGTGTAGCCTAGCCTATCCCGTTGAACATCAATACTGGTAACACCGCAGGAGGGGTGCCCAGGCCATTCTGTCTCAGACCAGTCTAGTTCAGAACACCCAGTCTCAGAATATTCCACACACTAATATCCCTAGCACTATTCCGAGTACCACCTTTACTTTTTTCGCTCAGAACCCCACGCAGAATCCTAGCACTACTCAGGGTGTTACACAACCAAGAAGGAGAATGACAGATAATGATATAAAACTGCCGATATTCAAAGGAACGGGTCTAGAAGACCCTGATCGACAATGGTTTCTACGTGAAGCCGTGTGGAGTGTAAAGCAAGTTCAGGATGATGCTGTGAAGAGAGCACAACTCATCACTACTTTCAGAGACAGAGCCTTGCACTAGTTTATGAAATATTCTCAGGCACAACCAAGAACCCTAACAGAAATCAAGGCTACACTTGTAGCAAAGTTTAAGAAACCGAAATCCGAGTCGCATTGCATAACAGAGTTAAAAGAAATTAAGCATAAACCTACCGAAACAGTCTGGGAATTTGACCAAAACTTTAAGACATTGTTGGACCAAGTGAGCTTTTTTATAGCTCCACAACAACATCGAGAATGGTTCATCGCTGCGTTGTTTCCCCATATCAGACAACCATTGATGCAACAGAATGTTGCATCACAGACAAAGGCCTTAGAGATCGCGATGAAGCTAGAGGCTTCGCCGATCGGTGAGAGCAGCTCTGGAATGTCTCAGATCTAGAACCAGTTGACCACCTTGATGTTAGAATTACAAGGCATGAAAAATGGAAAGGAACAAAGATATGAACAGAGGCATGAGGTCTGGTGTACAGGATGTAAGGGAGAAGGCCACACCAGAGAACATTAATGCTTATTTCAATATTAGCTCAACAGTGGTGCGCCGAACCCAATGAATCAGAACCAGGGGACACTGACCTAAGGGCTGTTATCTAATACATAAATACGTAAAGACACCTAAAAAATTATACTACAATTTCTATAAGTCAGTTGGACATGATGAATCCATTTGTCACACATATGAGCTCATGAATGAAAGAAAGCAAGATATGGAAGCGATGCGAGGTGCTGGAATGCACTGCGTCCAAGAAGAAAATCAACCAAAATAAGAGAATGCTCACTATGATCAAGGTGGATATAGAGGCCATGGTGGTGGATACCGCAGGAGAGGAAGAAATGCCGGCCCAACCCAAGGAAGAGGCCGCGGCCAAATAATTTGCTATAACTGTGGCTAGCCAGGTCATGTGTCTAGAGATTGTACCAACCCATGCACTACGTGTAGTTATTCTAAATAATTTGAGCACGTTATTGAAGACTTCCCCGTACTCGAGGTAGAAATGCAGAAACAAAGAAGGACAGAACTGTCGAACCCCAAAATTAAGTTGATCGCAGTAGAAAGATGAACTACGGATCCAAGTGTAAATGTGGTAATGCGTAGTGGCGTTAATATAGGAAGGGTTGGAGGCGTAGAAGCTTAAACTTCTGGAACGCGTGATCCTAAGCATACTCCTGGTGAATCGGTATGGATTAGAAAAGCTCTTGGGAGAACACCGGGTCTAGACTTACAGAAAAATAAGGGAGCATTCGAAGAAGCGTGGGACATGTTCAAAACACTGCCACCCGTCTCACCGAGAACCCAGTTGCACAATGAAGTACCACAAATAGAGGATATTCCAGCGGTATATGATCAGACGAGCGCTGCAGCAGATACGGGGACCTCTTTTACACAGTTCCTACAAAGCTACATGAAGTTATTGAAGAGCGCAGATGCTTTCATGGAATTTGAAAAACTACTCAGGCAGTATGAGCCATGCAGTGAGAAGGGGGCTGCCCATGCCATAGTCCATAATATTAGGAGTCCCAAAAGAACAGGAAGGGAAATGAGGCTCACTACACAGATTGGGGACTACGAGATGGATGAGATCATTCTTGATCTGGGATCCGAAGTAAAGGTATTGACCTAGCAGACATGGCATAATATGGGCAAACCAAAGTTACAGTGGTCACCTCTACAGTTAAGAATGGCTAATCAAGGGATAGTTATACCTTTGGGGAGGTTACCCAACACCATTGTTGATATTGATAGAGTGCGCAACTATGCAGATTTTGAAGTGATTGAAATCGTGGATGACAACCATCCTTATCTAGCACTGCTAGGTGTCGATTTGGCAATGACTAACTCTGCCATTATTGATTTGAAGACTATGAAAATGATATTTGAAGGCAATGATATACAGGTCATCGCGCCATTGGACCCCTCACAGGGTGAATGATATGTTGAACCAATTTAGGAGGAATCCAGAGCCCAAGACTTGGACCATATCTACAAGATGACAACCAATGCTAATGACTATATTAATCGAACTGCAGATGGAACACTCAGCTGGCACTGTGACAGCTCTTGCATCTCAGACTTTGATGCAGGACTGGAAAACTGGCAAAGCAGATTGCATGAAGTATCTTCCAAGAGATGCATGCAGATCACGAAGTCACTCCACTGGATTGGAAAAGAGGTAACTCCAATCCCTACCTATGATGGTTTATCTAATGTTTATTGCTTTATCAAAGAATATACTGCAGCAGTTGCAGATGAATACCACCTATCAGCATTAGACATGGCACTACGCAAGACACATGCCAGATGGTGGGCTGCGCATAAGAAGACACTGACCACATGGGATCAGTGCAGAATTAAGATGCAAATCAGGTTTGCTATGAAGGTTACACTACCTTTTCAAAAATATAATGAACAGATAGATCCAAGGGATCAGAGTGAAGCTTGTTCACAAGCTTGGGTGGAAAGGCCATAGATAGAATGGGTGCATTTGTTTGTGCATACGCTGGAAGAACCAATTCCAAAGAAGTGGTACCTAGACCTGGAGTTGTGCAAGGGCACAACGGACTTGTCAGTCCTAACTGCGAGCTTCCAGCAGGATTTCAGTTTCGAAGACGAATATCTGAGTATCAATGATGCGCTGCAGGTTATTAAGGAAAGAATATTCATCCCAGACTGTACACAAGGAAACATGACACTAGAAGAATTCTTTGGAACAAACAGTGTACCTGCATTCCTACAAGTAGAATGGGAGGAGCTACTAGAGCATGCTCTTGATTGTTATCACATCATTGAGGTATGCGAGGATAAAGTAGACAGTGATGAGGAGGACCCGTGCAATATACAGATACCGGAATCAGACGGATCGCGCGAGGTAGAAGGACCTCCACTCGAAATTCCAGATATGAGTGGACCTGTGAAAACAAGAAAATTGAACATTGGCACAAGTGAAGAGCCAAAGTTCATAGCTATCGGAGACTATTGGGATGAAGACACAGTTGAGGAGGTCGTGGGTATACTACAGGAATATCGAGAATTATTCCTGACCAATTTCACAGAGATGAAAGGTATTCTGGGAGACTTAGGAGTGATGAAAATTCCTCTTAAGCTTGACACGATGCCTGTGAAGCAAATACTGTATAGACTAAACCCGCGCTACAAATAACGAGTTAAGGTAGAACTCGATAAGATGCTCGATGCAGGGATCATTGAGCCGGTTGAAGAATCTGAGTGGATAAACCCGATGGTTATCTAGGATAAGAAAACAAGGGGTGAGATCAGGATCTGTGTGGATCTCAGAAAGCTGAATGACGCTTCAATGCATGACCCATTTCCTACCCTTTTCACAGATGAAGTGCTTGATAATGTTGGCGGAAATGAGGCATATTCTTTTACTGATGGATTCTCTAGATACCATCAAATCAGGATTGATTGTGCAGATAGGAACAAGACTATTTTTGCTACAGAATGGGGGTCGTTCCAGTACACAGTGATGCCTTTTGGTCTGAAGAACACACCTGCCATAGTTTCTAGAGTGGTAGTTGCAGCATTTAAAGATTTCATACATAAGTTTTTAGAGGTTTATTTTGATGATTGGACTATTTTTGGTTTACTGAAGAGCCATGTCGCGAACCACATGATGATGTTGGAAAACTGTAGACAGCCTCAAATTTCATTGAATCTAATGAAATGTGTTTTCTGTGTTCCCTCTGGAATTTTGTTGGGACACATTGTGTGCAAGCAGTGCTTGATGGTTGATCCTGCGAAGATCGCAGTCATTGTAAACTTGCCCACACCAAATTCAGTCAAGCAGTTGCGCACTACATTGGGGCATATCGGTTATTATAGGAAGTTCATAAAAGGGTATGCACAGATAACCGCGGCTATGGATAAGTTGTTAAAGAAAGATACGTCGTTAATCTGGAACGAAGAATGCGAACAAGGCTTTGACACATTAAAAGAGAAGATGGTCACTGCGCCGATCCTAGTTTTTCCAGACTGGGTGAAGCCATTTCATGTCCATGTTGATGCTTCATGTATAGCATTAGGCGTTGTTCTTATTCAGCCAGGATAGGGAGGTAATGATCATCCCATTTCATTTTCCAGCAGAAAGCTATCATCTGCTGAGAAGAACTATACAACTACTGAGCGAGAAGGACTCACTATGGTCTACGCGCTGCAAAAGTTCAGGCATTACTTACTTGGTGCGCACTTCTCTATTGTCACTGACCATTTTGCTTTGAAATACCTAGTCAATAAGCCAGTGTTAGGGGGGCGAATACGCAGATGGTTATTACTCTTTCAGGAGTATGACTTTGAAATTGTAGTTAAACCGAGCAGTTTAAACTTAGGACCTGATCATCTATCAAGGATTGAGTCAGGAAAAGAGCCAACGAATCTGGAAGACAATCTGCCTAATGCGTAGTTGTTTTCTATACAGGTTGTCGATTATTATTATAAGGACATCATTGAATTTTTAACTATTGGGTTCGCACCCACAGATTTCACTACGCAGCAAAAGAAGCAGCTGGTAGTGCAAGCCGCAGACTTCACCATTATTGCGGGCCAACTATACAAGTTAGGACTAGATGAAGTGTTGTGCAGATGTGTACTAGAGCATGAGAAACCATTCATATTAGCTGATGCGCATTCGGGAGTCGCACTAGGTCACTACACTGGGAGAGCTACTACACAGAATATTTTGCGCGCAGGGCTATGGTGGCCCACAATTCATAAAGATTCGAAGGGACATTGCCAGAGTTGCGATATTTGTCAAAGGACAGGAAAGCCATCACGCAGAGATGAAATGCCATAAAATCCACAGTTGACATTGCAGGCCTTTGAGAAAAGGGCCATTGATTTTGTGGGACCTATTAACTCACCAGGAAAAAGAACCGGTGCAAGGTACATCATTACTTCTACTGATTACCTCACTAGATGGGCAGAAGCAAAGCCAATAAAATATTGTAGCGTAGCTACAGCCACGGAGTTCATTTTTGAAAATGTCCTAACAAGGTTCGGATGCCCGAAGATTTTGATGAGTGATCAAGGCACTCATTTGCTGAACAGAACCATCAAATATTTAACCGAAGAGTTCCACGTTCATCATTAGCGCAGTACGCCTTATCATCCATAGGCGAATGGAACTGTTGAAGCATTCAATAAAGTGCTAGGGAATGCGCTAACCAAGATATGCAACATCAATCAGGATGATTGGGACCTACGCATTCCCTCTGTATTATGGGCATACAGGACTACTTGGAAGAAATTGACTGGACACACACCCTTTAGGTTGGCTTATGGGCAAGAGGCAATAATACCAATGGAATATGTCATTCCTAGTTTGAGAATAGCAACATTTACAGGCATGGTAGATCGTGATGCACTGGAAGAATGACTCTTACACTTGGTTGGTCTGGAGGAGGATCGCTTCATTGTAGGATTTCACCAACAAGTGCAGAAGGAAAGGGAAAAAGCATGGCACGATCGCCACATCAAGAACAAGTCTTTCCAGGTAGGTGATCTAGTCCTCCTGTATGATAGAAAATTCATGAAATTTCTTGAAAGTTTAAGATGCATTGACTTGGACCGTATACTGTAATGCATGTTACTGACGGTGGCGCAGTCCAATAAGCTACCTTAGCTGGAGATACTTTTCCAATTTTGATAAATGGAAGCAGACTAAAGCTTTACTGTGATAGTCCCGCTTCGCAAAATCCTATATGATAAAGGGAAACACACCGCGTAGCATTGTCGAAGTTGCGCAGAGGGAAAAAAAAAGAGAAAAAGAATAAAAGAGAAAAGAAAAGAGGCATTGTACAGTTGCGAACTCCACAGGGCAGTTGCGAAGACCAAATTAACTGAGAAAAACGTTAGCTTAGGAACGAGAAATCTGGCACCACGAAGAGACTGCGTGGGAGCTATCAGGACCTGCCGCATAGTTCGATGCAACACTCAGGAAAATAGTTGTTACAATGTCAGTCGGAGAATATAGCCGTTACCAGTAACCACTTGGGCATTTAACACACAGATAGCCATTCTAAGCAAGTTTATGACGGAAAGGACCAAAGGATCTGCCGAATTTGGCCAACGGATACAACAATTAATGCTTATCTAGTCATTGAGGGGCACGGAGGAGGGTGCGCTGTGCCTATAAGGAATGCCGCATTCAGACTCGTGGGTGTTACCAAAAACTTAGAATTTTCTTGCAAACAGTTATGTCCGAGTTATTTTTCGCAAGCTATCTGAAAACCTGTGAGAATTTCTTAGTGGATGTCTGAGTGGTCTTCCATTGAAGAAGAGTTCACGATCCAAGAGATTGTGAAAGTATTCCAATATAAGGGATCGAAGGGTTAATGAGAACCCCAGCTAAGAAGGTTGTCTTCGAACCAATTCAAGCATCAAGACGATCACCAAGACACAGTCTAGTGATGGAAGATAGAGGAAAAAATCCAGTAGGACCAAGAACGAAGGTACCTAAGATGGCGTCGATAGTGCAGAAGCCATCGCTAATGGATAAGGAGATACCTTTGACCTTAACCCCAAAATACATTTCACCGCGTGCTCTGGATGCATTGGTTTTCAACTTGCTGAAGAATGCCAAATATGACATCCCCCTATCGCCACTCTCAAAACATGTCGAGGTGGAGAAAAAATTGCTAGGTACAATCCCAGAATGTCTAGGTGGGAGGATTATGATCTCCTTGCAGTGCAGAAGGAGGAGTCCAATGAGCCAAAGTTTCCACAGTTACAACCGGACCAGTACATGTGCTGGAAAAAATATGCAAACGGTGAGCTTAACCTAGTCTCCCAAAGTTGGTTATCCTCCGGGCTGTTGAATCTACTCAAACTTCCGCATTTCGATAGGTCACCAGAGCTGAATGTCGTAGTGCGCACACTGATGGCACACATTCACCAGGGTTACTTGTGGCTCGACTGCAATGTTGACCTAAATATTGACATCATCCATCGCATTACCGGGTTGAGGAAAAGGGGTAAGGATCCCAAGAAAATATTCCAAGGGAAGAGCAAGGATAAAGAATCGGTGGCAAAGATTAATAAAACTCAGACAATCGTCGAAGGGAAGAGGGGTTTCCAAACAGAATAAATAGATGATAAAGCAATAATATTTGTCACGGAACTGTTAGCGGGAAAGATTCTCCGCACATGTAGGCCTCTCGAGGTAAGCGCGGGTGCAGTACTGCTCGTCACCACGGCCGCGGAGGGAGAACAATTTAACTGTTTTCAATACTTACTGAATGAGTTCATGGAAGAGCTCAATGACACGCAGCTTAATGGAGGGAATTTCCATTATACCTGGCTTATAGTACTGATCACTTTTGTCGGCTGGAAGGAGTCGAAGGATTACGTTGGTGTAATCACTGATACCAACGACTACAGAGGACCGCGTTACTCAAATCTGTGGGTGAATCTGAACTCACAAAGACAGAACGCGAACGATGAGGTCTTCTACCAGTATTATGACCAGCTGCGCGCAACAATCATACTGATGCCGCAGATAATAAAGTAGGTAACCAGTAGGTATATCCGCATTGTGAATTTTTATGCTAACATGCGCAGCATTTATATTTCAGCCAAGGCGCAGAAGAACAAGGTGGAATGGTTTCCAGGGAACTACCATATGTACGAGGAGGATATTGACAATATCATGAAGGAATGGCCTGCCGAGTTCTGAGTGGAAATTGTAGACGTCACAAGTGACTTCAGTGAGGACGAGCCTATTCCATGTCCTATTACCGAAGAGAAGGAGATAGGAAAAAAAAAGGAACCTGAGAGCCCGGGACAGAAAAAGGGGGCAAGGAAGAAGCAGAAAGATGATAAGGGTATGTTGGACACAGTAATCAAGAGCGACGATTATGAAATGATTGGGGTAAATTTCATAGAGAAGATGGAAGATCTGATGTCTGATAAAGAGAAAAAGGATAAGGCAATACAAGATACTCTGGAAAAGAATCTAATCACGCTGCAGGGAATTACGCTGAAAATTGAAGAAGTCCACAAGAGATTACCCCCGCCGCGTGACTTAGAGTCTGAAGGGAAGCCGGGAGGAACTTCGCAGCAAAGGACACCGCAGTTAACCATGACCATTCCTGCAAAGTACCGTATCGTCTACCTGGACCCGATAACAGTAAGCTTACCCATGCCAGAGCAACTCATGTTGGATACAAAGGATGTCGAGCATGTGGAGATTGACTTGGAAAAAATACTACTGCCAGGCCTGCATTATTTATATCTATAGTGTATCGAGGAAATGCATGAGCGAACCACTAATGAGCTGAAGGGACATGCTGATCTACAAGCAGCCAATAAGCAATTGGAAGAGTCTAGCTCGAAGAGCACTATGCAGTTACAGGATGAGCATGATCGTCGGAAAAGACTAGAGTCCATGATCATTGCGGTAGCAGATGATATCGACGACTTTGAAGTCCAAGAAGATCCTGGGGATACTATTGTTGATATTGGAAAGTTGGTCACAAGTCTTAAAGCAAAGATGCAGGACATGGAGATTGTACATGAGGCTAACATTGCTGCTTTGAAGGAGCAGATAAACCTGCAGACCCCACCGAATGAGCAGCAGATCAAAGCAGAAGCAGTGAAGGCTGCAACAGAGAATATTGTTGTTGAAGTGGCTAAGTTCCAGAGTCTATTAGATGATGCGTCGAAGGCATTCACAGCCCTCGAAGAAGACCCATGATTGCTGCAAGTGAAAAATGCTGTCAAAGAGAAGCAAGCAGCACTGGAACAGCTGGATACAGAAGTGAAAGCCCTATTTCCTATAGAAATGCTCTCGAAGTACCGAGAAATCAATGTGCTTAAGAAGGAAGTGCAGGCCTTACGGGAAAAAGAGATCGAACTGGGAGACAAAGCACAACCTTTACTAGAAGATGCCGACACGATCTCGCAGGAGATCGAGGAGAAGTTAAAAGAGCTATGCGAGAATTAGGAACAGGTTGAAGGACAGTTAGGTGATGAGATCACACCTGAGATGCTAGATACAGTCAACCAAATTGAGCAAGACATGAAGCAAACAGTCCAGAAGTTGATTGCTACATATAAAGAGTTTGCCATGAAGCTAGCTCCGCAGGAGACGAAAAATCTCGGGGAAGCCAAAATTGCAGGTGGCTTAGGGGAGAGCCACATGTAAGTGTTACGGGCCTGTTAGGCCTAGCCCAAGTGGGGAAATTTTGAGCAAGAAGGAGTTGAACTGCGGAGCTGAGCGCAATTCAGTTGAAGCAATTTTGTATAAGTTTTTGGGATGCTAAGAAGTTGTGAGGATCAGTGTTGTGAGGAAGGCAAAGCTGCGAAGTGTCCAGTCTACAGAGATCCAGCAAGGCAGAGTGTTGGACAGAAGATGGCACGTGTTCTGGTTAGACTGTCGGCAGTTTATTTTTCATAAGGATGCTCCAGGAGTGCCAAGTGGCGGGCAGGAGAAAATCGGGAAGAAAGCAACTGGTCGCACACGCGAAAGATGCCACTACTTGAAGCAGTCGCACAAGACCTTTAGAGGAAGAACGGCTTGGTGAAAGAAAACTATTGGCATATGCGCAATAGGAAGGCCGATAGTGACGTGATGCATGCATGGAAGACCGCCACGATGGAATATTCACTACTAGAGGCCAAAAGTCCGGTTTTGGAGAAACCGTGACAGTTTTGTAAACCTAAGGGTTTTTTCCTGCAAATTGTAAAGACATGAACTACGGGCATGATCTATAAATAAGGGCATTTTTGTATGGGAAAGGGTTAACTCTTCGTTTTGATTAAGCTTTGAATATTGTTGCATCTTTTAACCTTAGTGCTATTGTAAAGACTCTGTAAGCTGAGTGCACAAAGATCTAGTTGAGAGAGAAGAGAATCTGCAGCTGATTGCGTAGACTAAGAACTGTTGTGGACGTAGCCTCCATCCGGGGGGTGAACCACGTTAAATATTGTGTAGTGTGATTGTTGTGTGTTTTGGACTGTTCATTTGCTTAGTAAGGATTTTTAATACTGCAGTTATCTGCTATGTGATTGCTTTTATATGTATTCACCGTAGGAATGATGAGAATAATATGTTAAGTAATACATGTGTGGATGAATGTTAAGTACTCAACATTTCTAAGTCTTTGAATGCATGAATCTCTTGGATAGTCACATAGTTAAGCACTAGAGTCGAGTGTAGCGTTGAAGCACGCAGTATTGTATGTTCCATTCATTTACATCTACCATAATAGTAATAACCTAAGTGTTTTTGAATGGATAAAGATCATTAAGTAAGCTTGATTAAAGTTGATCAAGTCCTGAAGTGGACGCGCGGTCTAGTTGACGCGCTGACCCATCGTGAGTGCTGCAAGGTAAGCTGTTAATAGCTTATCATCGTGACGCAGGAAGTATCTAGCACCGCGTAGTATTGGATGCACTGGTCGCGGAAGTGCCTCCGCTTGCCGAAGTATCCAACACAAAGTAGAGACTTCATGTAGTCTTTTGTCCATAGTAAGATTCATTTACTGTGCTGCCCATCAGTTCCTCTTACACTCGCATCACCAGGTTGTGGAAACGTGATTCTGCAACCACCCCCTCAGCTTCTCCTCGGGTGAGACCTCAGGATGCTCGCAGTCTGTTGCCTAAAGGGCCGGTGAATAGGGTTTTGTTGGTTCCTTGAACCGCGAAGTACCTGGGTCTACATTGGAAACCTGTAGCTCAGTTATATAATCGAGCAAGCACCAGAGATGAAAGGTAGTGACATGATCACCAGGATATTCTCTAGTCTTTCCTTCAAACTTTGGGATGTCGAAAGGCAACTTGCCTGGAAGTGGTGGCCATGCCGGATTATGGCGCACTGGATCATTGGTCAGTTTTGAAAGATATAGAAAGTTAAGAGTTGACAGAAAGGGAAAACAAGGTCGAAACGATGGCATTTGATTAACAGGAACCTGGTAGGGGGAGCCTCCCAAAACTTAGTTCCTATACTGTTGGTTGGGGATCCCCCCGGCCATCGGTTGTGAAGTGTAAGCATTATTAAAGCTTCTCCAACCAAATGCTATAGGGTTTCTTCCTTGTGTGTTCATCCATTGCGGTTGGGTGCTAGCCCCTCCGTAATGTGGGTTAAAAAAGTTACCATCCCCTCCACCAAAGAGCGAAAAGGGGGTATTCCCTATAGGTACATTGGATGTTTGTACATTCGATGAATGCTCACTAAAACCTATGAAGGGGTTAAACCCAAGTATAGATGTAATAGACGAAATGGGCATCGAGCCCACAAAGGGTGTGGAAGTAGCTATTTGTCCTCCAAACCAAGGAAAACCATGACTGAAAGGAGCGGACTGTGGATTACCATGAGACTGTTGTGTAAAGGGATACGATGTAAATGACACTGAAGGTATCCTTGAAAAAGGGATATTAGACGATCCAATAGTGGAACCAAAAGGAATAGCTGATGTCAAAGATGAAGAGCTTGGCATACCTAAGGAACCAGTATTGAAACCGAACGAAGGGCTCGAAGCAGAAACAACATGCAAAGAGCTAGGTACCATTGTGTGTGGGAATGAAGGAGAGAAACCTATCGATACAATAGAAGAAGTAGGAGCATAGGGAACTCCTGAATCGTCTCCCGAACTAGTCATGAAGAAACTAGGTGTAAACCGATATGAACTAAACTCCGGTTGACCTAGAGAAACTACACTTTCAAGTAAAGCATCGTTAGGTCTTGTCAAAGGAGGGTTGAAGAGTGTGTTAAACTCTTGAGTGGTTATGTCTTCAACTTCTACAATATCGTGAACCTGTTGATAATCAGTTATGAGGTGGGGTTATCTGGGTGGTTCTGTTGTACCCGTAAGTTCATATGAACCATGGGAATCAGTCCTCTGGCGTCGAGGTGGAGGTGGAGGTTCCACTGTGTGTGGGGGAAGGTTTTTCAACCTTCGTGACCTACAAAGAGGCTGGTCCTCCATAATTATAAAAATAAAATAAGTGTAGAAACCTAGTGGACACTAAAAACTAAGGAGCAAAGAGCATAACACTAAAAAATGTATGATAGTAATCAAGACCAATCAAACGAAGATAATACTCTCAATAGTCAGTCTGGGATGATGAGGGCCCAAAACAAACTAGTAGAACATCGAAGGTCAGTTACACGATGTCCAATATAGGTCCTCTGGATGCAAGCATTTGAATCACCAAACTGCCCTCTTGGGATTACTGTAGAGGGTTACCTTCCGTGTCTGTCCTAGGTGCAGTGGAAAGAGCCTTCCACTATACCTGTGTAGAGACCTAAGGTCAAGATTCTAAGGATACCACAAGTATGAAAATATCTAGGGGGACAGTTGCAGGTCCAACCAAAACGCATGGGCAGGGTAGCTAAGCCCGAAATCCAAAAATGCACAAGGCACTAATGGAACCCCGTACGCGAATCATCCCTGGTGTATGCTTGAAAGGAAAGTGGGGGGGTATCCCCAACAATTCTAGTCTCACACGACGTCGTGCTTAACTCCGGTTTAAGTGGAGCTTCCCAAAATAATTTGATAAGAGTGGATTTACCTAGATAGCATTTTGCACTACGATTTGAGATTTTAAACAATTTCAGAAATTTTAAGTGTGATCTATTCCGAAATCCTAGCCTAAGCTAGTTGATGTCGTGTAACCCTAAAAAATAAATATTACTAATAAATTTTAAATTAAGTTCTTTTTATGGGTTGTTACTTACTCAAGGTGTAGTGTAGTGTGTGGCATGGTTACAATTGTAAGGAAAGTGCATATCAAAAATGAAACTTCACAATTTTTCCTTTTCGGTTGTTCTTTCAAAACATAAAATATAAGCAAAACTAAGCATAAAAAAATTCTTCTTCTTTTTTGTTTTGTTTTCAAAGTTAATAGCAATGCAACTACCCTACTTCGAAAAATAAAAATGACAAATCTTGTAAAATAAGTTCTTTCATTTTTCCAATTTGATATTTTTCTCTATATTTGAAAGAAATGCAAATGAAAATAATGAACTAACAAGACTTATCAATCTGTGCAAGTAAAGAAAGATGGACCAAGGATTAAAAAAACAGACCTAAAGCAAGATCGACGAAGACTTAACCCAAGAAAGTTGCTTCACAGAAGTAACTAAATTTTTTGAAACAAGATGCTAAAAACGAAAACTGATGTGTAAGATGGAAAACAAATGGATCTTTATGCAAAAAAATAGACTGTTCCTGAACATTAGAAAACAAAAGAAAGAAGCACCTTCCAAACAAAAGATGGGCTAGCAAGCTAGGGAAAACTCTACATACATAATGACTCAAAGAGAAGTGATAAAAGAAGTTCAAAAATAGATTCAGAGTAGCCTGAACAATGTCCAGGAGGTATCCAAACTGAAAAGTACTTTCAAAACCACAGAGAAACCCTACTGAAGTCAAACCCTAATTGAAAAGGTAAAACTCAGGAAATACTCACGACTACTATGTCGAACAACTCGCGGTGAACCTGCGGGTATGTATAAGAGAAACACGTAGCTAGGGCACAACATGCGCGACTGCGTGTACTGACAGGTCGCGGGTGGGCCTCAAAAAGTCTTATAAAAAAGAATGGAAACCACAAGCAAACCAAATCAACTTAGGAATACCAGGGGGGCTCTAAACAGGCTGTGAACAGACCCAAATGAGACACATGAGTGTCTAGCAAATGTTAGAATGCAAAGTAAAATCAAAGATCAGACCCAAAAAACCAAGATCAAACCCTAAATCAAAGGTTCAAGTCTTATAAAGAAAACTCACGACTGTATTGGACAACACCTCGCGGGTGCAATTGCATGTGCGCGGGTAGCAGAGCCTGCAACTCACGTGTACAACAGAAAGTGCGCACCTGTGTATATCAGAAACACATGGGTAGGTACTGATAAGAGAATAAAATAACTTTGCAAATCAGACTAGGCTGAGCCAACACAATGGGATCTTAAACAGAAACCCTAAAGAACTCAAAAGAAACTGGAAAAGTTATGAAACTGAAGAAACCAAAGATCCCCAAAGAAGAAAAACAAGAAGGTGTTGGGCCAATAGAGTCGCCAGTTCTGTTGTTAGGGATTTTACCTTATAATCAGGGATGGAGACTATCAATATACAAGGGGTGTAAGATGGACATATAAAGTTCTATACATACATTTACTCAAGCAAATAAGTTAGAGATTAGAAAGACATGCACCTTATTCTGAAGTTTGATCCTAGCTTTCTCTCCTTTGCTTCTGAATGTATTAACCTGCAAAACAGCCCTAGACCTTCCTCAAACCAATTTGATTACATATAAATAAATTGACATTTATAATAGCATGAAACATCAATTAATAATCAAATTTACAACATATAAAAATAGATTATGTTGGGAAATGAAGAATTTCCGATCGTATTCATAAACAAATGAAGCAAGTACAACAATTTATACCTGACTTCTGTATGAGGCACCTTCGTAACCAGGCCTTAGGCTCTTTCTCATCTCTCTAGACTTGGAATTTCTTCAGCATAACAATAGCTCTCAATGAATTTGTACCTTTCTCATGGCTTCCTCTTACATTTATGGCAATGTAAGGAGGGTTGGTTTCGAAAGGAAACTGAATTGGGTAGTTGTGGGAGTTAGAATACCTAACTCAACTAATCCCAATTCATGTTTTTAATATACTTTTCAAACTTTCCTTAAGACACCCGCGACTATGACAACTAGAAACAGGAGAGTGACTCGCAGCATGTGGGCTCAGCAACTTGCAGGTGCAGCTTTTAATTGATACCCGTGGGTTTCCAGTATAGAGACCCGCAAGTGACTCACGAGGTGTCAAGTATAGGAGTCGTGTCTTTATGGTGAAGGTGTCAGAAAAAATAAGGTTTTAAGCTGAAGGAGTAAGGGTTCAACTCCAAATAATCCAAGGTCAAGTCAGCTCTTCCATCCATAGTGTCCTTTTGTGTGATCGACAAGGTGATGTGATCACAAACGGAGAAGTGCTAATTTGACTGATAACAACATATTTACATGATATTTACAATTTCTATTGCGCTTGGCTAGCACGCCAACCATATGCATCAATTTTAACGCTAAATCGATGGTGGGGCCTTGGCCTTGAGATCCTAACCACGATTTCATAACGATATTACATCATTTACATTTTAATGTGAAGGGGTCAAAATCGAGATATTACAGGGTCCCAAGACCTTAACAATGGATGTGTAATGAAAATACATACTTTAGGCCCTAGATGAATAATTTACGGACCAAGGACCATGAACAAGGTCTCAAACCACAAAACATGCATTGTATAGGAATTCATTATTCTTAGAGTAGGATATGGATGCCAATATGATGCTTTGTGCACTAGGGATGGGTATATGAACCATGTCTAGGGAATAAATTGAGAAAAATATGCCCTCACATAAGTTTATTGAGTTAATCATTCATGATCAATTCCAAGAACCATAACATACATCCTTTAATGTGGATGTTTGGCATACAACTTTGATATGGGAACCATTAAGAGTTTTTACATAGTGGGATGGATTTCAAGGCCTTGACTAGAGTCATAGGAAGATAACTAGGGAATTACACCATAAATGGATCTCTAAGGCTCATTAACCACAGACATGACCTTAAACCACAACATAGGCCCTATAGAGGCAATCTTTGGTCTCTAAGTGGATATGGGTACAATTATGAAGTCTAGTGCAATAGGGATGGGTGTGTTAAGGTATTGATCATGGTTAATGGAATCAAATAATTCCATTAGGTCCTTGATGAATCCTTTAAGGATCAAGGACCATAAATAATGTCATAAACTACATAACATGTCATGTATAGGGTATTGTTGTAGTTTGAGTGAGATATAAGTACCATTATAATGTTTTGTGCATTAGCGATGGGTCTCAAGGCCTTAACCATGGTTGGGTGGCGAATCCAAGGATTTATATCATAAACAAGTATTCTTTGGGAAATAGACCATGGTCAGGAACTTGAACTAGACCATGAACCCTCTAAAAGGAATCGTTTTCATAAGAGTGGGTAGGGGTGTCATTAGGATTTTTTGTATAGTAGGGATGGGTCTTAAGGCCTTGTCTATGATTGGGGGAGGAAAATAAGGTCCTTCATCCCTAAATTATTCTTATAAATATTATGGGACATAAAATATTTATTAAACCACCAATAAAAACCTCTAGAAAGTACCTATATACTTAAGTGGGATATAAGTACTATTAGAAGTTCTTTCACACAAGAGATGGATTTTGGGACTTTGGACCAAAATGAAGCCTCTAGGGACTTGGACCCTGAAATAGGACTCAAACCACCATATATACCTAGATCATTGCCCTATTGATGAGATATATACATTATTAAAAGATTTTATGTACTTAGTATTGGTCCCAAAGTCTTGACCATGTTCAATAAATAAAAACAAGGGTCGCATGACCAAAATTCTTCTTCTATGGAACATAAAATTTGGCCTCCGTATGAGACATGGGAACCAATAGAAATTTTTAGACACAGCATATGGGTTTGGATACCTTGACATTGGTCATAGGAGAAAATAAAGGGTCTTAGGAATTGAATGAATAGTTTAAGGTTCATGACATGGAAGGACTCCTTAAACCACTAGCGAGGCCCTTTAGAGGGGATAATTGGAATTGAATTGAGATATGGGTGCTATTAGGAGGTTTTTTGCACCAAGGATGGGTCTTTGGGTCTTAACCATGGTAAGGAGTGAAAATAAAAGGGCTCAAGTCCTATATAGATATTTTAATGATCCATTCCATGAACAAGGACACAAAGCAGCACATAGGACCTCTTAAAATAATATGTGATATCTAAGTGGGATATGATAACCTATAGAGGAATTTTCATACTAGGAAATGATCCCTCGGCTTGCCAATTACTAGGTAGGGAAAGAAGTTATAGATGACCTAAATGAATATTTTAGGTTTCATTGGAAAAAGGGAAGTATTGAACCCTTACACACACACACCCTTTAGAGGAGAAATTTGGATACTAATTGGGATGCATACACCAATAGGATAATTTTATCACCAGGGATGGGTCTCAAGGACTTATCCATGGTCATGTGAAAGCATTACAAGGTTTTCCACAATATATTATTATTGAGACACTACCCATGGTCCAAGGAAGAAAATAATGTGTGAGGGACTAAAATATGATTTTATGGTTCAAGGACCATGCATAGGGTCCAAAACCACCGCACAAGACTTGTAAATGAAATATTGGGCCTGCAAGTATAATATGGACACCATTATAACATTTTGTATGCTACAGATTGATATTAGGGCCCTATCCATGGTTTAAGAAAAACTACTAGAATCTTAGGGACAACCACATAGAATTTTCTTAATATATGAATATAATATAATGATTAAAGGATTAAACTACGCTGAGATAGGAGGATTTTACAGTCATAAACTAAATTCTTAATCTCTTAATATATCTATGTGCTATGTAAGGACATGGTGAAGGTTCTTGAAAATATCCCATTCATTATTTTGGGTTCCTTGTGAACAACATTAATATAGTGTAATGTCCCTTTTTAGAAATTTATTAAAATGGTGAAAATTGCAATTTTTCCACTAGTTCGAACCTTAACTAGTATTGGTTTCTTGGTCTCCAAATGACTCCAAATGCTTCCAAATTATTACAGAAGGTGTATGTATGGTATTAGTACATGATTGAAAGGTTCATTGATGCTTTAGAGTCTTCAAAAGGCTTCTGAAAATATCCTTTGAATTATGTTCAAGGTAGGGGATTAGACTAGCAATTTGGGATTCAATTCCCCCCTGGGTAGATGCTGGAAATGGCTCTCCAAATGCTATGGGACCCTCTCTAATTTAAGAAAATAATAAGGTTATATCTAGGGAACATAAATATGGTCTCTTATTCAGAACCATTTAGTTTATTAAGTCTTATACAACCCTCTCAAATTAGATACAAAAAGACTAGTTTGGACCTTAGGGGAAATGATAGGCAATCTTCTCCAAATGCTATGAAATTGAACAATATGAATCCAAAATGTTATACACTGAAAATGAAACTTGTATAACACATTATTAACAGTCCATACATCATTAATTCATCAGTTTTTCACTTGTCCATTCAAATATATCAACATATCATTGGCATACATCAACATAGTGGGCAAAATGGCACCATTTGCTCATTAATGATCAGATTTACATAGTTCCACTTGGAATATCGACTTGAAACTATTCCAGATATGAAGAACATATAATTTACATCAGATGATAAAATAATGGGGCATTATAAGCTCCCTCAAAGAGAACAACATCTCACTAAGTGCGCCCCACCTCAAGGATCATGAATATGTTGAGAAAACTGGAAATGGTTGGAGAAACAAGCTGAACTAGAAGTGACCACGAGATTCCATGTAGCTTGCACCTGCAACATAAGAATCCATTGAAGATCCAAATGAAAGGTATGAATGGCCTTTCCATTTTACCAACTAGGATGGGAATCTTTCACCCTCGAAATTGGTGCTAAGGAAAGTAGAGTAGCACTCCACTAGCTCTCCTCTCAAATGCAAATTATGAAAATGATCAAAAGACATTATCTTACTTTATCTCTATATTTTATAAAAATCCTTATCCTTCTAAGGTTTGAATTCCATCCATTAACTCCAAGCCAATTCAAATTAGGGAGGGATTCAAGATTTTTCACTTGTCTTCCACTCCCTAGACTTCCACGTTCCACCAATTCGAGTAGGAATATCTTGGGATTATATAAATCCCATGAGAACTCACTTGGAGGATATTTTTAGGCTTGACATGTCATATTGGTCATATGTCAGCAATCAGGTCTGAAATTTTTCATAGGTGTCATAGCATCTTCTTCATTGTTGTCATAGAGGTTAGGGAATCTAGCTCAAGTGTCCAAGAACCTCTCATTTGACTCTTCCTCTTCCATGGGAGTTACACTTCCATCCCAATTTGACCTATGATGTATATTTCCAAGTCTATGAGACTTCCAAATCATCCCAAGAATGTTGGACTTCTTATGGATTCGAATTGACAAGAGGAGGATGCCATGTGGCATATAAAATCTAGCTTGTCTGGGTCCCACATCCTCCATGTGTCTTCATGATCAATTGCCACTTTGATCTTCCCTTGTATTTATTTATTTAGCTCCTTTATTAAATATTTATGAAATTCTAATGTCCAAACATCACTTATTATCCCCCTTATTTCAAATCCCAATGTCCTCATTCAACCTAGTGTGATAATCTGCAGTAGGATCTAGAAACTGAAACAAACCTCACAAAACAAACTCTCAAGAAGTGTAGAGAAGAAGAGAAGAATGCACTCAATAATCACTTATGAACACAGAAAATGGAGAATAGCAGTATCATACATCAGCTGTGAGCTGGCACTGTGAAAACTGAATACAATAATACAATAACCGTGATAGAGCATTCGAATTAACCGAGGAGATCATTCGAATCATCCTCAAACTCTAGCTTGGACAACATTGGAGACATCATCCAGTCAGTAGTAGCAGTCATAAATGCTCAATAGTCAGAAAAATGAGTCTAACTGAGTCTAACTGAGCCATGTGAGCACAAATCAGAGGATGGAGAATCCAAGGAGGGCACATGAGGCTGTCAAAAGGTCAAGTGGCACTCCAGAACTATCTAAATAGGAGCTACAAGCAATTATCATGAGCAATCAGTGGAAGAACTGCTCAATCAATGCTCTAACTAACTATCAGACACCTGGTAGGTGAGATAAGGCGCTCTAACTGAATGATAACTCCTGGTAGGTGAGAAAAGGTGCAGATGTCATGAAGGAGAGTCAAAGAGGGCACATCAGGTAGGTAGGAGGGCTACTGGGGTCTGAAGAGAGGCTCTAGGGAGCTGAAATTAGGCTCTAGGTGCTGGGGAGACCACCAAAATGATGACTGGATGCATGCATGATGACTGGATGCATGAAAAATGCATGCATACATGCAAATCTAAAAAATGATGGAGAGAGTATTCCAACACCCTCCCTTAAGCTATACTATGAGGTAGTACTGAAGAACTAAATAGTGGGGCCATGGTAACTGAGACCAAAGGTCACTCTGTACAACAATCTAATAAAATGAATGAGGAAAGAGGGAAAACATACTGGGAAGAAATCCCTCCCTCAAAATAAACTGAAGGATGCTAATGTAGCATGTCATCACTCACCCCATAAGGAGGCAAGTGTCCTTCTTTTCCGAAGAAGGATCGATTAATCTAAAATGGATCAGTAATGTGAGAACGATGAAACCTTCCATTCTGAAAATATGATCTGGTTCTTCTCTGATCATGTGGATCATCAACCAAATCACTGGTAGTTCGGAGTGTAATGGCTTCCCATCGAGGAAGAGGAGGATGATTAGGTGAGAGATCATTAGGTTCTTGTGTAACTGGATCTCCCATTCACTCATCTTCATCATCAGTTTCTAGACCTTCAGGATCTTGTGGATATGGGTCTAGCATTCGCTCATCATCATCTCCATCTTCAAATTCTAAATCTGAAATCTCATGTGATGACGCTTCACTCTCTTGATAAACATCACTTCCACACTCTGAATCTGAAATCTCCTGTGAAGAAGCAAGTGAAATTGGCTCATCATTATTTCCAAACTTTGAATCTGAAATATCATGTGAAGAAGCAAGTGAAACTAACTCATCATTACTTCCAAACTCTAAATCTGAAATCTCATGTGAATAAGATGCACTCTCTTGCTCATCATCAATCAAAGGAGGAACAAATCCAAAAATGTGAACATCATTAAACTGTTTCACAATGGGCATGTAGTTCTTTGATATCTCCTTTGAACCAACATAAGTGAGATCATTATCAATAGAACTAGGAAATGATGATGATGGATCTCCAACAAGATCACTAGTGGATGCAGTAGTGGTGGCCCACTTTGCCATAGGATTTGAACCAATAGGTGCTAGATATTCAGGTTGTTGCGGATCTGGATCTAGCAATCACACATCTTTAAAATTCCTCTTTTTCTCAATCTTCTTTGGTGAATCTTTTCCTTTCAAGCAACCCTTGAAGATTCCATGAGAAAACTTGTCATTTGGAAGATCATCAACCACATTTTGAGCTTGCAAGTTTTGCAAATTCTTGTAGTTGAGATGAGATAGCCTACTCTCTTCATTTGCATGAGAGTGAAGAGAAGACTGCTTTGAGAGAGGTAAGAAGTGTGAAAACTCATAGAGTTTTGTCTTATGATTCACAACACCTTTTGCAATGATTTTCCCTGAAACCATGTGTTGTATCTCGACTTCATTTGGAGAAAAGATCCCTCTTTTGGTCTCTCCAATATGAGTCATTTGATACACAAAAAGTAGATTTGTTGTGAGAGAAGGAACGTAAAGCACATCAGAAAAGTATCCATGATCAAGATTGATTATTCCAATCCCCTGAGAGGAGACTTTTGAATCATTTCCCAATGTGATGGAAGGTCCAACTGAGCATTCAAAGTTGGAGAAGAGATCTTTGGACGAAGACATATGTATTGAAGCTCCTGAGTCTATGATGAATGAGGATTCTATTGATGCACTTGCCATGATGGCATGGCATCTCTCTTTGTCCTTGGATCTAGAAGGTTCAGTATCAGTATCTTTCTTCCTTGCACATGTAGGTATAGGGAGATTGTTCTTCTTAAGTAACTGAGCCATCAATTCTATAGTCTTCTTCATACAAGAACTATTAGGATGAAATCCCCGATGACAATATGTGCACTTGTATCTCTCTTTCTGAGATTACTTGTTCTTCTTTGATTTCGAAGCCCCATCTGACTGATATGGAACATCTTTTGGCTTTGTATCAATTGCTCTCTTTTCAGAAATTTTTTGCTTTCCTTTTGCTTTCGCTCTCTTGGCCTCAGCAACTGTAAGGGACGAATCCAACTTTGGTTTGATCATTCCCATGGAGATTAACTTCTCCTCCTCTTGTGTGAGAGATTGGATGAAGTCATCAAGTAAGGGAAACTTCCATTTTGGAATGGACATCTTAGCTGACTGAAAAGTGGAGATAAAAGCTTAGAATTTTGGCCCCAATTTGGAGAGAATGGCAAGAATGAGTTTTTTTTCTTCTTTCTTTATCTCATATCTCTTCAACTGAAAAATCAAGCTTTTGAACTTGGTTAATAATGCATTGATGGATACGAAGCTTTTAGGGCTCAATGAGATGATTTCATTCTCCAATTTATGACCTTTCAAATCATCTTTCTGTCCAAAGAGGGATCCGAGCTTGTCCCAAACCTCTTTTGGAGATGTTAGATCGACGACATGGAAGTGAAGATCTTAAGAATTGAGAGAAGAAGTAAGCCTACTACTTCATCAAGCCTATCCAAGTAATTGGATTGCTCTATTGCACTGAGTGGTTCAACCATAGTTCCATTTACTATCCTGGTGAAGCTCTTAGAACTCACGAAGAGAGCCATCTTAGCTTTCCATTCGACATAGTTGGAATAATTTATTTTTAGATCCATCTGAGCAGTGAAGGTCGAATTGAAGAGGAATTCGAATGGGTGCATAAACCTGCAAAACAAGAAGAGTTTTGTTGATGGATATTTGCTACACTTCGAATGAAAAATACCTTAGGACACTGAGAACATATGACTAAGTACTTCACACTTGGATAGACCTCATTGGATTTCTCCAGTGAATTCAAGGTAATGGCACCAGTATTTGCTGTGGAAAGTTAGAGGCTTCTGGTGCTCAATGAAAGATAGATGCTCAAAGAAATGATGCAACTACTGCAATGGCTGCAATTCGAATAGCTGTTGCAAGCTCTGATACCATGTGATAATATGCAGTAGGATCTAGCAACGGAAACAAACCTCACAAAACAAACTCTCAAGAAGTGCAGAGAAGAAGAGAAGAATGCACTCAATAATCACTCATGAACATAGAAAATGGAGAATAACAGTATCATGCATCAGCTGTGAGCTGGCACTGTGAAAACTGAATACAATAATACAGTAACTGTGATAGAGAATTCGAATTAGATGAGGAGGTCATTTGAGTCATCCTCAAATTCTAGCTTGGAAAACATTGGAGACATCATCCAATGAATAGTAGCAGTCATAAATGGTCAATAGACAGTCAAATGAGTCTAACTGAGTCTAACTGAGCCATGTGAGCACAAATCATGGGATGCAGACTCCAAGGAGAGCACATGAGGCTGTCAGAAGGTCAAGTGGCACTCCAGAACTAGCTAACTAGGAGTTACAGGCAGTTAGCATGAGAAATCAGTGGAAGAACTGCTCAATCAATGCTCTAACTGATTGTCAGACACCTGGTAGGTGAGATAAGGTGATCTACCTAAATTATAACTCCTGGTAGGTGAGAAAAGGCACACATGTCATGCAGGAGAGTCAAATAGGGCGCATCAGGTAGGTAGGAGGGCTACTGGAGATGAAGACAGGCTCTAGGGAGATCAAATTAGGTTCTAGGTGATGGAGAGATCACTAAAATGATGACTGGATGCATGCATCTGCATGCAAGTGCATTCATGATGACTGGATGCAGGCATGCAAATCTAAAAAATGATGGAGAGAATATTCCAACACCTAGGGAGCTAGTAGGATTGGTGGAACTTTCATGCTATGAATTTATTTGGATGGGGACATTACAGTCCTCCCCACCCAAGATTGCTTGTCCTCAAGCAATTTCAGATTTGGATGCTGCAAAATTTGTTCCTCTTCCCATGTGGCATCTTCACTTAGTATATCCTTCCATTGTACCAAGTACTCTTTGATAGCTCTGCTCCTTAATCTTCTTTCCCTTTTCTTCAAAATTATTTCTGTAACAAGTATGAGCTGACCTTCATCATCCAAAGGAGGATGTGTTTCTGAAATGACAACTTGCTGAACAATAGCCTTCTTGAGAAAAGAAACATGAAATCCATTGTGGATTATAATTCCTTCTGGAAGTTCTAACTCATATGCTACCTCCCCAACCTTCTGAACTACCTTGTATGGGCCATAGTATCTTGGTTTTAGCTTCTTTGCTCCCTTATTTTTCAAAGATGTTTGTTTATATGGTTGCAAACTCAAATATACCAAATCATTGATTTGAAAGGTCCTTTCTTCCCTATGTTGATCTGCATATTGTTTTTGCTGATTTTGGGAAACCTACATGTTGTCTTTCAAAAGCTTTAAAATTTATTGCTCTCTTCCACCCAATATTTAGCTTTTGGGGCTCTACTATCACCAAAGATATTCTCAACAAAGGTGAGTGCTTCATAACCATATAATGCGTTTAAAGGAGACATTCCTATTGACATATGAAAAGTGGTGTTGTAGCAAAAATCACCTAAGTGTAGCCATTTTACCCATGCTTTTTGCTACTCTCCCACATAGTTCCTTAGGTACCCTTCCAACCATTGATTCACTCTCTCTATTTAGCCATCATTTGTGGATGATAACTTGTGCTCGGATTCAATTGAGTGCCTACCAATCTGAAAATTTCTTCCCAAAAATCACCCATGAATCTGCTATTTCTATCACTTACAATCTTCTTGGGGAGCCCATGTAATCTTAAGATTTCTTTAAAAAAAACATCATCCACTTGTGCAACACTAAAATATGATGTAACAACAAAGAAATGAGAAAATTTTGTTATCCTATCCACTAACACATATATGCAATCATTTCCCAAAGATTTGGGAAAACCTGTGATGAAGTCCATTGAGATACTCTCCCATTTTTGTTCCGGAATGGGCAATGGTTGCAATAAACAAGCTGGGCATGTGAGTTAAGATTTGTTTTTTTGACATACCTTACATTCATTCACATATTTTGGAACATCTTCTTTCATCCCTTTCCAAAAAAACATTTTCCTTAATTGCCTATAAGTTTTGAATATCCCTGGATGGCCAGCTAGGGGGGAATCATGTGCTTCTTGCAAAATATTGTACTTGAGTTTTGAATTTTGAAACAAATAAATTTTTCCCTTATAATATATCTTCCCATTCGAAATCCTGTAGTTATCATTCCCTTTGACCCCATCTAACACATCACAAGCAAAACTATCTTTGGCATATTCAACCATTAGCATGTTTTTCCAATCTTTTGAAATGTCCATGAGAGAAAAGGAAGGTCTTCTAGATAATGCATCTGCTACAATGTTATTCTTCCCTTTTACATATTCAATATCAAAATCAAAAGCTTGCATCTTGCTTACCCACTTTTTTTCCTTTCATTAAGATCCTTTTGGGTGAGGAAGTGCCTTAGACTATTGTGATCATTTTCCACCACAAACTTGTTTCCCACCAAGTATTGTTTGAACTTGGCCAAGGAATGCATCATGGAAAGAATTTATTTGTCATAGATGGAGTAATGCTTCTCATGTGGCTGCAACTTTCTGCTCTCAAAGGCTATAGGGTGTTGATTTTGCTTTAGGACAACCCCTATCCCTTCACCTGAAGCATCACATTCCAAAACAAAAGGTTTAGAAAAATAAGGTAATGCAAGTACTGGACAACTACTCATTACCTCTTTCATTTTTTGGAAGGCCTTTTCAGCCTCTTCATCCCACTTGAAATCATATTTCTTTGTCAAATCAGTGAGTGGAGAAGTCAATTTGGAGAACCCTTTCACAAACTTCCTATAATAGGTGCATATTCCAATGAAGACTCTTAATTCTATGATGTTTTTTGGTGTTGGCCATACAAGGATAGCACTTATTTTTTCCATGTGCACTTTCACTCCTTCTTGTCCAATAATGTATCCAAGATACAAGAGTTCCTTCATCCAAAATTCACATTTAGACAACTTAGCAAACAAGGACTGTTCATGCAAAATTTTCAGCACAACCTCTAAATGATGCAAATGCTCTTCCCAAGTTTTGTTGTAAATGAGAATGTCATCAAAGCAAACCAAAACAAAATTTCTAAGATGATTGCAAAAGATCATATTCATGCATGCTTGGAATGTGGCTAGAGCATTAGTTAATTCAAAAGGCATAACAAGAAACTCAAAGTGGCCATAGTGACATCTAAAAGCAGTCTTTTGTACATCTCCTTCCTTCATTCGAATTTGATCGTAACCTGATCTAAGATCAATTTTGGAGAAATATTTTTCCCCAAATAGCTCATCCATGAGCTCATCAATTCTAGGGATAGGATACCTATTCTTGATTGTCTTCTTGTTCAAATCTCTAAATTCTACACATACTTAAGGTTCCATCTTTTTTATTCACCAACACTACTGAAGAGGAATAAGGGCTAGAGATTGGTCTAATGAGTCCCAACTCTAGGAGTTATTGGATGGCCTTTTCAATTTCATCTCTAAATTTTTTTGGATGTCTATAGGGTGGTATTTGGATGGGTGAAGTACCCTCCTCCAAAACAATGTTTTGTTCAACCCCCCTATCAAGTGGTCTACCATGTGGAAGGTCTCCAAAAAATATTTCATACTTTTTTAGTAGTTCATCTATCTCATTTGGGTGTTCAACAACCTTTATGTTTGGATTGGGAGAGGTTATGAAACATTAAGTAGCCCAGTCTATGTCTCCATGCCTCAATATGGATCTCATACTGTGGGAGGTCACTACTTGATTCAAATAGGTGTGCTTCCCTCTCACAACCCTTAGTGTTCCTTCCGAATCTTGGAATTTCATTTCAGGAATTTGATAGTTCACTGTATGCTCCCCTATAGAGTACAACCATTGCACTCCCAAAACCACATTAGTATCAACAACATCAACCACATAAAAGCTATCAGAAAAATTGTAATTAACTATGGTGTGGAGCTTCGGAACCCATGTTTTGCACTCCATAGTGTGGTGACCTGGAATGATGACTGTGAAACCATCGAATGGTTCAGTAGGTATCTTCCTTCTCTCTACAATGTTTTCATCAATGAATTTATGTGGGGCTCCTCCATCTACCAATACCGAGGCCCTTTGTCCTTGTACCACTCCCTTGCATTGAATAATGTGATAACGAGGCACTGCTGAAAGTACTTCCATCCTTGCTTTGTCAGATGAAGGATGATTTTATTCTTCTTTCCCTTCTTCTGCTGTATCATATCCCTCTTCTTGATCTGAAATATGTCCTTATTCCTCCATACCCCCTCCATAACCCCTTCATACTCATCATTATCAAAAAATACTTCAATGTATTGAGCTTTTCCCTTAGTACATTTATGCCCTGGTGTCCATGGTTGAAAGCATGTGTAGCATAATTTATTTCTTCTAAGTTATTCCCTATTTAGTCCCTCTTTCTTATTATTTTCAAATGCATCTCTTTGCCAAGGCTTATTGTCAAATTTGAATTTGGAAGGGAAGTTATGCTTGGGAGGAAACCTTGTCCTAGGTAGCACATTTTGTAGATTTCTTGTCAAGTTCATGGCATCCTTCAATGAATTTGGTTTGTGGGCCTTAACTAAACCTTTTAAGGGTTCAGTAAAGAGTAATACTAACATCACCATAGATATATCAGCCACCTTAACTGATAATTTTTGGAATTCCAACATATACTCAGCAGGGGTTCCAACTTGCTTCAATTGGGCTAGTTCTTTGAAAGGCAATTATGGGCCTTTTTGCTCAAATCTTTCTATTACTCTATCAACAAATTATTAATATGTTTTAACTTGATCATGTCCCAAGGTTTTAAGACCATGGAATCACCAATCATTGCCTTCCCCTTCAAGATGCAAAATGGCCATTTTTAAAGCATCCTCTTCCACCATTGGATTCAACTGAAAATACACATCTAGTTTTTGTACCCAAGTATTTGCAGAACTTTGAGATGAGCCATCAAAGGTGGGAAGTGGAATTTTACTTATGTCACAAATCAATTCTCTATTTTGAAAGGATTCCTATTACATTCCCTCATTTTGAGCTTGTTTGAGACAGCAAAGTATTGATCAAATGGTAGGGTACTTCTGAAATCTTCACTCAATTTTTGCCATTCGATTAGAATCTCTTGCATATCATATGGAGTATTAAAATTTTCTTTGGAATCAAGAAATTTAGGTGTGGTAGGCCTTGCTGCACTCTGAAATTGATGAGGTCTTTTATGAGGTCCTGTCTTTGAGAAGATACCTTCACCCATTACCTTCTTTTCCTCGAAATGTGAACTACTGTTGCCTCCTCTTTCCCCTTTGCTTCCAAGTTGGCTAGCCAACAATTCGAATCATTTCATCATATGTTTGTTCATGTCTTCAAAGAGGGGTTTCATGAGTTTTATAAACTCCTCACTATCATCTGAGGTTCCCTTCTCATCCCTCGCCATAGTTTCCTCAAAATGCACTTCTTTTCCTACTTCCTCCTCTTCAACAAAAGTACTTTTACTTTCATTGTATAAGGGTGGTCCCTGACTTCTTGTAATCATGAATATCAAACCAATTCAAGTGAAATGTTCATGCTCTGAAACCACTTGTAATGTCCCTTTTTAGAAATTTATTAAAATGGTGAAAATTTCAATTTTCCACTAGTTCGACCCTTAACTAGTATTCGTTTCTTGGTCTCCAAATGACTCCAAATGTTCCCAAATTGTTACATAAGATGTATGGATGGTATTAGGACATGATTCTGAGGTTAATGGATTATTTAGAGTCTTCAAAACTCTTCTAAAACTCTCTTTTGAATTCTGTTCAAGGTAGGGGATTAGACTAGCAATTTGGGGTTCAATTCCCCCTTAGGTAGATGCCGGAAATGGCTCTCCAAATTCTATGCAACCCCCTCAAATTTCATAACAGAATAAGGGGATATATATGGAAAATAAATATGTTCTCATATTCATCACCATTCATTTTATTAAGTCTGCTACAACCCTCTCAAATCAGATACAAAAGACTAGTTTCGACCTTGGGGGAAATGACAGGCAATCTTCTCCAAATGCTATGAAATTGAACAATATGACTCCAAAAGATTATAAAATGAACCTGAAACTTGTATAACACATTATTAACAGTCCATACATCATTAATTCATCATTTTTCACTGTCCATTCGAATATATCAACATTTCATTGGCATACATTAACATAGTGGGGAAAATGGCACCATTTGCTCATTAATGATCGGATTTACATAGTTCCACTTGGAATATCGACTTGAAGATATTATGAATATAAAGAAAATATAATTTAAATCATATGATAAAATAATGGGGAATTATAATCTCTCACAAAGAGAACAACGGCTCACCAAGTGTGCCCCACCTCAAGGATCATGAATATGTTGAGAAAACTGGAAATGGTTGGAGAAACAAGTTGAAATAGAAGTGACCATGAGCTACCCTGTATATTGAACCCGAAACATAAGACTCCATTGAAGATCCGAATGAAAGGTCTGAATGGCCTTTCCAATTACCAATTAGGATGGGAATCTTTCACCCTCGAAATTGGTGCTAAGGCAAGTAGAGTAGCACTCCACTAGCTCTCCTCTCAAATGCAAATTCTGAAAATGATCTAAATCCCTTCTCTTAATTGATCTCTGTATTTTATAAACATCCTTAGCCTTCTAAGGTTTGAATCCATCCATTAACTCCAAGCCAATTTGAATTAGGGAGGGATTCAAGATTTACCACTTGTTTTCCACTTCCTAGCCTTCCACCTTCCACCAATTCGAGTAGGAATCTCTTGGGATTCTCTAACTCCCATGAGCACTCACTTGGAGGATATTTCTAGGCCTGACATGTCATATTGGTCAGATGTCAACAATCAGGTCTGAAATTTGTCATAGGTGTCATAGCATCTTCATCATTGTTGTCATAGAGGTTAGGGGATCTAGCCCAAGTGTCCAAGAACTTCTCATTTGACTCTTCCTCTTCCATGGGAGTTACACTTCCATACCAATTCGACCTATGATGCATATTGCCAAGTGTATGAGCCTTCCAACTCATCCCAATAATGTTGGAATTCTTATGGATTCGAATTGACAAGAGGAGGATGCCATGTGGCATAGAAAATCTAGCTTGTGTGGGTACCACATCCTCCATGTGTCTTCATGATCAATTGCCACTTTGATTTTCCCTTATATTTATTTATTTATCTCCTTTATTAAATATTTATGACATTCTAATTTCCAAACATCATTTATTATCCCCTTTATTTCAAATCCCAATGTCTCCATCCAACCTAAGAAACTAGTAGGATTGGTGGAACTTTCCTGTTATAAATTTATTTGGATGGGGACATTACATATAGCATCACTTGGAATGATAGCATGAAATATAGAGGTGTAACAAAATACCATGAACAATAAAAATATATTTTAGGCCCTAGTGGTTATCCTTGAACCATGTTTAGGGCCCTGATACCAATCTATAGTGTTCCAAATCTATTAATGGCATCCATATTATATTTTTGGAGTATTGATTCCATTCATAGGGATTGTGTGGTGGCTTCAGATTCTATGCATAGTCCATGGACTAGAAAAGTATCTTCTAGTACATAATACATTGGCCTTTATCCTTGGATCATGGATTGAATCTATAGAACCATCTAGTGTGGAAAACCTTGTAATGTTCCCCATATGAAAATGATCAATGCCTTGAGACTCATGCTTGGGAATAAAATATCATAATGGCATATGTATCCCACTAGGTGGCTAAATATCTCCTCTAAATGGCATGCATAGTGGTTCAAGTATTCCTTTTGACCCATGAGCCCCTGTATTGGAGAAAACTCACTATGGCTTGGGGTAGACCACAACAGACAGCTGACTACCAGAAATCAACTCAATTCTCAATGCTATGCTATATAAATGACAATGCTAAGATAATGAAGAATATAACTAACCTCGATCCAAACATTTGATGTAGATCCCCGTTGGATATTTTGAATCCATGCACTTGAATCTACAAATTAGTCTTGACAGCCAATATACAACAAGTACATATAGTATATAAACGACATTAACATCATCAATAGCAATGATCCATGATATGACAAGTAAATGCAACCCAATGTAGTATAAACAACATTTACAACATTAATGGACGATAATATGAGTATTTCTATTAATAAACAAGAAGTAGTACAATGTGATACAACCTCATGCCAGCAACCAATCTAAACCAAGATCTGGGTCAATCCACTTGCGTCTCCACCACTTCAATCCTCCATGGAATGGAAAACTCAAACTATCATAGGAGTTTGGAAGGTGAACATAAAGGGTTCACAACTACAAGGATCAATGAGTGTAGACTCAAGATAGGGAAAAAATCCACTAGATTTCTCTTGCTCTTCTTTCTCTTCCTCTCGTCCATAAGCCATATGTGCTCAATATATAGTCCTCTCGAAGGTAAGTGAAAGGACACATCGAGGCATTTCTTAGGCATATGGAGGGTCAAAGGTCACCCAATGACTGCTTTTTGGGAGTAAAACGTAATAAAATGGTGATTTTTACCATTTTACATGCTACCTGTGGGCTATAGTGATGCAACTCGTAGGTACGCCCACTGTAATGATGCAGCTAGCGTACAAGGGAAAAAATAGGGAAAAATAGCGTCTGAAGGATATAAAGTGGTTCTGAGTCAGTGAAATGGATCCTCTAGGCCAAAGAGTGTTGATTCTCACAAGGTGGAAAATTACCTTGTAACAGATGCCCCCTAATGTGTGAGGTCAGAGACTGATGCTACGATGGCTGAAATACATTATAAATCTTAGAAATGCATTGATGGAGACACAAGTGGAAGGAGCAGCCCACTCGTCATAATACAATAGTGTCCCTAAATACATGTCGGTAGTACAACAATCTGATACAATGTCCATGAATAGGCAGTACATAGTGAATACATGTCATAAGTAATCATAGCCATGATCCCTCTACAGAAAGATATGGTCTCCTGCTGAAAAGGAAACAACTGGTGCAAACTGGAGGTACAAACTGTTGATATCTAAGAGGTGATATCTTAGATGTAAAGTCATAATCATAAGTAGCATACTGAATGCCACTATCACTCGGGGTCTTCTACACAAGTCTTCGAAGGTGCAAGTCCCATCAAGTGAATAAAGGATTTGAGGTCGAACCTGATGTGACATCATCTGATTACTGGTCAATGATGTATATCATTAACAAATGTGAGATAACCCACCAATAATGAAAATGGGAATCAAGGCACAAAGCACAATCATCGGAGTGTGAATAGATGAGTTGAATTTGAACACTAGGATGAATCCATCGATTAGGGGACATTGATGTATTCTCAAAATTGTCGATGCCGAGAGAACCTGCCACTAATGACTGCAAGCCTCAAGGTACTCAACCGAACTCTAAGCCTCAAGTTCCAGAATAAATCGGTTGAAGTCGATGGAACGAGACTCACTAGAAGGAGGGCATTAAGGCATCCCCCATCAACCAGCATGAGGTACCAGCTACGCTGAAAGATTTGGAAGATCTCAGGTGAAACAGACTGACTCGATAAGGATGGCCAAAATGCAATAGTTAAGAGATCTGAGGAGTGTCCGACTCTGGTTTAAGGACTTCCTTTGAACAAGAGCATGAGAATATGTGTAATATCCTTGGGAATATTTGACCAAGATATTATCTTAACTTCAGAATTTTTTTATAAATTTTACTAGTGAGATTTCTGCAAATTTCTTCGAACAATGTAGGAGGTAAGTGAGGGGTACTGAGGTAAGGAATGAGGATGGTGGGATGAATATTTAATTCTGGAAAATTTATGAGGTTGGTGCAGTAGCAGGTTATAATGTTCATATTGGGGAGGTCCTATGCACTATGTACCAGTACCTTTCACTTTTTGACAATAGAGCTAGTCTATTGCCTACTTCGAGGCTTCCTGGGTAGATGGCATATGCATACTAGACATGATGGGTTCCTGAGGATCCAAGGTTGAGTTATGATATTCATATAAGTTCAATGGATGTACTGGACAACATTCAAAAGGATTTGGAAAGAGTGGGAGTGGTTTGGTAGTTTTAGGCCTTGCTAGGATGACAGAGCTAGTCAATTTTCAGTCTTTACAAACGGGGGTTAAATCCTTCCAAATTCTTGAAGTACAGTCTGATATGGCTGATATGAAGTATTATTGACCTCCTACGACTTATAGAAAGTAAATCTGACATTTAGAACAATTTTGGCACTCATTCTTGCAAAACTAATCAATAAATAGTGCTCAATGAGCTAGTCTTCCAATCATAATTAATAAATGGCTTCATTAAATATAATACTCTGTTCTGAAATGTTATATGAATCTGATATACTATATTCAACAGCAGCAAGTAGAAATATAATTCATTGGATCAGGTTGGTACTCATTTGATTGCTTCTCAATAGTACAATGTCATATAGACTAGAAAATCATTACATGGAGCCATAGAAGAGCTGTAAGAAGAGATAGAATGATTACATATCTGATATGAAAGTGTACTAAGGTTTTCAATAGGTATGAAACAGAGTATTAAGTGGTCACTGAGCTTCTGTGGAGAACTGGGGCACAATACACAACTCTTCTCCTTCTTACTGAGAGATCTCCTCCAAATCTAGCAGTGGTTGAGAGAGTGAGTAAGAAGAGAGGTATGGATCTGATCTAAAGATGGTTACTGATCTTGAACACCTATGATTTCTGCAATAATGGATGTAACAACTCTCATTCAGCCCCTGGACGCACTCCTAAGATCTATCTTCTTCAATGGATGAATCTTCACCAAAACTAGTTGTAGAATCACTGCTGGAGGAATTTTGTTCTCCAAATAATTGAGGATCTTCAATGGAGGCTGGAAGCATATGTTAATGGCTGCAATATCTTGATATGGACCTGCACAAAACTCACTAGAAACTATGGGCCTTGGGGCACATCACCCAAGAAGCACAGTTGAGGCACATCACTCAACTAGAGAAGCATCAGAGCTCTCATGAGAAAACATAAATGATCAAAAGTTGTCAAATGGATTTGGTTGGATTCTTTTATATACTTCATGATGACCTGCTAAGCAAGTTCTTGGCTTGGTGACATGTGAGAGTACGTTACCCACTTGCCCATTCTACTACAAAGCCATGAGAGCGCCTTTCTTGAGGAGAATAGCAACTTATGAGCTTTCAAAACTTTCTTTCCTTCACCTCCTTCACTGAATTTGGGCAAGTGCGCTTTAGGTAGCTTTTCTGGTTGTTGCTATTTTCTTTCATAAATTTTTCTGAATCTTTCCACTTTCTTTACTTTCCTCTTTCCTACTTTTGTCTGATTTTGCCAACTTTTGTCAGTTTCCTTTCTGGGTTCATCTTGCCAACTTGTTTCCACTAGATTCCTTAGCTTTTCTGAGACTTTACCACTTAGGAAAGTTTGGCTCACTTACCAATTCGAATTTCCTAGCCAAGTCATCAACCACTTGGCACATTTATTAGTAATAAACATTTAAATGAAAATAATACAACTAAGAAATAATTTGACTTAGCAATTAATTAATTATCTAGTAATTAATTAATTGTTATGGTGTGATGCCTCAAAATTTTCCCAATTAATTAATTTCTCAATTAGTCAATCCCTTGGACTTAGTCATGGGGTTAATAACTGCATGGGGGGCCCTCCTTGTCCATTTAATTCCCAAATACAACCTTAGGCATCCTCCATAAGGTAGTTTCCATACTTTCTCATTAATTAAATCATTATTGCCTAGTTGACTTAGGCCAAAATTACCCCATGGACCATGGAAAAATATGGGGACATGACAAGATGGATAAACTCAGGTAGCATAGACTTGATATAGACTATGTGGTGCAGGAGGCATCACAAAGGGCTCCATAATGACTGGAAGCTTAACCAATCGGTGGAGTAAATTGAGAAACAAGTACAGCTCCTAAGGTCCAACTATAGTCCCAAATCATAATGTATGGAGTGGAATGAATGCTCTGTTCAAAGGCGACACAACAGTTTCCAACAAGAAGTAGTAACCATAATCCCGTCCGACATTTTGGAATTTTTGATTTTTTTTTTAATGGTCTTTTTCATATTTGGGAAAATCTTGAAAAAGAATAAAATTGCTTATAGTATAACAAGTGAGGGAACAAGTGTCAAATAGCGAGCAGATTAGTTCCAAGCAGTGGAACATACCTATGATCAATGCAAGGAAGTTCATGCAGGATGTGGACACTCGGGGGGTGTGTTATCTCAGGGTCAAAAGGTCATCAAATTGTGGAGGAAAAATGTAAGCTCTGCAGGGCTCGACAGGAAAAGTGCTCAGGAACCAAGCTAATAATAGAGTAAGCAGGAGCCGGCACAAGGCTCAAGCAGCAAGCAGGATGATGCAATGCAATCACAACTTGACATAAACGGGGGAGTCCTTATGGGAGATGGCTAGCATAAGACAAAGTAGAGTATGAGTCTTTATCGCAATGTCATGGCGTTACTACAAAGGACTCCCACTCCTAAGGACAAACAACGGCATGGGCACCAGAATGCAAAAGGGGGTTCTATCTAGGGTACCCATGTTCGGAAAGGCCCTACCGCCACATAACGACACTTCTATGAAAGTGTGAAGGTTCCGTGTCAGTTAAGAAGCGGGGTCGCACCTAGGGTTTATGAAAGTGGTCAAAAGGTCAAATGAATAATGCATGTGAAAATGACATCTAACCTATATGCTAGGTGTGAAACGTTTGGAAACAACTTTCGTCAAAGAAATCTGGTTGAAAACGCTACTCCATGACACTGTATTAGTCTGCAACAACATTAAATGGAAAAAACTATAGACCAGTGGGTTTTGAAAATTATAAATAGTAACAAAAATTTACAATTTACAATTCATTTTTACTATTCACCCATTTGGAGTTTTGTGGTTAGTTTTCACCTCAAAGTTCAGCTGCTGATTCCGGGAGCTACAGGCATCCAATCATCGAACCGTCAGGAGCAGGTTGGTAATCTCCTCCCCACCTTCCATTTCAATGTTTTTATTTCAAATTTCATTGGTTAACTATAATTATGCAGGTAACGAGTAGGGCTGGGTATGCACAGTCAACGTACATGTTGATCATAGGTACTCGCCTCTGTGAGCACAACTGCCCGCGGGTACGATTGTGAAGTGAGTTTTTTAAGCAAAATTGACCAAATCTTTGGGTTTTTCTCTTTCCAGGATGGTTCTAGAGTGGAGAGAGAGAGAAAATGACCTAGTAGATGAGGTTGTTCGTAACAATCTGCGTGCACAACAAGTGCTACAAGCATGTGGTTTATACAAATTTTGGAGCATAGGGGGTTTGAGGGCCCAAAACCTATTGCTCTGGCGTTTGATAGACTATTGGGATGTTGATGCACATAAATTCAACCTAGACGAGCAAATAATTTCGCTGGAGGTGGAAGATATCTATTTCATCACAGGTTTGTCCCGCCGAGGTGAGGTGGCAAGCCTTCGGTCTCGAACTGTGGGTAGTGGGATCACCATCCCCGACTACATAGAGAGGTATTGTGTTCCAAACACTCGGCCAGTGGGAGGTCAGGTGCCCATCCGAGCCATATTGAACCTGAGCATGAAGGTTGTCGTGGCAACTTTAGTGCGTATCACTGGATCCAAAGCTCTTCACCAGGCATCCAGGCCAGTTATGTTCTATGCATCAAAGTGCATGCAGCCTATGATATTTGACTGGTGTACTACGCTACTGGGGTCCATGAAGACCCAGCTGACAGAGTGCAAGCAGGGGGATGCGAAAAAATTTCCGTATGGTAGTACTTTGTGTAGATTCTTCTTCGAGCGGGTTCCGGGGCTTAGTCTGAGGGTTGAGGTCCCTCCTCATAGTCTTTGCGACCCAGCCATGACCCGATGGGATGAGGTCATGACGTGAGAAGGTGGTGGCCATCAAGCATCACCATATACAGAGGAGTTCTTTTACTGGTGGGACCGATAGATCATAGCGATAGATGACTACCCCTATGTAGAGATAGACTTCCGGCAGGATCGAGACATGCTGCTCCCACTAGATGCAGCGTTCGGAGACATTAATGAGTACTCTTTTTAGGTTTTTGGTATATTAAATTTTTATGGATTTTTTATTATAGATGTAAATGTAAAAATTGTTTTGGGGGTAGTATCATGTATTAATGTTTGACCGTTTTCTCGCAGACAAGGGTCCAGTGAGATCCGATCGTTTTCTAAGACATCGTCGCCAGGGAAGGGGTGATGAGATGGTAGGTGCTGTAGCAGAGCGGACACTACAGACTCTGTGGTCCAACATATCGTGGATGACTGCTAGGGTACCATAGGCAGAGGTGGCATAGCTTCCAGAGGATATGCAGTGCCAGGTAGTGGGGGTGCCGAGCAACTGGGTGCGACTACTGTAGCGTGTCGCGAATGCAGTTCATTACTTTTATGAGACACATCCTAGGGGGGTGGCAGCTAGGTCTCCCCGTAGGGAGTAGATATCTCAGGATCTCATTTTTGTATCGATATGTATACTTTTGAGGGCTACGGGCTCCAGTTTTGTATCATGACACTACCATTTTTGGACATATTATTTATAAAAAACTTTGGTTCTCCGGTTCTACTATATGTGTGTATGTACAAATGTGTGAATGTCTACTTTTATTTGTGTGCTTCATTGTGAATGTGACAAATGCCAATCTAATACATAGTTAGCGTATGCATCAGATATATGATTAACAATTCTTGGAACATGAATGTACGTAACTGAAACAAAATATCGTTCCAAGAGTCTTACCCTTAGGAATTTCTGTAGTAGTGTAGGATCTCTCACATGGTACTGCCCATTCAGCTGAGACACAACTAGTTGTGAATCCAGGAGGACTTCTAAAGACTGGATACCATGTGAAATGGCATCCCGAAGTAGCTCAATGACGGCGCTATACTCAGCCACATTGTTAGATGTAGGACCAAGACAAGCACCTCCTGAGGACACAACTACGTTGTCAGGTGAGAAAATAACCCAGGCAGCAGAAGCATGTTGTTGTGTATGATGGCTAGCACCATCCGCGAACCCTAAGAATGTAGGAAACTCTGCTGACATCTGGAAATCAAATGGAAGCTAATCAGCAGACCCAAAAACCAAAAGAAAGCTAAACTATGTACAGAAGTAACTATACAGTAGTATACAAAAGTATGAGCCTGAACCAGACGTTCAAGCGTAATACCGCTTGAGGTAGAGCCCATTTCTAGGCTCCTTCAAGACAGTCCCCTCGTAGTCTTCTAACTCATAGCATCCTTTTTCCAGGACATGCCTCACGATGTAAGGGCCATGCCACATGGGGTTGAACTTGCCTGCCCCACGGGGTTCTTTAGCTTGGTCATATAAGAGGACCAAGTCACCTTCAGCATATTGCTGGGGATGTACAGACCTATCGTACTAAACCTTAACGTGACATTTGTTGGAATCTATAGCCACAGCGGCATCTCGACGCTGCTCGTCAAGTTGCTCAAGGTGGATCAAACGTTGCTCAAGACCCGTCGTATCAGGGAGGAACTCTATGGCCAGTTTAAGAGAAGGGATTTCGCATTCAATCGGTAAAAGTGACTCCACACCATGAACTAGCTGAAATGGTGAGAACCTAGTGGCAATCTTGACTCTGGTTCGATACGCCCACAAAGCAAGATATAACATGATGTGCCAGTTGTTCTTGCTTTGTTGGATGGTATGCTGGAGATTGGTTTTCAAAGACTTATTAACTACTTCAACTTGACCATTCGCTTGGGGATAATAAGAAGATGAGTGTTCTTGACGAAACCGAAGCTTGAGAGACAAATCCTCCATCATCTTGTTCCGAAAGTGACTGCCATGGTCAGTGCCAATCTCTTTCGGAATACTGAACTGAGAGATAATTTGATTGAACACAAAATGGGTTGTTGTAGCACCATCAGCTTTTACGGTAGGCATGGCATCAACCCATTAGGAAAAGTATTCCATGGCCACTATAATGCGGTGATGCCCCCCAACCGAAGCTAGTTTGCAATCCATGAAATCCACCCCCCACTTGATGAAGGGACCGACGGTGACGACCAGATGAAGGGGCGCTGGATGCAAGCGTATATTCTGAGAAGACACCTGGAAAAGGTGGTATCTCTTCACAGCATTAATACAATCTTTAAAGATTGAAGGAGAAAAGTAACTGGCTCGCATAATACGTATGGTTGTAGCAAGCTCGGATAAGTGACCACCACAGGCCCCCGCATGGCAATCATTAAGCACTCGCTCTGCTTCTTCGTGAGTTAAGAAACGAAGGAGAATAGAATCCTTTCCTCGGCGATACAAAGTGTCACCGATGATAGTATAATCTTTAGCGTGATGTTTCACATGCCGTCGCTCATCTCATGAATAGTGCAGAGGAAACTTAAAATTTTGGATATATACAATGACATCCCCATAACAAGGGTCCCCGGACGAAATAAGAAATAAGTACTCATCCACAAAGGAATCTTCATGAATGAAATCCTCATCAAGTCTCAGAAGGCCCGACATAAGCTCAGCAAACACCAACAATATCACCGATTTCGCCAAAGAAAAATCGAGATCGAACTCATGAAGGATCACAATCCATTTATTGTACTCCCCCCCTATAAGGCATCATGATAGCACAAACTGAAACAGATTGATATGCGCGACAACTATGGTTGTTCTAAGAAAAATGTAATGTCGTAACTGCTGGACTCAATGAACAGTCGCAAGTGCCAACTTTTCCACATGAGTATATCTTAGCTCATCGTCTACTAGATTTCGACTGAGGTAATAGATGACATGCTCGATAAGCGCGTCATCAACCTGTAGCACTCTGCTTTTCGACAGAGCCTTAAGTCATCTTCTATGTTACTTTTCTATGTATCAAACTTATCCAGGTATATGTGAGTAAATTTCTAATGAAGATTCTATGCTTTTAATTGACATTTAGTATATTGTTTTGTCTTTAATAATCATACATTCGTATTTAAAAAAAAAAAACTAACATATCAATATTTTCCTTCAACAATTTGTTTTCAGCATAAGAATATGTTTCACCGTAATAAATCAGTAAATAGCAAGGTATATGCAGGTTTCAGAGTAAGTTTCAGCATAATAATCAAATAAAATAAATAACAAGGAAATTACCCGATGCTGATGCTTAGTAGACCGTAGGTTGTAGCAGGTTATGTTTTTATTCTCTTAGTCAGCCAAGATGATGTGTCCACCCTACCGACCAGCTATTATCTTGCTGGCCCTTGGAAAACAAAGGATTTCCAAGCCCCCGAGCTCACAAACTAATAATCCCGTGAGCAGTATTTACTTCGGTTCTCAAAACCTTTCTTTGTTCTCAAACCTTTTTCTGCTCTCAAACCTTTCTCTCCACTTAAAGCTATCCTCCCTTACCTTCAACTTTATCCCCCTCTATATACATTTCCTTCCTCGAGAAGACCTTGGGATTACTCCACCGCCCCAAACTCCCCCTCTCGAGCCCCTCAAACATTTACTCCTTTCACTTAGTTCATTCATACACGTTACATTATAAAAATGTATTTTTCACCCTCAATGTACCGAATAATCAATTACAATCACGGTAAATTTATTTGATTTTGATTGATGGTCGTAAGTATTTATTACGGTGGGAATCATTACCCAAAGGTTATCTATTCGGGACAAGGTTTATTAATTACAAGTCTATTCACCAACTTTGTATTTAATGTTATTAGTGTAATTAATAAAATATTATATAAATAGTTGACCTCTTCAACTTGGACAAGGTGTGTCCTAATGGTTTACCTCATCCGTCAAGATAACTTACCTTGAAATTTAATTTCTAAGATTCATATTGAATAAATAAATAGTTTTAACCATTTTCCATCACATCACATCCATTCAAGAATTGTTATACTATTTTGTTTAACTTAGTAATGGAAATAATCACACTCTAATCATTTATTAATCAATATTTACATTTTACCTATATTGCAATTGTTATGACATGGATAGTAATATTATTAAAATAACATTTAATTAAGTAATAATATTAATTAAGTCACCACAAAGTAATAATAAATGGTGAATTTAATAAAAATGTTTTTTAAATCATTTGTTTATCACATGAGTACCCTAACATCAACATAGTATCGTCATTCTTCTAAACAAAGCACCCTTAAGGGCTTAAACAATCTTACTAATTAATTAGACAGTACCATTACCTTATTTACAACAATTCTCAGATGACAATGTGAACTAACGACACTTGTCTCAATTGTTTATCACAATGTTTACCAACAAGTAATACATAGCTTAATTGACTTGTTTTACACATCTTAAATAACTTATATTCATTATCTGAATTCGATCAATGCATGATTAACATAATTACTTATGACAACTTATACATTTATTCAATATGTTAAGTGTTTGTATATCGATACTAGTGTACATGTGCAAGGTGTGCATGCATGGCCAGTGTATGCACAGATCATAAATGTACTATAGACAAACCCCCTCCCGCCTATGCATACCTGCTAACTAATAGTAGTATTTACCCCCATGTAGAAGAACAAGCATAATATATATAGTACAATTGCTTTAACATCCTCAGTTATTTAACAGTTAATTCTTTACGATTTCACATCATTATCTTTATCTTTACATTAGTTTAATAAATCATGTACAAGGAAGGGTACCTACTACCACTAACTCGGAATCAAGGAATACTCAACCCTCAACAGTACTAACTAACACATCCTCCCATCATAACCTACGTCCTACATCCTCCCTATCCTTCCTCTGCTAGTACAAAAGTGGATGTCGGACTCACCGACCTGATCAAATAGAACTTGAGAGTGATAGCGTCGGTTGAACAGCGGACCTATCCTCCCTTAGCAGGCATACGACCATCGTCATCACAACAACATGGGGGGCGTGTCTCAGCATGGCCCTCCCACGACCTCAGGTCTCATGGAAACATAGGGTGGGAAACACATCCATCCCTCTCAACATACTGGGCCTACGCCCTTATCGAATCATACTTTGCTGCTATCGGGAAAATCAGTTTGTGTTATCGTATCATCATTTTTGGCTGCTAAGGTTTACTGTACGAACATGTTATTTTTTCAATATATCAGATCAAGTAACTGGCTATCCCATAGCCCTTGTGTCCTATAGGTTAGTATTTCGCAAAATACAAATTTATAGAAAGCATTTCCCATTGATCGCCAATTGATCCATGTTATCAAAAATCATTTTATTTCATGTAACCTTTTTAGTTCATCATAGATGCGTATGACATATAACACTTCAACAATTCATATAAGAAGATGGTATCCACGTACCGAATCATTAATTTCACATCTTATTAATGAAAACATATAAACATATACTGTAATCGTAAAATAAACAAATCATATGATAATCATGACATCATAACCGCATAACATAGTAACATCATAATCATAGTGAAATCATAAAACAAAGTAACATCATATAATGAGGTCCATCATATCGTAATATAGTTTACTCAGTTGAGTTGAGTTCAATAGAATATATAAGAAAATAAAGTATGGTGTGTCTAACTCATAAATATGCCTAATCAAAATATGGGCGTTACATACACCCACCCTTCAGGAAACTTCGTCCCAAAGTCATGGTCAAAATAGTGAGGGAAAATCTCGACGCATGGTCTCTGCATCCTCCCAAGTAGCAGACCCTGGGCTATACTTGTCCCATTGGACCTTAACTTGGTCCACATGGCGACTATGGAGCTGTCGAACCCTACGATCAAGTATACATAATGGTTCGACCCTGAAGGTTCCCTCGTCCGAGACCTGCAATTCCTTCCAATGAATTTTGTGAATCTCTTCAGCTATGTAATGTCGTAATACAGAAACATGAAATACATTATGAGTTTTATGCAAGTGGGTTGGCAGCGCAAGACGATAAACAATTGGTCCGATTTTCTCAAGAATCTCAAATGGACCTATAAAGCGAGGTGACAACTTGGTACCCTTCCCAAACAGAATGGTACTTTTATTTGGTCTGATGCGAATAAATGCACGGTCCCCTACTCCATAACTTCTATCTGATCTGTGTGCATTAGCGTAACTCTTTTGCCTATCCTGCGCTTCCTTCAACTGCTGCCTAATCTGTAACACTTGTTCCTCCATTTCCTAAATCAATTCAGGCCCAATTAAAACTCGATCCTCTAACCTGTCCCAACTGAGTGGCATCTTGCACGGCCTCCCATACAATGCTTGATATGGCGGCATACCAATGGAGCTGTGATGACTATTGTTGTATGCAAACTCCACTAAAGGAAGATATTTCTCCCACTGTGTCTGTTGATCCATAACATACATCCTAAGCATGTCCTCCATCACTTGATTCACCCTCTCTGTCTGTCCATCTGTCTCGGGGTGATAAGCTGAGCTTAAGTTCAATTGTGTCCCTAATGCTGACTGCATGCTTGTCCAAAATCTGGAGGTGAACTTAGGGTCTCTGTCAGAGATTATCTTTTTAGGAACTCCATGAATACGTACAATCTCATTTATGAATACCCTTGCCACATCTGTCACATCATAGGTGTCTCTGACTGGAATGAAGTGAGCGCTTTTGGTCAGTTTGTCGAATACCAACAAAATAGCATTATGTCTCATAGATGTGAGTGGTAATCCTACAACGAAATCCATGGAAATGACTTCCCATTTAGTAATAGGAATATCATGCGGTTGTAAGAGACCAGCCGGGTGACGATGATCTGCCTTAACTTGTTGACACTCAAGGCACTTCGAAACAAAATCCACTACATCCATCTTCATACCTGGCTAGAAGAAGAGTTTCTTCATATCAGTATACATCTTCTTCACCCCTGGGTGCTCACAGTAATGTGATCTATGGGCCTCTCTAAGGATTGTTTTCCTGATATCACCTTCCTTAGGAACATACATCCTTCCCTTATACCGCAACAATCCATATTCCTCAACATGGTACCCATCATACTTCAATTCCTTTTTCTTTCCATTCTGAATAGCTGAGGTTACTTTTAGATACCAACTACTGTCCAATAGTTTTCCTAGTACCCTTTCCCTCAAGTCAACCTTCAAGGGAATTAAGGAGAAAAGTCTCGGCCTTCGGCTTAGAGCATCTACCACCACATTCTCCTTTCCTTTGATGTAAGAGATACCAAAGTCATACTCACTCATGAACTCACTCCATCGCCTTTGCCTAGCATTCAAATCCCTTTGGGTAAAGATGTACTGCAAGCTCTGATGGTCTGTTTTAAGGGTGAAGCTTCTACCAACTAGGTAGTGCCTCCATAATTTTAGTGCCAACATTACTGCTACCAATTCTAGATCATGCGTGGCATACTACTCCTCATGAGGTTTCAACTTTCGAGATGCATAAGCTATTACCCCGCCTTCCTGTATCAACACCACTCCTAGTCCTTTCTTTGAGGTGTCGGTGCATACCATGAAATATTTATCCATGTCTGGTACCTGCAAGATCGGTGCACTTGTCAACAATCTCTTTAACTTTGTAAAAGCGGCATCGCATTCATCGGTCCATTCATACCAGATTCCATTGCATTGCAAGGTGGTAATGGGTTTTGAAATTTTAGAAAATCCTTCCACAAACCTCCGGTAATAGCCTGCTAACCCCATGAAGCTGTGCACCTCATGAGCATTCCTTCGAATTGGCCAATCTTCAATGGCCTTTACCTTTTCCGGGTCTACAGAGATCCCTTCACCTGAGATGATGTGCCCCAAGTAGTGAATCTCTTTCTGGAAGAAGGAACACTTTGATAATTTACCATAAAGTTTATGTTCCCTTAAGCATGTCAAGACTAACCGCAAGTGTTCCTCATGCTCCTTCTCGCTCTTAGAATAGATAAGAATATCATCTAAGAAGACCTGAACAAAGCGGTCCAAGTATTTTCGGAAGACACCATTCATGAGGCTCATGAATACAGCTGGAGCATTGGTCAAACCAAATGGTACCACTACAAACTCATAATGCCCAAATCGAGTTCGAAAGGCAGTCTTAGGAATGTCGCCTTCCTTGATCCTCAACTGGTGATACCCCGATCGTAAATCGATCTTTGAGAAGACTAACGCACCTTTCATTTGATCAAAGAGGTCATCAATTCTTGGTATGGGATACCTATTCTTCACTGTGGCTTTGTTCAAATCTCTGTAATCTATGCACAGTCGCAGAGATCCATCCTTCTTCTTAACAAAGATAACTAGTGCTCCCCATGGCGAGATACTAGGTCTAATCAGTCCCAAATCTAGCAACTCTTTTAACTAGATCTGTAACTCACGGAGCTCTGGAGTTGTCATTCTATAAGGAGTTTTTGAGATAGGCTCTGCACCAGGTTTTAGTTCGATTGCGAAATTGAGCTCTCTTTCTGGAGGTATTCCTGGAAATTCCTTCGGAAAGACATCCTTGAACTCGGAAAGTACTGGGTAAGAATTCAAGGAAGGTCCCTTACTATCGCTCACGGCCTCCACTATGAACAACTAGCATCCTTGTCTTAGGCACCGCTTAGTTTTCACCATAGAGATGAAACAGAGGGATACCTTCCTCTTCAAGCCTTGCATTTGAATTGTCCTTCCCTCATCATCGAGGCACAACACCTTCTTCGCATAGCAGTCTAAGAAAGCTCTATGGCCTTCTAACCAATCCATGCCAATAATGAGGTCATAAGTCCCCAAATTGGTGACATAAGCATCCAACTTAGTGGTGCACACTCCTAAGTCAACCTCACAACTCCTCACTTTAAGACCTACTGTTTGCTTAGCTCCTAAAGCCATTTCAACCAGTTTGAAATCATCGTGCGCGTAGGTTGCCATCTGTTAACACCTAAAAAGTGCTCACTAGCTCATTCCCTTACTCACATGACCCATTTGTCCACTTTTCCACCATCTGAGCCTCTGAAACCAACAAAAGGTCACCAAAAGACCTTAGTACACCCCTTTTTCCATTAAAAAAGATTATTTTTCCAAGAAAATCATAAAAAACCCTAAAAAAGGGTCCAAATTCCCAAAAACATTAAAAAAGGAATTAAAATATTATTTTTATTCAAAAAAGGAAAAAGGAGGGAAAATTACCTAAACCATGTTGGTCAATACCATTGGTTTCCACAAAACCACAAATGGTATTCCTCACCACCAAAACCTATAAAAAGGTGGTAGGGGCTCCTCATTTCACATCCTTCCATTATCTCATCCTTATGCTGCTGAAATCTCCCCTGAGCACTTTTAGCCATTGAAGCAACCTTGGAGAAAGAGACCTATTGGAGTTTGGAGCTACTCATCTTGGGAGTTGCTCAACATCAACCTTCACCATTGAAGGTAATATCGCAAGCACTTGCTTGCCCCCCACTTTTCAATACAAAAAATTATTTATTATGTTTCTTGTTCTTGATTTTGAAATGTTTACATTATTTGCTTAGATTCTTGTTTAGATCCATGAAAAGTATTGTTTATTTAGTTTATTGTTTTTATTTCTATTGAAACTGTTGCTACTAGTTAGCAGGTGCCCATAACACTAAGCTTGGTTGCAAAACCGAGCCAACAGTTTTTGGCGACTCCGCTTTGGTTTGAACTTTAGATCTCTAGTTTTGCCTTTAAATCTTAGTTTTTATGAGTTTTTAACCTTTAGATCCATAGATCTGCCATCTTAGACAGCAGATCCATTGCTGTTCTGAGATTTGGACCCATAAACAGCCCGAAATTTTCAATTTTCGGGTTCGTTTCTCGGTTTCCGTGCACGGCTTCCGCCTTGCGGATTTTTTACAGACAGTCGCGCGGTCCATCGCGACTTTTCTGCCTTTTTCCGCGCGGTCCATCGCGGATTTTTTACAGACAGTCGCGCGGTCCATCGCGACTTTTCTGCATTTTTCCGCGCTGCTCATCGCGGCTGTGCGGCCAAAACCTGCGCGGCTCATCGCGACTGTGCGGCCAAAACCCGCGCGGTCCATCGCGACTGTGCGGCAAAAACCCGCGCGGTCCATCGCGACTGTGCTGCCAAAACCCGCGCGGCCCATCGCGACTGTTCGTCCAAAACCCGCGCGGCTGAATTTTTTCATTCGGCCATCCCGATTTTGAACAATATTTTTTACTGTACTTTCTGCCCATAGCACATTTTTTACAGTACTAAATTCTGCATAGTTTACAGATTTGAAAATTTTTTTTACTATTTAAAAGTGCATACCTAGAAATCTTTTTAAAAATTTTCAAGAAAGTGAAAGAAAGACTCATTTTGCATTCTTTATCTAGATTCAATTTTTTTCTTGTTTACTTCTTTAGAATCTTGCCCTTAACAATTTTTATTGAAACGAAGAAATCCATTTATTTCTTTTAAAAAGGAGTTTATTATTTGCTTTCATAAATCCAAGAAATCCTTTATTTTTTGAGTTATTTTTTGAAAAAGCATATTAATTCCTTTTAGTGAAAAAAGTCTTAAATATTTGCTTGTTATTTTTCGAAAAATCCTTTATTTTTTGAAAATTTCCCTTAAAAGCATTTAATTTTTCCAAGTTCAGTTTACAACACCTCACGTGCACTCACACGATCACTTAATTGAACTAAGACTTAAAACGTACCCTAATTTGAACACACTCTTAACTCCACTTGGGGAACACGAAAACAATTCTTGTAGCTAGGTAGTATTGGGGGGATAGGTGTTCCAATAACACCCCTCAGTTCATACATCTGAGACATAGAAGTTGTCCAATTAGGGAGCTAAAATCTCTTAGTACTTTTTGGCGCGGTCACAACCGGTTTGTGGGAAGGCCTCTCCCCTAGGAGGGTTGAAGTCGCGAGGATGGTTCCGGAAGCCTGAGTGGGATACCGAAACCCATTCAGTAACCGAAGGGCTACCATTCGCAGTTCTCGGGATATCCCTATATTGGGATATTGCGATCAAAGGACCAAACGGCAGATTTACCTTTTCTCGACGCGTCATGAACGGAGTATCCTAGTAGCCTATCTTTTAGGATTGATTACCCGGTGTCCCTCCCGGTAGGGGGATATCTAGCCGTTGTCTCTACATTCATATTGTCTGACTTGGATTTCATCACCTTGCAGAGGATATCGTCTGTTTGAGTCACAATACTTTTAGATTAGGTGTTTGCATGATCTTTACCACCTTTTGAGTCTAGTTACACCTATTTTTTCTAGGAGCCGCTTGCATGTTGGTATTCTGACCGGTTGTTGCATTCCTCCACTTATTGTAGCACAGCTGCTAGGATAAGTGCATTTTTTGAGGATTGATTTTTTGGCCTGTGAGCCTTATTTTTTCACTCCCCTTCTTGCACCCTTGGTTGCATTAGGGTTTTGAGTCTTTTACACATATATCACCACCTGATACTTAAAACAATTTTTTAAATAAAAAACATATTCTCACCATTGAGAATTCTAGACGTTCTCGTCGTCTACGGGGCGACCTCCCAGAGTTTGGTCCACTTGGCTCTCCACGTCACGGACGCAGAGCATTATCCCTTGATTCGACACATCGTCGATCATTTAGACGGTCATCCGATTCTGACATACCCCACTTCACCTTTGATTTGGAGGTAGAATCCGAAAACCCCACAGAGTTACCACCAACCACAATTATGTCTGGAACACCAGTTGATCCACTATATACATTAACCATAGGTCAGACATCCGCAGACCCTTCTGCGGTAGTACCATCAACGGCAACAGCCACCCCCTTGGGTATGCCCAATATGGGTAACACTCCACATTCAGGAATGCCTAGCACAGGACCACCACCTGTCATGGGCATGCCCAACATGGGGGTCATACCCCCTTCGGTTTCCACAAACCCTATCCCAGGAATCCCTAGTGCGATTCCTAACCCAAGTGTAACTCCTGTTGCACTTGGGAGTGCTATCCCAGGAATCCCTAGTGCGATTCCTAACCCAAGTGTAACCCATGTTGCACTCGGTAGTGCTATACCAGGAATCCCTAGTGCGATTCCTAACCCAAGTGTAACCCAAGTTGCACTTGGGAGTGCTAACCCATATAAGGCCACACCTTTTGGAGGGCACATACCCTCCATACCTAGCATACCTATAGGAGCTACTGGACCCCTACACCATACCACAATGACTAGGCAAGTCCCGGTTCCGGTAACCACATCCGCTAGTCTACCATACATGGCAAGTCTCAACCTGCCAGATTTAGCTAGGCTCACAAATGACCCCATCAGACATGATCCTGCTTGGCCCCATATGCCCACTAAACTTCCCTCTGACATCCCTAAGTTCGAGGGTAAGGCTGGAGAAGACCCCCAAAATCACATCATGTCCTTCCACTTATGGTGTTCCTCAAACTCCATAGTGGATGACTCAATCCGCCTACGGCTTTTACAACGCACCTTCACTGGCTCCGCAGCCAAATGGTATATCGAGCAACCCCATGGGATGCATTCCACATTTACCTCCCTTGCCTCGACCTTTCTACAATTCTTCCAGCTACCTGTCCGCTACGATGCGGGCGTCGAGATCCTACTGTCTTGCAGACAGAACACGGCCACGCACATCACTGACCATATTCATGATTGGCGTCGGCGCCGAAGCCTATGCAAGATCAAATTAGACGATCGAATCTTTTTAGACTGGTTCCTTAAATCCCTCCTTCCCCTCATTGCGAAGGATGTAGCATCTGAAAGACCCCAGTCTGAGGAGGAGGCCATCCTTAAGGCCCAACAGTTTGATCTTATCTATGCCCAATCAGGTTACCTATACACCATCATACCTGACGCCCCACGAGGTGACTCTGCACGCGGTGACACACCAGGGGCATCACATGCCGCTGATGGCATTATTGGCCAAATTACACCGCAAGCAAAACCTTTCAGTATGGTGAGCACCATGCCCGCCCCAGACCTTTCTAGGGCTACATCCAGTTCCGGAGCGACAACTTCTTATGCTCCAACAAACCAGACCCATCATGTTCATGGACCCTCTTGTCCACAACATTGTTATGGCCAAGCGCCATCAGCATATGTACCTCCTACATACTATGCTCAACCTACGGTACAAAACCCCATGCAGTTTCCACAACAGCCCATGCATTACCCACAACCGGTTGCACCGGCTAACCTCACACCTCCACCAGCTCAGGGGTACCAACAACCCCAACAGGCAACTGGACCACCTCCAGCTCCACCTGCATACTATCCACTGCAACCTGCTCCCGCACCTGCAGCTCCTCAGAATCCCCCCAATGCTCAAGGGCATGTCTACGCACAACAACAGCAGCCCCCATACCAACATAACCAACGCAACCAGGGTGGGAAACCCAACCGCGGAAGAGGACGCAACCGTGGAAACAATCAAAACCGTAACCAAACTCCACAACCTACCCAGCCTCCGCAAAACAATAACGCGGCGCCCACTCATCAGAATCTTGATCGGCCACTTAAGCAACCCAAAAATGCTAATTTGCGAACAAACCATCCTTGTTCCATTTGCGGTGTCTATGGCCACTATACCCACGCTTGCCCACATCTCGAGCGAGCTCGACAACTATGGAAAATGACGCCCATCGTCAAGGGCAGGCGGCTCCTCAGCCACCACCCAACCCCCCACCACCTCCACAACAACCTCTGGTCCTCCAAAACCCCTTTCCAACGCAAGGAGTAGTGAACACTCAGCCGTTAGCCCCCCAACAGGGCAACGGACAACAACAACAAATTACTTACACAGCTCCTGACCAACACATGTTTGATTCAGGCACCCACCACTTATTGATGATGTCCACCGCTGACGTCAATATCCAAACCCGTCGGAATCAATACGGACCGACTCCTGAAGCCCCCCCCCGCCGAAAAGGATACTAATGCTAATCCCACTGATCAGACATTGCGTATACCTCAGCTTCCACTCGATGGCGCTTCTAAAGCACCTCGCTTCCCCCTTCGCCGAATCAACAACAACCCCAATGCACGGGCTGCGTCCAATTACAACATCGTAGATGAACTAGCTCAATCTCCCGCAGCCATGTATGCGTTAGAAGTCTTAAAAACCTGTCCTACTCAGCGCAAGACTTTACTTTCCGCCATTGGGGCGATTGACCCAAATGATTCGCAATTGATGACCTTTGATTTAGACCAATCTGAACCACGGCTGCCTTCTACCATAGCAGTCCAAGTTTCCGTTTCTATTCGGAATCTTGTCATCCATCGATGTATCATCGACGAGGGTGCCTCCACATGCGTCATGTCCACTTTTGTTTGGCAGAAGTTGGGCTCCCCTGCTCTCCAGCAATCCACCACTGCATTGCGGGCCTACGACGGCCGGTCAGCTCAACCTTAAGGTTTATTACCCAAGGTACCCGTCCAATTAGGTGGGAAGACTGTGCTCATCGACATAGAGGTCATTAATGCCCAGCTTGACTATAACCTTTTACTTGGCCGCAGTTACATGTACGCCATGAAAGTGGTCGCCTCCTCCGTCTTCCGCACCATGATGTTCCCCCACGAGGGCCGCGTGGTCAAAATTGACCAACTCACCTACTATGATCCCAACGCCCCTGCAGCACCGGAGAATGTTCTCCCCATGATTGAACAACCCGCTTCTAGTGCAGTTACCTCATTTGTGTCTTCTGTGGCACCCGGACTTTATTCGGATACACCAATGACCTCTACATTCCAGGCCATCCCACCACCGTCACCGGAGACCCAAGTCGCAAACCTCTGTACTGTTTCGCAGAATACGCAAACATCCGGCGGTCAACCACCATTGATCCCCAGTCACATTGGTGTTACACCCATCCACACCATCCCCTTCCTATTTCCTCCTTCGGGTGTAGTAAGCGCCCCGGTTATGGCTACCCTTAGCCTACCCGGGCTAACATTGGGATTACCCGTGTGGTATATTCCGCCTCCCGTTCGACCACCGACACCAGACGTCATCCTCCAACCGGTACAACCTATTGTTACCACAAATCAGCCTCCTCCTGGTGTCGCAATCCCTTCGTCGTCAACGGCACCTCCTCCTAACCTCAATATCCCTTCGTCGTCAATAAAACCTCCTCCTGGTCTCACGATTGCTTCGACGTCAAAGGATCCCCCTCTTCTTGCTAAGCCCACTGGGGGGCAGAGGTCCACAACCATACACTGCTATACCACCTCCTAAGGTAGTCAAACCCCCACCGGTGTTTCGAGCTCCCCCCAAATGTTCATTATGCGATGAAATTGGCCATCCAACTCATCAATGCCCACATTTACCGGCACTCCAAGAACATATGAATATGTTGGACGATGACATCGGCATCCCAGTAGTCAGATTAGAGCCACCTCTACAGCCTCGCGACAAATCACTGCGCACTAACCATCCTTGTGCTATATGCAGTGTTTACGGCCACTACTCTCACCATTTCCCTGATCTACCTGACTATAGAGCAGCGTTGTACGAGTTAAACAATGTCGACTTAGAAATATCTCCTCCCATCATCGAGGAGATCCACCCCCCACCATCATCCTCGTCAGAAGAAATCAATATGATATATATGATTTCAACAACCTTCAAACCAGAACCCCTTGATTTATGGTCTGACTACTTCAATACTGATGAGCAGATTTTGGAGACACTCACTGCACCCGACTACCCTTGGGATGATATGCATCATCGCTCGTACTTCCTCCCGGAAGCATCTACCTCCACCGCATCCAACCAGCTATCAGTCGAGTCGAAAGACTTCATACCCGCTAAGGTCGATTGGTTAAAGGACCCCATCCCAGCACCGGATGCCTTTGAAGAAGGGAACATGTCCAACATTTCCCCCACTATACAGATAGACATTTCCACAACACCAGGGAAACCTGAGCTCATCTCGCTGGGCGCATCTTGCACTCAAGCAGAAACTCAGGCGTACAAAAAGCTCTTTCAAGAGTTCCGTGATGTCTTTGCCTGGTCCTATACCGAGATGCCTGGTCTCGACCCCGCCATTATCGAACACCACATCGATACATGGCCGGAAGTACCCCCTGTTCGTCAGAAACAGCGACCTATTCACCCTGCCAAGCTCCCCGCTGTTAAGGCTGAAGTCGAGAAACTTAGAAAAGCAGGGTTCATCTACCCTATTCCGTACACCACCTGGGTGTCAAACCCCGTTCCTGTCAACAAAAAGCAAGGCACCCTTAGAGTATGCACTGACTTCCGCGATCTAAACCACGCTTGTCCAAAAGACAATTTCCCCATGCCATTCATTGACCAACTCATTGATGAGTGTGCGGGCCATGAGGTCCTATCCTTCATGGACGGGTTTTCCGGATATAACCAGATTCACATCCGCAAGGAGGATCAGTACAAGACTGCCTTTACCACCCCATGGGGCACCTTTGCCTATCGGGTCATGCCATTTGGCCTTAAAAATGCTGGTGCCACTTTCCAGCGAGCCATGACCTATTGCTTTCACGACTTGGTCCATATCCTGCGAGTTTATCTTGACGACCTCACAGCTCGTTCCCGAAAACGATCAGACCACCTTAACGACCTCCGGCAAGTTTTCCTGCGTTGTCGCAAATATAAAATCCGCTTGAACCCACACAAGTGTGTCTTTTGCGTCCCGGCGGGCCGGTTGTTGGGTTTCATTATTTCCCAAGATGGAATCACTGTCGATCCCCTGAAAGTCAAAGCCATCTTAGAACTTCCCCCTCCTCGCACGCTTCGACAGCTTCAGAGCTTGCAAGGGTGGTCCAATTTTCTTAGGCGCTTTGTCCCGGATTATGCCACCAAAGTCCATGGATTCTTACGCTTACTTCGTACCCACATACCCTTTGTTTGGGATGAGCAGGCAGACACGGCATTCGAAGCCCTCAATAAAGCTCTCACACAAGCCCCCTTGATATCCCCACCGGATTTCTCCCAAGACTTCACCCTTTACGTTTCGGCATCTGAACATGCCGTGTCCGGAGTTTTGGTCCAAGAAGATGCTTCCCACAAAGAGCATGTGATTTATTTCGTCAGCCAGACCTTATCTGGCCCACCTCTACGTTACCCATATGAGGAAAGATTAGCACTAGCTGTAGTCTTTTCCGTACAAAAAATGCGACACTATATTTTGCTCAGTCATACCACGGTTGTCGCCGACTCCAACCCCATGGTCTACCTCCTCACCCGGCGGCTCCTTCAGGGTCGTGTCGCTAAATGGGTCATTATCCTCCAGGAATATGACCTTACTTTCAAGACTCCCAAAAGCACCAAAGCCCTCGCGCTCGCTCACCTCATTACAGATCTCCCATCCTCTTCATCATCACCCGTCATCCAAACGGACCTGATTGACGAGCAGATCTTCGTCATTTCGTCTGACGACCCTTGGTACGGAGACATTTTGACTTACCTTCGTACGCAAAAATTCTGACCACACATCGATCGTGATGGACGCCGTCGCATACGACACCACGCCCCCCGATACCTACTTGTTGGGGATGTACTTTACCGACGTGGTGTTGATACTATCTTACGCCGCTGCCTATCCCATAGTGAGGCAGAACAAGTCCTCAATGATTGTCATAGCGGTGCTTGTGGAGGCCATTTCTCCGGCATGGCTACCGCCCAGAAAATCATTCGGGCCGATTATTTTTGGCCATCATTGTTTACTGATTGCATCACAGTAGTCAAGCATTGCCAGAACTGCCAGTTATTTGCCCCCAAAGCAAGAACCCCCCCTGCCCCCCTTCATCCAGTCATCACTGTTGGACCATTCTGCAAATGGGCCATAGACTTCCTCGACTGCAACCCCCCGTCAGCCGGCGGTCACAAACACATCATTGTGGCCGTAGATTATTTCACCAAGTGGGCAGAAGCCATGCCAACCTATAATTGCAAAGCCGACACTGCGGCACGGTTTTTCTTCAACCATGTTATCGCTCGTTTCGGAGTACCACAACAGCTAGTCTCTGACCACGGCTCTCACTTCGAAGACGCCGTCTGGAAGGAATTATCAACCATGTTGAAATTTGAACACCATTTCTCTTCCGCTTACTAGCCCCAAGGAAACGGCCAAGTCGAAGCGATCAATAAAATCTTGAAGACCATTCTCCAACGCACTGTAGACAAGCACAAATCCAATTGGCATCACATGCTTTTCCCGGCACTATGGGCCTACCGCACCTCAACCAAAACCGCCACCAGTTTTACCCCTTTCCATTTAGTTCACGGTGTCAAATCTGTCCTCCCTATCGAGTGCCAGATCCCTGCTCTAACCATCGCCGTTGAGATCCTACCGGATACTTCCCCGATCGAGCAACGTTTATTGCTCCTAGAGCAGGCCGATGAAGATCGGCGCACCGCCATTCAAAACATGGAAGCTGCTAAACAACGATCGAAACTAAGTTACGACAAACGCGTCCACCCAAGAACCTTTTCGGAGGGAGACCTTGTCCTCGCTTACGATCAAGCTCATGATAAAACCGGAAAGGGAAAGTTCGTGTCTATGTGGAAAGGCCCCTACATCATACACACCTACCTCGGGCAGGGGGCATACATTCTGACCGATTCAGAAGGCAACACCCTGCGCAACCCACGCAACGGGTTGTACCTCAAACGATTTTACCCATAGAAAATCTCATGGACACCATCGTCCATTTTTAGTATAGGCATACGTTTTTCGTTCACAAATTTTTTTTTTTTCAAAAACCTAAATATTTGTTTTCTCTGCATGACCACAGATGGAGCCTCTTCCACTCTGCCATGTCGGTTTCGCTGATGGTGCAAGCCGTTGGTCTCCCAATCTCGCCTCCGCAGCTTGTGTAATATACTCCCCTTCACATGAGTTAATTCACATTGATGGAGTATGTTTAGGTGCCGCCACCAATAATCAAGCTGAATACGATGCCGTGACCGGTCTACTGGCCGCTGCTCTCCAGATGAGCATACGTCACCTCAACGTTTTCTTGGACTCACAGCTCCTAGTTTCCCAGCTCAACAATGATTACCAGGTACGCGATCCCTGTCTGTTCAGAAAATTCCTGCGCACTAAACAAATGGTTAGACAGTTTGAATCCATTACATTCACACATGTCCCAAGACACCTCAATGGTGTAGCAGATAATATGGCCAACAGTGTCCTCGACTGGCACACCAATCACATCATGTCATATCCATAAACAAAAATGCATCCACGTGCAAAACATGTGCCTCCATGGGCATATACAAAAACCAATATTGCATCCACGTGCATAACATGTGCCTCCACGGGCATAAAAACAACCAAAATAATGCATCCATGTGCATAACAGGTGCCTCCACAGGCATACATAAATCAATAAATACACTGCATCCACGTGCATAACATGTGCCTCCACGGGCATATACAAAAGACAATGTGCATCCACGTGCATACACGACAATAGATCTAGAATATATATCCACATATATATACAAATCAAATAGTCTACATGTCATAAGTGCCCTCAGCACTCGATATACAAAAAATACATCTGTCATACAAAAAATGCTTCCCCATATGCTCATAAGCATTTGGGGGCAACAATGACGTCTACTCATCTGGATCCTGCGGATCCTCGGGCTCCTCCTCCAGCTCCTCCTCCGACTCCACCTCCGCCGGCCCAGCCGGGTCAGGACGACCCCGAACTCGCCGCTCTGCTGGCCCTGCTGGATCGTCCCTCAGACGTATCCTCCCCTGAGCCGGCCCTGCCGGAGCATCTCCTCTACCACCCCCGTGTCTCGCAACAAACACCGCTGCCCTCAACAGAAGTGACTGCCACTCAGGCGGCGCACCTAAACATCCCTGCAAAATGTCCTGATCAAGGTCCCTCCAGCCATCCTCGGGGAGCCCATCTACGATCCGGGCTAGAGTCCGCCTGACACCATCTATAGCATCGTCGTGAGGGCCAACCCCTCGCCCACGGGCTGCATATCCTCCACCACGAGGAGGACGTACAGGTACTGGGGGACGAGCAACCACCATCGCTCGCCCCTGCCGAGCCACATAGTCAGGTGGTGGTACTGGACCTATATCTGCACAAAGAAAGTAAAACCATCAGATACTATACAACAGATATCATCATGATCAATCACAATACATATGATATAACATAACATAATACACAAAAACATACCGTCTAAGCTCCAGGCCTGTCCTGGGGCACGTGGCAGCTCTGGGTCTCCCCGGTAGTCCATGCCGGCGTATGGATAGTCCTCGATCACCAGTGGCATCTGCTCCCACTGCTGGTAAAAGTCCTCTGTGAAGAAGCCACGGATACCACCGCCAGCACGGGGCATCATCTGCCCCCACCTCATCATACGAGGCTCACTAGGAAAACCAGCACGAACGGGTATGTGTGGCCGTAAGGTCGGCACCCGCTCAAAGAAAAAACAGCATAAAAAAGAGGCGTAACAGAACTCACCTCCCTCTCTCACGGCCTTGCCCAGATCTCTCCGGACACCGGCCAAGAACATCTGAGCCCAAGCGTAGTAAGTACCCCGTAGAACGAAGTCCACCATCATCGTCTGCCCCCCAGACATACGATGTGGTGCAGCAGCACCCAAAACCCTCAGAACACAGGCACCAACAGCCCGCATATCCCACTCACGTAGGAACTTCAGACTAATAGAGCTGTTTACCAAAACAACGTCATCCACACAGAAGGTCTGTAAGAGGTCCTCCATATCCACACCTGGAGGCAACCTCGGAGAAATATCACCCACCTCACCCAAGCGAGGCAAATCGGTCAAAAAATATACATCAGTGAGAGTAATCTCCAACCTCTCACCACCAATAATGAAGGCACCCTCTGCCGGCACCCACCACTGCACGAGCTTGTTCAGGAGTCTCCTCACTGAACGGATAGGAGGTATCTGAGCGAACTTCAAGAGTCCGTTCATGGCTAGGGTCTGTCTCACCCCTCCATCATTCTCGATCCTCAACATAATCTCGGCATCAATCTCTCTCTCCCGCCACACGGACTGAGCTCTCCGCAACATCCTGCCAAGAAAATACAAGAATTTTTTTTTAGCCCCAGCATAAAAAAAAAAAAAATTTAGAAAAATCCCATCGCGGCTTTTACACAAAAAGCCGCGATGCCCATCGCGGCTTTTCCACAAAAAGCCGCGATGACCATCGCAGGATCCATGAAAAAACCCGCGATGAACATCGCGAGTTTTCACCAGACATTCGCGATGAGCATCGCGACTGTCACCCATGAACACGCGATGAACATCGCGGGTTCCGAACTCACAGTCGCGATGAACATCGCGACTGTGAGCCTGAAACCCGCGCGGTTCATCGCGGGTTCAGCCCCGAATCCCGCGTGGTTCCACGTTGGAGAGTCAACGTGGAGTTTCGCGGCCTTCGGGGGCCCACCGCCAAACAAAAAAGACATAATTGACAAGGTTAAGGCGAATAGAGTTACCTGCAACTCGCTAAATCGAAAACCAACGGTGAAATCTCCCGGAAATCAAGAAAAAGCTCTGACAGCTCTATCAAACTCGCACGTAACAATGACATGTCATATTGGGCCCCACATCCTATTTATAGAAATTCCACAAATTTCAAACAACCATTGCGGTGTCATACGAAGTCCATTTCTCAAACCGTTGGTACCGTTGGGATCAGCACAGCAAGAACTTCATATAGGTTCCTTCCGTTTCCCGTTTTTCACGGGGTCCATTTTTTGACCATTTTTTAGCCCCTCTCGTGGCCTCGGTTTGCGTGCCACATCGGCCGTTCTCCGTTTTCGATGTGTCTTATATGGCCGGATTCAGTTTTCCACGCTCGTGATGATGCTAGAGATCATTTCTCGCTCTCACCTTTGGATTTTCCGGGCATTTTTTCCACACCCCCTCGTCGCCTCGGTTTGCGTGCCACATCGGCCGTTCTTCGTTTTCGATGTGTCTTATATCGCCGGATTCAGTTTTCCGCGCTCTTGATGATGCTAGAGATCATTTCTCGCTCTCACCTTTAGATTTTCCGGGCATTTTTTCCATGCCCCCTCGTCACCTCGATTTGCGTGCCACATCGACCGTTCTCTGTTTTCGACAATCCTTATGTCACCGGATCCAGTTTTCCGCACAGATGACGATGCTTGAGACCTTTTCTCGCCCTCATCAATCCATTTTTGTTCGGTATAATTTTATCCCTTTTTCGGGTCGAGCAACCCCTTTTACGAAAAAGGCACTTAGGGAGTTTCTGTTAAGCTCTTTTCAGACTCCTAAAACAATGAAAAGATCGTCGAGCAATCTTGCTTCCTTTCATGCTCGCTAAACGTATCTGAAAGGGCGTCTACCTGGTATAAGTTTACCCCTTTTCCGGACCTCGTAGACTAATTACGAAAAAGGTATACTCTAGTCACATCGGCTAGAAGAGTTCTCCATCCGCATCATTTTAAGCTTTTTTGGGCCTTGGAGACTAAACTACGAAAAAGAACACCAATAGAGTCCACTTACCGCTTTCAGACTCTCTAAACATGATAGCAACCATGAGCATGCACCGTCCTGGGCTCACAAAATCCACAGGACCGTACCATTTCAGAGCACACTTTTATCCCTTCTTGGAGCTCATTAAAACTACGAAGAAGGAAGAAGGGTGCCTCTTGGCACCACGACAGATCATATCTACTCACATAGCAGCTTCCCCATTTTGGTCGCCTTTGTTCAGAGTATTCTGCAGTATGTCACCCGGAAACTCCCTCGACAGCTACCATCAGCTTCACCCCCCCAGAGTCAGTACATACCCTTCAGTCCCTAAAAGATGATCCCCACACCTACAAGTCAGTTCCCTACGCTGCCAGCTCAACCACGTCATCTTGCTCTGAACAAAGGAAGTTTGAGTCTACCCATTTTTGACCCAGTTATTTCCCATCCCCACAAGTATGTCAGTCCTACCAGCAATACTACATCACTTCAGTTTACACCTCGCGCTCCCAGCAAGGAAACATCATTGCCTTGTTAGTTGCTGGTCTCCCTCTGTCGACGACAACCACATTGATTCCAGAGGATAGACCTAGAGGCCCCTGTGTCTTGGACTCATTACCATTTATGATGAGTGCCTACGAATCATTTCGAGAGGAATCCTCAGTGCCTCTCCCAATGGTTGTTTCTCACATGCTCGACTTCAACACCTTGATCGCATCGTTGAGACTCCCACAGGGTATTGGTCCGTTCAGTTATTAGTCGAAGACCCCGGATACCTCCTGACGCCTCCACATTTGAGAGTCTTCCTATGGATAACACCAGTTACACTTTTTCTATAGATATCCGGGCTGCGCATGGCGACAGTATTCAGATTTACCCAGGTTTCATACTCCCTTGAGTATACAGTTACAATACTCCCTAGAGATGGCTCACAGTCATTGAGTCCATACAGATGTTGGACACCTTCAGTTTCAGCAGTTCAACAGTTATTCCAGTGTACCAGTATATTTCTTTACGTATTAGATCCCCCTTCTTGGGACTAATTGTTTTGTATATGTCTTGATACGAGCATGGGAATGCCCGCCTCGTCCTTTATCAGAGATTATACCTCATTCATATTGAGGCAATGTAATATTTCTTGTTTTTGCAGCTTCCAAGGGCCGTGGCTCCAGTCTCCAACCGGTCTCTTCTCTCCCCTAAAAACAAGAAAAAGGACAAAAGAACTATGATGTCTATCGGCCATACGATGAGCTCCTGCCCTCACACATCAGGGGGCAATCTGTTAACACCTAAAAAGTGCTCACTAGCTCATTCCCTTACTCACATGACCCATTTGTCCACTTTTCCACCATCTGAGCCTCTGAAACCAACAAAAGGTCACCAAAAGACCTTAGTACACCCCTTTTTCCATTAAAAAAGATTATTTTTCCAAGAAAATCATAAAAAACCCTCAAAAAGGGTCCAAATTCCCAAAAACATTAAAAAGGGAATTAAAATATTATTTTTATTCAAAAAAGGAAAAAGGAGGGAAAATTACCTAAACCATGTTGGTCAATACCATTGGTTTCCACAAAACCACAAATGGTATTCCTCACCACCAAAACCTATAAAAAGGTGGTAGGGGCTCCTCATTTCACATCCTTCCATTATCTCATCCTTATGCTGCTGAAATCTCCCCTGAGCACTTTTAGCCATTGAAGCAACCTTGGAGAAAGAGACCTATTGGAGTTTGGAGCTACTCATCTTGGGAGTTGCTCAACATCAACCTTCACCATTGAAGGTAATATCGCAAGCACTTGCTTGCCCCCCACTTTTCAATACAAAAAATTATTTATTATGTTTCTTGTTCTTGATTTTGAAATGTTTACATTATTTGCTTAGATTCTTGTTTAGATCCATGAAAAGTATTGTTTATTTAGTTTATTGTTTTTATTTCTATTGAAACTGCTACTACTAGTTAGCAGGTGCCCATAGCACTAAGCTTGGTTGCAAAACCGAGCCAACACCAACCCACATTTATCTAATGCAAATGGTGAAATAAAACTATCAGTTGCTCCTGGATCAAACAAAATTTTAAGTTTGACATTGTTTACTTTACCAGTGGATTCTACTACGGTAGACTGTTCTGCTTGGTGGTTATGAACCGCTGCATGAATCCGATGACTGTTACCTGAACTATCCATGGGTGCTTTTCCCTCCCTGTGCCTGCTGCTTGAATGACCCTTGGGACAGTCTCGCTGGAAATGAGGACCTCCGCATCCCCAACAAGAGAGATTGGGAGGGGCTTGCTGTTATAGCTTGAAATGACACCTCTCCGTCCGTGATGACACTTGTTTCCCTTGGTCGCATGACGACACTTCTTGAGATCAAGTTCAGTCACACAACAGGACATTTGTGGATGGAGGAGTCATTTGGGACACTAAAAATGGTTGAAATGACCTCATTCTTGACCCATTTGATGTATATGACCCTTAGGAACATTTTTCCAGACCAAACCATCTCCTGAAAATGAGCAGAAAAGCCTGTTTTTTGCCATTTTTCAATATGAGCGCGACTCTACTGTTATAATAGTAGCGTGTGTACGCGACTTTACCTCATTCAAAGTAGCGCCCATTGCCATATGTACGCGACTTTGTCTACTATAGAGTAAAGTACACACCTGTTTTGGTCAAAATCTCGAAATTCGAGTAAGTTAAGTTGGTTGGGAAACCTCTTGAGCGGTTGTAACTTCTTTTCCTCTTCCTCATTGACTATATAAGGAGGGTAGAAGGGTCATGTGAAGGGACCAAGCCCAATTGCAAAGTTATGCTGGAGGAATGGAGACCCTCATCCCCCTCTCTTGTGCTTCAGTTTTGGTAAACCCTAGTACAATTGCTTAGAGGCTGGGATCCTTGGAGAACGGAAGCAGGAGATCTTGAATCTAGGTTTCGTGAAGTGCCAAGCTTGAAGGAAGGTATAATTGTATGTACTTGCTTTCATTCATCAATAAAGATCAGACGTTCTTCTCTTTCCAAATATGACCTATTAATGTGTCTTAAGATTTGATCACTGTTTGATTATAGTTTGATGTCTCTTTCCATTATAGATATCAGTATTATATATGTAGTCAAATGTATTTGAGAAAGGTATCAAGTTGTTTTGCAGGTCTGGGCATTGCGACACTGGATAAGCATTGAAGAGCGAGGGAGGAAAAGCTAGGATCAACCTTCTGAATAAGGTGCCTACATCTCTAAACCCTAATCTCTTCATTTATTAGTTATACTTGCAGAATGCTTGTAAGTCTATCTTTATCACCGTAAGTTGGTAGTTTCTCCCCTGAACTATAGGTGCATTTTCCCCACAACAGAATGGCGACTCCGCTGGGGAAAGCCTAACTGCTTAGGGGTATCCAAGTTCATTTCTTTAGTTTTGTTTGATGGTCTTTGTTCATTTTATTGATTAAGATCAGTTATAGGCTCTGTTTGACCCTCCTGGGCTTTTTACAGACCCTTCCCAACCCTTGCAAACCTTTGTGGACCCAGTTTGGGGGTTTTAACCCCGTTTTTTAGACTTTTTTTTTTCTTGTACGCTACTGTTTGTACCACACAGTAGCACCCATACTGCTATGAGCGCTAGTTTCCTTCATACACAATAGCGCCCATACTGCTATGAGCGCTAGTTTCCTTCATACACAGTAGCGCTCAAAATCTGGGTTTGATTTTTTGAGTTTTTGGGTTGTGGACCCAAATTTGGGGGCTGTGGCTGCATTTTTTGGGGTCCCTGATGACCCTAGGTCTGAGTTAAACCCCTGTAAGTGGTCTCTCATCCTTGTACTGATCTTACATTCATGATTTGAACCTCTTTTGATCAATTTGGGCTTGTTTGGAAAGTTTTGGGGTTTGTTGACTTAAGTCGGGGGGTTGTGGACCTGTTTGGTGTTTTGTACCCTAATTTGAGTCTGATTGAACTTGATTTCCCCATTTCCACTGGATTTGAAACCTCTTGAGTCTTTTTGACCCTGTTTGTATCTATTTGAGTGAAATTTCTCTTTTAGGTTGGTTTCTTGTCCTCCCTTATGCTTTTAGTTTTTCTTTTGTAGTGAAAGCTCAAGTGTTTTGGCTGTTGTTCAAGACCTTGTTTGCATTGTTTATGTGCAGACCTGACTTTACCAAACCATACTTCTTCATAGGTCATTTGCTTCATTTGGGTCTAAAAGTAGTTTTCGTACTCTTTTCCCAATGTTTGGCATGCTTACATCAATAAGAATTTGAAAGTCATATTTGGTAGCTTTTATTGTTTCATAAAGAGAACCTGAAAGTTTCTTTGCTTTGCTTTGATAGTAGGTTAGTTTCAGTTTTTGTTTCTTACCTTTGAAAAGCATAAAGAATTTTGATTCATTTTCTAAATAGAGTACCTTGCAAGTGGCTTAAAAGATTTTAGAGTGCTTTGCATCAAAAAGAACAAGTTTTCTTTTGCATACTTATTGGTTTGAGTAGCTGCATTTTTAGGTTTTGAGTTTATTTTTGTACATTTAGACTTTATTTTTACCTTTTTTGCATTCAGAAGATTAAAAAATTGCATTTGCACATGCATTCTAGATCAGAATTTTAAGACTTGCATTGAAAAGAAAAAGATTTGTTTGGTGGTAAATATTTCATTTTCAGTACTCTATTTCTATTATAACCACTCTCACACACCCACTACCTTTTTGAGTAATCAAGTAACCTTTAAAATGAACTCTAATAAAATGAACTAGCAACATTTTCTTTTCTAGGTTACACTACACCAACTAGTTTTGGTTAGGATCTTGGGTTTAAAACACCTTAAACCACCCAAGATCACACATTGCGCAAAAATCGTAGTGAGACTATCATCAGGTAAACCCACCTCACTCAAAATTTGCCTGGGATCTATGCAGTAGGTCAATGTGAGATCAGTTTGTGGGAATACCCCTCCTACTTTCTGTTCGAGCATACGCCAGGATCGGATTGCGTATTGGGGACTCTTTCGAGTTTCGGGCTTAGCTACCCTGCCCACGCTTTCTGATTCGACCGGTGACTGTTCCCCCAGGAGTTTTCGGTGTTGTGGTATCCTTAGTATCAGACTCTAGGTTCATACACAGGTGACAGCGGAGGGTATATCTGCTGTACCTAGGACAGACGTGGGAGGAAATCCCTTGCAGGTCTTTGGGAGGGCGGTTGGGTGATTCCAGCGCTTGCACCTTTAGTCATTGTATTGTGGACCCCGGGGTAACTGTCCTTCATCCTTCGTTGATCTGTTCTGGGCCCTCATCATCCCAGACTCTTCTCCGGAAGGCATCTGTTTGCCTGGTTTGATTTACTTAGGACCTTTTTTAGTGGTGTGCTCTTTGTGCTACTTGTTTTAGTTTGCCTTAGGGAACTTCTTGTTCATCTGGGCGAGAAACTATGTCTAGCATTCCGGCGAGTGCCAATCAAGGTACCCCTATTCCGGGGGATCCTTGTGCTGTTCCATTCATTGGAAACATTGGTACTCCCTTAATGGCTACTCTGAATCTTCCTGGATTCACTATTGGGCTGCCGGTGTGGTTGTTTTCCACTCCGAATGCCTTGCATGCTCCTGACGCTTCTTTTGTGAGCACCTCAAATCAAGAGCATCAGAACCCTGTGCCTCCTTTGCCAGTAACATCTTCTCCTCCTCCTTCTACCTCATGTGGCGAAAGTAGCAATACTAGTAGCCAGCAGTCTAAAAGGAATAGACGGGGGAAGAATAGGAAGAAGATGCCAAAACAAGGGGGCAGCAACCCAGCCTCTGTAAGTCATGCTGGGGGCAAGCACCCTGCCTCTGAAAATCATGCAGGGGGCACCTACCTAGCCTCTAGAGGTCATGCTGGGAGAAAACTTTTAGTCACTGAAAATCATACTGAAATTTTGTCTTCAACCACTGTCAGTCATGTTGAGGACACGTCATTGATCACTGCTAGTCATATTAATGACAAGTCACCAGTTCCTGTGAGTCATACTGGAGACACCAGATCAGCCACTGCAAGTCATGCTGAGGGATTTGACATTGTCGACAAACCCAACAAATAGAAACTTAAGTTCCCTTGTAAGTTTTGCGAGGGAGACCACCTTACTTACTTGTGCCCTGTACTTCCAGAAGTGCAAAAAGTGTGGTCCTTAGTTCAAAAGTCTTATGTTTCTGAGCAACCAGCCTCTGTGAGTCATGCTGGGGGCAAGCTGTCAGCCAATGCTAGTCATGCTGAGAGTACTGACGTTGTAAAGGAGTCTAAACTTATAGGACGGAAACCAAATTTCCCTTGTAAACTTTGTAAGGGAGATCACCTTACTCACCGATGCCCTGCCATTCCAGAGGTACGAAGAGTGTGGTCCATGTCTGAAGGAACCTCTGTTCTTGAGTTGTCTATAGATTCCCTGCAGCCAGATCCACTTTTGGTTGATAAAGTGGTTGAACCAATGCAATCTTTGGTCGACCCCACTCTTCCTTCGGAGAGTGAAGTGATTGAATCGATGCAATTTTCGACCGATCCCATCAGTCCTTCAGAGATTGATGCACCTTCTACTGAAGTCTTCTGCATTACCAGTTTGGATGTTCATGAAAAAGGGGGCACTTCATCTGTGCCATGTGAACCCCTACCAAGCCCTAGGATTGTTTCCTTTGATTGGAATAGTCTAGCCGAGCCTCGCCTTCCTTCTTCGACACCTTTCCAGATAAAGGTTAATATCGGGAACCATACGGTTGATCGATGCATTGTTGATGAAGGTGCTTCTGTTAGTATCTTATCCGTTTATGCTTGGAGAGTTTTGGGTTTCCCTAATGTTATTCCAGCTGTTAATTGGCCGTTGACCTTCGATAGAAGACCTAGTGAACCGATCGGATTCCTCCGTCAGGCACCTGTTACCTTGGGTGGAAAAACGGTCTTAGTTGATTTTATGGTTTTAAAGGACCCTATGGACTTTGATATGATCCTTGGGCGTGATTACGTTTATGCTATGCATGCTGTGGTGTCTACGCTTTTTCGTGTGATGCATTTCCCTCATAACAAAAACATTGTCACCATCGACCAGCTTGCATTCGTTGATCCTCCTTATTACCCAACTGTAGACCAGTCTGATCCCTCGTCATTAGGCACTACTATGTCACATGCGCCTCATGTGGCATATTGTTCCTTGAGTTCAACTGCTACTGAGAAGAAGTCTCTGAGTTCATGCTTACCTTCTCGGGACTTGGTCCCAGCTTTTGACCAAGTGACACCTCCATCTGAATGTTTAGATATGTATTCTATCTGGGATGATATACTTCCTTCCGATGAAGTTTTCCTAGAGTCTATGGTACAGTCTTCTATTCACTTGTATGTTGATCCAGTCGCAGTCATGTCTAGCCCCGGTTTGACCTTAAAGTCTGATCTTCCTACTGTTGAGTCTTTGGACTCTCCTATAGATCTGCAAATCGGTGTTCCTGCTGAGTTTGATTCTGCTTCTAGAATTTTCAACTCCCATGATGATGAATTTGTTTCTGCAGATTCCGTCATGTCCTTCAACTTTGATCTTCATCCTGAAGTTGATCTTGTTGATTGTAAGTCCTCGGGCTTGGGTACCATAGAGTCTTCATTTGAAAACTCTGCCTCGTTTATGCCTGTTGTTGACGATAGTGAAGTTGAAAGTATTTCTACCACAGTGACTTATATCGGGTCTTTCTTTACATATGTTTTAGATATGATCCTGGTACTAATGTTTCTTGGAGACAGGATTCTTAGCTGGATGTATACTTGCTTACTGGTCCTTTTCGACACCTTGTGCAACCATGTCAGGTATATTCGGAACCTTGCATATAGGTTTAGGCTTCCCCGCTGTTATGTTGCATTTGAACCTTTTGCCATCCGAATTCGCCATAGGGTCGAACCTGTTGGATATTGGTGTGTTAGCCATCTCTTTATGCATTGTGCACCAGTCCGACAGCAGAGCCTACCTAACATGGGTCACCCTAGTCAGCACCCTTATGCCATTCTGGTGCCCATGCTGAGTTTTTCTCATAGGCTCGGGAGCCTTTTTAGATTTACCATGACTTTGAGAAGAAGCCTCATATCTTTCTTCCTCACGTATTTCTGGCCATCCCTGATAAGGCTCCCATCTTTGTGTTGAAATTGCATATGCATCTATTATGATCCCGCTTGCGCTAATGAGCCTGAAGCCGGCTTCCACGCTTTTAGCCCGTTGTATAAGCCTCCATCTCTGATCTCATTTCCGCTAAGCCCTGTATCATTTTGCCTTCGCGATTTGACACCTTTTACCTGGAGGAGACACACCCTGAGTGTACTTATCTTGCTCATGTTCCTTGCATTAGGCATAGCTTTGTTCCATGCGCTTGGAGCTAGTTTTGCATGTCCCTGACACTCGTCTCCTCCCATTTCGAGCATTCTTCTACCTTCACTTCGAGCTCGTTAAAAACAGTAAGTAGGTTACGAGCATTCTTCTCTTACTTCGAGCTCGTTAAAAACAGTAAGTAGGTTACGAGCATTTCTTCCACCTTTCCTTCGAGCTCGTTAAAAATAGTAAGGAGGCTACGAGCATTTCTTTCATCTTCACTTCGAGCTCATTAAAAACAGTAAGGAAGTTGTGAGCATTTTCCTATCTCCTTTGAGCTCATTAAAAACAGTAAGGAGGTCATGAGTTTACTTTTCCAGACTCGTTAAACCTTTACGGAAAAGATCCATATGGAGTTCTTTTAAGCCCTTTTCAGACTCCTTAAATAGGAAAAGTTTGCCGAGCATAGTTGTCTTTTCGGGCTCGTTAAAATAACTGAACCGACATCCACTTAGGTATAGAATTACCCCTTTTCCGGGCCTTGGTGGATAATTTACGGAAAAGGTATACTCTAGGTATACTCTTGTATGCGCTAGAAGAGTTCTTCTTCCATCATTTTACACTTTTTCGGGGAAGGAGACTAACTTTACGAAAAAGGACCTTTGGAGTCGTCTTTAGGGTTTTCAGACTCTCGAAATGTGAAAACACCAAGCGAGCACATACCAATCCGGGGCTCGATGTAAAATCCACGGATAGGTGTATAGAGGACTGTTTAAGTTTTTCAACTCTATAAGCAAGAAAACACCGCCGAGCACAGACCAATCCGGGCTCGATATAAAATCCACGGATAGGTGTATGGAGTTTTATTCTAGGTTTTTTCAGACTCCTTAAATATGAAAATACCGTCGAGCATGATTTAGTTCTTTGTCAAGCTCGTTAAAAAATGAAAAAGGAAAGGGAAGGGAAGAATGTCAAAATATCTTTCAATATGATGGCAGCAAGTCAACTATCTCCTTGAACAAAGCACCTGTTTTGAGTCTATCAAAAAGTTGGGTTCTAGCGTTGGCCTTAGGATAAACCTGATCTCAGAGTTCCTACTCCTCCGTTTGGTTAGTCTTCCAATCATTTGGGGAATCTGTTAATGTCTCCTACATTGCATATTTGTATCGTGGTCCCTTTGTGTTCAAAGCTGCCTAAGTCACTCTTGTGTCGTGCTCACTATTCAAGGATATAACCTGTGTTGGCCATTCTGCAGTTGCCTTGACCTCATGTGTCGGCCATTCCTTGGTGTCAGTATGTTTCATCCTGTGTTCAGTCCTACTCCAAATCAGCTCATACCTGTTGAGTGTCCCTCGTGTTGGATGATGGAGGATGCATTAAGGCCTCCCTTCCAACGGACTTCTTCCCATCGACTTCAACTCATTGTGCTATGGGAATGAAGTTTAGAGTTTCGGTTAGTACCTTGGGGATTGCAGTCATTAGTGGCAGTTTCCCTCGCTACTGGATAGATGGGAATACATCAATGTCTCCTATCCGATGGATTCTTCAAGTGTTCGATGGCAAGACCACTTATTCGCACTTGCTTGAATGTACTAGGTACCTTGGGTTCCATTTTCATTATTGGTGGACACCCTCGCGTTTGTTAACGGTATACATTAATGACCGGTAATCAAACGATACCTCCCATGTTCGACATCAGCTCATTTATTCGCATGGATAGGTTTGTACCTTGGGTTGTTTTTGGACGAAGACCTTGGGATCCTCAATAGCATCACCTCATTTATGTTATCGCCCGAGTTGCGCAAGACTGAGCCACACTCTTTTTGGCTCTTGATGAGACATAGATCCAGCTTGTTCTCTATGGCTATGTTCTCCAGTTTTGACATAGATCCACCTTGTATTTATGTGGCTATGTTTACACTTATGTTCCTCATGGATCCACGCTTGTATTTTAGTGGCCATGATATCTGCATCAGTATTTTGGATCATTATTGTATCCTCTTGGAGATCATGTTCCATCATTTGAACATGGACAGTTACCCCATGGATAAGTTTGTCTGACTTTGCCTTTGCTTTCAGGTACTTCATTTGAGCCTATGATTCTTGGTTTCTCCGTTCCTCCATGATTCAACTCTTTTTTATTTATAATGTATTTCGGCCATCGTTTCCCGTACTCCCTCTGACCTCATACATTAGGGGGCATCTGTTATAGCTTGAAATGACACCTCTCCGTCCGTGATGACACTTGTTTCCCTTGGTCGCATGACGACACTTCTTGAGATCAAGTTCAGTCACACAACAGGACATTTGTGGATGGAGGAGTCATTTGGGACACTAAAAATGGTTGAAATGACCTCATTCTTGACCCATTTGATGTATATGACCCTTAGGAACATTTTTCCAGACCAAACCATCTCCTGAAAATGAGCAGAAAAGCCTGTTTTTGGCCATTTTTCAATATGAGCGCGACTCTACTGTTATAATAGTAGCGTGTGTACGCGACTTTACCTCATTCAAAGTAGCGCCCATTTCCATATGTACGCGACTTTGTCTACTATAGAGTAGAGTACACACCTGTTTTGGTCAAAATCTCGAAATTCGAGTAAGTTAAGTTGGTTGGGAAACCTCTTGAGCGGTTGTAACTTCTTTTCCTCTTCCTCATTGACTATATAAGGAGGGTAGAAGGGTCATGTGAAGGGACCAAGCCCAATTGCAAAGTTATGCTGGAGGAATGGAGACCCTCATCCCCCTCTCTTGTGCTTCAGTTTTGGTAAACCCTAGTACAATTGCTTAGAGGCTGGGATCCTTGGAGAACGGAAGCAGGAGATCTTGAATCTAGGTTTCGTGAAGTGCCAAGCTTGAAGGAAGGTATAATTGTATGTACTTGCTTTCATTCATCAATAAAGATCAGACGTTCTTCTCTTTCCAAATATGACCTATTAATGTGTCTTAAGATTTGATCACTGTTTGATTATAGTTTGATGTCTCTTTCCATTATAGATATCAGTATTATATATGTAGTCAAATGTATTTGAGAAAGGTATCAAGTTGTTTTGCAGGTCTGGGCATTGCGACACTGGATAAGCATTGAAGAGCGAGGGAGGAAAAGCTAGGATCAACCTTCTGAATAAGGTGCCTACATCTCTAAACCCTAATCTCTTCATTTATTAGTTATACTTGCAGAATGCTTGTAAGTCTATCTTTATCACCGTAAGTTGGTAGTTTCTCCCCTGAACTATAGGTGCATTTTCCCCACAACAGAATGGCGACTCCGCTGGGGAAAGCCTAACTGCTTAGGGGTATCCAAGTTCATTTCTTTAGTTTTGTTTGATGGTCTTTGTTCATTTTATTGATTAAGATCAGTTATAGGCTCTGTTTGACCCTCCTGGGCTTTTTACAGACCCTTCCCAACCCTTGCAAACCTTTGTGGACCCAGTTTGGGGGTTTTAACCCCGTTTTTTAGACTTTTTTTTTTCTTGTACGCTACTGTTTGTACCACACAGTAGCGCCCATACTGCTATGAGCGCTAGTTTCCTTCATACACAGTAGCGCCCATACTGCTATGAGCGCTAGTTTCCTTCATACACAGTAGCGCTCAAAATCTGGGTTTGATTTTTTGAGTTTTTGGGTTGTGGACCCAAATTTGGGGGCTGTGGCTGCATTTTTTGGGGTCCCTGATGACCCTAGGTCTGAGTTAAACCCCTGTAAGTGGTCTCTCATCCTTGTACTGATCTTACATTCATGATTTGAACCTCTTTTGATCAATTTGGGCTTGTTTGGAAAGTTTTGGGGTTTGTTGACTTAAGTCGGGGGGTTGTGGACCTGTTTGGTGTTTTGTACCCTAATTTGAGTCTGATTGAACTTGATTTCCCCATTTCCACTGGATTTGAAACCTCTTGAGTCTTTTTGACCCTGTTTGTATCTATTTGAGTGAAATTTCTCTTTTAGGTTGGTTTCTTGTCCTCCCTTATGCTTTTAGTTTTTCTTTTGTAGTGAAAGCTCAAGTGTTTTGGCTGTTGTTCAAGACCTTGTTTGCATTGTTTATGTGCAGACCTGACTTTACCAAACCATACTTCTTCGTAGGTCATTTGCTTCATTTGGGTCTAAAAGTAGTTTTCGTACTCTTTTCCCAATGTTTGGCATGCTTACATCAATAAGAATTTGAAAGTCATATTTGGTAGCTTTTATTGTTTCATAAAGAGAACCTGAAAGTTTCTTTGCTTTGCTTTGATAGTAGGTTAGTTTCAGTTTTTGTTTCTTACCTTTGAAAAGCATAAAGAATTTTGATTCATTTTCTAAATAGAGTACCTTGCAAGTGGCTTAAAAGATTTTAGAGTGCTTTGCATCAAAAAGAACAAGTTTTCTTTTGCATACTTATTGGTTTGAGTAGCTGCATTTTTAGGTTTTGAGTTTATTTTTGTACATTTAGACTTTATTTTTACCTTTTTTGCATTCAAAAGATTAAAAAATTGCATTTGCACATGCATTCTAGATCAGAATTTTAAGACTTGCATTGAAAAGAAAAAGATTTGTTTGGTGGTAAATATTTCATTTTCAGTACTCTATTTCTATTATAACCACTCTCACACACCCACTACCTTTTTGAGTAATCAAGTAACCTTTAAAATGAACTCTAATAAAATGAACTAGCAACATTTTCTTTTCTAGGTTACACTACACCAACTAGTTTTGGTTAGGATCTTGGGTTTAAAACACCTTAAACCACCCAAGATCACACATTGCGCAAAAATCGTAGTGAGACTATCATCAGGTAAACCCACCTCACTCAAAATTTGCCTGGGATCTATGCAGTAGGTCAATGTGAGATCAGTTTGTGGGAATACCCCTCCTACTTTCTGTTCGAGCATACGCCAGGATCGGATTGCGTATTGGGGACTCTTTCGAGTTTCGGGCTTAGCTACCCTGCCCACGCTTTCTGATTCGACCGGTGACTGTTCCCCCAGGAGTTTTCGGTGTTGTGGTATCCTTAGTATCAGACTCTAGGTTCATACACAGGTGACAGCGGAGGGTATATCTGCTGTACCTAGGACAGACGTGGGAGGAAATCCCTTGCAGGTCTTTGGGAGGGCGGTTGGGTGATTCCAGCGCTTGCACCTTTAGTCATTGTATTGTGGACCCCGGGTAACTGTCCTTCATCCTTCGTTGATCTGTTCTGGGCCCTCATCATCCCAGACTCTTCTCCGGAAGGCATCTGTTTGCCTGGTTTGATTTACTTAGGACCTTTTTTAGTGGTGTGCTCTTTGTGCTACTTGTTTTAGTTTGCCTTAGGGAACTTCTTGTTCATCTGGGCGAGAAACTATGTCTAGCATTCCGGCGAGTGCCAATCAAGGTACCCCTATTCCGGGGGATCCTTGTGCTGTTCCATTCATTGGAAACATTGGTACTCCCTTAATGGCTACTCTGAATCTTCCTGGATTCACTATTGGGCTGCCGGTGTGGTTGTTTTCCACTCCGAATGCCTTGCATGCTCCTGACGCTTCTTTTGTGAGCACCTCAAATCAAGAGCATCAGAACCCTGTGCCTCCTTTGCCAGTAACATCTTCTCCTCCTCCTTCTACCTCATGTGGCGAAAGTAGCAATACTAGTAGCCAGCAGTCTAAAAGGAATAGACGGGGGAAGAATAGGAAGAAGATGCCAAAACAAGGGGGCAGCAACCCAGCCTCTGTAAGTCATGCTGGGGGCAAGCACCCTGCCTCTGAAAATCATGCAGGGGGCACCTACCTAGCCTCTAGAGGTCATGCTGGGAGAAAACTTTTAGTCACTGAAAATCATACTGAAATTTTGTCTTCAACCACTGTCAGTCATGTTGAGGACACGTCATTGATCACTGCTAGCCATATTAATGACAAGTCACCAGTTCCTGTGATTCATACTGGAGACACCAGATCAGCCACTGCAAGTCATGCTGAGGGAGTTGACATTGTCGACAAACCCAACAAACAGAAACTTAAGTTCCCTTGTAAGTTTTGCGAGGGAGACCACCTTACTTACTTGTGCCCTGTACTTCCAGAAGTGCAAAAAGTGTGGTCCTTAGTTCAAAAGTCTTATGTTTCTGAGCAACCAGCCTCTGTGAGTCATGCTGGGGGCAAGCTGTCAGCCAATGCTAGTCATGCTGAGAGTACTGACGTTGTAAAGGAGTCTAAACTTATAGGACGGAAACCAAAGTTCCCTTGTAAACTTTGTAAGGGAGATCACCTTACTCACCGATGCCCTGCCATTCCAGAGGTACGAAGAGTGTGGTCCATGTCTGAAGGAACCTCTGTTCTTGAGTTGTCTATAGATTCCCTGCAGCCAGATCCACTTTTGGTTGATAAAGTGGTTGAACCAATGCAATCTTTGGTCGACCCCACTCTTCCTTCGGAGAGTGAAGTGATTGAATCGATGCAATTTTCGACCGATCCCATCAGTCCTTCAGAGATTGATGCACCTACTACTGAAGTCTTCTGCATTACCAGTTTGGATGTTCATGAAAAAGGGGGCACTTCATCTGTGCCATGTGAACCCCTACCAAGCCCTAGGATTGTTTCCTTTGATTGGAATAGTCTAGCCGAGCCTCGCCTTCCTTCTTCGACACCTTTCCAGATAAAGGTTAATATCGGGAACCATACGGTTGATCGATGCATTGTTGATGAAGGTGCTTCTGTTAGTATCTTATCCGCTTATGCTTGGAGTGTTTTGGGTTTCCCTAATGTTATTCCAGCTGTTAATTGGCCGTTGACCTTCGATAGAAGACCTAGTGAACCGATCGGATTCCTCCGTCAGGCACCTGTTACCTTGGGTGGAAAAACGGTCTTAGTTGATTTTATGGTTTTAAAGGACCCTATGGACTTTGATATGATCCTTGGGCGTGATTACGTTTATGCTATGCATGCTGTGGTGTCTACGCTTTTTCGTGTGATGCATTTCCCTCATAACGAAAACATTGTCACCATCGACCAGCTTGCATTCGTTGATCCTCCTTATTACCCAACTGTAGACCAGTCTGATCCCTCGTCATTAGGCACTACTATGTCACATGCGCCTCATGTGGCATATTGTTCCTTGAGTTCAACTGCTACTGAGAAGAAGTCTCTGAGTTCATGCTTACCTTCTCGGGACTTGGTCCCAGCTTTTGACCAAGTGACACCTCCATCTGAATGTTTAGATATGTATTCTATCTGGGATGATATACTTCCTTCCGATGAAGTTTTCCTAGAGTCTATGGTACAGTCTTCTATTCACTTGGATGTTGATCCAGTCGCAGTCATGTCTAGCCCCGGTTTGACCTTAAAGTCTGATCTTCCTACTGTTGAGTCTTTGGACTCTCCTATAGATCTGCAAATCGGTGTTCCTGCTGAGTTTGATTCTGCTTCTAGAATTTTCAACTCCCATGATGATGAATTTGTTTCTGCAGATTCCGTCATGTCCTTCAACTTTGATCTTCATCCTGAAGTTGATCTTGTTGATTGTAAGTCCTCGGGCTTGGGTACCATAGAGTCTTCATTTGAAAACTCTGCCTCGTTTATGCCTGTTGTTGATGATAGTGAAGTTGAAAGTATTTCTACCACAGTGACTTATATCGGGTCTTTCTTTACATATGTTTTAGATATGATCCTGGTACTAATGTTTCTTGGAGACAGGATTCTTAGCTGGATGTATACTTGCTTACTGGTCCTTTTCGACACCTTGTGCAACCATGTCAGGTATATTCGGAACCTTGCATATAGGTTTAGGCTTCCCCGCTTTTATGTTGCATTTGAACCTTTTGCCATCTGAATTCGCCATAGGGTCGAACCTGTTGGATATTGGTGTGTTAGCCATCTCTTTATGCATTGTGCACCAGTCCGACAGCAGAGCCTACCTAACATGGGTCACCCTAGTCAGCACCCTTATGCCATTCTGGTGCCCATGCTGAGTTTTTCTCATAGGCTCGGGAGCCTTTTTAGATTTACCATGACTTTGAGAAGAAGCCTCATATCTTTCTTCCTCACATATTTCTGGCCATCCCTGATAAGGCTCCCATCTTTGTGTTGAAATTGCATATGCATCTATTATGATCCCGCTTGCGCTAATGAGCCTGAAGCCGGCTTCCACGCTTTTAGCCCGTTGTATAAGCCTCCATCTCTGATCTCATTTCCGCTAAGCCCTGTATCATTTTGCCTTCGCGATTTGACACCTTTTACCTGGAGGAGACACACCCTGAGTGTACTTATCTTGCTCATGTTCCTTGCATTAGGCATAGCTTTGTTCCATGCGCTTGGAGCTAGTTTTGCATGTCCCTGACACTCGTCTCCTCCCATTTCGAGCATTCTTCTACCTTCACTTCGAGCTCGTTAAAAACAGTAAGTAGGTTACGAGCATTCTTCTCTTACTTCGAGCTCGTTAAAAACAGTAAGTAGGTTACGAGCATTTCTTCCACCTTTCCTTCGAGCTCGTTAAAAATAGTAAGGAGGCTACGAGCATTTCTTTCATCTTCACTTCGAGCTCATTAAAAACAGTAAGGAAGTTGTGAGCATTTTCCTATCTCCTTTGAGCTCATTAAAAACAGTAAGGAGGTCATGAGTTTACTTTTCCAGACTCGTTAAACCTTTACGGAAAAGATCCATATGGAGTTCTTTTAAGCCCTTTTCAGACTCCTTAAATAGGAAAAGTTTGCCGAGCATAGTTGTCTTTTCGGGCTCGTTAAAATAACTGAACCGACATCCACTTAGGTATAGAATTACCCCTTTTCCGGGCCTTGGTGGATAATTTACGGAAAAGGTATACTCTAGGTATACTCTTGTATGCGCTAGAAGAGTTCTTCTTCCATCATTTTACACTTTTTCGGGGAAGGAGACTAACTTTACGAAAAAGGACCTTTGGAGTCGTCTTTAGGGTTTTCAGACTCTCGAAATGTGAAAACACCAAGCGAGCACATACCAATCCGGGCTCGATGTAAAATCCACGGATAGGTGTATAGAGGACTGTTTAAGTTTTTCAACTCTATAAGCAAGAAAACACCGGCGAGCACAGACCAATCCGGGCTCGATATAAAATCCACGGATAGGTGTATGGAGTTTTCTTCTAGGTTTTTTCAGACTCCTTAAATATGAAAATACCGTCGAGCATGATTTAGTTCTTTGTCAAGCTCGTTAAAAAATGAAAAAGGAAAGGGAAGGGAAGAATGTCAAAATATCTTTCAATATGATGGCAGCAAGTCAACTATCTCCTTGAACAAAGCACCTGTTTTGAGTCTATCAAAAAGTTGGGTTCTAGCGTTGGCCTTAGGATAAACCTGATCTCAGAGTTCCTACTCCTCCGTTTGGTTAGTCTTCCAATCATTTGGGGAATCTGTTAATGTCTCCTACATTGCAGATTTGTATCGTGGTCCCTTTGTGTTCAAAGCTGCCTAAGTCACTCTTGTGTCGTGCTCACTATTCAAGGATATAACCTGTGTTGGCCATTCTGCAGTTGCCTTGACCTCATGTGTCGGCCATTCCTTGGTGTCAGTATGTTTCATCCTGTGTTCAGTCCTACTCCAAATCAGCTCATACCTATTGAGTGTCCCTCGTGTTGGATGATGGAGGATGCATTAAGGCCTCCCTTCCAACGGACTTCTTCCCATCGACTTCAACTCATTGTGCTCTGGGAATGAAGTTTAGAGTTTCGGTTAGTACCTTGGGGATTGCAGTCATTAGTGGCAGTTTCCCTCGCTACTGGATAGATGGGAATACATCAATGTCTCCTATCCGATGGATTCTTCAAGTGTTCGACGGCAAGACCACTTATTCGCACTTGCTTGAATGTACTAGGTACCTTGGGTTCCATTTTCATTATTGGTGGACACCCTCGCGTTTGTTAACGGTATACATTAATGACCGGTAATCAAACGAAACCTCCCATGTTCGACATCAGCTCATTTATTCGCATGGATAGGTTTGTACCTTGGGTTGTTTTTGGACGAAGACCTTGGGATCCTCGATAGCATCACCTCATTTATGTTATCGCCCGAGTTGTGCAAGACTGAGCCACACTCTTTTTGGCTCTTGATGAGACATAGATCCAGCTTGTTCTCTATGGCTATGTTCTCCAGTTTTGACATAGATCCACCTTGTATTTATGTGGCTATGTTTACACTTATGTTCCTCATGGATCCACGCTTGTATTTTAGTGGCCATGATATCTGCATCAGTATTTTGGATCATTATTGTATCCTCTTGGAGATCATGTTCCATCATTTGAACATGGACAGTTACCCCATGGATAAGTTTGTCTGACTTTGCCTTTGCTTTCAGGTACTTCATTTGAGCCTATGATTCTTGGTTTCTCCGTTCCTCCATGATTCAACTCTTTTTTATTTATAATGTATTTCGGCCATCGTTTCCCGTACTCCCTCTGACCTCATACATTAGGGGGCATCTGTTATAGCTTGAAATGACACCTCTCCGTCCGTGATGACACTTGTTTCCCTTGGTCGCATGACGACACTTCTTGAGATCAAGTTCAGTCACACAACAGGACATTTGTGGATGGAGGAGTCATTTGGGACACTAAAAATGGTTGAAATTACCTCATTCTTGACCCGTTTGATGTATATGACCCTTAGGAACATTTTTCCAGACCAAACCATCTCCTGAAAATGAGCAGAAAAGCCTGTTTTTGGCCATTTTTCAATATGAGCGCGACTCTACTGTTATAATAGTAGCGTGTGTACGCGACTTTACCTCATTCAAAGTAGCGCCCATTTCCATATGTACGCGACTTTGTCTACTATAGAGTAGAGTACACACCTGTTTTGGTCAAAATCTCGAAATTCGAGTAAGTTAAGTTGGTTGGGAAACCTCTTGAGCGGTTGTAACTTCTTTTCCTCTTCCTCATTGACTATATAAGGAGGGTAGAAGGGTCATGTGAAGGGACCAAGCCCAATTGCAAAGTTATGCTGGAGGAATGGAGACCCTCATCCCCCTCTCTTGTGCTTCAGTTTTGGTAAACCCTAGTACAATTGCTTAGAGGCTGGGATCCTTGGAGAACGGAAGCAGGAGATCTTGAATCTAGGTTTCGTGAAGTGCCAAGCTTGAAGGAAGGTATAATTGTATGTACTTGCTTTCATTCATCAATAAAGATCAGACGTTCTTCTCTTTCCAAATATGACCTATTAATGTGTCTTAAGATTTGATCACTGTTTGATTATAGTTTGATGTCTCTTTCCATTATAGATATCAGTATTATATATGTAGTCAAATGTATTTGAGAAAGGTATCAAGTTGTTTTGCAGGTCTGGGCATTGCGACACTGGATAAGCATTGAAGAGCGAGGGAGGAAAAGCTAGGATCAACCTTCTGAATAAGGTGCCTACATCTCTAAACCCTAATCTCTTCATTTATTAGTTATACTTGCAGAATGCTTGTAAGTCTATCTTTATCACCGTAAGTTGGTAGTTTCTCCCCTGAACTATAGGTGCATTTTCCCCACAACAGAATGGCGACTCCGCTGGGGAAAGCCTAACTGCTTAGGGGTATCCAAGTTCATTTCTTTAGTTTTGTTTGATGGTCTTTGTTCATTTTATTGATTAAGATCAGTTATAGGCTCTGTTTGACCCTCCTGGGCTTTTTACAGACCCTTCCCAACCCTTGCAAACCTTTGTGGACCCAGTTTGGGGGTTTTAACCCCGTTTTTTAGACTTTTTTTTTTCTTGTACGCTACTGTTTGTACCACACAGTAGCGCCCATACTGCTATGAGCGCTAGTTTCCTTCATACACAGTAGCGCCCATACTGCTATGAGTGCTAGTTTCCTTCATACACAGTAGCGCTCAAAATCTGGGTTTGATTTTTTGAGTTTTTGGGTTGTGGACCCAAATTTGGGGGCTGTGGCTGCATTTTTTGGGGTCCCTGATGACCCTAGGTCTGAGTTAAACCCCTGTAAGTGGTCTCTCATCCTTGTACTGATCTTACATTCATGATTTGAACCTCTTTTGATCAATTTGGGCTTGTTTGGAAAGTTTTGGGGTTTGTTGACTTAAGTCGGGGGGTTGTGGACCTGTTTGGTGTTTTGTACCCTAATTTGAGTCTGATTGAACTTGATTTCCCCATTTCCACTGGATTTGAAACCTCTTGAGTCTTTTTGACCCTGTTTGTATCTATTTGAGTGAAATTTCTCTTTTAGGTTGGTTTCTTGTCCTCCCTTATGCTTTTAGTTTTTCTTTTGTAGTGAAAGCTCAAGTGTTTTGGCTGTTGTTCAAGACCTTGTTTGCATTGTTTATGTGCAGACCTGACTTTACCAAACCATACTTCTTCGTAGGTCATTTGCTTCATTTGGGTCTAAAAGTAGTTTTCGTACTCTTTTCCCAATGTTTGGCATGCTTACATCAATAAGAATTTGAAAGTCATATTTGGTAGCTTTTATTGTTTCATAAAGAGAACCTGAAAGTTTCTTTGCTTTGCTTTGATAGTAGGTTAGTTTCAGTTTTTGTTTCTTACCTTTGAAAAGCATAAAGAATTTTGATTCATTTTCTAAATAGAGTACCTTGCAAGTGGCTTAAAAGATTTTAGAGTGCTTTGCATCAAAAAGAACAAGTTTTCTTTTGCATACTTATTGGTTTGAGTAGCTGCATTTTTAGGTTTTGAGTTTATTTTTGTACATTTAGACTTTATTTTTACCTTTTTTTGCATTCAAAAGATTAAAAAATTGCATTTGCACATGCATTCTAGATCAGAATTTTAAGACTTGCATTGAAAAGAAAAAGATTTGTTTGGTGGTAAATATTTCATTTTCAGTACTCTATTTCTATTATAACCACTCTCACACACCCACTACCTTTTTGAGTAATCAAGTAACCTTTAAAATGAACTCTAATAAAATGAACTAGCAACATTTTCTTTTCTAGGTTACACTACACCAACTAGTTTTGGTTAGGATCTTGGGTTTAAAACACCTTAAACCACCCAAGATCACACATTGCGCAAAAATCGTAGTGAGACTATCATCAGGTAAACCCACCTCACTCAAAATTTGCCTGGGATCTATGCAGTAGGTCAATGTGAGATCAGTTTGTGGGAATACCCCTCCTACTTTCTGTTCGAGCATACGCCAGGATCGGATTGCGTATTGGGGACTCTTTCGAGTTTCGGGCTTAGCTACCCTGCCCACGCTTTCTGATTCGACCGGTGACTGTTCCCCCAGGAGTTTTCGGTGTTGTGGTATCCTTAGTATCATACTCTAGGTTCATACACAGGTGACAGCGGAGGGTATATCTGCTGTACCTAGGACAGACGTGGGAGGAAATCCCTTGCAGGTCTTTGGGAGGGCGGTTGGGTGATTCCAGCGCTTGCACCTTTAGTCATTGTATTGTGGACCCCGGGTAACTGTCCTTCATCCTTCGTTGATCTGTTCTGGGCCCTCATCATCCCAGACTCTTCTCCGGAAGGCATCTGTTTGCCTGGTTTGATTTACTTAGGACCTTTTTTAGTGGTGTGCTCTTTGTGCTACTTGTTTTAGTTTGCCTTAGGGAACTTCTTGTTCATCTGGGCGAGAAACTATGTCTAGCATTCCGGCGAGTGCCAATCAAGGTACCCCTATTCCGGGGGATCCTTGTGCTGTTCCATTCATTGGAAACATTGGTACTCCCTTAATGGCTACTCTGAATCTTCCTGGATTCACTATTGGGCTGCCGGTGTGGTTGTTTTCCACTCCGAATGCCTTGCATGCTCCTGACGCTTCTTTTGTGAGCACCTCAAATCAAGAGCATCAGAACCCTGTGCCTCCTTTGCCAGTAACATCTTCTCCTCCTCCTTCTACCTCATGTGGCGAAAGTAGCAATACTAGTAGCCAGCAGTCTAAAAGGAATAGACGGGGGAAGAATAGGAAGAAGATGCCAAAACAAGGGGGCAGCAACCCAGCCTCTGTAAGTCATGCTGGGGGCAAGCACCCTGCCTCTGAAAATCATGCAGGGGGCACCTACCTAGCCTCTAGAGGTCATGCTGGGAGAAAACTTTTAGTCACTGAAAATCATACTGAAATTTTGTCTTCAACCACTGTCAGTCATGTTGAGGACACGTCATTGATCACTGCTAGCCATATTAATGACAAGTCACCAGTTCCTGTGAGTCATACTGGAGACACCAGATCAGCCACTGCAAGTCATGCTGAGGGAGTTGACATTGTCGACAAACCCAACAAACAGAAACTTAAGTTCCCTTGTAAGTTTTGCGAGGGAGACCACCTTACTTACTTGTGCCCTGTACTTCCAGAAGTGCAAAAAGTGTGGTCCTTAGTTCAAAAGTCTTATGTTTCTGAGCAACCAGCCTCTGTGAGTCATGCTGGGGGCAAGCTGTCAGCCAATGCTAGTCATGCTGAGAGTACTGACGTTGTAAAGGAGTCTAAACTTATAGGACGGAAACCAAAGTTCCCTTGTAAACTTTGTAAGGGAGATCACCTTACTCACCGATGCCCTGCCATTCCAGAGGTACGAAGAGTGTGGTCCATGTCTGAAGGAACCTCTGTTCTTGAGTTGTCTATAGATTCCCTGCAGCCAGATCCACTTTTGGTTGATAAAGTGGTTGAACCAATGCAATCTTTGGTCGACCCCACTCTTCCTTCGGAGAGTGAAGTGATTGAATCGATGCAATTTTCGACCGATCCCATCAGTCCTCCAGAGATTGATGCACCTACTACTGAAGTCTTCTGCATTACCAGTTTGGATGTTCATGAAAAAGGGGGCACTTCATCTGTGCCATGTGAACCCCTACCAAGCCCTAGCTTTGGAGTCTATCAAAAAGTTGGGTTCTAGCGTTGGCCTTAGGATAAACCTGATCTCAGAGTTCCTACTCCTCCGTTTGGTTAGTCTTCCAATCATTTGGGGAATCTGTTAATGTCTCCTACATTGCAGATTTGTATCGTGGTCCCTTTGTGTTCAAAGCTGCCTAAGTCACTCTTGTGTCGTGCTCACTATTCAAGGATATAACCTGTGTTGGCCATTCTGCAGTTGCCTTGACCTCATGTGTCGGCCATTCCTTGGTGTCAGTATGTTTCATCCTGTGTTCAGTCCTACTCCAAATCAGCTCATACCTGTTGAGTGTCCCTCGTGTTGGATGATGGAGGATGCATTAAGGCCTCCCTTCCAACGGACTTCTTCCCATCGACTTCAACTCATTGTGCTCTGGGAATGAAGTTTAGAGTTTCGGTTAGTACCTTGGGGATTGCAGTCATTAGTGGCAGTTTCCCTCGCTATTGGATAGATGGGAATACATCAATGTCTCCTATCCGATGGATTCTTCAAGTGTTCGACGGCAAGACCACTTATTCGCACTTGCTTGAATGTACTAGGTACCTTGGGTTCCATTTTCATTATTGGTGGACACCCTCGCGTTTGTTAACGGTATACATTAATGACCGGTAATCAAACGATACCTCCCATGTTCGACATCAGCTCATTTATTCGCATGGATAGGTTTGTACCTTGGGTTGTTTTTGGACGAAGACCTTGGGATCCTCGATAGCATCACCTCATTTATGTTATCGCCCGAGTTGCGCAAGACTGAGCCACACTCTTTTTGGCTCTTGATGAGACATAGATCCAGCTTGTTCTCTATGGCTATGTTCTCCAGTTTTGACATAGATCCACCTTGTATTTATGTGGCTATGTTTACACTTATGTTCCTCATGGATCCACGCTTGTATTTTAGTGGCCATGATATCTGCATCAGTATTTTGGATCATTATTGTATCCTCTTGGAGATCATGTTCCATCATTTGAACATGGACAGTTACCCCATGGATAAGTTTGTCTGACTTTGCCTTTGCTTTCAGGTACTTCATTTGAGCCTATGATTCTTGGTTTCTCCGTTCCTCCATGATTCAACTCTTTTTTATTTATAATGTATTTCGGCCATCGTTTCCCGTACTCCCTCTGACCTCATACATTAGGGGGCATCTGTTATAGCTTGAAATGACACCTCTCCGTCCGTGATGACACTTGTTTCCCTTGGTCGCATGACGACACTTCTTGAGATCAAGTTCAGTCACACAACAGGACATTTGTGGATGGAGGAGTCATTTGGGACACTAAAAATGGTTGAAATGACCTCATTCTTGACCCATTTGATGTATATGACCCTTAGGAACATTTTTCCAGACCAAACCATCTCCTGAAAATGAGCAGAAAAGCCTGTTTTTGGCCATTTTTCAATATGAGCGCGACTCTACTGTTATAATAGTAGCGTGTGTACGCGACTTTACCTCATTCAAAGTAGCGCCCATTTCCATATGTACGCGACTTTGTCTACTATAGAGTAGAGTACACACCTGTTTTGGTCAAAATCTCGAAATTCGAGTAAGTTAAGTTGGTTGGGAAACCTCTTGAGCGGTTGTAACTTCTTTTCCTCTTCCTCATTGATTATATAAGGAGGGTAGAAGGGTCATGTGAAGGGACCAAGCCCAATTGCAAAGTTATGCTGGAGGAATGGAGACCCTCATCCCCCTCTCTTGTGCTTCAGTTTTGGTAAACCCTAGTACAATTGCTTAGAGGCTGGGATCCTTGGAGAACGGAAGCAGGAGATCTTGAATCTAGGTTTCGTGAAGTGCCAAGCTTGAAGGAAGGTATAATTGTATGTACTTGCTTTCATTCATCAATAAAGATCAGACGTTCTTCTCTTTCCAAATATGACCTATTAATGTGTCTTAAGATTTGATCACTGTTTGATTATAGTTTGATGTCTCTTTCCATTATAGATATCAGTATTATATATGTAGTCAAATGTATTTGAGAAAGGTATCAAGTTGTTTTGCAGGTCTGGGCATTGCGACACTGGATAAGCATTGAAGAGCGAGGGAGGAAAAGCTAGGATCAACCTTCTGAATAAGGTGCCTACATCTCTAAACCCTAATCTCTTCATTTATTAGTTATACTTGCAGAATGCTTGTAAGTCTATCTTTATCACCGTAAGTTGGTAGTTTCTCCCCTGAACTATAGGTGCATTTTCCCCACAACACTTGCATGTTGCTCGAAGGAATCCTCTGAGATGAGTTCCTTCCCCTGGGTCCTCTAAAACCCCTTGATCCTCTATAGGAACTTCCCTATGTATGCCCTTGGCTTTGGTGGGTTGCGGACGATGCCTGCGAGACTGAGTTAACTGAAGTATTACCCCTCGCTGTGAACCTGTTACTGTAAGGAGGAGGTCTAGATTGTCCTCCCCTGAAGTAAGGACGTGAGGCCTTCCCTGAGACATACTGATTGGTTACTATCAACTTACTACCCCCCTTTTCCATATGACATATCAGCTGCATAACGAGCATACTCAACTGCCATGGCAACTGAAGTTGGCTTCCACATCCACACAGCATCCCTAATCTTGTAGTTAAGTCCGTACAAAAAACTCTTTACCTGACAATCATCTGCATCTAGGTAAGGAACATATTTTACTAGTTCCATAAACCGAGATTCATACTCCTCCATCGTCTTTTCTCCCTGTACTAAGGCATGGAGTGCGCCTGCCTGTTCTTCCTTGTAATAATTTGGCAAATACTTCTTGTGGAACCTCTCCTCGAACAGTTCCCAAGAAGTCGTAAGAGGAGTAAGGTGCAACTGCTTCTCGAGATCTGACCACCAATTCAAAGCATCACCTTTAAGCTGAAAGACGACCATCCTATCCTTGGAACTAGATGTGTACTCATTCAATGCGAAGAATCTCTTCATGCCTTCCAGCCATGCTTCGGCATGCTTACCGGGTCGTCCTCCTGAAAACTCTGGAACCTTTATCTTTTGCAACTCCCTCGATATGTCTTGAAGCGGTTCCTGTCTTGGGCCATGTGCCCTTTCAGAGTTCTCTCAACTCACTTGAGTGGTTTCCACCTCGACGGCCCTTTCCGACTTCCTGTTCATCGTGGTCATAATAGCCTCCAAAGACCTCATTATGATTTTCATTTCAGGCGTTGAGGTTGATCGTGGCAGTGTTGGCGGCGATGATGGTGGTGGAGGCGGTGGTGACGGTGGTCGACCTTGTCCTTGACCTTTACCTCTGCATGTTGTTACCATGATTGATCCTGATTCATGGAGTAACACATCACATCATTAGTTTCTAAGGAGCGTGTTAGTCGATTTTCAAATAGATGCATTTCATAAAATGAGCTATGGTTCGCTGCGTTTCGATTAGGCCATCATGAGACCACTTGGTGTAGCTAGGGTTTTACCCCTAGCTTGTGCAAATGAGCACCTACTAAGGAGAATGGACTCCTTGGTAGCAGTTCAGTAAATTAAACTAATTAAGCTAAAACAGAAATTAAATTAATTCTAAAACATGCATGGAACATAAACATCAAATGAAAAGAATGACTTTTTCTATTAATGTTACCTTCAATGTAAAGGTTTGATGAAGCCCTTTGCAGTGTCCAAGAGGATGCTCCAAGCTTCAATATGCTCCTTTCTCCTTCTCCAATGTTGGGGATGGGCCAAAAGGTGGCTCTCAAGATGAAAATAGTTCAAAGGTGAACTAGGGTTTCGAGAGAGATTTTGGCAGAGTAAGGGTGCTTGTGATTGTGGATATGGAATAAGGGATCTCCATCACCTATTTATAGTTTTTTGGTGATGGAGTGCTGACCCATGGTTTTAGGAAACACATGGTTTTGGGCAGCTGTATAGGGTTTTTTCCTCCTTTTCCTCATTATTTTATATTTTTTATTCCCTTTTTAGGGGATTTTTGCTATTTTTGGAGGAAAAGGGGGTTTTTTAGCCTTTTTTAGGCTATTTTGGTGGTTTTGTGGCCTTTTGGAGGCTTTTTAGGCCTTTTGGAGGCTTTTTAATGGGATTTTTTGGGATTTTAATGGAAATATGGTAGGAAAATGGACAAATGAGCCATATAATGTGGTAAATGAGCTAGTGAGCACTTTTTGGGTGTTAACACTTGGTACTAAGTCTACTTAACAAGGCTTGCCTTGTAGATCGTTTAAGTAGTGCTAACCTCATATGGCTAGATCATTCATCAACTATCAATTTCTAAATTGATAAACCTACTCTTTAAATTCACTTTGAGTTTATGCATTGATCCTACGTAATTCCTATAGAGTTTTTAAATTTCGGGTCCTAGTCAAATTTTAATTTAAGTATATTAATATTAACCTAATTTACACTTAGATTAATATTTTGATATAACTTTTTAAGTCATGCTAACACTTTTATTTTCCTCTAACATTTTTTTTTTATTGAATGCTAACATTTATTGTTAACCTGAACTATATTTACACTTTAAACTTTTTAAAAGATAAAGTATTTAACTTTTAATTTAGATATTACAATGAATAAAGAAAATAAACTACAAATGAAGTATTTAAAATTTTAATGAGTTTATATTAACTTAATATGATATATAATTTATTTGTTATAACCATTATATATATAGGTGAACTAATTTATTTACATTTATAACCTAATTCTAACAATTAATAAATATTAAACTTTTCTTAGCGTGAAGGCCAAGCAATCCACCCCAAACCCTACCTGGGCATGAAGACCACGCGGCCCCTCATGGAAGCCCACCGCCATGCGAAAGAGGGAAAACCCTAAATAGGGTCAATCCCCAAGGTGCGGCCATTTCCACCCTCTCTCTTGGAGTTTTAGCTTTGCAACTCTATGCAAGCTCGCTTAGGGTTTTAGATAGGAAGGAGCTTTTGATCCAGCTTCTATGGTAGAAGCACTGGCACAACCTGCGGAGGCTGTTACAGGTATTTCTCATTTCTTAATCTACCTAGTATTTACCATAGCTGGGTGTTTGAGCTATGGATCTGCGGCTCTCCTTGTGGACTCTTCTCTTTTTTTTTGGGGGGGGGGTGGATGTTATATATATATTTTACCTCAAGAGTGGCGGCCTCTTGGCTCCTCTCCCACTTCCTCACCTGTGTACTGCTATGTGGAGTGGATTCTATCTATCCCTCCCTTCTTCCTTCTCTCTGCATGACTTGGGTGTTGTAGGAGGAGCTTCCAGGTATGGAAACATTGGTATCTCTGGTGGGGTTGAGATGGCTACAAAGTGGAGCATTGTCTCTGCACGCTTCCTGGATATTAGTGTTTCATTGGATGACCGTCTTGGCTTTAAGCCAACGTTTTTAGTGATGTCTTTGTTCCTCTCTAATCAAATGGACTTCCTAAAGCGAACATAATATGGGCATCATGCGGACTTATTGAAATGGAAACAGACTTAAGATGCCATTAGAGGAAATCCAGTATATATATATATATATATATATTTTTGAATTCATGTTTCTGTGTTTGTTTGTTTGTTTTTGGTTTCTTAGTAAAACTCCTTTCTGTACTACCATTTTGCTACCAATAAGACTTTTTTCTGCAGGTATAATGTTTTCTTGTTTTTGAAGGATGTAAAATGTAAATAGCATAAATAAGCTATTAATATGAATCTGTGACCACTGGATTTTAACGAGCTCAGATGCTACCCATTCAAAAGGGCCGAGCTCAAACTTGTTCGAGTCAAATTTAAGCCGTATATATATAATAAAAAAAATACCGCGTACATTCTGTTGTCGGTTGCTTTGTTGCCTCAACTGTTGAATCCATATTGTTGGTTCTTCTGGTGGGGCAGAATTAAAAACCTTCACTCATTTCTAGTTTGTCTGATTTCAAAATCTTTCCACGACACCGTTTCATCGTTTGGTGGTATTAATTATTTTTTCCCTCTAAGCTACCACAGTTTCATCGTGTATGATTTCAAAATCTTTCCACCACACGGGAGATTTTTCTCTCTGACAATGGCGGATACGCATAACCCATGGATATCCACGGCTAAAAAAAATTCAGTTCCAGGTACTGCTAAACTGGTTTTATGGAGAGTTCTTTTTATTTATGAGCGCTGATTTTCTGTCCAGGTTTTAGATTCGTTTTCATACCCTTGCACTTTTTTATTACTCTTGACCTCTGATTGGTACCCCTCCCATTATTAGCGTCATCCACAAACTTTGAATGACTAATTGGGGATACTCGGTCCAGTGAGCCAGTATTTCTGAAGCCCCTCCAACTAGCTTTGCAAATCCATCAGGGTCTTCTGTGTAGGGTAAACACCCAAAATATTAGAAATCAAAGGTTTTTCCCTAATCCTGGATAAGGGTTCATCGATCCGTGTCGGATCATTAAAGATCCGATGCACCTGTGCCGATTCTCGAAACAGCCAAGACCTGTATGGGGTTGGCCAAGGGTTCTTAGCAGTTTCCGCTTAAAGAAAATCCATTAGCTCTTCCATGTTTTCAACCCCAAGGAGAAGTTCCCTGACCGATATGGGATAATCCATCATAGCTCAAATGCTCTTCTCTGCTACAGCTTAGCTCCTCTAAGCTACCAATCCAACTAGTATTAATTATTTTTTTCTTTAAAAAAAGCAATTTTATTTCGATGGAGAAAGAAATTACATCTTGCATGTACTATTTGCATTTATATATTTTCATGATATCATTTTACTTAGAAGGAGCAGCTGTCGTTTACATTCTTCATTTTCTTGAAATAAAACTAGTGTCGTTTTTCCGCTGAAATAATTTTCATAATTTCATTCAAAAAAGAGTAAAATTACATATATCGGATGTTGATCAGCATTCAAGCAAAATTACATATATCGGATGCTGATCAGCATTCAAGCACCCTCCTTTAGGACAAAAACTGGAAAACGAGATATTTAGATGTATGATTTCAACGTGTGGTGCATGATATAACCTTGTCTCGTGGACGCCAATTGGCGCTTTGTGTGATGTGGATGAGCTTTCATTGAGAATGAATGAGCTTTGGTCGTCTTGTTTATCTATGGATAGGGATTTTGGCTTCTTGCTAAGAGTTTGAAATTATATATATATATATATTACGCCCCTTTATTGAACTTAACATCTGATAAATTTTGTTAGAATTGTTCTTAAAACTATTTAAGATTCAATCTGTTCTGCTACATCAGCCAGCCTGGTTTAGGTTCCACTAAGTTTTACACAGGAAATAATTATGCTATCTCTAAATTCGAGTAGCCTACAGTATATATATATATATATATATATGTATATATATATATAGATAGATATATATAGATATAGATATATATATATATATATATATATTTTTTTGCTAGACATTTCAGATGCTTAGATAGAGAGAACGATGCAACAATCTTTACTAATGATCACGCTAGGTATTGAAATACCCAGATTTATGCCATGAAAAGGTAAAACAAATCAATTACCTTTGAAAGTTTAGTATGAATTACGAACTATATTCTCACATCATCCATAAAATGGTTAAACAAAACAAATACACGACTGTAAATGTCTTTGAAATCCACGATTAAGAGATGTATGTATTAGAAATCTAGATAAACAAAATCAATTCATAGATGGTTGTGTTCGGGTTAAGTATGGTGAATGTTAAGGTTTTAAACATAATTCTCTGAATTTAATTTAAAATAATGATTGTAGTGGCCTCCTTAAATATGAAATTTTATGTTTGTTTTTTTTATGCCAAATATGCAATGTCTTCTTGTTTTCTTACAAAATTTACAGAATTCTTACTCTACGACTATATATATATATGTAACTGACTATTTCTGATTTTTATGTTTGTGTAGATAAACTACTGTTACATAAATTAGGGAAGAAGGTTTGGAAAATCTTGAACATTGATTTCGGATTTCTGCATAGAGTTCTACATAGATTTACATATATTTTTGCTTAGTGATGCTTAGTTTCTATTTCCTATAGGCCATTAGGTTCGAGAGTTCGAACCTTGCTCTAATACCAAGTGTAGCGCTCTGTTTTTCGACAGAGCCCTAAGTCATCTTCTATGTTACTTTTCTATGTATCAAACTTATCCAGGTATATGTGAGTGAATTTCTAATGAAGATTCTATGCTTTTAATTGACATTTAGTATATTGTTTTGTCTTTAATAATCATACATTCGTATTTAAAAAAAAAACTAACATATCAATATTTTCCTTCAACAATTTGTTTTCAGCATAAGAATATGTTCCACCGTAATAAATCAGTAAATAGCAAGGTATATGCAGGTTTCAGAGTAAGTTTTAGCATAATAATCAAATAAAATAAATAACAAGGAAATTACCTGATGTTGATGCTTAGTAGACCGTAGGTTGTAGCAAGTTATGTTTTTATTCTCTTAGTCAGCCAAGATGATGTCTCCACCCTACCGACCAGCTATTATCTTGCTGGCCCTTGGAAATCAAAGGATTTCCAAGCCCCCGAGCTCACAAACTGATAATCTCGAGAGCAGTGTTTACTTAGGTTCTCAAAACCTTTCTCTGTTCTCAAACCTTTTTCTGCTCTCAAACCTTTCTCTCACTTAAAGCTATCCTCCCTTACCTTCAACTTTCTCCCCCTCTATATACATTTCCTTCCTCGAGAAGACCTTGGGCTTACTCCACCGCCCCAAACTCCCCCTCTCGAGCCCCTCAGACATTTACTCCTTTCACTTAGTTCATTCATACACGTTACATTATAAAAATGTATTTTCCACACTCAATGTACCGAATAATCAATTACACTCACGGTAAATTTATTTGATTTTGATTGATGGTCGTAAGTATTTATTACGGTGGGAATCATTACCCAAAGGTTATCCATTCGGGACAAGGTTTATTAATTACAAGTCTATTCACCAACTTTGTATTTAATATTATTAGTGTAATTAATAAAATATTATATAAATAGTTGACCTCTTCAACTTGGACAAGGTGTGTCCTAATGGTTTACCTCATCCGTCAAGATAACTTACCTTGAAATTTAATTTCTAAGATTCGTATTGAATAAATAAATAGTTTTAACCACTTTCCATCACATCACATTCATTCAAGAATTGTTATCCTATTATGTTTAACTTAGTAATGGAAATAATCAGACTCTAATCATTTATTAATCAATATTTACATTTTACCTATATTACAATTGTTATGACATGGATAGTAATATTATTAAAATAACATTTAATTAAGTAATAATATTAATTAAGTCACCACAAAGTAATAATAAATGGTGAATTTAATAAAAATGTTTTTTAAATCATTTGTTTATCACATGAGTACCCTAACATTAACATAGTATCGTCATTCTTCTAAACAAAGCACCCTTAAGGGCTTAAACAATCTTACTAATTAATTAGACAGTACCATTACCTTATTTACAACAATTCTCAGATGACAATGTGAACTAACGACACTTGTCTCAATTGTTTATCGCAATGTTTACCAACAAGTAATACATAGCTTAATTGACTTGTTTTACACATCTTAAATAACTTATATTCATTATCTGAATTCGATCAATGCATGATTAACATAATTACTTATGACAACTTATACATTTATTCAATATGTTAAGTGTTTGTATATCGATACTTGTGTACATGTGCAAGGTGTGCATGCATGGCCAGCGTATGCACAAATCATAAATGTACTATAGACAAACCCCATCCCGCCTATGCATACCTGCTAACTAATAGTAGTATTTACTCCCATGTAGAAGAACAAGCATAATATATATAGTACAATTACTTTAACATCCTCAGCTATTTAATAGTTAATTCTTTACGATTTCACATCATTATCTTTATCTTTACATTAGTTTAATCAATCATGTACAAGGAAGGGTACCTACTACCACTAACTCGGAATCAAGGAACACTCAACCCTCAACAGTAATAACTAACACATCCTCCCATCATAACCTACGTCCTGCATCCTCCCTATCCTTCCTCTGCTAGTACAAAAGTGGATGTCGGACTCACCGACCTGACCACATAGAACTTGAGAGCGATAGCGTCGGCTGAACAGGCGACCTATCCTCCCCTAGCATGCATCCGACCATCGTCATCACAACAACATGGGGAGCGTGTCTCAGCACGTCCCTCCCACGACCTCGGGTCTCATGGAAACATAGGGTGGGAAACACATCCATCCCTCTCAACATACTGGGCCTACGCCCTTATCGACTCATACTTTGCTGCTATCGGGATTATCAGTTTGTGTTATTGTATCATCATTTTTGGCTGCTAAGGTTTACTGTACGAACATGTTTTGTTTTCAATATATCATATCAAGTAATTGGCTATCCCATAGCCGTTGTGTCCTGTAGGTTAGTATTTCGCAAAATACAAATTTATAGAAAGCATTTCCCATTGATCGCCAATTGATCCATGTTATAAAAAATCATTTTATTTCATGTAACCTTTTTAGTTCATCATATATGCGTATGACATATAACACTTCAACAATTCATATAAGAAGATGGTATCCACGTACCGAATCTAATATTTCACATCTTATTAATGAAAACATATAAACATATACTGTAATCGTAAAATAAAGAAATCATATGATAATCATGACATCGTAACCGCATAACATAGTAACATCATAATCATAGTGAAATCATAAAAAAAAGTAACATCATATAATGAGGTCCATCATATTGTAATATAGTTTACTCAGTCGAGCTGAGTTCAACAGAATATATACGAAAATAAAGTATGGTGTGTCTAACTGATAAATATGCGTCATCAAAATATGGGCGTTACACAACCTGAACCAAGACCATGCCAATCATCTCTTGAGACACGGCCACATAAAGGATAAAATCTCGTGCGAATTCCAGCGGACTAAGCGCATGGGCCGATACCAAAGCTTTATTAAGGGCGTCGAAAGACTTTCAGGCTTGCTCATCCCAGATAAAGGGTGTGTCTTTCTTCAATAAGCACGCGGAACCTTTGGTAAGATTAGCATAATTGACTACGAAATGGCGTAGAAAAGTGGATCTCCCTTGGAGGCTCTGAAGTTGTAACAAGTTGCACGGAGGAGGAAACCGAAGTATTGCCTCAAATTTAAGAGGATTGACTCTAATACCCTCTTTCGAAACTATGAATCCCATAAGGCGACCCGTCCTTACAGCAAAGATGCATTTATTGGGATTCAATCGAATGTTGTATCATATACATCGTTCAAGAATCATGTGGAGGTGCTTGGGGTGGTCCATTCTCTTGCGAGAATGGCTGGCAAGATCATCTAAGAAAACCTCTATAATATTTTTAAGATCGGGAAAGGCATAGGTCATGGCACGTTGAAACGTAGCTCCAGCGTTTTTAAGGCTGAAGGGCATTTTCTGATATGCAAACGTTCCCCAAGGACAAATGAAAGATGTCTTATGTTGGTCCTCAGGTTTGATTTGAATCTGATTATACCCTGAAAAGCTATCCATGAATGAAAAAATCTCACTTCCCGCACAAGCATCCAAGATCTGATCAATGAATGGTGTGCGGAAGTTGTCTTTCGGACATGCACGATTCAAATCTCTAAAATCAGTGCATACATGGATCGTTCCCTACTTCTTATCCATAGGAACATGGTTTGACACCCATTCGGTAAGGGGAACGGGGTAGATGAAACCAGCCTTGAGCAGTTTCTCCACCTCTTCTTTGATAGCGGCTGCTTTTCTAGGGTTCACAGCACGTAAGCGTTGTCGAACCGGTTTAGCATTGGGATATGTTCTAATCTCATGTTCAACGATGCAGGGGTCTATTCCTGGCATCTCCTCATATGACCAGGTGAAAGCTTCCCGGAGTTTTGTAAACAATTCATTGTAAATAGCAATCTCCTCAGGAGTGCAATCGTCACCGATGTAAATGTTCTTGACCTTTCTAGGAGCACAAGAGATGTTGATCGACGTAGTTGAGGAAATGTTATCCATATTCCCCTTTGCAAAAACATCATGCGACCCTAAAAGAGCCACAGGGTGACCAACCATCTCTGCTAGAGTCATCCTAAACTCTTCTTGTTCGGCGAGCTCGAGGTTGGGAAGGAAATATGAGCGATGGTGCATAAACTCCCAAGGCCTCTAACTACCACACATGGCCTCCATAATAGCTTCATCTAAAGTAAAAGTATCTTCAAGGCAGTCGTGTGAACAAGACGAGTTGGCTTCCCAAATTGGCAGCGTAACAGGATCTTCCTCAACTATCTGAGAAGAAGAAAGATCCAGCTCTATAGTGACTTGTTGAATATGCTGGTAAGCAAGCTCAGCTACAGACAGTGGCATAGACATCCCGATATGCATAATTTATCTAGATGTGGAACTCGTGGATGGTAAAGTCCATGGATCATTAAAATAGGAAGTCTGGAACGACATATTATGCAAAGGAGGAGATGCATCATCGGTAATGGTTCCAATAAAATTTACAGGTGCAGCAAAATCATAAGTTCCCATCAATGAAGGGTACATACCAACACCCATGTTCCCAATTGTCGGCTGAGAATGAGTAACTGTGGGACTATGGATCCCATGGATGTTGTGGAAGGGGAATTAACGAAATCCAACTAATCGATGGTCACAATCTTGCCTTCGTGAGGAAAGCAGATAACTCTGAATATAGTAGACGCGACAACCTTCATAGCATACATCCAATTCCGACCCAGTAAAAGGTTGTAGTCGATGGGTGCATCAACCACCTCCACTTCAATAGGCACAGATTTACCTCCCAAGCAGACAACAAGGGAAGGGATAATTCCATGCGGCTTAAATGACCGGCTCTCGAATGCAGTGAGCGTGGTTCTAGACGCGAGTAGAGGAGGAGAGCCTAGAGCTTTCCAACAAGTTAACGACATTACTGATGCGGAAGCACCTTCATCAACCATTGTACGTTTGAAAAAATTCTAAAGGCACGCCACCTGGATTTGAAAATCCATGTGGTAAGGTAAGTGAGGTTGAACATTAGTAGTGTCGAACTTGATAACACTGGGACTTCCCCCATCCTGAACTCCTAACAAACTCAAAAGGGCATGCTTTTGAGAAGGACAGGCCTACAAAAATTCAAGAGCTGACATGGAACACGGAGTTTGGCCCAAGTCTTCCACGATGGAGTAGTTATGGGCGGCTTGAGCATTAGGATTATGCGTAGAGCGCTTAAGAACACCTTTCAGTATCTGTGGCATATTAGAGGGCTTCTTGATATGCAAGAAATTTTCAGGAGGAGGGGGAGGCTAACTCCCCATATTAGGTTTTGGTGCACCATAATCGCGTTGACGAGTGGCAACACTAACCTCCGATTGAACCATATTCACACATCCATATCCACGAATATTGGAAGAAGACGTTTCCATCTCAGTAGGTCCATAACCAGTGGTGGGAGCATGCGAAGCCATGTTTTGATGATGAGGAAGGGGATCCTTTAACATAGCTGGGATCTATACCAAATGCTTTGATGCTTCTTTGATTCGAGGACATAAGTGAGTAAGATGATCTTCCCCGCAAAGCTTACAAGGAAACTTCACCTTACACCTAGGTTTACGGTCCTCACTAGTATTTTCGCCTTCCCGAGGAGGGTTGGCATTATCCTTATGAGGGGTATTGTGATTTCTATTGTTGTTCCCATTGTTTCCACCCTTACGATTGTTTTTCCCATTTTTCTTACCATCAGGTTGCTGGTTACCTGATTGGTTGATTGATTGCACACTGTGTACATCGGACGACAGGGTGGAAGTGGACAAGGTGTGAACTTGTCCAGGAGTAGACTGGTTTAGCGACAAATTTTGCATTTGATTAGCCACCAAATATATAGGGCGAGTGCTTTTGGATCCTACAATTCCATTGGCATGCAGTCTAGGAACTGACTGAGGCTCATGGCATGTTCGCGATGCGTCAGGAATAATGTCATACAAAATGCCAGAGTGAGAGTATAGTAAGTCTAACTACTGGACTTTCAAGATGGCTTGTTCCTCAATCACAATGCCGAACATTGAAACATCTTTAGCAATGTATGGGAGTATAGACTTGAGGAACCATTCCAACAGAAACTCTGGAGGAATGTTGGCTTTCACTAACCTCTTCTGCCGATGCCACTCTTGAACATGGTTAGAAATATGTGTGGCCTTATTCTGACGGAAGGTAGACAAAATTTCAGTACCAATATCATAGTGAACCAGAAACTGGAAATGATCCAAGAAAACCAAAGCGATCTCGTTAAAACCCCTATAAGTGTTTCCAGACAACTCAACATACCACTTCGTGGCTACCCCCATGAGGGTGCATTGAAATAGTCGTAATCTAATGGAATCATGATTCAACGAGTTGGAGGAGCACCAAAAGTGAAACGTTGTGACATGATCACCCGGGTCCTCACCACCTTTCCCTTCAAACTTAGGAACGTCTGAAGGGAGCTTGGTAGGGACCGAAGGCCAATTAGGGTCGTGACACACCGGATCATTCGTGAGCTTTGAAAGATCTGGAAGGTTCAAACATGCAAGGAATGGGAGCTACGGCTGGAAAGCTTAATTATAAGCTCCCATAAAAGGTTGGTTGAATGGAACCGAATTATAAGGTGGACCAAAAGCTTGACCATGAGCATTAAACTGCTAATAATGAGGACTTGATGGACCATAAGCTTGACCATGGCCATAGGGTTGATAACCTCCTCCGACCTGACCCATATGAGAGTAAGTAGGTATATACATGTTTTGGGCACCATATTGGGGTGGGTTGTACTGGTGGCCAGCACCGACTATGTTTTAGTAAGGGTTGCCACCATAAGTATGGGTCATATACATACTATTCGTAGCGGGAAATGAGTTGGAATGACCATAATGGTGAGGTATGTTCCCACCCCCAGCATTAGGATCAACGTGAGTAGTCATGTGGTGACCATAAGCATGAGATGTATTTCCAACCCCAACATTGGTGTTATTAGTAGCAGGGATGTTGGCGTTATGTCCATGTCGATAGGATTTATTCCCACCTCCTACATTGGCATTACTAGTGGCGGCAGTGGATGCAAAAGTATATTATATATGTCCACCCCCGTGGTTAGGAGGAGCATTAACATTTTTGAAAGTAGTCCTGGATTGACGGGTAGCGGCATGTGTATTAGGTGGTGGATGGCGAGTCGTGTTGCGGACAGTGCTCCTATTAGGTTGGGTAGCCCTAGGAGGAGATCGTCTTCCAACATTAGCATTGTTAGGAGGAATACGACCCGTCCCCATACTATGTGTGTGAGTGGACAACGCGGTGCCCCCAGCGAGGGTATTTCCCCGAGTGGGTGCAGTGTGGATAACACTATGGCTAGTGCCAGCATGACTACCAAACGTAGTGGAAGGATTAACTGTATTATAATTAGGCATACCAAAAGAGAATGCGGTTGGGTTGACCGTAGGACCAGTTTCATCATGTAACTCTAGCATCCCGTGTATATAATTATGTGGAAATGAAGGATCGAACGGGTCGTCCTCGGGTGGATTTGAACCAAACAAATTACATTGGGTCTCATGTGGATCACCCCCCCACGCCTCACGAGGAGTAGAGGTGTCTGAAGTGTGTTCGACTCTACCCAATGGAGTCATAGGTATTTCTTCAGTGTCAGAGTGTGCAACAATCATGACGTCTAGGACGTATGTTTCATAAGAATTTGAAGACTCACAGGGAGCCCGCTGGCATCCCCTAGCCATGTGGCGTGAAAGCTTAGCAGGTTGTAAACCAACCAACCGACAAGATTGATGGAGAGTAGGACTTCGCACCACGATATCTCCGGAGAGAATATAAAATCAAAACGTCCCCTAAAGGCTAACTATCGATAAAAAAATAATAAATCAAAAGCACACACCTAGAGAAACTACAGCCAAGAGGAGACAAATAGAGTGGGTAAATGAGCTCCTGACACTATAGCCGGTATGTCTCGCCTAGGAGAGGCTTGAGAATCCCAAACTATAGCCCGAGGTAACAGAATCAGTTATAGATACACCCAGGCTTCACTGCGTGCAAAGGGCTGTAACCCTCGGCAACAAACAATTGTGTTTTCCAATCCCTATCTGACTTAGGACAAATGTTGGGCCCAAGTTGAGATAAAGCTTTGGAAGCACCTTTTTGAGACAAGCAGGGAAAGCTGAGCTGAGCGTAGCTCAGAAACACATTTTTGGCTAAGTATTGAGGATGCTGCGAAGTTGCACGCAGCATCCAACTTTTGACCAGACTGCGGAGTTGCGTGCAGCATTGAAGCTTTGGCCATGATGAGAAGACCAGTACTGCGCCGAAGCAGTGCTGCGAATTTAGGAGGCCACGTGGAGCCAGCAAAGCGATGTGCTGGACAAGTATCAAGTGTAGCTACCGTCCCGACCGGTAGCAACCATTTTTGGAAAGATATTTTAGGATTGTCGAGCGGCGAACGTAGGAAAAACAGGAAGGCGGCCATGCGTGGGTTGTTAAGGAAAGCGACAGGAAGGCGACCACGCGTGGGTTTAAAACCATTAGAAAGAAACGGTTCGGAAGAAGCATCCTGTAGGCACGTGTGCGATAGGAAGGCCGATGGCGACAGAATGAGGACGTGGAGATCCGCCATGATCAAGCAGATGCTACCAGGAGCCACCAAGCCGGTTTGGAAAATCGGCGCAATTTTGGAAACCCTTAAGGTTTTGGGTTTTAGGTCTTCGACATTGTACAGACATGACCTTCAGGAATGATCTATTTAAGAAAACACTTTTGTATGGGATGGGGGTTGGTTAGTTGATTGGGGATTAGAGTAATCCAGAGATAACATTTGTGTATTGTAAAATTTCTCTGAGCTGAGAATATTGTAAAGGCTCTGTAGTTGTGTGCGCAGAGACCTAGCCGAGAGAAAGGAGAGTCTGCAGCTGAGTGCACAGACTAAGAACGGTTGCCCCATCCCTTTTGAAATAAATATATTCCCAACCGTTCTTGCGGACGTAGCTTTCCATCCGGGGAAGTGAACCACGTTAAATCCTGTGTTATGTGATGATGTTGATGAATGAATGACTGTCTGTATTTTATGTAGAATGAATGCTTGAATGTTTCCTTGCATGCTGTAGTATGAGAAATTTCATATGCATTTACCAATAGGAGAAATTTGGGAATGATATGCTAGGTTCCACGGAAGCAGATGAATGGCAAACATTTCAATTCTATGTTAAGATCGTGATTCAGTCATTTAAGTTTAAATACTTTCTTAAACACAGTGAAGGAACGCAGCACATTTATTCATTTCTATCATTTCAGTTCACGTTGTAATAATCCAAGTTCTAGAATGAATGCTAGAAAGATAACCCATAAGTGCCGAAATGAATGGATGAGTGATATTCATTTCACTACCTTAACGTTTCTGAGATCTTCCAAGTAGAGGATAAGTGTGGATAATTCGCAGTTCCAGTAGAAGATTCGCAGCAGTAAGAAACCCTTAGTGAGGCCCGCAGTGTTTCCTCCACCATGCAGTACTACTCGCAGCGTAGATCCTGCTGCGTACCACATCACTTTGCCCCGCAATTCACTCCTTCTGTCTTGCACTGCGCAGCTTGTTCATATAAAAAACTCATCATTTACTGTGGAAACCTGATTCTGCAGTACCCCATAAGATACACCTTGGGTGAGACATCAACCTGCTCGTAGGTTGTTGCCGAAAGGGCTGGTGCGAAGGGGATTTGTTGGTCAAAGGGAGAACCGCAAAGAACCTGGGTCTAATTGGAAACCTCTGGTTCAGTTTAAGCCAACAAATGGTTCCATTGTCGCGCTAGAATCCATGATGAGTTGCAATCACGATGTGTGAAGAAGAATATCAGTTCCCCGAAGGATCTGACTATTGGCATCCCTAAAAGATAGAAATCCAAGCTTGGTGGGATAAGACCATAAGCGACTTTAACAGACAAGAAAATAAACATCCGCGTCTAAGCGACACATAGTGGTTGGATAGATATCTATTGGACGACATTCATGAGATTTTTTGGGCATCGTTTCCAAACGAGCTGCATGTGTGGATATCGCGACTCGCAGAGAAGAAAAACTGTTTCCAAGGAGGAGTTCCTATAGAGTGGACTCCCGAGCTCATAGCGCAGCTTAAAGCGTTAGACATCCTGTTGTCACACGCAGTTGATTATTGGGTCGATCATATGCTAGAAGGATTTGTAACAGAATTTGCTATAGACACACTCAAATCCTACAGCCAGGCAGAAGCACACTTTTTCAAAGGATTCCAAGGTAAGTTTCTAAACAATCTCAGTCTATACATTAAGATGTTGTTAGGTGAGAAAGTTGTTCTAAGAATGCAATAATATGCTTCAAGTTTGTCATGATAAACAATACATATATTGATTTTGACGAAGAGACACATACTCTTATAAGTGGTAAGAGATATAAAATTAATAAGAATATGGAAGGCCCTAAACTTCATATAGATACTGACATCCCCTGCGATCTTGATAGCGAAGTTGCACAACCATTTACCCCTGAGAATCCACCGGCTGCACAAACCATGCCACCCTTATCACAGAACCCACCTGCTACACAGCCCACCCCGCAGAACACTCAGCCTAGTCCATCTCTCTCGATAGTCCCATTTGTATTTACTGCGCAGATCCCTTTACAGTAGCTGTGCACTAATCCCGACGCTCCACCACCTAGTAGCACAATGGAAAACACTGATATGAAACTACCAATATTCAGAGGAATTGGCCTAGAAGACCCTGATCAGCATTGGCTCCTTTGTGAATCCATATGGAGTGTAAGAAAAATCCAAGACGATGCCGTGAAGCAAGCACAGCTCATCACCACTTTCAGGGATATAGCGCTACATTGGTTTATGAAATACTCTATCGTACAGCTGAGAACCCTCGCGGAAATTAAAGTCGCACTAGTGGCGGAGTTCAAGAAACCTAAGTCTGAGTCTCTGTGTATAACTAAGCTGAAGGAAATAAAGTAGAGACCAACTGAAACGGTCGGGGAATTTGATCAGAAATTTAAGACCTTACTAGACCAAGTAAGTTTTGTTATACCACCAGAACAGCATAAAGAATGGTTCATTGCTGTGCTGTTACCTCATATCAGATTACCATTGATGTAGCAGAAGGTTCTATCCCAGGAAGAGGCCTTGGAAATTGCAATGAAGCTAGAAGCTTCACCAATTGGTGATACTAGTTCTGGGATGTCTCAGATCCAGAACCAGCTGACCACCCTGACACTTGAACTGCAAAGTATGAAAAATGGTAAAGAACAAAGATATGAACCTAGACAGGAGGTCTGGTGTAGAAGTTGTAAAGGAGAAGGTCATGAACGCGAGCATTTCCCTCTATTCCACGACTATATTAACAGTGGTGTGCCTAACCCATTAAATCAGAATCAGGCCCCATGGTGTGAGATTTGCAGAACCACAGGACATAGACCTGAAGACTGTTACCTCATCTAGAAATATGGGAAAACTCCTAAGAATTTATACTGCAACTTCTGTAAATCAGTTGGACATGATGAATCGAACTGCCGCGCATATGAATTAATGAATGAAAGAAAAAGGGATATGGATTCAATGCGAGGCACTGGCTTGTACCGCGTATAAGAAGATACGTAGCCGAAACAAGAAAATACACAATATGACCAAGGAGGATACAGAGGTCGTGGTGGTGGATATCGTGGCAGAGGAAGAATGCTGGTCCAGCACAGGGAAGAGGCCGTGGCCAAGTCATTTGTTATAACTGTGGCCAACCTGGGCATGTGTCCAGAGATTTTGTTAACCCATGCACTACGTGCAATTATTGTAAATCGTTTGAGCATGTCATTGAAGATTGCCCAATATTAGAGGTCAAAATGTAGAAGAGAAGACGAATAGAGGCTCCGAATCCAAACGTCCAGTGGATCATAGTAGAAAATAGACCAGTGGATCCGAGCATTAATGTGGTCACGCGCAGTGGCACTGAGACAAGCTGTGATAGAGGAGCGAAAGCTTCAAGATCAGGGGAGGCACATACGAAGAAGGATCCCCTTGAAACAGTATGGATAAGGAAAGCTCCAGGAAATGCACCCCCTCTTAACTTACAAAAGAACAAGGAGATCTTCATTGACGCGTGGAATACCTTTAGAGAACCAGCAGATAAGTCATCAAGGATCCCACTACGCAGTGAAACACCGCATGTTGAAGACATGCCGGCTCCGTATGAAAAAACAAGTACTACGACAGATGTTCGTACTTCTGTTGTGTAGTTCTTGCGAAGCTGCATGAAGTTACTAAAAAGCGAAAAAGCCATAATAGAGCTCCAGAAGCTCATCAGCCAGTATGAACCTCAAATTGCAACAGAGACTCCAGATGGTGTTGTACATCATATAAGGAAGCACAAAAGAATAGGCCGAGAGATGAGGCTTACTGCGCAAATAGGATATTTTGAAATGGATAAATTCATCCTTGATCTGGGATCAAAAGTGAATGTCTTGACTTAGTAGACATGGCAGCAGATGGGTCAACCAAAGTTGCTCTGGTCACCTATCCAGTTACGAATGGCTAATCAGGAGAAGGTCATACCTTTTGGCTGCTTAGCTAATGTAGAAGTTGACATAGACGGAGTACAGAGTCATGTAGACTTTGAGGTTATTGAAATTGTGGATGATAGTCAACCTTTTCCAGCAATATTGGGAATTGATTGGGCTATGGATAACTTGGCTATCATAAACTTGAAGACAAAGAAGATGATCTTTGAAGGGAAGCATCTTAGGTTCATCGCACCATTGGATCCTAAAGATGGTGACAGATACAGTGAGCCGATTCAGGAGGAATCCCAAGCTCAAGATTTAGACCGACTATACCAGCTGACTGCGAACAAGGAAGACTACATTAATCCTACTGCGGATGGTACACTCAGCTGGTGATGCGACACTTCTTGTATCTCTGAATCAGATACAGGACTGGAGAATTGGCAAAGCCACATGCATGAAGTATCAACAAGAAGATGTGCGTAGGTTACGAAATCACTGCGCTGGATCGGAAAAGAGGTGAGTCCTATTCCCACATATGATGGTTCTGCTAATGTTTACAGTTTCATAAGGGAATATACTGTAGCTATACTAGATGAGAATAGACTGCCAGCTTTAGATATAGCATTGCGCGATACACCTTCCAGGTGGTGGAATGCACATAAGAAAACATTGACCACTTGGGATCAATGTAGAACTAAGATGCAGATCTGGTTCGCTGAAAAGGTTACTTTACCCTTTGAAAAGTATAATGGACAGACAGACCCTAGTCAGCACATTGAAATCTGTTCAAAGGCATGGGTGGAAAGACCACTTACAAAATGGGTACATTTATTTGTACATACATTGGATAAGGGTATCCCAGAGAAATGGTACCTCGACCTAGAGCTGCGCAGTGAACTCACTGATTGGGAGTTGCTCGCTGCGAACTTCTGGAAGGACTTCAGTTTTGAAGATGAGAATCCGTTAATCCATGAAGCATTACAGCTAATAAAGAAGTGCATATTCCAGGACGACTGTCCTCATCAAAACATAACATTGCAGGAGTTTTTTGGGACAGAGTGCGTTCCTGCGCGCCTACAGTCAGAATGGAAGGAACATGAAGAGCACTTTATCAAGTGTTACAACTTAGCTGAAGATACCAATGATACAAATCAAGACGATGAGGAGGACCTGCACAACATAGATATACCAGAGTCAAAAGGCACGCGTGAGGTAGAAGAACCTCCGTTGGAAATCCCAGATATGACTGGACCAGTAAAAACACAAAATGTGAACATTGGCACAGACAAAGAGCCGAAGTTCGCATCAATAGGAGATTATTGGGATGATCAGACTATTGCAGAGATCGCAGATACCTTACATGAGTATCAGGAACTGTTTCTAACAAAATTTACAGAGATGAAAAGAATTTTGGGAGACCTAGGGGTCATGAAAATACCCTTAAAGCGAGGTGCTAAGCCTGTTAAGCAGAGGCCATATAGATTGAATCCGCGCTATAAGGAAAAAGTCCGCACAGAACTAGATAAGATGCTAGAGGCAGGAATCATTGAACCAGTCGAAGAATCCGAATGGATTAGCCCCATGGTTGTTCAAGACAAGAAAGAAAAAGGAAAGATCAGGATTTGTGTGGATCTTATAAAGTTGAATGATGCTTCCATGCATGACCCATTTCCTACTCCATTCACAGATGAAGTGCTTGATAACGTTGGAGGAAATGAGGCATATTCTTTCACTGATGTTTTCTCTGGTTACCATCAGATCAGGATTGATCCTACGGATAGGCATAAGATGACATTTGCTACAGAATGGGGGTCATTCCATTACACTGTCATGCCTTTTGGGCTGAAGAATGCACCTGCCATATTTTCTAGAGTCGTCGTTGCATCATTTAAAGATTTTATGCACAAGTTTTTAGAAGCGTATTTTGATGATTGGACTGTATTTGGTCTATTGAAAAATCATTGCACAAATCTCTGCATGATGCTTGAGAAGTGTCGACAGCATCAAATATCCTTGAATTTGAAAAAGTGTATTTTCTGTGTGCCCTATGGAATTTTTCTTGGCCACATTGTCTGTAAGCAAGGATTGATGGTAGACCCTACGAAGATTGCAGTTATTATAAACTTACCAACACCAAATTCAGTCAATATGTTGCTATCTACATTAGGCCATACTGGATATTACAGGAAATTTATAAAGGGTTATGCATAGATAACCGCAGCAATGGAGAAGCTGTTGAAGAAGGACGCACCGTTCATTTGGAACATAGAATGCGAACAGGGTTTTGACACATTAAAAGAAAAGATGGTCACTGCGCCTATTCTAGTCTTTCCAGACTGGATGAAGCCATTCCATGTCCATGTTGACGCATCATGTATTGCCCTGGGGATCGTGTTAGCTTAGCCAGGAGAGGGAGGTATTGACCACCCTATTTCATTTTCTAGCAGAAATATTCCAATAGCAGAGAAGAACTATACTACTACTGAGAGGGAAGGCCTTGCGATGGTATATGCCCTACAGAAATTTAGACACTACTTGCTGGGATCGCACTTCCTTATGTTTACTGACCATTCTGCGTTGAAATATTTGGTCAAAAAGCCAGTGTTAGTGGAATGCATATGCCGATGGCTACTGCTGTTCCAGGAATATGACTTTGAAATTATTGTCAAGCCAGGTAGACTGAACTTGGGACCAGATCATCAATCAAGGATCGAGTCAGGAGAGGAGCCGATGAATATTGAAGACAATCTGCCTGATGCGCAGTTATTTAGTATACAGGTTGTCGATGATTATTACAAGGATATCATTGACTTCCTAACCACAGGGCTGGCACCCTAGGAATTCTCGGTCCAGCAGAAAAAATAGTTAGTGGTGTGCACCGTGGACTTCACTATAATTGCAGGACAGTTATACAAACTTGGGCCAGATGAAGTCCTGCGCAGGTGCATACTCGATCATGAGAAGCCATTTATTCTAGCCGATGCACACTCAGGAATCGCGGGAGGTCACTATGCGGGAAGGGCTACTGCGCAGAAGATATCGCGCACATCACTATGGTGGCCTAAGCTCCATAAAGATGCCAAAGAACATTGCAGGAACTGTGATGTCTGTCAGAGGACAGGAAAACCATCACACCGAGATGAGATGCCATTGAATCCACAGTTGGCACTGCAGCCATTTGAAAAATGGGCAATAGACTTTGTGGGTCCTATAAACCCACCAGGAAAAGAACGGGTGTAAGGTATATTATTACTGCTACGGATTACCTCACCAGATGGGCGGAAGAAAAACCAGTTAAGGACTACAGCGCCAGTACTGCTGCACAGTTTATTTTTGAAGAAATACTCACCAGATTTGGCTGTCCAAAGATTTTGATGAGTGACCAAGGTACTCACTTTTTGAACAAGACGATGGAGGCGCTTATAGAGGAATTCCACATTCGTCATCAGTGCAGTACTCCATATCACCCACAGGCGAATGGTACTGTAAAGGCTTTCAATAAAATATTGGAGAACGCACTCACTAAGGTGTGCAATGTCAATAGAGACGATTGGGACCTGCACGTCTCATCTGTGCTATGGGCATACAGGACCACATGCAAGAAATTGACAGGACAGACACCCTTTCGGTTGGTTTATGGGCAAGAAGCTATAATGCCTATGGAATATATTATCCCTAGTTTGAGAATCGCTGCATTTACAGGGATGGAAAATTGCAAAGCTCTAGAAGAAAGATTACTACACTTACTAGGTTTGGAGGAAGATCGCTTCATCACAGGCTTCCACCAGTAAGTTCAGAAGGACCGCGAGAAAGCATGGCATGATCGCCATATAAAGAACAAGTGTTTTCAGGTAGGTGATCTAGTCCTCCTGTATGATAGCAAATTCATGAAATTCCATGGTAAATTTAAGATGCATTGGCTTGGCCCATATACTGTGATACATGTTACTAACACTGGTGCAGTCCAATTAGCCAATTTAGCTGGTGATACCTTTCCAACTTTGATAAATGGAAGCAGGCTAAATCTATACCATGATAGCACTGCTTCGCAGAACCTTGAATAACGAACAAAGGAAGGAAGTTCTAAGTGTCAAGTACAGTTGAAAGTGGACACTAGAAATGTAAAGGAGTCTATACATGTATGATAAAAGGAAGAAGGTATGATAAGAAGAATGATCTATGCACCGTGCAGCAATATTGAAGCTGCGCGGAAGGAAAAAAAATATATATATATATGTATAGTGGAAGCCGTGCAGTTCAAAATTTTTGGCACTACAAAGTAGCTGCGCAGGGTTGCAGATGGCTTGCCGCGCAGTTCGGTGCAGCACTCAGACAAAAATAACCATTGCATGGCTTTTCAGAAAAATAGCCGTTAGATGACCGTTGCAACAACCGCTTCAGCATTTAAAGAGAAGATAGTCATTCTGAGCACGCTGACGACAGAAAAGAACGAAGGATCCGCTCAAATTCGCGAATGGACACCACATTAATTGCTTATCTAGCCATTGAAGGGAACGTGAGAGGGTCTGCTGCACCTAAAAATAACACCGTTGTGAGACTCGCGGGCGTTACCAAGCACTTAGAATTTTCTTGCGATTAACTTCTCTGAGCTAGTAGCCATCTGTATTATGTCTTCTTTAGCCGCTACCTCATTAGTGAATGTCCAAACATACCTATAGAGAAGAATAACTGACCATTGAAGAAGCACTGAGGATCTTTCAACACGGAGGGATTCAACAGTTAATGAAAACTCCAGTTAAGAAGGTCACTGCAGAACAAGGTGAAGGATCCCGCAGATCACAAAGAATTAATCCGACGATGCAGGAAAAAGAAAAATATAAAGGAAAAGTCGTAATTGCACCTCGATCCAACATCATAAAGATGGGCTCCTCGGCACAGAAATCGCCAGTCTTTCAGACAGAACCCTTGAAGATGACACCCGAATATATCTCCCCACGGGCACTGAATGCCCCTGTGTTTAAATTGTCCAAGAGTGCGAGATACAACATCCCGCTGTCACCTATCTCAAAGCATGTAAATGTCGCTAATAATCTGCTGGGAAAGATAGTAGATTGTAAATGGGAGGATTATGACCTCTTGGGAATGAAGAAAGATGAGCCAGATGTTCCCAAATACCCAGATTTTCAACCAGACTAGTATATTTGCTAGAAAAAGGATGCCAAGGGAACTCTGAACTTGGTAGCTGATAGTTGGTTAGCACCTGTCGTTCAGTCGGGGCTACTGAACTTGCTGAGATTGCCACTTTTTGACCATTCTCCAGAACTTAATATCGTGGTTCGCACACTCATGGCGGGAATCCACCAAGGTTATCTATGGCTGGACAGGAACATTGATATTAACATTGATTTGATCCACCGCATCACCGGGCTAAGCAAGCGCGGTAAGGATCCAAAGAAATTCTTCTAGGGGAAGAGCTAAGAAAAAGAGGCTGTTGAGAAGATGAAGAAAACCCATTCGGTGGTAAAGGAAAAAAGAGGTTTCCCGACAGAAGACATAGAGGACAGAGCAACAAGATTTGTAACGCAGTTGCTCGCAGGCAAGATACTCAAAAAAACTAGGCCTTCGGAGGTGCCTGCGGGCGCAATACTCCTTGGTGCTGCAGCGGCCGAAGGCAATAGCTTTAATTGGTGTCAGTTTCTGTTGAATGAGTTCCTTGAAGAACTCAACGACACATAAGTGAATGGAGGTCAGTTCCATTTCACCTGGCTCGTCATCCTAATTGCTTTGTGTGGATGGAAGGAACCGCGAGATTATGCGAGCATCATTATGGACACCAAGGATCCTAGAGGGTTTAAGTTCGTCAACCTTTGGGCAAGCACAAATGTAGAGCATCAGCATGCGACAGCATAAGTCTTTTACCAGTACTATATTCAGCTGCGCGACGTAATCACGAAGACACCCCGCATTACAAAGTAGGTCACGGCGAAGTATATCCGCATCTTCGACTTTGAGGCGGATATGAAATGTATATTCATATCGCCGAAAGCACAAATGAGGAAACCGGAGTGGTTCCCAGGGAAGTACATCATGTATGAGCAGGATATTGAGGACCTCATGAAATATTGGCCAGCAGAATTCCGCGTAGAGGTTATGGACGTGGAGATAGATTCAGCAGAAGACTAGCTGATCCCGCTCTCATGCCCAATCATTGAAGAAACAGGGAAGAGAAAAGAAGCTGAGACTTCGAAGAAGCCAAAGTCAAGGAAAAAGGTGAAGGCTGGAAAGATTCAATCGGAGGCAATCCTCAATGATGATGACTACGAGATGATAGCCGAAACAGTCTCGGAGTAGATGAAGGAGCTTATGGAAGCTAAAGAAAAGAAGGACATGGTCATCCAGGATCGGAGATAAGGTGAGATCCTTGCAGACGGAGATGCAGGATAAAGAGATTTATTATGAGGCCGATATTGCCACATTGAAGGATAAGCTCAATAAGCAGGCACCATTAACTGAACAACAAGTCAGAGAGCAAGCAGTGAGCACCGCCTCGAAAAGCATTACAAGTGAGATGGATAAGTTCCAATCTCTCCTGGATAAGGTTTCACAGGAAATCACGACCCTTGAAGAGGATCAAGGGTTGCTGCAGGTCAAAACTGTGGTACAAGAAAAACAGACTGTGCTGGACAAGTTGAATGCAGAGGTTAAAGCTCTGCCACCTAGAGAAAGGCTACCGAGATACAAGGAGATATCCATATTAAATAAATAAGTACAGGAGTTACGACAAAAAGAGACTGAGATGGATAATCAGTCACAGCAGCTCCTGGAGAATGCCATGGCGGTATCGCAGCAGATTGAGGATAAGTTAGCAGAACTGCGCGATAACTAGGAGCAGGTACAAGACCAAATTGGACAAGAAATAACTCCAACACTGCTTGAGACAATTAAACAGGTTGAGGAGGATACAAGAGAAGTAGTGGTGCAGTTGTGCGGTACATATCACGAGTTCGCGGCCAAGTTCGTTCCACCGGTCACAGTGCAGAGTGAGACAGCTGAAACAATCAGTGGCTCAGGGATGAGCCACATGTAAGTGTTAGGAGCATGTTGGGCCCAGGTTGAGATAAAGTTTTGGAAGCACCTTTTTGAGACAAGCAGGGAAAGCTGAGCTGAGTGCAGCTCAGAAACACATTTTTGGCTAAGTATTGAGGATGCTGCAAAGTTGCGCGCAGCATCCAACTTTTGACCAGACTGCAGAGTTGTGCACAGCATCAAATTTTTGGCTGTGATGGGAAGACCAGTATTGTGCCAAAGCAGTGCTGCGGAGTTAGGAGGCCACGTGGAGCAAGCAAAGCGATGTGCTGGACAAGTATCAAGTGTAGCTACCGGCTCGACCAGTAGTAGCCATTTTTGGAAAGATATTTCAGGATTGTCGAGTGGCGGACGTAGGGAAAACAGGAAGGAAGCCACCCGTGGGTTGTTAAGGAAAGCAATGTTTGGCACACTTAGAAGGTAAAACCATTAGAAAGAAATGGTTCGGTAGAAGAAGCCTGTAGGAATGCATGCGATAAGAAGGTCGATAGCGACAGAATGAGGACGTGGAGATCCGCCATGATCAAGCAGACGCTACCAGGATCCAGCAAGGCGGTTTGGAAAATCGGTGCAGTTTTGGAAACCCTTAGGGTTTTGGGTTTTAGGTCTTCGACATTATACAGACATGACCTTCGGGCATGATCTATTTAAGAAGACACTTTTGTATGGGATGGGGGTTGGTTAGTTGATTGGGGATTAGAGTAATCCGGAGATAACATTTTTGTATTGTAAAATCTCTCTGAGCTGAGAATATTGTAAAGGCTCTGTAGCTGTGTGCGCAGAGACCTAGCCGAGAGAAAGGAGAGTCTGCAGCTGAGTGCGCAGACTAAGAATGGTTGCCCCATTTCTTTTGAAAGAAATATATTACCAACCATTCTTGTGGATGTAGCTTTCCATCCAAGGAAGGGAACCACGTTAAATCCTGTGTTATGTGATGATGTTGATGAATGAATGACTGTCTATATTTTCTGTAGAATGAATGCTTGAATGTTTCCTTGCATGGTGTAGTATGAGAACTTTGATATGCATTTACCAAGAGGAGAAGTTTGGGAATGATATGCTAGGTTCCATGGAAGCAGATGAATGGAAAACATTTCAATTCTATGTTAAGATCGTGATTCAGTCATTTAAGTTTAAATAATTTCTTAAACACAGTGAAGGAATGCAGCACAGTTAGTCATGTCTATCATTTCAGTTCACGTTGCAATAGTCCAAGTTCTAGAATGAATGCTAGAAAGATAACCTGTAAGTGCCTGAATGAATGGATGAGTGATATTCATTTCACTGCCTTAACGTTTTCGAGATCTTCCAATTAGAGGATAAGTGTGGATAATTCGCAGTTCCAGTAGATGATTCGTAGCAATAAGAAACCCTTAGTGAGTCCCGTAGTGTTTCCTCCACCGCGCAGTACTACTCGCAACGTATATCCTTCTGCGTACTGCACCACTTTGCCCTGCAGTGCACTCCTTCTGTCCTGCGTTGCACATCTTGTTCATATAAGCAACTCATCATTTACTGTGGAAACCTGATTCCACAGTACCCCATAAGATACACCTCGGGCGAGACCTCAACCTGCTCGCAGGTTTTTGCCGAAAGGTCTGATGCGAAGGGGTTTTTTTGGTCAAAGGGAGAACCGCAAAGAACCTGGGTCTAATTGGAAACCTCTGGGTCAGTTTAAGCCAACAACACAAATAGCATAACCACTGCAAGTACCCTATGCGACACCTAGGTAAGGAAACTATGGTCACCGCAATATAACCAATTCTCAGGGGGACAGTCGTAGGTGGGATCCGTCGTATGGGCAGGGTAGTTGAGCCCGAAACTCAATGAGGGTCAGATCCCTCAAGAGTCCCCAGATACGAACAAATCCTGGAAATATCTCCCACGTTCAGCCGATATCAAAGGGATATCTCCTCAACCAACCTTCTGTGACCTCGTGCTTAACTCTGGTTTGAGTAGAGATTCCTGAGAACATCAATGTATACCATGGATTCCTCCACTCCCTGGTCAGACACCTAATGTTTTGTCTAGTAGTCTTGGATTTTTAACTCACAATGATCTATTCCAAGACGCTAAATCTATGCTAGTTGGTGTACCTTATAAATAAAATCGGTCTAATCAATTTTAAGATTAAGTGTTAATTTTAACGGATGTGGTTACTCAAGGGATATGGTCATGAAACTAGTGATGTGTATGACTCAATAGTATGCAAAATCGTCAAATCCTAGACTCATCTATCCAATGAAAACAATGTCACTAGCATGCAAAATCAATCCAACGGTTTCGAAATAAAAATACAATCCTTTTATATTTTTGATGCACAATCAGAATCTAAATGAAGGCAGAAAGCACTCAATGCAAGTTGCAATACATAAAAGCAATTTTTTTTTTGTTTGTATTTTCTCTTATAAACAAAAGGAAAATGCAAAACTATATGTATATTTTTGTATTTTTCAATATATGGAAATGAAAAATGCAAGCAAAATCCTACTATCTAGTCACTGATATGCCAAGGAGATCACTAAGACAACCCAGCAGATACCAAATAGTAAGACTCAGCCGACAGAATGAGCTCAAAAGGAAAATACCAACAAGGCTAAATCCAAAGATGGGTAAAAAACCAACAAGGCTCAACCAAGAGAAAAGAAGAGTTCTAGTCACAACCAAGGCATGGAACAGTCAAGAAATAGGCCAACAAAGACTTAGGATCATCCAAATCCAACCCAACAACAACCAAAAGTCATAAATCAACCAAAGTCGGAGTTGTACGCTACTGTCGAAGGAATACCTGCGGGTACCCGCGAGTAGTAGAGTAAATAGAGGCGGGTGTATGCGGGCGGAGCTAAGCTCACCCGTGGGTAAGGAAAGGAAAATGGGCAAACAAAGAGTCCAATGGCTCAGAAAAACCCACTTTTCTATAGTGTATCTCAACGGCCAATCAGTGACATAGAGCTTCGACAAACAACAACTCTAACTAAGGACCAATGCTAAACAATCCCCAGAAATGGATGTTTTCCCCAGTATGGTCGCCATTTTTGTATTGGAGAAAACTCACTATGGCTTGGGGTAGACCACAACAGATAGCTGACTACCAGAAATCAACTCAATTCTCAATTCTATGCTATATAAATGACAATGCTAAGATAATGAAGAATATAACCAACCTCGATCCAAACGTTTTATGTAGATCCCCGTTGGAGCTTTTCAATCCGTGCACTTGAATCTACAAATTAGTCTTGACAGCCAATATACAACAAGTACATATAATATATAAACTGCATTAACATCATCAATAGAAATGGCCCATGATATGACAAGTAAATTCAACCCAATGTAGTATAAACAACATTTACAACATTAATGGACGAGAATATGAGTATTTCTATTAATTAACAAGAAGTAGTACAATGTGATATGACCTCTTGCCGGCAACCAATCTGAACCAAGATTTGGGTCAATCCACTTGCGCCTCCACCACTTCAATCCTCCATGGAATGGCAAACTCAAACTATGATAGGAGTTTGGAAGGTGAACATAAAGGGTTCACAATTACAAGGATCAATGAGTGTAGACTCAAGATAGGGAAAAAATCCACTAGAGTTATCTTTCTCTTCTTTCTCTTCCTCCCGTCCGTAAGCCATATGTGATCAATATATAGTCCTCTCAAAGGTAAGTGAAAGGACACATCGAGGCATTTCTTGGGAATATAGAGAGTCAAAGGTCACCCAATAACTACTTTTTGGGATTAAAAATTAATAAACTAGTGATTTTTACCATTTTACATGCTACCCGCGGGTTATAGTGATGCAACTCACGGGTATGCCCACTGTAATGATGTAGCTAGCGTATAAGGGGAAAAATAGGGAAAAATAGTGTCTGGAGGATATAAAGTGGTTCTGAGTCAGTGAAATGGATCCTCTAGGCCAAAGAGTGCTAATTCTCACAAGGTGGAAAATTACATTGTAACAGCCCCATAAGCTTCATTTAGGTCATATGAAATTTTTTCCTCACTCAACCATAGATATGATCCCAAGATCCATCCCTAGTATGTAAAACCTCTTATAGGCACTCATATCCCACTCAGAGGTCAAATATCCCTTTTATAGGTATTATGTGGCTTATGGAAAAACCCTAAAAGTATTTATAAAGGACATGAGGCCCATTATTTTCTCCTCTTACCATGGTCAAGATCCCAATTACCCATTCTTGGTGCACAAATCATCCTAATGGTACCCCTATCCTAAAAGAAGGCCAAACAACCCCTATAAAATGCCTCTATAATGGTTTAAGGACTTAATAATGGATCATGTGCCTTAAAATATTCCTTTAAGTCATAACATCCTTTATTTTCTCTCGTGACCATGGTCAAGGTCTCAAACCCCATCCATTAATATGTTTAAAACTTTCTAATTGTACCCATATCTCATATGGAGGTCAAAAATTCCATTTGGAGGGATTGTGTGGTGGTTCAAGTATCGTAAATGGATTATGAATCCTAGAAGATTACTTTAGACCCTATGACCCTTGTTTTCCTTCATTAACCATGGTTAATGCCACAAGACCCTGTCCGTATGAAAAAATTCTTAATAAGTCCATATCCCACCAAGAGGTTAATGATATAGGTATGTGTGGTGGTTTGAGTCCTATTTTAGAGATAAAGGCCATAGAAGCTTTATTTTTAGACAAAGACCCAAGATCTGTCTCTTGTGTGAAAAGTCCCTTAATAATATCAATATCCCACTCAAGGACAAAGGTACCTTCTAGACGGTTTTGTAGTGGTTTAAGGAATCGGTTATGTCCCATAAGACCTATAATATTCATTTATGTATTAAGGACCTTATATTCTTCCTTAAATTGTGGTCAAGGCCTTGTTAGGTCCATCCATAATACATAAAAAAGCCGTAATGTTTCTCCCATCCCACTCATATTTAAAATATCCCTTTTAGAGGGTGTGTGTTGGAGTTCAACGTCTTGATCATAGTCCATTAGTTCAAGAATATTCATTTAATGTCTAATTACTAGGATTTATCCTCCAACCATAGTGAAGGCATTGAGACCCATCCATGATGCACACAGTGTGGTAATGGTGCCCATGTCTCACTTGAATGGCAATAATCCCATATAGAGTACAAATTATGTGGATTATAGAATTATTATATGTCCCTTTACCCCTAAAGGATGAATCTATGGCCAATGAGAATTATTTTCCTTCATTTACCATGGTGAATTCCTTAAGACCCCTCCCTACAACACAAAACCTCGTAATGGTATCATTATTCCACTTGAATTCCAAAGATCACCTCTAGAGGGCTTGTGTTGTGGTTTGAGGTTATGTTGATAGCCAATGAGCCCTAGAGATCCATTTATATCATAAGGACATTATTTTCCTCCCTTGACTATGGTAAAGGCCTACAAACCCATTCCTAATGCACCAAAATATTAAATCAAATCCATATCCCACTTGTATGCAAAGTATTCACTTTAAATGGTATATTTTATGGTTTGAGGCATTTATCATGGACTATTATATCAAGACCCTTATATTTAGGGCCTAATTTCATCAATCCCCCCCCAATCATGGTCTAAGACTCATCCATAGTGCACCAAACCTCATATTGTTTCTCATATCCCACTCTAAGAACAATGATCTCTTATACATGGCATGGTTTTATGGTTTGTGGCCTTATTTATGGCCCTTGGTCCTTTGAAGCTTCATATAGGGCCCTATTTTCCTCCCAAACCTATTGTCAAGGCCTTGAGACACATATTTGCTATCCAAATCATTATATAAGAAGCCATATTCCACTTGGAGGTTCAATATTCACTTTAGAAGGCCTATGTGGTGGTTTGAAGCCCAAATCATGTCCCGTGAGGATCAAAAACTTCATTTAGATCCTAATTCTCATGTTTTCCTTTCCTAACAATATTACATTCCATAAAACCCATATTTCATGTGAAAATTCTGTTAAGAATACCCATATTACTATTGGAGGCCAAATATCCCCATTAGAGGCACTATGTGGTGGTTCGAGGTATCGATCATGGCCTATACATTCATTTTATATTCTTCAAGAAATTTACAACAAGATAAAGAACTCTAAAAATCGATATCTGGGTAGGAAGTTATAACAAAATTACTAAAATGTTTTTTATATGAATAATAAAGCACGTGCATTTTATAATGCAAGTGCACAATTAATGCGTGCACATTCTATAATGCATCTGCATTATTGGAAATTCTATTTTTTGGTGGAGATCTTCCACTCATCCTTGTATTTTCTGACATGGTTGCTTCATATTTAGATTCAATATTGTAATATCCCTTTTTCAAATTTTATTAAAATGCCAATTTTTCAACTTTTTCCCCAATTTCGACCTTTGACTAGTTTAACTGCTTTGACCTCCAAATCATCCCAAATGCTCCCAAATCTTCTGTATGAGTGTATTAATGGTATTTAGACTTGAATATCAGGTTCAGGGATGTTTTATGGACCTCCAAATACTGCTGCAAACTTGATTTGTATTCTGATCAATATAGGTAATTTTGACTAGTAATTTGTGCATCAAATCCCCCCCGGGTAACACTGAAAATGGCCTTCCAAATGCCTCCAAACTCCCACAAATTTATGAACAGAGGTATATAATGTGTTAAGTATTTTATTTAGGTCTCATATGCACCATTAATTGATTTTTACTACTGTTATAACTCTCTCACATTCAACAGCAAAAACCCCCAATTCGACCCTTGGGGAAATGGCACTATTTCATCTCCCAATACAACTAAACTGAGTAAAAATGCTTCAATTGCTCAAGTACAGTACATGAAACTTGTAGAAGACATCCATGGCATTATATTGATCACAAATATATCAGATAATCATCCATCCATTCGAAATAATCAACATTATAGTGTCATACATCAATGCATTGGGGAAATGGACATTGTTTGCTCATTAATCAATAGTTTTGCATACAACCAGTGGGTATTTCGACCTGATACTTTCTGGATATGAATAACAGAGGATATGAAGCTATTAAAATCATAAATATATAATTAGAATCTCTCTCAAGAAGCACAAGTGCTCACCAAAAACGCCCTCCCTCAAGGAGCATGAATATGCCTTCAAAACTGGAAACGGTGGAGAGAAAGTGCTGCACTAAACCAAACCATGAAACTTCCTGTAGCTGATACCTGCAAATACAAACTCCATTAAAGCACCATGAAAGACCTGAGTGGCCTCTCCAAACACCAACTTGGATGGGAATCTTTCACCCTCGAAATTGGCTAAGGAAAGAAACTAGTCATCCACTAGCTCTCTCTTCACAAATGCAATTTTTCTCAAATCATCAAAAAACCATTCTCATACTTGATTTCTACATTTTATAACCAACATTAGCCTTCAAGGGGTCGAAATCCTCTCAATAGATTCAATAATTTTCCATTTAGGAAATATTCCTCATTTGCCACTTGTCTCCTAGTTCCAACCTTCCATCTTCTCCCAAATTCGAATTTGAGTCTCTTTGGATTCCTCCAACTCCATGAGCGCCTTCCTTGAGCCTATTTTTGGGGCTGACATGTCATAATGGTCAGGTGTAATAAGTCAGGTCTGAATTTTGTCATAAATGTCATAGATGCTTCATTATTGTTGTCATAAAACTAGGGAATCTAGCCCAAGTGTCCACTAGTCTCCAATTTGACTCTTCCTCTCCCATGGAGGTTACTATTCCATCCCATTTCGACCTAATATGCTCAATGCCATGTGTTATGACTTACCAACTCACCCAAGAGTGTTCACCTTCCCATGAATTCGAATTGGCAAGAGAGAGCTGCCATGTGTCATTGAAAAATCAAGCTAGTGTGGGTCCCACCACCTCCATATGTCTCCAAAACCACTTGCCACCTAGAATTTCTCTTGAATTTATTTATTCATCATATTTATTAAATACTTGAACCCTTCTAATGTCTAAATATCATTTATTAGCTTCCTTATTACCATCCCACATGTTCCCATCCAACCTAGGAAACTAGTAGGATTGATGGGATTGTCTTACTATGCACTTATTTGAATGGGGACATTACAGTCCTCCCCACCCAAGATTGCTTGTCCTCAAGCAATTTCAAATTTGGATGCTGCAAAATCTTCTCCTCTTCCCATGTGGCATCTTCATTTGGTAAGTCCTTCCATTGCACTAAATATTCTTTGATGATTCTACTCCTCAACCTTCTTTCCCGTGTCTTCAAAATCTTTTCCGGAACAAGTGTGAGCTGACCTTCATCATCCAAAGGAGGAAGTATTTCTGAAGTGATGATTTGCTGACCAAGAGCTTTCTTAAGACAAGAAACATGAAATACATTGTGGATTTTACTCCCTTCCGGAAGTTCTAGTTCATATGCTACTTCTCCAACCTTCCGCACTACCTTGTATGGCCCATAGTACCTTGGTTTTAATTTTTCTGCTCCATTCTTTTTGAGAGATGTTTGTTTATAGGGCTGCAACCTTAAATATACTAAATCATTGACTTGAAAGGTTCTCTCTTCTCTATGTCTATCAGCATATTGTTTTTGCTGATTTTGAGCAACCTGCAAATTGTCTTTCAAGAGCTTTAAAATTTCTTGGCTCTCTTCCACCCAACCTTTAGCCTTTGGGGCTCTACTATCACCAAATATAATGTCAGCAAATGTAAGTGCATCATAACCATATAATGCTTTGAAAGGAGACATTCCTATTGACATATGATAAGTGGTGTTGTAGCAAAACTCACCCAAGTGTAGCCATTTTGCCCATGCTTTTTGCTGCCCTCCCACATAGTTTCTTAGGTATCCTTCTAACCATTGGTTTACCCTCTCTGTTTGTCCATCAGTTTGTGGGTGATAGCTGGTACTTGGAGTCAATTGAGTGCCTACCAATCTAAAAATTTCTTTCCAAAAAGCACCCATGAATCTACTATCTCTATCACTGACAATGCTCTTGGGAAGCCCATGCAATCTGAAGATTTCTTTGAAAAAAATATCAGCCACTTGTGCAGCACTAAAAGATGATGTAACAGCAAAAAAATGAGCAAATTTTGTCAACCTATCAACTACCACATAGATACAATCCTTACCCAAGGATTTAGGCAATCCGGTGATGAAATCCATGGAAATACTGTCCCATTTTTGCTCCGGAATGGGCAATGGTTGTAATAGGCCGGCTGGACATGTAAGTTCTGATTTGTTTTGTTGACATGCTTTACATTCATTCACATACTTCTGAACATCTTCCTTCAGCCCCTTCCAAAAAAATCTTTGCCTCAACTGTCTATAAGTTTTGAAGATCCCCGGATGGCCCGCTAGTGGGGAATCATGTGCTTCTTGCAAAATTCGGTACTTGAGCTTGGAGTTAAGAACTAAATAAATTCTTCCCTTATAATATATCAGCCCATTCAAAATCCTATAATTATCATCCCCTTTGATTCCATCCAACACATCACAAGCAAATTTGTCTTTGGCATATTCAACTAGTAGCATGTTTTTCCAATCCTTGGCAATATCCATGAGAGAAAAAGAAGGCCTTCTTGACAAAGCATCTGCTACTATATTATTCTTTCCTTTGACATATTCAATATCAAAATCATAAGCTTGAATCTTGCTTACCCACTTTTGTTGCCTTTCATTTAGATCTTTTTGGGTGAGAAAGTGTCTTAGACTATTGTGGTCAGTTTTCACCACAAACTTGCTGCCCACCAAGTATTGTCTGAATTTGGCCAATGCATGCATAATGGCCAGCATTTCTTTATCATAAATGGAGTAAAGTTTTTCATGAGGCTGCAACTTTCTGCTCTCAAAGGCTATGGGGTGTTGGCCTTGCTTTAGGACAGCCCCTATTCCTCCACCTGAAGCATCACATTCCACAACAAAAGGTTTAGTAAAATCAGGAAGTGCAAGTATGGGACAACTACTCATTACCTCTTTCATTTTTTGGAAGGCCTTTTCAGCCTCTTCATCCCACTTGAAAGCATCCTTCTTAGTCAAATCAGTGAGTGGAGAAGTCAACTTGGAGAATCCTTTCACAAATTTTCTGTAGTAGGTGCATATGCCAATAAAGCCTCTCAATTCGGTAATATTTTTTGGTGATGGCCATTCCAAGATAGCCCTGATTTTTTCCATGTGTACCTTCACTCCTTCTTGCCCAATAATGTGCCCAAGATACAGTAGTTCTTTCATTCCAAATTCACATTTTGATAATTTAGCAAATAAGGACTCTTCTTGCAAGATTTTCAACACAATCTCTAACTGCTGCAAATGCTCTTCCCATGTTTTACTGTAAATGAGAATATCATCAAAGAAAACCAAAACAAACCTTCTTAGTTGCTTGCAAAATATCCTATTCATACATGCTTGAAAGGTGGCTGGAGCATTTGTTAACCCAAAAGGCATGACAAGAAATTCAAAGTGGCCAAAATGACATCGAAAAGCGGTCTTTTGCACATCTTCATCTTTCATTCGAATTTGGTGATACCCTGATCTAAGGTCAATTTTTGAAAAGTATTTGGCCCCATGCAGCTCATCCATGAGCTCATCAATCCTAGGAATAGGATACCTATTCTTTATAGTCTTTTTGTTCAAGGCTCTAAAATCTATGCACATTCTCAATGTTCCATCTTTTTTCTTCACTAGCACAACTGAAGAAGCATAAGGGCTAGAGATTGGTCTAATGAGTCCCAACTCTAGGAGTTCTTGGATAGCTTTTTCAATCTCATCTCTAAAAATTTTAGGATGTCTATAAGGTGGTATCTGAATGGGTGAAGTACCCTCCTCCAAAACAATACTGTGCTCAACCCCCCTATCCGGTGGCCTACCATGTGGAAGGTCTCTAAAAACCTTTTCATATTTTTGCAAGAGTCTCTCTATCTCCTTTGGGTGTTTGACAATATTTATAGTTGGCTTGGGAGATGTAATATGACATTCAGCAGCCCATTCTATATCCCCATGCCTCAATATAGATCTCATGCTATTGCAAGTCACTACTTGATTTGGATAAGTGTGTTGCCCTCTCACAACTCTTTGTACTCCTTTTGAATCTTGGAATTTCATTTCGGGAATTTGATAATTTAATGTATGCTCTCCTATTGAATACAACCATTGCACTCCCAAAACCACATTAGTATCAGCAACATCAACCACATAGAAACTATCAACAAAAGTATAGTTACCTACGGTGACTTGCAGCTTTGGAACCCATGTTTTGCATTGCATTGTGTTGTGACCGGGAATGACAACTGTGAAGCCATCAAATGGTTCAATAGGTATCTTTCTTTTCTCTACCATCTCTGCATCAATGAAGTTATGAGTGGCTCCTCCATCTACCAAAACTGAAGTTCTTTGTCCTTGTACCACACCTTTGCAGCGGATAGTATGATAGCGAGGTACTGCTGAAAGCACTGCCATTCTTGCTTTGTCCGGTGAAGGCTGATTTTCTTCTTGTCTTTCCTCTTCTACTACTGTCTCATATGCCTCTTCTTGATCTGAAATATGTCCATCTTCATCCATGCCCCCATCATACCCCTCATTATCAGAAAATACTTCTATGTATTGAGCCTTTCCTTTGGTACATTTGTGCCCCGGTGTCCATGGTTGGAAGCATGTGAAGCATAGTTTCTTTTTTCTAAGTTCATCCCTGTTTAGTCCCTCTTTTTTATTCCTCTCAAATGACTCTCTTTTCCAAGGTTTCTTATCATATCCATCCCTTTGCCAAGGTTTCTTTTCAAATTTATAGCTAGGCTTAGGAGGAAATCTCGTTCTAGGAAGCACATTCTGGAGATCCCTAGTCAAGCTCATTGCATCTTTTAATGTAGTTGGCTTGTGGGCTTTGACCAAACCTCTTAAGGGTTTAGCCAAACCTTCAGTGAACAGCAATACTAATCTTGCCATAGATACATCAGCCACCTTGACTGATAATTTTTGAAAGTCCAACATATATTCAGTAGGGGACCCAGTTTGCTTCAATTGAGCTAGTTCTTTGAAAGGCAATTCTGGATCTTTTTGTTCAAATCTTTCTAGTACCCTGTCAACAAATTCTCCATATGTTTTAACCTGATTATGACCCAAGGTTTTCAGCCCATGAAACCACCATTCATTGGCATCTCCTTCCAAATGCAAAATGGCCATTTTTAATGCATCCTCTTCCAACATAGGATTCAGCTGAAAATATACATCCAATTTTTGCACCCAAGTGTTAGCAGAATTTTGAGAAGAACCATCAAAAGTAGGAAGTGACATTTTTCCAATAGCACTATTTAATTCTTTGTTTTGGAATGGACTCCTATTGTCTCCCTTCCTATTAATCTTTTGCATAGCATCAATGTAGTCACTGAGTGGTACACCTCTTTTACACTCTTCATTCAAATCATTCCAATCATTTACTAGTTTCTTGTAATCCAATGCAAGATTGGGCTCTTCTTTGGGTGTGAGAAATTTAGGTGCAGTATGCCTTTGTGTGCTTTGAAATTCATCAGGTCTATTATGATGTCCTGTACTTGAGAAAATATGCTCATTCCCTTTCATCTTTTCCCCTGAGTGTGAACCGCTATTATCTCCTATTATCCCTTTGCTTTGAAGCTGGCTAATCAACAATTCAAATACTTGCAACAATTTATCACCTATCCTATCCATGTTTGCTGAAAGTTTAGAGAAACATGGATATAAGGTTGCAATAAGTTCCTCCTTATGTTTTAATTTGTCATCCTCCTCTCTACCCATGGTTTCAGCAAAAGACTCCTCTTCTTCTACTACCTCTTCTTCAACAAAAACCTCTTCAACTACTGGTTCAAAGGGTGGTGGATTATTCTTTTGACTTCTTGTTAGGACCATCAGGTGCCAAGAACATGCTCTGATACCACTTGTAATATCCCTTTTTCAAATTTTATTAAAATGCCAATTTTTCAACTTTTTCCCCAATTTCGACCTTTGACTAGTTTAACTGTTTTGACCTCCAAATCATCCCAAATGCTCCCAAATCTTCTGTATGAGTGTATTAATGGTATTTAGACTTGAATATCAGGTTCAGGGATGTTTTATGGACCTCCAAATACTGCTTCAAACTTGATTTGTATTCTGATCAATATAGGTAATTTTGACTAGTAATTTGTGCATCAAATCCCCCCCGGGTAACACTGAAAATGGCCTTCCAAATGCCTCCAAACTCCCACAAATTTATGAACAGAGGTATATAATGTGTTAAGTATGTTATTGAGGTCTCATATGCACCATTAATTGATTTTTACTACTGTTATAACTCTCTCACATTCAACAGCAAAAACCCCCAATTCGACCCTTGGGGAAATGGCACTATTTCATCTCCCAATACAACTAAACTGAGTAAAAATGCTTCAATTGCTCAAGTACAGTACATGAAACTTGTAGAATACATCCATGGCATTATATTGATCACAAATATATCAGATAATCATCCATCCATTCGAAATAATCAACATTATAGTGTCATACATCAATGCATTGGGGAAATGGACATTGTTTGCTCATTAATCAATAGTTTTGCATACAACCAGTGGGTATTTCGACCTGATACTTTCTGAATATGAATAACAGAGGATATGAAGCTATTAAAATCATAAATATATAATGAGAAGCTCTCTCAAGAAGCACAAGTGCTCACCAAAAACGCCCTCCCTCAAGGAGCATGAATATGCCTTCAAAACTGGAAACGGTGGAGAGAAAGTGCTGCACTAAACCAAACCATGAAACTTCCTGTAGCTGATACCTGCAAATACAAACTCCATTAAAGCACCATGAAAGACCTGAGTGGCCTCTCCAAACACCAACTTGGATGGGAATCTTTCACCCTCGAAATTGGCTAAGGCAAGAAACTAGTCATCCACTAGCTCTCTCTTCACAAATGCAATTTTTCTCAAATCATCAAAAAACCATTCTCATACTTGATTTCTACATTTTATAACCAACATTAGCCTTCAAGGGGTCGAAATCCTCTCAATAGATTCAATAATTTTCCATTTGGGAAATATTCCTCATTTGCCACTTGTCTCCTAGTTCCAACCTTCCATCTTCTCCCAAATTCGAATTTGAGTCTCTTTGGATTCCTCCAACTCCATGAGCGCCTTCCTTGAGCCTATTTTGGGGGCTGACATGTCATAATGGTCAGGTGTAATAAGTCAGGTCTGAATTTTGTCATAAATGTCATAGATGCTTCATTATTGTTGTCATAAAACTAGGGAATCTAGCCCAAGTGTCCACTAGTCTCCAATTTGACTCTTCCTCTCCCATGGAGGTTACTATTCCATCCCATTTCGACCTAAGATGCTCAATGCCATGTGTTATGACTTACCAACTCACCCAAGAGTGTTCACCTTCCCATGAATTCGAATTGGCAAGAGAGAGCTGCCATGTGTCATTGAAAAATCAAGCTAGTGTGGGTCCCACCACCTCCATATGTCTCCAAAACCACTTGCCACCTAGAATTTCTCTTGAATTTATTTATTCATCATATTTATTAAATACGTGAACCCTTCTAATGTCTAAATATCATTTATTAGCTTCCTTATTACCATCCCACATGTTCCCATCCAACCTAGGAAACTAGTAGGATTGATGGGATTGTCTTACTATGCACTTATTTGAATGGGGACATTACAAATATGATGATCCTCATAGTTCGGACTACAATACCAACAAAACCTGCAATTTTGACATGCCTTTGAATATCCCCACTTTTCACATTATTTTAAATAGGATACACAAATCCATCATTGATGAAATTACACAGGCATATAGATATGACAATGTAGATTCCAAATATATATATTTTTTTAAAATAATAATATTATTTTCTATTTTTAATTTATTTAGTCTTGACATATATCAAAATCTTAAAATACAAACATGTTTTCCTTCTATAATTTTTTATTTGCTTTATCCATTTTAGAAAAAAATATACCATGCACTAACTTAGCTCTAGGCCTACAATCTAAAAAAATAAATAATTTTGTTTGATCATTTTAATATCCTCAAATCATGCACTGACACAATAATTCATATTTCCAGGGCTATAATGACTTTCATAATTAAAAAAATATATTATCATTATTATTTTTTGAAAAAAAAAAGCTATTCACAAGAATAGTCTGTTCTCTACAATTGCTCAATTTTTTTTAAGGAAATTCCATCATTTAGGTACTCAACAAATGCACTAACAAGAACATATGCATTATATTTTGTAGGAAAAATAACAAACCATAGTTAGAAAAACTTGAATATCACACTGTGATAGAAAAAATCCATAAATAGAAATTATATATTCTGGAATGTAATTCAATTTCCTATATTTCATCTTCTTACATCATATTCAAATTCATTGTAAAAGTACCTTGAAACATCCCTTCAATTCAAAAGATTGTTGTTTCTCCATGTTTGCAATGCCACTAACATCTCATGAGAAACTATTATTAGCTGGCACTCACCCATAAGTATATTTCATCCTCTTCACTTTTGGATTGGATAAGATGCCCTTGAAAGAGTTATAAGAATGTCTCTAATTAGTGGAAAACCTTGGTTTTAGCCTTTCCTGCTATTGGGAATTCACTTCCTTGGAAGGTAGGTAATGGTTCTTAGGTTGGAAAACCTTGGTTTTATCCTTTCCTATTATTGGGAATTCACTTCCTTGGAAGGAAGGTAATGGTTCTTAGGTTAGTTTGGGAGTTGATGGTATTATGGGTTGTGATAACAATGCATGTATTTCTCTGTATTTGTTAAATGAACTTCATTATTGAAGCATATATTCTTTAAGTTAGATTGTAGATCATATAACTACATGTTTTTGAAATTAGGGTAGAGATCTGAGTCACTTGAACTGATTGATGATCTGTTATACTAAAATCTCGTCATCATGATCCATGTATCAACTCAGTTCCTCAATCCCTAAAGTTTCCTTGGCTAGAACATCATTAAGCAATTTTTTGACCTTGTTTTCCACCTTTCCTAGTGATGTTGGCCCACCTTGCTTCCCTGCAAGAGGTGCCACACCTTGGATGGCGCCTGATGTACACTAGCATAATGCGCCATTGGCTCTTGCTGTCCTCATGCAAGATGTGCCTACCCTTCCTGGCACTTGTTGTCTTCATTCAGAGTGCACCGAGGTTGGTTAATATTGATAACAACGAGCTTCGAGCGAATTCTCAAAGCTAGGTGACTTGGAGGCATATCCCTAATTGGTAGGGACAACTGGTATTTGACTCCTAACCTAATGGGGAGATCCCTTAGACCTCTCCCCCTAATCCTCAACCTACTCTATCCTCCTAGCCTTATAAATGAGACCTCTCTCTCCATTGAGAAGGGAGGAAGGACTATAGAACTTTCATGCTGGTGGAATTATCCTAGGTGATCCCTATTCATCCCTTAGGAGGCACACATTGTCCTTGGAGGCTTGGCTTGGATTGTTGGAAGAAGGTTACAACATTAAGGCTTGGGTTGAAATCATCACTCTTCTATGCATTTCCCATTTATTTATAGTAATACAATCTCTTTGCATAAATGTCCATGTTAATGATATTTAGAGCTTTCTTCCTTAACTATTAGCTTAGATCAGTTTAGTGTTTGGATGTGCTTTTACTGTTTGTTTGTCTCTATATGCTTGACAAGGTTTTGTAGCTTGAGATATGAAGATCACGGAGCTCGGAGCAACAAAGAGGAGAAGGATTCGCGAATCTAAGGTAATACATCTATCTATAGCATCTCTAAACTATCTAGGAAAGTAGATTTGTATACTGTATTCATTTGTTCTAGATCCACTTGGACTAGGGATATCTAGCTTGAGTTCGCTTGAGTAGATTGTCCACAAACAAATCTAGTGACCGTACTGGGGAATATAACATATTTATTTTATTTCGATTTGATTTGTTTTCATTGATTTCTGTTGATTCATTTTATAGCCTCCTAAGCCCCTCCCATCTTTGAATTGTTTCTATTTTGGAGTCTGTTGGCTTTCCATGACTCTGTCTGGGATCAATATTGGACCTATTACCTTTTATTTTTGGAGATATTTGCTTTCTTGTTACTTATTATTCGCTCGACGCACCTATGGTGTGCATTCCCTGTGCTACTGGGACTTTGGAAATCACCGTCCATGAGCATTTGCGCCATTGGCTCCCTTTTCCTCAGTACATCCTGCGCCATTAGTGCCCTTAGCTTGCACACAAACTGCGCCTGGCGCTTTGGTGCACAAGAACAGAGTGTGCCAGCACCTGTTGCTTGGTGAGTAGCATAAATTCTCCATTTTTTATCATTTGGTATGATTGATTGGGCTCTCTGTGCTGTGTCATTCAGTGACATAACCCCTAGGTCCTGCTTGTTTGTGTTTGGGTGTGATTTGGTTCATTTTTGGTCTTAAACTAGTCAAGTGAGAAATTTGGTTGTGGCGGGCAATTTCAATCACCCATCTATCAACTTGGTCTTGCAATCCCTGATCACATTACAAGATCTATTCAACTTGTTAGGTCTGACTCCTAACCCCTTCCTGCATTCAGTCATTGAGTTTGATTGTGATTTGTTGTTTGATTTTGCGTGTGTTTGCGCACTTTTTGAGTCTTTGGGTGATCTCTTTTCTTTGGGAATTTCCAACTTTCTTTAGTTGGTCGAGACATCATTCTTTATTTTCTGAATAGTAGATCTAAAAGAGCATTATGATTCTCAGATCCATTGTGATCATTTCAGTAGGGAAAACAAACTTTTATCATCTTCGTTTCAAGTCTTATTCTTGGAGTTGTTGGGGAGAATTTTCATGACTTTGGGATAAAAATCTTTGGAAAGCTTGAAAGATCAATCTTGTAGTTTCTTGGTTATGACAACTTGTTCATTTCTTAGAAAATTATAAGCATATTTGAGTTTTCGCAAAGTGTCTTTGAAGATTGAGAATTCTCATATTTTGATTTTCTTTCATCTTTTAGGTCATTATTTCGAAAATTAGAGAGTGTTGTATTTGAAAGAGAAATACTTCATTCCATGTTTCGTAGATTCGGTTAAATTGAAAAGAGAAAAAAGAAAAGCATTTTCATTTGGTGTTTGTTAGTTTTAGTGATTTTTGTTGGCTTAGTGAAAAGAGTACTTCACTTGTCCTTTTGGTTTAATTTTCAGTTTAGGGATATTTTTGTTTTTCTAATATCGGTAACAAAGGAATTTCTCCCTACCTTAGATAGATTTCATTGAATCGGAAAAGAAAAATTTGCATTTTTCATGTAGATTAAGTTGCATTTGTTTAAATTCCTGTCTACACTCCATGCATTCACCTAACCACTCAAGATAAAATTAATGGTAGTATTAGGTTAAAACTTGCTAGTAACTTGTGTGATAAGTTAGTGACGTGTTCCAGCATCGTTAAGTGTGGAAGTTGTCGTCATCTTCCTGCACTGCATCCAGGGGGACTGCAATTATTCCACGTACCAACCAATATATTGAATGTTCTTTCATGTAGGCTCGGGTATATCGAAAGGTAATTCATGTACTCAATAGTATATCAAAAGGCTCTTGTCATACGGTTGTGCATTAGACAACACCACTACGGATTTGAACTCCCATGTACCTTGTGTATATCGGGAGGCCCTTCTAGGATTCCTATACCAACTGAGTTAACCTATTGGACATCTTGGCATGGAAATACATCGAGAAGAGCACTCGAGGAGCTACTATGCATGTGCTTGAGGTAGTCAGGTTATATCGTCATGGGTACGGTCCTAATCCTCTCTGTTAGTGCTATGAAAGATTAGGTCGAGCATAACTATTGGACCCTGTGGTATATCGTGAGTTGCAACACCTTGAAAATCCTGTGAGGTTCCAGACTTTTGAATCTCCACCTATCACGTAAGTTTGCTTGCGGCTTTAGCTTGTGTAGATATTGAATTGATTTTTTCTTTCTTATAGGTTATACTTAGGAGAAATTTTGATATGGTCGCATTGGTTGATCAACCTTTGAGAAGATCCCGAAGGATTTTGAATTTTCCACCTGAATATCCCATTAACCAGGAGGAGAACTTGGGAGCACAAATGGATCAACCTACTATGTCTATGTCACGTGAGGAAGATACCTCTACTTTAGAGTCGGGAACAAACTACTCGTCTCCCACTAGTCCACCTATCGTTGATCCCAAAGGACCTTCGATGGCAGAACAAACTACCTCATATGACACATCCTTCCATCATTCACTATAGGGACATCTCGGAGATGCAGACTGTATTTTTAGACAGCCTCGGGATGAGTATGTATCAACAACATTTGGTTCATCTGCATCTTTTTGGGACATGTCTCTAGGTCAACATGTTGCCAATTTTGGGTCAATTCCCATGGAAGAAACCATACCTCGTCGTTGGATTCCTAACAATGAATTTCTTGCACCACTCTATGAACAGATGCATCATCTGTGCATGATAGGTGAACAACTTAGACACCAAAGTCTCACACGACGAGCAAACATCTCGGATACACCCATTTTTCAATATTCCCCTGTGCGCTCTTTATCATTCACTTCACCAGATACAACCATACCTAGCTCAACCACTTACGAACCAGGTCAACCCTCATTCCTATGATTACACCTTTAATCTAAGTGACCGGTTCTACACCTACTGTGACTCTCACCACGACATCCTTTGAAGGGAAAACTTCAACATCTATTAACCTTGGGAAGTTACCTCCACCTCCCCCACCTCAAAATTCGAGGGGAGGATATGATATGCCTGTCAGTCTATTGTCATGAGGAATTAATCCTTTCGTTAGCACCCAACCTTTGGTCACGAGTCAACCTAGCATTAGTGGTCAGAATTTGGTCACCGGGCATATTCCAATATGCGTACAACTTTCGACTGGGGGGAAACCCCTAGTTGGTGGACCTAACTTGACCGAGGGGCATAACCAAGCTAGCAGCCATATTATGAGTGGAGGATACACTTCTCATCCGAGTTTTAGTATGGTTGGTAGTCCCCTGCAAACCATGGGACATTCCACGTGGAAACACCACACGGGGGGGCCATCCATCTAGATCCAACCCCCATGGGGACACATTATTCTAGGAAATCACAACATTAATATTGGACAAAAATTTCCAGGAAATATTTTTCCTGGATTACCCTACCCTCAAAACCCTAATACCCTATGGGGACACCATAATATCCCACCGATTGGGCCTTCGGCCAATGGTCCACCCCCACCACCTCCACCACCATCTGTTCCACCACCAACCCATTATGAAGGAGGAGGACCCCCGCCCTACGACAGAGGACCTCCCCATTCTAGAGGAGCTAGACCCCCGCCTTATGGCAGCGGCCCACCCTGCTTTGGAGGAGGTGGACCCCCACCTTCTGTCGGAGGACCACCTTACTCCAAAGAGGGAGGACCCCCACCTTCCGGTGGAGGACCACCCTACTCTGGAGGGGGAGGGTCCACACCTTCCAGCAAAGGACCACATTTCTCAAGAGGGGGAGGACCCCCACTTTTCGGTGGAGGGCCACCACATTCTAGCGGAGGAGGACTCCCACATTATGGTGGAGGACCACCCTAATCCAAAGGAGGGCCCACTTCTTTTTTCGGTGGCCCACCACATTCTGGTGGAGGCATACCTCCTTCTGGTACCCCTCCTAACCCGGTGGCACACCTCCATACGACCAATTTCCTATGGGAGGACCATATCAATACTACTAGTACAATGATTCCATATCAATACTACTAGTATCCACAGTCCAACCAACAATTACCCTTTCTGGCTACTCTTGATCTGCCAGATTTATCACGGTTGACCAACGATCCCATCTATCATGGAACCAATTGGCCAGCTATTCCGGTGAAGCTTCCTTTAGACATCCCAAAGTTTGACAACAAACCAGGTGAGGATACCAAAAACCATTTAATGACATATAATTTATGGTGTTCGTCTAATTCCCTCATGGATGACTCCATCCATTTACGGTTATTCTAGCGAACCCTCACCGACCCTGTTGCCAAGTGGTATATCAAATTAACACCACACTCTTTTCATGATTTTCGATCCTTGGCCATGTCATTTTTGACACATTTTCAGTTACCAATCCCTTATGAGACCGGTACAGATATTTTGACCTCTCTCCGACAAACTACTGCCACTCATATTTATGATCATATTCACGAGTGGAGGCGGAGACAACGTTTGTTTAAGGCTCCCATTCCGGACCAACTCCCTCCAGATTGGTTTACCAAGTCACTCCTACTGATTGTGGCAAGATATGTTGCTATGGGTGGGATCGTCACCGAAGAGCAAGTTATAGCACGTGCCCAGTACTTAGACTTAGTCTATGCTCAATCTGGAATGCTATATGATATTGTCTTCGATGCACCCTGCCCTACCTACGATCTAGCAAAACCACCTCAAGGACCTCATGTCGACGGCATCATAAGATCCATTCAAAAACAGACTGTTTCTAAATCCAGTACCCATGCTAGTTGTACTCACTCCCCATCACAGTCTGGGAATAACACCAATAGATCACCTAGCCTTGCTCCCACCGAAGAAGTGAATTCAGTCTAGGTTGCTTCACCTCAGAAATACGGTGGTAAGAAGAAGAACAAGGGGAAAAACAAAAAAACATCTTATCAGCAGGAACCAAAACAGAACAATCCTGATACCACCAAAGCTAAGCGGAAGGATAAGTTTCCATGTTTACTGTGCGGTGATGACCACTTTACTAAAGAGTTCCCACATCAGGACGAGGTCCAAAAGTTCCTGAAAGGGAACCCAACACCCGCAGTTTTAACCGATCCCTTCCCCGCACAACAACAACAGATGATCACGCAACAACCCTCTCCCCCTCAGGGAGAGTCATCCTCTACCGCTCATGTCCTCATGATGCGTAGTGAAACTGCCAAATTCAATACACGATCACGCTCCTATGACTCGGTCCCTACTAAGGAATCAATTGGAATTAATACTGAAAAAGATTTCATTTCTACATCGGACATTCACGCACCATAGGGTTCTCTCACCATTGAGAAACCATCCTTTGATTCAGTACTATGTCCTCCCAAGAGCACGATTAGAAAAGCTATTTTCAATCCCAATGCTTAGGCCGCTTAGAATTACAACATTGTAGAGGACTTAGCACAAGCCCCTTGTGCTATGTTGATGTTGGAAGTCTTTCAAAACTGTCCCAATCGGTGCAAGACTCTCCTTGCTGCTATCAGAGCTGTAGACCTAGATTCCTCGAATACCATTATGTTCCGACTCGAGTACTTTAAACTGAGAGTTTCCCACCTGCTAGCATTCCAAATTGTTAACGTTGTTGCTGGAAGAGCATTCATCACTCTGTATTGGACGAAGGAGCATCCACCTCGGTGATGTCATTATCCTGTTGGAGAGCCATCAGTTATCCCGAGTTGAACTGTTCCCCTACCACTTTGAAAGCATTTGACGGTCGTGGATTCCAACCACATGGGATGTTACAAGCTTTGGCTATTGAGATGGGGGGTAAGACAATTTCCATTAACATGGAAGTAGTCGCTGCTCCATTATATTATAACCTACTCCTTGGTCGTAATTGGTTTTATGCCATGAGTGCAGTTGCATCTTTTGTCTTCTGCATTGTACAATTTCCTCACCAAGGGAAAATTGTTACTTTCGACCAACTGGATTTTTGTACACCAAAAACCACTACTCACCCTGGTGACAATGTACCCCTCTTAGGTCATTCGTCCCAAATATACGAGAGTGTGGGGGTCGGACTCCTCAAGCACTCATCCCTTATGGGAGTCTTTCCATATGCGGATCGCCCTTCTCATGTTGCCACGATGAACATGATTTCCTCTACGATCCAATCACCATCCATCTCTAACGACCAATGACTCGTGCATGTGCTTGCACATTGGAATAGATTGGAGATATCATTCCTCTCACACCAGCAGAAGCTACATACGAGGCTATCCAATCAACATCTAATGACCACTCTTCAGTGGCATCCACATCCTATTCTCCACCATTACAATGTACTTCATCCCAACCTTATTCTCTCCTCTAGAATTTCCATTCGGATGAGTCTATTATGGAGGTTGTGAGTATGGATGAACCCCCATGGGAAGACCTCCACCATTGATCATCTTTCCTCCCACTGCTAGATATAGTGGAGAATCACATTAACACCCTCATTTCTATGGATGTCGTTCCTTACCCCCAATCACCTATCCTCACTTGCGATACGGTCACCAAGGGTAACTTGGAAAACATTGAACCTACCATACTGATCGACATCTCGGTGGCACCGAGAGTCATGAAACATATTCGTTTAGGCCACAAGTGCTCTCCTAAAGAGATTACATCATATATAGCCTTATTCAAAAAATTCCACAACTTATTTGCATGGAGCTACGAGGAAATTCCTGGGATTGATCCTGCAATTGTTGTTCATGAGATCAAAACATATCCTAAGGCTAAACTCGTATGGAAAAAATTATGTCCAGTGCACCCTAGAAAGACTGTGGCTATAAAGGTCCAGATTGAAAAGTTGTTGAAGGCTAGTTTCATTTACCGTGTCCCCTTGACAGACTGGGTCTCTAATGTTGTCCCTGTTTCCAAAAAGCAGGGCACCATTAGGGTTTGCGTCCATTACAGGGAGCTTAATAAGGCTTGTCCCAAGGACAACTACCCAACCCCGTTTATTGACCAAATCATCGACAACTGTGATGGGAGCGTCATCTTCTCATTCATGGATGGATTTTTCAGCTACAATCAGATTGAGATCCACCCGGATGATCAACAAAAAACTGCTTTCATCTTCCCATATGGTACGTTTTCTTATCGTAAACTACCCTTTTTCCTTAAAAATGCTGGTACCACATTCCAGTGGGATATGTCGTATGCCTTTCATGATGTGAAGGACTTTGTAGAGCCATATCTCGACGACCTTCCTTCCCATTCAAATCATCAAGAGTTCCACATTTACCATATGACAGTTGTATTCCTCAGATGCATGCGGTATAATATTTGTCTGAACCCTCACAAGTGCGTATTCTGTGTTGAGTCTGGATTCCTCCTAGGATTCATTGTTTCTAAAGATGGGATCCGTATTGGTCCCTTGAAGGTGGAAGCCATCGTTTCCCTTCCACCCCCCATTGATATAATGGAACTACAAAGTTTGTAGGGGAAGGAAAACTACATAAGGTGTTTTATGTGTAATTTCACCGAGAAAACAAAGGGATACATGCGATTGTTGAAGAAGGATGTACCATTTATCTGGGATGAAGTTTCTCAGCGATCCTTCGACAAATTAAAACATGCTATCACCCGTGCCCCTGTACTTCAACCGCCTAACTACCACAAGGACTACATCCTCTATCTTATTGCTTCCACTACCACTATTGCTATGGTCTTGGTTCAGGAGGATAGAGACGCCCAAGAAAATGTGATCTACTACCTGAGTAAGAGTCTCATTGACTCTAAAACTCGCTATACACATGTCGAGAAACTTGCTCTCGCATTGGTCATCTCTATCCAAAAGTTTCGTCACTACATTCTCCTCTGCACTACCACCATAATCGTCGACTCTAACCCTATGTACCATGTTCTGACGTGTCAACTACTAGGCAGAAATTGTTCACGCTAGATCATCATTCTCCAAGAATTTAACCTCCAGTTTGAGAAGGCTAAGTCTAAAAAGTCTCTGGTCTTTGTGGAGCTTATATGTGATCTTCCTTGTATTGATACGGAATATGATCCCATGGAATATTTCCCCGATGAGTCCTTGTTTCTTATCAGTACTTATGAACCATGGTATGGGGATATCACTTTGTATCTCCAAACCCAATGATTCATCCCTTGGCTATCTTGCGATGACTGTCGTTGTGTGCGTCACCACGCCAAGTACTACCTAATCATCGGGGATACCCTATACCGTCGCAGTATTGATTCCATCCTTTGATGATGCCTAACCCATGAGGAGGTTGAACACATTCTGAATGATTGTCACTACGGGGCTTGTGGCGGTCATATTTCTGGGATGGCTACAACTCAGAAGATATTGCGCACTGGATACTATTGGCCTTCTATCTTTAAAGATTGCATTGAATCCGTCAAGAAGTGTCCTCCCTATTAGTTTTTTCATTATAAAAAGCACTCGCATCCAGCCCCACTACATCCCGTTATTTCTGTCGGCACCTTTTCTAAATGGGGCATAGATTTTATGCATTGTAAGACTACCTCGGCCAGGGCACATGGTTATGTCATCATTGTTGTTGACTATTTTACCAAGTGGGTCGAGGCTATGCCTACATACAATGAAGATGGAAAACCTGCCGCACTCTTCATGTTTAACCATATTATTGCACGATTCAAAGTCCCACAAGCCATCGTTATTGATCATGGATCCCATTTTAAGAACATGATGTGGATGAATTGAGTGCCAGATTGGGTTTTCTCCTTGAGAACTCAACTACATATTACCCACAGTCCAATGGACAAGTAGAGGCCATCAATAAGTTCTTGAAAACCATGATGTAATGGATGGTGGGGACACACAAGTCAAACTGGCATAATATGCTTTTCTCAGCCCTTTGGGCATACTGGAATTCTTTGAAAAATGCCACTAGTTTCACTCCATTTCAACTGGTCTATGGACTAGAGGCAGTACTTCCTATAGAGTGCTAGATTCCATCACTAAAACTCGTCATCAAAATCCTTCCCAATAATACCGCCGAGGAAGAACGTTTCCTCCACCTAGCGAAACTTGACGAAACCCACCGTGACGGCGCCTTGGATAGTGAAGCTCATAAGAAGCGTGTCAAGGACTAGTATGACAGATCCGTGAAACCTCATTTTTTCAACGAGGGTGATATGGTCCTTACATACGACCATAAACATGATAAGCTGGGGGAAAGCAAGCTCGAGTCCATGTGGCACGGACCATATGTGGTAAAACGAGTGTTGGAGAAAGGAGCATATGAGCTCGAATATTATGATGGGATATCTCTAGGGGAGCCTTGCAATGGGCTCTTCCTGAAACGGTACTATGCTTAGATTTTTACGCATCTGTACTATGTATATATTGTAAATGATTTTTGTTTTGTGTTTTGTGACGCTTTGATTGAGTGTGCTTCAGATATTGTTTCTATGCTTATACCATGTTCTACCTGGATGTGCATATGGAAACATGTGTTGGATTTGTGGACGACGCTAGTCGACATACCCATAACGTCACTTCGGCAGCTTGGGTGCTTTACTCTCCTACCGACGAGCTTATTAGTTCGGGAGGAAGTTGTCTAAGGTACACAGCCGATAACACCGCTGAGTATCACGCAGTGATTGGAGTCTTAACCGACACTCTTTCCTTGGGTATGGACCATGTTGTGATTCACCTTGACTTGCAACTATTTGTCTCTCACCTTAACCGTATCTACGCTATCCGCGACCCTACCCTTCTCCGTCTATTTAGACGAGTACATCTCCTAGAGAGGTATTTTGAGTCTATTCAATACCTACATATTCCTAGAGAGATGAACACTATTGTTGATTCATTGGTCAATTTCATACTATATTGGTACATTGCACATATATAAAACATCCAATAAATACAAAAACAGACACAACATGTAAATTATCCATAATGTATAAGAAAACATGCACAAGATCCCATAATCATACATAGAACACTGTATATAGAGCCGCAAATAGTGTTTTATATATATCATGTCGATATAAATACAAAAGGTGGAATTGATATAAAAATATGAATCTCATGAGATTTTAGTAAGAGTCCTCTCTACAAAAATCTGAAGCTCGTGACTTTTAGTACAATACATATATGCATGAGCCTAATCCCTAGGATTCTCATGATAGCAGACAATGGCTCTCACTACTTTCCAAAGCAGCGCACCAAAATGCTTGGATACACCCACTGTATGTCACTGATAGCGGTGAGGTATCTCATGTATGCGTGGATCTTGGATATCAAGATTCAACTGCTGGAGGTTCTCCTCCAGCTCATCCAGCTCCTCCATGGAATCTCGATCTGCGGCCTCCATCTACTGCACCGCTCCTCTCCGTGCAATCGGAGAGGCACTCGTTGGATGGGATGGACCAACATCTGCATAAACATGTACAAATCATTAGTACTACTCTCCAAAACATCTAAAAATCATAAAATGGACAAACACACAACTAATTTTTCGTTCTTACCTATGTCTCCCCACTGCGTTCCCTCAAGAAGAACCAAGTCTGGTTCTCCTCTGAAATCAACACCCTCGTAGGGGTATTCCTCCACCATAAGGAGTTTTCCCCTCAACCAGCTGAAGAAAGAAGGACCATAACTAATGATGGGTCCCCCACCGCCGTGACAGGCCAGCACCTCATACTATCGTACCATGTATGGATCCCTCGGATCCAACTCATCTAGCTCAAGCTATGGGAGCATATGTGGAACCCCCTCTAAGAATAATGAGACCACAACCGATCCATATCCAAACTGTTTCAGCTCACCACACCGACATTTGGTGATCTGCTCTCTGAGATATACAAGGAGTCCCTCACACTAGTTGAAAATAGTGGGAGCCATGCACTCCTCTACGTATAGCATATGGGTCTTGCTGGCTAGGTGAGGTGCTCTAGTCCCGACCACCCTCTCAATAGTGAACAGAACTGTATGTAGAGGATGGTCTCTCACATCTTTGATGGGGATCTTCCCACCAACTGTTTATGTTCCAGGGGTGCACCATTGGGCCACCACATTCTCGGTAGTCCGATCACTCGCTCGTCCTATCAAAGACATGGGAGCCCCCCATTGGGACAAACCCGTCAAAAAATAGATATCCTCGATATCTATGGTCAATGTATGCACACCAACATGAAAGTGCTGCTGCTCTAGGTCCCAGCATCAGATCAAGTATTCTAGTAGTTGCACTTGGTCCCTCATGCCCTGGATGTGAAAGTATTTCAGTAGCCACAATTCCGCAATTAATTCATGCATTGAGGGTCATTAGCCACTTTGGAATCATCCAATTCATGCTCTCTTTCACGCCATTGGACCATCTTCAACACCTAAACTTGTCCAAATATCAACAAGACACTCATTAGAAGTAGATCTAAGTACCCAACTCTCCAATTTATGGATTATGCTTGAGTTCATGGGGGCATTTGACGTCGTCGCACCCCGTCTATATGGACAGGGCAACATTGGTGCAAGGCATCCCCACGGGGTTGGCATCCAGAAGCCCTCGACACACATCTTGAAAGGGAGAAGTGCATCGGGATGAAGGCACAATTACCCCCACTTGCACAAGCCCAAAACCTAGAAATTGGAAGCAAAAATCAAATCTACTCCAATGAAAATGTAAAGGGAAAAGTTTAGGGTTACCTGGCATTGAAGGCACTGCAAATGGTTGACCGGAGCTCCCGCAATCAACACTTGAAAAATGGCTTCAAATGGTATTTTCACCTCCCAATTTGGTAAAAAACAAATAGTAACTAGTTTTTACTATTTACCCATATTTTATATATTGGAAAAGGAATATTCTTGTTTTGATTTATCCTTTTGTGGGTTATTTTGATATAGTGGGGATTATTTTTGTGTCTATATACCTAATTGATCATTCTGACCTAGTTTTTTGATGTCTATAGGTGAAGTAAGTTGTCGAGTTTAACTTTTGGTCATGATTGTGGTTATTCTATGCCTGTTACTAGGTGTGAATGACTCTTCGAGCGTTTTTGTGTTATTATTCCGCTCGTTAAAACTGGACATTAATGACACCCAGCTCACTCTTTTTTCCTTCTCATGCTCGTTAAACGATGAGAATAAGTTACTGAGCTATCTTTTATCACTTTTTTGGGCTCGTAAAACTCCCACGAAAAAGCGACCCCACGTGAGTCTTCCTTTAATCTCTTTTCAGGCTCCCTAAATATGAAAAGATTGCCAAGTGAGCTTGACGATTTCACACTTGTAAAAGTATTTGAATGATCGTCTTTCTGGTGATAGTTTACCCCTTTTTCGAACCAAGAGGTACTATTTACGAAAAAGGAGTACTCCAGTCAAGCATGACTGGAAGAGTTCTCTCTCACATTGTTTTATCCTTTTTCGGGTGGGAGACTAACTTTACGAAAAAGAAACATTGGAGTCTTCTTTAGTTCTTTTCAGACTCTCTAAACATGAAATGACGTTGATTTTACCCTCTTTGGACTCGTTAAAATTCAACATCGAAGGGCCTAGTTTGGGATGAACCCCTCCTATCCTAGGTTTGTAAAACATTTGGGATTGTCCTCATTCGAAGGATGAGAAATACTGAGCATTTGTTACCTTCCTCAAGCTCATTAAAAATAAAATAGGTACTCATCAATCATGATGGGGATAAGGGAAGAGTTTGTGTTTCATTGTAGATTACGACAATACATAGTTACTCTTGTACATGGCACTCATTTGCATATCCATTAAGTACTTGGGTAATCCATTTGTCTTTGAGTCACACCGATTCTATGAGTCTTGTTACTTATTTGGGTCATCCGAAGAATGCTTCCATCATCAGTTGCATTAGGGGATTGGTATCATTCTCGCTGTTTCAATACTGGAAAGTCATGCCATGCCCGTGTTCAAGAGACATTTTGCATTTACTATCTGTAGTCATATTCACCTTCCATCATGTCGGTCATCCTTGAGTCAGTCTCACACATTACAATCGGATTCACTCCAAACATCTGTGATCACAATTCGTGTCGATGATGGGGGATACATCATGGCCCTCCTTTGACGAATTAATCTTTGTCGAATTCAACACATCATATGCGTATTGAAGCTAGAAACCAATCACGTACCTTGGGCCTGCAAGCCTCAATGGCAGGTTACCTCGCTTTCAACATGAGTTCACAACATTGGCTCTTGATTAGAAGATTCCATCGATTGTTTGACCTCAGCTCATTGATTCACTTTCGATGGTATGTACTGAGATACCTTGGGAATCATTGACATCAATGGTGATTTCCCTCGCGCTTGTTAACGGTATACATCAATGACCAGTAATCATGTGGTTTCTACCATGTTTGACTCCAATAAATTTGTAATCACATGGTTAGATTCGTATCATTGCAGGTTCAGCTTGAAGACCTTGGGGAAATCATATCTTACCAAGGTTGCGATGGATATTGTTTTGAGTCATAATACACAAATCCACATTGTATTGGTCGTGGTTGTGTATCATCTCATCATGGATCTACGATTGTGTCTAGTAGCCATGATTGTGTTCACTCTGTCCCTACTACCATGGATATGCAGTGTATTGGTCGATAGCCATGCTATGAGTCATGTGAGACTAGTATCTCAGATTCGTTCATACTACAGTAGCTTCTTCCATCCAACAAGTCCTTGTCGTCAATCCTCCACATTACAAATAATTTCACCTATCTTATTTACCAGATTCATGCTTTGGGGGGAATTCTGTTATACCAAAATCTCATCATCATGAGCCATGTATCAACTCAGTGCCTTAATCCTTGAAGTTTCCCTGGCTAGAACATCATTGAGCAAGTTTTTGACCTTGTTTTCCACCTTTACTAGTGATGTCGGTGCACCCTGCTTCCCTACAAGATACACCACACCTTGGCTGGCTCCTGATGTACACTAGCATCCTGTGCCATTGGCTCTTTCTATCCTCATGCAAGCTGCGCCTACCCTTACTGGCGCATGTTTTCTTCATTCAGAGTGCGCTAGGTTTGGTTAATATGGATAACAAGGAGCTTCTAACAAATTATCAAAGTTGGGTGACTTGGAGGCCTGTCCCTAATTGGTAGGAACAACTGGTATTCAGATCCTAACCTAATGGGGAGATCCCTTAGACCTCTCCCCCTAATCCTCAACCTACTCTATCCTCCTAGCCTTATAAATGAGACCTCTCTCTCCATTGAGAAGGGATGAAGGAATATAGCACTTTCATACTAGTGGAATTATCCTAGGTGATCCCTATTCATCCCTTGGGAGGAAACATTATCCTTGGAGGATTGGCTTGGATTGTTGGAGGAAGGTTACAACGTTAAGGCTTGGGTTGTAATCATCACTCTTCTATGTATTTCCCATTTATTTACAGTAATACAACCTCTTTCTATAAATGTCTTTGTGTTAATGATATTTAGAGCTTTCTTCCTTAACTATTAGCTTAGATTAGTTTAGTGTTTGAATATGCTTTTACTGTTTGTTTGTCTCTATATGCTTGACAAGGTTTTGCGGCTTGAGATCTGAATATCACAGAGATCAGAGCAACAAAGATGAGAAGGATTCACGAATCTAAGGTAAGACATCTATCTATAGCATCTCTAAACTATCTAGGAAAGTAGATTTGTTTACTGTACTCATTTGTTCTAGATCCACTTGGACTAGGGAGATATAGCTTGAGTCCGCTTGAGTAGATTGTCCACAACGTGATCATTCTGGTATACAAAAGCCTTTTCTTTATGAACTAATACATAGTTGCATTTAAATAAGAGAGTATCACGATTCAATGGTATGGGTAAGAAATAAGGTAGCGAGGTAGTATACAACAATGTTGGGGTATCAAGCATTACATGGTGAGGTGGCTCAAGAACTTTATTGGTGGTGGGAAAATATTTGGCAAGTCAAGGCACTTAAAAAGACAAAAAGTGTTCATGTGGTTAGCTCTCAAAAACAAAGTTCTGACATGGGAAATTTTGTAGAAAGGTGATAAATATGGACCAGATATTTGCATTTTGTGTAGAACTAATTGAGAAAATATAAGTAGTTTGTCCATAAATTGTATTTTAATAGAACAAATTTGTCATGATGCTTTAAATTAGATCAAATTTCCTATCTTTGGCAAGGTTCATCTATTTAAGAATGCTTGAGGATTTGGTTTCAAAATTAGGGGGTGAAGGAGTTTAGGTCTATTCCTTTTTCTCACACTCCGGGGGATTTGGTTAGCTCTCAATGCATAGTTGATTGGGGGTATATGTGTGTAGATATTTCAAGTTTTTGCAAAAATTTCTGCATTGTTTTAACAATTTAGATTGATCACTAAAGTTCCAGGGGCTTGGCAGATAGGGGATTTGATGCTTGATAAGTCATCCCATGGGAATTTTTCAACGAGGCAAGTCAAGAATAAGAAAACCACAATGGATTTGGGGGCCTATTATACTTTCATGTCAACCATTTTAGTAAGTTCAAAGCAAATTTGGATAGAAGGACAAATCATTTTGCTAAACAAATGGCTTTGCAACATTGAAATTAGCTATGTTTAAAGATGTATTGCAACTATAAGTATTTGGTAACTCTTTACTTGTTATTCAATAAATGAATGTCGAATAAATGGATGTTTAAAAATGTATTTCTGAACTAATAGCTTTGCAACATTGAAATTAGCTATGTTTAAATATGTATTTGGTAACTCTTTACTTGTCATTCAAGAAATGAATGCTAAATAAGTTTACATGGTATCGATTTCTAGGCAGTTTTTGTTTAGTTGAAAAAGAATACACACCGTTTCACATATATTACATACTTTTGCTAATACACTATCAAGGGAGCATTTTCAATTGGGGTATGATGAATTAGTGATATTGGAATTTTATGATGGTGAATTAATATGGTTTTACAAGGTCTTCGCTCGGGTTTATCATATTCATGTTTCTTTTAATTTTAAGCTTCTTCTTCTTCTTATTAATTAATATAGTTTCGAGTTTCTTGGAATACTTATAAGTTATGGACAATTTTTATCTTTAGTTAAAAAATTATAATTTTTTAAAACTATATGTAAAATATCATTTATATATAAAAACTACAATTTTTTCTTTAAAATAAAATTAAAAACATCATACATAACCGTAACTTTCCCTTTCATAAATGCAAAACGATCCTAACCTAACCTTAGATGGTTAATTTTAACTCGTGCTTTGGATGTGACTTATCCATATTCCGTTACTTCTTAGGTGTCCGAAAAGTCACCTTCTGTATCCTTGGATGGTTATTTTTCACATGTTCTTTAAACATGCCTTATCCGTATTCTTTTGCTTAGTAGGCATTAAAAAAATCACCTTCTCTTAACCTTAAAGTAGCATTTAAAGATAAAACAAAGGCACAAGAATACACTAAAGTGTAATATTTTATAATATTAAAATTAGGGGAGATGTATCTATTGTTGAACAGGGACCAGTAGTTGTCATAGTACTGGTCCCACACAGCCACCAAAACATGACATAAATACACTCAAATATTTAACATAAATACTTCATATTAAGTGCATAAATACATTAAATTATGTCCAAAAAATGCCCATATATTGACTGGGCCAACAACAATCCATAAATAGTCTTTATGTTCAAAAGACTACAAAACATCTTGTCCCAACTACCTACAGATCTGCTTGAACATACAAAAGTAGATGAACTAAAAAATATCCTTTACAGTATTTGCCACAAGTGCAAGGTACCCATCAAATCAACCCCCACGGATCTCTATTGGAGCCATCACATAATCTACTCATGGTAAATATCTCATGGCACATTCATACCTATGCAAAAAAAGGTTATTGAATGTCAGCCATAATTGCATGGTAGTTCAACAATTCAACCCACTATGTTCAATAAATGACACCTACCCATTAAATGCACCCATTAAATAGATGAAAGCACGAGGATCAACCATAACAAATTCCCACCCATTGGATCACATTTAAATCAATCTAGAACACACATTCAAATTTGAGAGATTGCAATCCATGTGCACCCTTGTTACCAATCAAATTCAACAACAAATAACTATAAAAGAACCTCAAACCCTTACTGAAGTTGCATTTCAGACATTCAAACTACTGCGGAGAGATGCCATCAGTGAGTGTGTGCACAGTGGAGACATACCATCAGAGAGTGTGTGCACAGTATAATCAGGTAGTTTCATAATATTATTGTTATTTCTATTTCTTTTATAACCAACTTCAAATTTTCAACTTATATTTTCCAAGTTTCAACTTCCAGTTTTCTAGTATAATCAACTTCCCTTATATAATCAACTTGCCTCATAAATCTGCAAGTAGTTGCAGCCATGGAAAGAGTCAACATTGCTTCCCGTACAAGGAGAACAAGTAGGCGACTGAGCAGGGGTACCCAACTATGATGCACCTCATCAGATGAGGAGAGGGTGGATCATGGAAATGCAAACAATTATCCCAACAATGTTGTTGAGAATGGCCATGCAGTAGTTGATGATGATGTTGTCCCACTGTCAACCACAAAGCCACCGTCAACCACAGTTCAAGGTGCAAGTTCAACCAAGAAGATCAGTTCAATAAGAGGTTGGACAAAACAAGACATGTTAGTTGTGATTGATGATATAGAGTTTAATGGATATTCCATTCGTGCTACCTCATCAGTACATTATTGGATAAATGAGATCACACATACAAAGCACAGAGGTAATCTTGCAGTTATGAGTGAAGAGGAGGAGGCCGAGGTGGTTAAGTGGTATAAGGAGATGGCCCAAATGGGACATGGGCTAGAGCTGATATAGCTAAAATCCACAGTAGCTCAAATATGTCAGGGGAGTCCAAACCCATTCAAAGATGGGTTTCCTGGTAAGTCATGGTGGCTTGGGTTTAAAAAAATGCATCTAGACCTTGTGTTACGTATAGTCGAGGGCCTATATAGAGACAGGGATTTAAATCTACGCCCTACAAGTCTTTCTAAGTTCTATGCAACTCTTTCTAGTGCATACGAGAAACATTATGCTCCAGACCATATATGGAACTTTGATGAAACAAGTTTACAGGAGGGAAGTAATTGTGGCATGCAGGTAATTGCAAAGAGAGGGAGCCGTAATGTGCCAAATATTTTTCCTAGCAGCAGGGAGTGGATCCACTATTATATTTTGTGTCAATGCAATTGGTGCTTCAATCCCTGGATTTTATCTATTTAAAGGTAAAAATCAACTCAAAAACTATATACAAAATTGTGAACCAGGTGCATGCATGGATGCACATCCCCATGCATGGATGAATAAAGAACTCTTTTTGAATTGGATTACTCACTTTGTTGCATCTATACCAGGCGTTGTCTCGACTGTAGCTGTTTTAGATGGACATGGAAGCCACATTGTTGTGCAAACAATTGAGGAGGCTAACAATTTTGGCATCGACCTATTGACACTGCCTGCTCATACCACTCACAGATTGCAACCCCTAGATGTCAATGTGTTTGGTACTTTCAAGAACTATTTCAGGGGTGAGCAAGCTTCATGGATGGTAAAGAATATAGGGGTGGAGGTAAAAAGGTTCGAGCTAGCCGAGCTTGCAAGTAAATCCTTTAAAAGGGCTCTCACACCTTGAAATACCAAGGTTGGGTTTAAGAGGACTAGAATATGGCCACTGAATTATGATTCTCTCATGCATGATACTAGTTGTAACCAGGCATTTGATGTGGATGGTCAATAAGAAGGGGATGTCCAAGCACATGTTGATGCCCAAGAATATGTGGAAGTATAGGAAGACGTTGTTCCTGCTGATAATATGATATCCCTCTCTCAAGGAGGACCCTCCTGTGGTGATGATGATGAACATGTAAGTGAAACACAGTATAACAATGAACCAATTGACAGTAACATGGAGGTTGTTAGATCAACTGAAACACCTGCAACTTCTGCATGTGATATCCTTAATGACTCTATTGATCATGCAAATGTCAATGAGAATGTAGTTGGAAATGACAACGTTGATATGAATGTAGTTGTAGGTGATCATGCTCCAGGAAGAAACAATGGAGAATTGAATTTTCCAAGCCAGGTAGCCCCACCATCATGACTGGAAGAAGCCATGATGAATTTGGAAAAACCTAATGTCTCAAGAACTAATGAAGAAAGCATGAACATGCCTTCACAACCAACAAAATTGGACGATGAAATTGTTCATTGTTTTGTGGACAACTGAAATCTGGAAGAATATACTGTACATAATGAGGTTCCAACTGAAGAGGACAATATGGTTCAATTAGATGTCCAAAATATTGACCCAAATATTGAAAGGAAAGTGTCAAGCAAGGAGCAACAAGTGTCAATGAAGGGCCAGTTGCTTGGTCGGTTCCTAAAGCTACCAGTAGAGAGAGTTTCAGCGAAAAGAAGGAGAGGAACAATAGACAATCTTCGTCTACGCCGAATTTCACAGTTACTGACCTAAGAAGACTATATAAAACTATTAGTTGGGTTTGAACGGAAGAAACTTGAAATCCAGGATTTAAAACAGAAAAAGAACGATTTATCCAAAGAAAAGAAGGCTGCAAGGATTGTTGTAGCAGAACTTCGAGCACAGGAAAGGATTGAAAGAGAGAAAGTAAGACAAGAAAAGGACAATAAAAAACAGTTGGCAAGGCAGGAAAAGGAATTGAGAAAGGCTCAACAATTGCTTCAAAAAGAACAAGGGATGTCAGAAAGGGTTGACATTGATGAAAACATAGTGGAGGAAAGCAGGATGATGCCAAACACATTGGAACATATTGCAGATAATACACCATGTTTCCAAGACCTCCTAAACATCCAAGTCCCCCGCTGTCAACAAGTGCACATGCCCACTTTACATATTCCTACTAGTGCAGGTGTCAATTGTATGTATGATTATCAAGGGGCTCCACTTAATGCAGTGATTAGTAGCACAAGCATGAACTGTGGCTACTCAATTCCTCCATGGCTACAAGAAGCAAGTTGGATATCATATGGAGGCAATCAACCACAACCTAATCAACCATTGTTAGGTAGTCCAACCAACTTGGCTCAAGCAGGAAACTCAACAATATTGGGCAGCGAATACTTTGGAGGACATCAAGCATAGGGATGTCATAGTTTTTGTTGTGACCACATTGCAATGTGGATTTTGTAATGTCTGACTCTTTTGTTTGTAGCATGGCCATTTTGTATACAATCCTAGGTCATAATGTTCCCTATTGTTTGCGACATTGTAATCAAGGGTTTATCATACAATTTAATATACCAGTCATGGGTTATTATTTATTACTGGCATTTTCTTGTCTCATGCAAAACATGTAAAACATTCAATTATAAGCATAAACTATGAATACTATTATCAATTATTCAACCCTTAGAAGTTTTGTGCAAAATGCAATTTCAGTAGAACTCTGTATTGTGCCATAAATAGACATTTCATCCATAATTTTGCCATGAATGCATAACACAAAACTCTGTAATGTGCCATAAATATACATTTCAACAACAATTTTTCTATGAATTCATAACACGGAACTCTGTAATGTGCCATAAACAGACATTTCAACAACAATTTTGGCATGACTGCATGACATTGAGTAAGGAAAAAACGTAGCATTTGGATACAACCCTGAAACCTATGAATTTATTTTCCACAATTGAAACTTACATTATGCAACAGTCATGAGAAATGCACCAAAAACCTCAAAAAAATTTCTGATAAATGCACCAAAACCCTCAAAGAATAGTTTTGTTCTGAGAAATGCACGAAAACCCTCAAAGAATAGTTCTGAGAAATGCACTGAAACCCTCAAAGGAAAATTATGTTCTGAGAAATTAAACAAAACCATCATTCAATAGTTCAACAATTATGTAATGAGAAATGCAACAAAACCCTGCTGCAACCGTGGAGATAAATGCACCAAAACCATTATAAAACAATTATAAGAAATGCACCAAAACCCACATAAAACAAAACCATTATAACACAGTTCCAAGAAATACAGTTACGGGTATAGAAAACAACAACAAAAATGCAACATAAACCACCCAAGAATACCAAAAACGCTCCCCACAATTCCCAGCAAATTAAAAGTGTTGAAAAACACAGTTGCAGATATAGCTGGTAGGTAAAATTCCTACCAGTAAGCCAACAATGAAGCCACCGCCATGCCATCAAACCCACTAGAGCATGAAGCAACCGAACCCACTGCAATAGGAATTCACCAAACCCACTGAAGCACGAAGCCACCGAACCCAGTGGAGCACGAAACTTCCATATTCATGAACGAACCCACTAGAGCACGAATGCCACTACAACCCACGAAGACACCACCATGCACAAACTCCACTGCAACCCGAGCACATCGCCATAAACCAGCTGCACGAAGCCACCAAACCGGCTGGAGCACGAAGCCACTGAACTTACTGGAGCACGAAGCCACCATCTCCACCACTGAACCCACTGGAGCGTGAAACTCCCATATCAACCACCGAACCGAATTAAATATCCCACAAGGTGCAATGCAGAAGGAATCACCAACCGTTGGTGTGCCGCGGGTATGGGGAAACACTCCATGTCACAATAGCCAAAATACCACCGCAAGCGAACTGTTAAACAACTCACGAACCAAACGACTCCACCTTCCATCCGCAAAGAGGGCACAACCAAAGAAACCAGGGACGAGAGTAGATGGACCAGTGAACAGGTTCTCGGGATGCCAAGCTACCACACACAGCCCCAAGAAAAATAACACGGGAAGAAGAACACATCGCAGGAGAAAGTCGATAGGACCGTGGAAAAGTGAACGGAAAAGGGCGCATTAAAGTGCCTTACCACCACAACAGGTGGCGCTTCCATCTCAGCCATCGAATGACACTTGTCGAGGTCGCCAGGTGGCGTGGGGGGTCAAGACACGTCGGGTGTCCAAGTACTGGAATCCCTCCCCTAAATGGATGAGAATTAAATTATATATTTAATTTTTTAATTATATTTTTATCATTATAAAAATTGATATTGAAAAATGTTAGATAAGAGAAGTAGACATTCCCCATCGAGAGCATCGCTATGACTAGATACTTGACGTACAAGTATATGATTAATAATATGGGAGACTAGAAACTTCATAAAATTGCTTTAAAATCTAGTTAAGATCAACTACGAGCCTACGGCTCAAGAAAGGATGGTATAAAGATGCTAGGGCTTGGTTAAAAAATTAGGGGATTGATGAAAAAGCCACTTTATAAAATATCAATAACATTAAAAATAATATTGCAACTAAGTTTAAAGAGAAAATGTGGGATGAGAAAGATCTAGCGGCTAAAAGAAAATTAAGATACTATAAAGAGGTCATTAACCCTAATCTGGAAGATAAAAATTATCTCTCTATTTTAACTAGTTTGAAGAAGAAAATCAATATAGCCAAGATCAGAATGAAATATCATGAGGTTCATAGTGAAACAGGAGAATGGAAAACTCCTAAAACACCATGCGTGGAAAGGATATGCCATCTCTGTAAGACTAGGAATGTTGAGGATGAAGGTCACTTTCTTTTATAGTGCCCTGCGTACACCTACATTAGATCACAATTGCATAATATTTGCTACAATAGAAACCTCTTTAACCTTCTAACTTGTAAAAACTATGGAGACCTAGGACCCTTCTCTCTAAGCTCTTCGAGCATAGGAATAAAATTTTACACAAATCCAAATAATTCCTTTCTTTTCTCTTAAGGTCCGATAGACCAATTTGGTCTTAGTGGATGTCAACCATCATCATCATCATCATCAAGAAATTGATTAAATCTAATTTAAAAATAAAAATTATCTATTTGTTATAATTAACATAAAAAATCAACTCTGCTAAAATAAAAATAAACTCTCTCAAGTTTCATAGTAAAACAAAGTGTTGAGAATCTCCTTCTTACACCCACATTCAATCACAATTTCAAAATATTTATTACAAAACTGAATTTCTTAACCTTTTAACTCATCATGCCTATGGTGATTTAAGAATGCTTCTATTAAAGCTTAAATAACTTATTTTTTTTTAAACTAAGTGATTTATTACCTTTTAAGGATCGATAAATCAAATCTAGTCTCAGTAAACATTAATAACCACCATCACCATCTACACCAAGAATAGATGCATATCATAAAAATATTAATATATATATATATATATATATATATATATATATATATAGAGAGAGAGAGAGAGAGAGAGAGAGAGAGAGAGAGAGAGTTTAATTAAAATTTTACAAAATATAATTAAAAGGAGGGATTAATTATTTATTTGTATTTTTATATGATTTTTTTATTTATATTAAATATTTACTGATAGTAAATTTAGTAATGGATTTATATTAAATAAATTAAAATTTCAATGATGATTGTTACCATTTATTGAGATATATTTTGGTTTATTTGACCTTTAAGAAAATGATTAGGAATTAAAAAAAAAAAAAAGTAGCTCCATTTTTATATAAAACCATGTTGTTTAGTGGCCAATGTCCATACAAAAAATCTACAGCCTCTTTCAAAACTGAATAGTCTGAAGATAGATTTGTGAAGTATAAAAATCATACATAAAGTTCTTGTATAAATTTTCAAAAAATATGGGTGAAAATTCCTGTAAGAAAAAGGAAGAAATCCCATAGATTGTGATAGACATCCCTCAGCCCGTATAGCTAAAGGTTCTTGTGGAATGCTCTTGAACCTATTTGTAAAAAAATACCAAAATCATAAGCACTAACAAAAACATGAACATTGTTCATTCCTGTAGATGGCCAGCCGGGTAGATGATCAATTTCCCTCTTAGTGAAGGTGCCTTCAACACCTTCCCATATCTCCCAAAATCCTTCATCCAGCTGAATCCCCTATTTTGAAAAGAGATCTGCATTAAATTTCCTCTCCTTGTAGCTATAATGGAAAGAAATGGACAAGAAGGATCTATTGATTCTGTAGAATTCCTCAAAAATAGGCTTCAACGAAATATTTTTAGGAGGCTTATTCTTCTTAAACCAATCAATCACCAACATAGAGTGTCCAAAAACCGGTAACTTCTGAATCCCCTTTGAAAGAGCCAGAAGAAACACAATCTTGAGAGACAAAAATTCTTCTTTGTTATTAGAGATTCTATCTAAGCCTACCACAAATTTAAACCATATATTATCATCAAGGAAAAGTTTACCTCTCACTCCCACCATGCTTAGCCTCCATTGGGAACCCCCATCAAAATAGGCCTATCTACCATCTTTATCAATAACCTTCTCAATAACTCTGTTCTTCTTGAATGTAGCTTCACTTTGAGCCTAAAATTCTAAAATGGTAAGCCTCTTTACTACATAGACTTCAAGAGGGATGGATGAATCCTGAAAAGTGGCCTTGTTCCTTGCCAAACAATCCCCCCAAATAATGAGGGTTGGTAAAGCTCTGAAATATTTGTAATATGAATTATTTAACCAAGCTTGTAAGGATTCATGTAAACCATTTCCATTCCAAGTGAACGTTATAACATAATCCTGAGAAGCAAAGGGCCACATACTTACAATGTATGAGCAGGACACAAATAAATGGTTAGATCTCTCAGAGTCCTCTTTGCACAGAAGGTACCTTCTAGGACCATATCCATAATTTTTGAGCAAATTATCCCACAAAGGGAACTTGTGATGCACCTGCAACAATTAATTAATACGAATATGCGAAATAGCAGAAATGACAGAACTCAGAATCACTTTTATATTGATCACAGGCCACTTCGAGGGGGCAACCTCCTATGAGAAAGCTCAATACAAATAAATTCATGGTGCCTTCATAGGTCTCAACACACACTTATATACTAAGTCTATGCGCCAATACTATGGGTCAAAACCATGGGCCACTACAAACTATGGATCAACAATACTACGGGCGACTTACAAAGCATATGCGCCAACAACAATAACACAAACTATTGATCAACAAATACTACAGGACGACTTACAAAGCATATGCGTCCAACAACAACATACTAACAAAGTAAAGACATGGGTTCCTAACATCCCCTCCCCCTTAAAAAAAGCTTTTTCCTCAAAGCTTTAGATGTGGAAATTGTTGTTGAATCTGAAGGAGTGGTTCCCATGTAGCATCCTCTGGTTGCATGTCGTGCCACTGAATTAAGACCTCTGTGATAGAGCGAGAGCGAAGCTGACGCATGCGCCGATTGAGGATGGCCTCTGGATCCAAAAGGATGGATCCTTCATTATCCAGTTCAGGTAAAATCGTTTTTCCACTGATGTTGGTGCCAAGAAATTTCTTCAGACAAGAGACATGAAAGACTGGATGAATGCGGGAAGAAGGAGGAAGTTCCAATTTATAAGCAACGGACCCAATCTTCTGAAGAATCCGATATGGCCCATAGAACTTTGGAGCGAGCTTATGACGCCCTTTGAGTTTCAAGGAGGATTCTTTGTACGGCTGGAGACGAAGAAAAACCATATCGACAACTTGAAAAGTGCGCTCAGAACGGTGTTGATCAGCTTGTTGCTTCATGCGATTTCTTGCCATGTGAAGATTGTCCTGCAAAATGCGAAGAATCTGATCGCTGTTTCGAAGGACCGTGTCAACTTCCTAAACTGGTGAACTGGTGGGGTGTATGGAAGAAGAGATGGAGGTGCCTGACCATAGACTGCTTCATATGGGGTCATTTTAGAGGCGGTGTGGTAAGAGGTATTGTACCACCATTCAGCGAGAGGAAGCCACTTTGCCCACTAATGTTGTTGTTCCGAGGTGAAGCAACGAAGATAAGTTTCCAAGAATTTATTGATAATTTCAGTTTGACCATCTGTTTGTGGGTGATACCTTGAACTCATCTTCAGTTTGGTGCCAGTGTGGCAAAATAGTTCTGTCCAAAAATGACTGGTGAAAGTCGCATCACGATCCGAGACAATGGAAGAAGGGATGCCATGAAGACGAAAGATCTGGTCTAGGAAAATTTGAGCGATGGAGGAGGTTGTATAGGGATGGATGAGAGCAAAAAAATGACTATATTTGGAGAGGCGATCAACCACAACGAGAATCACTATCTTCCCGCCAGATTTAGGGAGCCCTTCAATGAAATCCATAGAAATATCTGTCCAAATCCATGTAGGTATGGGCAAGGGTTCAAGCAATCCTGGAAGGAGTGTTGTTTCACCCTTATTGCGCTGGCATGTATCACATTCGGCCACCATCTGTTGAATTTTCCTTTTCATGCCCTGCCAAAAGAAGTTACGCCATGCTCGTTCATACGTTTTGAGGAACCCAGAGTGCCCTGCCGATGGAGAAGCATGGATTTCATAGAAGACAGCCTGTTGAAGATCTTTTCTCTGGGGAAGCACCAGACGACCCTTGTATCACAGAGAAGCACCATCCCAAGAGTAATGTGGTACAGCAGAAGGGTTGTTGGTCAAGCGTTGGATGATTTGAGATAAGGAAGAGTCATTAACATAACGCTGTTGAACAGATTGCAACCAATTTGGAACAGGAATAGAAATAGCTGAAAGAGAACCTTGGGCATCAAATGTGCGAGAAAGAGCATGTGCCACAATATTGTCTTTACCCTTCTTGTAAGTGATCTCATAGTCATAACCCATGAGTTTTCTAACCCATTTATGTTGTGCCAGGGAGGAGACACGCTGGTCCAAGAAATATTTCAGACTCTGGTGATCAGTCTTGATGCATAAATGATTCCCTAATAGGTATGGGCACCACTTCTGTACTGCATGCAAAATAGCCATCATTTCCTTCTCATAGGTAGAGGCAGCTAAATTCTTACCTGAAAGGGCTTTGCTGGTGAATGCAATGGGGTGTTCATCTTTAAGGAGAACAACACCAAGTCCATTGTCGCAAGCATCACTCTCAATAGTGAAGGGCTTGGAAAAATCGGGCATAGCTAGCACAGGTGTAGTACACATAGCTTGTTTTAGGTTGTCAAATGCACACTGAGCAGCAAGTGTCCATGTAAAAGCATCCTTTTTCAATAGAGCAGTTAATGGAGCTGCAATATTCCCATAATCCTTGACAAACTTGTGGTAGTAGCCAGTCAACCCCAAAAAACCACGAAGGCTCTTGAGTGTCTGAGGATGCGGCCAATTGTTCATGGCATCAATTTTGGCAGGATCCACGCGAACCCCTTGTGCTGAGATAATGTGCCCGAGATACTCAACTTCCTTCTATCCAAAAACACATTTAGACTGCTTGGCATGGAGATGATGGTCAGAGAAAAGTTGCATGACAAGATCGAGATGCTGGAGATGTTCATCCCATGTTTTACTGTAGATGAGGATATCATCAAAGAATACTAGAATGAATTTCCGCAAGTAGGGTCGAAATATTTTATTCATTAAGGCCTGGAATGTGGAAGGAGCATTAGTGAGGCCAAAGGCCATGACCAAAAAATCATAATGGCCATCATGTGTGTGGAAAGCTGTTTTAGGGATATCATCCTCATGAACCCGAATTTGATGATACCCAGAACGAAGATCCAACTTGGAGAAAAAGTGATCCCCATGAAGCTCATCAAGAAGCTCATCAACAACAAGAATTGGAAACTTATCCTTGATGGTGAGGTGATTAAGTGCTCAGAAGTCAATGTAGAGGCGCCATGACCCATCTTTTTTGCGGACAAGAATAACTGGAGAAGAAAAGGAACTAGTGCTTGGGCGAATAATACCTTGCTTCAATAAGTCCCGAACGAGCATTTCAATCTCCATTTTTTGGTTAAATGGGTTGCGATAGGGCCTAATGTTGGGAGGAACGCTGCCAAGAAGGAGCTGAATACGATGGTCTTCTGGCCTGGAAAGTGGCAATCCCACTGGTTCAGCAAAGACACCTGTATATCGATCCAGAATTTGTTGTAGATCCAAAGGAGTAGTGGAGACTACTGATGGTTGCATCTGAATGGAATGGATCTGAGCGATGACACCATGTGAATTCTTCTTGAGGAGTTTTTCCATGCGATGTGAACAGATGATGCTGAGAGAACCTGGTTGTAATCCTATCAATGTGTGTTTTTGTCCATTGAGGGAAAACTGCATCCAAAGTTCAGCAAAATCCCATAAGATAGGGCCAAGTGTGCATAGCCATTGAGCACCCAAAACCACATCACATCCGCCTAAGGGCAAGGCAAACATGTCAAAGCGCAAGGTATAATCTCCCATAGAGATACGCACATTTCGACACTTCCCTTTGCAAGGTAAGGTGCCTCCATTGGCAACCATGACTTCAAAGTTGGAGCAAGGATGGATAAAACAATCAGCTTGTTTGGCGATCCGAAGGTCAATGAAATTATGAGTGCTACCAGAATCAATGAGTATTGTAAGAGGAAGCTTCTTGAAGTAACCCCTGACCCGCATTGTTTGGGGGGTGGTGATTCTAGCTAAAGCATGGAGAGATATCTCTGGCTGGTCATCCTGAGATGGAGGGTCAATAGGCGGTTCCTGAATGTCAACCGGAGCATCCAGTGTTTCTAGATCTTCGTCACCAATTTAAGAGGCAGGCGGAGACTCCACATCCAAGAGATAGAGCTTTTGCTGAACACATCTATGTCCCCGAGTGAATTTCTCATCACAATTATAGCAAAGCCCCTTTTCTCTGCGTGCTTGCATCTCTGTTTCAGACAAACGCTTGATAGGAGTCGGTCGAGGAGCCTGCGGTATAGGTGGTCGCTGAGAACCCATATTTCGGAAGGGAACAAAAGTGGGCTTGGAGCATTGTTGGGCTGCAATCTTGTTTTCTGCCAACTTAGCCAACCCTAGGGCTTCCATCATTGTGGTGGGACAGAACATTTTGACCTCAGAGTGGATGGCATCCTTTATACCACTGATAAAACAACTCCAATAAAAGTCATCAGACAATCCTTCGGTGTGGTTGGCTAGGTTATCAAATTCGGTTTGATACTCTCTCACAGTGTCAATTTGGCGAAGTTTAGTGAGGGCTCCGGTGAAGTCATCAAAAGCACTAGGACCAAATCGTTGCAAAAGGAGCTGGAAAAAGTCTGACCATTTGGGCTCTAGATGAGCCTTGATGTACCAACGGTACCATTGAAGAGCTTCGTGTTCCAAGTGAAAGGATTCCAGCGGAACTTTGTTGACATCAAAAGTATTATGCAGACTGAAATACTGTTCTGTACGATAGATCCATCCAGTTGGATCAGTACCATTTAAGCGAGGAAAATCAAGCTTCGGACCACGGAAATTGTTGGAAGAAGAGAACCCATTGTCTGATGAAGACTCGGACTACCGTTTGTTGTTCATAGTTGAATGTTCAAGATGGAGGCCGAGAAATTTTTCATCCAGATCCTGGAGTTTGGCTTGGATGGCTGCAAGTGCTTCTTCCATGGTTTTTGGCCCTGCACGGGTGACAACCATAACCAGGAGTTTTTTTTTTCTTTTTTGACTGGGTAGGAAAACAAAAACAGAAACTGCTTCAGTAAGGGAAAATCTGGACTTGGGAAAAAATCTTAAGGGTAATTGGGGTTTGACTAGGTGTTGGACACTATCGACTAGACAGGGGAGAAAAAATGAGGATTTCAGAAGCAGGGTGAAAGAATGGGAAAATTTGGCAGAGGGGGACAAAGAAGCAGAATTCATAAAGGAACTTTGTGGTAAAATTTGAAGGTGAATGGGTGAAATCTGAGGAAGTTATGGCAAACCCTAAAAATAGACAAATGTGGGATTTCAGGCTTTGGGAAGGGGAATTGGGGATAGGGTCCTCAAGAATGAAATATGCAGAATGGGATGACAGGGGTTCCTCGAAAATTTCAAGGGAAATAGAGTGAAAACAAGGGATATGTGGAGAAAAAACTGAATTTTATACTTTTTTTTTTCCAGCCTGGAGCGGCTACGGCTCGGAAGGGATCTGGAACAGCGCTGAATGGATTGAAAATGGTTGGATCTGGAACGGCTTGCAAAATGGATCTGAAACAGCGCAGTAGTGATCAACAATAGTTCAGCTGAAAGTAGATATGGACCCCAGGTATGTGCGGCTTCCTAACAGTTCAGGGGTTTCACTCGACCACCAATGATGTCTGACGGCTTGCGTATTGGGGCAGTACCCCTCACTCCACGGCTCAGGTAAAACTGATAACTGCTTTGCCACAAACGACAGCTCTTGGTTTACCTCACGGGTGGGAACTAGTCAATCAGGTAGGGGTCGCTGCCCTTTTCGCTGGCAGGTCCTCTCAATGGGCCAGCTACTTCGGGGTTCCTGTGGTACTCCTCACAATGAGTTTTAGGGCTTATGCCCAAGTACTTCCCACAGTTAAGCGGATAGGGATTATTCCAAAATCTGAACCTGCAACAGATGCGAAAAAAATTTTGGCAGAAATTTCACCCAGCGAGCCCAAGAAAGTGCTCTGATACCAGATGTGATGCACTTGCAACAATTAATTAATATGAATATGCGAAATAGCAGAAATGATAGAACTCAGAATCACTTTTATATTAATCACAGGCCACTTCGAGGGGTCAACCTCCTATGAGCAAGATCAATACAAATAACTTCACGGTGCCTTCATAGGTCTCAACACACACTTATATACTAAGTCTAGGCGCCAATACTATGGGTCAAAACCATGGGCCACTACAAAATATGGATCAACAATACTACGGGCGACTTACAAAGCATATGCGCCAACAACAATAACACAAACTATTGATCAACAAATACTATGGGACGACTTACAAAGCATATGCGTCCAACAACAACATACTAACAAAGTAAAGACATGGGTTCCTAACAGACCTTTCTAGCAAGGGCCAACCACAAGAATAACTTATTCTTCAAAGGGAATTGCAAATGCCATATCACTTATGACCACCACCCTTGCTGTCGATGATCCTCCTCCTCCCTTAACACCTTGTATCCCAACTTAGGCACATAAATACCTCATGTGGTGTTCTTGGACCACAACAATATGTCATCCTAATCCCTAATCTGATATGGATATCTTGTAAAATCTTGATGTATCTCCCTTAGATATCACCATCCTATCCCACTAAACTCAGATCCTCATGAGATAGCCAACATTGTCTTAGAGGAGTGATTTTAAGAGGGTCTTGTATATGACTCAGGAAAAGGAAACCTCTATCGAGAAGATGATCAATCAAAGCCTCAGGTAGTCTGATAAAATCAAAGCTACCTATCCAAGGTTCATGCCCAATCCTCACCTTATTTCCATTTCCAATGTCCCAAGAAATCCAGTCCCCAATGATGTCAAATCCCTAACCATAGATTTCAACATGATGGAAACATTAGACACTAACTTGTCTCTAACTATGAACCATTCTTCTAAGGTCAAAGGGGAAATATAATTCAGATGAAATTTTTTAACTGAAATCCCCTCACCCCTGAGGATTCTCCAAAGGCCTTAGATGCCATTGATTTGGGGAAACAATGCATATTTTGCAATCCTCATCCCCCAATATCTTTAGGGAGAAAAAGTCTGTGCCAAGCCACCCAAGGAAAAGTGATCTCATTTTCTTTGCCACTCCAGAAAAAAAGATGCACATATTTCTGATACAATCTAGAATACGTGATGGAACAAAGACAAGGGAGATCCAATAAACTGGGAGTGCATCTGACACATATTTAATCATGACAAGCCCCCCCCACTAGATAGCCACCTATTACACCATAGGAATAATTTCTCTATCTTGTTGATTAACCAGGTCCAATCCTTTCAAATATAATCATTTGTCTTAAGGATAAATCCTAAATACTTTAGCCCCGAATAGATGTCAGAAACAACAAAATCCTGATGAGCGGCTATCCTTGCAACCTAGTCTCGGGCCATATTCATACAAGAAATGGAATATTTCATGTAGTTACACACCATACCTGTAGCTTCTATAATCATAAACAAATCTTCCTTAAATTTTGATATGTCTCTTATGGATCCATCATAAAACACCGATATATCATCAACAAATAAGAGACAGGTGACATATAAAGCACATCCATTCCTAATTTCCTTTAAGAAAATGATTAGGAAATAATTGGTTTTCTTTAACATTCTTTTTTATAATCAAAGATTGGTGATGAATGATGAGATTTTCATTAGAAACCAAGGTTTAATTCCCATAATGCCATCCTACCCTTGAGGTTTCCATGGGGGTACATGGAGGTAGTGGTTGAATAAGTGAGGCTTGCATTGCACTCCCCACACACACATAAGTGGATTAGAGCCCACCCTCTTGTCATATTTAATACCAACCACTAAATGTTATGGAAACAACTACAAATTTTATATGGGTGGAAGGTGTGGGGGGTGATCATAATGATCTCAGGGGAATTTAAGAATTGAGATAGGAATGGGGATGAAGAACAATCACAAATAATCAAGAAGAGACATATGGTCTCCTTTAGGAAATTAAGGCAACAAATCCTTCCATTGTGAAATCTATAATCACCATTGAAGATTCTTATATCATTATTCATTTCATGAATAGTAACAAAGTTCTAAATGATGATAAGATAGCCAAATTTATTGCAAGAATACAAAAATAAATCCTTCAAGTTGATGAAATTGAGTTCTTCCATGTTTTAAGAGGTATCAATAGAGAGCTAATAAGAATTCTAATGGTGTCATAAGGTCAAGTGAAGGCACATTAGTGGAAGATATTCATTCCATCCCATAGTTTTAATTGCAATCCTTAGTCTTGCATAAGAAATATACTCAACATGTGGACACATCGATTCAGAAGGAAAGGTCTTAAAGGGAAGTGGGACAAAGATTTCACTACCCTCACTCTTTCCTCACACACGCCTGAGTTAATTCATTGCAAGTGATTTGAAGTAATGGTGGACTATTTCTTTGTTGAAGGTGGGCATTTGGTTTGTGTTTTAGATTATGGTTAGGAGGCCAATTAGGGGGGAAGATGAAGACTTGGCCCTTGATATTTATGGCTATATTCGATGTAACATACCCAACCTGGGAACACAAAAAAAGGTTGGGTAAATGAGCTCTTCAACAAAGGGGATGGCTGAAACTAAACCATGCACCGTGGAATAATACTCTTTAAGGTGGAGCTAACATGCCACACTATTTACAACTTCTAAAAAAATTCAACCATTAAGGAAGATTTCCCTTCTAATTGCTACGAACATAAAATAAGATAATAATTACATAATTAATAATTAGGTTAACTAAAGTTAGGTTATGAAATGAGGTGTCTCCTCAACATCAAATGCCCGAGCCATATTTAAGGCAGGGTCATCATTGTAACATATCATCTTTTATCCTATCAATAAAATATATTATTCTTATCTTATTATCCAATATGAGAGTCGGATTTGACTATTAACTTAGTGAACGGATACGTTCACTGCATTTGGTATCAGAGCGGATTTTCTCCTGCACTCTGAGCTCGGACTCAGCTGATCAACTCCTCCAGTGAACTCGGATTCGGCTCCTCCAGAGCGACATTCTGGTCTGGCCTTTGGCAAAAAACTCAGACTTTGTCTCATCAGTTTCAGGGTTTCTCTGAGATTCCTTGGTCTTTGACCATAACTCCATACTACCTGCACGCTTTTCCATTTCCGCTCCTCTCCTAATCACTCCCACCTCCCACGTCGCCACCTCCCACGCTGCTACTCCCTGCTCCTTCCTCGTTCCGGCCATCCACACAGCTACACGCCTCCACCCACTTTCACGCACCTGCAAACCCTGCCACCGCTCCCTCCCAATGCATCCTCCCACCGCATCCTCTATTTATCCCATCCAGCTCACACTCAAGCTCCTCCGCCACCTCATGCTCCTTTGCCAGCTCCTCCACCCACCTCACGCTCAGGCATCCTCCGCCCAGCTCCTCTCGTCCACTGTGCTCCCCTCCATCACGCATCCATCTCCCTTCCACGCTCCATTCATGTCGGCTGCTCCATCGCTTATCTTCTATCTTCGCCTCCAATGCCATTGCTCCTGCATCTGCCAACGACTCCCCCGTCAATCCATCGCCCTTCCATTCTTTCACACCCATCCTCCACTGCGTTCCACCTGTACTACGCATCCTCCCGCCATCCTCCAAGTCTCCCTCAACTTCCACGTCCACCCTCCACTCTCTCAACCGTCCTCCTCCAACACTCTGCCTCCAAGACTTCGCCTCCCAATAAACACAAACCCTAACAAATTTTCAAAATAGATATTATACATTATAATATTATTATATTGTTTAAATATTTTAATTTTTGGAAAACATATATATATATTAAAATATATATATAGTTTATGAAAGCATTAATAATATTATTATTAATTAAATAATTAATAACTATTATTATTTTATTAAAATAATAATTATTTTTGAAAAAAAAAAGATAAGAAGTATTGAATAAGAAAAAATCAAGAAAAATACAAAGAAGACAAATCGAAGAAAAACAAGAAGTGAAGATCTAGCAGAGACTATCCATCGTTGGATAAGTCAAGTCAAAGAAAGACGACCAAGTTTAAGAAAGACTCATCAAAGAAATAAAAAAAGATCATTCCACCATCAAAGAAATCAAAGACCATGGAAGACGATTTGCGAGAAAAATTAGAAGCCACGTTAAAACGTTATCGAAAAGACAATGAAGAATTGCGCGACATAAATAACAGTTCAGAAATAAGAATTGAATTACAAGAAAGGTACAATGAAATAAAAATCTCTGACCAGGAAAGAAGTATAGAAAAATTATATGCACAAATTGATGAATTAAAAGCCGAAAATAAATTCAATCAGAGGTTAGGAAATCAAGATATAAAGAAGAAAATAAATAATTACGAAGCAGAAATAATACGCTTGAAAAAAATCGTTAGCGACAAAGATGAAGAACTAATGCAGTTACGACATAAATTAGAAAGTCAAGAATCAGAGGTCGGCCAGTGTCGACTACAGATAAAAGTTCTTCAACAACAAAATGATTACTCTAAAAAGACACATAAGTCAAAGATTGCAAAGAGTAATAAAGCATTATCTAACAATGCTGAAGAAATTTTTAGACTAAGAAATCATAACAAGATACTAGTCACAAAAATTAAGAAGTTGAAAAATAGCCGAAAGATAGAACAATCTATGGACGACATTGAAGGGAAACTTCTAGACAAGCAGGAAGAAAATAGTTGTATCAGAAGTCATAATGAAGATCTTAAGGAACAACTTAAGACATATGAAGATGACATAAAATCGAAAATCAAATTGATTAAGAAGTTTCAAAATGATAATAGGCAGTTAGAAAACAAGTTGGAAAAGATACAGAACAAAAACTTAAATCCTCAAGAGACGAAAATACAACTTCCAACTCAGATCAATGCTCTAAAGGCGACATTCGTAAACGAAAATGACATCGTGAAAGTTCCCTATCAACACCCCAACCATAAAAACCGATATTTGAAAAAGTGGGAAATGTCAAAAGATAATGGTACTAATGCGATCAAATCTCCTGACGACACATCAGTAGGGAATCCCATCAGTCCACAACAAATCAATTTGGGATGGATTGATCCGTCGACATATCAGAAGTTATGTTCGACTCTTAGCAATTCGTATCGACATGTTTCGTCATCTACGACACAACATAAAATGATGCAGAGACATTATAAGGCTTTGAGGACAAAGCCTTTCTAAGAGAGTGGCAATGCTACGAACATAAAATAAGATAATAATTAAATAATTAATAATTAGGTTAACTAAAGTTAGGTTATGAAATGAGGTGTCTCCTCAACATCAAATTCCCGAGCCATATTTAAGGCAGGGTCATCATTGTAACATATCATCTTTTATCCTATCAATAAAATGTATTATTCTTATCTTATTATCCAATATGAGAGTCGGATTCGACTATTAACTTAGTGAACAGATATGTTCACTACACTAATGCAACCTAGTTCCCATTCTACATGAAGTACAGTGTAAATACACATGCATACATTCAACCTAGACCTATTTCACATGTTTTCTAACTGTCCTCTCATCTATGGGTAGCCTCCCGTGGCTATTTAACCAATTTACTAAATCAGGTTCACATACACCCATGGACTCTATTTATGACAGTAAACAATCAACATGTCTACATACTAGGGAGGCGGGATTTAAACATCTAATTATAATAGATCTATAACAAATACTTCATACTTACAAACCCATCTGGGATCTGATCCTGTACAACCATACACGACCATATGGTCTTCCCTAAATATCAATCCATCTCATGAACATAATTCCACAAAAGACTAGCTTCTAACATCACAGTAAAATCAACAATACTATCTTTCATTAAGGCATTTTTATACATTAATGCATCAGATTTAATACATGAAATTATCATCCTATAAACCTATGTGGGACCTGATACAGTACAACCATATACATCTATATGGACTTTCCAAATATCAGACCCATAAATGTTCATAATCCATAAACAAATAGTCTCCTAAAACATCCATTAAATCAACAATTTACTCTATCTCAAATAGCATATTTATGATACTAATTTAGATCGTATTTTTCCCCATTAAAATATACCCACAACCCCATGGAAAATATGATCTAGAACAACCATATACATCCATATGGACTATCCTAAATCAGACCTCCTAACAATCATAAATTCTATAAACAAGCTAGCTAAAACCACTAGTTTAAATACATCAACATACCTCTTCCGTGAGCTACCAATTTACCAACATAGGGTTAGCCATTCACCTTGAGCATATATACAATTTAAGACCATATAATGAAAGATATCTAGAGGAAAACCCTATTTTGAGAGTCGTTTTTTTTTTTTGTAGCTTGGGCGGCTAGGGCTTGGCCCAGCTGCCCCTCCTTCCCTGTACATAGATGCTGGTTTTTTGCAGGCATACTGAAGTTCGGCGACCGGTTCGCAGGGATCCTGGATTCAGGGCCTCTCGGATGCAAATGGTGGTCTGATCCTTAACTTCTTTGCGGTTGTTGCAAAAATTGTTGTCACAGGCGGAGCCGATTTGCTGAGCTGATGCGTAGGGTTCCTGGTGGCCGATGTCGGTGGAGGCATCTAGCTCTTGGTTCAGGGATGTGCTACGGCGGTGCTCTTTCGGGGGATTTCTTTTGTCTGGCCGCTAGTGTCAAGGGTTCTTGGAGGCCGACGGGGTTTTCTGGGTAATGAGGGTGACGTCTGTCACTCATGTCCATGGTGTAGCCTAATTTTTACAGGCCTCGTCTAGTGGATCTTTCCCTATATTCGCGGCCAAGTTGAGCACAGAGGAGCTGAGAAATTTGGGGGTGCCTTCCCTTGATCTCTATCAAGATGGCTTTGAGGCACGTTTTTGGCAGCACCACATTCGGCAGGTTTCTTCTGGCAAAGGATCCTTTTATAGCTTCCCGGTCACCATCTTTGAATAACTTTGCAGTGAGGGGAATGTCTACGGAACCGGCGGATCCATCTCCGAATCTCTTCATAAGCGGGCTAAGTACAGGCCGACTCCTGCTTCTTGATCACACCAAAGGCGACTCGGCAGAATCAGCGTGCAAGGATGATTGTATACGACGACATTATCATAGGTGAAGAGCTTCTCTCTGATTCATTTCTATACAATGGAAATTGATGTGGACATTGGAGCTAACCCCTCTGCTAGACGACCAAGCAGTTAAAGCTGTTGACATTGTTGATACCTTTTGGCTTCAGGAGCAAGCTCCTTACATTTGGGGCATACATTAAGTGATAGTTCAAGAACGTCACACAAAATCTGCCTGAAGATCGGCGAGAGGAATTCATTAAAAATGTGGAAGGAGCTGTTAAAAGGCTTCTCTCCATGTTGAATGACTTTCAATTTTTTGTTGGCCAAAGCATGAGGGAAGACGGTGCTCTGGTGTTTGCATATTATAAGGAAGGAATGGATCCTGTGCCATGAACATCAACGGCTACAACGGCCTCGCCTGCCTCACCAAGATCGATGCCAACTCTGACTCCGCCACCACCATCACGCCCTTACGCTCAGCTTGCTTCGGCGGACTGCTCCAGCCAAAATTGGGTTTCTCTGGCTGATTCTTCATCAGGGGTTTGCTTGCTGGCTGTTTTTGCCGGTTTGGGAGGTCTACCGTGTCTGTTGCTCTGTCCACAGACATGGATCTTCTGCATCCTCCGATGAGGGTTTCGGTTTTGACGGATCTATATCTTTCTGTGGAGAGTCTGCTGCAATGTGAGCTGTCTTGTTCTCGTGTGGCTATGGTGGATTTGAGCGGGTTTCTGATCACACTTTCTGTAGTGTTCAAGATTTATCTGTTATTCTCTCTGGGTTTCTCTTTTTTTTGGTTCAGCTCTTTATAAGCTGTTTGTTTATGCTTATATGGGACAGAAATATGTGAAAATGTAGGGATCCTTGTTGATTCTACTACATGTGCAATATGTAATTTTGATCATCTTTTTGAAATAAAATTACGGACTTTTTCCAAGAAAAAAAAAATGAAAGATATCTAGAATACTCCATGGGAACATATACAATATCATACATAAAGAATATAAATAACATAATTACTTATATTTTATAAGGGCGCAACTGGCATCAACCGAACAAATTTCCTCCCAGCCGTAGACACTCTCAAGCCAATTTTCTTGAGCAGGTCAAACCCAAGTTGGGGTCTTGGAATTCACACTAGAAGGTCTCTTCTAACTTGATCCCTAAGTATAATATTTGTAACACAGGATTTCCCTCCTTCTTCAAGACAAATTGTGATCACTAACCCCTCTTTCTCAAGATTACACCCCCTCTCCTGAAATACAAGAATATGATCACTACACTTTCTTTCTTAGGATTATACCTCCTCTCCCGAAATACAACCCATGTCTAATGTGGTATCCTTCATAGGATTATACCCCCTCTCTTGCAAGATAAATTTATGGCCAATGTAGTCTCCTTCACATGATTATACCCCCTCTCCTTGAGAACCACTTACCACAATTAAAACTATATTGTAAATGATTATAGTCCCTCTCCTGAAAGATAAATTTATGATGAAATTACTCTCCTCAACCTATCATAACACTTCTTGACAATTCAAACCCCTACTAGGGAATTTGAATCCAATGGAGTATAGATCTCTCTTCTTAACCTTTTAGGTGCAAAATAACCAATTCAAAACCCTACTAGAGCATTCAAATTCAATGGAGAGTGGATCTACAATCCTTACTATCTTTTCCTCACATGATCTTTATAACCTGCAAGACAAACTAGTGCAAAATGTGTGCATAATCTTATGCCAAATCCCTCTTTGGAATTTGAAATCCATGTCAGAGCCTCCTCTACACTAACCAATAAACTCAATAATGAATGAATGAATGCACTCTTGAGCAATTCGAATCCCTCTAGACCAATTTGAATTTCATTATTAATACAATCATTATTTGTTTATGATTTACGTAGTGAATGGCAATAGATGGAGAGGAAGACTAAGTTAGAGTATTTATTCTCGACGTTTCGAGCTACAAAGTAGGGCTCATAATCAAGAGAGAGTGTCTCAAGGTTGTTTAAGGTGTTGAAGATAGCAGATTAATAGGTGTTAGGTCAAGTTTTTAATTAAATTTTATCAAGTTATTTAGCGGACACCCTAAATGTATTGAAATTTTAATTTTGTTCTAAGGTCATTAAAATTTTTTAGTATTATAATAATTTTTAATCTTTTTGTTGATTTCCAAAAAATATTAATTAATAATTAATGTTTTTTAGAAGTTTAAAAGTTAATAATTCATTAAGCTATAAGATACCTACTTATTCTAAATTTAAATAAATTATAATGATTAATCATTCTATAATTAGTCAATTAACTACTAAGTAAAGTTCCTAATAATAGGAACTTTACTTAGGAACTTTACTTAGTAATTAATTGACTAATTATAGAATGATTAATCATTATAATTTATTTAAATTTAGAATAAGTAGGTATCTTATAGCTTAATGAATTATTAACTTTTAAACTTCCCAAAAAAAATTAATTATTAATTAATATTTTTTGGAAATCAACAAAAAAATTAAAAATTATTATAATACTAAAAAAATTTAATGACCTTAGAACAAAATTAAAATTTCAATACATCTAGGGTGTCGGCTAAATAAATTGATAAAATTTAATTAAAAACTTGACCTAACACCTATTAATCTGCTATCTTCAACACCTTAAACAACCTTGAGACACTCTCTCCTGATGATGAGCCCTACTTTGTGGCTCAAAACGTAGAGAATAAATACTCTAACACAGTCTTCCTCTCCATCTACAATCATTATCATTATACTAATATGATGTGATAAGTATTATTCCATTAAAGTTATATAGAATTTTAACATAATCTCCACAAAGTTATTTATATTTCGTCAAAAATAAATTAAATAGATAAATTGATATGCCACCACTAAATATTAAAGATAAAAAATTAAAAATCTCCAAAATTAAATTTAAGGGATAAATTGATATGCTACCACTAAATATTAATGATAATAAAAAATTAAATTGAAGGGATAAATTGATATGCTACCACTAATATTTAATGATAATTCAAATTAAATGGATAATTTGTTATGTCATTACTAATAAACAAAAAAAATGATATGCTACCACTAAACATTAATGATCATTCAAATTGAAGGGAAAATTTGTTATGGCATTACTAATAAACCAAAAACTTTATTGATAAAGTTAATTGATTTCATATGCTAATTATTCTGCATAGAAATAATTATTTTACTTAACAATTTATAAAATATTATAAGATAAAAATTTAATTCAACTTATTCAACTAAACATTTATCCAATCAAATACCATTTTTCGCTGATCCAATGTTACCCACTTGAAGATGTAACACGCCTCTATGCTTTCATGTCATTCTTGGTATGGCTTAAACATTTTACATTTGGAAATGACAAGTATGATGATTTCTTGAAGTTATTTTTATTAGTCCTAGAATTTTAGGCTGAAACTTGTTGTTTAATGAAAATTTAATATCCCAAATGATTTTTTCTAGTGAGAATTGCAATATTCCTAAGGGAAACTTGTAAGGAAATATAAATAAAATCTATAAGGTATGGGAGAATATATTACACTTTAAAAGCACCAAAATCAATAAGGATATTAACCATAAGGGGATTAAAGAATTGAGAGGAGTTTAAATTAGGGGTTTTTTTATTTTATTTTATAAATTTACAAAAATATATATGTTTTGAATGCTTTTTATTAAGTTCTTAGGAACTTAGTAATTAATTGACTAATTATAGAATGATTAATCATTATAATTTATTTAAATTTAGAATAAGTAGGTATCTTATAGCTTAATGAATTATTAACTTTTAAACTTCTAAAAAACATTAATTATTAATTAATATTTTTTGGAAATCAACAAAAAGATTAAAAATTATTATAATACTAAAAAAATTTAATGACCTTAGAACAAAATTAAAATTTCAATACATCTAGGGTGTCGGCTAAATAACTTGATAAAATTTAATTAAAAACTTGACCTAACACCTATTAATCTGCTATCTTCAACACCTTAAACAACCTTGAGACACTCTCTCCTGATGATGAGCCCTACTTTGTGGCTCAAAACGTAGAGAATAAATACTCTAACACGGTCTTCCTCTCCATCTACAATCATGATCATTATACTAATATGATGTGATAAGTATTATTCCATTAAAGTTATATAGAATTTTAACATAATCTCCACCAAGTTATTTATATTTAGTCAAAAATAAATTAAATAGATAAATTGATTAATTATATAATGATTAATCATTATAATTTATTTAAATTTAGAATAAGTAGGTATCTTATAGCTTAATGAATTATTAACTTTTAAACTCCTAAAAAACATTAATTATTAATTAATATTTTTGGAAATCAACAAAAAGATTAAAAATTATTATAATACTAAAAACATTTTATGACCTTAAAACAAAATTAAAATTTCAATATATCTAGGGTGTCGGCTAAATAACTTGATAAAATTTAATTAAAAACTTGACCTAACACCTATTAATATACTATCTTCAACACCTTAAACAACCTTGAGACACTCTCTCCTGATGATGAGCCCTACTTTGTGGCTCAAAACGTCGAGAATAAATACTCTAACACAGTCTTCCTCTCCATCTACAATCATTATCATTATACTGATATGATGTGATAAGTATTATTCCATTAAAGTTATATAGAATTTTAACATAATCTCCACCAAGTTATTTATATTTAGTCAAAAAATAAATTAAATAGATAAATTGATATGCCACCACTAAATATTAAAGATGATAAAAAATTAAAAATCTCCAAAATTAATTTTAAGGGATAAATTGATATACTACCACTAAATATTAATGATAATAAAAAATTAAATTGAAGGGATAAATTGATATGCTACCACTAATATTTAATGATAATTCAAATTAAATGGATAATTTGTTATGTCATTACTAATAAACCAAAAAATTCATATGCTACCACTAAACATTAATGATCATTCAAACTGAAGGGACAATTTGTTATGGCATTACTAATAAACCAAAAACTTTATTGATAAAGTTAATTGATTTCATATGCTAATTATTCTGCATAGAAATAATTATTTTACTTAACAATTTATAAAATATTATAAAATAGAAATTTAATTCAACTTATTCAACTAAACATTTATCCAATCAAATACCATTTTTTGCTGATCCAATGTAACCCACTTGAAGATGTAACACGCCTCTATGCTTTCATGTCATTCTTGGTATGGCTTAAACATTTTACATTTGGAAATGACAAGTATGATGATTTCTTGAAGTTATTTTTATTAGTCCTAGAATTTTAGGCTCAAACTTGTTGTTTAATGAGTAATTAATATCCCAAATGATTTTTTCCAGTGAGAATTGCAATATTCCTAAGGGAAACTTGTAAGTAAATATAAATAAAATCTATAAGGTATGGGAGAATATATTACACTTTAAAAGCACCAAAATCAATAAGGATACTAACCATAAGGGGATTAAAGAATTGAGAGGAGTTTAAATTAGGGGTTTTTTATTTTATTTTATAAATTTACAAAAATATATATGTTTTGAATACTCTTTATTAAGTTATTAGGAACTTTACTTAGTAATTAATTGACTAATTATAGAATGATTAATCATTATAATTTATTTAAATTTAGAATAAGTAGGTATCTTATAGCTTAATGAATTATTAACTTTTAAACTTCTAAAAAACATTAATTATTAATTAATATTTTTTGGAAATCAACAAAAAGATTAAAAATTATTATAATACTAAAAACATTTTATGACCTTAGAACAAAATTAAAATTTCAATACATCTAGGGTGTCGGCTAAATAACTTGATAAAATTTAATTAAAAACTTGACCTAACACCTATTAATCTACTATCTTCAACACCTTAAACAACCTTGAGACACTCTCTCCTGATGATGAGCCCTACTTTGTGGTTCAAAACGTCGAGAATAAATACTCTAACACAGTCTTCCTCTCCATCTACAATCATTATCATTATTCTAATATGATGTGATAAGTATTATTCCATTAAAGTTATATAGAATTTTAACATAATCTCCACCAAGTTATTTATATTTAGTCAAAAAATAAATTAAATAGATAAATTGATATGCCACCACTAAATATTAAAGATGATAAAAAATTAAAAATCTCCAAAAATAGATTTAAGGGATAAATTGATATGCTACCACTAAATATTAATGATAATGAAAAATTAAATTGAAGGGATAAATTAATATGCTACCACTAATATTTAATGATAATTCAAATTAAATGGATAATTTGTTATGTCATTACTAGCAAACCAAAAAATTGATATGCTTCCACTAAACATTAATGATCATTCAAATTGAAGGGACAATTTGTTATGGCATTACTAATAAACCAAAAACTTTATTGATAAAGTTAATTGATTTCATATGCTAATTATTCTGCATAGAAATAATTATTTTACTTAACAATTTATAAAATATTATAAAATAAAAATTTAATTCAACTTATTCAACTAAACATTTATCCAATCAAATACCATTTTTCGCTGATCCAATGTTACCCACTTGAAGATGTAACACGCCTCTATGCTTTCATGTCATTCTTGGTATGGCTTAAACATTTTACATTTGGAAATGACAAGTATGATGATTTCTTGAAGTTATTTTTATTAGTCCTAGAATTTTAGGCTCAAACTTGTTGTTTAATGAGTAATTAATATCCCAAATGATTTTTTCCAGTGAGAATTGCAATATTCTTAAGGGAAACTTGTAAAGAAATATAAATAAAATCTATAAGGTATGGGAGAATATATTACACTTTAAAAGCACCAAAATCAATAAGGATACTAACCATAAGGGGATTAAAGAATTGAGAGGAGTTTAAATTAGGGGTTTTTTATTTTATTTTATAAATTTACAAAAATATATATGTTTTTAATACTTTTTATTAAGTTATTAGGAACTTTACTTAGTAATTAATTGAGTAATTATAGAATGATTAATCATTATAATTTATTTAAATTTAGAATAAGTAGGTATCTTATAGCTTAATGAATTATTAACTTTTAAACTTCTAAAAAACATTAATTATTAATTAATATTTTTTGGAAATCAACAAAAAGATTAAAAATTATTATAATACTAAAAAAATTTAATGACCTTAGAACAAAATTAAAATTTCAATACATCTAGTGTGTCGGCTAAATAACTTGATAAAATTTAATTAAAAACTTGACCTAACACCTATTAATCTACTATCTTCAACACCTTAAACAACCTTGAGACACTCTCTCCTGATGATGAGCCTTTGTGGCTCAAAACGTCGAGAATAAATACTCTAACACAATCTTCCTCTCCATCTACAATCATTATCATTATACTAATATGATGTGATAAGTATTATTCCATTAAAGTTATATAGAATTTTAACATAATCTCCACCAAGTTATTTATATTTAGTCAAAAAATAAATTAAATAGATAAATTGATATGCCACCACTAAATATTAAAGATGATAAAAAATTAAAAATCTCCAAAATTAAATTTAAGGGATAAATTGATATGCTACCACTAAATATTAATGATAATAAAAAATGAAATTGAAGGGATAAATTGATACGCTACCACTAATATTTAATGATAATTCAAATTAAATGGATAATTTGTTATGTCATTACTAATAAACCAAAAAATTCATATGCTACCACTAAACATTAATGATCATTCAAATTGAAGGGACAATTGGTTATGGCATTACTAATAAACCAAAAACTTTATTGATAAAGTTAATTGATTTCATATGCTAATTATTCTGCATAGAAATAATTATTTTACTTAACAATTTATAAAATATTATAAAATAAAAATTTAATTCAACTTATTCAACTAAACATTTATCCAATCAAATACCATTTTTTGCTGATCCAATGTTACCCACTTGAAGATGTAACACGCCTCTATGCTTTCATGTCATTCTTGGTATGGCTTAAACATTTTACATTTGGAAATGACAAGTATGATGATTTCTTGAAGTTATTTTTATTAGTCCTAGAATTTTAGGCTCAAACTTGTTGTTTAATGAGTAATTAATATCCCAAATGATTTTTTCCAGTGAGAATTGCAATATTCCTAAGGGAAACTTGTAAGGAAATATAAATAAAATCTATAAGGTATGGGAGAATATATTACACTTTAAAAGCACCAAAATCAATAAGGATACTAACCATAAGGGGATTAAAGAATTGAGAGGAGTTTAAATTAGGGGTTTTTTATTTTATTTTATAAATTTACAAAAATATATATGTTTTGAATACTTTTTATTAAGTTATTAGGAACTTTACTTAGTAATTAATTGACTAATTATAGAATGATTAATCATTATAATTTATTTAAATTTAGAATAAGTAGGTATCTTATAGCTTAATGAATTATTAACTTTTAAACTTCTAAAAAACATTAATTCTTAATTAATATTTTTTGGAAATCAACAAAAAGATTAAAAATTATTATAATACCAAAAACATTTTATGACCTTAGAACAAAATTAAAATTTCAATACATCTAGGGTGTCGGCTAAATAACTTGATAAAATTTAATTAAAAACTTGACCTAATACCTATTAATCTACTATCTTCAACACCTTAAACAACCTTGAGAAACTCTCTCCTGATGATGAGCCCTACTTTGTGGCTCAAAACGTCGAGAATAAATACTCTAACACAGTCTTCCTCTCCATCTACAATCATTACCATTATACTGATATAATGTGATAAGTATTATTCCATTAAAGTTATATAGAATTTTAACATAATCTCCACCAAGTTATTTATATTTAGTCAAAAAATAAATTAAATAGATAAATTGATATGCCACCACTAAATATTAAAGATGATAAAAAATTAAAAATCTCCAAAATTAAATTTAAGGGATAAATTGATATGCTACCACTAAATATTAATGATAATAAAAAATTAAATTGAAGGGATAAATTGATATGCTACCACTAATATTTAATTATAATTCAAATTAAATGGATAATTTGTTATGTCATTACTAATAAACCAAAAAATTCATATGCTACCACTAAACATTAATGATCATTCAAATTGAAGGGACAATTTGTTATGGCATTACTAATAAACCAAAAACTTTATTGATAAAGTTAATTGATTTCATATGCTAATTATTCTGCATAGAAATAATTATTTTACTTAACAATTTATAAAATATTATAAAATAAAAATTTAATTCAACTTATTCAACTAAACATTTATCCAATCAAATACCATTTTTCGCTGATCCAATGTTACCCACTTGAAGATGTAACACGCCTCTATGCTTTCATGTCATTCTTGGTATGGCTTAAACATTTTACATTTGGAAATGACAAGTATGATGATTTCTTGAAGTTATTTTTATTAGTCCTAGAATTTTAGGCTCAAACTTGTTGTTTAATGAGTAATTAATATCCCAAATGATTTTTTCCAGTGAGAATTGCAATATTCCTAAGGGAAACTTGTAAGGAAATATAAATAAAATATATAAGGTATGGGAGAATATATTACACTTTAAAAGCATCAAAATCAATAAGGATACTAACCATAAGGGGATTAAAGAATTGAGAGGAGTTTAAATTAGGGGTTTTTTATTTTATTTTATAAATTTACAAAAATATATATGTTTTGAATACTTTTTATTAAGTTATTAGGAACTTTACTTAGTAATTAATTGACTAATTATAGAATGATTAATCATTATAATTTATTTAAATTTAGAATAAGTAGGTATCTTATATCTTAATGAATTATTAACTTTTAAACTTCTAAAAAACATTAATTATTAATTAATATTTTTTGGAAATCAACAAAAAGATTAAAAATTATTATAATACTAAAAACATTTAATGACCTTAGAACAAAATTAAAATTTCTATACATCTAGGGTGTTGGCTAAATAACTTGATAAAATTTAATTAAAAAATTGACCTAACACCTATTAATCTACTATCTTCAACACCTTAAACAACCTTGAGACACTCTCTCCTGATGATGAGCCCTACTTTGTGGCTCAAAACGTCGAGAATAAATACTCTAACACAGTCTTCCTCTCCATCTACAATCATTATCATTATACTAATATGATGTGATAAGTATTATTCCATTAAAGTTATATAGAATTTTAACATAATCTCCACCAAGTTATTTATATTTAGTCAAAAAATAAATTAAATAGATAAATTGATATGCCACCACTAAATATTAAAGATGATAAAAAATTAAAAATCTCCAAAATTAAATTTAAGGGATAAATTGATATGCTACCACTAAATATTAATGATAATAAAAAATTAAATTGAAGGGATAAATTGATATGCTACCACTAATATTTAATGATAATTCAAATTAAATGGATAATTTGTTATGTCATTACTAATAAACCAAAAAATTCATATGCTACCACTAAACATTAATGATCATTCAAATTGAAGGGACAATTTGTTATGGCATTACTAATAAACCAAAAACTTTATTGATAAAGTTAATTGATTTCATATGCTAATTATTCTGCATAGAAATAATTATTTTACTTAACAATTTATAAAATATTATAAAATAAAAATTTAATTCAACTTATTCAACTAAACATTAATCCAATCAAATACCATTTTTCGTTGATCCAATGTTACCCACTTGAAGATGTAACACGCCTCTATGCTTTCATGTCATTCTTGGTATGGCTTTAACATTTTACATTTGGAAATGACAAGTATGATGATTTATTGAAGTTATTTTTATTAGTCCTAGAATTTTAGGCTCAAACTTGTTGTTTAATGAGTAATTAATATCCCAAATGATTTTTTCCGATGAGAATTGCAATATTCCTAAGGGAAACTTGTAAGGAAATATAAATAAAATCTATAAGGGAAACTTGTAAGGAAATATAAATAAAATCTATAAGGTATGGGAGAATATATTACACTTTAAAAGCACCAAAATCAATAAGGATACTAACCATAAGGGGATTAAGGAATTGAGAGGAGTTTAAATTAGGGGTTTTTTATTTTATTTTATAAATATACAAAAATATATATGTTTTGAATACTTTTTATTAAGTTATTTATAATGTTTTTCTTACTATCCTTATTTTGAATAACTCATTTTTTGTATACAATTTATATTTACGAAAATGAGACAATCTTACTTGAGCCTTCCTAATCTTGAGGAGTACAATAGAGACTCTAGTTGACATGATGGAAGCTTTTTCATCTTTACATTCCAACCTAGATAAAGCATCAAAGGAGCTTCTACATCCTTTGATAGGTTGCAATGATCATAACCTAACATTGCATGGTAAACATGGGTAGCGATGACGACCTTAAAGAAAACTTGAAACCTATTTGTTGATGACATAGATCTTAAGATCAAATTATCCATTTTTTAGAAATCTTCTACAATGAAACCTCCCAAAGAGCCTTCAACAAATCTTGAAAGACAAAGGGTATGCCTAGGAACTTACAAAATTGGCTACGATGAAGCCAAGCTATTCCCATATTGGCACAACATGTAGCATTACATTTTGATATGCAAATTACCCTAGATATTCCAATGGTTGGATAATGAAAATATATCTGAACTTACAATTACTACAATGAGATATGCTTGATTAGGAAACTATTATTTTTGTATTTTTAGTGATTTTAAGAATAAAATATAAGACCATGCAATTCTTTAGTTGTTGAGAAATAAGAAGTGAAGTACAACAATTGATCTAGAATGGACCATTGTATGTTTGTAATTTATTTTGATACTTTCTTGGTGGAAATTTGGAGTTATTATAGGTACCATTTTAGGGGTAGGTCATGTTTTGGTGATTTGGGGTCCAACAAATTTTAGAGTTTGTTTGAGGCCCTAAATGTCTTTTTTTAGGTTTAAAATGTTTTTAAAAAATTTGTTATTTTCTCAAAGACATTCTACATATTAAGAGTTTTCTAATGCATGAATATCACCTTAATTAGTGTTCGTATGAGGAAGTTATGCCTCCCACAAGTTGACCTGTCCCAGTGACACCATGATACAAAGTGGGTATCACGTCAACTTCCATCATTCACACATTTGGGAATAGTCACATGTGGACTTTCAAGAAGATTCTATAGGGTCCTAAATCCTAACCATAATCAAGAGTTGAGGCATGGAAGAACCCTATCACTAACCCTATACAACTACCAAGCCATGTTAGATATTGGGCCATTATGATAGGAAGGGGGTCCATTCTCATTGCATTGTTTTACTTTTCCATAGTTGAGTAGAGAATACAGGAGTGGGATACTGAAGCACAATAGAGGAAGTAGAAGTTCATGTAGCATCCATTTAGGCCATAGTATCCATGGAAACTCCATGGTGGGTGAACATTCTTTGTATTTCAATTTCATAATTGAGAAGAAAATAGCAAGGCATGGGCCTCACCTTCTAGTTGGGTTTTTCCCAAGGTACACATTATGTTCATTCTATGGATGGTGTGTTATATTCTTAGCTTCTTTCATTTTAGTTCCAATTTATTTCAGTATTTCTTTTACTAAGCTAGTAATGTTAAATCTGAAATCTAACGTAAAACACTACAAAATAAGAGATAACATAATAATGTAAGATCTCTTATGACAACCTATTACAATCGAATATCCACAGTAGTTTAAATATTGATTGAAAATGGATCATTATATAAATTTTCATCTATTTGGAAACTTTCCAGGTTGAGAAATTGGAGGTATTGGCTTATGGGAATCATTTTATGAGAAGGTCCCACTTTGGTAATGGTGATTTGGGATCCAGAACCTTTCCGAGCTCATTTGAGGTCTTCAATGACTATTTTGGAGCCAAGATTTGCAAGATTAGCTCATATCCTTTCAACACTATTATACACAATGATAGATTTACAATCACAAAAAATCACCTCAATCAAAGTTAGTATGTGGAAGTTAGGCCTCTCATAAGTTAACCTATCATGTTGACCACCCTGGTACTGAGATAATGCCATGTCAAATTCCATTATTTGCACATGCGGAGCTACTAACATGTGGAATTTAAAGAATATTGTAAAGGGTCCAAACCCCAATACTAGTTGGGGATTGAGGCATGTAAAATCTCTAACCCTGAGCCTAGACGGTTATGAAGCAATGTTAAATATTGGGTCTCTATTAAAGGAAAGGGTTCCATTATATTGCTATTTTTATTGTTCCATACTTGAGAAAAGCATCTAATAAGATATTGTGGCATAAAAAAGGAAGTAGAAGATCCTATAACATCCATTTAGGCCATAGTGTACATGGAAACTCTATAGTGAATGCACTTTCATTGTACTTACAATTCATAATTGAGAAGAAAATAGTAAAATCATATGCATCACCTTCTATCTAGGTTTTTCCCACATTGGGTTTTCCCAGGTTACATCTTGTATTTGTTGTGTGGATGGTGTTTTTTTTTTATTCTTTAGTTTTAGTTTTAGTTTATTTCAACATTTTGAAGTAATATAAAATACGAAGTCTAAAGTAATTCATGGCATATTAAGAGATATTCAAAATATTGTAAGATATGTTGTGATAAATTGTTCTAGTGGAATACCCATGGCAGTTTATAGATCATATTAGTATTCAATCATTTTTATTTGGGGTTTTAATGTGAAGGTGAAAGATCCAATAATTAGTTTATTGAATAAGTCTCAAAACCCTATCCATGGTAGATTAGTACATCAATAACAATCCATGGGATGGGTCAGAGGAGATATTTTAATAGTTGAACCACAAGTCACTAACATCGCTTGCACCATGGTCATTCTAATAGAAACTATAGAGAACAAATTTGGACCTTTCATGGAGTTTGGTAGCTCTAACTTAGAATCTATATTTATAGACATGAAATATGGAGACAATGAAGACCCCAAAAAGAAATTAAGAAAGGAGCTAGAAAAAGAGAGGCCAAGTTCTAGTGCCATCACTTCTTCCCAATATTTGTTTAAAGTGGAAGAAAAGGGGACATCAAACCCTATTAAGTTCATATCGGTGTAGTGAAGTTGAATAAATGGTTGCAAAGTTAAGTTTATTGTAGTGTTGATAACATAGTGGAACAACGAGATATTTCATTTTCTTAATTGAAGTTCGAGGGTGATTCCCAAACTTAGTGGGAAACTCACACTGAAGATGCTTAGGTTGGAGGGTGATCCCATAGTTACAAAGAGGAACAATGGATCCATTAGCATTACTTTTGACAAAAGTAAGGGAAAAATGTGCAAGGGTACATTAATGTTAGAGTCCTACACTAACACCTCTACTTTTGGGATATTGAGGAGTAGTTTATTGATGTATGAGGCCATCTCCTTTGAATACGGCCAAGGCCAATTAAATAGTTAGTTTCAATAGTTTCTCAATGTAAAAGGGTACCTTTATTAACAAAAGCACACTAGTTGGTCAACCCTGTTTAATAGGAGACAAAAGGTTGTTAGGGTTTTGTTGATGCACTATATATAGAGTAGAATTTTATGTATTATGATCAAGGATTGTTGTTGTATTTGGAGCTCTAATCACATAAGTTTTACCCTTTTTTATGGATAAAAAACCATAATATATAGGGTTGAAACTATAATAGATCATATTCAAAGAATAAAAATCGCTTTCCCAATAGCTAGATGTTCATAATTTACAAGTAACTAGTGAGTGAAAGGAATCGAAAATACTTGCTTATGAAGGTTTTCCAAAGTGATCCTTTGTATGCCGATCCATATCTACCTTACCTCCAATTATATCTGAGCTCTAAATCCCACAAACAGAGAAGAGAAGAATACATTCCTCAAAGAAAAGTGGTCACACAAGAGAAAATATAAACATATTACTAACTTTTAACGAATTCATCAAGAAAATTGATTCACACATCTAAACACCAATTTAGGAGACAATTAATTAATACCAACAATATTTCAAGGGGAGGGGGGGAAAAAACATATCTTCATTTTATTGAAATAACAAGAAATATAATACCTGATGTTACTGGCGGAACCTCTCATCATCGTCATCTGGGTTCCTCCAATCCTAGTTCACTTAAGATACCTCCAAGAATCCAACTCCACATGCATAAGGGAATAAGAAAAAATTGAGATTTTTAGATTTCAAATCCCACCTAGAAATTATATAGTAGAAACACAAGTTTCTACATATCTAAAGGTCATAAGAAAATATAAATTAACCCTTTTGATTTCTCTAGAATAAGTGTACAAAAATCATGTCCCTCTCCTCTCCACCACTAGGTCTCAATTTATAGCCTTTAGAAGGTGGTTGAGATAATTGGTAATGGGTTTTGAGGAGTATAAGTGTATAGATCACGTTAACCCTGCTTAGGATCACGATAATTTTCATGAATTTTATTTTTTGCATAATTTCCAAGGGAGACGCTACTTTTTCACTAGCAAGAAGTATCTAAGATGATCCTTTCCTTAAAGAAAATGGAATCTATGTGGAAAAAATCTCGATCTAGAATATTTTGGGCAAGCAATCGCTATAACTGGTTGATATGAAGGCCATATGATTATTAATCACTCAATAATGTCAAATGATGCTATAACACCCATAAAAGTGCTAAGTGAATTGATATCTCTTTTGGACATCATTAATACAAGGATTCTATCTCAAGTTCTATCTATTCCTCTCTTGCCTTTTACATTCAACTTTGGTATTCTGTCACATTATGTTATTTTTCTCTATAATTCTAGGGTTAAGTACATTACAAGTGGTATCAACGAACCTTCCCAGGCCAATCACATACCCAAATTTTATAAAAAAAGTAGTCTAAAGACATGCTTTCGAATCTTTAAATAATACACAGATATGTCATTCAATATGTAAAATTGTGGCTGGAGAAAAGTAAAAGGAGGAAATACAAGAGGTTTCACATTCTTGGACACCCTTGTAACCCCTGTTGGCACCCTTTTGAGTAGTATTGCAGTAGAAAATACATGTATACAAAATTTTACTTCCACATACCCTTAGGTATATAGGAAGTCCCATAGGAAAACTAAAACAATATTTAGATAATATGATTGATTGTGTTGTTTCTATATTTGCACTGATCACAACACTTGAAAATATTACTCTCTAGTACCAAGGCAGTTGAGTAGTATGGATAAGGGCATGATTGATCCTCCTTAGTTAGTTCTCTGAGAGCTTGGTATGAGTAATATTGTTGGAACCTCTAAGCATATCAGAGAGCTATAGAACCTGACATTCCCTTATCCTCATGACTGTGGAATCCTAGTCCTCCGTCACCAACCAACAAAATTCCTAAATATTTGCATCTAGAAGGAATTTGGTAATTCTGTTAGTGCAATGATATTCCATCCTCCAAGTCGCCCTCCACTTCCACGTCCACCCTCCACTCTCTCAACCGTCCTCCTCCAAGACTCCGCCTCCAAGACTTCGCCTCCCAATAAACACAAACCCTAACAAATTTTCAAAATAAATATTATACATTATAATATTATTATATTGTTTAAATATTTTAATTTTTGGAAAACATATACATATATATATAGTTTATGAAAGCATTAATAATTATTATTATTTTATTAAAATAATAATTATTTTTGAAAAAAAAAAAAGATAAGAAGTATTGAATAAGAAAAAATCAAGAAAAAGACAAAGAAGACAAATCGAAGAAAAACAAGAAGTGAAGATCTAGCAGAGACTATCCATCGTTGGATAAGTCAAGTCAAAGAAAGACGACCAAGTTTAAGAAAGACTCATCAAAGAAATAAAAAAAGATCATTCCACCGTTGAAGAAATCAAAGACCATGGAAGACGATTTGCGAGAAAAATTAGAAGCCACGTTAAAACATTATCGAAAAGACAATGAAGAATTGCGCGACATAAATAACAGTTCAGAAATAAGAATTGAATTACAAGAAAGGTACAATGGAATAAAAATCTCTGACCAGGAAAGGCGTATAGAAAAATTATATGCGCAAATTGATGAATTAAAATCCGAAAATAAATTCAATCAGAGGTTAGGAAATCAAGATATAAAGAAGAAAACAAATAATTACGAAGCATAAATAATACGCTTGAACAAAATCGTTAGCGACAAAGATGAAGAACTAATGCAGTTACGACATAAATTAGAAAGTCAAGAATCAGAGGTCGGCCAGTGTCGACTACAGATAAAAGTTCTTCAACAACAAAATGACGACTCTAAAAAGACACATAAGTCAGAGATTGCAAAGAGTAATAAAGCATTATCTAACAATGTTGAAGAAATTTTTAGACTTAGAAATCGTAACAAGATACTAGTCACAAAAATTAAGAAGTTGAAAAATAGCCGAAAGATAGAACAATCTATGGACGACATTGAAGGGAAACTTCGAGACAAGCAGGAAGAAAATAGTTGTATCGAAAGTCATAATGAAGATCTTAAGGAACAACTTAAGACATCTGAAAATGACAGAAAATCGCAAATCAAATTGATTAAGAAGTTTCAAAATGATAATAGGCAGTTAGAAAATAAGTTGGAAAAGATACAGAACAAAAAATTAAATCCTCAAGAGATGAAAATACAACTTCCAACTCAGATCAATGCTCTAAAGGCGACATTCGTAAATGAAAATGACATCGTGAAAGTTCCCTATCGACACCCCAACCATAAAAACCGATATTTTAAAAAGTGGGAAATGTCAAAACATAATGGTACTAATGTGATCAAATCTCCTGATGACACATCAGTAGGGAATCCCATCAGTCCACAACAAATCAATTTGGGATGGATTGATCCGTTGACATATCAGAAGTTATGTTCGACTCTTAGCAATTCATATCGACATGTTTCGTCATCTACGACACCACATAAAATGATGCAGAAACATTATAAGGCTTTGAGGACAAAGCCTTTCTAAGAGAGTGGCAATGCTACGAACATAAAATAAGATAATAATTAAATAATTAATAATTAGGTTAACTAAAGTTAGGTTATGAAATGAGGTGTCTCCCCAACATCAAATTCCCGAGCCATATTTAAGGCAGGGTCATCATTGTAACATATCATCTTTTATCCTATCAATAAAATATATTATTCTTATCTTATTATCCAATATGAGAGTTGGATTCGACTATTAACTTAGTGAACGGATATGTTCACTGCACTAATGCAACCTAGTTCCCATTCTACATGAAGTACAGTGTAAATACACATGCATACATTCAACCTAGACCTATTTCACATGTTTTCTAACTGTCCTCTAATCTATGGGTAGCCTCCCATGGCTATTTAACCAATTTACTAAATCAGGTTCACATACACCCGTGGACTCTATTTATGACAGTAAACAATCAACATGTCTACATACTAGGGAGGCAGGATTTAAACATTTAATTATAATAGATCTATAACAAATACTTCATACTTCCAAACCCATCTGGGATTTGATCCTGTACAACCATACACGACCATATGGTCTTCCCTAAATATCAATCCATCTCATGAACATATTTCCACAAAAAACTAGCTTCTAACATCACAGTAAAATCAACAATACTATCTTTCATTAAGGCATTTTTCTACATTAATGCATCAGATTTAATACATGAAATTATCATCCTATAAACCTATGTGGGACCTGATACAGTACAACCATATACATCTATATGGACTTTCCAAATATCAGACCCATAAATGTTCATAATCCATAAACAAATAGTCTCCTAAAACATCCATTAAATCAACAATTTACTCTATCTCAAATAGCATATTTATGATACTAATTGAGATCGTATTTTTCCTCATTAAAATATACCCACAACCCCATGGAAAATATGATCTATAACAACCATATACATCCATATGGACTATCCTAAATCAGACCTCCTAACAATCATAAATTCTATAAACAAGCTAGCTAAAACCACTAGTTTAAATACATCAACATACCTCTTCCGTGAGCTACCAATTTACCAACATAGGGTTAGCCATTCACCTTGAGCATATATACAATTTAAGACCATATAATGACATATATCTAGAATACTCCATGGGAACATATACAATATCATACATAAAGAATATAAATAACATAATTACTTATATTTTATAAGGGCGCAGCTGGCATCAACCGAACAAATTTCCTCCCAGCCATAGACACTCTCAAGCCAATTTTCTTGAGCAGGTCATCCCCAAGTTGGGGTCTTGGAATTCACACTAGAAGGTCTCTTCTAACTTGATCCCTAAGTATAATATTTGTAACACAGGATTTCCCTCCTTCGTCAAGACAAATTGTGATCACTAACCCCTCTTTCTCAAGATTATACCCCCTCTCCTGAAATACAAGAATATGATCACTACACTTTCTTTCTTAGGATTATACCTCCTCTCCCGAAATACAAACCATGTCTAATGTGGTCTCCTTCATAGGATTATACCCTCTCTCCCAGAGCAACACTTACCACAATTAAAGCTATCTTGTACATGATTAATATACCCCCTCTCTTGCAAGATAAATTTATGGCCAATGTAGTCTCCTTCACATGATTATACCCCCTCTCCTTGAGAACCACTTACCACAATTAAAACTATATTGTAAATGATTATAGTCCCTCTCCTGAAAGATAAATTTATGATGAAATTACTCTCCTCAACCTATCATAACACTTCTTGACAATTCAAACCCCTACTAGGGAATTTGAATCCAATGGAGTATAGATCTCTCTTCTTAACCTTTTAGGTGCAAAATAACCAATTCAAAACCCTACTAGAGCATTCAAATTCAATGGAGAGTGGATCTACAATCCTTACTATATTTTCCTCACATGATATTCATAACCTGCAAGACAAACTAGTGCAAAATGTGTGCATAATCTTATGCCAAATCCCTCTTTGGCATTTGAAATCCATGTCAGAGCCTCCTCTACACTAACCAATAGACTCAATAATGATTGAATGAATGAACTCTTGAGCAATTCGAATCCCTCTAGACCAATTTGAATTTCATCCAAGAGATTGACTATAGACTACTTAGAAACAACTCTCAACCACTGAGTGCTCCTCAAAACCACTGACTGACCCATTCAAGTTCCCAACATAGTAACTTGAATCTACTGAGACTGACTCTAAACCAATGGAAAAAACACTCCTCAGAGCTTCCTCTACACTAAAAAATAGACTCAACAATGAATGAATGAATGAAATCTTGAGCAATTCGAATCCCTCTAGACCAATTTGAATTTCCTCCAAGAGATTGGCTACAGACTACTCAAGAACAACTCTCAATCACTGAGTGCTCCTCAAAACCACAGACTGACCCATTCACATTCCCAACATAGTGACTTGAATCTACTGAGACTGACTCTAAACCACTGGAAAAAACACTCCCAGCCACTGGCTAACTCGAATATATCAACAATGACTCAAACTCACCATAAATGACTATGAATTACCCTTTAATTACTCCCCATGCATGAAGGGAACTCGAATTACACATGCTAACTCGAATTTCCTTGAAAATACCTCCATGCACCCAAGATAATTCGAATTAACCCCAAAGATACTCAAATTAACTGAGGATGACTCGAATTTATCTGATTAACTCAATATTAATTGAAAATAACTTAATTTAACTCAATTTAACTGAAAATAGCTCAATTAAACTCAATTTAATTGAAATTAACTGTCGTTAACTCAATTAACTCAATTTAACCAAAATTAAGTGATGTTAACTCAATTAACTCAATTTAACTAAAATTAACTCAATATTAAATGACATTAACTCAATTAAACTCAATTAAACTGAAATTAATTGTCATTAACTCAATTTAACTGAAATTAACTCAATATTAACTGATGGTAACTCAATTAAACTCAATTTAACTGAAATTAACTGATATTAACTCAATTTAACTCAATTTAATTGAAATTAACTCAATATTAACCCATAGTAACTCTATTAAACTCAATTTAACTAAAATCAACTGACATTAACTCAATTTTAACAAAATTTAAGTGAAAATTACTCAAATTGACTGAAGATAACCTCAAATTATGCAAATAGGCGCACAAGACAAGAGTGTAGTGAAAGTGGGTCCCACTTTTATCCATGTAAAAAGTATTCTCTCCAGTGAGGCTGCAATAGTGCATGCAAAACATTAACTAAAAAAAATAAGACCACCATGTTCCATTGACATCAAAATTAGGAATAATAGAGTACTGTTAGGGGGAGCCACAACTCCTAACCCCAACCCCTTCTCATGTGGAATCCCAATACCTCCAGCAACGTTGTTGTCCATGTTGTGCCATTATTTTAGTTTTAGGTAGATAATAATGATAATAATAAAATAATAAAATAATTTCAACAATAATCACCATAATATCCATGGTTCATGGTCCAAGCACCTAGTGCCACCATAAAATAAAATAACCAAAATCACAGGTGTCTATGGCTTACCTTTGGGATACTACATTTGAATAACTAGGCAAGCACTACATATATCCTCGATTTTTGATTTCGCAGCTCAACTCTTAACTCAAATTAGAATTGGACCTAGGAAGGTGAATTCTAATTGGTGGCCACATGGATAGGAAATTTTGAGCCTTTTTCTTGTGGCATTCTCGAGATTATGGATTCCCTATTGTGGGAAGTTGGGGTACCTTTGTATTATTATTTTGGAGAAGCTTGCGGATTGCTGTTTGGATTTCACCTATTGAATGTAGGAGTTGGGGATCCTAGGAATCATTTAATAAGGCATTAGGGTTGTGAATGTTTGTTGGAGGTCATCGAGGTAGGAAGTTTTGAGCATTGAGCTCATGGCAATCAAGGGATTGTGCCCCCCTATTGAAGGAAATTCAGGCACTTCTATTAGTTGTTGTTTCAATTTGGGTATGCTTATCAGCATTTTATTTCTATGAGGGTTTGTGGAATGTTGTTTGGGATTTACATCACAACTGTAGGAATCAAGTATTCTAACTATCATAGTAGTTGTTTGTAAAGCATTGCCAGGAGGAAAACAAACTGGGTATCTCTTTGCATTTTGGATTGCTGTGTCTTTTGGTTTTCAATATGGATTTCCATGGCCACCATCCAAAGTGCCAAAGAGAAATTCAAGAAATGCATAAGGTTCTACATTGGCACAAAGACTTCATAAATAGGAATAGTTCCTCCATCTTTTCTATCACCACAAAATTTCATAAAAATGAATATCATTGTGTCTTGTAGAGTGAAATGATAATAGATACTCTAATGCAACATAAAAGAAAAATTTTAAGTATTAAAATCAAAATTCTCAATGCTCAAAAATATGCTTTACAATCTCAACACAGGATCTCAATTTGCAACCTCTAACTTGAACTTAACTTGAACATGTCTATGGGATCGATCCCATGAAATTTAAGGAAGAGGAAACAATCTCTAAAAGACATGGAATAGGAGAGGCAAGCATCTAAACTCACTAATCTTGCGCAAGATTAAATTATCAACAAACATATGTTTTTCTATTTTGTAGTTTGATATGATATGCAAAATTGCTTTGTATTTAGGTGTTCTTTTAAATTTTATAATAGTAGTCACTATTTTGTATTTAGGTGTTCTTTTAAAATTTATAATAGTAGTCACATTTTGAAATATCATGTAACTTATGTCAATATTCTTCATAGCCCAGACCTTAATGACCTTAATGGTACGATGGACAAGTTACATGTTGAAAAAAAAGACATTTTCTTTTTCTACTATCGCTTTGAGTGTAAATTTTTAATTATATATATATATAATAATAATAAAATATTTAAAAATAATAAAACCTTTTAATTTAAAAATTAAAATATTTTTGATCGACATATGTTTAACCAAGTTGAAAGTGTCTTAATACAATCAACTCAAAATGATTCTCCATGATAAAATATGAATACAATCAACCATATTTGAAAGTGGCTTAGAAAAATGACTTCCTAAAATAAATTATTAATACGATCAACGAGAGGTGAAAGTGGCGAAGAAAAAAATGATTTTTCAAAATAATTTATTAATACAATCATTATTTGTTTATGATTTACGTAGTGAATGGCAATAGATGGAGAGGAATACTAAGTTAGAGTATTTATTCTCGACGTTTCGAGCTACAAAGTAGGGCTCATCATCAGGAGAGAGTGTCTCAAGGTTGTTTAAGGTGTTGAAGATAGCAGATTAATAGATGTTAGGTCAAGTTTTTAATTAAATTTTATCAAGTTATTTAGCGGACACCCTAAATGTATTGAAATTTTAATTTTGTTCTAAGGTCATTAAAATTTTTTAGTATTATAATAATTTTTAATCTTTTTGTTGATTTCCAAAAAATATTAATTAATAATTAATGTTTTTTAGAAGTTTAAAAGTTAATAATTCATTAAGCTATAAGATACCTACTTATTCTAAATTTAAATAAATTATAATGATTAATCATTCTATAATTAGTCAATTATAGAATGACTAATTATAGAATGATTAATCATTATAATTTATTTAAATTTAGAATAAGTAGGTATCTTATAGCTTAATGAATTATTAACTTTTAAACTTCTAAAAATCATTAATTATTAATTAATATTTTTTGGAAATCAACAAAAAGATTAAAAATTATTATAATACTAAAAAATTTTAATGACCTTAGAACAAAATTAAAATTTCAATACATCTAGGGTGTCGGCTAAATAACTTGATAAAATTTAATTAAAAACTTGACCTAACACTTATTAATCTGCTATCTTCAACACCTTAAACAACCTTGAGACACTCTCTCCTGATGATGAGCCCTACTTTGTGGCTCAAAACGTAGAGAATAAATACTCTAACATAGTCTTCCTCTCCATCTACGATCATTATCATTATACTAATATGATGTGATAAGTATTATTCCATTAAAGTTATATAGAATTTTAACATAATCTCCACCAAGTTATTTCTATTTAGTCAAAAATAAATTAAATAGATAAATTGATATGCCACCACTAAATATTAAAGATGATAAAAAATTAAAAATCTCCAAAATTAAATTTAAGGGATAAATTGATATGCTACCACTAAATATTAATGCTAATAAAAAATTAAATTGAAGGGATAAATTGATATGCTACCACTAATATTTAATGATAATTCAAATTAAATGGATAATTTGTTATGTCATTACTAATAAACCAAAAAATTCATATGCTACCACTAAACATTAATGATCATTCAAATTGAAGGGACAATTTGTTATGGCATTACTAATAAACCAAAAACTTTATTGATAAAGTTAATTGATTTCAAATGCTAATTATTCTGCATAGAAATAATTATTTTACTTAACAATTTATAAAATATTATAAAATAAAAATTTAATTCATCTTATTCAACTAAACATTTATCCAATCAAACACCATTTTTCGCTGATCCAATGTTACCCACTTGAAGATGTAACACGCCTCTATGCTTTCATGTCATTCTTTGTATGGCTTAAACATTTTACAATTGGAAATGAAAAGTATGATGATTTCTTGAAGTTATTTTTATTAGTCCTAGAATTTTAGGCTCAAACTTGTTGTTTAATGAGTAATTAATATCCCAAATGATTTTTTCCAGTGAGAATTGCAATATTCCCAAGGGGAACTTGTAAGGAAATATAAATAAAATCTATAAGGTATGGGAGAATATATTACACTTTAAAAGCACCAAAATCAATAAGGATACTAACCATAAGGGGATTAAAGAATTGAGAGGAGTTTAAATTAGGGGTTTTTTATTTTATTTTATAAATTTACAAAAATATATATGTTTTGAATACTTTTTATTAAGTTATTCATAATGTTTTTCTTACTATCCTTATTTTGAATAACTCATTTTTTGTATACAATTTATATTTACGAAAATGAGTCAATCTTACTTGAGCCTTCCTAATCTTGAGGAGTACAATAGAGACTCTAGTTGACATGATGGAAGCTTTTTCATCTTTACATTCCAACCTAGATAAAGCATCAAAGGAGCTTCTACATCCTTTGATAGGTTGCAATGATCATAACCTAACATTGCATGGTAAACATGGGTAGCGATGACGACCTTAAAGAAAACTTGAAACCTATTTGTTGATGACATAGATCTTAAGATCAAATTATCCATTTTTTAGAAATCTTCTACAATGAAACCTCCCAAAGAGCCTTCAACAAATCTTGAAAGACAAAGGGTATGCCTAGGAACTTACAAAATTGGCTACGATGAAGCCAAGCTATTCCCATATTGGCACAACATGTAGCATTACATTTTGATATGCAAATTACCCTGGATATTCCAATGGTTGGATAATGAAAATATATCTGAACTTACAATTACTACAATGAGATATGCTTGATTAGGAAACTATTATTTTTGTATTTTTAGTGATTTTAAGAATAAAATATAAGACCATGCAATTCTTTAGTTGTTGAGAAATAAGAAGTGAAGTACAACAGTTGATCTAGAATGGACCATTGTATGTTTGTCATTTATTTTGATACTTTCTTGGTGGAAATTTGGAGTTATTATAGGTACCATTTTAGGGGTAGGTCATGTTTTGGTGATTTGGGGTCCAACAAATTTTAGAGTTTGTTTGAGGCCCTAAATGTCTTTTTTTAGGTTTAAAATGTTTTTAAAAAAATTGTTATTTTCTCAAAGACATTCTACATATTAAGAGTTTTCTAATGCATGAATATCACCTTAATTAGTGTTCGTATGAGTAAGTTATGCCTCCCACAAGTTGACCTGTCCCATTGACACCATGATACAAAGTGGGTATCACGTCAGCTTCCATCACTCACACATTTGGGAATAGTCACATGTGGACTTTCAAGAAGATTCTATAAGGTCCTAAATCCTAACCCTAATCAAGAGTTGAGGCATGGAAGAACCCTATCACTAACCCTATACAACTACTAAGCCATGTTAAATATTAGGCCATTATGATAGGAAGGGGGCCATTCTCATTGCATTGTTTTACTTTTCCATAGTTGAGTAGAGAATACAGGAGTGGGATACTGAAGCACAATAGAGGAAGTAGAAGTTCATGTAGCATCCATTTAGGCCATAGTATCCATGGAAACTCCATGGTGGGTGCACATTCTTTGTATTTCAATTTCATAATTGAGAAGAAAATAGCAAGGCATGGGCCTCACCTTCTAGTTGGGTTTTTCCCAAGGTACACATTATGTTCATTCTATGGATGGTGTGTTATATTCTTAGCTTCTTTCATTTTAGTTCCAATTTATTTTAGTATTTTTTTTACTAAGCTAGTAATGTTAAATCTGAAATCTAACGTAAAACACTACAAAATAAGAGATAGCATAATAATGTAAGATCTCTTATGACAACCTATTACAATCGAATATCCACAGTAGTTTAAATATTGATTGAAAATGGATCATTATATAAATTTTCATCTATTTGGAAACTTTCCAGGTTGAGAAATTGGAGGTATTGGCTTATGGGAATCATTTTATGAGAAGGTCCCACTTTGGTAATGGTGATTTGGGATCCAGAACCTTTCCGAGCTCATTTGAGGTCTTCAATGACTATTTTGGAGCCAAGATTTGCAAGATTAGCTCATATCCTTTCAACACTATTATACACAATGATAGATTTACAATCACAAAAAATCACCTCAATCAAAGTTAGTATGTGGAAGTTAGGCCTCTCATAAGTTAACCTATCATGTTGACCACCCTGGTACTGAGATAATTCCATGTCAAATTCCATTATTTGCACATGCGGAGATACTAACATGTGGAATTTAAAGAATATTGTAAAGGGTCCAAACCCCAATACTAGTTGGGGATTGAGGCATGCAAAATCTCTAACCCTGAGCCTAGACGGTTATGAAGCAATGTTAAATATTGGGTCTCTATTAAAGGAAAGGGTTCCATTATATTGCTATTTTTATTGTTCCATACTTGAGAAAATCATCTAATAAGATATTGTGGCATAAAAAAGGAAGTAGAAGATCTTATAACATCCATTTAGGCCATAGTGTACATGGAAACTCTATAGTGAATGCACTTTCATTGTACTTACAATTCATAATTGAGAAGAAAATAGTAAAATCATATGCATCACCTTCTATCTAGGTTTTTCCCACATTGGGTTTTCCCAGGTTACATCTTGTATTTGTTGTGTGGATGGTGTTTTTTTTTTTATTCTTTAGTTTTAGTTTTAGTTTATTTCAACATTTTGAAGTAAAATAAAATACGAAGTCTAAAGTAATTCATGGCATATTAAGAGATATTCAAAATATTGTAAGATATGTTGTGATAAATTGTTCTAGTGGAATACCCATGGCAGTTTATAGATCATATTAGTATTCAATCATTTTTATTTGGGGTTTTAATGTGAAGGTGAAAGATCCAATAATTAGTTTATTGAATAAGTCTCAAAACCCTATCCATGGTAGATTAGTACATCAATAACAATCCATGGGATGGGTCAGAGGAGATATTTTAATAGTTGAACCACAAGTCACTAACATCGTTTGCACCATGGTCATTCTAATAGAAACTATAGAGAACAAATTTGGACCTTTCATGGAGTTTGGTAGCTCTAACTTAGAATCTATATTTATAGACATGAAATATGGAGACAATGAAGACCCCAAAAAGAAATTAAGAAAGGAGCTAGAAAAAGAGAGGCCAAGTTCTAGTGCCATCACTTCTTCCCAATATTTGTTTAAAGTGGAAGAAAAGGGGACATCAAACCCTATTAAGTTCATATCGGTGTAGTGAAGTTGAATAAATGGTTGCAAAATTAAGTTTATTGTAGTGTTGATAACATAGTGGAACAACGAGATATTTCATTTTCTTAATTGAAGTTAGAGGGTGATGCCCAAACTTAGTGGGAAACTCACACTGAAGATGCTTAGGTTGGAGGGTGATCCCATAGTTACAAAGAGGAACAATGGATCCATTAGCATTACTTTTGACAAAAGTAAGGGAAAAATGTGCAAGGGTACATTAATGTTAGAGTCCTACACGAACACCTCTACTTTTGGGATATTGAGGAGTAGTTTATTGATGTATGAGGCCATCTACTTTGAATACGGCCAAGGCCAATTAAATAGTTAGTTTCAATAGTTTCTCAATGTAAAAGGGTACCTTTATTAACAAAAGCACACTAGTTGGTCAACCCTGTTTAATAGGAGACAAAAGGTTGTTAGGGTTTTGTTGATGCACTATATATAGAGTAGAATTTTATGTATTATGATCAAGGATTGTTGTTGTACTTGGAGCTCTAATCACATAAGTTTTACCCTTTTTTATGGATAAAAAACCATAATATATAGGGTTGAAACTATAATAGATCATATTCAAAGAATAAAAATCGCTTTCCCAATAGCTAGATGTTCATAATTTACAAGTAACTAGTGAGTGAAAGGAATCGAAAATACTTGCTTATGAAGGTTTTCCTAAGTGATCCTTTGTATGCCGATCCATATCTACCTTACCTCCAATTATATCTGAGCTCTAAATCCTACAAACAGAGAAGAGAAGAATACATTCCTCAAAGAAAAGTGGTCACACAAGAGAAAATATAAACATATTACTAACTTTTAACGAATTCATCAAGAAAATTGATTCACACATCTAAACACCAATTCAGGAGACAATTAATTAATACCAACAATATTTCAAGGGGAGGGGGGGAAAAAAGATATCTTCATTTTATTGAAATAACAAGAAATATAATACCTGATGTTGCTGGCGGAACCTCTCGTCATCGTCATCTGGGTTCCTCCAATCCTAGGTCACTTAAGATACCTCCAAGAATCCAACTCCACATGCATAAGGGAATAAGAAAAAATTGAGATTTTTAGATTTCAAATCCCACCTAGAAATTATATAGTAGAAACACAAGTTTCTACATATCTAAAGGTCATAAGAAAATATAAATTAACCCTTTCGATTTCTCTAGAATAAGTGTACAAAAATCATGTCCCTCTCCTCTCCACCACTAGGTCTCAATTTATAGCCTTTAGAAGGTGGTTGAGATAATTGGTAATGGGTTTTGAGGAGTATAAGTGTATAGATCATGTTAACCCTGCTTAGGATCACGATAATTTTCATGAATTTTATTTTTTGCATAATTTCCAAGGGAGACGCTAATTTCTCACTAGCAAGAAGTATCTAAGATGATCCTTTCCTTAAAGAAAATGGAATCTATGTGGAAAAAATCTCGATCTAGCATATTTTGGGCAAGCAATCGCTATAACTGGTTGATATGAAGGCCATATGATTATTAATGACTCAATAATGTCAAATGATGCTATAACACCCATAAAAGTGCTAAGTGAATTGATATCTCTTTTGGACATCATTAATACAAGGATTCTATCTCAAGTTCTATCTATTCCTCTCTTGCCTTTTACATTCAACTTTGGTATTCTATCACATTATGTTATTTTTCTCTATAATTCTAGGGTTAAGTACATTACAAGTGGTATCAAAGAACCTTCCCAGGCCAATCACATACCCAAATTTTATAAAAAAAAGTAGTCTAAAGACATGCTTTCGAATCTTTAAATAATACATAGATATGTCATTCAATATGTAAAATTGTGGCTGGAGAAAAGTAAAAGGAGGAAATACAAGAGGTTTCACATTCTTGGACACCCTTGTAACCCCTGTTGGCACCCTTTTGAGTAGTATTGCAGTAGAAAATACATGTATACAAAATTTTACTTCCACATACCCTTAGGTATATAGGAAGTCCCATAGGAAAACTAAAACAATATTTAGATAATCTGATTGATTGTGTTGTTTCTATATTTGCACTGATCACAACACTTGAAAATATTACTCTCTAGTACCAAGGTAGTTGAGTAGTATGGATAAGGGCATGATTGATCCTCCTTAGCTAGTTCTCTGAGAGCTTGGTATGAGTAATATTGTTGGAACCTCTAAGCATATCAGAGAGCTATAGAACCTGACATTCCCTTATCCTCATGACTGTGGAATCCTAGTCCTCCGTCACCAACCAACAAAATTCCTTAATATTTGCATCTAGAAGGAATTTGGTAATTCTGTTAGTGAAATGATATTCCATCCTCCAAGTCTCCCTCCACTTCCACATCCACCCTCCACTCTCTCAACCGTCCTCCTCCAAGACTCCGCCTCCAAGACTTCGCCTCCCAATAAACACAAACCCTAACAAATTTTCAAAATAAATATTATACATTATAATATTATTATATTGTTTAAATATTTTAATTTTTTGAAAACATATACATATATATATAGTTTATGAAAGCATTAATAATATTATTATTAATTATATAATTAATAATTATTATTATTTCATTAAAATAATAATTATTTTTGAAAAAAAAAGAAGATAAGAAGTATTGAATAAGAAAAAATCAAGAAAAAGACAAAGAAGACAAATCGAAGAAAAACAAGAAGTGAATATCTAGTAGAGACTATCCATCGTTGGATAAGTCAAGTCAAAGAAAGACGACCAAGTTTAAGAAAGACTCATCAAAGAAATAAAAAAAGATCATTCCACCTTCGAAGAAATCAAAGACCATGGAAGACGATTTGCGAGAAAAATTAGAAGCCACGTTAAAACGTTATCGAAAAGACAATGAAGAATTGCGCGACATAAATAACAGTTAAGAAATAAGAATTGAATTACAAGAAAGGTACAATGAAATAAAAATCTCTGACCAAGAAAGGCATATAGAAAAATTATATGCGCAAATTGATGAATTAAAAGCCAAAAATAAATTCAATCAGAGGTTAGGAAATCAAGATATAAAGAAGAAAACAAATAATTACGAAGCATAAATAATACACTTGAACAAAATCGTTAGCGACAAAGATGAAGAACTAATGCAGTTACGACATAAATTAGAAAGTCAAGAATCAGAGGTCGGCCAGTGTCGACTACAGATAAAAGTTCTTCAACAACAAAATGACGACTCTAAAAAGACACATAAGTCAGAGATTCCAAAGAGTAATAAAGCATTATCTAACAATGTTGAAGAAATTTTTAGACTAAGAAATCATAACAAGATACTAGTCACAAAAATTAAGAAGTTGAAAAATAGCCGAAAGATAGAACAATCTATGGACGACATTGAAGGGAAACTTCTAGACAAGCAGGAAGAAAATAGTTGTATCAGAAGTCATAATGAAGATCTTAAGGAACAACTTAAGACATCTGAAAATGACAGAAAATCGCAAATCAAATTGATTAAGAAGTTTCAAAATGATAAAAGGCAGTTAGAAAACAAGTTGGAAAAGATACAGAACAAAAACTTAAATCCTCAAGAGAATATATTGTAGTTGTCTCACTCCTTAATAATATTTATGGGAATAACCATAGGAACCATGACAACCCGATCTAACACCATGTTGTTCGATAAGCAACTGAACAATCTAGATTAATAGTACTCCACTCTTCAAGACCAACTCAAAGACATTGCTACTCAATATGATCAAGAGATTTCCACAATCAAGTACTTAATCACGCCCTTACAAAATTTGATGGTTCCTCTAGAGTGAGTATACAATACCAACTAAGTTAGCTAATAGCTCACTTCCTCCTAGTTGATAACCAATGGAATGAACCATACAAATAATATCCATAGCAAGGAATATTCAAAGTGGGTGATTTACACCATAAACAACCCTTTTTGGGTCCTCACATCCATAAACCACCCCTAATTGATAATCACTAGAATTGATTCCCTAAACTAGACATGAATAAGTTTCATTGTTACGGCCCCTCTAGTTGGGTCACCTAGATGGAGCACTAATTTTCCATCTATGGAATGACTGGTCACATGATACTTTGAGTGGGGGTTCTATAATTAGACCATGAAAACATTCAATGGTGGCAATGTCATAAAATATCGGATGGGGGATACATATCATGGAGTCAATTTGTAAAGCCATAGATACACACTATTTGGGATGGCTAACCAAGTTTCACCAAGCAAGCTTAGTAGTAGACTTTATCATGACCACCTTTGAGAAATTATTAATAGACATAGATGGATTAATTGATTCTTTATATAAATAATGCTTCATTAGTGTCCTTAGGGAATATATTAGAGAAAAAGTCAATATGTGGAATCCCACTACCTAGTTGGAGACCTCTCAGCATTGCAAGGAAAAGGCCCTTTAGTGGAGGTTATAACATATGCTCCTCCAAAAAGAGCCCAAATATCTGTTTCTAGTGGAGGTCACTAGCAGAGGCGAGTGGCCGGAGGTTTTAGTGGAAGTTTTAATTTCAGTGCATATTTTACTTAATCGCACCGGTGCATTTGACACATACCCGCACCGGTATGTTTCCTAGTATGTTGCATCGTGACCAGAAAAAATCATTTGCAAAACAAAATAATTTCTAAATAAACATAGTGGTGCATTCAGTTGACACGAAACCGCACTAGTGCGTTTAGTAGAAACGAACGCACTGCATACTCTTTTATTAAAAAAATAAAAGATTTTATTAGTTTACTAAAAAACAGGTTAACTTTAAGGTAAAAAAATCAACTCGGTGCGTTCATTAACACTAACTTCCCTGGTGCGTCGTATCAAACCTAACGCACCGAAAACTATTTTATTAAACATAATAATCTATTTTATTAAAAAAAAATCTAAAAAGTTTACGTAAAGTCTATAAATGGCGCGTCCGTTGTTAAACGACCTGGTGTGTTTAGAAGACATTAATGCAACACCCATTTCATTTAATTAAAATAAAAAATATAATTTTATTAGCGACCAAAATTTTTAAAACTAATCCTCGTGCGCTAAAGGACACTAGACGCCCCAATGTGGGCACATAAACCAAAAGCACCGAAAATTATTTTGTCAAAAATAAAAAGAAATATTTTGTTATTTTATTAAAAAAATTATTTTATTTTAACACCAACTCATTCTGGTGCTCATGACTGTGGAACGCACTGATGTGCCTGACTGTCGAGTGCACCGGAACAAGGTTTAATAAAAGAAAATAATTGTGTCAAAAAACTCATTTTACCCTCTTCAGTGCGTTTGAGCCTCTCTACACCGGTGTTTCACTTCACCCACTTGGACGCCCTAACATCTGCGGTCCATGTGGGAACATTTTTCTCTCCTATTGGCTACTTCTTTTGGTTTGAATTTTTCCAAACAGTGCGCAAAAATTCAAATTTTCCATACATTGCCAATATGCCTCCCCAACGGGCTATTTCGCAGGTAAAATGATTCTTACTTCACAATTTAATTTTTTAGTGGATTTTTTTTTTTAAATTCACCTTGAAATTGTTCTGTTTAAAAAAAAACAAATGTGCAGTGCATTCAATTCTTTCAACTTGCACCACAAAACAGAGCACCCTGTAAAATTTTACAAGGCGTACCGTAGGCAGTGCGAGCTAAATGGATTAAACACACCGATTAACATGAAATTTTTTTTTAAAACAGTGAAATACTTACTAGTGCATTACACAATTATGAGCACCCACATTCTGGTGCCCTTAAGTGTAATACATGCACCAGTAATCATATAGTTAAAAAAATAATAAGCATTTATACGGTGTGCTTATGTCACGTCTGAGCACCGAGTTTCGGTGCAATGATGTGGAGTAGGCACACTGTTGCTGTGCTTCATAAAACATTAAAATTTTAGAAATACCAGTCCATTTAGTACACTAAATGGCACTAGAAAGCCAGTGATTGTTAATAACACACAGGTATTCGTATATTTAAAAAAATAATTATTATTTATATGGTGTGCTTATGTCATGTCAGTGCACCGATTTTTGGTGCAATGACGTGCATTAAGAACACTGTTGACATGTTTTCATAAAAATTAAAATTTCATAAACACCACTTCTTTTTAAAAACATTGAAATGCTTACCGATGCATTATAAATTAATGAGCATCGGCTTTTCGATTCCCTTAAATTTAATAAACACACCGATATTTATATATTAAAAATAATAATAATTTATATAGTGCGCTAATGTTATGTCACTGCACCGGGTTCGGTGCAATTACGTGACATAGGCGCACCGTTGACATGTTTTCATAAACCATTAAAATTTTAGAAACACCAGTGCTTTCAAATCCCATAAACCCATAGCTAATAGTGCTCCTATGGCATGTCAATGCATCAAGTTACGGTGCATTGACGTGTCATGTTAAAATTTATTATGCTAAGACAAAAAATATCAGCATTACATTCCATTTCACAATAATAGCATATCCAGGATCACTGAAGAAACAACAAGCACAGCATAAATACAAGAGACACAGATTTATCTTCGGAAACCCTCATGGGGTAGAAAACCCAGCAAATCTTCCTCAATATAGATGACCAGCAATATACAAAGATGCAAACCAAAGACATGATATCCTCCTCCACCATAGCAGACCTCTCCTCCACAAGTACGCTACATTTCAAGTGAGGGAAGTGTGTGTATAATGAGGAACACACCTCCTCTATTTATACACATCTCCGACTTGTACTTTATACTAACTAGGTCGGCCCCAACTTTATCACTGGGTTAAACACCCCACTACAACTGACTGGTCCGACCCCACTAGGGTGGTCTAACAACCCTTTGACCCACATAACACATACAGGGCCGACCCCCACTAGGGAAGTCTAATAACCCAAGTTACCACATTCCGACAGAGGAATAACCATCTCCGGATACATAATAGAATAACCTCGGAGGGATGAACCATCTCCACACCATTCATTTAGGACTATGTCCAAGGATGATTTAATCTACACCATTCATTTAGGACCATGTCCAAGGATGATTTAATCCCCACCATACATTTAGGACCATGTCCAAGGATGACTTAATCCCCACTGTACATTTAGGACCATGTCCAAGGATGACTTAATCCCCACCGTACATTTAGGACCATGTCCAAGGATGACTTAATCCCCACCGTACATTTAGGACCATGTCCAAGGATGACTTAATCCCCACCGCACATTTAGGACCATGTCCAAGGATGACTTAATCCCCACCGTACATTTAGGACCATGTCCGAGGATGACTCAATCCCCACCGTACATTTAGGACTATGTCCAAGGATGACTTAATCCTCACCGTACATTTAGTACTATGTCCAAGGATGACTTAATCCTCACATGTCCATCAAGGACTTGATTCTTGAATACCATACGTCTACGGATCAATTTAAGGGACTGAAGTCTGGGGACAATACAATCCCCACTTGTCCACTAAGGTCTTCATTCTCGGATACATATGTCTACGGCTCACTTTAGGACCGAAGTCCAGGGATGATCCAATCCCCACTTAGATCCTGTCTAAGGACCATCCACCAACCTTTCTGTCGGCATCACCAATATAGGTATCCACATCATCGAACTCTCTGTCGATGCAGGAAATCTCATCATAAGTGACCACATCACTCCCCCTTTCGAGGAGGATCCTACCAAGCTTGTCTCAGAAATACTCAAACTTTACTTGAGGTAAAGGTTTGGTTAGTACATTGGTAACTTGTTCACTTGCGGTAGAGGTTTGGTTAGTACATCGGCAACTTGTTACAAATTTGAACTTTATAGTTCCTTTATGCACCATATCTTGTTAGATCCCTATGTGCTTTGACTTATCATGGAACACTGGATTCTCTGTCATCTTGATACAACTTTGTTTGTCACATAGGATCACGGTTGGGTCTATCTCTAAGTCAAACAATCCTGAAGCCATACTTCTTCACAACTAGCAGAGTAAGCAGCCATATATTCCGCTTGTGCTGAGAGCCACACTGGACTACTTCCTGCTAAACCACAAGATCATGGCTGATCCCAGACAATAACATCCTCTCGATGTTCTCTAACTGTCTGTACACTTTCTTCTCAATCAACATCTGTGTAGCCATCTGAAGTCATGATCTCCAAGATAGCATAGATCAAAGTCTATCGTATCCTTTAGGTAACTCATCACATGCTTTGAAACTATCAGGTGAACACATCTAGTTTCCACTAGATACTGACTCAAGGTGTTCATAGCAAAGCATATATTTGACCTAGTATTTGTTAGATACATCAATGACCCAATAATTTGACTGTACAGAGTTATATCCACTAACTCTGATGAGTCATCCCTTAACAGCTTCAAGTTGGAATCCATGAGAGTGGCCATTCCAACACCTCAAGTCCTTTCAATATTTCTCGGCATACTTTCCCTAGTTGAGAAAGATTCCTTCTGAGCCTTGCCATACTTCCAGACCTAGGAAGTAATGCATCAATCTGAGATCTTTCATTTTCATTTCTGCAGCCATCTATCTATGCCATCTCTCGTCAGATGGGTCTACTGATATAAGCCTCAACATCATTCGAACTCTGTGGTGAGTTCCTTCTTGCATCCATGTCATTTGTGTATAGAAACCATATTCAACCTTGTAGCAAAGGTTGAGATCCACATCACCCATGGTGATCACTATCGATCCTAGGTACCCGAACAGAGCTTTCTTCAATTACATTATTAAGATAATGGTCTTATCTAGCCACTTGGAGCAAACATCTCATCATGATTCTCTTCCTCTTTCTAAGAGAATCTTCTAGCCACGAGCCTTCTATAGTGTGTTTGATTTGTAAGTCCTTTTGTTGAACATCCATCACTTGTTCAGTGTTCATCATTCGTCATGATCTTTCCTACAAATCAAAATTAAGTACATGATTAGTAATACTTCATAATCATCAAATCATATTGATATGATAACCTATTATGCATACAGATATCATTTACATAGTTATGCAACTGTTTTGACCAATACTTTGGCACAACACTTTCCCACATCTTGTATGCATACAGTGGCTATCTAGATTCCTTCCATCTATACCAGAACATACTATCGAGAGTGTGCACAGCTCTCAGCATGTCAGCAAAGAGGTCTCATTCTAGACAAGCAACAATGGAATGTTTGTCCAACTTACCGATCATATGCATATTAGTAGTATACTGTTCAATGCTCTATGAATGTTTACACTCAGCATGATATATTCTAGGAATACAAATATGCATACAACCTATTACAAGCAATATTATTTACTATTTCAAATAACAACTCAAATACTTATCTTTTATGTTTGTTTGGTTGCCTCCCGCTTGATCTTCTATATGTCTTTTGAACTTCTATTCATTATCTACCATTGTGCATGCTCAAGTGTGCACTAGTGTCATCCTCATGATCTCATACACAAACATACATTCATTAGTATATTATAATCTTGAATATGTATAGCCATGATCATAGATAATAAACATTAGTATTCAAAGTTTTAGGGAAGTCTTCTTTTACTCATGCATATTCTTGTTTCATCTGGTTAGTTAAATCATCAATCAGGATTAGAGACATAATATTCATAAACCCTTGATTACTAACTTTATGAATAAGCATAACCAATCATACCAAGTATACTTATATAAGGGATTCTAACACAAGGTAAGATTCTAACTTGATATAGGAAAACATACCTGGATTAGTTATGTCTAACATACCTAATCAATATCTTCTTTGTGCTCTTCAATGATTTAGAGATCCTGTGCTGGAACCTGCATATCTCATGGGTTAAGCATAATAGAACAAAGTCATACATACCTCGTAAGTAGAACTTCTATGTGATCAAAGATTATGTTGTCATGGTCATGGAACTTGATTTGTCTTTCGTGATGTACCTGTATCTTGTTAGCAGACAACATCAACCTCATACAACACTACAGTGCATTAGTACAATCATATAGCCCTAATCAATGAATGTATTCTATCATTCACATGCATTCATACTATTACTAGGGTGATAAGACAATTCTAACATTAATCAAGATTGTACTAATAAATAATATGAAGACAAACATATTATGAACTTAATCAGCAGCCAGATTTCAAGACATACCTGAACCTCCTTAAGTCATACCTGTCGAGACTTCTTGTAGTTTTCTTATGTAAGGCCTTAGCCTCAACTTCCCCTAAAACTTGATCTGGAGCTTGATTAGGGTTTGCTAGAGAAACCCTAAAAATTCAATCTTTGAATTTCACACTTTTGAATGGATGGAAGGATGTGTCTTGCTAAGTTGATCAAACTAGCATACTTCAATTTTGAAATCTCCAAAATTTGACCCCTCAAAATTGCCTTCGAAACTTCTGGGTCTTCTAGACAGGATCCCGAACTAGGGTTTGATGAAGCCCACCCTTCTGCCTAGTCAAAAGGTTCGATCCAAGGCTCTAAACTCTTATTTTTTTGAGGAGCTTCCAGCCGTGGTCAGAGACTTCAAAAATTCCAACTTTTGTTGAAGCCCTAATTTTCCATCTTTCCGATCAAAATCCCGAACTGGGGTTTGATCAAGCCCGGTCTTCTACCCAACCAAAAAATTCGATCTTGGTCTCTAAATTTTGATTTTCCTGAGTAGCATTCAGTTGTGGACTCTGATTCCAAAAATTCTAACTTTCTCCGAAACCCTAAATTCCGAAAGCCATGAATGAAGGTGCTCCAAAAAATAATTCTGTTTTTGACAGAAATATGTACTTGATTGTTTCTGTTGTAACTCTGAACTTTTCGATCCACAGGGTTTGAAAATATTTTTTTGTGGTAACCTGACCTATCATCTTTCCATCTCGATAGGTCTGACCTCAATTGGATTTTCTTAGAGAGAGTTATGCCAAGTGTCGCAACGTGACCTGTTTATGGGATAAAATAGGAGAGATAACTTGTACAAAGTTCCACGTGTCACTGGTTCAACTTATGCCTCTGAAAACATTTTTTGAGATAGTACATTCTATGTACTACCTGTCACTTTTTATGAAATTTAATTTGGATCTTCCTAGCCCAAGTTATGACCTTTTTTCCTAGGTCACCTGATTTTGACTGAGATCTGGAAGAGGCAGAAACCCTAACTTGTATTGATCATAAATCACAAAGTACAACGAATATGAGGGTTTCCTTTGGACACAAGGTACTTGGGGATGTTATGTACAACCTGTAAGGGTTTCATATCCTGAACCATTTCCAAAATGGATTTATAGTGAAAGTACCATGATGACTGGTTTTTACTATACAAAACCCAAACCTTGAAATTGTCTCAAGTGAAGCAAGTGTCGTAAGTGCCATACATTGCCTTCCTTCAGGTTAGCTCTGATACCATGTTAAAATTTATTATTCTAAGACAGAAAATATTAGCATTACATTCCATTTCACAATAATAACATATACAAGATCACTGAAGAAACAACAAGCACAGCATAAATACAAGAGACACAGATTTATCCTAGGAAACCCTCATGGGGTAGAAAACCCAGCAAAGCTTCCTCAATATAGATGACCAGCAATATAAAAAGATGAAAACCAAAGACATGATCTCCTCCTCCACCATAGCAGACCTCTTCTCCACAAGTGCGCTACATTTCAAGTGAGGGAAGTGTGTGTATAATGAAGAACACACCTCCTCTATTTATACACATCTCCGACTTGTACTTTATATTAACTAGGTCGGCCCCAACTTTATCACTGGGTTAAACACCCCACTACAACTGACTGGTCCAACCACACTAGGGTGGTCTAACAATTCTTTGACCCACATAACACATACAGGGCCAACCCCCACTAGGGAAGTCGAATAACATAAGTTACCACATTCCGACGGAGGAATAAACATCTCCGGATACATAATAGAATAACCTCGGAGGGATGAACCATCTCCGGAATAATAAAGTACAAAATATAATATTCTTTGAAGTTACAATATCTCAACATGTCATAGGTGCACCGTGAATAGATTTCAATTAAATTAGTTATTTTTTAAAGGTGGCGCGTTTGAATCACCGGTGTGCTAATGAGATTTAGGTGCATTGTCGAAATCAGTTTTAAATTTCTTGAAATATAAGTAGCGGTGCGGTAGACATATTACAACGCACCATTATTTGGTGCCATTTGTATATAAGCACACCGCCCATGGTGCTTTTATGATATTTTGGGCGTATCGGTTGTTTTTTTTGGGGAAAAATTGTAATATTTTATTTTTGTAGATTAGAGCAAATTTGGGGTCTAAAATGGGCCTTATAAGAAAATGAGCCACCTCGTAAGAAAACGAGTCATTTAATTCAAGAACCAATAGAATTTCAAGAAAAGAGTCAACCATAATGGTTGAGTTGGCATATTTGACATTAAAAAAACTACTTTTTTAATTCATATTTTCAACATATATCCCTATCATTTTACTCAAATTTCGAGCGGGAGCAATCGTTGGATGTAGAATTAAATTCCACTTCCAACGAGTGCTCCCGCTCGAAATTTGAGTAAAATGATAGGGAGATATGTTGAAAATACAAATTAAAAAAGTAGTGTTTTTCTCTTTTCCTCCAAAATTCATAATATTTTTTTATTATTTTAACTAAATTATTTTGTTATTTTCCTTAGGAGGCCCATTTTAGACCTCAAATTTGCTCTAATAGTATAATTCTGATATAATTATTTTATATGTATGCTTATGAGACTGATTTATATTATATGTGAAACATAGACGTGATCGTCGCGAGTCTAGGCAACAACATGAGGCATAGGTAGATAAGTATAACTTCTGCTGAGAGTGGGAGGCCAGGGAGAGGGAGAGAGATTTATACCCTTGTCCCATTATGCCTCAGAACAGACACCTCTTGAGAGTTGTCGGCCTCCTCAAGTTCTATGAGGAGAAGACATCACTCAAGGGGAATAGTACGTTCCTGACCCAGTTGATCGCATGCTGGGATCATCATAGGCAGGCCTTTCAAGTTTGTCCCTATGAGTGGTTAGAAGTCACTGAGGAGGACATATACTTTATCACCGGGATCTTTAGGAGAGGTGAGGAACTTTCTCACTTCCCTGAGGTTCTAGCTGGAGCTGTAGCAGTGACTCAGCTAGTATGTGTTCAGAGGTATGTTGATCCCAACATCCTTGAGCCTTCTCAGTTTAGGTCAACGATGGGTAGCTTTCCATTGCTTCTTTTGGTACAGAGGATGTGAGGTGAATATATTTGCTGGTGATTGTCACATCCCCCTCCATTGATCCAACGCAAGGAAGGGAACGTGACACTAAAATCTGGGCTTTTACAAAAACTTAGCCCATTTCATCAAATTCATGTAAATAAAACACATGTGCAGGTGTATAGTTCAAATAAACACAGCAGAAGCAAGATCCACTACATGCATCTCTAGCATTCATTGATCTGAACATAACCTAATAGTCAATAATTAAATGGCATTGCATAGTTTAACACACATAAAGAATACTTATCTTGATGGTAAAGTTGCCCCAAGCAACTAGCTATGTCGCTACAATGTTCCACCCAACCATAAGTCTCTTCCCAGCCTGTATTCTTTCAGCAATCAAAGACCACCCCCGAGTTGGGCATGATTTCTACAAGGAAAATGGGACCTCAAGCTCATGCACAACCCAAGCAAGCATCACATCTAAGCCAAGCCAATCAACAACTGGGTGTATCAAGCTAAATTTGAACCCTCTTCATTTCTGGATGCTTGCACTCAAGCTCAAGCCAAGAAAATTGATACTCATAACCCATACCCCAACATACTTTATCTACACACAGCAAGCACAATCATTGGGCATGGATACACATTTTTAACAAAGGGATTTGCAGAACAGGGTTCCCATTGGCTCTCCCAATTCGTGGCTCAACCAAAACGAACTGTGGAAAGGGGAATTCGACCCCAGGGGGAAAAACCAATTTCTCCCATAGCATTTCAAATGGCCAAGATGGCCTCAATGAAACCCCAAATCTAGCTCCCTTCCTCCCAGCAACTCTACAACACCAAAAACGTCCTCTTCCCAGCTAGAAAACAAGGAAACATGGGAAAAACATGGGGGAAAAACACCTAGGTAGCTCCAAACTAGTGAGAGAGAAAAGATGATGGGTGAAGAATGGCTTAGGGACCAATTTTGTGGCTCTTTTCTTTCCCAAGAAGTCATACACGAATTTCCATGAAGGGTGGCTTTCCCATACCCGAATTTGGATAGCCATACCTCTCCATTCCCCAAGGCATTAAATGTTTCAACCAACTCTTGGGAGAAATGAATAATTGGGTACAAAAGTCAACATGGGTAGTTGAGGGTTCATGGGTTCTCTCATTGACACTTGGATTGACTTGATTGGTTCCAAGGGTTTGAATATCTTCCCTCCCAATTCCTTGTAAAAATCATGCCCCATCTCTTGTTGCATTGCATAGCTAGTTGTGGGTATTTCATTAAAATGCATATTTACAGGATATTTGCAATTCCTTTGTGCCTGGCTAGCACGTAAACCATATGCATCACTAAATCGATGGCGGGGCCTTGGCCTTGAGCTCCTCACCATGATTTTATTACATCATTTACATTTTAATGCAATGGGGTCAAAATCGGGATATTACAATCCCCTCCCCCTTGGAATAACACCTTCCTCGATGTTCCAACACTTAGGAATACATACCCACTTTACACATGTCCAAAGTTCACAAAATGTGGCAGGTCTATCCTGCGTTTCATATTTTTACTTTGAACTTTCAGGACCAAGTCCTTTGGCTTCTACAAGCTGCTCTATTGGCTTTAATCTTCCATCTCTGCTGGTGGGCATTTCTCCACAACAATCCCTTCCTTTTATTTACCTTCCAGCTAATCTACAAGTCTAGAATTTCCTGGCTTCCATCTTTCTCCTAATTTTTTTCTTAGAGGCACCAAGTTGGCCACCCATTTAGAGTGTCAAACTTTAAAGATAATTTTAGCATCAAACAACTTTTTTAATTCCTTTTGTATTAAAGGTTCAAGTTTAGGATGCATCCTCCGAAGTTGCTGCTAAAATGGTTTTTCTCCTTGTTTGATGGGTATCACATGTTGTATGATGTGTGTATCATAAGTTTTAACTCGTCATATCTCCATGCAAAAATGTCCTTGTACTACTGAAAAAGTTTGATAAATTTGCATCTCTCGCCAAGTGACCAACATTTTCCCAAATTGACAAATTTAGGTTCCTTTTCTATCCCTAAGTTCACGAACTCATATTGCATCGAAGATATGTTTGTATTAACATTTGTAGGATTCCTGAACTTGTGTTATAAGTCAAATAATCCTTCAAGTGTCCGTACTCCTTTTGGCATAAAATTTGCTTTGTTGGTATCCTTATTTTTCAATTCTGACTAACGCTCGTCTTCTTCAATAATGGATTCTTTGAAGGTATCTTCATTTGTCAAAAAAATGATAATATGTTCATCATCATCGAACACTCTCAAATTTGTAATGTTATCAGGTACAGATGGCCTAAAAAGCAATTCGATAGAACATTTGTTATTAGTTGGTACTAGCCATGAATCAGAAACAACTAGTAAATCAGTAGCAACATTTTGTAATCTAAGAATGGCATTTATGTTAAAAGCATTAAAATTTGATATTAAATTCCATACTTCGGACTGATACCCTTTCAAGTGTGGAGATACACAATGAATGGTGTTTCTTATTTTCCTAACAACTATTTCCAAGTCACCAAAATGTTTTAACTTCTTAACATTCAAATCAATGGCATTTTTAAGACCCTAAACTAGAGCTTCATAATCAACAGTCTTATTCGTGCATTCAAATTCTAATCTACAAGAGTAAAATTGTCTGTTTCCTTGAGAATCAACAAGAACACAATCAACTCTTGCTCCTTCTTGTGTTTTCGAGCCATCAAAGTATAAAATCCAAAATCTATCATCTAAATCAACTATGTTAGTATGATTATCTAAGTCAGTAACTAATTCTACTATGTTACATTCAATATCATCAGCCCATGCAAATTGAAAGAGATCGGACTGGTTGTCTGAATCATGGCCAACATTTTCTTCCTGATAATTCCCTGGCTCAATTTCTAAAAAATAATTTCCCAAAACCGAAGATAAAAAATTCACTGGCTCATTTTTACCTTCTAACTTAGTCACATTATGTTTCATATGAGGTTCCCTCAATACCTTAATTTGGTTCTGCTTATTCTGACAAGGCAGCCATAAATGAGACCAATCTGTTGTGAAATAACCATTCAGCTTATTTGACCAATATCTACTCAATATTAACCCATAAGATTCTGGTATATACACTACCATAATATCAATAAATTGACACACTCTTGAGTCTGTAGCCAATCTGATCAAGACATTTTTCATTTCCCCAATAGCTTTAACATCAGACCTATCTAGTTGTATAATCTGAGAAGGGGATGCTATGGGTTGTCCATTAAACCTTTTGCAAACAGATAGTGGCATGATGTTAGATGAAGCCCCAAAATCTACCAAGCAGTTATGCACATTATAATTGAAAATTTCAAAAGTCAAAAGGAAAGGAAGAGTTTGAGATTTTGATTTTCCACCAATACTTGCTTCGTTAATATCGGTATCAGACTCAACCCTTTCTGACTGTTTATCTACTATACTTCTTGATTTTATGTCAAAGGCTTCTAATAATTTTCTCCTTTATTGTGGTAGGTTACACAGTTCAAACATAGATATATTTTTCTTAGTTTTCTTGATATCTTCTACAATGTCATACCCGATATTATGATTTCCTCCAACCTTTTTACCATTATCAAATTTGTTGACTACAGGGTTTACTTGTTTATTGCTTAATGGGTTTGTTTATTTAATGATCCCATAATTTCCTTTTGGTTGGGACTGATATATACTATTTTGTTTTATGTTTTCTTTGGTTTTCCTCATTTTGGGAAATACCATACTTTGCTCTTCTAATGGTCCCTTACTTCTGGTAGGTAAATCCACATATGATATTTGTATTTCTTCCACATTTTCTTCTTCATCTAAACCCAAACTTGGTGCCTAATCCCATAATACCAATAAGGTTTCTTCATTTTGATATTTGGGTTCATTAGATTGGTCTTCTTCCTGATCTTCATGATCTGTTAGTTGTGTATCCAATAATTGATTCATAACCACAGTCATTGAATTAATCCACTATGGGAAACTGTTTTCAGATTGGTGCTCCTGATGAAATGTGAAAAAGTGATCCATGCCAACTTCATTCAAATTAAAAACAATAGAATTATTTGATGGTGTTTGTGGTTGCGTGCTTTCTTCCCTTTTTTATAGAAAGTTTTAAATGGTTTTCTTACTGAAGAACTAGCACCCATATCCTTTTCCAGATCTACTATTTTATTGGACAAATTTTGAACCATTTTGACCACATTTTCTAATTCATTTGAAGAATCTTCTTTAGGTCTGGCTAATATCAAAGGCTTCTTATATGTAATACCCCCATTTTGACCCTTAGGAAAGATTGGATTTTAATGAAAATATTGTATACATGCGATGTATGTTTCCCTACTATGGAGCTCAAGGCCAAGGCCCCGCTAGTGTATGCTCGCATTTTATTTAAAATGGACAAGTATTTGATATTTTGTTATCCATGTGCTATTAAGCCATGGAACATTGTAAAATGATGTAAATATTTAATATTGCAATAAAATACCAAAACTAGCTATGGAAGCAACTAATGAGAAGGGACCATGTGTAATCCACTAGGGAGTGGTGAGAGGGATTGTGGAGTTGAACCATATGCTTCCAAATGTTATCTTGTGAACCCATTTAACTTTCTTTGCTGACATTTAATTATGTGTAAGAAAGTTGTTGAAGAAATCAGTCCATGGATTCAATGGAGCATGGGCAGCCCAAAAATTCGTATTGTAGGTATGGGCTCTGTTTCCTTGACCCACAAGTCACTATACCTCATGGGAATTCATTATTCCTCAATCCCATTCCATTGTGGAACACAAAAAGCTTCAGTTTTCATCCATCACGCAGACCAAACAGTGAGAAAAAACAGAAATCATAACTTTGCATTAACCCACGTTTTGAAGTGCCGTAAACGCCTAGAATTTTGTGTGGACACTGAAATCCAATGGGGGATCCATAGACATGAACCTTGGGGTGAATTTGAGAGTGTTAGATTTCCAGAAATCCATAGAAAACCCCAGATTTGATAGCCCAAAAATCCCATTACGGGATCGAGTTATTTGGCCACCGAATTGAGAAAATCCAAGTGTGAATGTTTGAACAGAGGCTAGGATTGCTTGATAAACCCAATGAAGGCTAGAATCTCAAGAAATTAGCAGTTGGACATTTCTATTCCCACCTTGAAGAGCACTGGAGGGAAGGGATGCCTGAGGGACTGTGCATCAGAGAAGGGGACCTTCCTTGTGTTGGGTGTGGTAGGTATTGTGAGTACCATGATTGTTTGAGTTTAGGTGAGATGCATGTAGCTCTATGGTTGAGCTCACTGACTTAGCATCCTTCTCCTTTGTTTCTCGCATGCTTGATAAACCCAATTGTGTGCTGGATTAGCATGATTGTTTGTGTAAGACCATGGCTATGAGTGAGCCTATTTATTTCATCCTTAGTGGATACACATCCCAGCTCGAGGGTGGTCTCTCAGTTGAAAGAATACAGTCTGGACATAGACCTATGGTTGGGTGGAACGTTGTTCTCACATAGCCAGTTGCTTGGACAGTTCATTTTGAAGATAAGTATTCTCTGTGAAATAAATTATATTCATTTTGTGTTTTGCAATGTTTAATTTGATGGTTGCTATGATTATATGTTGAATGCATGATGCAATTGTGTGTGGATAATGTATCATTCTGTTGTGTTTATTTGAAGTATGAAGCTGCACACATAAGTTTTTATTTATTATGAATTTTGTTAGTAATGTATGGGGCTGAGCTTTCCAAATAAGCCCCGAAATCTTAGTCATGTTTCTCCCTTCCATCGGATCGATGGAAGGGGACGTGACAGAGTGGTATCAGAGCCCATGTTACAACACTGGGGCTGCTTGGGCCAAACTGTGAGTTACAGGAAGATATCATAATGTATTAATGTGGTATTGAAGAATTTGGGTCGACATTGTGATTGGAAAAATGACAGGATTGGATTTCTCAGGTGTGGTAGAGGATCACACAGTTGAACAGATCTCTCCAAGAGATTTCCAACGGTGTCAGACTCACCTTATTTTGGTTAAAGGACGAGGAAGATATGAGCTCTGAAAGTTTGTCCTAGTTGAGGTGTTTTCGCAATTGCGGATCACGGATTGCGGAAACGTTAAATTTTGAAGTTGCGCGTTTTTGGCTTTCCACATTTCTGAACCCGCATTGCGGATTACGGATTGTGGAAACGTTAAATTTTGAAGTTGCGTTTTTGGCTTTCCGCATTTTCGAACCCGCATTGCGGATTGTGGATTGCGGAAATGTTAAATTTCGAAGTTGCGTTGTTGGCTTTCCGCATTTCTAACTTCCACAGTACGGATTACGGATTGCAGATTGCAGATTGCGGAAGTGACATTTTCCAAAGTTCAAAATTTATCTTTCTGCATTCCTGAGTTCCGCAGTACGGATTGTGGATTGTGGAAAGGGGTATTTTCCGGAGTTGGAAAATTGGCATTATGACTTCCGCATTGTGGATTGCGAATTGTAGAAGCTGTGGATTACGGAAAAAAAAATATAGAGCCTGAAACTCAATTTTTGGATAGCAGGAGCATGTGGAATTAGAATTGGATGATTCCTGTGATGTTCTGAGGCCATTAACGAATGCCATGAAAGAAGCAGTGAGGGTCCCGAGCCCGTTATGCTCCAATTTGGCATAAAATTGGGATTAATGGATTTTACAAATCGGTGTCCCAAAGCTTGGTTGGAGGTCGGATTAAGTTGAAATCGATATGGAGCGGCCATGGAGCAGGCACAATGTTAAGTTTGAAATCTTGGAGCCAAAATCTGAAGGATGTGGATTTGGGGTGAGCGAGAAGGCCAAAAAGCACTATTTCGTGCCACTTTTTAAGGATTTTGAAAAGCTTGAAGTGGATGGAAGAGACCCTATATTCAATATTCAAGAAATTTACTAAACTCAACATTTCATATTCTCATTAAGACACACAATTCACATTAGACAGATATTTTCCAGAAATGCTCAGTTTGGAAGATAGCCATTTTTTGCCAAAATTTTAAAATTTTGGAAAAAGTTGAAAGTTAAAAGTAGTCAAACCCATAATTTTATAGAAGATGAATGGCACATTGGAATAGAGATACGAAGGTTGCTGAGTGTTCCTTGTTATATGGACTAAATTCTCCCGGTAGAAAATTTTTCATGATTCTTTCTAGATTTACTTCTACAAGTGGCTGAAGTTGGCATTTCAGACCAAAATACAGCTGTGTAAAAAAATGTAGAATTTTGGTAAAAACATTGTCATTTTTGGAGTAATGTAAATTCCACACCCGAAGTGGGAATGAAGCACGTAGATAGGAATTGGAAAGCTTATCCAGCAACGAATAATGGTGCATGTGTTAACACCCAAAAAGTGCTCACTAGCTCATTTCCTTATTCACATGACCCATTTGTCCACTTTTTCACCATTTGAGCCTCTAAAGCCATCAAAAGGTCACCAAAAGACCTTAATACACCCCTTTTTCCACTCAAAATGAATATTTTTCCTCAAAAAGCATAAAAACCCTCAAAAAGGGTCCAGAATTCCCAAAAATATTAAAAAGGGAATAAAAATATTCAAAATATTCAAAAAAGGAAAACAGAGGGAAAAGGTACCTAAACCATGTTGGTCAATACCATTGGTTTCCTCAAAACCATAATGGTATTCCCCACCACCAAAAACTATAAAAAGGTGGTAGGGGCTCCTCACTATCCATCCATCCATCATCCTATCCTCATGATGTCAAAATATCTCATGAGCTTTTGACCATTGTAGCTATCTTGGAGAAGAGACCTTTGGAGCTTGGAGCTACTCACCTTGGAAGTTGCTCAACAATCTTCACCACTTGAAGGTATCACCATTGCAAGCACTTGCTTGCCCCTATTCTTAATACAAAATTATTTTTTACATATTGTCAATTGTTTTTGCTTTCGATAATATTTCCATTGTTTGCTTATCTATTTCACATAGATCCATGATTAATGTAGTTTAAAGTAGTTTGTTATTTATTTCTATTGAGACTACTACAACTAGTTAGCAGGTGCCCATTGCACTAAGCTTGGTTGCAAAACCAAGCCAACAGTTTTTGGCGACTCTGCTGGCTTCGGATTCTTAGATCTCAAGTTTTTGCTTTAGATATTAGTTTTTGTTAATTTTAATCAGTTTAATTCATAGATTTGCCATCCTAGACAGCAGATCCATTGCTGTTCTAGATCTTGGCCCCTTTTATTGCCATTAACAGCCTGAAATTTCCATTTTCAGGTTCGTTTTTCGGCGTCCGTTTTCGGCTTTCGCCTCACGGTTTTTTGCCTGACAGTCGCGCGGCTCATCGCGACCTTTCATCTTTTTTCCGCGCGGCTCGCCACGGCTTCGCGGAAAATTTACGCTCTGCACATCGCGGCTTCGCGACCATTTTCCGCGCTACACATCGTGATTGTGTGACGAAAACCCGCGCTGCACATCGCGGCTTCGCGGCTGAAACCCGCGCTGCCCATCGCGACTGTGTGATAGGAATCCGTGCTGCACATCACGGCTTCGCGGCCAGAACTCGTGTGGCCCATCGCGGCTGTTTTCCCGAAACCCGCGATGCAAGTTTTTTCAATTCGAGCAATTTTTTGAAAAATATTTTTTACTATATTTTCTGCCCATTTAGCATATTTTACAGTATTAAATTTCCTACATTTTTACAGCCATATGAAATCTTTTACTATTTAGAATGCTTCATTAAAAGTCTTTTTACAAAATTTTCAGAAATTGAAAGAGAGATTGTTCGGCATTTTATCTAGATCAAAGTTTTACTGTTTATTTTCTCAATACTTTGCGCAGGAAATTTTTAAGAGATCCATTTATTTCTTGAAGTATTCATGTTATTTGCTTTCCTTCGAATTATTTCAAAGATCCATTATTTTTGAATAGTTTTTTCAAGCATTTACATTTCAAAAACGCCTTTATTTTTTGCAAAACTGGAAGTGTCTTTTCTTTCATTTGTAAAATCTCCCAAGCGAGGCAAATCAATTTCAGTTTAAATACCACACTTGCACCCACTCTGCCACATAATTTAAAACTGAGCCTTAAAATTTACCTTAAACTCAACCAACTTTTAACCCCACTTGGGGAGCACTTAAAAGAATTTTGTAGTTAGATAGAATTGAGGGGATAGGTGTTCCAATAACACCCCTCAGTTATTACATTTGAGACATAGTTGTTGTCCATTAGGGAACCAAAATCCCCCAGTATTTTTTGGCACGGTCACAACCAGTTTATCGGAAAGCCTCTCCCCTAGGAGGGTTGAAGTCGCCAGATTGGTTCCGGAGGCCTGAGTGGAATACCGAAATCCATTCAGTAACCGAAGGCTACCTCTCGCAGTTCTCGGGGTATCCCTGTATGGGGTTACTGCGGTAAAAGGACCAAATAGTAGATTCACCTTTTCTGGATGTGTCATGAACGAGGTATCCTAGTTGCCACTCTTTAGGATTGTCTACCCGGTGTCCCTCCTTGTAGGGGGATATCTAGCCGTTGATTCAACACTCTATATTGTTTGACTTGGATTTCATCACCTTGTAGAGAATATCATTTGTTAACTCACAATACTTCTAGTTAGGTGCTTGTATGATACATTACCCACCTTTGGTCCAGTAGCACCTCTTTTTTCTAGAAACTGTTTGACTGTTGGTATTCTGACCAATTTTGTTGCATCCCTCCACTTATTATAGCACAGCTGCTATAATAAGTGCTTTTTGAGGTTGATTTTTGGTCTGAGAGCCTTTATTTTCACTCCCCTTTTTTGCACTCTTGGTTGCATTAGGGTTTTGAGTTTTTTACATCACCACCTTACACTGAAATTTTTTATTTCTCACCATTGAGAATTTTAGACGATCTTGTCGTCTTCAGGGTGAACCCCCTCAGTTCAGTCTACTTGGCTCTCCACATCACCGACGTCGAGCCTTATCCCTTGACTCGACACGTCATCGACCAAACATACAGTCATTCGATTCTGACACGCCTCACTTCACATCTGATTCTGAGGCTGAATCCGAAAACCCTACTGAATTATTACCAACCAACCTCATGGTTGGAACACAATACGACCCACTTTTTACCAGTACTATTGGAGATACATCCACAAACCCTTCTACTACTGTGCCATCCATGGTAACAACAACCCCTCTAGGCATGCCTAATATCGGGGACACTCCACCTTCAGGTATGCCCAACACAGGACTACTTCCTATTATGGGTATGCCAAACATAGGAATCACACCACCTATCATTACCACAACCCAGATCCCAGGAATTCCTGGCACTATTCCTAACCCCGGTGTAACCCATGTTGCACTTGGAAACGCTGGTCCATACCAAACCACATTTGTTGGAGGCCACATACCTTCAATACCTAGCATACCCTTAGGGGATATTGGAACACTACATAATGCCACCATGAATAGTTATGTCCCAGTCACTACGCCACACCCATCTGCTAGTTTACCTTACATGGCTAGTCTGAACTTACCAGACTTAGCCAGGCTAACCAATGATCCTATCAGGCACAACCCTACATGGCCACCCATGCCTACGAAGCTCCCCTAGGACATACCCAAGTTTGAAGGAAAACCTGGGGAGGACCCTCAAAACCACATAATGTCTTTTCACCTATGGTGTTCATCTAACTCCATAGTGGATGACTCCATTTGTCTAAGACTATTGCAACGAATGTTCACTGGCTCTACAGCCAAGTGGTACATCGAACAACCACATGGGACCCACTAGACTTTTACGTCTCTCGCCTCCACCTTCCTTCAGTTTTTTCAGCTACCTGTACGTTACGATGCAGGAGTTGAAATACTGTTGTCTTGCAGACAAAACACAGCTACCCACATCACGGACCACATCCATGAGTGGCGCAAGCGTCGTAGCCTCTGTAAGATTAAACTGGATGACCGGATATTTTTGGACTGGTTCCTTAAATCACTCCTACCCCTCATAGCAAAAGACGTCGCTTCCGAACGACCCCAGTCAGAGGAAGAAGCTATCCTAAAGATCAGCAATTCGACCTAATCTATGCCTAATCAGGCTATCTCTACACCATCATACCAGACGCCCCACGAGGCGATTCTTCACGCGGTGACACACCGGGGGCATCACATGTCGTTGATGGTATTATTGGCCAAGTCACACTGCAAATTAAACCTTTTAGCATGGTGAGCACCATAAATGCCCCAGACCTCTCTAGGGCTACATCTAATTCTGGAGCGACAACTTCCTACGCTCCAACGAATCAAACTCATCACACTCATGGACCCTCTTGTCCACAAAATTGCTATGGGAAAGCGCCATCGGCATATGTACCTCCCACATACTATAACCAACCTGCCACCCAGAACCCAATACAGTTCCCACCACAACCAATGTATTACCCACATCAAGCTACAACAGCTAACCCAACACCTCCAATAGCTCAGGGTTACCAACAACCCTAGCAGGTAACTGGACCACCTCCAGCCCCACTAGCTTATTATCCACCGCAACCTGCTCCCGTACCTACGGAAAACCAAAATCCTCCCACTGCTCAAGGGAAAGTGTACACACAACACAATCAGCCCCAACATCAAAACAACCAACGCAACCAGGGTGGACAACAAAACCGTGGAAGAGGACGTAACCGCGGAAACAACCAACAACATCCTCAAGGTCCACCACCTACCAATCCTCCACATAATAACAATGCTGCTCCTCCCAACCAGAATCCGGATCATCATCCCAAGCAGCCTAAAAACAATAACCTCAGAACAAACCATCCTTGTTCTATTTGTGGGGTCTATGGCCACTACACACATGCTTGCCCACATTTGGAGCGAGCTAGGAAACTCTGGACTGATGATGCCCATCGTCAAGGGAAAGCGACTCCTTAGGCGCCACCGAACCCCCCACCCCCTCAGCAGCAACCTTTGGTGCTGCAAAACCCCTTACCAACCCAAGGCGTAGTGAACACTCAGCCATTGGCTCCCCCTCAAGGAAACGCGCCACCACAACAACAGATCACTTATGCCACTCCTGATCAACCCATGTTCGATTCAGGTACCCACCACTTGTTAATGATGTCATCCGTTGATGTCAACCTCCAAACCCGTCGGAACCAATATGGCTCCATCCCTGAAAACCCTCCCGCCGACAAAAACACTAACGCTCATCCCACTGATCAGACGTTACGTATACCTCCGGCTCCACTCGATGGCGCCTCTAAAGCACCTCGCTTCCCACTTCGTCGTATCGACAATAACCCCAATGCTCACGCTGCATCGAATTACAGCATTGTAGATGACTTAGCCCAGTCTCCCGCAGCCATGTCTGCTTTAGAAGTCTTAAAAAACTGTCCTTCACAGCGCAAGACTTTGCTCTCTGCCATTGATTCTATTGACCCCAATGATTCACAACTGATGGAATTCGATTAGGACCAGTCCGAACCACGCCTGCCTTCCACTTTAGCATTCCAAGTTTCTGTTTCCGTTCGGAATCTTGTCATCCATCGGTGCATTATCGATGAAGGTGCCTCTACATGCATTATGTCCACATTCATTTGGCAGAAGTTGGGATCCCCTACTCTGCAGCAGTCCACCACTGCATTGCGAGCCTACGACGACCGTTCAGCTCAACCCCAAGGTCTGTTAGCTAATGTTCCTGTCCAGCTGGCTGGTAAAACTGTGCTCATTGACATAGAGGTCATCAATGCCCAACTTGATTATAACCTCTTACTTGGTTGCAGCTACATGTATGCCATGCGGGCGGTTGCCTCATCCGTTTTTCGTACCATGATGTTCCCCCATGATGGACGCGTGGTCAAGGTCGACCAACTCACCTATTACGATCCCAAGGCCCCCGCTGCACCCGAAAATGTTCTCCCCATGGTTGAACAACCTGTTTGTGGTGCAACTACCTCGTTTGTTTCTTCCGTGGGACCTGGACTTTACTCTGACACGCCGATGACTTCTACATTCCAATCCATTCCACCCCCGTCACCACCGCCTAAAGTATCTGACCTATGTACCCTGTCCCATAATACACAAACACCCATCAATCAACCACCCTTGTTACCCAAACCACCATTGGTACCTAGTCACATTGGTGTTACACCCATCCACACAATCCCCTTCCTATTCCCTCCCTCGGGAGTAGTAAGCGCCCCAGTTATGGCTACCCTCAGCCTCCCCGGGTTAACCTTAGGCTTACCCGTGTGGTATATTTCGCCTCCCTTTCCCCCGCTGACACCAAATGTCGTCCTACAATTGGTACAACCCATTGTCACTACTAGTCAACCACGTCCCGGTGTCACTACCCCTTCGTCATCTACGAATCCCCCTCCTCTTATCAAGCCCACTGGGGGAAGAGACCCACAACCATACACCGTTGTACCCCCTCCCAAGGCAGTTAAACCCCCTCCCGTGTTTCGTGCTCCCCCCAAATGCTCGTTGTGTCATGAGTTAGGCCATCTGACTCACCAATGTCCACAATTACCTGCATTACAGGAACACATGCAAATGCTTGATGATAACCCCAACATCCCGGTTATCGAACTAGATCCAAACCCTAAGCCTTGTGATAAATCACTGCTTACCAACCACCCTTGTGCCTGCCATATGCGGTATTTACGGCCACTACTCACATCACTGTCCTGATCTCCCAGACTACAGAGCGGCTCTGTACGAGATGAATAATTTTGACCTTGAGACGGCACCCACCACAATGGAGGAGATCTACCCTCCCGTATCAGCCCCATCCGGAGAGATTCACACCATTTATATGATCTCTTCAAATACCACTCCCTCATCAAATGATTTGACTACTCAAATTTTCCGCAATGATGAGGAGATTCTAGAGGCTCTTACTGCCCCTGATTACCCCTGGGAAGACATGCACCATCGTTCCTACTTCCTCCCAGAACAATCCTCCTCCACTACAGCCACCCAATTTATAGTCGAGTCCAAAGATTTCCTCCCCACCAAAGTCGACTGGTTTAAGGATCCTATTCCTGCTCCTGATGCCTTTGAGGAAGGGAACATGTCAAACATTTCCCCTATTATCCAAATCGACATTTCCACCACACCTGGAAAACCTGAGCTCATCTCGCTAGGTGCATCATGCACTCAAGCGGAAACTCAAGCATATAAGAAACTCTTCCAAGAGTTTCATGATGTCTTCGCCTGGTCTTACACAGAGATGCCTGGCCTTGACCCCGCCATTATAGAACACCACATTGACACATGGCCTGATGTACCCCCCATTCGTCAGAAACAGCGCCCCATTCATCCTTCCAAGCTCCCCGCTGTTAAAGCCGAGGTTGAGAAACTTCGCAAAGCAGGATTCATTTATCCTATTGCTTATACCACCTGGGTTTCAAACCCCGTTCCCATTAACAAAAAGCAAGGCACCCTTAGAGTATGCACTGACTTCCGCGATTTAAACCGAGCTTGTCCCAAGGACAACTTCTCCACGCCATTTATTGACCAACTCATCGATGCATGTGCGGGGCATGAAGTCCTCTCTTTCATAGATGGTTTTTCTGGATACAACCATATTCAGATCCGTAAGGAGGATCAGTACAAAACTGCCTTTAACACCCCTTGGGGCACCTTTCCCTACCGCGTCATGCCTTTCGGCCTTAAAAATGCTGGTGCCACCTTCCAAAGGGCCATGACCTATTATTTTCACGACTTGGTCCATATCCTGCTAGTCTATCTTGATGACCTTACAGCTCGTTCCCGGAAACAATCCGACCACCTTAACGACCTCTGGCAAGTTTTCCTCCGTTGTCGCAAATATAAAATCCGCTTGAACCCACACAAGTGTGTCTTTTGTATTCTGGCAGGCCGGTTGTTGGGTTTCATTGTTTCCCAGAAAGGGATTACTGTTGATCCCCTGAAAGTCCAAGCCATATTAGACCTTCCCTCTCCTCGCACACTTCGGCAGCTCCAAAGTCTGCAGGGACGATCCAATTTCCTTCATCGCTTCGTTCCTGATTACGCCACTAAATTTCATGGTTTCTTACGCCTGCTTCGTACCCACATACCCTTTGTTTGGGATGCGCAAGCAAAAGATGCATTCGAAGCCCTCAAGAAAGCTCTCACATAAGCCCCTTTGATCTCCCCTCCGGATTTCTCTCAGGACTTCATCCTTTACGTCTCAGCATCCCAACATGTCGTGTCTGGAGTCTTGGTTCAAGAAGACGCCTCTCACCAAGAGAATGCCATTTATTACGTCAGCCAGACCTTGTCTGGACCACCCCTACGTTACCCATACGAGGAGAGACTAGCCCTAGCTGTGGTCTTTTCCGTCCAAAAATTGCGACACTACATTTTGCTCAGTCATACCACAGTTGTCGCCAACTCCAACCCTATGGTCTATCTCCTAAACCGGCGGCTCCTGCAAGGTCATGTTGCTAAATGGGTCATTATCCTCCAGGAATATGACCTCACTTTCCGAACCCCTAAGAGCACTAAAGCCCTCGCGCTTTCCCAGCTCATCACCGATCTCCCCTCCCTTCTACCGTCCCCACAAATCTCCGATGAGTTACCCGACAATCATTTGTTCATCATCTCGTCTGATGACCCATGGTACAGTGATATTTTGCTATACCTTCGCACGCAGAAGTTCAGACCCCACATCAATCGTGACGGACATCGTCGTATCTAACACCACGCCCCCCGATACCTCTTGTTAGGCGATGTACTTTATCGACGCGGCGTCGATACCATCTTACGACGTTGCCTATCTCATAGCGAGGCAGAACAAGTCCTTAATGATTGCCATAGTGGTGCCTGCGGAGGCCACTTCTCCGGCATGGCCACCGCCCAAAAGATCATCCGTGCAGGTTACTTTTGGCCTTCATTATTTACTGATTGCATCACCGCAGTCAAACATTGTCAAAACTGCCAACTTTTTTCCCCAAAAGCAAGAACCCCACCCGCCCCCCTTCATCCAGTCGTCACTGCCGGACCATTCTGCAAATGGGCCATTGACTTCCTCGATTGCAATCCCACGTCAGTCGGCGGTCACAAACACATTATTGTGGCCGTCGATTATTTCACCAAGTGGGTAGAGGCCATGCCAACTTACAATTGCAAGGCCGACACCGCAACATGGTTTTTTCTCAACCATGTTATCGCTCGTTTTGGAGTACCAAAGCAACTCGTCTACGACCACAGCTCTCACTTCAAAGACGCCGTCTGGAGAGAACTATCAACCTTACTGAAATTTGAACACCGTTTCTCCTCCGCCTACTACCCCCAAGGAAACGGCCAAGTCGAAGCGATCAACAAAATTTTGAAAACCATCCTCCAGCGCACTGTAGACAAACACAAATCAAATTGGCACCACATGCTCTTCCCGACACTATGGGCATACCGCATGTCAACCAAAACCGCCACCGATTTTACCCCTTTCCACTTGGTTCACGATGTCGAGTCCGTCCTCCCCATTGAGTGCCAGATTCCAACCCTACATATGGCCGTTGAACTCCTACCGGACACTGCCCCAATTGAGCAATGCTTACTACTCCTGGAGCAGGCCGACGAAGATCGGCGCACAGCCCTTCAAACCATGGAAGCAGCCAAGAACCGATCCAAACTGAATTATGATAAACATGTCCACCCAAGAACTTTTACTGAAGGGGACCTTGTCCTCGCCTACGATCAGGCTCATGATAAAACCAGGAAAGGAAAGTTCGTGTCCATGTGGAAAGGCCCATATATTATTCACACTTGCCTCGGACAGGAGGCATACATTCTGACCAATTCAGAAGGAAACCCCCTCCACAACCCACGCAACAGGTTGTACCTCAAGTGATTTTACCCATAGTAAACCTGATGGACACCACCGTCCATTATTGTACAGTATTATTTTGTTTTTCACAAAAAAAAAATTCAAAAAAAATTCAAAAATTCAAAAAACCTAAATATTTGTTTTCTCTGCATGACCACAGATGGATCCCGTTCCACTCTGATACGTCGGTTTCGCTGATGGTGCAAGCCGTTGGTCCCCCAATATGGCCTCTGCAGCTTGGGTAATATATTCCCCTTCACACGAGTTGATCCACATCGACGGAGTGTGTTTAGGTGCTGCCACCAACAACCAAGCTGAATACTATGCCGTGACCGGTCTCCTGGCCGCAGCTCTCCAAATGAGCATATGTCACCTTAACGTTTTCTTGGACTCACAACTCCTTGTTTCCCAGCTCAACAATGATTACCAGGTACGCGATCCCTGTCTTGTCAGAAAATTCTTGCGCACTAAACAAATGGTTCGACAGTTTGAATCCATTTCATTTACACATGTCCCAAGAAACCTCAATAGTGTAGCAGACCATATGGACAACAACATTCTTGACTGGCACACCAATCACATCATATCATAAACAAAAATGCATCCGCGTGCATAACATCTGCCTCCATGGGAATATATAAATAAATAAATAAAATGCATCCACGTGCATAACCTGTGCCTCCACGGGCATATATAAATATGACAACAAAGCATCCACATGCATAACATATGCCTCCACGGACATTTACAAAAAATCAAATGTTGCATCCACGTGCATAACGTGTGCCTCCACGGGCATACAGAAAATCAAACATGCCTCCACGGGCGAACAAAAAGACAATGAATGCATCCATGTGCATACACGACTATATACCAACATCATATATATATATATCAAAACATGTCATAGGTGCCCTCAGCACCCAATATACAAAAATACATCAGCCGTACAAAAAAGTGCTTCCCCATATGCTCATCAGCATTTGGGGGCAAATGCAATATCATCTAATCATCACGGTCCCTAGGCTCCTCTGGCGCCTCCTCCGCTAGCCCCGCCGGATCATGCCGAGCCGGAACTCTCCTCTCCGTAGGCCCCGCTGGATCATCTCGTAGATGAATCCTCCCCTCCACCGGCCCTGCCTGATCCTGCCGAGCCCCCTCCCTCCACTCAGCCGCCAACAACGCTGCTCTTAGTAGGATTGAGCACCACTCACGAGGCGCATCGAAACATCGCTCGACGATGTCCCGATCTAAATCTCTCCACCCATCCTTTGGGAATCCCGCCAGAATCATATCTATAATCTCTCGGACCCTCAACAGCATCATCTCGAGGGCCAGCTCCTCGACCACGAGCCCCAAATCCTCGACCATGCGGAGGCGGCACCGCTATAGGAGGTGGAGTAACCACCATCGCCCGTCCCCTACGAGCCACATAGTCGTCTGGTGGTACAGGACCAACATCTGCACAATCACACAAGCAACCATCATATAAATATCTAACTATAGTCATAACAAACACATCTAAAAAATGATATAGTAGAGAAAAAAACACAAAACATACCATCTAAACCCCAAGCCTGTCCCTGGGCTCGAGGCATCTCCGAATCTCCTCGATAATCCATACTAGCATATGGATAATCCTCAATCAGCAAGGGGATCTGCTCCCACTGCTCGTACATCTCCTGCGAAAAGAACCCGCGGATACCACCACCACCACCAGGCATCATCTGCCCCCACCGCACCATGCGCGGCTCGCTCACCAAACCGTCTCGAACCGGTACCCGTGGCCACAAAGTCGGTACCCTCTCAAACAAAAAACAACACAAAAAGGAGGCATAGCAGAACTCTCCCCCCCTCAACCTCATGATAAAACATTGCGCACAAACCATCCTTGTGCAATATGCGGCATTTATGGCCATTATTCACACCATTGCCCTGATCTCCCAGATTATAGAGCAACCTTATACGAATTGAATAATGCCAACCTAGAGATATCCCCTCCTAAAATTGAGGAAATTCATCCCCCACCATATTCCTCCTTGGAAGAAATTAACACCATTTACACGGTTTCCACTAGATACCCCTCTATCCGGTCGGCCCCTTCCATTGATCCCTTTGACACACATGTTCAACCCTTTCAAATCGACGAGGAAACCACATGTCCACAACATGGGGGCATGCCCAAAACCTTGCCTACTCATCATCATCGTGATTCTCGTCGGAGATACTGGGGGCATCCACCCCACAAAGGGAATCCCCCATCATCATATCATCACTTCAGTATGCCACCACAGCCCACAGCCTCATGGTATAACACCCCACCAACAATTGCTGAATGCCCTATTGATCTCTCTCTGAGACAACATCTGCACCACATTGACACCTCTGAGTTAGGGGGCATAATAGATTACCTCGATCCCAGGATAGGGGGCATGATCAATCATTTTGAACCTTCCCCATCATCTCTATCTCAACACCTCAATGAGCCCATCGTTCAAACCAACACATATGTGATCCACAATCACAAACCCCATGCACATAGCATGGGGGCATGTCATTAACCCTGCTGACTTTTTCACATGCGTGATCTCAACCATTTTTTGAGGTCACATGTCACTTGTATATTCGATTTGATTTGATACACCTAGTATTCTCCCCCCATGGGTCATCATTTCTCCCCACCACTGCATCCTTGGCTTGGTGGGCTCACCTTTATTTGTAGCCATTTTTTAACCTAGTTATTTGCTTTAACCATTCCGGAGTCCTTATGACCTCCATTTTTCGCACCATTTGCACCGCCGGATTCATATTTCTGCGCTCGTGATGACGCTTGAGATCATGTCTCGCTCTCATGCCCAGATTTTTTGGGCATGTTTTCCTGTGCTCCCTCGTCGCCTCGGTTTGCGTGCCACATCAACCATTCTCCATTTTTGATGAGTCTATATCGCTGGATTCAGTTTTCCGCGCTCGTGATGACACTTGAGATCATGTCTCGCTCTCACGCCCATATTTTTCGGGCATTTTTTCCTATGCCCCCCTCGTCGCCTCGGTTTGCATGCCACATCGGCCGCTCTCCGTTTTTTACGAGTCTTATATCACCGGATTCAGTTTTTCGCACTCGTGATGACGCTTGAGATCATTTCTCGCTCTCAGGCCCAGATTTTTTGGGCATTTTTTTACCATGCCCCCTCGTGACCTCGGTTTGCGTGCCACATCAGCCGTTGTCCATTTTTTACGAGTGTTATATCGTCGGATTCAGTTTTCCGGGCTCATGATGATGCTTGAGATCATTTCTCACTCTCACCCCCTCATTTTTTTGGGCATTTTTACCATGCCCACCCATCACCTCGATTTGCGTGCCACATTGGTCGTTGCCCCTTTTTGACAATCTTTGTCACTGGATCCAGTATTCCGCACTCATGATGGTTCTTGAGACCTTTTCTCGCTCTCATCAATCCCTTTTTGTTCGGTATAATTTTACCCCTTTTTCGGGCCGAGCAATCCCTTTTACGAAAAAGGCACTTAGGGAGTTTCTGTTAAGCTCTTTTCTAACTCCTAAAAAAATGAAAAGATCGCCGAGCAACCTTGCTTCCTTTCATGCTCGCTAAACGTATCTAAAAGGGCGTCTACCTGGTATAAGTTTACCCCTTTTCCGGACCTTGTAGACTAATTACGAAAAAGGAATACTCTAGTCACATCGGCTAGAAGAGTTCTCCATTTGCATCATTTTATGCTTTTTCGGCCCTTGGAGACTAACTTACGAAAAAGAACACCAATGGAGTCCACTTACCGCTTTCAGACTCTCTAAACATGAAAGCGACCATGAGCAATCACCATCTTGGGCTCGTAAAACCAATAGGACAGTACTCACAACCACTGCAAAGTCTTCTTATCGTTTTCAGACTCCTTAAAAATGAAAGCACCAATGAGCAAGAAAAGTCCTGGGCTCACAAAATCCACAAGACAGTACCATTTCAGAGCACACTTTATCCCTTCTTCAAGCTCATTAAAACTACGAAGAAGGACCCAATGGTGCTTCTTGACGCCACAACAGATCACATCTACTCATATGGCAGCTTCCCCATTTTGGTCACCTTTGTTCAAAGTATTCTGCAGTATGTCACCCTGAGAATCCCTCGACAGCACCCATCAGCTTGACCCCCCACAGTCAATACATACCCTTCAGTCCCTAAAAGCTATGATCCCCACACCTACAAGTCAGTTCCCTACGCTGCCAGGTCAACCATGTCATCATGCTCTGAACAAAGGAAGTTTGAGTCTACCCACTATATGACCCCAGTTACTTCCCATCCCCACAAGTATGTCAGTCCTACCATCAGTACTACCACACTTCAGTTCTACACCTCGCGCTCCTATCAAGGAAACATCATTGCCTTGTTAGTTGCTGGTCTCCCTCTGTCGACAACAACCAAATTTATTCCAGAGGATAGACCTAGAGGTCCCTGTGTCTTGGACTCATCACCATTTACGATGAGTGCCTACGAATCATTTCGAGAAGAGTCCTCAGTGCCTCTCCAAATGGTTGTTTCTCACATGCTCAACTTCAACACCTTGATCACATCGTTGAGACTCGCACAGGGTATTGGTCCGTTCAGTTATTTGTTCAAGACCCCAGATACCACCTGATTCTTCCACATTTGAGAGTCTACTTATGAAAAAAACCAGTTAGATTTTCCCTATAGATATCTGGGTTGCGCATGGCGACAGTATTCAGATGTACCCCAGTTTTTATACTCTCTCGAGTATACAGTTACATGTACATGTATTTCTCAGAGATGACTCTCAGTCATTGAGTCCCTACAGATGTTGGACACCTTCAGTTTCAGCATTTCATCAACCCTTTTGAGACCTTATTCAGAACCGTTGACGCTTTATTCCAGTGTATCAGTTATTGAGATCAGTCATGTTATGACCATGAGTACATCCCCAAAATGATGTCCCCTCTGGACCATTACGATGCATCAACAGATTTTTTATGTATTTTTTCAGGTCCCCCTTCTTGGGACTAATTGTTATGTATATGTCTTGATACGAGCATGGGTATGCCCGCCTCGTCCATTATCAGAGACTATTCCTCATTCATATTGAGGCCATGTAATATTGTTTATTTTGCAGCTTCCAAGAGTCGTGGATCCAGTCTCCAATCGGTCTCTTCTCTTCCCCAAACCCCCCCCCCCAAAAAAAAAGAAGACAAAAGAACTATGATTTCTATCGGCCATACGATGAGCTCCTGCCCTCACACATCAGGGGGCAATCTGTTAACACCCAAAAAGTGCTCACTAGCTCATTTCCTTATTCACATGACCCATTTGTCCACTTTTTCACCATTTGAGCCTCTAAAGCCATCAAAAGGTCACCAAAAGACCTTAATACACCCCTTTTTCCACTCAAAATGAATATTTTTCCTCAAAAAGCATAAAAAACCCTCAAAAGGGTCCAAAATTCCCAAAAATATTAAAAAGGGAATAAAAATATTCAAAATATTCAAAAAAGGAAAACGGAGGGAAAAGGTATCTAAACCATGTTGGTCAATACCATTGGTTTCCTCAAAAACCATAATGGTATTCCCCACCACCAAAAACTATAAAAAGGTGGTAGGGGCTCCTCACTATCGATCCATCCATCATCCTATCCTCATGCTGTCAAAATCTCTCATGAGCTTTTGAACATTGTAGCTATCTTGGAGAAGAGACCTTTGGAGCTTGGAGCTACTCACCTTGGAAGTTGCTCAACAATCTTTACCACTTGAAGGTATCACCATTGCAAGCACTTGCTTGCTCCTATTCTTAATACAAAATTATTTTTTACATATTGTCAATTGTTTTTGCTTTCGATAATATTTCCATTGTTTGCTTATCTATTTCACATAGATCCATGATTAATGTAGTTTAAAGTAGTTTGTTATTTATTTCTATTGAGACTGTTGCTACTACTTAGCAGGTGCCCATTGCACTAAGCTTGGTTGCAAAACCAAGCCAACATCATGACCATAATTTGAATGAAGATATCATACACCATAGATATTTAGAGCAGAAAAGTGCTAGTGACTGTTGTGACAAATTGTTGATAATATGGGCAATTTCCATAATTGCATGAATGGAAAAAATAAATGAATGCATACTATCTTTGATAATTATTCCATTAGTTAATTCTGTTAAATATTGATGTTTTATGTTTCTATATGGATTTCTAAGATGTCTAACAAATATTTTCATAATGCACAGTGCTTGCAGCTCATAAGATTTAAATAGTTGTAGCATAAGCAACATACAGGGAAAAGGGTCTCCAAAGGAAAATGGTGACCATAAATGATGCTCAGGATCCTTATGAGCATGATGAAGATGTGTTAGGATAAAATGTGCAAGAAGGAAATGCTGAGACTGAATCCAATGGGAGAAGGGAGCAAATAACTCCTTAGAATTTGGTTGAGACCATGGTAAGCTTCAATGAAAGATTGATGAAGGCTCAGGAGGAACAGATCCAGCTCAATGCTGCCATTTTGTAGATCCTCACCGATATGCAACGGAGAATAAACCTTGGGTCCAACCCAAGTAATGTAATTGAAGAAGGAAGAGATGCAGAGAGTCGCTCTAGAGGTTGTTCTAGGAGGAGAACTCTAAGCCCAAGAAAGAGTTATGTGAGCAAAAAGCATAGAACACCTTCCTCTAGATCTTTTTCCAATAGATCATGTGACTCCAGAGGTTCTCAAAGAATTACAAGGCATACTTCTAGTAGGTTTGAAGGAAGAAATAAATTGAAAGAAATTCCACAGGGAGAATGCAGGAAAGCAAGGCCTCCCAGATTTGATGGAGAAGACAAGACAGGCCAAGAGGCAGAGGCATGGCGTCTTGAAATGAAGAAATATTTTAGGATTCAGGATTACTTAGGGAATGAAAAGGCCAGAATTTCCATTTACAATCTAAATGGTAGAGCTTCAATTTGGTGGGATCACCTTTTGAAAGTAAAAGGGATCAGTGAAAGGAGGATCAACTAGGAGCGATTTAAGAAGTATTTCAAGGAAAAATACCTTTATGCTAGGTATTATGACAGTAAGAGGAAAGAGTTCAATGAACTCAAGTTGGGACAGAAAACTATGGAAGAACATGTCCATAAATTCTTGGAATTGTTAAGGTATGTGGACTATATCAAAGATAAGAGAGCAAATATCCAATGCTTCCTTGGGAGTCTGCCTCAAAGTTTCAGAGATAGGATTGAGTTTGTTAACCCACCAAGCCTTGATGAAGCTATTAGGATGGAAATGCATTGCTATGAGCAGAATAAAGGAAAATCAGAGGTTCACCCAACATGGAAAGGAAATCCAAGAGGGAGCTTTGATCAAAAGAAAAGTGGCTTCAAGCCACCATTCAAAAATCAGCCCAGAACCTTTCCACAGGGGTAGCAAGCAAGGAGTGGATTCAAGCTAGTAGTAGCAGCAGATAAAGCATCAAAAGGACCACTTTAGTGTTGGGGATGTGGAGAAAATGACACACTTAAGGATTGTCCACATCGGAAGGAGAATCCCTGGAGCTTGCACAACTTAAAGGGAGCGGCTACAGTGGAGGATATGGCAAGGGAAACACCTCGAATTTATGCAGCATTGGATAATCATCAAATAGACCATCAATCAGCATTGGTGGAAGTTGAAGGTAAGATTGCTAAGCAATCTATTTCTATTTTGATTGATCCATGATCTACTCAAAGTTATGTTTCTTCAAAAGTGGTTGAAGGTTATTCTCTTAGGAAAGTGAAGCATAATAAGTCTTGGCTAGTTCAATTAGCCATAGGGACCAAGGAAAAAGTAAGTGAAGTAGTGGTAGAGTGCCCCATAGAATTCAATGGACTCCACACACATGCATAATTAAATGTACTACCATTAGGATCTTATGATGCCTTAATTGGCATGGTGGTTGGAAAGACATAGAGCCAAGCTGAACTGTTATGGGAAAGGACTTGAATGCATTGATGAAGAAGGAAGACCGAGGTTGGTAAGAGGAATTCCCAAGCAAGTTTCAGTAAGACAGATTTCAGCCTTATAGTTGAAAAAGATTTATAAGAAAGGTTGTCAATTATATGCAGTTCATATATCAGATTCATCAGAGGACAAAGGACTATGGATAGAAGAATTTCCCTTGTTGCAAGAGTTCAAAGATGTGTTTCCGAATGAAGTGTTGAGATTGCCACCAAAGATAGATATTGATTTTACCATCGATCTTGTCCTGGGGGCAGGACCAAATTCCAAAGCTCCTTATAGAATGAGCACGCCGAAATTGGTAGAGATAAAGATGCAGCTACAAGATTTAATGGACAAGAGGTATATCAGGCCAAGTGTATCTCCTTTGGGAGCACCTATGTTATTCGTTAAGAAGAAGGATGAGACTTTAAGGTTGTGTATTGATTACAGGAAACTTAATAAAGTGGCAGTCAAGGACAAGTATCCATTGCCAAGAATTGATGACTTGTTTGATCAAATGAAGGAAGCTAAAGTGTTTTCAAATATTGACTTGAGGTTTGGCTACCATCAAGTGAGGATTAAGGAGGAAAACATTCACAAGATGGCTTTCATAACTAGATATGGTCATTATGAGTTCACCGTGGTGCCATTTGGTCTTACCAATGCACATGCCACATTCATGTGTCTCATGAATAGTGTCTTCAGCAAATATTTGGATACATTTTTTATTGTGTTCTTGGATGATTGGATGACATTCTTGTATAGTCAAGGAATGAAGAAGAGCATGAGGAACATCTAAGGATGGTGCTGCAAGTCCTTAGAGAACACCAACTGTATGCTAAGTTAAGCAAGTGTGAATTTTACCAAAAGAAGGTGCAATATTTGGGTCATGTTATTTCTCAAGAAGGAATTGCAGTGGATCCAAAAAAGATTAATGCCATCGTGGATTGGTCTGCTCCAAAGAATGTTTTAGATGTTATATCTTTTATGAGTCTTGTTGGTTACTATAGAAGATTCATCAAAGGATTCTCCAAGATAGCACATCCAATCACTTCATTGCAGAGGAAGAATGTCAAATTTGTACGGTCTGAAAAATGTGATAAAAGCTTTCAGCAGCTGAAGGAGTTACTTACCAGCACTCCTGTTTTGAAGATAGCAGATCCAAGGAAGGATTTTGTAGTGTGTACAGATGCTTGCATTGAAGGGCTAGGTGGAGTGCTCATGCAAGAAAGTTTCATGATTTGCTATGAGTCAAGGAAATTAAAAGAGCATGAAAAGAATTATGCCACGCATGATTTAGAATTAGCAGCCATTGTACATGCCCTCAAAATGTGGAGACATTATTTGTTGGGGAGAAGATTCGAGCTTGGGATGGACCACATGAGCTTGAAGTATTTGTTTGACCAACCAAACTTGAATGCTAGGCAAGCCAGGTGGATTGAATTTCTTTGTGAATTTGATTTTGAAATTAAGCATATAATAGGGAAGGAGAATAAGGTTGCAGATGCTCTTAGTAGAAAATTTCGTGTTGCAGCATTAAGTATGTGCAAATTAGATTTGAAGGAAAGAGTTCTAAAAGCTCAAACTAGTGATGAAACTTATCTTCAAATTAAAGAAAAATTGCAGCAGGGTAATGCAGATGAAGCATGTGCAAGATTTTAGTTGGGTGATGATGATGTTCTCATTTATCAGGTTACCAGATTGTACATTCTAGATAGTACATATTTGAAGAAGCTTGTGATGGGTGAAATACATCAAATGCCATATTCCGGACACCCAAGATATCAGAAAACTATAACAGTGACAAAAAGGCATTATTTTTGGCATGGTATGAAGAAAGACATAGCTGAGTCCATTGCTAGGTGTCAAAAGTGCCAACAAGTCAAGGCAGAGCACCAACATCCAACAGGATTGTTGTAGCCCTTACCCATTCTAGAGTGGAAGTGGGAAGTGATATCCATGGATTTTATAACAGGCCTGCCCATGATAGTGAAGAGGCATGATTCAATCATGGTAGTGGTAGACAAGCTATCAAAGGTAGCTCATTTACAAGGCTACTGACATTGTAAATATCTTCATGAGAGAGATATTCAGATTCCGTGGATTTCCCAAGGCAATAATCTCGGATCGTGTTACAAATTGCACTTCCAATTTTTGGAGAGGATTGTTTCAAGAATTGGGAACAAAATTAAATTTCAGTACAACGTATCATCCTCAAACAGATGGTCAAACTGAAAGGGTGAATCAGGTTCTTGAAGACATGTTGAGAATGTATGTGATGGATAAACCATCCAAGTGGGAAGATTACCTACACTTGGTAGAATTTGCATACAATAATGGACATCACGCACCATTGGGGATGAGTCCATTTGAGGCATTATATGGCAAAGGATGCAGGACTCTAGTGAATTGGGACAGTTTGGTGAACAGGGTAGTACGTGGGCCAGAGATGATCAAGGAAATGGAACAGGAAGTTGTTACGATCGGGCAGAATTTAAAGGCAACTCAAGACATGCAAATGAGTTATGTAGATTTGAAACGAGTGCATAAGGAATTTTGGATTGGGGATCATGTTTATTTGAGAGTGAAACTAATGAAAATTTCTCTCAAGTTGGGGATTTGTGCCAAGCTGGAACCAAGATATTGTGGGCCATTTGAAGTCCTAAATATGATAGGACCAATTTCATATAGAGTTGCATTGCCTACTAACATAAGAGCTCATAATTTTTTCCATGTACCTTTGCTTAAGAAGTATGTACATGATCCTAATCATAAGATTGATTGGAATGTGATACAGGTGGAACCTGAGGGAGAGTTCCAAGTAGATCCTATGCGCATCCTCGAAAAGAAGGTCACATTGCTCCGAAACAGGGCCATTAGGTAGGTAAAGGTCCAATGGGAGCACTTTAGTTAAGATGATGCTACATGGGAGCTGGAGGATGCCATGACAGAGGCATTCCCATTTTTGTTCAGCTTTGAGAACACCGAGGACGATGTTGTTTTTAGGGGGAGGGGAATGTAATACCCCCATTTTGACTCTTAGGAAAGATTGGCTTTTAATGTAAATATTGTATATATGTGATGTATGTTTCCCTAGCATGGATCTCAATGCCAAGGCCCCGCTAGTGTATGCTCGCATTTTATTTAAAATGGACAATTATTTGATATTTTGCTATCCATGTGCTATTAAGCCATGGAACATTGTAAAATGATGTAAATATTTAATATTGCAATAAAATACCAAAAATGGCTATGGAAGCAGCTAATGAGAAGGGTCCATGTGTAATCCACTAGGGAGTGGTGAGGGGGATTGTGGGGTTGAACCATATGCTATCAAATATCATCTTGTGAACCCATTTGACTTTCTTTGCTGACATTTAATTATGTGTATGAAAGTTGTTGAAGAAATCAGTCCATGGATTCAATGGAGCATGGGAAGCCCGAAAATTCGTATGGAAGGTATGGGATCTGTTTCCTTGACCCACAAGTCACTCTACCTCATGGGAATTCATTCTTCCTCATTCCCATTCCATTGTGGAACACAAAAAGCTTCAGTTTTCATTCATCACAGAGACCAAATAGTGAGAAAAACCAGAAATCACAACTTTGCATTAACCCACGTTTTGAAGTGCCGTAAACGCCCAAATATTTGTGTGGATAGTGAAATCCAATGGGGGATCCATAGACATGAACCTTGGGGCAAATTTGAGAGTGTTATATTTCCATAAATACATAGAAAAACCTAGATTTGATACCCCAAAAATCCAATTACGGGATTGAGTTATTTGGCCATGGAATTGAGAAAATCCAAGTGTGAATGTTTGAACAGAGGTTAGGATTGCTTGATAAACCCAGTGAAGGCTAGAATATCAAGAAATTAGCAGCTGGACCTTTCTATGCCCACCCTGAAGATCACTAGAGGGAAGGGACGCCTGAGGGACTGTGCAGCAGAGAAGGGAACCTTCCTTGTGTTGGGTGTGGTAGGTATTGTGGGTACCATGACTGTTTGAGTTTATTTGAGATGCATGTAGCTATGTGGTTGATCTCACTGACTTGGAATCCTTCTCCTTTGTCTCTTGCATGCTTTATAAACCCAACTATGTGTTGGCTTAGCATGATTGTTTGTGTAAGACCATGGCTGTGAGTGAGCTTATTTAGTTCCTCCTTAGTGGATACACATCCCAGCTCGGGGGTGGTCTCTTAACATAGCCAGTTTCTTGGATAGTTCATTTTGAAGATAAGTATTCTCTATGGAAGAAATTATATTCATTATGTGTTCTGCAATGTTTAATTTGATGGCTGTTATGATTATATGTTGAATGCATGATGCAATTGTGTGTGGATAGTGTATCATTCCGCTGTGTTTATTTGAAGTATGAAGCTGCACACATAAGTTTTTATTTATTATTAATTTTGTTAGTAATGTATGGGGCTGAGCTTTCCAAATAAGCCCCTGAATCTTAGTCATGTTTCTCCCTTGCATCGGATCGACGGGAGGGGACGTGACATTATTTACTGCATGTTTTACTTCCAAATCTAGAGAATGTTTGATGATACTACCGATGTCTACCTCTACTTTCTTTGCCTCTTCAAAATTTTCTACTAAATTAGTTTTAACAAATCTCTTAATAAACATGGCTATGGATGGGAGAAGCATTGTAGTATAATATTCTACCAATGATTCTTCAACAGGTTTCATTGCAGTGCTGAAACTATTCAAAATAATAGTAAATCTCTAATTAAACTCTTGAAATTTCTCCTTCTTTTCCATCCACATAGACAATAATTCTTTCATAAGTGAAGCCACAGTATTTTGGGTACCAAACTTATTCAAAAAAATATTTTCAAAACTGTCCCAATTTGCTATAGAATGATCATGTAAGCTAAAATACTAGGATGATGCTCTTGGTTCAAAAGTATAAGGAAATAATCTGCACACCACATCTTCATGTTCCACATTGAGAAGATTTAATGCTAAGTAAAATCTTTTTAGGTGATCATCAACGGAGATTCCTCTTCGAGGATCACTCACTCCGGATGCCTAGGTAAGTCATGAAAGTGAGCAGCTAGGTTGAGTGGTCCTCTGGCTCTCCATGCAGGTTGTTGATTGGCATTGTGAGCCATGTTAGAAATACACCTAGGAGAATGTGGAGGTGTATGGGGTGGTGTAAGAGTCTGTGTGCGTAGATAAGTGTTTGTTTCGGGAGAATTAGGACTCAATTGATTAATGGGATCTGGTATATCTTGTAATGATAAATCAACTAATTCTTCCAAAGATTCCACAAGCACAGAATCCCTAGTTTGCACAACTTTTCTTCTAGGAGATTTCCTTATAGGTAGTAAAGGTACCACTAATAATCCTCCAAGTTTCCATATGTAAGATATAGTATGTCTCCTGAAGTTATCCACTTATGTGTGAGGAACAACATATAAACGTTCAGTATGATCAGTTTCAGAATCCAACTTTTCTTGATAATCAATTTCAGAAATTAGTTCTCCTGGTTGGTTTGTTTCCAATGGAGACCCAGAGAAATTTCCTCTGCCAGCCATGCATTGGCAACCCTCCTTCTAGTGCCAAAACTGTCGATGCCTAGAAAATGCTAGCATCAACAGTAGGGATTCTCCCCAATGAATAATCCCAATTAGATCACTCACTGTTTGGTATGGGGAATCCATTCGGTTAACGATTCGGCTACCGTAGCTGTGTATGTTTAATTTATGTATCGGTTTCGGCCCATCCCACCTTTTATATTTTATGTTTAAGGGTATGCATATGCAAGTGCTTCTAATCTAACTAATGCATTTAACCTATAATTGACAGGCATAAGCTTCACAAGTAATGCGTAGGTTCTTACCTCTCGTCTTACCACTTCTACCTTATCAATTAGCTAACTCTATTCTAAACTAACTAACATATCCTTGCAAGGAGCGAGTTTAAATAAGAGTAATAATATGAGAATGCTTATACAAATCCAACAGATAGTTATTAAGATAAAATATGCACATTCACAGTAGAAAATTACAAAGATAGCTTTGATTATGTTTTAAACAAATTTATTACTCTGTTATCACACATAAATTTACATAGATAAGTAAAATCATTCATCACCATTGAAATAGTTCAACAAAATTAGAAATATATCACAACATGAACATGAACAGAAGAATAAATAGTTCTGAGTTGTTAGTCACACATTCCACGCAAAAAATCTGTGCAAGCTTTTCCCAGTGAACAGGTCCTTCCTCATTAGCAGAAAAATAGTTCTCTTACACAATGTATCCAGTCTCTATTTCACTAGCAAAAGTCATTTTCTCTAGTACCCTTTCCCCATATTTATATTACAAGAGAACTTGTCTTGAATGACTGATCATTTCGGTTCCCTTTGCGTCCTTTGGCTTGCCAAATTTGGCTCTTGTATCTACCGTTTCTTATGTGCACGGTCTTTAAGCTCCCTCTGCATTATGCATGATCACTTTTGATTCCTATATGTCCTTTGGATTTTCCAATTTGTCTTTTGTGCTTACTGCTCCTTCTCCACGCGGTCTTTTGGGTCCCTTTTCATTATGAATGATCACTTCGGCTTCCTCTGCATCCTTTGGATTGCCCAATTTGTCTTTTGTGTCTGCCGCTCCTTCTGCTCGCAGCCTTTCAACTTCCTCTGTGCCCTGGAGAAACAACAAGATCAATGCATAAGAATAATTCACAATCAATGCATAAGAACAATTCACTGTTAAACAAAGTGATAATGAACATAATACAAATTTCAGAGGTATGATTTATCAATATTATTTACAAAACAAAAGATTCATCCTTCCATGATCTTGTTCGACGTGAAAATGATAACTAACGCAGAGGCAGAAGGTTGGAAAAGGCCTTAAAAAATTATAAAAATCACCCTTCCACACTCTGCAATTCGCAATGCGAGCATGCGGGAATGCGGGAGTGCGGAATTGCAGGTTACAATTCCAACAAGTCAAAAAATCAATCCGCAATCCATAATAAGAACTGTGGGATTGCGAAACTGTGGAATGCGGAAAAGCGAGAATGCGGGATGCGGAATTGCGAGATTAGTTTTAGAAAGTTGGAAATGCAATCCGCAATCCGCATTTGGTAATGTGGGAAGGTGTAAAGTCAGGCTTGCGGGAGCAATTTTTGGAAAGTCAAAAATGTAACCCGCAATCTACAATCCGCAATTGGGAATGCAGGAGTTCGCAATACGGGATGCGGAACTACTAGATGCAGGACTGCGGGATTGCGTACATGCGGAAAGAGGGAAGGTGAGAGACAATTTCAAAAGTTCGAAATGCAGTTCGCAGTTCGCAATCCACAATTCGCACTTGGACATGCGGGCATGCAAAAATGCGGGATTGTGGAATTCCAGGATTGAGGAAACAATTTCAAACAGTAAAAAAGGCAATATGCACTTCCGCAACCCGCCATTTAACATGTAGGAATGCTTTTCTTTTGTTTTTTCGATAAAAATCTAAGTGCCAGGGGTAAGTATGTCCAAGATGAAACAAAATCTAAGTAAAATAAAAAAATAAAAGGGGGGTCCCTACAATTTTATAAAAATTTTGGGGATCAGGTTGCTACTGCAACATGTCATTAGAAGTTGTCTCTTGACTGCTAGAGAGACACGCCTAGCACATCTTTGATTTGGAAATAGTTTTGATCGATAAGGTAGGGCAAAGAGCTTGAAAGGTTTAAATATTTTTTAATCCTATCAATTAGATCTCAAATGATCAGCAACACTTCATATAGTCAAGGGCATTCACTTTGAGAGCCATACACATAATGAACCAAGAAAGCAGAGGAATAGAACAACAATGAATACATAAGCTAACAATCTATTATTCTCATATACTCTCCAGGAAGATTCTCAAAGTTCAAAACAATGTTTTGAAAGCTGAAATAAGTCCTTCAGCACAACTTACAAAGACAGGAAATTAACAACAAAATATTTGCATTAATTAGAGCTAAATCTGCGTAGAAATCAATGTAGTGCAGAAATTCCCATCGTATTCAAATAAACAAAAGTATAGAGGATGCACAATCTAGCCACCAAAATGTCTTGATCCCTAAGTATGAAATGTTGCATACAAAACTCACTGAGTATAATACTCAGACATTTTAGACTCTGATCTCTCAAACCCCCTTGGCTTCCTGGAGGAAGAAAAAAAAAAACACCCCATTGCATTCACAAATATGGCTTGAGTAACCTCATACAAACAACAAAACAATTGCTATTTGAAAGGAAACAACAAACTAAAAATAAACATAAGTCTCGAATTTCCTTGCGAGAAATATGGAACTGTCCACTCCTTTGCTTCTTCGATGAAATGTGTCACCTGTCATGCTTAGGATTAACTATTCAATGCTAATCGTGTGAAGTTAGTTTCCTTATAATTAGGAGATAATTCAATTGTTGCCTTAAAATTCTGGATGTTGATCTTTAATGAGGCTCTTGATGCTAAATGGCTTAAAATCTGGAAGAATTCTTTTAATATCTGAATTTATGCTTTGTTTACTGGGACCGATATATATATCAACTGCCACCCTTTGCTTGATTGTCTTCATGCTTCAAAATACTGGAAATAACCCTTTGCGTGATTGCAAGCTCAAGTGCTTGGGTGCTAACCTGGGTACTTGGAATTGGCATTTAAATTTGACATCTGAGCATTAGACACTCATTCCATCAATGTACTTCAACATCTGGCAATTGTTTTCACGTGTTTACTTGCCACTTGAAAATTAGTTTTCCACTTCTATTGGTGTTATCGAAGAACTGGAATCTTAGCTTTATGTTAATGGAATTTCAATGGAGGTCTTCAATGCTTTGTCTTGGTGCTTATATAGGGCACCGGCATCCAAAGTTCTTGAGATATGCGAAATATACATCCCACATGCACGAAGTACAAATTTTTTCTATTTTTTTATATAGTGATGTATGACAAAAATTTCAATGCGTGGAGCATGGTTCATGATCTCTAGACATGGGCACATTTCACAATTGTGACATAAGTGGTAGCATATTTGTTGAGAAAATCTTAGAAGGCATATCATAAAACTTACACCGTATGATAATTCATGGCTACAGGAAATTTAGGGCTATGGCTTTGACTCATGAGACCAAATGATCATTCAGGGCTACAGGAAATTTAGGGCTATGGCATGATGATCATGGGCATTATAAATACAAGACCAAATTAAGAGACTTCACCAAATTGGCAATTCAAGGTTGTGGGAGACCTTAACAAAGTTTGTTGCAAGATTAAAGGCTAGGAAAACTTGACACACAATATAGAAATTTTAGGCCAAGTGAAGGAAAATTTGATACAATTGATGAGACCAAGAAATCCTGAACTGGTGATGCGGGACTTCACCGGATCAATAACTTGAGACTGTGGAATATTTTGACTAAGGTTGATGCAAAATATGGAGGCTCGTTGATGGCGCTGCAAAACCTTTCGATAGAACCTCCTTTAGATGAATCAGAAAATGCGCTACTGAATATTGAAGCTAAGCCAGAGATGAAAAATTTTGACAGGTAGATTTGGGTGCTAACAGGTCCCATAGGATATAGTTGACCTAAACAGGGTGCACTTCTTGTAAGTACAACAATGCAGATAATTGATCCACCACATCATAGTAGAAACTACTATCTGGCCTACAACGTAGGCTAGGTCTCTATAACTGTTGTACCTCCTCAACCTCATCCATGTCCTCACATTGTTGGGGAGGACCTCCCCAATGTAAGTGCTAATATATTTAAAATAGTACATAACAATAATTAGACAATTTAAAGAAACTTCTTGTCGAGGGGATGTTAGGGAAGAAAAAGGTTATCCTATCAGGTTCCATGTGCATTAATTTCTTGTCCTATCAGATTCCATGTGCATTAGGTTCCATGGGCACATTTTATCCTACAAGGATGTGGACATTCATAGGAGATATGTCCCACATCATTGCAATTATAGTACTAAAGTGGCCCATTCCTTCCAACATCTCTCCCATGCATGTACCCTCCACCTTGAACTCTACCTTCCCCCTCTTTGTAGTTGGGAGTCCTCTTTGGCCCAATACATTGTCTTCTTGAACCTTGATACCAATTTTTGCAAGGCTCTGTAGTTCTTGATATTTGAATATTAGTTCTATGGAATTCACTATGCACATTTGTAGGGACCAATAGATACTTCTATAGAATTGGATAGTGTTTTGGATGTTATCCAAAAATGTTAGTAAATATCACATTCTTCTCCAATTATAAACCCACAAGAGGACCTTGTGCAACTCCCCCTCATGGCTAACCCAATAAAGTCTTGGTTGGATAGACATGTGTAACTCATCTAAAAAGGGGGCACTTGTATGCATAATGTTCCTCTATCTTGAAACTCGTACACCAAACCTACAATCAACCTAGTTTTGGTCTTGTAAGTTGTTGTATATGTTTTGATAGCACCACTATCTAAGTCTCATAAATAGGATAACTTGATTGTTGATCTGATGCAACTATAGGGGCATTACCAAGATATCTTGCAATGGACTCTATCCTCATGGCTTATTCCAAATCATCTCTCTAAGTTGTGATTCATTTCTACATTAAGTAAATTCTAGTTAATGGGAGTGGTCCCCCTATCGACCACTCCTGATGTTGTGTGTCATGGATCTAATAATACAATTGAATCATTAGATCTTTAATCTTTAAAGAATGCTCCTAAGCAATGTCTGCCACTATCTTCTTGATGTATTTGCATTTTGCAATACTCTATTATTCTCATTAAATCTCCTCATGGAGTTCAATGATAAATTATTGTTTCAACTCATCTAAATTTAGGCCACCCCAACTAGTGGACTCTTCAAGAAGCTAATATATCATTGTAAAGCTTTACCATGTAGAGTTTCCTTGAAGTCCAACATCTTATATCTTGGGGAATTTCCCTTAGTATTCAAAATAGGATCACATAGGAGCCAATGTTATTGCACGTCTCCACCCATTCTCGAAAGCCTCATGCAATATTAAATAATCTGACCCCCTTGGACTCCCTCCATGCTATTATTCTTAGGGATACCCAAAAGAATTAAACCCTTTAAATCAAGTTAGACTATAAGGCTCTTAATTTTCCTATTGGAGGTGTTTCTATTTATGTTGTTTGTAGCAAAATTATTACTAGATAAGTACACTACATTATGTATGGATAAAAGATATTCAATGTAAGCCACAAAACTAGGGATTCTTTCCTATTATATTGGGATTCCACAAGCTTGACCATATTCTTTCCTATGTTCCACATGGCATGGCACAATTGTAAAAGCTATCATGTTAATGTTGTTTTTATTATTACAATTTTTATAAAACATTTTCATTCAAAGTTATTTGTAATTTTTTTAAACATTCAAAAGATATAAAAAGTATAAATCATGAAGGAAAAAACTATTAAGGAGGCTATTGTTCAAAACCATGTTTACATCTAAAGAATCCATCCTTTTAACTTGGAATCAAGGATAGTACTTCTTCAAGTTGGATTTCAAAAGATACTAAGTGTTGTAGGGGCTTAAAATAATCAAGCAACAATTTCCCAATTCCACTGGTTGTCCTATCAAGCATGTTCAAGTATTGTTGCTTGATGCAAACAACTTTGAGCATCAACATTTATGCTAACTAAGTTCCTAGTTCATTTGCATGCACTTTTTCTATTTATGAGTATTCAAATGACATGTGTTATTCATTTCTATATATGTAATAATATACTTAATGCATGTAATCATCAAATTTTCTTCATCATCTTCTAAATCATTTTTTCCTCTACATTTTTTTTATGTCTTTTTCAACTTTTTATCATGTGTATCTTCTACGTTTTGCGGGAAATAGTGATCCCTGCCATTGCAGCGATTTCTTCTTCTACCAAAATTTCTCTTATTATCTGTGTGCAAACATTTTTTTACCTTTAGCATCAATAAGTATGCATCTTATCTTGGGGCAATTTTATGTATATTTATTTCAACTTGAATTACAAATTTTAAACCATTCACATACCTTGAAACATGTTCTTCATCATCCTTGTGTCCGTCTTAAACGAGAATTTCAATTTTTCTATGAACTCTTATACACTCTAGTCCTCGTATCTCAAATTTCACATCTACTTAAACAATGAATTGTTATTCTAACTTTGAATTTTCTCATTAACCCTTTTGAGTTCTGTAACGTTGTACCACCATATTATAACATATCCTTTCACTTTGAACTAACAAACTTCTAAACATCCTTTGAGAGCCTTCAACTCAAAATATATTTCCTAACAAAACAATCAATGTCTATTCATACACACTTCCATCACAAAAATAAATTCTATATCTCTATATTCAACTTTGTTTGCTTCTTCCTCTTTTAGTGTTCACCCACTTGCTTGAACTTCTTGATATTGTTATATTCTAGCTAACTCTTCCATTCTTCTCAATGCCTCCAATTATTATTCATCGTCCTAAGTTTCCTCCTTTTCTTGTCTTTTTCCGAGTTTTGTATCTAGCTCAATTCTCTCTCCTGCAGCTTTCAATCATACTCCTATACCCATGAAGTAATTGGGGGCATAATGGGCCCAAATTAGACAAACTCTCGCTCCTGACAACTGGACATGGGTCTGCCGTGCATTACCAACCATATTGAAGGCGCTGGAATAACGAAGCTTCCTTTGATTGCGGCAACAGTACTGTGTTTTCTTGTCTCTCTTCAGAGCATGGAGCCCACGCGGTGTGGTCGACGTGCAAACGATATTCTCTTTTCTCTTCTCCTCTCAGGGAGCTCGGTATCAGGGTAGGAATTTGGTAAAATTTCTACCGATTAAAAATGACGACGGTTTTGATATTATTTATAAATGTTTTATAATTTTCTTGATTTTATTTGACGCGAACATGAAAATCTAAATAATATGTGATGAAAATCTAAATATATTTGACAGACAAAATAAACCCATGACAGGTCAACTTCCAGCAGTGCTTGGTATTGCATTAACATTCGCTGTCTACTGATCGTATCTGTGATTTGCATGGAACAACTGATCGTAACTGATTTGTATTAATATGTGTCAGTATGTGTTTTCTCTGGATAGATATCAGGGTTGAAATTTTGATGGAAATCAAGGTTGAAATTTAATGGGTAAAATATCTATGATTCTCAAGAGTGACATCAACCAATATTCTCTTTTAAAGCTTGCCATTGCATTCACTGTCAACTGATCATATCGTGTAAAATATTCCACGACTGAGAATTATGTGTCGGCAGGCAACGACAAATAGTTTCGAAAAACTCGGCTATAAATACTCGCACTCCATTGATTCAACTGCTTGGGAGGTCCACATGGAACATGGCATATATATGATAAACCAACATGTGCGAATATCCTCGGATAAAGGTATTGCAAATTATAAGCAAAATTATAAACAATATGCAAAAGAATCATCTGATTGCGAATTTTCTTTCCAATCAGCTAAAGATGTCCCCAAGACATAACAAACAAACCATGGAAAAGCAAACAAACCATGGAAAAGTTATAATCTTGAGAAGCTTCCAAAACATAACAACAATGGAAAAGTTCTGATGTTAAAAAGCTTCGTTTGTAGACAACTTAGATTTGTCGAACTCAATGTTCATGCTTGAATTAGGGTTCTGGCATATTAAGTTTTTTTTTTATATAAAATTATGATCATCAGAAGCTCCCTTTTTCTTTGACAACATAGATTGGTCTAACTTGAGTTTATGCTAGAGTTAGGAGTTCTTTCATATTAAGATTTGTTAGGAGTTCTTTTTATATTAAGATTTGTTTGACATTATTATAAAATGTAGTTTTTGGTGTTTAGTTATAGGATTTTTGTGAACGAACGTAAGTGTCACATCTTTTTTTAGAGATAAGCTACCACCATTTTAGAGATTATGTATTTCTATGTACATTGTCGTGTTTTGTACCATTTGTTTCAGAAATGGATTTTTTTCAAATTATATAATACTTTGATTTTAATATTATATCTTGTGGCCATCCCTCGGGTTATAGACTAGTTGACGATAGGGTGCACTGTTAAGGCACTCCTTGTGACGTCGTGGGTTCAAACCTTGAATAGCCTAGGTACCTGTGTAGCTGTAGTGTGGGTGCACCTAGGGATAAAGTGGCAATGGACAAGCATTAAACATGTATTATGCAAGTATGGGTCCCTCCCCAATTGTTGATTCACCTAATCCCCCCAAAACAATTATATCTTGTGGCCTCTTAGTGATATTGTGTTCCTTCATTTCGTTCTTGATCCAATCCAAATCAATATGGAAAACTTGTTAAGTGCTATCATTAGTGATTGTAGTATTGTCATTGTCACTATAGATGATAGATGGAAGAAAATACATTAAGAGTCCTGTGGGTGTTTCGGTATCAATAAAAAATAAGTTGAATATGAGATGCATGTTATAATTTTACCCAACACACTCTCTCTTTCGCATAAGTAGAGTACGCAACTAGAATACTCAGTTGGAGGGGAATGTAACCATTCATTCTCATTACTATAATGTACAATACATGTATAAATTACACTCCACCTCCCAACTGCTCCTCTCTAGCCCTTGGTTGTGTCTCTTCACTCTATTAACTCTGTAAGAATTGTCTAACTCTTCAACAATAATGGTCAACTAATTTCATCCGTGAGTAACCAACATCATCTCTTGGTTATCATCCTACTTATTCTTATGTGGCATGACTAGTCACCTTATTCTTTGACCCCTTGACATCCCCAACAATTGTAACCACTACAATTGTCTCTTCATCTTTGTTTGAGGAAAATTGTTCATAAATGACTAGGGTCAAACCATCAACATATCAAATGTGAAGAATAACAACACTATTTTCCTTTTCTCTATTTAATTAAGCATTAAACAAAATAGATGGTTGAAAAGTAATTTTGCTGACTCATATAAATTCAGACCACCCCAATTAGTGCACTCTTCATACAGTTCATATACCATTGTAAAGCTCTACCTTTTAGAGTTGTTTGGTACTCTACCATATTAAATCTTGGGAATTTCCCTTAGCATTCTAAATAGGATCACGTAGGAGCCAATGCTACTAGACATCTCCACCCCTTTCTTAAAAAAACTCATGCAATCTTAAATAATTGGATCCTCCTTGAATTCTCACAATGCTATATTATTCTTAGGGATACCCACAAGAATGAAACCCCTAAAACCAAGTTGGACTACAAGGCTTTGATTTTTACTATATATTTTTTTCCCACATCTGTTGTTTGTACCAAAATAACTGCTACATAATTACAATACATTATGTACCAATAAAAGATGTAAGTTGTAAAACTAGGAATTCTTTCATGTTATATTGGGATGCCACAAGCTTGACCAATTCTTTCCTCTACCATGAAACAACTATAAACTTCCCCGTTTCCTCATTTTTCATTGATGTTGTTCTATTATAGCAATTTATACTAAAACATTATCATTCTAAATTACTTATATAAAAAAATAAATCTTCTAAATCGTTTGTGACCTCTTTTCTGTTTTCTTATTTCTTTTCAAACTTTTCATCATATATATCTTCTAACTTTTGTGGGAAATAATGATCTCCACCATTGCAACAACATCTTTCCTTACTGCAATTTCTCTTATTATCTCTGTATGCTAACTTTTCCTTTACATTTAGAAGCAATGCCAAGTATGCATCTTCTCTTGTGGCAATTTTATGTAGATTTATTTCAACTTGAATTGCAAATTTTAAACCATGCACATACCTTGAAACATGTTGGTCTCCATCCTCCTTGTGTTCATCCTAAGTGAGAATTTTAATTCCTATATCTTGTACACTCCAATCCTTGTGTCACAAATTTTGCATCCATTTAAACAGCGTATACTTATATATAAGCAAACCTTTTTTTTAAGCTTAGTGGAATTGCTACTCTAAGTTTGATTTTTCTCATTGACTCTTTTGAATTCTCTCACATTGCATAAAATACCACCATGATACTACATGTTCATTCACTTCAAACTAGCAAACTTTATCATTGAAGGTCTTTCAATCTCTCAAAGTATTTTTGTTAGCAAACTAATCAATGTCTTTTCCTATGTCTTTTCCTGCCAGCTTTCATCATAACTAGGAAATTCTATCTATGCTCCCATCTTAATCATTAAAATCATTAACTATGTTGTAATGTCTCCATATTTGACTTTGTTAGCCTCTTCCTCTTTTGATGTTCACCTATTTTCTTTATCTTCTTGTATGCTCTCAATCTCTTCCATTCTTCTCAATACCTCCATTTCTTTTTGCTCATCATCATAAGTTCCTCTTTGTCTGGTCTTTTCTGAGTTTTTTCTACTGCTCAATTCTCTCCCCCAAATGTTTCAAACATACTCCAATACCAAATAAAGTAGTTGTGACATAAGGGGCCCAAATGAGACAAACTCTCGCTCCTTACAACTGGACATGGGCCCGCCATGCATCACCAACCATATTGAAGGCGCTGGAATAAGGAAGCTTACTTTGAATGTTAGACAATAGTGTGTTGTTATTCATTTATTTATTAATATGGGTACTGTTATATCTTTTATTCTCTCTTTGGAGCATGGATCCCACGCGGTATGCTAGCAGTTAAACGAGTCAGACCAACTTTTAGCTTCTCCTCGCATTAATTTCATTAATTTGAGGGAGCTCGGCTTTGCACTCAGTGTCACCGGCAGGCAATAACAAATAATTTCGACAAGATCCGCGATAGATACTCACACTCCGATGATTCAATGTTGGGAGGTAACATGGAACCTGGCATATATGATATATATACAATAGATGATAAAAACAAATCAGTTTAAAGATTTAAAGATTTGGAATTTTTTTCAATTTACTATTATTTTTATTTTTTATTTTTTAAATTTAGTCGAAATTATTGGAATCACATATATAAAGTGTTAAGATTGTATAATCAAGGCAAATAAAGGTATTTGAGGGTGTTGAATCTATTTTTGCAATCAAAAATAGATTCTAAAGAAAGGAAAGTTATGATCTAACCAAATATTAGATCAGTGAATTTTCTCAATAATGACTAAAAAATCAAAATTGTATAATCTCTTTTTTTGTAACTAGAAGAATTGAGATCTGGCTCATACTTGTGTAAGACGAGGTCAAAATTGCATAATCAAGATGAAACAAAGGTTTTTGAGGGTATTGAACCTATTTATGAAATCAAAAATAGATTCTAAACAAAACCAAATATTAGATCATTGAGTTTGTCAATAATAACTAAAAAAATCAAAATTGTATAGTCTTTTTTTTTTTTTTTGGTAACTAGGGGAATTGGCAACTGGGATGGAGTTGGTACTCGCATGACACGGGCTCAAGATTGCATAATCAAGACAAAACAAAAGTATATGAGGGTGTTGAATCTATTTATGTAATCAAAAAATAGATTCTAAACAAAGGAAAGTTATGATCTAACCAAATATTAGATCACTGAATTTTCTCATTGATAACTAAAAAATCAAAATTGTATAATTTTTTTTTATAACTAGGGGAATCTTCAACTGGGATGGGGCTGGTACTCGCGTGACACGGTGTTCAGGGGTCTAATCTCATCCGTACCACTATACCCCTAGGTGCACCCACACAACTCATAAGGATGGGCATGGGTAACCAAAGTGATTTGAACTCATAACGTCCATTTACAACATATCTTAATACCAAACAAACACCGATTGGAATACACCCCTACGAGCTAAGTCAAAATTTGTATAATCTTTAAATAACTCTTTAAGAAAATAATTAGTTGATTATAAAATTTATATGATGAAATCCTATGTTAATTTTTCGTGGTCACTATACAATTCAATGTGTAAATATTGTCTTAGTTGATACAATTCAATATGTATGAATATTGTCTTAGTTAACTATTTACAATTATACGTATATTCTTGATAAAGTTTTTGCCTTCTCGAGAAAAATGATGAGGATGCATCATTGTAAAAAAACACCCTCATTCACCTTGAAAAGCATGAAAATTTTGTAAGGTGCATAAGGTTTACCCACTATTTACTACCTTAGATAGAAGCATTACAAATTATAAACAATGTAAAAAATTTATGTAATAGATATTTTGTTTGAAACTTTGCAAATGTGTATGATTTGATCAAGATAGAAAGCAATGCAATATGTGTAACTATCCTGCATTATTTGAAACTTTGTATTGTTTTATTGGGCAAAGACAATTCAATATTGAGAATATTGTTACCAGGATGGGGTGAAGTTAACTTAGTTTACTATTTTAATAGATAAATATATTTTATAAATTTTATGTTTGTAATTTTGATGTAATAAATATTTTAATATTAAAGTTTGGTAATTGTTTTTTATTTTACTTCATGTTTAAAATATTTGTAAATGTTATTATTTTGTTTGGTAGAAAGTTTATATGATAGATATCATAATTTATTTCTAAACCAACATAGATCCATGTTAAACCTGTATCTATCAAGCATCTAGAGGGATCCAATTTCTTGAGGTGTATTTCTTTTTTTAAAATTTAAACTCAAGAAATTTGATCTCTCTTGATTGATAATCCGGGTATAATATTTTATTTTATGAAGCAACATGTATTTTTTTTAAAATACTTTCCATAATTTTTTATTTTATGAGCCGACATGAATTTTTTTAATTATTTTGTTACAAACGTTATTAACATTACATCACGTTACAACATCTCTCATAATATTCACTATATCACTATTCACTATTTTTTTGCCCGACATGTTACTAACGTTATAACGTTACAAACGTTACATCACATTACAACATCTCCCCCATACTGAGCTATAGAGCACCTCATTTCACTCTGTGCAATAATAAGATATTAAGATATTTTATTAAAACTTTGTCTTAATTGATCAATAATATATTATAAATATGTTTGGAACAAGGTAGAAAGCAATGTAATATATGGAAATATCATGGAAATACTGTTTGAAACTTTGTATTGTTTTATTCGGTGAAAAGCAATTCAATATGTAGGAATATTGTGTTAGTTGGATTAGATAGAGTTAACTTAGTTTCACGGGGGCTTCACTATAAGGCAATATAATATCACGTTCATTCATATTGCGGTATTAAATATTCATGAAAACCTAAAAATTATATTACTTATATATTAAAGGGCAAAGGGTTTTTTTTTATTTAATGTAACAATACAAAAATACTTTGGGGTCTTTTTTATATGGGCAGGCTAACAAATATCCTCCAAATGGAGATGGCCGGATCACATTCAGATGAGAAATCGGGTTGAGGCAAGGCCCGGGCTTACTAATACGCAGGTAAATCGCGTCTTGAGGCATGCTTGAGGCCAGGGGTTTCATGGTGAAGTGGGTTTCTAGTCGATCATAGTCGAGAGGCAGTGGTCATTAACAACCAATTGTTACCAATAGCACTCAGCCAGTTGTTACCAATAGCCTTGGGAGGCTCTAAGCCTCCAGGGCCTGTTATAGGCCTCGATAGGCCTTGGGGGCTTGTATACCCAACCAATCGTGCTTATTACAGGCCTTGGGAGGTTTAGTCGTCCTCCTAGAGCTTGTTACAGGCCCTGGGGGCTTGGATACCTAGCCCACAATAGGCTTAGTCAGCAATTGGGGAACTGCAACATGCAATCTAAATGTTGTACTATGTGCATTGGCTCTAGTGACATACAAGAAGTGATGTCCTATCTCTTCATTAGGCCATTAGATGTTGCAAATTATAATGATATGTGGTTAAGTAATTGCATTGTGGATGAAGTAATGTGCATCCACAATATACATCGTAAGAAGCAAGGTGCATTGTAGAATACATGTGGGGTCATAAGAGGGGTATCATATCAATATACTAGGTAGAAATATAAAGGAGTATAAAAAATGTTAATGAAAAAATTGATACATACAATATTTAGTGAAAATAGGGGTTTTTCTAAATTGGGAAGGCATATTGGGAGGGGTTAAAAAAAACGATTTGGGAAGGTATTTTCCAATATTTAGTGAAATTAGGAATATTGTTTCATATGCCACAAACGAACGTGCTATGATAGCGGTTTATTGAGTGAAGCCCCATGCTTAATTTATTATCTTCGTAAATAAATATATTATAAATAATAATAATTATAAATAATAATAATTATAAATATTTTATAAATTTTATGTTTGGAATTTTGATGTAATAAATATTTTAATATAAAAGTTTGGTAAATATGCTAAAGTAGAAAACTCATACGGTAGGTATCATAATTTGTCCATACTTTTAATGAAAACTTTGTTTCAATTGATAAATATATTATAAATAATAATAATTATAATTTGTAAATATATTAAATAATTATAATTTTAAATATATGAAAACTTTGTTTTAATTGATAAATATATTATAAATTATAATTATACTTTTTATAATTTTTGAATATATTATAAATAATTATAATAATTTTATAAATTTCATGTTTGGAACTTTGATGTAATAAATATTTTTATATAAAATTTGGTAAATGTGTTTAGTTTTACTTAGTGTTTGAAAATTTTGTAAATGTATGTTGTTTTGTTTTTTATAAAGTTTATATGATAGATATAATAATTTGTTCATAACTTTAAATGATAAGATAGTTTATTTTATTGAAAATTTTGTAAATTTATATTGTTTTATTGAGTGTTTAAATATTTTGTAAGTGTATATTAGGTGAGTGTGTTTTTTTCATATTGATGGGGTGATTGTAAGTTAATGATGGTCTCTCCTAACATATTAATAGCAATGTGATTATGGAAAAACAATAATATGTACTTTCACAATGGATTTGAATACATTGTAAGAAGATGAAATGTAGGAAATCCAATTAGCTTTATATATATATATAACCGTGTAATGTTTAAGTTCTCTTAATAGTGGTACAGTTATTTTCTGTGCAAAATATGATGCATATTTTCCCTTTTATGTAAATGTTGAGTACCAAAATGATGGAGTTTCCTTCAAAAGATCAGAAGAATTGTAGATAATAGATTGTTAGTGTGCACAATTAATTTTCAAAAAATTACTCATATATATATATATGAAAGTCATTATAACCCTTAAAATACAAAGTTGTTCATGAGTGCAAGGTTTGAGGGTCGATTAAACAATTTTTTATTTCATAGATTATAAACCTTAGTATAAGCTAATGCAATGTATCATTTGTTTTCAAAATGGCTAAAGGAAAACAAATTTATAATAGGAACCAGAGACATATATATTTTAAGATTTTGATAAATGTCAAGGCAACAATAATTTAAAATAGAAAGTTCACTATTTTTTTTATATAAATATTGTATATTTGGAATCTACATTTTCATATCTATGTGCATGTGTAATTTCAATGGTGATGGATTTGGTTAACCTATTTAAAAATAACACGAAAAAAAAAAGAATATTTAGAGGTATTTGGAAAATTCAAGGTTTTGTTGGTTTTGCAGTCTGAACCATCAAGATTGTCATACTAAACCTTATTTTGAAGCAATTGTGTCACCAAATACATGGTGAGTGGAAACTCTTTTGCTAAAAAAATAAAATGAATTTCAAATAATGTGGGCATGCTAATAACATGCACATGTTCTAACATGCATGTGTAATATTTTTAATATAAAAAATATTTTAGTAAATTTCTCATAACATTCTACCCTGAAATTTGGAGTTTTTCTTTATGATATCCAAATTGAAAACGATTACTACTACTACTAATACTACTACGATTATTCCAAGATAAGTTCAAGATTGGGTTAGAAAAATAAGATACCATATGATTCAAAGGTTGTAATATGCACATCCATCATTACAACCTCTACATGGGTAGTTACAAATTATTAATCCAAAATTCTCCCCCATGGAGACCATTATTTTGGAATTAATTAAACCTCCCACGAGGCCATGATTTAAATAAATGCATGTGCAAGTGCATTAATATAAAACATAGTAGTAACAACTATATTTCACACACACAACATGCATAAACCATCATATTCATAATAGAAACTAAATATATATTTTCATATTCATAGACAATAGTGAATACTTATCTTTCACTAAAGAAGAAGATCCAAGAAACTGCATATGTAAAATAATTTTTTCCACCCATCCGTATGTATTAGTTGTAGACACCACACCCAAGTTAGGCTATAAGGCCACCGAGGTGAAGGAAACGCCTACATGCTTCACTCTCTCTCATCCCAACACATTTGATCTCATTCTTATCCAATATTCTCACCACTAAGCAGTACTACATGCATCTCATTCAAGCATATGAACCATGGAACTCTCTTCCACTACCCCACACAACACAAGGAAATCCTACTCTTTCTCTGCTCAATAGTCGCTTAGAGTACCGAACCCTTACAGTGCTCTTTAATGTATGCAAAAAGAGTCCAATCTGTTATATGCTTTCAGAGAACCTCCTGTAAAATCAATTAATGGCTCCTCAAGCATCCAAAGCAATAAATAAATAGTGTGTATAGGTTCTTATCTTTTCCAACATCTATGTTCACCTATAGGAATTATCTTCCCTCTTGATGTCCTACAATTTGTCATCCTCACAATGCTAATTTCTGGTTAACTTCACAATTTCTTTATTGGCAATGGTGAGAACATTATCAAAAAATTATGTAGTGTATCCACAATGCATGGAAAGTGAGTGATATAGTCCAATGGATATGAGAGAATTGGCGAAGAACTCTTAGACTTGTATAAAAGTATATTCATCCCATGCTCCCATAACTTCATGAGATGACTTCCCCACCAACCTCACACATGCATTCAATGAATGGATTTGACAATTCAAAAGAATTAAATAGCTAATTTAAGGCACATGGTAGAAATGGGTGAGTTATAAGGCTAACACTTGGAAACAAAGGATTTGATCTCCCATAATCCCCCTTTCCTCTTCCCCTTTAGTGGAATCATAGTCCCTCCAGTAATATTTACACAATCATCTTGGACCATTATATTTATTTTCTGGCATAATATTTATGTAGCTTTAAATCATCACAATAATCCTAACACATGGCCCACATATAGTTATTCACATGATACATGAATGGCCATTCAATAGTCAGGACTTGGCCTTGAGCTATGCATTACGTAATATTTTTACTAATATATTTACATCAATTTACATAATCTGATATAATACATTCCAAGTTTTGAAATTGGGATATTAGAAAGGCACCAGAGGAATGATGGAGGCTGGGCTAGTTCCATTGTCTTTAGACATCTATTCCACAAATTGGTAGGTTCATGCTCTTTCCATAGCATTTGTATATCCACAAGAAAATATTGAGGGTATTCATGTCCTAATTCAACCTCGATTAGCATTCTGGGCTCTGGTTATTACTCAACCTCTTCAAAAGTCATTTTTACAAAACAATCCAGATTACCAAATCCCTCTCTCTCTCTCTCATGATTCCATGGAAACTCTATATCCCCATATTCTTATTCTTGGGCTTCCTTCCATCATTATACCCCTCTCTTTCAACCAAGAGTCGGTTATCTCTTCATGCCTACACAACTTCTGTAATTTGTTCAACCTTTCTTCATCATTCTTATAGTTTATTTATTTATTTTTGTAGTTGTTCACTTTTTTTAGCTACTTTCATTTGATTTGTCCAACCTCATCCCATAGTGGTTAACACTTTTCCACTATCATTCTTGGTATTCTATGGCTTCCCTGATTCCTTTTAGAAACTTATATAGGATTATAGGAAACTCACACATAAATAAAAAAAATCTCTACACATAGTTGAGTTCCATTCCTGAAACTTTGCCTCTTGCAATACCAAATCATTGATCCTTTTTTGCCATCAATTTTCAATCTCATACTTATAAATTCCCCTATCCATCTGGTTAGTATTTCCCATTTGGATAGGATCCTAGCAACGAAACCATTTGTTGGAAATATGTTGAGACCAAGGTTCTCATGCAAGAGACAACAAAGATTCATTGTATTCTAGAAGTATTGGCATTTTCAATCGTCCCAAAGGGAAGAAGCTCTAACATGAAGTGAAATCAACACCATGAAAAGATGGGGGAAATCCTAGAAGGTAGTGGAAATAGAGTCACATAAGAGATTTCACATCTAACCATTACTATTCTAAGAGAGAAAATACTAGAAATTAGTTGCAAAATATAAACCATTATATCATAAATTCCATGAATCCATATAAGCACATTAAATACATTTGACATTCACATAGACTATACACAAAATTTAAAAGGGGAGGGGCACAAAAGATTTCTTTTATTATTTTACTTCATAATATACCCTAGAAGGACATCCGCAATAAACAAAAATAGTAACAATACCCATAGAAGAACCCTCAAAATGAATGAATGAACCCCTTTTCTCTTGACCTCTATGGTCTTTACACAAAACGAGTTTCCAACATTGACCCTTTAAAAAATGGTACAAAAGGATAAGGACAACCAAGTCAATCATTTAACCAATTTGGTGCATTAATTGTATTCCATCTTCATAATATTTGGCATATAGATTCTTTCACATTCTCTTCATGCCTTTGATGCATCTTTGACACTTATCACCATTTTCTTCTATTATTCTTTCCTAACAATCAATCTTCTACATATTTTTTTCTAAAAATGAAGGGGCTAACATCATTGATTGGTCAATTGAATTCTCTATCAGAATCTATATATAGTCAACCTTCCATAGTAGAATCACCTACAAGCTTTGGGACCCCTATTCAATCTAGAAATGATGATATTGGGATATTGGTATAAGAAATCATTCAAAAATTGGGGTTTGTATTCCCAAATAGGTAACCAAGACAATTGAAGTTGTTGGAGCTAATGCATAAGACATCAATGACTCAAGAAAAAATAAGTTGGAAACAAAACAATATTGTTTCTCTAATGGTGATTGTGCTAAATATATGTGATAGGGTTCACAATGTGGAAGAGGCATACCAATTAGCCTTAAATGCCGAGGAAAAACAAAACCGACAATTTGTGGGGTGGTTTCTTGTTTGCATCATAAGGTGGCATACATCATCTACCTCATGGGGTTCTTTTAACTATGGAAGAAACGAATCATCCCAAGGAAATGAGCCGAGCAAAATATACTTGACAATATAACTTAAATCAACTACGAGGAAGAGAATTTTAAATGGGTAGAGGTTATGGTGGTGGTAGAGGAAGACCTTATGTGTGTTTTAGGTGTGGTGTAGAGGATCATCGAGCATTTAAATGCTCAAATTATAACATGCAAGAGCCGAAGAAAGGACAACAACCTATTTTAAAATTGGTCCAAGATGAGAATGAAGAAGAAGGATTTGAATCTAAAGTCCCACTGGAAATGGGGGAGAATCTCATGATACAGAGGTCAATGGTGATATAGTCCCCTTCATATATTTACATGGATCTTCCATCTAGTGATTAATCTATAACTTGAAGGAACCCTCTCTGATACCAACTATTGAAAATACTGAGAGGGGGGTGAATTAGTATTTTGCACAATTTACCATTTCAAACATTATTTAATTCATCAAAACATACATAATACACAATACACAAGAGTTTTAACGTGCAAATCCAAATGGGAGAAAACTAAAAACTACTTTCTTATATAATTCAAGATTAAATTCAATTTATTTAGCAGCACCAACCGGAAGGAAGCACCAACTTACTAATTTTATAGCACCAACTAACAGGTGGCTCCAACCCCCTAATTTACATGCACCATCCTAAGGAAGCTCCAAATCCCTAATTTAATAGCACCGACTGGAACAAGACTCCAACCCCCCAATTTATAGGTTCCAACCTGAAGGAGACTTCAATATCTTGTCCTTGCAACGTACTACCACCCTGCTATGAGTTTTGTTTTATTGCACTTCCTTTGCGCACCTTCTTCATTTGAGAATTATGTTCCTATATCACACAATCTCTTTGTCGATTAGTCTAGTCCAAGGTCAGCTGGGACTTATCTTTGTACTTCACCGAAATCTACTTCGACTTTATCAAACTTCAACGTATCAACTGATTTTTGCAACCTTTCCTTAATTTCAACTTATCCAACTACGACGTGAGACTTGATTCTATACTTGCTTCAAATTTTGTTGTGGTCTTTCACTTCTTCTAGATTGTAAATTACTCCGACTTATCCAATTGCGACGTGTGACTTGATTATGTACATGCTTCAAATTCTATTGTGGGATTTCACTTCTTCTAGCCTGTAAATTACTCTGATTTATCCAACTATAACGTGTGAATTGATTCTGTGCTTACTTCAAATTTTATCTCTTCTCCTAATCAACTAGCCATTGATTCCCTTTCAAAACCATGGAAATTAAGACTTTAGACTATCCACAGTCGCACATATATCTCACACAAAGTGCATTAGTCCTTGTCTATTTATAGTTTTTCTTATGTCCACATGAGGGCCTACATGTTTGCTTCATTACCTTAATTTAATCAATTGACCATAATGACTATCTAAAAATAAGGCTTTGCATCACAACGAGGGACTTGTATCCCATCCTTCTTCAATGCTTCGTCGTCTTGTCAATTGTGTTGTGCACTTTGACACGCATACTTTGGTGTGCACACTTCGATGCACTACTTGCTTTGACATATCGATTGTTTGCACACTCCGACTATCTAAATCTTCTTCAACATGTTGTGTACCATTGCGCACTTCTATTGGTAATTGTTGCTGGTGTCTTGTCAGTGTGTTGACATTGTATAGTCTTACTATATATACTTCTTCAAAATGGTTTCAAATATTCTCATAGAAAACCTCAACATTGAGTCCAAGAATCTCCCATTTGCCATCCATGACAACATTCAGTCCAACAATCTCCCTAAAAACATTAAGTCCAACAATCTCTTGTTTGACATCAATGACAACACCAAGTCCAACATAAAAATCACCTCCTTCCATGGATATTTTTCATTTTTGTGCAAGGGATATGATTAGATCCCTTACTTTTATCACCATTCTTAGATATGCAATCCCTCTTATAATTCCCATATTTATTGCATTTCTATCATTTCTTTGTAGATTGTCTTGGATATTTAGATTAGCCTCTATATTTAGATATGCTCCTTAAAGAATTATTTTTCCTCTCCTAGGGATGACATCTCATAAATAAAACATCCTTGGTCAAATACTTGATGTATTTTTTCATCATTTCCTTTGATAACAAGGATGCAACTATGTCCTCAATCTTTAATGTAGATTGAGTGGCACTACCAATTGCCACAAAACCAAATTATCCCAAGGGTCTGTTAAAGAACATAACAAGGTAATACAATTATCTTCTTCCTCCATCATAATATCAATAGAGCCTGACAAGTTGACTTACCAAAGTATTAAATGAATTTACATGCACCATCACAACTTTTCTCCATCCTAAGATGATATATCGTCTTTCAAAGAAATAACTTGTTTACCAATAACTTTCATTGATATCAATCCCCCAAATTATCCCATAGCTTCTTTGCACTATCCCTCTAGATATGTTCAACAATGTTGAATTTGAGAGCTAGAGTCGAATTGTGCTTCTCTCTTTTCTTTCCACCTTTTCCCAATCTTCTTTCAACATACCAATATGTTTCTTTACCTAGATCCACATAAATCCATTTTCTCTACTACAAGAATATATTCCATATTCAACTTCCATAACTTGAAGCTTTGGTTGTTACACTTATTTATCTATATTCTTGAATTGCTCACCATTTTCTTTACTCAAGATTCACCATGCAAAGATTCCACTCAAACAAAGGTTTATCGTAGACCAAGATACCCTCTCTATTCAAAGAATGAGAAAAAAACCTTGGAAACAAAGGCATCCCCTTGAATCCAATAACCTCACTCTTATACCAAATCAAGATTTTGAAAAATCTATGCAAAAAAAGCAACACCAACTTAATCTAAAACACAATAAATAACAATGGCACACATACATAGTACATACAAATTTACCCTAGAAACCTTTAACCAGGAAATCCTTCCTATTTGATAATTGCTCCTCTCTATATCTTATAGTATTATCTTCATTGTTTCCAATACAAAATTATAATATACACTGAAATTATAAGATCCAAATCCATAACCAATTAACCCATATTAAATTACAACCCTAATTTCTTAACTGTAATTAACTTACAATGGGTCAAAAAGAAATTCCTTAAAAATCACAAAAAAACAAAAAAAAAAAGACTCAAAATTTATTTTAGGGGGTTGTTGGTCCACCGGGCCCTACCAAACCCCATTTTATCTAGGAACATACAAAGAGTATAACACATATCCATCAAAAGATGCAAATATAACAATTTTTTATATCAAGGGAACTTACCATCTTGTTATAAAATATTATAGTGATAAAGTGAACCAATTGATTAGTTACACCAACTCACATCAAGTTGGAGGTGGTGATGACAGGAAGTCTACATCTATTTATGTGTTTCAAATTGGATCCATACCCATTTCCTGGTCTTGTAGAAAGCATAATCTAGTTTATTTATTGACCATAGAAACACAATATCACGATGCATTCCATGATGGCATAGATGCATGTGAATTTGACATCTCATGTTTGAACATTGTTTTCTAGTCGAGACCTTGACTATGGTATATTATGACAATCAAAGTGTGATACCAATTGTAAGAATCCTATTTCACAAAATGAAATGAATCATGCGGAGCTTCATGCTCATTATTTGAGGCAATTTACAAAATGTTGTGAATCTTCTCTATTGTAGCATAAATGAACATGTTACAAATATCTTTGCAAAGCCTATTTCAAAAACCAAGTTTGTGAAATTTTAGGCTATGCTTGGGATTCGGGGAAGCTATAATTATGGGGGGGTGTAAAAAAGTAGCTTCACTTCATGAGTCTCTATAGTATTGTGTTGATGGGTGGGTGTTGGAATAGTAGGCTATGCCTGTTTATCACACCTCTGGATCTTGTTGAGAATGTTAAATTTTAAGTGCAATAATAATATGGATCACTGAAAGATAAACAAGCACAACATAGACAATAGTACACAAAAAATTTATCTTGGGAAAACCCAAGATAAACCCAACAAACTTCTTCTATATAGATTCGTCAGAATGTACAATAGTATGCCTCGTGCAAAGACCCAAGAAACAAGAAGACTCCAAAAGGAGCTATTCACTTGACTCTATCTCTCCTGCTCATGCAATCTCAATGAGTGAATGAGGTGACAAAATGAGGAGTTGGACCTCCTCATTAATACTAATCAAATGACTTGACCTTTTTACTAAACAGGGTCGAATTGACTCACCTAACTGGACCGACCTGTAGAATTTACAATAAAATATTATTTTCTAGATCTTTACAGGATGACCTAACAGTTACGGTTTACAATGACTCTTTCAATGAATTTTACATGATCAATTACATAAATAATAATCCCCTTAGGGTGTACAATAAAATTAATACAAATGACCTAAATAATACAAATAAGAATATCTTCTGAAGTTACATTCTTCAACACTCCCTCTTAACAAGGAAGGTATTCTTCGGTCATCGTCACCATCGTCTTCCAGTTGTTGCACTTCTTATACATGGACCATTGAAATATGGCATCTCTCGAATCTATATATCATAATAAATTTCACAGAGCCATCCCTTTTTAATGTTGGATGTGACCTAGACCATGTCTAGTACTTTTACGCACATAGCCAACCTTCTTTCATGCTGGATGTGACCTAGATCGAGCCTAGGACTTCCACACATAGAGACAACCCTGTTTCATGTTGGATGTGACCTAAACCAAGTCTAGGAATTTTCACCACAATCCAACTCACACATAATATGGATTCCCATGTATGACCACCCACTGCTACCAGGAGAAGTCCGAGATCACACATTACGTCAATAGTATGGGACTTTCTACCTTTGAATGATCACCCTCTACTACATTGAGCAGTCCAGGAGCACACATTACATCATTATAGGATTTCCAAATCACACACCTATGAATGATCACATGTTGCTACACTGAGCAGTCCAGGAGCACACATTACATCATTCCAGGATTTTCATCTCACACACCTATGAATGATCATCCACTGCTACACTGAGCAGTCTAGGAGCACACATTACATCATTCCAGGATTTTCATCTCACACACATACAAATGATCACCCACTGCTACACTAAGCAGTCCAGGAGCACACATTACATCATTCCATGAATTGAGCAAGCCATCCGGTGGGTCCATCCTAGGAACATCCATTACGTTGCACACCATAACCACCTGCATTACCTCACTACTCATCTATATCTTCTCGTAGCCTAGGAGAATCAATTATGTCACATAACTCGTGACTACCTGCTATCTCATCCGAGCTCATCACTCCCTCTTGATATGGACCACTCCAAGCTTGTCCCTGAAGTACTCGAACTTCACTCTTGATAGAGGCTTAGTCAACACATCAGTTATCTGCTCTTCTGTTGTTATATACTGGAGTCTCACTACTCCCTTCTGCACCATATCCCAGATATAGTGATATCTGATCTCAATGTGCTTCGACTTGCCATGGAACACATGGTTCTCTGAAAACTTCACACAGCTCTGGTTGTCACAAAATATACAAGTCACCTCCATTTTGATATCAAACAATCCTGATAGCAACTTCCAAAGCCACACTGCCTCGCAGCTTGCCGAACAAGATTCCATATACTCAGCCTCGGTTATACTGAGTGCCACACTCGTCTTCTTCCTATTGAACAATGAGATCATACCCGATCCCAAACTAAAGCAGCACCCTGATGTGCTCTTTCTATCCGTGACACTCTCGACCCAATCCGCATACACATAACCCTATAGATTAATATTATGATACGATGCATACCTAAGGCCATAATCAACCGTACCCTTTAGGTACCTCAGCACATGCTTTGCCCCATCCTAGTGAACATGTATCGACTCTACCATATACTGACTTAGAGTGTTCATCGCAAAGCATAATTCTGGCCTTGTGTTAATCAAGTACATTAGCGAACCAATCATATGTCGATACACGATGGCATCCACTAGTTCTGAAGAAGTATTACTCAACAACTTCAGATTCCATGCCATAGGTGTGGCCATGGCCTTACAATCCATCATCCCGAATCTATTTAGAATATCTACCGCATAATTTACTTGACCTAAGAAAATTTCCTTTGGATTCTACCATACCTCAAGACCTAAGAAGTAATGCATCATACCCAGGTCTTTTATCTCAAACTCCGCGACAAGCTTCCTCTTCGTTTATGCTATGAGCTTCTCTTCACCTGTCAAGAACAAGTCATCTACATAAAACAGTAAAATCATAGGATTTCCTTCGTCAACCTTGTAGTAAAGGTTGGAGTCTAGTTTAATCTTGGTAAATCCCAAGCTCATCAGAAACTCATCTATCTTGATGTACCATGTCCTGTGTGCTTGTTTCAATCCGTACAAGGCCTTCTTTAACCCACACACATGAGTCTGCCTGTCATGTGTCTCGAAGCCTAATGGCTGCTCCACATACACTTCTTCCTCTACTATGCCATTTAGGAAGGAATTATTCACATCCATATGATTTACCTTCCACTTCATCACATTTGCTATAGCAAGTACTAACCCGATCAAAGTGTATCTAGCGACTTGAGCAAATGTCTCCTCATAATCAATACCTTCTTTCTAATAGAAACCTCGAGCCACAAATCTTTCCTTGTACTTCTCAACACTTCCATCTGCTGCATGATTTATCTCGTAGATCCATTTGGAAGACACTAGTGACTTCCCTTATGGTCTCAGAACCACTTCCCAGACATCATTTTTCATGATCGATTGATACTCCTCGATCATAGCATCCTTCTAGACTTTCTTTTCAGTAGCTTCTTCATAACTGGAAGGTTCAACATCAATGATGTCACTCAACAATACCACATATTTGAAGTCCGAGGTCTCTTAATTCCTTTTGGGTGTAATATCCCTGATCTGATATCAGATGATATCATCTCAAAATTCAGCTCTAAAATCAGAAAATTGTATGACAGAAACTAGTCTTCAAAACTAGTTAAGATGAAACTAGTCTTGGTCAGTGATTAACCCACCCAAATATTGACTGATGGACACTTTTGGATCTAAAAAATGTACCGGGGAGTGTGTTGCAGAAAGGATATCAGAATCAATGCCAACTTCATATTCCTATGCACAAGGTACTGGGGCCATTTACGTTTCAAACATCAGCCAGGCTGAAGTTTACTTCGAGGCTTCCTGGACACACCATCATATGCATACTAGGCCATCCACTTACTCTTTCAAATAACCATAGGTTGCATATCATTCATTAACCCCCAATTTTATGATGGAAAAAATTTACTAATTATTTGGGAGGATATGGCAGTGTTTGGAGGCAAAGAGAGAAAGAGTGCTAGGTAGGATTACTCCACGAGTTTGTTTATAGGCTCTTCCAAACAGACTAATATGGCCACAAATTATAAATATTATGGTGATAATATATGAAAAAATGTCTCAGGGGCCTAACATGACTAACGGAACTGAAATTGAGCATACAAATACTTTTTTATTAAACAAACTGCAAAACTAGTCAAATAAAAGGGCACAATGAACTAGTCTTCATAAATATGAATACAAGCAGTCATAAAGGGTCACATATTTCATATTTTTGGATTGGGATGGATACTACAAAAAATTTAAAACCTACATCAACTTTCATAAAGGAAAATAGTTACTCAGAGCTCTGTATATTGCAAATCTTGTAAAACTAGTCAATTGAAAATGTATAATGAGCTAGTCTTAAAACATATGGGCTCAAACAATCAAAGTAGCTCTCTAAATCCTCTTCTTATATTTAATGTGGCTCCGATATGAAATATAAAACAACAAAAAATCAAAATTACAAACTCTGAGCAACAATTGTATATATTTCAACCTTCAAACTTTCAGAATGTCTCCAATACAGAGTTCTTTACAAAATTGAGAAACTAAGACTTCTATGAAGAGTAGTAAAGAGGAGTTATTTATTGGATTTGAAAATATGATGACTGTAGAACAGGTGGCTGCTCATGGAAGGAACAACAAGACTCAGGAGCTTCTAATGGGAGCATTCACCAAACTATATAGAAAAGCAAGGGCCCTTTCTTCATAGTTGGAACCCCAGATCTAGTAAAAGGGCCATAACTTGCTCATACATACACCTTTTTATATGAAAAGAAAAAGTGTTTTCTACTGTAAATGATGCTACGAACATAATGGGATATGTCTCAAATTCCATAAATGAACAAAAAAGTGGAAAAAAAGAACCTCCATTTCGGCCCTTCAACACTGTTTCCACTGAATGAGAAGAATATTTCATAAGATAGAAAGAAGAGAGGATGTAATCACAAAGTTGGATTGGATATGAAAATTGGTCATCAATGGATACACTGGATCATGTGCAGAATACTGGAACATGAACTATGGGTCACATCTCCCACAGGTAGCTAAGCTTGAATCACCAAAGCCTAGAGAAGCTTGAGCTTTCTCACACACAAATTCATAAACTGTAAAAATATGTGAATGGTTCTCTTTCTCTCTTTATTATAGAATCTATAGCTTCCTATTCAAGTAATTAAAGTTGTGGTATGTCGTCCCTAGCTCATCCAAGTTCCTTCCTTAGTCAATTTTGCAATTACTTGCTTTGTGCAACCTTTCTTGCTTTTATCCTGATTGTTTTTCTACTTTCTTCTGCTTTTTCCTTTGCTTTTTCTACTTTTCACTGGATTTTCCTTTATTTTTTAGTGCTTTTGCTTGATTTTCTTCTTCTTTATTATTTTTGTAATTTCCTTCTTTTTTCACGCTTTCTTCTTTATGAGTTTCTGGCTTTCTTTGCTTTTCCTTCCTTTCCTGCTTTCTTGCCTTTTTATGCTTTTGTCCTACTTTCTTCTGGCTTTCTTCCATTATCATTTTTTTGGAAACATTTGTCAAGCCAAATAATTCTTATGCACATTCTTGGACTTTTCTAATTATTATCCATTCATAAAAATTTCATGAATAATAATAAAGATAATTATTACATGTGCAACTAGTTATTCCACCCAACTTTATTTAATTCCCAATTTTTTTATTAAGTAATATGTCCCTAATTAATTATTTAATGACCCATAGAAAAAATGGGTTAGGAGTGTGATCAAGGATCACTAGGGATGGTACATGAAACTCTATGGTGATGTCAAAATGGGGACATGAGACTCAGGTACCATACCTCTCTGCATCCTGAATAAGTTCTCATGCCCAGCTGGTTTTCTCTTGTGTGAGTTTACTTCTTTCGGTGGATCTACCAGTCTTCGTGGCTTTGAAATATCATGATCCTCAGGTTCTTCTGGAACCTACTCTTCCATAATTGTATCATTGAGCTCTGGGAGTCTCAGTTTCTTTATCATGTTCTTCATTGGAGTGTAGCATCCTTGACTTGCTGAAGGCAATTTCTTCATCAAAGGTTACATCTCTACTAGTCTCAATCTTCTTGAAGCTTGGTATATATATCATGTAATCCTTTGATGAATCACTATACACCGATGAATATTCCCTTCTTCCCTGAATGATCCAAGTTGGTCCTCTTTTCTTTCGGAATGTGTATGTATACAGGGTAGCCAAATATTCTAAGATGGCCGACTTATCGCTTGTCTCCTGCAAACATCTCTTATGGTGTCCTTGTTCTCAATAAATCTGTGGGAAGTCCTATTTTGAACATATACTGTTGTTCTTGCAGCTTCTTCCCATAAGTGCATAGGAAGGTCCTGATCATGGATCATGGCCTTCACTGCTACCATAATTGTTCTATTCTTCTTTTCTGCAGTCCCATTCTGTTGTGGATTATAGGGAGTGTTGATCTCCCTCTTAATCCCCGAGTCTTTACATAATTATTTGAAATATAATAAGGTAAATTCACCTCCATTATCTGATCTTAATATCTTTATTTTCTTTCCGGTTTGATTTCTACGAGGCTTTAAACTCCTTGAACTTGCTAAATACTTCATCTTTGGATTTCAAGAAATAGATCCCATGCTTTTCTTGAATAATCATCAATCAAAGAAACATAATAGGCATACCCTTTAATGATTTGAAATACATAGGCCCGCAACCATTTGAATGTATGAGTTCCAAAATATCCTTCGCTTTGTTGTCGCTACTTGGAAATTGATTCTTCACATTCTTTCCTTTCGCACATCCTTTTCATATGCCCTTCATGCTTGGTTTGGATCTCGAGTAAGCCCATTCACCATCTTGCTCATAATTGTAGTGCTTTGTAGTTGATGTGAGCAAATATTCTACGCCATAATTCACTTGGTTCCATAGATTCATGAACCAATTCTTGTTTGGATGTCCCTTGAGCTTGTATAGTCCTCCCTCTTACACTCTAATTACTACCGCATCATCAAATGTTTTACCTTTGGGCCACATAAGTACTTGGCCATCCATAAATGCTACTCTGAATCCTTTCTCATCTAGTGCTGAGATGGAAATTAAATTTTTCTTCAAACCAGGTACATATAGAACATCCTTCATTTTTATAGGATTTCAGATTCAAGCTTATAGGAAGATTATCCTACCCCTTTGATGGGATATTGATAGTCATATCCTAGCTTCACCTTGTGAGGTGAGTCCTTCTCTGTGAGGTTGGTGAGAGCATCCTTGAAACTTGTCATGTGCTTAAGAATCACTACTATCAACCAAGCCAATCATTATTCCCAAGTGAAACTGTACCCCACGAGTGTTGTTATCAAAACATATTCTTCATCACTCGAAGAATCATATCTTGCTTTCTTCTTAGTTGGTTCATCATCCTCTGCAGCATGAGCATGATGTATCTTCTTGTTCCCCTTCTTGATTCCTTTCTTCTTAGGACAATTCCTATTGATATGTCCCAAATCATCACAATTAAAGCATTCGTAACTTAAGTAGTATTTAGTGGATCTCTTACCCTTGTGTGATTTCTTGTGATGATGATCTTCTTTCTTCCCTCTCTTGGTATGAGCTGTCAAGGCTTGATTGTCCTCATCACCTAGTTTTTATTCTCTGGCAGCAATCCTAGCTTCTTCTTGAGTGCAAGATTCCAAAAGTGCATTGAATGGCAAGATAAGTTTCTTCCTTGAGCATATTCCTTGAATATATGACTCTTGTGATCTTGGAAGACCATTTAGGGTAGTCATCACTAGTTATGCATTTTCAACTTCATCTCCAATTGCATTCAATTGATCTCTAATGTTGGAAACCATTGTGAAGTATGATTGTATACTTTCATTGTTTTGCATATTCATAGCCTTGAGTTGAGTCCTCAAGTTCATCCTCCTATTGATGTTGGTCCCTTTAAATAGTCCCTTCAATGCATCAAACATCTCTTTCAGATTCTTTAGAGAAGAGATGTGTGGGATCAAGTGATCCTTAATGGAGTCAACTATGATCCTCTTAGCCTTGATAAGGTTCTTCTTATGTTTTTTTTCTCCTCATCTCCCTTTGGCTACGCAACTACCTTTGTAACATACTTGTCCAACCCATGCTCTTTTAGGATGGAGCATCACCCTATACTTCCATGCTCGGAATTTATCATCCCCTTCAAGCTTATCCTCAAGCTTGGTATGATTTGTCATCTTGAAAAATTGATAAATGAGAACCTCAAATGGAAGTAGATAAAGTGTAACTTACCAAGTGAGATGATCCAACCAAAGGTTGACTTCTGAGATCTGGCTACAGGTTGACCTTGTGTTTGTCAAAGAAACCCTAATTTCTCAACTTCGAGATTTGGAAAAACTGACTGGAGGAAAAGATGCGCCACCTCAAGGCGAGTTGATCAATATACTCCTTTTCATAATTCTGTGGGAAGATCCTACAAAAAATGATGCCCTAGTTCTCCGAGCTGTAGTGGTGGACTAAAAAAAATGAAATTTCTCATAATGAAATTCTACTTGGATAGAAGGATGCACCCTAGTGAGGCGAGTTGAATGCACCCTCTTTTTAAGCTGATATATGGAGACTAATTTCATGAATAAGAAACCCTAGTTTCTATAGTTGCAACAACTGCACAATGTTTTCTTTCAGGCCTGCTCTCAAACCATGTTAAATTTTAAGTGCAATAACAATATGGATCACTGAAATATAAACAAGCACGCCATAAACAATAGTTCACAACAAATTTATCCTGGGAAAACCCTCTCATGGAATAAAAACCCAACAAACTTCTTCTATATAGATTCGTCAGAATGTACAATAGTATCCCTTGTCCAAAGACCCAAAAACAAGAAGACTCAAAAAGTAGTTATTCACTTGACTCTATCTCTCCTACACATGTGAGCTCAATGAGTAAATGAGGTGACCAAATGAGGAGTTCTACCTCCTCATTGATACTAATTAAATGAATTGACCTTTTTACTAAACAGAGTCGGCTTGGCTCACCTAACTACGCCGACCTATAAAATTTACAATAAAATATTATTTTCTAGATATTTCCATGACGACCTAACAGTTAGGATTTACAATGACTCTTTCAATGACGTTTACATGATCAATTACATCAATAATAATCCCCATAGGGTGTACAATACAAATAATACAAATGAACCAATTAATACAAATAAGAATATCTTCTGAAGTTACATTCTTCAATAGAGACAATTAGTTGACTAAGGTTCAAGTGCGTGGTCCATTAAGAGACTAGTTTGATTAATGAATAAAATTTTGATTGATTGATTAATTAGAATAGAACAATCGATTAGTGCATAGAACATGGTAGCAATCAAGGAGTTTGTTATGCACTCTAACCAATATATGTGAACCTCATTTTGCTCGCTTTCAAGGTTATGAATTAGTTACATCTTGGAGATATATAATATGGCCCTATGGGTCAATACAAACCATGAAATATAAAAAACAAGTGAATATGTGATATGTATGATAAGTTATGCTCACTTGTCCTTAAGTGTCGTAACAATGTCTTTAGACACCACCTCTATATTGGAATATTATCTCTTTGATCTACCTAATCCTTCAATTCTCTAACATCTAGGACAACTTTAACATTCTTTAACCTTCCAATTGGGTAAATATGATACTAATTACCCAATCACAACTATAAAGGGGAGTACATTAATCTAGTCTTTCCCATCATATCTTGGGATTTTTTTTTCTATAAAATATCAACACTAGACGTTAATTTTAACATCACATTTTTAATATCATATCCATTGATCTTGATCATCCAACTGAAAAATCCTCTACATATATGTACTTTCTTGTTATTTTTTTATCCTGTGTGCATGTCTTTAAGGAAGGTGTGTGTTGATTGGTGTAGTTTCCTCATCCCTATCATCAACAACTTTTTGGGCTAATATGTCCACAACCTCCTAAGCAAATGCTCATCCTCTAATATCCTAGAAAATAATATGAACTAATCAAGAACAATTTCTCCCAAATTCTCCCTCTTCCCTATTATTGGTGACTTTCTCGAACACTATCTTTCTCACGTGGGTATCAAAATAAGGATCTAGGTACACTGGATACCCCTTGTGTTATAGAGGGGTTTCCAGCTTTTTTCAACATCTCTACGGATTCTCTATAGAAACCCTTATGCTTTACTGCATCAAAATTTGATTCCACTAGAATGGTATTTTTCATACTCATTGCTTCTTGATTTCCATCATCTTCCCCTATCCAAGTGCCTCTTCATATAACCACATTTATAGTCGGGCCTACAAATCCACTTACTAATATAGACTTGAAATTTACTACATTGTTTATTCGTTTTCATGCTCATCCTTCCCATCCCTCGATTAGGTTAGGGGAGTACTCAATAGAATTTTTAGTTGCTTTGAACTGGCCACATATACTCTAGGGATGTGGAAATTCATGGGAGATATGGGCCACATCGTTGCAATTGTAGTACCAAAGTGCCGCATTCCTTCCAGCATCTCTTCCACCCATGTACCCTCCTCCTTGACCTATACCTTCCCCCTCCTTATAGTTGGGAGTTCTCTTCGACCAAACACATTATCTTATTGAACCTTGATGCCAATTCTTGCAAAGCTTTGTAGTTCTCAATATTGTGGGTATTAGTTCTATAGAATTCACTTATATGCACATTTATAGGGACCAATAAATACTTCTATAGAATTGGATAGTGTTGCAGATTCCATCCACACCTTTTAGTAAATATGATCCAAAATGGATTGACATATAATTTGTCTCCTACTTGGAGCTTTTGGGTTTAGAATATTGGGTGAATTGGCGTGTAGGGCACATTTTATGAGCAGGGCTCCTTTTGCAGATTTGGGGTTCGGAACCTTATGGGGCCTGTTTGAGGGTATAAATGATGTTTTTTGGGGCTAAATGTTCATTGCTAATGAAATTCCCATTCACGTGATTCTACACTCTGATACCTTTCCAATTATCCAAAAATTGGCTTGAAACGGGGTCCGTATGCAAAAGTTATGCCTCCCACAAGTTGACCTATCTAGTTGACCACAATGGTACCAAGTGGATTCGATGTTATCTCTCATTTCTCACACATGTGGAGCTAGTCACATGTGTACCTTCAACATCATTCTAGAAGGATCAAAACCCTAACCCTAATAGGGCGTTGGAGCATGCAAAAACCCTAAAATTAACCCTAGACAACTATCAGGCTATGTTAAATGTCGATCCATCAGGAGAAGAAGGGGGTTCCATTCTTTTGATGCATTGTAATGCACCATAGTTGAGAAATAACACGTGATTGGATGTTAGAGTAGAAAACAGGATATAGGAGATCATGCAGTAGTCATTATGGTCGCAGAATCATAGGTAACTCCATAGAGAGTACCATTTCCTTCGTATTTGCAATTTCATATAAAGAGTAAAACATAGTCCTCATTTGTGGCTGGGTTTTTCCCCATAGTGGGTTTCCCAGGGTATATTTTGTGTTATTGTGTGGATTGTGTGCTTATTTTCTCTAGTTATTCTTGTTTCAGTTTCATTTATTTGGCATTCAATAAAAATAAGCTAATAAAATGGGAACTAAGGTGTAAGATATGTTGCAATGAACTATTCTCGTGTAATACCCATGATAGTTTATGGATCAAAATACTACATCATTTTCCTAATTATAAACCCACAAGAGGACCTTATGCAACTCTCCCTCAAGGTTAACCCAATAAAGTCCTAGTTGGAGAGACATGAGTAACTCCTCCCCTCAACAAGGGGCACTTGTATGCATAATCTTCTCTATCTTGCAACTAGTACACCAAACCTATAGTCATCCTAGTTTTGGTATTTTAAGTTGTTGTATATGTTTTGTTAGCACCACTAGCTAAGTCTCATAAATAGGCTAACTTGAGTGTTGATCTTCATGCAACTATAGGGGCATTACCAATATATTCCAAATCCACTCTCTAAGTTGTGCTTCACATCTACATTAAGGAAATCCTAGTTAATGGCAGTGGTCCCCCTATCAACCACTCCTTATGTTGTGTGCCATGGATCTAATAAGTCAATTGAATCATTAAACCTTGAATCTTTAAAGAATGCTCCCAAAAACTTTATGCCACTATCTTCTTGAAGTATTTGAGATTTGCAATACTCTATTGTTCTCATTTTTCCTCATGTAGTTCAATTATGAATTATTGTTTTAGCTCATCTAAATTTAGGCCACCCCAACTAGTGCACTCTTCATGAAGTTCATATACCATTGTAAAGCTCTACCTTGTAGAGTTTCCTGGAAGTTCACCATCTTAAATCTTGGGAAATTTCCCTTAGCATTCCAAATAGGATTACATAGTAGCCAATTCTATTACATGTCTCCACGCCATTCTTGAAAAAATCATGCAATTTCAAATAATTCGACTCCCCCTGGAATCCCACCATGCTATTATTCTTAGGGATACCCACAAGAATGAAACCCTTCAAATCAGGATGGACTATAAGGCTCTGAATTTTACTATGGGATGTGTTTCCACATGTGTTGTTTGTAGCAACATTACTACTACATAATTACAATATATTATGTAGCAATAAAAGATATCAATGTAACCCACATAACTAGGGACTCTTTCCTATTATATTGGGATTCCACAAGCTTGAACACATTCTTTCCTTTGTTCCACACGGAACAACTGTAAGTATCCTCGTATTAGTATTGCATTAATATTTTTCTATTACTATAATTTCTACTAAAACATTCTCACTATAAGGTATTTGTAATTTTTTTAAACATTGAAAACATATAAAAAGTATAAATCATAAAGAAAAAACTATTAAGGAGGGATATTGTTTAAAACCGTGTTTACATTTAAAGAATCCATCCTTTTAACTTGGGAAAAAGACTAATACTCTTCACGTGGGATTCCAAAAGATGCTAAGTGTTGTAGGGGCTTAAAATAGTCAAACAACAATTTCCCAATTCCACTTGTTGGCCTATCAAGCATATTCAAGTATTGTTGCTTGATGCAAAGAACTTTGAGAATCAACACCTATGCTAACTAAGTTCCTGGCTCATTTGCATGCACTTTTTCTATTTATGGGTACTCAAATGATATGTATTAATCATTTCCACATATGTAACAATATAATTAATGCATGCAACCATCAAAGCCTCTTCATCATCTTCTAAATTATTTTTGGCCTCTTCCCTTGGCACATTTTTTTCTTATGTCTTTTTAAACTTTTTTCCATATGTTTCTTCTACCCTTTGTGGGAAATAGTGATCTACCCTTGCAACCACGTCTTCCTCTACCAAAATTTCTCTTATTATCTATGTGCTAACTTTTCTTTTACCTTTAGCATCAACAAGTATGCATCTTCTCCTCTTCATCATCTTCTAAATTATTTTTGGCCTCTTCCCTTGGCACATTTTTTTCTTATGTCTTTTAAAAAAATTTGCCATATGTTTCTTCTACCCTTTGTGGGAAATAGTGATATACCCTTGCAACCACCTCTTCCTCTACCAAAATTTCTGTTATTATCTATGTGCCAACTTTTCTTTTACCTTTAGCACCAACAAGTATGCATCTTCTCTTGGGCAATTTTATGTAGATTTATTTCAACTTGAATTGTAAGTTTTAATCCATTCGCATACTTTGAAACATGTTGATCTTCATCGTCCTTGTGTCCTTGTGTCCATCCTAAATGAGAATTTCAATTCCTATATGTACTTTTGTACACTCTAGTCCTAGTGTCTCAAATTTCACATCTATTTAAACAATGACTTCCTACTCTAACTTTTGAGTTCTCTCTCTCATTGCACAAAATACCATCATGTTATAACACACCATTTCACGTTGAATTAGCAAACTTCATCATTTGAGGGCCTTCAACTCTATCAAAATATATTTCTTAGCAAATCAATCATCAATGTCTCTTCATGCAAACTTCCTTCACATAAAAACAGAAAATTCTATCTTTGTTCTCTTTTTGATCTTTAGAATCATAAAGTGTGATACAATATCTCCATATTCAACTTTGTTTGCTTCTTCCTCTTTTATAGTATTCACCCACTTGCTTTAACTTCTTGTTTGCTTCTTCCTTTTTTAAAGTGTTCACCCACTTGCTTTAACTTCTTGATATTGTTGTATGCTATCTAACTCTTCCATTATTCTTCTTAATGCCTCCAATTCTTTATTCATCGTCCTAAGTTTCCTCCTTTTTCTTGTCTTTTTCTGAGTTATTCTCTAGCTCAATTCTCTCTCCTACAGCTTTCAAACATACTCTTATACCACCTGAGCTTATCTCGATTACTAATTCCCTCCATCCAACGAACATAGAGCAAGGTCAACCTTTGCTCTATGCCCGTTGAATGGAAGACTCAACAATCAAGATAAGGATGTGATGCCCTCCTATACCCCATGAAGTAGTTGGGGCATAATGGGCCCAAATTAGACAAACTATCGCTCCTTACAACTGGACATGGGTCCGCCATGCATTACCAACAATATTGATGGCGCTGGAATAAGGAAGCCTCCTTTGAATGCTACAACAGTACTGTGTTTTCTTGTCTCTTTTCAGAGAATGGAACCCACACGGTGTGTTGCACGCGTAAACGAGTGAGACCAACCGATATTACTTCTCCTCTCAGGGAGCTCGGCATTGCATTCACTGTCAACTGATTGTATCTGCTACTTGTGTAAAAAATTCCACAACTGAAAATTATGTGTCGGCAGGCCACGACAAATAATTTCGAAAAACTCGGCTATAATTACTCTCAGTCCATCGATTCAACGGCTTGGGAGGTCCACATGGAACCTGGCATATATATGATAAACTAACACGTGCGAATATCCTCGGATAAAGGCGTTAAAAATTATAAGCAATGTGCGAACTTTATCTATTCTTAAACTTATTGCTTAAATAATCATCTTAGCGTGAATTTTCTTGCCAATCAGCTAAAAATTACCCAAAACATAACAACAACGGAAAAGTTATGATCTTGACAAGCTTCCAAAACATAACAATGGGAAAGATTGATCTTCTACAGATTTGTGCAACTCGTTCATACTAAAGTTAGGGTTCTTGCATATTAAGAGTTTTTGGTATAAAGTTATGATGATGAGAAGTTCCCATTTTTATACAACTTAAATCTGTTCAACTCATATTTGTTCAACTCAGATTTTATTAGACAGAGTTTATTTATTTATTTATGATTAGGAGTTTTTGGCATTATTATAAAATGTAATTTTGGAGTTTAGTTATGGATTTTTTTTTGTGAATGAGCATAACTATCACATCTCTTCTTAAAGATAAGCTATGACCAATTTAGACATTATGTACTACTATGTACATTATTGTGTTTTGCACCATTTATTTCAAAAGTGATTTTTTTTTCAATATAATACTTTGATTTTAATATTATATCTTCTATCCTCTTAGTGTATTGTGTTAGATTTCAATTTTTTGCACTGAGTGAAACGAGGTGCTCTACAACCCAGTATGGGGGAGATGTTGTAACGTGATGTAACAAAATAACGTTTGTAACAAAATAATGTTTGCAACAAAATAATTAAAAAAATTCATGTCTGCTCATAAAATAAAAAATTAGGGAAAGTATTTAAAAAAAAATCCATGTTGGTTCATAAAATAAAATATTATGAAAAGTAATTAAAAAATTGATGTTCATTTATAAAATAAAAACTTAAACTCGGATCTATCAATCAAGAGAGATCAAATTTCTTGAGTTTAAATTTAAAAAAAGAAATACACCTCAAGAAATTGGATCCCTCTCGGTGCTTGATAGATATGGGTTTAAGATGGATCTATGCTCGTTATTGATCCAATCCAAATCAATATGACAAACTTATTAAGTGCTATCATTAGTGATTGTAGTATTGTCATTGTCACTATATATGATAGATGGAAGAAAATAAATCAAGAGTCATGTGGGTGTTTTAGTAACAAAAAAAGGAAGTTGAATATGAGATGCATGTTATATTTTTACCCAACACTCTCTCTCTTTGCATAAGTAGAGTACATAACTAGCATACTTAGTTGGAGGGGGAGGGAACTATAACTATTCATTCTCATTATTATAATGCACAATACATGTATACATTACACTCCACCTCCCAATTGCTCCTCTCTGGCCCTTGGTTATGTCTATTCTCTTCACTATATTATGTTTTTAAGAATTCTCTATATCTCTTCGGTAGTAATGGTTAACTAACTAATTTCATCTACGAGTAACCAACATAATCTCTTGGTTATCATCCTACTTGTTCTTATTTGGCATGACCATTCACCTTTTTCTTTGACCCCTTTGACATCCCCAACAATTGTCTCTTCATCTTTGTTTGAGGAAAATTGTTTGTAAATAGTTAAGGTCAAACCATCAACATATCAAAAGTGAAGAATAACAATAATATATATTTTCCTTTTATCTATTTAATTAAAAATTAAACAAAATAGATGGTTGAAAAGTAACTTTGCTAACTTGTATAAATTCAGGCCACCTGAATTAGTACACTCTTCATAAAGTTCATAAGCCTTTGTAAAGCTTTGAATTGTTTGATACTCCACCATATTGAATCTTAGGAATTTCCCTTAACATTCTAAAGAGGATCGCGTATGAGCCAACGTTATTAGACATCTCCACCCCCTTCTTAAAAAACCCATGCAACCTCCTTGAATTCCCACAATGCTATTATTCTTAGGGATACCCATAATAATGAAGCACCTCAAACCAAATTGGACTATAAAACTTTCATTTTTACTATATAATGTGTTTCCAAGTCTGTTGTTTGTGCCAAAATTACTACTACATAATTATAATACATTATGTACCAATAAAAGACACTCAATGCAAGTTGCGAAACTAGGAATTCTTTCATATTAAATTGGGATACCACAATCTTAACCAAATTCTTTTCTCTACCATAAAGCAGCACCAGTAACAATTTTTCAATGATGTTGTTCTATTATGACGATTTTTAATAAAACATTATCATTCTAAGTTATTTATATTCAAAATAAATATTCAAAAGAGATAAAAAAAATATAAATCATAAAAACAAAAAACAATTAAGAAGCTATTATTTAAAACCATGTTTACATATAAATAATGAAACCGTCTAACTTAGAATCATGACTAGAACTCTTCATGTGGGATTCCAAAAGATTCCAAGTGATATAGGACTTACAATACTTAGGAAACAATTTCCAAATTCCACTCGTTGGCCTCTCAAGCATGTTAAAGTGTTGTTGCTTAATGCAAACAACTTTGAGCATCAAACACCTAATATGACTAAGTTCTTTGCTCATTTCCATGCACTTTTTATTTACAGATACTCAAAAGACATGTGTTATTCATCTCCACGGTATATAATCAATTCATGTAACCATGAAAGCCTCTTTATCATCCTTTAAATCCTTTGTGGCCTCTTCCTCAAACTCTGTTTTCTTAGTTCTTTTCAAAATTTCCATCATATGTATCTTCTATCTTTTGTGGGAAATAATGTTCTCTACCATTGCAACGACATCTTTCTCTACCACAATTTCTTTTATTATCTATGTGCTAACCTTCTTTTACATTTAGCAACAACGTAAAGTATACATCTTTTGTGGGGAAATTTTATATAGATTTATTTCAACTTGAATTGCAAATTTTAAACCATACACATACCTTGAAACATGTTGGTTGCCATCCTAAGTGAGAATTCTATTTCCCACATGTACTCTTTGTACACTTCAATCCTTGTTTCTCAAATTTTGCATCCACTTAAACAATGTATACTTGTAATCTACCAGCAAAAGTTTTTCTTGGAGCTTAGTGGAATTGTTATGTTAACTTTGATTTTTCTCATTGACCCTTTTGAATTCTCTCAAATTTTGCATCCACTTAAACAATGTATACTTATAATCTACCAGCAAAAGTTTTTCTTGGAGCTTAGTGGAATTGCTATGTTAACTTTGATTTTTTTCATTGACCCTTTTGAATTCTCTCACACGACACAAAATACCACCATGATACTACATGTCCTTTCACTTCAAACTAGTGAACTTCATCTTTGAGGGTCTTCCAATCTCTCAAAGTGTATTTCTTAGCAAATCAATCAATTTCTTTCCCTACAAGCTTCCATCACAACAAGGAAATTCTATCTATGCTACCATCTTGATCTTCACAATCATTAATTGTGTTATAATGTTTACATATTTGACTTAATTGTGTTATAATGTTTACATATTTGACTTTGTTTAGCCCTTCTTCTTTTGATGTTACTCACTTTGTTTTATCTTCTTAATATCTTATTTAATGCTCTTATTCTCTTCCATTCCTCTTCTCAATGCCCTCAATTCCCCTCAATTCTTTTCTTATCATCTAAGTTCCTCGTTATCTTGTGTTTTATGAGTATTTATCTTCCTCCATTCTCTCTCCCGAAGCTTTCAAACATACTCCAACACTAAATGAAGTGATTGGGGCACAATGGGCCCAAATTAGGCAAACTCTCGCTCCTTACAGCCAGACATGGGTTCGCCCTGCATTACCAACCATATTGAAAGCGCTGGAATAAGGAAGCTTCCTTTGAATGTTACGACAATACTGTTTTGTTATTCATTTATTAATGTGTAATGCTATATCTTAAATCTTTTATGGTCTCTCTTTGGAGCATGGAACCCACGTGGCATGCTAGCCGTTAAACGAGTGAAACCAACCGATATTCTCTTTTATCTTCTCCTCACATTATTTTCACATAGCTCGGCTTTACACTTACTATCACCGGCAGGGAATAACAAATAATTTCGATAAACTCTGCTATAAATACTCACAATCCGATGATTCAATATTTCGAGAGTTCCACAATGAATATGGCATATAATTACATTGATAGGTGTTTTTTTTTAGAATTTGGGATAGACTAGTATCAATGTTTTTCTTAGATTGCATGAGGATGAAGTAAGTGTACTGTCCAAATTGATTTTATGGTAGTCGTTCCAAATTCAAAATAAACAATTATAAAACTAGCACAACCACTTAAATTGTGGTTGGTGAACACTAATAGGTCACAAGTTAAGTGTCACCAACAAGTTACTTGCACGAACTGCTCGTTATCCATCCATCAACTACTAGTTATTCATGCATCGCCTAGCTACGAGTTATCCATGCATACCGAATGATTATTTTTTAGATTTTTTTAATAATTATTTATTTCGAATTTGGAACGACTGCCATGAAATCAATTTGGGCAGCACACTTGTCTCATCCTTGTGCAATCTAGGAAAAACATAGGCTTTAGTCCACCCCAAATTCTAAAATATAAACACCTATCGGTGTAATTATTTGTTGTCTTCCGCAAAGCCCCTTGTCCATGCATAAGCTAAGAGTTATACATGCATTAGCTATTAGTTATCCATGCATCAACTACTAGTTATTTTTCATATTATTTTTTCTTTTATAATTGTTTATTTCGAATTTTGAACGACTGCCATAGAATCAATTTGGATAGTACACTTGTTTCATCCTCGTGCAATCTAGGAAAAGCATAAATGCTAGTCCACCCCAAATTCTAAGATATAAACACCTATCGGTGTAAAAAGAATATTAAAAATAACTGGTAGTCATAACATTTAACTTGTGTCCTATCGATGTTCACCAACCACAAATTAAGTGACTTTGCTAGTATATAATATATGATATATATTGTATGATAAAAACAAATTAATCTAAAGATTGGATATTTTTCTTGGTTTGTTTTTTTATTATTTTTCCAAAATTTGATGAGAATATTTAAAATTGCAGATATAAAGTGTTGAAGTTGTATAATCAAAGTGGAACAAATGTTTTTAGGGAATTGAATTCATTTATGTAATAAAAAATGAATTAAAAAAATCATTAAATTTAATCAGTATTAATTAAAAGTCAAAATTATTTAGAGCCATACAAAATAATTAATTTGTTATAAAATTTATATGATGAAATCATATATTAATTTTTATAAAATCATTATACAATCCAATATGTGTAAATACTATCTTAATTTCAGAGTTAAGTATTTGCACTCATACTTATATTCTTGACAAAGTTCTTTGTGTTCTCAAAGACAGGTTAAGGTACATCGTTGTTGTTTGGAATTTTATAAATTTTATGTTTGGAATTTTGATGTAATAAGTATTTTAATATAAAAATTTGTTAAATGTGTCTAATTTTACAAGTTTGAAATAAAGATTATTATACTTATTTTATCGATTTTGTTTGAAAACTTTGTAAATGTTGTTATAATCATTTATAGATTTAATGTTTAGAAATTTGATGCAATAAATATTTTAATATGAAAGTTTAGTAAATGTTAAATATTTTAATATGAAAGTTTCGTAAATGTGTTTGAAAACTTTATAAATGTTATATTTTGCGTGGTTGAAAGTTTATATGATAGATTTGTCGATAAGATATTTATTGGAAACTTTGTCCTAATTGCTAAATATATTATAAGTAAGTATTTTTTTTAATTTTATGTTTGGAACAAGGTAGAAAACAATTCAATATGTGGAAATATCGTGTATCGTTTCAAACTTTGCATTGTTTTATCACCTAAAAACAATTCAATATCTCGGAATATTGTGTTAGTTGGATTGGATAAAGTTAACTTAGTTTATTATTTTAATAGATAAATGTACTATAAATAATTATAAATATTTTATAAATTTTTACAACTTTTATGTTTCTGTTTGGAATTTTGACGTAATAATAAAACTTTTAATATAAAAGTTTGGTAAATGTTTCTTATTTCATTTAGTGTTAAATTTTTTGTAAAGTAGAAATTTCATATGGTGGATATTATAAGTGATAAGATATTTTATTGAAAATTTTAATAATAATAATAATAACAATAACAATAACAACAATAACAATAACAATAACAATAACAATAAGAAGAAGAACAATAACAATAATAACAACAATAACAACAACAATAACAACAATAACAACAACAATAACAACACTATTTTATAAATTTTATGTTTCCAGTTTTGATATAATAAATAAATAGTTTAATATGAAGATTTGGTAAATGTATATTGTTTGAAAGCTTTGTAAGTGTATATCAATTATAAAGTTTATATGGTAATATAATAATTTGTTTAAAGTGCTAAGATATTTTATTGAAAACTTTGTAAATCTATATTATTTTATTGAGTATTTAAAAACTTTGTAAGTATGTATTAGGCAAGTATAAGTTAATGATGGTGTCTTAGCAATACAATTATGAAAAAACAACAATGTGTGCATTCACAATGAATTTGAATACATTGTAAAGAGTTGAAATGTAAGAAATGAGTTAGGGTCCAAAATATGTAAGTAAGTTTTATTTATAATTTTTTTATATGGCCATGTGATATTTGAGTTCTCTTAGTAGTGATGTGTTATCTTTCATGCAAAATATAATGCATATTTTCTCTTTAGTGTAGTTGTTGAGCACTTAAATTATGGAATTTCCTTCAAAAAATTATACTTGTAAACAATATATTGTTTGTGTGCACAACTATATATATATATAAAAGTCATTATATCCCTTAAAATACTATGTTTTTTTTTAAGTGTCTTAACATGATCAAACAAATTTATTATTTTAGAGATTGTAAACCTTAGTCTAAGCTAATACAATGTATCATTTGTTTTTAAAATGGGTAATGACAATATAAAGTTATAATAGGAACAAGAGACATATGTCAAGACAAAAATAAATTTAAAATAGTAAACACTATTTTTTTAAAATATTGTATATTTGGAAATCTACATTTTCGATTTATATGTATGTGTAATTTCAATGGTGATGGATTTGCGTATCTTATATTTAAAAAATAATGTGAAAATGAAGATATTTAGAGGCATCTAGAAAAATCGAGGTTTTGTTGGTTTTGTAGTCCGAACCATCAAGATTGTCATATTGAACCTAATTTTGAAGCAATCGTGTCACTAAATACATCGATGAGCGGAAAATCTATTGCTAAAAAAATAAATTTTAAATAATGTGTACTCGCTAATAACATGCACACATTCTAACATGCCTGCAAAATATTTTTGACATAAAAAATATTTTAATAATTTTCTCATAACTTTCTACCCTGAAATTAGTTCTTGGAGTTATTTAGCTCGTTGGAAAGGTCTTGAAGAAATCTACATGATTATGTTATGATCATTTTATGTGTGCACATAACTAATTTATTATTTTTAAATGCATATAAAATAAATGGTTGGGCCATGATCAATACCTCAAACAACTACCTAATCTTTCTAAGGGAGGTATTTAGCCTCCATGATTGATAATATGGGTGTTTAAGAGTTTTTTCACATCAAGAATGGGTTTGAAGGATTTGAATATTTTAGTGGGAGGTAAACAAGGGAATTAGGCTCAAATTATTCTTTTAAGGATTCAAACCACAACATGGGCCCTCATCCTCCAAGTTGAATATGGTTACTCCTATAATGCCTTGGAGAGAAGCAATGGGTCTCCAGGCCTTTCCAATAGGTGTGGGAGGGAAATAAGACCCTTATACCCTACATGAAGCTTCTATGGACCAAGGGCCTTGAATAAGGGAACAAACCATAAAGCATGCCTTGTATAGGAGATCATTGTCCTTAGAGTGGGATATGAGATCCAATATGATGCTTTTTGCACTAAGGATGAGTCTCATGTCATGGATGAGAGAGAAATTGATGGAATTAGGCCCTAAATTAATATTCTTAGCTAATAGTTCATGTTCGAGGCCTTGAACCATAAAATAGACCATTTAGAGTGGATATTTGGCATACAAATGGGATATGGACAAAATTAGGAGTTTTTGTGCAATAAGGATGGGTCTCAAGGCCTTAACCATACTCAAGGGAGGAAATTAAGGGCCTTACACCATAAATTTATCTCTAATTATTGTTGGCCATTAACATGACCTCAAAACACAACACGATACCTTTATAGGTGATCTTTGGCCTTCAGGTGGAATATAAGTATCATTATAAGCATGGTAGGGATGGGTCTTAATGCATTGACCATGGACAAAGGGGGGAACTAAGGATATTTTGAAGTATAATCCTTTAGGAATAAAGAGGCATAAATAATATTATAATCCCAATATCATGTCATATATATATGGATCATTGTCCTTCAAGTGAGATATGAGTGTCATTACGATTTTTTGTGCATCATGGATTGCTATCAAGGCTTTAGGCATGATTTGGGGGGGGGTCTTAGTGATTGAATATTCTTTTTCTAATGGGTAATGATAAAGCCCTTCAACTACAACACAAGTCATTTAAAATGAATATTTTCCATATGAGTAGGTTGTGGGCACAATTAGGAGATTTTGTGCAACAGAGATGGATCTAACAAGGCCATAACCATGATTGGCAGAGGAAGATAAGGTTCTTAATCCCTAAATGAATATTACAGGTATTATGGCACTAAATATATTCATCAAACCACCACAAAACCCTCTAGAAGGTACCTTTTTCCTTGAGTGGGATATGGATACCATTAGGATGTTTTGCACACAAGATATGATTCTTGGGCCTTTAGCCAAAAATAAATTTTATATGGCATAGTCCCTAAAATAGGCCTCAAACCACCACATAGACCTATATAATTAACCTCTCAGTGGGATATGGGAATCATTAAGATATTTTTCATATTTACATGGGTCTTAGGGGCTTAACCATCGTCAATGAAGGAAGACAAGAATTTTAGGTTCTACATTAATATTCTAAGGCTCATAATCCATAAATGATACCTTGAACAACCACACAAACCCTCTTGAGGCACTCTTTGACCTTTGAATGAGATATGGGTACAATTAGAAAGTTGTAGATGTAATGGATGGGCCTTAAGACCTTAAACATGTTCGTGGGAGAAAACAAAGGGTCATAGGACCTAAATGAAGCTTTTAAGGCTCATAATCCTTGAAAAAGTCCTTAAACAACTATAGAGTCCTTTTTGGCGAGATGTCTGGACTTCGATTAGGATGTGTGTGCCATTAGGAGGTTTTGTGAACCAAGGATGGGTATTGGGGTGTTGACCATGTATTAGGAGGAAATAAAGGGTCTCAATTCCTATATAAATATTTTAAGGATTTTTCCGTGAAAATGGCATTAAGAAACCACATAGGCCCTCTAAAAGGGAAATTTAACCTCTGATAAGGACATGAGTTCCTAGAAGATAAATTTTACATAATAATGAAGGATCTTGCGATCATGACTATGGTCCAGTGAGTAAAATGGGGCCATATAAGCTAAATTAATTTTTAGGACTCGTGGGACAAAAGGAGGTCTTGAACCACTACACATGTCATTTAGAGAGGAACTTTAGCTACAAAGTGGGATACATATTCCATTAGTATATTTTATTCACCAAGGATGGGTCTCAAGGCCTTAACCATGGTCATATGAGAACCATTACAATGTTTTCCACACTACAAGTTTCTTGAGATTCACTCCATGATCCCGGGATATAAGCCAATGTATTAGGTACTAGATTATCCTTTTATGGTCTATGGACCATGCACATGGTATGAACCCAACAGACATGCCCTGTAAAATGGATTCATTACTTCACAAGTATAATATGGATACCATTAAGAGGTTTGACACACTGTAGATTGGTATGAGAGCCTTAACCATGTTCCAAGGAAAACAGTAGATCCTACAATATAGGGTTCATGGTCATATGTCCCACTTCTAGATTCCATGCTATCATTCCATGTGATGAGAACGTTGTTAGCAAGGCACTTTGAATTATGAATGAGCTATTTGCAAGAATCTTTATATTTTCCTTACATTACTCAAAGATAGATTAAGGGATTAAGAATTTAGTTTTTAGTTCTAAAAGCATACTATATCAACATAGTTTAATCCTTTGGTCATTATATTATGTATATCATTTATTAATAAAATGTCTAATGGTTTTCATTAGACCATGGTAAAGGCCCTAATACCAATTCCTAGCATGCCAAACCTTGCATGGTTTCCATATTATACTTGAGGACTAAAGAGTCAATTTATAGGCCTTATGTGGTGGTTTTGGACCCAATCCATGGTCCACAAATCATAAAAACATAATTTAGTCCATAAGACATTGATTTTTATCATTGGACTATGGGTAGTGTCTCAAGAACCATCTACAATGGAAAACCTTGTAACGGGTTCCATTTGACCATTGATAAGGCCTTGGCATCCATCCCTAGTAATAAATTTATCCTAATGGTGTATGTATCCCACTTGGTAGGTAAAGTTCCCCTTTAAAGTGTGTGTGTCATGGTTCAAGCCTTCCCTTTGTTCCATGAGCCATGAAATATTTAGTTAGGTAACCTGGCTCTTATTTCCTTATTTGACCATGGTTAAGGCTCTAGAATCCTTACCTAGTATGAAAAACTCATATTGGTTCCCCTATTCTACTCAGAGATCAAATATCCTTTTTAGAGGGCCTATGTGGTGCTTTGAGGCCTTTTTCATGGACCAAAACCTTAAAATATTTATATGAGATTTGAGCCCTTTATTTTTCTAGTTATACTACAACAAAATATTCCATTAGCACCTAATCTAGTGACAAATTTTAGTGTTTTATATTTTATTTGGCACAACTGGCTAACACCAAAGTTGGTGCTAAAATACAGTTAAAAATAACATCATGCTTTGCTTCCTTTTTAGAACCAACTTTATCTTCCTTTTTAGCTCCAGGTTTAGTTTCCTTTTTAGTGCCAAGTTTAGCTTCCTTTTTACTGCTAGCTTTAGATTCATTTTTAGCACCAGATTTAAATTCCTTTTTTAGCTTTGGGTTTAGCTTCCTTTTTAGTATCAAATTTAGTGCCAACTGTCTATAGATTAAAATTTACAAAAATAGAAAATAGAAAATTTAGTAAAAAAATAAAATGAAAAAGTAGTAAAGGAATGTTGGGTTTTCAACCCAGCTCACTTGCCAAAATACAATAGCTCTACTTGAGCTACATTCCCTCAAAAATCAACCATTAAACTGTATATTTATAGTAGATCTAGACTAAACTTGTGCAAATTATAATTTACAGAAAACAAAATAGGAAAATGGTAAAAATGAAAAATGAAAAATATGAATTGAAACTAGGCAAGATTTCAAGAAAAGACATAATTTTATTTTAATAATAAATAATTTTATTTTAATAATAAATTAAGTACAATCCTTATATGCTGAGAATAGCCATAAAAAATAAAGGACTAGCCTCTCCTATAGATTCTTACCAATAAGACTTCACTATTTGTGCCATATGCACCAAAATACACATCTCAAAGTATCTATCCTTTGACTTAGTTACAAATTCATCCCATTGCCTAGGCATACCTTTTCATAAAAAAATACAAAATAATTATCATCCCAAAGGCTCGTTGACTTTTTCCACTAGAGGTATCAAAAAGTAAAAAGCGAGTTTAAAATTCACATATATTCCCACTGATGATATTTTCTAAAGTTGCTTCTTTGTAAATCATAACAAAGGTTTCCATATGCAGCTCCAAGCCCTGTTTTGATAAAGCATTAACAGTTGTGTTACATTCTCGAAAAATATGAAGAGATTCATTGTGACAAAAGGATTGCACTTTATCTTGAATCTGAAGAACTAAAGCAGAAAACCACAAATTGGAGATATGAGACTTTCCTGGGATGAATTTGATAAATAATGAAAAGTCACGAATTGTTTTAGGGAATTCACCTCTCTTTAAGTTTAGCCAGGTTCAGTAAATAAAATACTCCAAGAAAATTCCCCAAATTCCCCCTATTATTTGTTCATATTCTTGCATTTGATTTAAAAGAGTATGAAATATAATTTGAAAGGTGAAAAATAAATCCCAAACCATGAATCCTATCAGTTGTCTTGTAAGATCCATCAAAGAAAGACTAAGGCTCATCAATGGAAAATTCCAGATGATCCACCACATGGAGCACTTTTGGAAACATGTCTATTTTATACTCTTTTATCCTTGCTGCTCCAAGTTTAGTAACGATCAGAGGAGGTAAATTCTCGTTTTCAAATAAAGTTGATTTTATAGCTAATGAAATACTCCATTGCACAATTATGGAATTTCGATCCACTTATTTAATTCCTTTTTCCTTATAAACTCATCAAATCATTCTCCTATGGAATCCATATTCGAAATACCCTGTATATAGACTATTAACCGGGTCTAGGACCAAACTTCACTCATTAAAGGACAAGTGAGAAATAGATGTGTGTTATCCTCACTATTATTTTGAAAGAGATAGAACATACTTAGACCCTGTAAATTAATCTTCGTACGACATTCCAAGTCAACACTTTATCAAGTAGCATTAACCACATCAAAAGCATACTATTTGGGAAGCGTTTATCCTACAAAATCTTTTCCACCAAAGTTATCTCCTTCATTCCAAGTTGACAAATTGTTTTGTAACCAAGTTTTATAGAGTAGGACCCCCGAAGTCATTAAATTCCCATACAAGTTCATCCTCTCTGTCCATCAATGTGATGTGCATGCGAGAAAGTTCATCCAATAATTGTTTTCAACAATCCCACCACTCCCTCAGAATTCCCATCCGAGGAGCTGAGAGCCACCCTTGTTTCCACATAGAGGTCAAATTCTAGTCACCGATATTGGCCAACGTCATCTTTCCAATATAATTCAAACAATGAATTAATCCTTCTGGAATAAAAACTCTATCACTAAATCCCTTTATCCCATCAACCCTAATCCTCACTTCTACCCCAAACCCAACTCTCTAATTCAAATACTTCCATAGGATTGGGAAGGAAAGAGTAGGATATTCCCCACTATTCAATGCAATTTATATATTTTTGTTCCTTGTTTGAATCTAGTCCATTATCATACCATTTACAACATATTTATCTACTAACAACTTCCTCCAAATACTTGTAGAATTCAAGCAATTTCATGTTCAAATCGAATCCATGATAGAACTGTTGGAACATTATATCCATCTAGACCTTGGTTATGCATGCATGCATTCCATGCATTGGTAATTGAGTCTCCTAGCACCTAGACTATGTTGTTGACCCTCTAGTGCTTGTCTAGAGATGGATCCAACGCTAACTAAGAATATTCCTTCAGTGGAATTCAAATGCCATCAAAGGCTCATGAATTATCTTGCATGTAATCTTATTTAATTTCCCACATATCGTGGATGAATAACATGAAAAGTTTTTACACTCACAACACTCTTTTCTCTATGATATTCTTCTTTATTTTTCTGTAGATCTCTGTTAAACATTGTGAGGATTGTTTTACTGCCGAAGATCCCCCCATGTGAGAGAATTTCACATGGTATCAGAGTGGACCAGCTATCTAGTTTCTCTTAGATACTTCCATTGATGCACCAAAAGCTATAGAGTTTCCACAGAATTCCTTGAGGCAATTACCTTGAATCTATTGGAACAATCCTTTGGAGTCTACCTAGGTGTGATAGACTCCCGAATGTGCTCATTGTTAAAGTAGAGATTGAGTGAGATGATATCAAAATTTCTTGGAGAGTGTTTTATTGCAGGTTATAAGTCCCAAGATCATTAGGAGCACAACTGTTGAACAATGGAGTAGTTCCAGCATATTCTACTTACTCCATACAATTACTTTGATTGGAAAGAAGACATGGTGATTCTTATGAGAAGAAAAGGTCTTTACAGAGTCACCATGAGCACTGGGAACGAGCCAAACTCAACAGTTGAGAAGTCCAAGTGGTACAAAAAAATGGATGAATCATATGGCCTATTATGCATTAGTACTTGTAGAGATATTCTTTTTCACCTTGATGGTTTGACCACTCCAAATCAAGTTTGAAGAAAATTCAAAACTCTCTTTGTAAAGACAAATGAGATGAGAGGCCATCGACCGGAAAATGAACTGCTTACTCTGAGCCCTAGAAGTTTTGACTCCCTACAAGACTTCTTCACAAAATTCAAATCAATCAATGTGGAATTAAGAAGAAAGAGGAACTGAATTGGTTATGTCCATACTTTCAAATTTTGGCTCAGACTACTTAGTCTTTGTGTCTACTTTTCATGCAACCAAGTTGGAAATGAAAAATTAGAAGATGCCTTCCTTGGAAAATTTCATGGAGGCCCTCACCTAGAAGCAAGACAAATTGGTTCAAATGGGTACCATCAAGACACCAAAGGACCAAGCGATTCTTGTAGGTGATTCCAAGAAATCCAAAGGGAAGAAGCATTCAAAGATAAGAAGCTATCAGATGATGAGGGTTCTAATTCAACTGATGAAGGTTCCAATTCCAAGAAGAAGAACAAGAAAGGAGGATCCAAGTGCTCTTATTTCAGAAAAGGTTTCCATTCCGAGAAATATTGTATGAAGAATAAATTGTACATCATGACTCAATTGCTCGAAAGGCATAACATTGATGTTCCTAATCTCACAAGAAACAAAGAACTAGAAAGACTTGTTGCTCGCCAAGAACATTGTCTAAGTGCTACCAATGAAGGTAAACATTTTTATGCTTTGAGTGCTCGAGTAAAATCACTTTATTATGATTCTTATATTTTTGGTTTAGATGCATATTCTGATATATTATAATCATAAATATACATCTCTTGGAATAATCTCCAGTCATTCCACCGGAACCACCTCTCAATCCTTGTATTTTTTCACATGTTTATGACTTACCTTCCGGAAACTCCTTCCAATCCCATTCAAATAATTCCTATCATATATTTGATTCTGATTCATAAATTGATAAGCAAGTTGTATGTCCCACACATTCATCCTTCCCACCATTAGATTCAGAAAAGACTCCTCAACCCTCAAGTACGCCAGTTGACAAACTCATGGTTTCTGAAACCGTGTCACTTATTTTAGTTGCATTCCAATATTTTATATATTTCAGTGGTTGGGATTCCATCACATTGGTTCTCTTTGGACTGATATTCCACATATTTGTACCTGATATCACCCTTTTTGGTTTGAACTTCAAGTCTAAAGATCCTGCAGGTTCAATCAACAATCGGTATAATTCTGTTGCACAATCTTTTCTTTCTGTGATCCTACTCACTCATGGAGACACTTCACCATTGATGTTTGTTTCTCCATACTATTCCTATTTTACTATTTCAAAGCCTCATCAGCTCCATTGTGAATTTAGGAAGGTGATCAATCAGTTTGAGAAGAAGATACATGGCTACATTGTCCATTATGCAACTATACATGTCACTAATCCTGATGAGTTCATTGATGCATTTCAGATAGGAGAGTGCACAAATATCTTGTCCATATTTGGTTTTGTTTTCATATCTGATTATGTATGCATTCACATCAAGAATCATTCATTTGATTCTCCTCCATCAGCAGAATATGAGTTCAAAGGGGCTCCTACACTTGTTTTTTGTCTACATTGCATTGAAAAATTTGTGCATGATTAAGGCATCTACAATATATTGATCAAGTCTCTCACCAGGAAGCAGTTTATTCATCTCATTAAAGTGAAGAAGAAGACATTGTGAAGACATTTTTCTTTGTTTCATGTCCTTTTTGAGGGGAGGCTTTGTTCCCACTGGGTTTTCCTTCTTTCCTCGGTTAATAAGGACAAATAAATCTTGTAAAGGGTGACCTTAGCCTTTGTTTTTGGGCCCTATTTTTATTTCTTTTTATAAGGAAGGATTAAGGGGTGGTGTTGGAACATTATACCCATATAGACCTTGGTTATGCATGCATGCATGCATTCCATGCATTAGCCATGCATTGGTAATTGAGTCTCCTAGCACCTAGACTATGTTGTTGACCCTCTAGTGCTTGTCAAGAGATGGATCCAATGCTAACTAAGCACGTCTCTTCAGTGGAATTTGAATTCCATCATAGGCTCACTAATTATCTTGCATGAAATATTATTTAATTTCCCGCATCTCATGGATGAATAACATGAAAAAATTTTACACTCCAAAATATCTTTTCTCTATGATATTCTTCTTTATTTTTCTTTAGATCTGTGTTAAACATTGTGAGGATTGTTTTACTGTTGGAGATCCACCTGTGTGGCCGATATTGGCCAAGTTCACCTTTCCAATATACTTCAAACAATGAATTATTCCTCATGGAATAAAACATCTATCACTACATCCCATCATCCCTAATCCTCACTTCTACCCCAAACCGAACTCTCCAATTGAAATACTTCCATAGGATTGGGAAGAAAGGGTAGGATCTTCCCCATTATTCAATGAAATTGATATATTTTTGTTCCTTGTTTGAATCTAGCCCATGATCAGACCATTTACAACATATTTATCTACTAACAACTTCCTCCATTTCCTGCTTTGTTCTTGTTGAGTTTCCTCATTGACTAGTTGTGATCATCATCTAGTTAACTATACTAGTTGGTTCATCGACCAATCTTCTACCATATGTTGAATTCAATTCTAGTTGACTTGATACTAGTCGACTATCAACTTTGACTGTTAAGTTACATGAAAAGGATATAACACACCCAACATTCTACCACTTGTTTTCTTCCTTGTATACATAAGATATTTCAGACCTTCGATTCACTTAAACAGGGCTAAGAAGCCCATTGATTCCCTCCACCAAGTAAAATTTCTAGTTCTCATATACTTGCTCAATGATTCTACGATGTTCTTCGCAATGTCTACCTTTTTCAACAACAATTTCTAGTTTTCCATCATGTCTCTCACAAAGTGATACTGCACATCAATATGCTTTGTATTTGAATGGTATGTAGGGTTCTTTGCTAGTAATAGTACACTTTGATTGTCACAATCCAATCTAACATATTGTTGTTTAAAACCAACCTTTGAACACAATTTTTGCAACCAAACTACATATTTTCTTGCATGAGTGTCTACCATGTATTTATCCGCAATAGTTGATAGTGCAATGAGCAATTTCCTCCTACTCATCCAATTGATTTCTCCAATGAATAACTTGAAAACATATCCACTGGTTGACCATCTACGGTCAATATCTCTAGCCAAGTCGAAGTCTACAAAACCATGTACATATATTTTCTTGTCAGTTTCAGTTTTCCTTTGTAGTGTTGCTACCAATATTGACATCGATGAAGAATAGAAGATGGCAGTCATATGGAAATAGTCTGGAGAGAAAGCTTGGTGTGAAACGACTCTGGTAGTGATCAAATTTCAATTCTGTGCAAATAGCTAACTGTCAGATCAAAGGATGGTGACCAAAGAACCATATATTCATAGTATCGAAGGTATAGGTAAGTTAAAGTTGCATCAAAGGAAATCATTGATGACCAAATGTTATCATCAAAATAACATTTGATGGAACATCATGCTAGAAGCGACTGTTAAAACAACAAATAATCAATGGCACAGATCAAGCAGAGATCGTGATCAATGACTAACACAATCTTAGGCTCCATAAAGTGCTCAAGTGTTAACTAAAATGCACGAGCTTGAAGCCAAACTACCATGGACATGTACCAACACCATGGTGCTTCAGGATCACTAAAGCATATGCAAAATAACGCCTTTCCTCAAGCTTGAAACCACCTTTTGGATCTTGCCTTAGCATGCATACTTTAACACCTGTCGAAGTGATGGGATAGTTCCCACTAATTGATATCTACACAATAAGCGGAGATCCGATTAGTTTTTGGTCAGATGATCGATGGTTGAAATCAATTCAGGACTCTCAAGGTGCACGAATGTTAATATCACCCTATGTGCCTAAACCTAAAATCGCTATGCCACATGTCAACATCAACAAAGATAATGGAAACAACTTTGGAATTAGTTTTTCCAACTAATATTGTAACAAAAAAGTTTGTTGTAATAGAATGAAAATCCAAGTTATATAAATAGAAGAGGTGACCTCCACACAAGGGTTGACATTTTGTTTTGGCTAAGTGTAACTTATCAAGTTTTTTGTTGGATCAAATCTATGAAAGTGATATATGGAATTTTGTAATTGGAGCCTCGTGGATTTAGAATTTGTTATCATTCCAGTCTATTCTCCTGATCTCTTCTATGTTTACAAATCCCTCATATCTGTGTAATTGCTCCACTGAGATGTATAATGAAAGCCCATGAGGAATCCCTTTATCCTATATTTGAATCAAATTTTATGTTGTTCATGTTTTCCTTTCTTGTTAATGTGTTGTGAATTATTCATGATATATTACTTTAAATCAAATATGTTGTCCAAATGAAGATCTTGCTATCTCTACAATTGTATTCCATGTTGAACTACTGAATTATGTTTGCTCAATAAATTTTCTTTATTGTGGGATTAAGATTTACTTCCTAAAGTACCTTATTTCCATTTCATTCATTGATTCATTTCATAAGTTGTTTGTTATGTCAAAATGATTCCCATCAATTCCCATTCTCTTACATGCCTCATGTCATATTGATTAGTAATTCAAGAAAATTCGAAAGATACAAAAATACAATTTTTCTGCTTCTTGGGAAGACCATTCCAAATAGAAGCACAAGTATGCTATGGCATAGTTCCAAAACAACCTAATTGGAACATCTTAGGGACTAACATATTTTCTAGCACCATTGTTGGGGATCAAAGGAACGAAATTATTTTTCCTCGGGGACAATGGAAATCATATGCTTTGATTCCTTGAGGTGCAAAAGAATCAAATTGTTGGATGCAATATTCACCCGAGGAATCCACAAAGGAAAATTTGGCATCTGGATGAAGGCACACTAGAGCTAATATGAATTATGAAGAGTTTTGAACATTGTGAGATATTGAAAGGATGGTTTCTTGGAGGAACTAACATGGGAGGTATTGACCACCATCATCACGTAATCCTCTCAAAATCTTATCCCCTCCACTTTTTGGTCCTATATTTATAGAATATGACTTTGTCTTTGAAAATCCTGGTTGTAGTTTTCCCCTTAGAACAAATAGTACTCCTTTAAATATAACATATATCCCTATCATTAATATTGAAAGTGGATAACCCTCATCTCATCCTAACCCTCATCACTCTAGAGTCCACGAATATCATTCTTCATCATATAATGGCTAGAGGAGGAGGAGGAGGACCAAATCCACCACTACCACCCCCATCATGGATTCAACATTGGGTTTCTGCTAGGAATGGACCCTTAATCCTCCCATAGAACCTCCATGATATTCCTGATCACTACCTTCATATATTACCGAAATGTGATGGGAGAAAGGGGACTTCTACAAAAGATCATATGGCTACTTTTCAAGATTTCCCTGATAATTTGTTTATTCAACATGATGATGTGTATATGAGGGTCTTTGCTCAAAATTTAGAAGGAGATGACCGCAAATGGTTCAGAGCGCTTCCTGTTTCTACAATAGGGTCAATGGATGAATTAGAAATTACTTTCATAAAAAAAGGGGGATAAAAATGGGATCACTTATATTGCTTAATAGAGTTTTCTTCTCTTAAGAAAGGAAATTCCGATTTAGTGGTTGATTTTACTATAAGATTTAATAAGTTGTTTAATAAATATCCCTATATATATTAGACCCATGGAAGTAGTCATGAAGGTCACTTATTATGGGGCATTCCTGCCATATTTTTCCATCATGTTGAGGGAAAAAGGATCAACTACCCTCATATTCATGCAGGATGATGCAATTGACATAGAATCAAATATGACATCTAGGGGTAAACTTAAGCCAAGAAATTATTCAAATAAAAAAGATAAGGGGAAGTCCAAAGAGGAGGTAGGTATCTCATGAGGTTCCAAAGACTCTCAAGAAGCCAAGATTGAGGAGATTTCATTTATCATCAAGAATCTATCTTATAAGGTGACCATAATAGAAGTAGAGGGAACTAGCCCAAATAGACTTCCTCAAGGGATAAATCCGACTTAGTTAAGCAGAACTTACAATCCATAGATGATGTATAGAGATAAAAGGACCGAGGAACAACCTCTTCGACCTCCTTTCAAGGAAAATAATAACAATAATATTCTTGAACTACCTAAGGAAGAATAGTATTTAGATAATGAGGAATAAATAAATTGGTTACAAGATGAATCAAGTACTATGCATATGACTCAGGATGATTATGAAAATTCATTGTTGTATAATGGAGCTAAGCTATACAAAGAGTGTGATAATAAATTTAATTATTCCTTGGCCCACTATCGTCTTTTTGCAAATACCCTTTAGGACAAACTTCAAATAAATTATGATCTTAGGCCTAGACCTTCTTTGAACAGTCAACTTGCTAATCCTTTGGTGAAAACGTCTCCTACAAAACATCTCAAAGACAAAATCCCTGATGCTTTGAATTCAGATAAAACCAGTAAACATCAAAGGATAAAACCAAAGATACCAAAAACCATCCTATTCCCAAAGAAGTGGATAAGCCCTTGCCCCAAAAATTATACCACGCTAAAAAAGATATGGATAAGAATATTGTACCTTTAAATTTTGAGCATGAATTGGGTAAGATTAAAATTACTATCCCCTTGATTGAGTTGGATAAAAACCCTATATATAAGAGACAAATTGATCAACTACTCTATATCAATGAGTCATTGGAACAACATGATACCATAAATCTTATTGATGACTCCTCCACTATCCAATGTGGTCCCCATGTAAATGAGAAAGATGTACCTACATCACATTTCTATGTAACTCTCAGTATACATCATTATCAATCAAATTGGCACTTCTCTGTCTATGAAGACACTGAAATGTCTCTCACATAAAAGGACATTATGGATTGAAGAGCCCTATTTGCTATAGATGCATGTGACCTTGACCATTCATTGTTTCTCCATTTCATTCCATTTTTTTGATACATCTTTAGGATCTAACCATGAATCCCTACCTAACATATCGCAGGTCACCCACTGGTGCTCCGCTAACCACTTGCGGCTTTCCCTAAAAATTTTTAACTCTCTGCTTGCCTTTAGCCTACTCGCGGGTCACCTGCTTCTTTTTATGTTTATACTCGCAGGTTCCTCTTAAAAACATGAAAAATAAAAACCAAAATCGAATTTGGGGTAGTTAGAGGAGTTTCTTTAACTTCCATACCTTCCTCAAATGATTTTCTCTTGAAGCTATCTTCCCAAACTTTCTATAAATACAAGGGGAAGTTCATAAGAGAGAGAGAGAACTCTTAATGTATTGAAATGCTGGAGGAATTTATACTGAAGGAGAGGATCAAGATCCCAGATCTTGGTTTCATTAGTGCTGCTACAAAATTAGGTATAGCTATTTGTTATCATTCATATGATCAATAAAAGATACTTTTCTTTCCCATAAGCAATTGTTTCTAATGTGTGAATTGAATCTAATGAATGTTTCATGCTTTCCTTATGTATGGGTTTCATGTTTATTTATCCAAATTTTTTGAGGAGGGTATCTCTGTTTTGCAGGTTCTTTACTCAATATTTTAGATCAAGGACTTAGAGATTCAAGCTTGGATCAACCTTCTAGTATTCAAGGTTCTCTTTGCTTAACTTGTTAACCCTAGTTCTTTTTCATTAAGAAATATCTTGGTGTATGCTTTCTAATTGATTTAGATTCTGTAAGTCTTAAATAGTACGTTGGTGACCTCAATAAATTCCCAGTTATAGGATTAATTTACGAACAACAGAACTAGTTACTCCATTGGGGAGTCCTATGTTTCTCTAGGGGTCCTTTGTGTATAATTTATTCAGTTTGAGTTAGTTTCATAGTTTCTAGAAGTGTTTGCAGAGAGTACATACCCTTGTTTTTAGACTTAGATTTGGTCTTCTTTGAGTTTTTTCTTTTTAATTTTTTGAAGCAAACACGCAACTTGCTGACACATATAGTCAAGAATTTTCCATACTACCCTCTGGTTGTTTGTGTTACACCTGCAAGTGAACCACTAGTTACTGTATTTACAGTTGCGGGTGCCCCTGTAGGGTTCAGGTTTCCTCTTAGGGATGAATTTATTGGATTTTGATTAGGTTATTTTTGAAGTCTATTCCTCTTTAATGGATCATTTCAGCATGTTTGCACTCTGTAGTTAGGTCTTTGGTCTTCCTTTCGATCTTTTTTGGTCTTTAAGACTTGTTGGGGTTGTACCTAGGTCTTCCAAGTTCGAGTAGTTGGTTTGTGGACACTTTGAGTGATATTTCTTGATTGCTTGCCTAACTAAGAGTGGTTTGATATCTTGAAGATTTTCCTTGGTTTCTTTTTCTTGTCTGTCGATTTCAAATTGTTTTTTACCAAGTTAGTTAATTCCATTTCTTATTTGAGTTAATTAGTTGAACTTGTTGTCTTCATAATTCTATGAGAGTTAGTTTTCTTTTCTTTTAATATTAGGTACAAATTTGTATACACTTGAGTAGTTTAAGTGTGTTTACTTTACCGTAGTTAGTTTTCTTGTCTTGTTTAAAATAAAAATTCAAAAAAGAGCAAGTATTTTTCCTTAACAAGTACACTAGGTTTATTTCAATAAATAATAGTAGTTGCATGTCTTCATTTTTGAAAAATAAAAGTTTGATTTTATTTAGGTTTAATTCATCTGTATTTTTATTGAGAAAGATAAAAGTGGAAAAATAAAAGAAGTAGAAGCATTTTTACATTTTTATTACACATTTACCATGCTTTTCCGTTTCAGTTGTAATAGCACCATGCACACATACATGACCCTTTGAGTAATAACAGCCTTAAAAAGAATCTTAAGTCTAAAATAAAGTAGTAATTTTTTTTATTTTTTAGGTTCTTACACCAACTAGCTTAGGTTAGTGCTTTGGATCAGGTTGTCATTAAATATCCAAAGCATTCAAACTCAAACCGTAGTGGCTATTCGTTAGGTAAATCCACCTCTGTAGAAGGTGAATCGGGAAGATATGCTCAAACTGGATTTAATCACGAGGTCATGCAAGGTTTAGTATTTGTGGATACCCCTCCAATATTTTATTAATAATCTACCAGAGTCAGTGCACGTATTCAATAGTACCTTATGGTGATTTTGGATTTCGGGATCAGTTACCTTGCCCATGAGTATTGATTTGACCTACGACTGCCCCCCTGGACCCTCTATATAGTGTTGGTATCCTTAGTGTACAGACTGTTAGGGATGTACATGGGTGTTAGTGGAAGGATATTTCCATTGGACCTAGGCCAGATTCGGGAGGAAATCCCTTACAACTCTTTGGGAAGGTGGTTGGGTGATTCCAGCGCTTGGCTCCGTCATGTTTGTATTATAGTCCCTGAATAATTGTTCTTCGTCCCTTCACTGGTATGTTCTGGGCCCTCATCATCCCATAATATCCTTTGGAAGGTCATCTGACTGCCTTATTTGTATCACTATAGGAAATGTTTAGTAATGTGTTGGATTTTTACTCCTATTCTAGTTGACCCTAGGTTTTATTTACTTAGAATATTTTTACTTGTGGAGAAACAAACTCTCCGTAGGTCAACAAGGTTATGAAACCTTCCTCCACTCATTATGGAGCCTCCATCGCGACCTCAACGGTGAAGGAAAAACTCAAGTGGATATTTTGAGCCAGCATGAATGACTGAACCACCTAGACAATCTCGCCTTATTACTCAAACTTTGCTAGTTCCACACACAACCGGGTTTGAATACTTGCAAACTGAAGGTTTTGTGAGACCTTTTAACCCACCATTCACTGGACCTGATGATATGGTGTTCGTGTGAGTCATCTATTTAGGTTTACTTGAGTTAAGTGTGTATAGGTTTACGCCTGGATTTACCAAGGACAACATAGGGGACGAATCGAGAGGTTCACACACTCCCACATCTGCCATTATTCCAGGAGGATTTTATCCTCCTCATGTGAATACTCCAATACCTAGCTCATTGTAGATGTATTTTTCTTTGATAACTTCACTGAAATTTAGTATAGGATCCTTAGGGTCATCAAACAATTAGATTGCTTCGAATTCTACACCCTTCGGATCAACCGTTGATTCTTCCAATGTTCCATTCACTGGGATACCTATAGTATCATTCATGTCATCCCCTTTTCTTCACAATTTCCAGACTAATACTACTAATTCTTCTCCTTTTACTCATGGATTCCCTTGGAATGGAGGACATATTTCTCCTTCAACACCATTTGTAGGACCTATGACTGTTCTTTCCATTGCACAATTTGCAAGTTTGAACCCCTTCACAGGTTATAGTTTGCAATCATTGAATGTACAAACATATAATCCACCTATAGGTACACTCCTTTTTCACTCTTTGGTGGAGGAGGTAGTACTGCATACACTTCAACTCCTTTTTCAGTTGGAGTTACTTATACTTAGCCTCAATGGAGTGGACCTCAAGGGAGTACTCCACTGTCTTACAGATGGAGTAATTTTTCAGAATTCTTTCACATCACAACCAATGGCTGGGGGCAACCCCAACCAACCCTATGGGAGTTATGGTTCAGGTAGTTTTCCTTACCAGAATCCCTGAACTCATATTCCATCGGCTAGGCCTCGCTTACCCTTTCTGGAAACGTTAAAATTGCCATATATTTCAAAGATTAGGAATGATCCCGTGCATCATGACCCTACCCGGCCTCCTGTTCCAACCAAGCTTACTTCGGGAATTCTTAAGCTTGAATGAAAGACTAGAGAAGATCCAGGGGACCACGTTACAACATTTAACTTATGGTGTTCTTCTAATTCTCTAAATGAAGATTCGATATTGTTGATACTTTTCCAAAGAACCTTAACCAGTGTTGCAGCTAAATTCTACATTGAACTACCATCTGCTACTTATCATAACTTCTACAATTTGGCGACAATATTTTTGAATCACTTCCAACTTTCCATTTGGTATGATGCCGACACTGATATTTTGTCTACATTTAGACCGAACAAATATACTCACATATCTGATCACAATCAGGAGTGGATAAGAAGGAAGAGGCTCATCAAAGCTAAGATTCCCCCAGAATTCCTATTAGAGTGGTTTTTGAAATCACTGTTACCTTACATCTCAAAGGATTTTTCGAATTCTGAGGTTACCTCAAAGGAGGAAGCCATTCTAAGAACCCAACAGTTAGATCTAATTTATGCTTAGTCTAGGATTATTTATGAAATAATTCATGATGCACCAAGGTCAAACACTAATCCTTGTAAACCCAAAACTGGACCACATGTCGATGGATTTGTGGGTTCAATCGACTCATCCGCTTTAGAGGATTTGTCCAAACAAGTTCATGAGATTTCTATAAAGTGTTCTGAAGCGGAGGAAACTACGGTTTCCACTCCCCCTTATCAAATGGTTGATGTACAAAATGTGCATTCAACCCGAAAGGGTTCTCAACAGCCCGGTGGAAAAAAAAAGGCAAGAAGGGGGGAGGTAATTAACATGAGCCCAAAACCATAGATAGTTCTGAGGGGGGAAAATAAAATAAGAAGGTGAAATTCCCTTGTAAATTTTGCAAGGAATATCACTTGACTCACCAATGCCCCTTGATTGATGAAGCCCAGAAGATTTTGCAACAAAAGAAACCTAATGTCCTAAATGATCCTTTTCCCAAAGGAAAAAACTTGGATTCTAGAATCTCTAGTGTTGGGGGCACCTAGGGTCCCGTGCTTCTGATTAGTCTTATTAAAGCATGATTAGCTCAGATGATTTGTTACAAACAAGAGAAAGAAATTTTACCCCGGAACTACTGCAGAAAGATAAGTAGATTCCTGAGATGTCTGCTCCTCTTCATATTGAGAGACCCGCATACCCTATACCTAAGATACCAAAGGGTGTCTATAAGCGTGCATCACAAAATCGTAATGCGCGGGATTCTCCCAACTACTCTATTGTGTAAGACTTAGCCCAAACTCCATGTGCCATGTATACTCTAGAAGTCTTACAAAGTTTCCCTTTGCAACGGAATATGCTTCTAGTAGCAATAGGAAGTATGGATTCATCGAGTATGTCAGAAAGTTTTGATATGTATGACACCATACCTCGGTTTTCGTATCACATGGCCTTTCAAATTGAAGTAATCCATGGTTCTAAAACCATTGGAAGAACAGTGGTGGATGAAGGAGCGATTAGATGCGTAATATATATTTCCTACTGGCGAGCTTTAGGATCTCCTGAGTTAGTCCCTTTGATCACATTACTTACCGCTTTTGATGGAAGATATTTCTGTCCACATGGGATATTACCCTCATTTGAGATCTAGTTAGTAGGAAAAGTAGTGTCAGTGGAGGTTTAGGTTGTTGATGCTTCTCTTGATTATAATTTGTTATTTGGAAGAAGCTAGACGTATGTGATGCAAGATATCCCTTCGTCCATTTTTTGGGTATTGATGTTCCCTCATGAAGGAAATATTTTCATAGTTGATCATCTCTCCTTCACCCAAAAAAATAACACGACCTCTTTGGAATCTAATATTTCGATGAGTGATCAGGCTCATCCTCCTAGCAAGAGTTTGGGAGTAGGATTGTATTCATCGTTTATGGGCACTTTCAATTTTCCTACTCCCATGAATTACATTGGTCACCGAGTGTTCAAAACATCATCCCAACATATAGGGAGGTTTTTACAGTTATTAAAGAAAATGATCCTTGGATATTTCCCACTCATAATGAACCAATTATGCCCTTATATGTCACATATATGACTTATCAAACTTCACGAGATTCTGCGATAGATTTTATCTCGACTCCTTTAGTCTCAGAGGAGTCAGATGTCGATTATGCGCCTACATGGGAGGTAGACTTGGCTCATTCCTTTGACTGTTTGGACATTGTTTAACCATCAGATGAAGCTATGATGGAAGCAATGATAGATATTAATCAAACTTGTGGACACATGCATCATAGATCTTATTTTCTTCTAGACCTAAATAGGATTGGGAATGGTGAGTTTTTTGTGATACTTGGTGGAGATGTTGATCTATCCATTAACCCTTTAGCAAAACAAAGGATTTTCGCTGAAGGAAACATGGATAACATATCGAAAACCATTCCGATTAACATTTCCATCAAATCAGATATTATGGAAAAAAATTTCATCGGTGCAAGTTGTTCTCCTGAAGAGATCTACTTGTATACTAACCTATTTAAGGAATTTTGTAATGTCTTCACCTGGTCATATGAAGAGATTTTAGGCATCGACCCATTGATAGTTGAACACTTGATCAAAATGTATCCAAATGTGAAACCAGTTCAATCGAAAATTCTTCTAGTCAATCCGTGAAAGGATGCAGTCGTTAAGGATGGGGTTGAAAATATCCTCAAAGCCGGATTCATCTATCCTATCGACATGACAGAATGAGTTTCCAATCCAGTCTCGGTTGATAAGAAACAGGGTACCATACGTCTTTGTACTGATTTCAGGGATCTTAATAAAGCTTGTCCTAAATATAATTACCCCACAACATTTATTGACCATATCGTAGATGCGTGTGCTAGTAAGGAAATATTCTCCTTTATGGACATATTTTTGGGGTACAACTAGATTCAAATCAAACCCGAAGATCAGCACAAAACAAATTTATATGTCCCTAGGGTACCTTTGCATATAGGAATATTTCATTCAACTTGAAAAATGTCGGAGCCACCTTCCAACGAGCAATGAATTTTTCCTTTCACGATATCAAACATATAGTTGAACCTTACCTGAATGATCTACCCACATGATCTCGAAAGAGAAGAGATCATCCAAAACATTTACGGCTTGTATTTGAACGATGCATATGTTACAAAATTCTCTTGAATTCCCATTAATGTGTGTTCTGTGTTGAGTCTGGATGATTGTTGGGTTTCATCGTGTCCAGTAGGGGGATCATGGTCGATCCATTAAAAGTAGAGGTGATCATCAAATGTACTCCTCGTCGTAGTATTATACAACTTCAAAGTCTGCAGGGTATGTACAACTCCCTTAAATGATTCATTGTCAACTATGCGAAAATAACCAAAGGTTTTATGCATTTACTTAAACAAGACACCCCATTATTTTTGGACGAGGCTACACAAAAATCCTTCGAGGCTTTGAAAAAAACACTATTATCATCCACCTTGTTAAGTCCACTAGATTATACTCACAATTTTATATTATATATGGCCGTATCCGATTCCACAGTTGGTATAGTTTTAGTTTAGGATGATAATATCTAGAAACACATCATCTATTACCTTTCCCGCACTTTAATAAAACCTGAATTGAAGTATTCACACATTGAGAAATTGGCACTTGCCGTTGTGTACACTGTTAAGAGGCTACGCCACTATATTTGACTGCAAACCACTATAGTGATTTCGGATGTCAATCTGTTTCAATATGTTTTAACCCAAGGCATAATCGGGGCTAAATTTAATAAATGGATTGTTATTCTCCTAGAGTTCAATCTCAGTTTTCAATTCGATAAGTCCAAAAATTCCTTAGTATTAGCAGAACTCATATCCGAGTTTCCTAATGGTGAAATTTTTAACACGGAAGATACTTCATTTCCGGATGAGAATATATTTATCATTTCAACCTCTAATCAATGGTATGGAGATATTTTGATTTATCTCCAAACTTTGAGATGTCCACCAACTTTTTCTAGGGAATAACAATGAAAACTACGTCATCACGCTAAAAGCTACCTCATGATTGTTGATACACTGTATAGATGAAGGGTAGAATCCATTTTACATTGTTGTTTGAATTTGGAAGAAGATGAGTTAGTACTGAATGATGCCCATAATGGAGCATGTGGGGGTCATCTTTCTGGATTGGAAACGGCCCATAAAATACTTCGTGTTGGTTATTTTTGGCCCACCATATTCAAAGATTGTGTGGAATCCATGAAGCGTTGTCATCCTTGTCAGTTATTCACCAAAAATATGGAGCACACCCTGCTCCTTTATACCCCATCATCACAGTAGGTCCATTCACCAAATGGGGGGTAGATTACATGACTTGCAACCGAGTTTCGGCCAGAGGGAATCAATATATCATCATTCTTGTAAAATACTTTACTAAGTGGGAAGAGGTGGTTCCTACTATGTAGGAAGACAATGAAACCAAAGCTTATTTTTTGTTCAATCATATCATTGCTAGGTTCAGTATTCTTAAGGAGATTGCTACCAATCACGGTAGAAAATTTCATAATCATATGATGTTAGAGTTGACTACTATGCTAGGGTTTAGACAGGAGCATTCATCTCCTTTCTACCCGCAGGAAAATGGACAAGTCAAAGCAGTTAATAAGACTTTAAAAACCATTCTCCAGCATACCATTAATGCTAGTAGATCAAACTAGCACATTATGTTATATCTAGCTCTTTGGGTGTATCGTACCAATGTTAAGACTGCTACAAGATTTTAACCTTCCCAACTTGTCCCTGGGTTGGAGGAAATCACACCTATTGAATGTGAAATACCATCATTAAAGTTGGCCATCCAACTTTTACCTGAAACTTCTACTTTAGAAGAATGCTTGTTTCATCTTGAACATCTAGATGAACAATGTTGGGATGCGCTAATTGCGAATGAAGCACATAAAAATCGAGTCAAGAATCAGTATGATAAGTCTGTGAAGCCTAGGATTTTCTCTAAAGGAGACCTTTTTTTAGTCTATGACCAGGATAAATATCCCCTGGGGGAAGGAAAATTTAATTCTATTTGGCTCAACCCGTATATCATCTCTAGAGTTTAAAAAAAAGGGTCATATGAACTGGTTGATTATGATGGATTTAAGCTGGCTAAGCTTAGAAATGGGCTCTACCTGAAGAATTATTATGGTTAACACATATAATTTTTCTTGTAAATAGTTGTACAATAATATAGAGTTAGTATTTTTTTGTTTCTTACGTGCCTTTGTTTGTGTTTCAGATGGAAACTGAGTGGTTTGTAGGATTCGCCGATGGCACTAGTCATCACACTCGTAATATTTCCTCAGCTTCTTGGGTGATCTATTCACCTACGAGTCAGCTTGTTTCATCAGGAGGTGCTTATCTAGGAACTGCAACGAATAATATGGTTGAGTATAGTGTTATTATTGAACTACTCCAAGATGCTTTACACCACAGAATTTCATGTTTGGAAGTTAGGATCGATTCTCAGTTAGTTGTACTCCATCTTATGGGTGAGTATTGGGTTGGGAATTATTTATTATTATGTTAGTTTTTGAAAGTTAAAGTGCTTGAAAGATAGTTTGATTACATTTTATATCAACACATTTCAAGGAACCAAAACATAATAGCTGATGCATATGCAAACTACATACTCGACTAGCATTTGTATCATACACAGTAAAATAGATCACCACACACATAAAACAACATGTACATAATCGATAGGTGTGTATATATATATAATTCCAAAAAGAATCAAAGAGTTTGAGTATCCATCTTTGTCAAAGATACATACCAATATACAAAATTGGGAATGATAGCCTCAAAGTAGTGCAGATATCCCTAAGGGGAGGCAGGAGCCTCAGCCTCCTCTACTATAACCTCTCTATAGAAAATAACTAGCCTAGCTACTTTCTAGAGTAGCCTAATCGATTTAGGGGCCACACCCACTACATGCTGTTGCATATCCATCGGCATGCACTCTATGCGATAGGTAGGAATATCATGAGTTAGTTGCTTCATTTTTCCCTCAATGGTTTGTAACATGGCCTTTGTTCAACCTGGATCTGCTGGTCGTACAAACACTCTCAGGTGTATAGATGGCCTCACTAGTCCAATATCTACACCAATTATGTTTTAAATACTTAAAATCACCCAAAACATATGTACATTTTTATAACAAAAACCATAAAAATTGAATAATAATAAAAACAAAATGGTACCTATCTCTCCCCAAGCATCTCCTAGAGGTAGCATGATTTCCGGGTCACCACGGAAGTCCATCCCAACATAAGGAAACTACTCAAATGTAGGAACCTATCGGCCACACCAACCAAAGAAATCCTCATAATCATAGGAGGTACTAGTGTCTCCACCTCCTCATCATAAGAATATCTCACACCAACAAGTCATAATGGGCTCATGGGGGTTAACAGGTGGGAGGGCCACCCTTGGGCTCAAGCTAGGAAATCTCTCAAAGCAGAAGGTGCATAATATGTTCCCATAGCCAAAGTTATTCTTCTTCCCAGTTCTACACTCAGTTAGTTGGTGCTTCATGTTCACCAACAATCCTGTACACTAGTTGAATATCACATTCCACAGGCACTGCACCCCAATTTGCATGTAGTTGCGAGAAGCTAAGTGTTGAGAAACACTACCACCTATCCTGTTCATAGTAATCAATAGGAATTTCAATGGAAAGCTATCTATTTTCCCAATTGGCACCTAACTGGCACTCTTCTCTGCTCCAGCCATGCAACATGTGTTTATGTAGTCTTGCACTAATAAGGTCCCCACGCCCCAAAATGTGCCTTTGAGGTTAACAAACTCTCCCCATTGAAACAATCCAATTATGAAGTAAATGTCATCCACTGTGATGTCTAAATTTTCACCCTTAAGGTTAAAAACTCCCTGATCGGGATCCCACAAGTGCACTAAACTTTGGAGCAAGTTAGGTTGTGCCCTCATGTTGGATGTGCGAAAGAACTTCAAAAGACAACAATGTCGCAAGGCATTGAGATTCAATGGATCACTCATAGCCTCCCTATCCATTGCTTCATGCTCCCTCTCCCTCCATGTGAGAACCATTGTTGCATTTCAACCATTATTTTTTTCATGAGTGTTGAGTTTTTTATTTTAAATTGCGCCACCCAAGGGCCCTTGTTAACAAGTTGTGCACAACCCGCTAGTGAATATCTCTCCACTCGCAGTTATTTCTCGAACTCACAGCTTTAATCAGGGATAACTACAGGTGCATAGAGTCCATTTTTAAAATCTAAATAAAAATTAAAAAATCCATTAAAAATATTTTAAAAATACATGAAAATGAAAAGCACAGAGATAGAAGTTACCTGCAAGTGATGGAACTGAAAATCGTCCTCTAGATTGATCGTACGCAATGCAACAATTCATAGGGGTTTGTCCTCTCTTAGAATGGAAAATGGTAACAATGAGTTAATTTGGTTCTTTTTACAATTTATGGTAATCGTCTTTTTTTATTTTTACCCACTTTATATAGTTTTAAACATTTTTATGTCATATTTCTTAATCTTGATGACTAATTAAGTTGTTTTGACTAGGTCATGGCATGACAAGGCATTTTTTCACGGTTATGTCCACATTGGTGCTCTTTAAAAGGGTTAGTTTCTCATGTCATGTCAATGAGGTCTCTGCATTGCATTTATACCTTATAATTTTTTATGCCTTAGGACCCCTTTTTACACCATGGACTATGACATTAACCTTCCATTTTACCTCCATCATCATTGTTCTTCCATGGTTAGGACCTATCTAACATGGGCTACCCTAGATAACACACCATGTCATTTTGGTATCCATGTAGTTACTTGCTACCTCGAGAGTTTGTCACTTATATTGTGGTCCACATACATTTAGAATGCATACCTTTGTTAACCACTTTTAATCACGCTCCCGTTCCTATGGAGTTTCCCTTATGCTCTTGTTAGACTCCTTAAAATTGGCAATATTTCCGAGTATACTTGTCCCTTTTCAGACTCATTAAAGGATTTGAACGAACATCCACTTAGGTAGAAGTTTACCCCTTTTCTGGACCTTAGTGTATTAATTACGAAAAAGGTATACTCTATCCTATTATGACTAGAAGAGTTCTTTCTCGCATACTTTTACACGTTTTTGGGCGAGGAGACTAAATCTACGAAAAAGTCCCTTATGGAGTTATTGTTTAAGTTTTTCAGACTCCTTAAATATGAAAACACCGGTGAGCATATACCAACTGAGACCCCATGGATGTGATGGATTAGTGAGACCCCTGTAGGGATCGGGTTGAGATTTATGGCTAAGCATAATGACCAGAATGGGTTTGGGGATGAGAGATAGAAGCTTGTAGGTGGTACCTTTTCCTTGGTGACCTCATAGCCTAGCTTGGGGGTGGCCTCTCAGTAGAAAGACTATATGATGGACATAGTGCCTAAGGTTGGGTGGAAAATCTCTATGACACAACCAGTTGCTTGGACCTCCTTTTCTTAAAGATAAGTACTCTTATGCATATTATGTGTAATGATTTTTAGTTGTATTCATGCTAGAATTATGCCTGTAAATTGCATGATGTGTGTGTGGATTGTATTATTTACGCTGTGTATTTTTATTATGTATCTACACACATGTTTTTTCTTACTATTATGAATTTGTAATTATGCTTATAGGAAAAATTTAGAGGCCCTGATTTAGTGAATGTACCCTCTTGCTGGCCAGATTGAGGGATGGGGACATTACAAAATAGTATCAGAGCTTCTAGTTATAACACCAGAACTGTATGGGCCGGAAATGCATAGTTACAGACAAAGATCACAAGTTGCAGATGAAATACTCCTATATATGTCGAGTTCTATTAAATGACAGATAAGGGCCAAATTCAATTTAATAATAAGCCCCTATTCCCAAATTAAAATTTCATGTAATTTTAAGATTTTAAAATTTTGGGAAATTTGTAAATGGGCCCCATCCATTCCTCATGGATGGGTGATGTGGAAGATCCACATGAGCTATAAGTATGATGTGGACTTGCCACATCGGAATTGCACGCAGAAGGTTTCTCGAGTTGAAGTGCGGGGAGGACGAATATTCAACTGTCGAGTGATAGGGCATATTAACGGTTGCAGTTGATAGCACATAAGCAACTTGTGCGGTGGTTAACAGTGGGTGGATGAGATATGAACCTTGGAGGAAGGGGAAGATCAACGGTCAGGGATCACCACGCCTTGGGAACACGCATGGTGATTAATGATAGGAGGGAAGAGATATGATCATCAGATCTTATGGAATATCAACGGCTCAGAACCATTGCGCACCGATAAAGTACACAACAGATAAAAAGGGATGAGTGGCACGTTGTGCCCAAAACCCACTGGGGCATGTGTCAGTTCTTGATTGACAACACCTCCTCAAGAACTGTTTTCCAAAACTGCTTCTAGCACAAGTCTTCTTCTCTGGATCATCATCACTAGATCATCGACATTGAATCATCATCATCGTCACTGCTGTTTCTATCTCAATCAATCTTCGATCTACTTGTCATAGGAAGTTCTACAGAGCCAGTCCCTTTTCATACTGGATGTAGGCCCACCACTTGTAGGTCTTCACCATCTATGCGAATGGTCTGACAAAGTTGGTCTCTCAGGACTGATTTATGTGCTGATGCAATACTTGACAAGAGCATCCCAGGAAAATTTATGTGCCTAAGCACGACCGACAAGATCTCCCAGGACTGATTACATGCATCCCCTTCAAAATTCCTTTAAAGAGCATCCCAGGAACATTTATGTGCCGCACCATGACCGACAAGATCTCTAAAGAGCATCCCAGGACTTATTACGAGCACACAGCTCAACCTCTTGGATATCCAAGACTGATTACATGTGAATAGACAATACCTTTAAAGAGCATCCCAGGAACATTTATGTGCCATAGCACGACCGACAAGATCTCTAAAGGGCATCCCAGGACTTATTACAAGCACACAGCTCAGCCTCTCGGATCTCCAAGATTGATTACATGTCTCCATAGCAATACCTCATCCTAGGACTGATTATGAGCACACATCTCAACCTATTGGATCTCTGAGGACTGATTACGTGCTACTTGCACAACCTGCCACATATCATCTCTGACCTCCAAGTATCAACCTGATACTCATGATCCAACTGATCATCATCGCGCGAAGCATCATTCTGATGCTCATGATCATACTGATCATCATCACACAGTACATCATCCTGATGTACATCATCCAGAGTATCATCCTGATACTCATCATATGTGATCATCCTGATCATCGTCACTACACTGTCCCTATACATATCATCTAGAGCATCGTCCTAATACTCATCATACGTGATCATCCTGATCATCGTCACTGCATCGTCCTGATGCATATCATCTGGAGAAACATCTTGAAGCTCGTCATGTATGATCATCCTGATCATGCAATGCATCCACCTGATGCATACAAAGTATCTACCTGATACATATCACATACATGATCCACCTGATCATACAATGTATGCACGTAATACATATCATGAATCAACTTGATGCATATCACATACATGATCCACCTGATCATACAATGTATCCACCTGATACATATTATGCATCTACCTGATGCATGTCACGTACATGATCCACCTGATCATATCAAGCATCCAACATGATACATATACATATACATGATCCAACTGATCATACCAAGCATCTAACATGATGCATATACATATACATGATCCAACTGATCATACCAAGCATCCAACATGATGCATATACATATACATGATCCAACTGATCATACCAAGCATCCAACATGATGCATATACATATACATGATCCAACTGATCATACAAAGCATCAAACTGATGCATATACAAATCAGTAACTGGAGCATCATCCTGATGCTCATCACACAACGCTTACATCCACAACCATGGGAAGGATCCTCCTCTTTCCATGCTCAGAATGGCTCCTGCAAATGTGTCCATCACTTCTTCCTCGAAGTGTCGTCAATCTGAAGAACACCAAGCCTCTCTCTGAAGTATTCAAACTTCACTCTGGCTAGTGGTTTCGTCAACACATCTGCGACCTGCTCATCCGACGCAACATACAGGAGCTTCACTGCTCCTCTCGAAACCATATCCTTGATATAGTGATATTTGATCTCAATGTGCTTCGACCTATCATGGAACACCAAGTTCTCAGACAGCTTCACACAACTCTGGTTGTCACAAAAGATACCAGTAGCATCCAACGGGAGATCAAATAACTTAGATAGTAGCTTCCTCATCCATACTACCTCACAATGAGTCGAACAAGCTGCAACATACTCTGGTTCGGCTATACTTAGTGCTATGCATGACTGCTTCCTGCTAAACCAAGAGATCACACCTGATCCCATACTGAAGCAGCATCTAGAGGTGCTCTTCCTATCTGCAGCACTGCCTACCCAATCTGAATCAACATAACCCTGTAGGTTAACCTTTTGATTCGCATCATACTTGAGTCAATAATTAATTGTACCCTTCAGGTACCTCAGAATATGCTTTATAGAAACTATGTGAACGCCTCTCGGATCCGTCAGGAACTAGCTCAATGTGTTCACCGCAAAGAAAATATTTGGTCTCATGTTCGTCAGGTACATCAAGGACCCAATCATCTGACGATACACCTTGACATCAACCGGATCAGATGAAGCATCACACAGAAGCTTCAGGTTCATCATCCCGAACCTCTTAAGGATTTATACTGTATACTTCCCTTGTCCAAGGAAGATTCCATTTGCACTCTGCCACACCTCCCTGCTTAGGAAACATTGCATCATCCCCAAGTCCTTCATCTCGAACTTGGCATCAAGCTTCCTCTTCATGTTGACAATCAATCTATTATCACCTGTAATAAACAGGTCATCTACATACAAGAGTAGTATCACTGGATTGCCTTCCTCAACCTTGTAGTAAAGGTTGGAATCTTCTTTACTCTTAGTAAATCCCAAACTGGATAGAAAGTTGTATATCCTACACCATACCAAGACCTAGGAGCTTGCTTCAAGCCATACAAGGCTTTCTTCAACCTGCACACATATGACTTCCTATCATGTGTCTCAAAACCAAGTGGCTGCTCCACATACACTTCCTCCTCGACTACACCATTCAAGAAGGTTGTCTTGACATCCATCTGGTGTATTTTCCACTTCATCACTGCAGCCAGAGAAAGTATTGATCTAATGGAAGTGTATCTAGCTACAGGAGAAAAGGTATCTTCATAGTCTATTCCCTCTTTCTGGAAGAAGCCACGAGCTACAAACCTCACTTTGTATTTCTCTATGCTACCATCTGCAGTATGCTTGATCTTATAGATCCACTTGGAAGTCACAACAGACTTCCCTTCAAGTCTCGGGACCACATCGCAAACATCTTTCTTCATGATCAACTAGTATTCCTTGATCGTGGCATTCTTCCATTACTACATTCCGAATCCTGGGAACTTCAGATTCTTCAATATCTTCAATAGATAGTTTTCTTTGAATTTCGTTTGCTGGAACAAATGTTGTAGTCCTTTTGTAGGTGATTGTACATGATCTTTCCAACAAGTCAAATTCAATTGCATGATTAGAAACTTCTCATAGTTTACAGAAGAAAGTCTTATACATAAAGCCATATGTCATACAATCATGCAATTATCTTAGCCAATGCTTCAATACAACATTTATCCATATCCCATAACTTTCTAGATGCCTTCCAATCTCCACCAGAACATTGTTAAGAGTGTGCACAACTCCCAACATGTCAGCAAAGAGGTTTCATTCTAGATAAGTAGCAATGGAATGTTGTATAGTGCCATAGGCCACTTACCCATAACATGCATTTTAGTAGTATATTGTTCATTAATGCAATTATGCATAATACACACCCTAAGTCTAGGAACATAAACATATACATCATTGAGCAATATTATTTAAACAAACAAGTATGCAAGAAATGACAATTCAAATACTTATCTTTGTTTGGTTGTAGGGTGGAATCCCTCTCAATATTTGCTTGCAGGAACTACTGGAGTGTGCTCCCTCTTGATCTTTGCTTTCTGGATTAACTATCTTTGAAATTATATCCATCCTCGATCATTATGCATACTTACTAGTATCATCACTATGTTATCCTCGAGATCTCACACATAATCATACATTCATTACTATAATCTTAATACTATCAAAACACAATAATCTTAAACATGTATGGTCAAGATCATTTCATACACATATAATTTATCACAATTCTTTTACTTATGCATATTCCTATTTCACCATAGGATTTTTCTGGTTAGTCATATCATCAATCAAAGTAAGAAGCATAATATGCCTAAACCCATGATTACTAACTTCAATGAATAATCATTATCAATCATGCCATGTATACTTATATAAGAGATCCTATCACAAGGTAGGATTCTAACTTGATATAGGAAAAACATACCTGGATTAGCATGCTAGCTAGTTATGTCTAACACACCCGCATAATGTCTTCTTGTTCTCTTCAATGACTTGTGCTAGTAACCTACAAATCTCATAGGTTAACCATGATATAACCAAGTTATACATACCTCGTAAGTAGATCTTCTATGTGATCCATGACAATGGATGAATCTTTGTCTTCATGTCACCATGGTCATATGTTCTTGAACTAGAACATGATTTGTCTTTCTTGATGTACCTTTCATGTTAGCGGACAACATCAACCTCATACAACACCACAATGCATTAGTACAATCATAACTGTTAAAACCCTAATCAATGAATATCTTCTATAATGCATTCATATTTTTATTAAGGTGATATGATAAGTCTAAAATTAATTAAGATTGTACTAATCTTAATGAGGACAAACATAAACTTAATCACGAACAAATTTCGAAACATACCCATAAGTTATACCTGTCAAGTTTGCTTGTAATCTTCTTATGTAAGGTCTTAACCTCATCTCCCTCTAAAACATGAACTTCTTCACTTATGCAGGTGACCAATCCATTCTCTTCTAGGATTAACCCAATCCACTTGATTTGTGGAAACTGGATCTGGAGCTGGATTAGGGTTTGTTAAGGAAACCCTAAAAATTCAAACTTTGAATTTCAAACTTCTGAAAGGATATAAAGATGCACCTTGATGAGATGATCAACCTGGTATACTCAGAATTTGAAAACTGTAAAGCTTCACCCCTCAAATTTGCTTTTCAATCTTCTGGATTCACTAGGGAGGATCCTAAATTAGGGTTTGAGTTTCCCGGAGCTTCACCCAACCAAATAGTTTGATCCAAATCTCTAAACTTTTAGTTTTACAAGGAGCTTCCAGCTATGGTCACAGATTTAAAAAATTCTCATTTTTGCAGAAGCCCTAATTTTTCACCTTTCCGATCAAAGTCCTGAACTAGGGTTTGATCAAGCCCAACCTTCTGCCCAACCAAAAAATTTGATCTTGGTCTCTAAATTTCAATTTTGATGAGGAGCATCCAGCCATGGTCTCCGATTACAAAAATTCCAACTTTCTTCGAAATCATAAATTCCCAGAGCCTGAATGAAGGTGCTCTAAATCCAATTCTTTTTTGTTTGACAAAAATATGCACCTGATTGTTTCTAGAGTAACTCTGAAATTTCATATCGACAGGGTCTGAAAATTCTTCCTCTAGTAGCGTGGTCTGTTATCTTTCCAACCCCATAGGTCTGACCTCAAATGGATTCTCTGAGAGAGAGTTAAGCCAAGTGTCGCAACGTGACCTATTTATGGGATAAAACAGGAGAGTGAACTTGTACGGAGTGCCACATGTAACTGGTTCAATTTTGGCCTCTGAAAATCGTACCTCTAAAATTACAGTCCATTCCCTACCTAAAACCTTTTATGAAATTTCATTTGGAGCTTCCTAGCCCAAGTTGTGACTTTTTTTCCAAGGTCACCTGTTTATGACTGAGATCTGGAAGAGGCAGAAACCCTCTATTGTACAGATCATAAATCTGAAAGTACAACGAATTAGAAACTCTCCTTCGGACACAAGGTACATGGGTATCTTATCTTCGACCTATAATATTTTTAGATCCTGAAACTTTTTGAAAATGAATTTATAGTGAAAGTGCTACGATGACTAGTTTTTTCTATATCAAGCCCTAGCTTTGCAAGTGCAACAAGTGTCATAAATGCCATAACATGCCTTCTTTCAGGATAGCTCTGATACCATGTTAGTTTTTTATAAATTTCAATCTGATCTAGGATCTTAACTGATAGAATAACATGTACATCATATCTACAACATATCAATTATTGACACAATAATGCAAGCACACAAGAGACACAGAGTTTCACCGAGGAAAACCAAGAAGGTGAAAAAGCCCACAACTTCCTCAGAGATAGATAGAGAAATGACACAACCCAAGTACAAGAGATAGTCCTCCTAGTAGTAGCTTCTCCTCCTCCACTAGTGCGCCACTCTCCAATGAGTGTGTTTGTGTAAGAAGTGAATGATCAAATAGAGTGCCTCGTGTACTCTATTTATACTTGACTTGACTTGCCTAATAACCTTTACTAGGTCGGCCTTAACTTAACCAAATAACATAATGCTGACAGGACCGACCCCCAATAGGTTGGTCTAATAACCCTTTAACCCACATGACTTATACAGGGTCGACCTCAACAAGGTGGTCTAATAACCCATCAAGTATAAGTTACAACACTTACAATATAAATGACGACACTTCCGTATAGAGGAATAATAACATCTCTATAGGAATACAAACACTTATGTATAGAGGAATAATAACATCTCTATAGGAATACAATATACATATATGAAATACATTCTGAAGTTACAAATACATCAACACCCCGAAGCATGAAGCTGACAAAACAAGACAGGTGAAGTGCTTTGAAAGATAGATGGCAATGACTTGTTGGTTGGACGATGTTGTTGCAGTACGACTGGATCTGAGATACAAGTCTCACATGAATCACAACATGGTTTCCAACCAATACATTGCAGATCCATGGTAGTAAAGACTGACTAAACACAATCATGGCTACTAGACACAATCGTAGATCCATTATGAGATGATAACACAACCACGACCAATACAAAAGTGGATCCATGTAATATGACTCAAACAATCTCCATCTCAACCTAGGAAGAATATGACTTCTCCAGGGTATTCAAGCTGAACCTGCAATGAGATGAATCTATCCATGTGATTACAATGTTTTGGAGTTGAACATGGTAGAAACCACTCAATTATCGGTCATTGGTGTATACCTTTAACAAGTGCGAGGGAAATCACCATTAATGTCGATGATCCCTAAGGTATCATAGTACATATCACCAAGCGTGAATAAATGAGTTGATGTTGAATGCTCGATGAAATCTTTCAATCAAGAGTCAATGATGTAAACTCATGTTGAAAGTGAGGTAAGATGCCATTGAGGCATGTAGGGCCAAGTTACTCGATTGGTCTCTTGATTCAATCCTCGGATGATGTGTTGAAGTCGACAAGAATGAATCCGTCGAAGGAGGGCCATGATGAATCCCCCATCAACAACATGAAACTCGGTAACATATGTTTGGAGTAGATCGGGCGGTAGAGTAATGTGCAAGACTGACTCAAGGTAGGCCGACATGGCAGAAGATGTACTGACTGCAGATGATGAGCGATGAACATCTCTTGAACATGGGAATGGCATGAATTGGTAGTATTTGACATGACGAGAACGATACTAACCCCTAATGCAACTTATAGTGGAGGCATTCTTCGGATGACCCAAAGGAGTGACATGACTCATGAAATTAGTATAACTCAAAGAAAAACGGATGACCCAAGTGTTGTATGCAAATGCAAATGAGTGCCATGTTCAAGAGAGACGATGCAATTCCTTGAATAAAGTGTAACACAAAATATTTCATTTTTCCCCATCATGACTGATGAGTGCCTCATGTGTTTTTTAACGAGCTTGAGGAGGGTAACCAGATGCTCAGTATAGCTCATCTCATAGATGAGTCCAATCCCAAATTTTTTACGAACCTGGGAAAGGAGGGGTTCGTCCCGTGATGGGCCCTTCAATGTCATATTTTAACGAGTCCATAGAAGGTAAACTTGGTGTCATTTCATGTTTAGAGAATCTAAAAAGAACTAAAGAAGACTCCAAAGGTCATTTTTCGCAAAGTTAGCCTCTTTGCTCGAAAAAGGGTAAAACAATGCAGGAGAGGACTCTTCCAGTCATTATTGACTGGAGTATTCCTTTTTCGTAAGTAGTGCCCCCTGGTCTGAAAAAGGGGTAAACTATCACCAGGAAGACGATCATTCAAATACTTTTACATGCATGAATGCATCAAGTTCGCTTGGTGATCTTTTCATATTTAGAGAGCCTGAAAAGAGCTTAAAGAAAAGACTCTAGGGGGTTCCTTTTTCGTGGGAGTTTAACGAGCCCTAAAAAGTGATAAACTATAACTCAGTGACTTATTCTCATCATTTTACAAGCATGAGAAAGAACAAAGAGTTATCTTGGTGTCATTAATAATTGAATTTAATGAGAAAATAATGACAAAAAGACGTTCAATGAGTTGTTCATACCTGAGAACACGTGTGAAAAGACCACGATCGCGAAAAACAGGATCAAAACGGTACTTAACTTCACCTGCAAGCTTAAAAAATAGGTCAAGAGTTATTAACCAGGTATAAATGAATCCAACTATAGAAAAATAACCCACATTAGAATAAATTAAAAAGAGAATATGCTCTTTTTCAACATAAATAGGGGTAAATAGTAAAAATAATTACTATTTTTTTTTACCAAGGTCGAGAGGCGAAAAGTGCCATTTGGAGTTGTTCTTCTTCTGCTGATTTTGGGAGCTACGATCCATCATTTCAGGTGCCATCAGCGATAAGTAACCCTAAACTTGCCTCTTTAACTTTCTAGTGGATTAGAATTTGCTTTTTCTTGTATTTAGGTAGGTTTTGGGCATGTTGGGTTGGGGGATTGGTGCCGACGGGTTGGCGCAGGTTGCCCTTTCGGGATCTGCACTGGCACAGAACCCGAAAGGGAGTTCTGCTTCGGCGGTGCACTATCCAAATGGACATTCTGCGTCACTGCAAATGGCCAACTCAACCCCAAAACCTAGCCAAAGAGAAGCTTTTTTTATGGTTGGGAAAATTTCTGAAGGTGTTAAAATTTCATTGTTGACAGGTTTGCAGTGAGCACGATGGTTATTGAGTGGAGAGAATGTGAGCATGAGCTTGATGATATACAAGCAGAAAATGATCCACAATGTGTTGGAGCGTTGATAAACTATGGGATACTCAAGTATTTTCGAGTGTCGGGGATGAGGTCCCAAGTATCATTGCTGACATCCCTGGTCCTATGCTCGAACCCTATACAGCAACATTTCCATATTGGTGAGCACACGCTGACCATAGATGTAGAGGAAATCTACTTTTTGACAGGGTTATCCCAGGGAGGAATCCCTTTGTCCTTGATTGGGTCACGAGGTGGTGACCGCTCAGTATAGGACATGATTGAGTAGTGGTGTACTCCAGGTATGCCGATGACAGGTGGGAAGATTCCCATCAAGGATGTCAAGGTTTGGGCTCTCCAGACGGTACTCTTTACCATTGTGCAGGTGGTTGGAAGCTGATCCACTCATCTTGCGAGCAAATCACAAATGATGTATGCCAAGGAGTGCATGGCTCCTACCGTGTTCAAATGGTGTGAGGGGCTCCTCACCAGTCTCAGAGATCATTTGACCAAATGCCAACGCGGGGTGCTAAAGCAGTTTGGGTATGGTTTAGTGGTAGTGTCCTTCATGCTGGAGTGGGTGCCCCACTTGCGCCTACAAGTAGACCTCAAGGATTGGGATGCACACTATCCTCACATGACTAGGTGGGAAGAGGTGATGGCTCGCCATGGTGGCGGGGGTCCCATCATCATTTTTGGTACAAGGTTCTTCAAATGGTTGCAAGGGAAGATCCTCATGGTGGAGGACTACCCATACCATGGTAAAGACTTTCGAGGAGACCCAGACTTGGTGCTTCCCGAGGGAGCACAGTGCAATGATATTGGTAAGAACAACTGTTAATGTTTTTTTCATTTTATGCATTTTATGATTTTTTGGAGTAGTGTTGACAACTCGTACATGTTTCTTGTAGACGTGGGTCCAGAGCGACCACTTGGAGTCTCTCACCTTGTATGGAGAGGAGCAGCATCGGAGGTAGGCCATGCGATCCATGATGCTCTGGAGGAGATAAAGGCAGTGGAGGATAACCTTCAGAGGATGACCTTGAAAATCCCAAATCCGGGTGTCCATGACCTACCCCATCTCTATCAGAATTTGATTGTTGGAGTATCAGTTCATTTTGGCACGTTGCTCCGGAAGGTGGCGAGGGTCATTGTCTTCTTCGATGTGTAGCAGCCTGGGGCTTCGAGGCCTAGGGCTATGCGGCCTAGGTATTAGGCACATATTTTACTTATGTATATATTGAAAGCTTATGAGCTTCAGATTTTGTAGAGATGACTCTTGCTGAAAGCTAGAAGGCTTTAGACTTTTGTATCAACATTATCATTTTTGTATCAATTTATATATATACAGACACTATTGGCATTTTTATACATCTTGCGTTCTATGGATGATTAATGAGATCTTGTTTACATGTTTTCTTATACAATGGATGAATTACATGTTATGTATGCCTTTATATTTTATAAATATGTTATGTGTGTGCAATGTACCCATCTAGAATGAAGTTGGCCATCGAGTTAGCAACTGTATTCATGTCTCGTGGAATGTGCAGGTATTGAATAGATTCAAAGGACCTTTCCAGAAGATGAACTCGTCAGAAGAGATGGAGTAGAGTGGGGTTGCGGATAGCGTATATCCGGTTAAGATGAGAAACCACTAGTTGTGAATCCATATGGATGACACCATGGCTCATAACCAAGGAAAGAGAGTCAGTTAGGATTCCAATCACTACCTGGTATTATGCGGCGTTATTGGTTGCATATCCTAGACAACTTCCTCCTGAGCCTATAAGCTCGCCCATGGGAGAATAAAGTACCCAGGTTGCTGAAGCAAGGTTACAGGTATGCCGGCTGGCACTATCCATGAATCCATAGCAAGTTTCCATCTGCACATGCAGACAGAACATCGTATAAGTAGCAAAACAAAATCTAGACACACTAAAACAAAGCGTCACACCACACAAAACACATGCCATGTACAGTATATACAAGATACCTATGCATGAAAGAATCAGGCATAGTACCTCGTTAGGTAGAGCCCATTGCGGGGCTCACCCCAAGATATCCCATCATAGTCCTCTAGTTTGTAGGATCCCTTCTCCATAACACATTTCACTGTGTACTGTCCGTGCAACATGGAATCAAACTTACCTGCCCCCAATTTATTGTGCTTTTGGTCATATGTGAGGACCAAATCACCTTTATTAAAGACACGATGTTTAAATGACCTATCGTATTGTGCTTTGATGCATTTCTTGTGTGCCTAGTTGGCAAGAGCAGCATCGCGGTAGGTCTTGTCAAGTTTCGCTAGGTAAAGGAAGCGTTCTTCCTCGATGGTGGTGTTCGGAAGAAGTTCAACTGTGATTTTGAGAGATGGAATCTCGCACTCTATAGGAAGGAATTAATCCAATCTGTAAACTAGTTGGAATGGTGTAAATCCGGTAGCAGTCTTGACAGAAGTCCAGTATGCCCATAGTGCGGAAAAGAGCATGTTGTGCCAGTTCGACTTGTGCGTACCCACCATGTGGTGAATCATGGTTTTCAAGACCTTGTTGATGGCATCTACTTGTCCATTGGACTATGGGTAGTAAGGGGTTGAGTTTTCATGATGAAAACCCAGTCTGGTGCTCAATTCATTGAGCATATGGTTTTGGAAGTGAGATCCATGGTTGGTGACTATGGCTTGTGGAACTCCGAACCATGCAATGACATGGTTGAACATGAAGAGTACGACGGTTTTTCAGTCTTTGTTGTACGTAAGCATAGCCTCAGCACATTTAGTAAAATAATCCATGTCTACTATGACGTAACCATGCCCCCCAGTCGAGGTAGGCTTACAGTGCATGAAATATATGCCCCATTTTGTAAAGGGTTCTACGGAAATAACTGGGTGTAACGGGGCTGGATGGGTGTGCTTTTTTCATTTGAAAATGTTGGCATGGGGTAAATTTCTTAACGGCCTCGATGCAATCTTTAAAGATGGATTGCCAGTAATATCTTGCACATAGTATCTTTTATATTGTAGCCATCCCAAAGAGATGACCGCCACAAGCCCTAGAATGACACTCATTCAAGACGTGTTCAACCTCTTTGTGTGCCAAACAATGTCGAAGAACAGACTCAACACCACGTCGATACAGGGTATCGCTACTGATCAAGTGATACTTTGTGTGGTGACGCATACGATGACTATCATCATGAGATAGTTGGGGGTTGAACCATTGGGTTTGAAGACATAAGATAATATCTCCATACCATGGGTCGGACGTGCTGATGAGGAACAACGATTTGTCTAGAAGGGAATCGTTGGGCTCAGATCCTAAATCAATACGGGGAAGATCACAAATGAGCTCAGAAAACACTAGAGACTTCTTAGACTTAGCTGTCTCGAAGAGGAGATTGAATTCCTGAAGTATCACAATCCATCATAAATACTTGCCCCCGAGTACTTGACATGTCAGAACGTGGTACATGGGGTTTGATTCGGCGATAATGGTGCTGGTGCAGAGCAGTATATAATGATGGAACTTTTGGGAGGAAATGACTGCCGCGAGAGCGAGTTTCTCGACATGTGAGTAATGAGTTTTAGATTCAATGAGATCCTTACTGAGGTAATAAATCACATGTTCCTGGGCATTGTTGTCTTCCTATACCAAGACCATGGCAATCATGGTGGCAGAAGCGGGAAGATAAAGGATGTAATCCTTGTAGTAATTGGGCGGTTGGAGCACAGGGGCATGGGTGATAGCATGTTTCAAACTGTTAAAGGATTGTTGTGCTTGCTTGTCCTAGATAAATGGGACATCCTTCTTTAGTAATCTCATGTAGTCCTGTGTCTTCTGAGTGAAATTAATGACAAAAATTCGTAGGTAATTTTCCTTCCCTTGCAAAATTTGGAGTTCTGTAATCTTAGTGGGAGGTGGGAGAACGACAATGGCTTACACCTTCAAGGAATCAATATAGATCTTGTCCTTTGAAACAATAATACCTAGGAGGCATCTAGACTTGAAGCAGAAAATGCACTTGTGAGGGTTCAGACGGATGTTGTACCACCTGCATCTGAGGAAGACAACTGTCAGATGATTGATGTGGAACTCACACTGCTGTGAGTGAGCAAGTAGATCATCGAGATAGGGTTCCACAAAGTCCTTCACACATGAAAAGCGTACGACATGGACCGTTGGAATGTGGCACCAACATTTTCGATACCAAAAGGGAGCTTGCGATAAGAAAATGTGCCCCGAGGGAAAATGAAAGTTGTCTTGTGTTGGTCGGTCAGGTGGATCTCAATCTGGTTGTAATAAAAAAATCCATCCATGAATGAAAAGATGACACTTCCAGCACAATTGTCTATGATCTGATCGATAAAGGGAGTGGGGTAGTTGTCCTTAGGACAAGCCTTATTCAAATCCCGATAATCGACACAGACACGTATGGTTCCCTACTTCTTATCCATAGGGATGACATTTGAGACCCATTCTGTTAATGGAACAGGGTAGGTAAAGTAGGCCTTCAAGAGATTTTCAATTTCTGCCTTGATCGCCATAGTTTTTTGAGGGTGTACTGGTCATAACTTTTGATGGACTAGTTTAGCATCGGGATAGGTTTTAATCTCATGTGAAACGATAGCAGGGTCTATCCTAGGAATTTCCTCATAGGTCCAAGTAAACACGTCTCGAAATTGCGTGAGTAAGGCCGCGAAAGTAGTAATTTCTTCAGGGGAACATTTCTGGCCTAAACGAATATGTTCCACTACACCAAGAGTAATCGATATGTCTACCAGAATGGTAGTTTCAATGTTCACCAGGTTTCCCTCAGTGTCCGTATGACATGTGATTATCGAGGACTGGGGGAAATGGTAGACATCTGGTGTAAGTAAAAATGGTGGCAATGCTGGTCTCCACAAAATCCAATGGGGGTAGGAAGGACGATTGATGGTGGAGGTCTTCCCATGGAGGGTCATCCGCACTCATAATATCCATAATGGACTCATCAGAAGGAAATGTCTGGAGTAGAGGATCTGGTAAGGATGGCGTCCATTGTAGAGAACAAGATGTAGAGGCCATAACCTAGTGGTCCTCTGGTGCTGACTAGATAGCCTCATAAGTGATTTCGGCAGGTGAAAGAGGCATGTTGTGTCCAATCAAATGCATGGTGGCTTCATCAGGTATGAGCCATTGATCTATGGAGTTGGGAAAAGAGGATATCATGTTCACCATAGCAACATGGTTAGGGGGGATCTGGGATTGGATAGACACCCATAAGAGATGAGTCTTTTATGAGGCTGACCCCCACGCTCTCATACGGTTGCGAAGACTGCCCGAGTAATGGGACGTTATCGCCGGGATGAGTAGTGGTGTCCGATGTATAGAAATCCAGTTGGTTGATAGTGATAATTCGACCTTGGTGGGGGACTTGCACAATGCGAAAGACAAATGACGCGACCGCAGTTATGGCATAAAACCAAGTACGACCAACTAAAAGATTATAATCCAAAGGGGCTGTGATTACTTCCACGTTAATGGTTGCGGTCTTACCCCACAAATCCACTGCCAAAGCTTGTAACATCCCATGAGGTTGAAAGCCACGACCGTCAAATGCTTTCAGGGTACTAGGAGAAAGATTTAACTCAGGAGAGCCAATGGCTCTCCAACACAATATCGACATGACCAAGGTAGAGGCACCTTCATCTAATACAGTACAATGGATTGTCTTCCTAGCAATCTTCGTGGAAACTTGAAATGCCAACTGGTGGGAAAGCCTCGGTTTAAAGTACTCGAGTTGGAACATGATGGTATTAGAGGAATCCATATCAACCGTTCCAATGGCAATAAGAAGAGTCTTGCGCTGGTTGGGACAGTTCGACAAGACCTCTAGCGTCGACATAGCACAAGGAGCTTGTGCCAGGTCCTCTACAATGTTGTAGTTTTGATTTGCCGGAGCATTGGGATTGAAAAATGCTTTTTGAATCGTGCTCTTAGGCAGACGTAATACTGACTCTAAGGAAGTCTTCTCAATAGTGAGAGAAGCTGGTGGCACGGTGACGTGGGGAATAGAAGTGGAAGCTTCTTCAATATTACTTCCAATGGGTTCCTTTAGAGGGACCGAGTCCTACGAGCATGAGCATGTGTTCAAGTTAACTGTCTCACTACACATCATGAGAACATGCGCGGTGGAGGATGTATCTCTATGTGAAGGAGAAGGTTGAGCAATCATTTGTTGGTTTTGAGTGGGGAAGGGATCATTGAGAACTGTGGGACTAGGGTTTCCCTTGAGAAAATTCTACACTTCGTCTTGGTGGGGACATTCCTTTGAGAAATGGTCACTACCACACCATAAACAAGGATACTTTAACTTCCTCTTTTGTTTAGTGTCTTCAGGGGTGGTCTTGGGCTGCTACTGGTTAGAATATTTCTTAGGTTTACCTTTTTTTTTTTTCTTACCACCGGATTTCTGAGGTGAAGCTGATTGAATAGAGTTCGCCTCTTCGGTGGAGGCAGGAGTGGGTGACTTGGTGGTGCTGCTACCAGCCTGTGGTGGGGATGGGGAAGAACCCTGGGTTTGACGGTCTGCCAGTTTGAGTAGAAGGCTAGGATTTAAGGGAACTAATGATGCCATCAGCCTGAGGTCCCTTAGGTGGTTTTGTAGGCTCATACGTAGGGTGGGGTGTGTAAGGAAGGATGTTGTACAACATTCCAGATTGAGCATAGACCAGGTCTATGTAATGGGCATGGAAAATAGCCTGTTCCTCGATGACAACCACTCCCGTGGCCACATCTCGAGCCATGACAGGTAAAAGAGACTTCATGAACCTGTCAGCTAAGATTTGATCTAGAATAGGAGCGTTCATGAGACATCATCTCCTCCGCCACTCATGTATATGATCAGAGATATGAGTTGTGGTGGTTTGACAGAGTGAAGTAAAAAGGTCCATACCAATTTCGTAGCGTATGGGTAACTAGAAATGAGTCAAAAAATACATAGCAAGAGAGAGAAAATCGGGACAGGAGTGTGGTGGTAATTCAATAAACCACTTGGAAGCTAGGTCGGTGAGGGTCCTTTGAAACAGCCTTAAACGGATCGAGTCTTCCATCAAGGAATTGTATGAGCACCACAGATGGTAGGTCATCACATGGTTTTTCGGGTCCTCACCGGGTTTTCCATCAAATTTGGGAATATCAGAGGGTAACTTGAATGGAATGGGTGGCCAATTATGACCGTGGAAGATGGGATCATTGGTTAGACGAGACAGGTCGGGTAGGTCAAAAGTAGCCAAAAATGGAAGCTGTTGCTTTGGCTGTGGATACTGATAATATTGATATGGCATATATGGACCAGTGGGACCTTGAATCGACTGATTATAAGATGTTCCTCCGGGATTGGGTGGTGGACCATATGTAGGTTCGCCGCCATAATAGGGTGGATTGTCACCGGAAGGTGGGGGTTCTCCACTACTAGGATAAGGTTGACCTCTAGGTGGGGGGTCCTCCACCTCCCCCGCTAGAATAGGGTGGGCCACTGCCTCTGCCACTAGAATAGGGTGGGCCACCGCCTCCAGAATAAGGTGGGCCACCACCGCCAGAATAAGGCGGGACTCCTCCATGAGGTGGGGGTCTACCACTACCAGAAGGAGCTGGCCCTTCGCCATTGCCGAAATAAGGTGGGCCACCGCCGCAGGAATGAGGTGGGCCTCCTCCATAGGGTGGGGTCCTGCCACTACCAGAAGGTGGTGGTCCTCCTCCTCCGCTAGAATAAGGTTTCCCTTTGCCGTCAGAATGGGGTGGGCCTCCACCTCTGCCAGAAGGTTGAGGTCCACCCCCTCTCGAAGGGGGTGAACCATATGGTGGTGGGGGTGGTGGAACGTATGGGAAAGTTGGTGGGGTTGCAATTGGTGCAACATTAAAATGTCCCCATGGAGTGTATGAGATTCTGGGATAAGGTATCCCATGGAGTATGTTTCTGGGATTAAGTTGTCCCGACATAGGGTTAAGATAACCTGGATATGCTTGACTCCATGGTGGTTGAGCAAGATTGGATGGTCCCCTAGCATGAGGTAATCCCATGGTGGATCCTAGAATAGGTAAAGACATACCAAGGGAATGACCAATTGGCAGTCCTCCGCCTGAATTATGGCTAGAAAGCAAGGGTTTTCCCCCAGTGACAATGGACTAACCACTAGTGGAGGGTTGACTCGTAATGGGTTGTTGACTACTTATGATTGGAAGAACATTACGTGTAAAAAAACTAGGACGTAAGTTGAAATCTCCCCGTGAGTTTTGGGGTGGGAGAGGAGTGGGTAACGTTCCAGTAGTAGTGGTGGTGGTAGGGGTGTTGGACTGTTTTCCTTCAACATTTAGAGTCATTTGAGGTGTTGAACTGGTCCCCTGATTGAGAGGTGTGCTCACAGGAAATGAAGGTTGACCAGGTTTGTAAGTGGTCACGTTGTGGATGGGTGTCTCCGGTGAAGTAAGTGATAATGAATGAATGGGAGTGTATTGAAATAAGGGTGTCTCCAGGATGTGTATTCTCCGTGATAGACTCTGGTGACGAAGTTCGTCACCACTCTGGTGTAGTTTGTCCATGAGTTCATAGAATCGAGCCATGCGTTGGAAATGGGAAGCCTAGAGAGGGGAAGTTTCAGTGTTCGGATCGACAGCCAAGTGGGCCCATTGTTTCCCGAGAGAGGTGTCCCAAAAGGATGAAGACGGACCAAATGCCATGGAAACAGGGTCATCATAGGATGTATTTAACCATTCTATGGATCCAGGTTCGCCCGGCATCACGTGGTCGAAGGGTATGTCTTGCAAAGTGGAGGGTTCTACCTCATCATCCCTTGACGGGTTAGAGGTTGGTGAATGAGGAGGAAACATGTTCACTCCATACTCCATAATGAAGTTTTCTACTTCAGGAGACACGACCATAACTTGTGTGGCTGCTTACCCTCAAAATTGCCTCCTAATTAAGGGAGTATTCAGCTGGTAAGTTCAAAATTTGTGGGACCTTATCACAGGTTCATTCAAAATGACTGAACCAAAATTTCTCCTAACGGTATACTAAACAAAAGAAAAGCAGTCTAGAAAAATCTACGCAAACTAAGGCCGCAAGCAAACTTATGTGATAGGTATGGATTCAAAAGTCTGGAACGTCACTGAATTTTCAAGGCTTCGCAACTCTTAATATACTCCCGGGTCCAACACTTATACTTGGGCCAATATTTCAAAGCACTAACCAGGGAGGATTAGGACCGTACCCCTAACTATATAACCCGAATACCTGATAGTATGTGTGTAGTAGCTCCCTGAGTGTTGTTCTCGGTGTATTGCTCCACCAAGACGGCCAAATGGTTAGCTCAGTTGGTTTCAGGAATCCTAAGAGTGTCTCTTGATATATGCAAGGTATGTGGGAGCTCAAATCTGTGTTGGTGTTGTATAGTGCACAACCGTATGACAAGAGCCCTCCTATATACTACCGAGTATGTGAAACACCTTTCGATATACACCGAGTACATGAAGCGCCTTTCAATATTCCCTAAGGTACGTGAACGGTCCTTTGATATACTGGTTGGTACACAAAAGAGATTTGATATATCGGTTGGTATGTGGAAGAATGACAGTGCCCCCGGAATGCAGCGGAGGAAAATAACGACAACTGCCATGTTTTAAGACGTCAGAACACATCTCTAACTTAACACACGAGTTACTAAATATTTTAACCTAGTTCTACCATTAATATTATCTAGACAGTTAGGTGAATGCATGAGGTGAGTACATAAATGTAAACACAATGCAATTCCTAATTACATGAAAAATGCACTCTTTCTTTTGATGAAATCTATGTACGGGAAGGAGAAAACTTTTCCAATGGCCTCACAAAACAGTAAATTTCAATAACACTCTCAATCTACCAAAAATGATAATAAAAAGCTCTCTTTTCGTTTTTCAAGCAAAACATGAAAATCAACAACACATCAAATCCAAATCAAAGCACTTCTTTTTTTCTTTTTCAATTAGAATGGAACTAAATGATCAAAAAGCGAGAATTTATATCTAGAGCATACTAACTTTTCAATTTCACAATGATAACCTAAAAACATGAAAATCAAAGATGCATATAACTTCTTCAAGCATTGAATCACGTTTGCAAGAATTTGACTACACTCGGATTTTTCAAGAAAATAAATGATTCATAGTTTGAGAAAAATACAAATGATTAACTCTTTTTTCAAACTTTCCAATAGATCAATGATGAACTCCAATGCATGAACCAATTTTTACAAAAATTCTCAAATGTAGTTGAAAATGGTAAAAAATGAAGCACTTTTAATTTTCCCAATGATATACTAAGATGAAACATGATAACAATGATGCTTTTAAGCATAAATGGCTGAAAAGAAAAAACCACTGGAAGCACTCTAAGAACACAGAAATTCCCAAAGAAATGAAAAGCACTCCAATGACCTAAAAACACAAAAAATCACTCAAAAAGATCAAATGCAAGCCAACAAAGATAACCAAGCTCAAAAAGGGTTTGGGAGCGGATCTAGCATGTTGGGCAGATCCAATGAGGTAATCAAGGAGAACAAGATGGAGTTGATGACCACGGGGGATTGAAATTACCCACCACTTCAAATAAACTCACTTGATAAAAAAGACCCAAAGACAAACACAAGCAAACCAAACAAAACACTATTGAATAAAAGAGTCTCTTCCTGGAAGATGCAGTGCAGAGATGTCTGTAGATCAACCCAAAAATCAAAGGTTTGGAGCAAAAGACTTAAGCATCAAGTCTGAAAACTCGACGTAGGTTATAGTTGGGCACAGAGTGCCCGACATAGGTTGCAAAAAAGGGAAAAGCACCGGGGGCGTAGACTATCAAATCGACATAAGCGTTGGTGGCACAGTATGACCAGAGGCAAAGTGTGCTCGTGGGTGGATAGGTTCCCTAGATGTATTGCCCAGGTGTGTCGGGCGAATAACTCAAAGAAAACAAGGGAAAAAATCCAACCAATGATCAAATAAATGGACTGAGAATGGTTCGTAGACCTGGATAAAATCAACAAACTCTTTAAGAAAGAAACTGACCGTGAAAATAGGCTTAAGAGGCAAAGCAATGGCTCATTAATAAAATCAAGAATAACACACTCAAACTTGAAATCAAAACTAATGTAAATCCCAGTGTGGTCACAATATTTGTTATTTGACAATCTACTCGAGCAGACGTGAGCCAGATCTCCCTAGTTCAATGTGAATCTAGAACAAATAAGACAGAATATAGAACTACATTCCTATGCCTAGTTAGAGATCAAGTAATAGACGTCTTACCTTCGGATCGTAGATATTCTTCTTCTTGTTGTTGCTCCAAGTCCCACGGTTGTCAAATCTATAGCTGCAAGACCTGTCAAGATGTATGGAAACAATACAAGCAGTAAAATGTGTCTAAACAATAACTGATCTAAGTAAACAGTTAAGGAAGTAAACTACAAATCATATCAACATGATAAAATTTGCGGAAAGAGTTTATATTACTGTATTAAAAGGGAAATACAAAGTAGAGAGATTATCACAACCCAAGCATTAATGCTGCAATCGTCCTCCAACAAGCCAAGCCAATGCCTCCAAAGGAAGTATGAGTCTCCCAAAAGATGAGTAGGGATCTTCTAAGCTAATTTCACTAGCATGTAAGTGATAAAGACTTCCTCCCCTTAGAATGGAGAGAGGCCTTGTATTTATAGGACCAAGAGGATAGAGTAGGTTGAGGATCATGGAGAGAGGGATAAGGGATCTTCCCTTGAGGTTAGGGAACCGTAGGATAGCTCACTTAGGAATTAGGGATAGGGATCCACCTCATCCAACTTCTAGAAATCGCTCAAAAGCTCCCTTTATCCCAATTAACTAACTCCGGTGCAAGTTGCATGAGGGAAACAAGCGTCAGGGAAGGAAAACACAAGTTGTACAAAGATACTCTATGCCACCGGCGCAGACTAGCAGTTTACATTCTGTGCCGGCCCTAGTTGGGCTCTTCTTGCTCAAGGACAATATGCACCGTCCTAACTAGAAGTGAGGACAAAGGACATCAACTTGCTCTAACATGACTTGCTTGGTCATAGGAACTTCAGGGAATGAGGCATTGAGTTAACATGGGACTCATGATGACGAGATTTAGGTGTAATAGAGAGTAACAGGGGGGGTTATGGAGAGAGAGGGGTTTATGTGTATTGAGAATGTGTGGGGGAGATATTGGGGGTGGGGGGTTTAGGGAGAGAGAGAGGCGTGGGGTTAGTAGTAGGTGGATTAGTAGATGTGAGAGAGAGATAGAGAGAGAGAGATGGAGGGGGGGTTAGTGGAAAGAGGTTGTAGGTTGTTAGGGGTAGGGAAGAGTGCAGTTGTAGGAGAGAAAGAGATATCGATAAAGGTGGGTGGTAGGGGATTAAGGATTATTAGTGTAGTTAGAGAGAAGCGGTGTATAGGGTGGGGGCAGAGAGAGATAGAGAAAGAGTTAGGGTTATGCCAATAAGAGACAGTGGGAGCGGAGGGGGGTTATAGAGAGAGAGTGGGGGTTTAGGGGTATTGAGAGTGAGATAGAGAGGGGGGGTGTTAGGGGGTTGAGTGAGAGAGGTAGTGATGGGGGTTTGGTGTAGGAGGAGGACTTAGGGAGAGAGATATTGAGAGATGAGATTAGTAATCATTAGAGAGAGAGGGAGACAAAGATAAAGGGGAGTAGGGTTAAATGTAGGGCTTGGAGTAGGGTAGTTAAAGAGTGAGAGAGGGTGTTAGTAAGGGTTAGAAACAGAGATATGGTTAGAGGTAAGGGGAGGATTAAAGTGTGTGCATGTGTGACATAGAGAGAGATAGAGAGATAATTGAGGGTATCAAGGTGTTGGGGGGGAGAGAGAGGGGTCAATGCTAAGTGGTAGTGTGGGTAATTAGGAGAGAGAGATAGAGAGAGAGGTTTAGGGTTTGGTAGAGTAAGAGAGAGAGAGAGAGAGAAAGGGACTTTGCTGTATGAATGAAGGTAATCCAAGAGAGAGGTGGTTAGGGGTAGTGAGAGTGTGACAGAGAGAAAGGGGTGGTGTTATATGGTTCAGTGAGAGAGAGAGAGAGAGATGGGGGTGATAAATTGTGGGGGGGGATCATTATGAGAGAGAGATGGGGGGGAGGGTTGCAGTAGGGGGAATAGGAGAGATAGAGAGAGGGGAAAAAGGGGGTGGTTATGGGTAGAGAAGGAGATATATATTGTTTTCGATGGAGAGTTAGGACTTTAGGGAGCATTATGAAAGTTAAAGAGAAGGGGGGTATATGGTGGAGGCCAAGAGAGAGAGAGATGGGGGTGGTAAGTGGAAGGGGAAGGGGGTTTAGAAGAGACAAAGAGAGAGAGAGATGGGGGTGTTTAGTGGAAGGGGAAGGGGGTTTAGAAGAGACAAAGAGAGAGAAGGGTTTATTAGGTCCATGGGGAGTAGGAGTGAGAGAGACAGAGGTGGCTATTGGTATGGAGCGTAGAAGGGGGTTTAAGGGAGAGATATGGGTGTTATGGGTAGAGAGAGTGTGTGAGAGGGAGGGGTTGTTATGGAGTTGGGTGAGAGAGAGAGGGGTGGGGTTAGGGGTAGGTGGGGGAGTATATGAGAGAGAGAGAGAGAGAGAGGGAGGGAGCGGTTAACTGTAGGGAAAGGAGTAGGCGATGTGTGCATGTGTGTGTGTGTGAGAGAGAGAGATAGAGATGAGGGGGGGTTAGTGGTAGGAGGAGTAGGTGGTCTATGTGTGTGTGAGAGAGATAGAGAATGTGGGGGGTTGGGTGGTTTTAGCACATTGGGGTTGAGTGAGAGGGATGGTGGTTAGTTGCAGGTGGAGTAGAGGAGTGATAGATAGATAGATAGATAGATAGATAGATAGATAGGGAGAGAGATAGAATGTGGGGGGATTCATGGTGTTTGGGAATTGGGATGGGATATAGGGGTGGTGGTTAGTTGTAGGTGGATTAGAGGTGTGTGTGTGTGTGTGTGTGTGTGTGAGAGAGAGAGAGAGAGAGAGAGCAAGAGAGAGAGAGATTTGGTGGTGAGAAAGGGAGAGAGTGGGTGATTAGGGGTAGGACGAAGGAGGGGGATTTCAGGAGAGAAGGAGATAGAAATTGTGGTGGGGGGAAGGGGGTGTAGGGGTTTAGGGGATATTCAGGAAGTTAAAGAGAATGGGGATATAGGGTGGAGAGAGAGAGAGAGAGAGAGAGAGAGAGAGAGAGAGTTGGAGGGTGTGGGTGACTATGGTTATGGGGAGGAGGGTATTTGGGGTAGAGAAAGAGATGGATATCATGGTGGGGGGAGCTGGTGTAGAAATTTAGGGAATATTAAGTAAGGTAAAGAGAAGGAGGGTATAGGTTAGGGGTAGAGTGACAAAGAGAGGGAGTGGGATATTTAGAGAGAGGGAGGAAAAGGGGTTAGTTATGGGTAGGGAGAAAAAGAGATAGAGATTGGCATTGTAGGAAGGTTAGGGATTTAAGGAGCATTAGGTAATTTATAGAGAAGGGGGGTATAAGATGAGGGAAAAGAGAGAGAGTGGGAAGGTGGTAAGTGGTAGGGGAAGGGGGATTAGGAAAGACAAAGGGGAGAGAGTTTTTTAGGGTATGGGAAGTAGGAAAGAGAGAGAGGGGTAGAGGGGTTGGATCTGGGTAAGGAGAGTAGAGGGGAATTAGGGGGAGAGAGGGGGGGTTAATGCCAGTGCGAGTGTGTGTGAGAGAGAGGAGTGGTGTTAGGGGGTTGGGGAAGAGAGAGAGGAGTGTTCTTAGATGTTGGTGGAGGAGTAGACAAGAGAGAGAGAGAGGCGGGGGGGTGAGTAGAAGGAGGGTGTGGGTTATTAGGGGTAGGGTGAGGAAGGTGGTTGTGGGAGAGAAATAGATAGATCTTGGGATGGAGGGTAGGTTTTTAGGAACTTTTCAAGCCGTTGGATGGAAATGGGGGTATAGGGTGGCCATAGAGAGAGAGAGAGAGAGAGAGATGGGAAATGGTAAGTGATACAGGGTAGGTTATTATGAGAGAGAAATAGAGAGAGAGGTTTAGGTGAGTGGGAATTAAAGAGAAGGAGAGAGGATTAGGGAGAAGAGGGGGTTAGTAAAATTTGGGGGCAAGAGGGGACACACACATACAGAGGAGGGGGGTATTAGTAGTGAGGAGCGGGGGGTGAGATAATGAAAGAGAGGAGGTTTATTATTGTTAAGAATGGAGTAGGGGGGTGTGTGTCTGAGAAGGAAAAAGAACATGGGGAAGGGGGGTATTTACAGAGAGTGAAAGAGAGGTGCGTGTTAGGGGTAGGTTCAATATTAGAGAAGTGTGTTTGTTAGATAGAGAGAGAGATGGGGAGGGTGTGGGTGAATAGGGGTAGGGGGGAGGAGGGGGGTTGGGGGGAGAGAGAGAGATAAATATAATATTGGATGGAGGGGTGTTGGTAGGGGGAGGGGGGGTTGGGGTAGAAAATGAGATAGATATCAGAGTGGGGTGAGGTGGAGGGAGAGAGAGAGAGGGAGGGAGAGAGAATGGGGGGTATATGCTTGGGCAAGAGAGAGAGAGAGAGGGGAGAGAGAGAGAGAGAGAGAGAGAGAGAGATGTGAAGGGGGGTGTTTATGGTTAGGGAGAGTAGGAGGGGGGTTTGGGAGAGAAAGTGGGTATTTAAGGTTAATGAGAGAGAGAGAGAGGATCGAGGGATGTTAGGGGGTTAGAGGAAATAGAGAGGTGGGGGGGGAAGAGAGAGAGAGAGAGAGAGTCAAAGGGTGTGGGTGACTACGATTATGGGGAAGGAGGGTATTTGGGGGCAGAGAAAGAGATGGATATCATGGTGGGGGGAGGCGGTGTAGAAATTTAGAAAATATTAAGTAAGTTAAAGAGAAGGGGGGTATAGGTTAGGGGTAGAGGGACAAAGAGAGGGAGTGGGATATTTAGAGAGAGAGAGGGGCAAAGGGGCTGGTTATGGGTAGGGAGAAAAAGAGATAGAGATTGGCATGGTGGGAAGGTTAGGGATTTAAGGAGCATTAGGTAATTTATAGAGAAGGGGGGTATAGGATGAGGGAAAAGAGAGAGAGTGGGAAGGTGGTAAGTGGTAGGGGAAGGGGGATTAGGAAAGACAAAGGGAGAGATTTTTTTAGGGGTATGGGGAGTAGGAAAGAGAGAGAGAGGTAGAGGGGTTGGATTTGGGTAAGGAGAGTAGAGGGGAATTAGGGGGAGAGGGGTGGTTAGCGCTAGTGAGAGTGTGTGTGTGAGAGAGAGGAGTGATGTTAGGGGGTTGGGGGAGAGAGAGAGGGGTGTTCTTAGAAGTTGGTTGAGGAGTAGACAAGAAAGAGAGAGAGAGAGGTGGGGGTGAGTAGAAGGAGGGTGTGGTTTATTAGGGGTAGGGTGAGGAGGGTGGTTGTGGGAGAGAAATAGATAGATATCAGGATGGCAAGTAGGGTCTTAGGAATTGTTCAAGCGGTTGGATGGAAATGGGGGTATAGGGTGGCAGTAGAGAGAGAGAGAGAGAGAGAGAGAGAGAGATGGGAAATGGTAAGTGATATGGGGTAGGCTATTAGGAGAGAAAAATAGAGAGAGGGGTTAAGTCGAGTGTGAATAAAAGAGAAGGAGAGGGGATTAGGGAGAAGAGGGGGTTAGTAAAACTTGGGGGCAAGAGGGGACACACACATACAGATGAGGGGGTATTAGTAGTAGGGGGAGGAGCAGGGCATGAGATAATGAGAGAGAGGAGGTTTATTATTGTTAAGAGGGGAGTAGGTGGTGTGTGTCTAAGAAGGAAAAAGAACATGGGGGAGGGGGGTATTTACAGAGAGTGAAGGAGAGGTGGGTGTTAGGGGTAGGTTCAATATTAGAGAAGTGTGTTTGAGAAAGAGAGAGAGAGAGAGAGAGAGAGAGAGAGAGAGAGAGAGAGAGAGATGGGAAGTGTGCGGGTGAATAGGGGTAGGGGGGAGGAGGGTGGTTGGTGGAGGAGGGAAGTTGGGGGGGGGGAGAGAGAGAGAGAGAGAGATGGGGAGGGTGTGGGTGAATAGGGGTAGGGGGAGGAGGGCGGTTGGTGGAGGAGGGAATTTGCGGGGGAGAGAGAGAGAGAGAGAGATAAATATAATATTGGATGGAGGGGTGTTGGTAGTGGGAGGGGGGGGTTAGGGTAGAAAATGAGATAGATATTAGAGTGGGGTGAGGTGGAGCAGGGGTTTAGGGAATATTAGAGAAATTAGAGAGAATGGGGGGTATATGCTTGGGAAAGAGAGAGAGAGAGGGAGGGAGAGAGAGATGTGAAGGGGGTGTTTATGGGTAGGGCCCAAGTAGGAGGGGGGTTTGGGAGAGAAAGTGGGTATTTAAGGTTAATGAGAAAGACAGAGGATCGGGTGATGTTAGGGAGTTAGATGAAATAGAGAAGTGGGGTTTAAGTGTAAATGAAATAGTATGTGAGAGAAAGAGGGAGAATGGGATATCGAGTCGGGTGAGAGAGAGAGAGAGAGAGAGAGAGAGAGAGAGAGAGAGAGAGAGAGAGTTGGAGGGTGTGGGTGACTACGATTATGGGGAAGAAGGGTATTTGGTGTAGAGAAAGAGAGGGATATCATGGTGGGGGGAGGTGGAGTAGAAATTTAGGGAATATTAAGTAAGTTAAAGAGAAGGGGGGTACAAGTTAGGGGTAGAGGGACAAATAGAGGGATTGGGATATTTAGAGAGAGAGGGGCAAAGGGGTTAGTTATGGGTAGGGAGAAAAAGAGATAGATATTGGCATGGTGGGAAGTTTAGGGATTTAAGGAGCATTAGCTAATTTACAGAGAAGGGGGGTATAGGATGAGGGAAAAGAGAGAGAGAGGGAAGGTGGTAAGTGGTAGGGGAAGGGGGATTAGGAAAGACAAATGGAGAGAGTTTTATAGGGGTATGGGGAGTAGGAAAGAGAGAGAGAGGTAGAGGGGTTGGATCTGGGTAAGGAGAGTATAGGGGGATTAGGGGGAGAGAGGGGGGGTTAGCACTAGTGAGAGTGTGTGTGAGAGAGAGGAGTGATGTTAGGGGGTTGGGGGAGAGAGAGAGGGGTGTCTTAGGAGTTGGTGGAGGAGTAGACAAGAGAGAGAGAGAGAGAGAGAGAGAGAGAGAGAGAGGCAGGGGTGAGTAGAAGGAGGGTGTGAGTTATTAGGGGTAGGGTGAGGAGGGTGGTTGTGGGAGAGAAATAGATAGATATCGAGATGGCGGGTAGGATTTTAGGAATTGTTCAAGCGGTTGGATGGAAATGGGGGTATCGAGATGGCGGGTAGGATTTTAGGAATTGTTCAAGCAGTTGGATGGAAATGGGGGTATAGGATGGTAGTAGAGAGAGAGAGAGAGAGAGAGAGAGAGAGAGAGAGAGAGAGAGAGATGGGAAATGGTAAGTGATACAGGGTAGGTTATTATGAGAGAGAAATAGAGAGAGGGGTTTAGGTGAGTGGGAATAAAAGAGAAGGAGAGGGGCTTAGGGAGAAGAGGGGGTTAGTAAAATTTGGGGGAAAGAGGGGACACACACATAGAGAGGAGGGGATATTAGTAGTAGGGGGAGGAGGGGGGTTTAAATAATGAGAGAGAAGGGTTTAGATAGAGAGAGAGGAGGTTTATTATTGTTAAGAGGGGAGTAGGGGGTGTGTGTCTGAGAAGGAAAAAGAGCATGGGGGAGGGGGGGTATTTATATAGAGTGAAAGAGAGGTGGGTGTTAGGGGTAGGTTCAATATTAGAGCAGTGTGTTTATGAGTTAGAGAGAGAGAGAGAGAGAGAGAGAGAGAGAGAGAGAGAGAGAGATGGTGAGGGTGTGGGTGAATAGGGGTAGCAGGGAGGGGGGTTGGGGTTATGGGGGAGGGAGAGAGATATATAAATATAAATTGGATGGAGGGGTGTTAGTATGGGGAGGAGGGGTTAGGGTAGAAAATGAAATAGATATCAGAGTGGGGTGAGGTGGAGCAGAGGTTTAGGAAATATTGGAGAATTTAGAGAGAATGGGGGGTATATGCTTGGGCAAGAGAGAGAGAGAGAGAGAGAGGGAGAGAGAGAGAGATGTGAAGGGGGGTGTTTATGGGTAGGGAGAGTAGGAGGGGGGTTTGGGAGAGAAAGTGGGTATTTAAGTTTAATGAGAGAGAGAGGGGATCGGGGGATGTTAGGGAGTTAGAGGAAATAGAGAGGTGGGGTATAAGTGTAAATGAAATAGTATGTGTGAGAGAGAGTGATAGAGGGGGTTATTAAGGGTTAGGAGGGATAGTGGAGAGAGAGAGAAAGGGGGGGAGGTTTAGAGGTAGGGAGAGGAGTAGGGGAAGAGAGACTAAGAGAGGGGTTAATAAGGGTTGGGGAGTGGAGGTGGGAGAGAGAGGTAGAGAGAGAGAGGGTGTTAGGATTTTGAGAGAGAGAGAGACGGGTAGGATTGGAAGAGTGTGTGTTATTAGGCTTATGTGGAGGAGGTGAGTTGGGAGAGAGAAATAAATAGAGAGGGTGGGGGAATGGAGTAGGTATTTATGGATTATTAGTGCGGTTCAAGCAAAGGGGATACATATTGTGCAAGTAGAGAGAGAGAAAGAGGCTCAGGGAGGGTATGAGTGGGGTTAGGAAGAGAGGAAGGGTTAGGGGTAGTGAAAGTGTTTCAAAGAGAGAGGGGTGGGGGTGTTATGGGGTTAGGGAAGGGAGAGATATATGGGAGTTTGATGTAGGTGGAGGACTAGGGTAAAGAGAGAGAGAGACAGAGGGTTAACAAGCATTAGTGGGAAGAGGGGTGAGAGAGAGAGAGAGAGAGAGGGAGGGAGTAGAACGGAGTGTTAGAGGTAGGGTGAGGGAGTATGGTATAGGAGGGTGTGTTAATGGTAGGGTGGGGGAGGATGGTGTTAAGAGTGTTAGAAAGGTGGTTAGTAAGGCTTAGGGAGAGAGAGAGAGAGAGAAGGGGGTGTTTAGGTAGAAGATTATGTAAGATAGAGACATAATGGTAAAGGGGGGTGGTTATGGGTTGAGATGGATATGGAGGTCAGGGTGGGGGGAGGGGTAGGGATTTAGGGAGAATTAATAAGGTTAGAGAGAGGGGGGGGTGGTATGTGGTAGGGGAAGAGGGGTTTGGAGAGATAGACAGAAAGAAGTGCTTATTTGTAGGGGGTAGGGGGAGAGAGAGGGGGGTTATCAGTAGGAAGAGTAGGACGTTGATTAGGGAGAGAGGGTGGGTGTTAGGGGTTTTGGGGAGAGAGAGAGGGGTGGGGTTAGTTGTATGTGGAGGAGTAGATGAGAGAGAGAGAGAGACTGAGAGATTGAGAGGTGGAGGGGGTAAGTGGAAGGAGGGTGTAGGTTGTTAGGGGTATGGGGAGGAGGGAAGTTTTTGGAGATAAATAGTTATAGATTAGGGTGAGGTGGTAGGGTTTTAGGGATTATGTAGTGAGACTGAGAGGAAGAGGGGGAATGTTAGGGGTTTGGGTGAGAGAGGTAGTGATGGTGGTTATATGTATGAGTTGGAGTAGGGGAGAGAGTGTGATAGAGGGGGATTATAAGCATGAGAGAGAGAGAGGGAGAAATATAGAGGGGAGGTGGGTTAAAGGTAGGGCTTGGAGTAGGGTGGTTAGAGAGTGAGAGAGGGTGGTTAGAGTTATAGGGGAGGAGGGGGTTTGGGGTAGAGAAAGAGATGGATATCATGGTGGGGGGAGGGGGTGTAGTGGTTTAGATATTATTAAATAATTTAAAGAGAGCTGGGGTATCAGGTAGAGACAAATAGAGAGAGAGAGGGAGTGTGATATTTAGAGAGAAAGGGGCAGAGGGGGTGGTTATGGGTATGTAGAGAAAGATATAGAGATTGGTGTGGTGGTAGGATTAGATATTTAGGGAGCGTTAAGTAAGTTAGAGAGAAGGGGGGTATAGGATGGGGGAAAAGAGAGAGGAGGGGTGGAAAATGGTAGGGGAAGGGGGATTATGAGAGACAAAGAGAGAGTTGTTTAGGGGTAGGGGGAGTAGGAAAGATAGAGAGAGGTAGAGTGGTTGGATATGTGTAGGGAGAGTACGAAGGGGATTAGGGAGAGAGAGGGGGGGGTTAGCAGTAGTGAGAGTGAGTGTGAGAGAGATGGGTGGCTTTGGGGGATGGGGGAGAGAGATAGTGGTGCAATTAGAAGTGGGTGGAGTAGACAAGAGGTAGAGAGTGAGAGAGACAGAGACAGAGGGTGGGGTGAGTGGAAAGAGGTTGTGGGTGATTAGGGTTAGGGTGAGCAGGGTGGTTGTAGGAGAGAAAGATATATCAGGGTGGGGGGTATAGTTTTAGGGATGGTTAGGTTTGAAGAGGGAAAGGGGGTATATGGTCACAATAGAGAGAGAGATGGGTGGTGGTAAGTGATAGGGGTATGGGTGTTAGGAGAGAGAGAAAGAGATAGAGGGGTTTAGGGGGAGGGGTAATAAGAGAGAGAAGGAGAGGGGATTAGGGAAAAGAGTGGGTTACTAAAACTTAGTGGCAAGAGTGAGAGAGAGGAGAGTGTGTTAGAAATAGGGGGGGAGTGGGGGGTGAGAGAGTGAGAGAGCGGGGTTAGAGAGAGAGAAGAGGTGGATTATTTTTAGGGGAAGGAGTAGGGAGTATTTGTGTGAGAGGGAAAGGGATAACATGGGTGAGGGGGGTGTTTTGAGAGAGAGAGAGAGAGAGAGAGAGAGAGATGGGAAGGGTGTGGGTGATTAGTGGTAGGGGGAGGAGGGGGGTTGGGGGGTGAGAGAGAGAGAGAGTTAAATATCACAGTGGATGGAGGAGGGGTTGGGGAAGATAAAGAAATAGATATCATAGTGGGGGGAGGTGAGGTAGGGGTTTAGGGAATATTAGGGAATTTAGAGAGAAGAGGGGGTATATGCTTGGGGAAGAGAGAGAGAGAGAGAGAGAGGCACAGGGGTGGGTTATGGATAGGGTAAGTAGGAGTGGATTTTGGGAGAGAGTGGGTGTTTACAGTTCGTGAGAGCATGAGACAGAGAAGGAGAGGCTAGGGGGTGTTAGGGGGTTGGGGGGAAGAAAGAGGTTGGGTTTAGTTGTAAATGAAAGAGTATGTGAGAGAGATAGAGCAGGGGTTAGTACGGGTTAGGAGGGAGAGAGAGAGAGAGAGAGAGAGAGAGAGAGAGAGAAGGGTTGGATAGAGGTAGGGAGAGGACTAGGGGAAGAGAGAGTATGAGAGGGGATTAGTAAGGGTTGGGGAGAGGATGTGGGAGAGAGATATAGAGAGAGACAGAGACAGACATAGAGAGAGAGGGGTGGTTTTAGGGGTTTGGGTAAGAGATAGAGGGGGGGAGGTCAGGGGGTGTGGGTTGTTAGGGATAAGGAGAGGAGGGGAGTTTGGGGAGAGAAAGAAATAAAGATAGGGGATGGGTGTAGCGGGTGGGTGTTTATGGATAATCAAGGCACTTAAATAGAAGAGGGTGTATATTGTGTAGAAAAAGAGAGAGAGAGAAAGAGAGAGAGAGAGAGAGAGAGAGGCTTAGGGAGAGTATGAGTGGGGTTAGGGATAGTGAGAGTGTTTGAGAGAGAGAGAGAGAGGGTGGGGATTTTATGGGGTTAAGGGAGGGAGAAAGCAATGGGGGTTAGGTGTAGGTGGATTAGGGTAGAGAGAGATTGATACATAGGGTTAATAAGCGTTAGGGGGAAGAGGGGTGAGAGAGAGAGAGAGAGAGAGAATAGGAAGGGATGTTATAGGTTTGGCGGGGTGAGTAGGGGGTGAGGGTGTTAGAAAGGTGGTTAGTAAGGCTTAGAGAGGTAAAGAGAGAGAGAGAGAGTTTTGTGTAAGGGGATTATGAGAAATAACAATAGAGTGGTAGAGGGGGTGGCTATGGGTAGATATGGAGATGGAGATGGAGATCAAGGTGGGGGAAGGTGTAGCAATTTAGGGAGCATTAATAAGGTTATAGAGAAGGGGTGTATATGTTGGGGTTATGGAGAGAGAGAGGGGGCGGTGGTATGTGTTAGGTGAAGGGGTGTTAGGAGAGACAAATAGAAAGAAGTACTTATTTGTAGGGGGAGTAGGAGGACAAAGAGAGAGAGGGTGAGGTTATTGGTTGGGAGAGTAGGTGGGATATGAGGGAGAGGGGGGGGGGTTATGGGTATTGAGAATGAGTGGGAGAGAGGGGGGGGATGTTAGGAAGTTTGGGAAGAGAGAGAGGGGTGGGGTTAGGGGAATGCAGAGAGGTATATCTGTGTGTGTGTGAGAGAGAGAGAGAGAGATAGAGGGGGGTTAGTCGAAGGAGGGTGTAGCTTATTAGGAGTAGGGGGAGGAGTGTAGTTGCGGGAGAAAGAGATATAGATTAGGGTGTGGATGTAGGCTTTTAGGGATTATTTGTGTAGTTTGAGGGAAGGGGGGTATAGGATAGGGTAGAGAGGGAGGGAGAGAGAAAGTTAGGTTTAGGAGAATAAGAGAGAGTGGGTAGGATGGGGTGTTAGAGAGAGAGAGTGGGGGGTTAGGATTAGTGAGAGCGAGAGAGAGGTGGGTGTTAGGGAGTTGTGTGAGAAATGACTTTAGGGAGCATTAGGAAATTTAGAGAGAATGGGATTATAGGGTGGAAGAAGAGAGGGAGAGAGAGAGATGGGGGTGGTAAGTGGTAGGAGAAGGGTGTTTAGGAGAAACAAAGAGAGAGATGGTTTTATTAGGTGTAGAGAGAGAGAGGGTGGTTATTAGTAGGGAGAGTGGGAGGGGGGTTAGGGAAATATGGTGGGTTTTGCATATTGAGAGTGTGTAAGAGATATAGGGGGTGTTAGGGTGTAGTTGGAGAGAGAGAGAGATAAAGAGAGGGGGGGAGGTCAGGGGGTGTGGGTTGTTAGGGATAAGGGGAGGAGGGGAGTTTGGGGAGAGAAAGAAATAGAGATAGGGGATGGGGGTAGGGGGTTGGTGTTTATGGATAATCAAGGAACTTAAATAGAAGGGAGTGTATATTGTGTAGGAAAAGAGAGAGGGGTGGGGTTAGGGGAATGCAGAGAGGTAGATCTGTGTGTGTGTGTGTGAGAGAGAGAGAGATAGAGGGGGGTTAGTTGAAGGAGGGTGTAGCTTATTAGGAGTTGGGGGAGGAGTGTAGTTGCGGGAGAAAGAGATATAGATTAGGGTGCGGATGTAGGCTTTTAGGGATTATTTGTGTAGTTTGAGAGACGGGGGGTATAGGATAGGGTAGAGAGGGAGGGAGAGAGAAAGTTAGGTTTAGGAGAATAAGAGAGAGTGGGTAGGATGGGGTGTTAGAGAGAGAGAGTGGGGGGTTAGGAGTAGTGAGAGTGAGAGAGAGGTGGGTGTTAGGGAGTTGTGTGAGAAATGACTTTAGGGAGCATTAGGAAATTTAGAGAGAATGGGATTATAGGGTGGAGGAAGAGAGGGAGAGAGAGAGATGGGGGTGGTAAGTGGTAGGAGAAGGGTGTTTAGGAGAAACAAAGAGAGAGATGGGTTTATTAGGTGTAGAGAGAGAGAGGGTGGTTATTAGTAGGGAGAGTAGGAGGGGGGTTAGGGAAATATGGGGGGTTTTGCATATTGAGAGTGTGTAAGAGGTATAGGGGGTGTTAGGGTGTAGTTGGAGAGAGAGAGAGAGATAAAGAGAGGGGGGGGAGGTCAGGGGGTGTGGGTTGTTCGGGATAAGGGGAGGAGGGGAGTTTGGGGAGAGAAAGAAATAGAGATAGGGGATGGGGGTAGGGGGTTGGTGTTTATGCATAATCAAGGAACTTAAATAGAAGGGAGTGTATATTGTGTAGGAAAAGAGAGAGAGAGAGGGGGGGGAGAGAGAGAGAGAGAGGATTAGGGAGAGTATGAGTGGGGTTAGGGATAGTGAGAGTGTTTGAGAGAGAGAGAGGGTGGGGATTTTAGGGGGTTAAGGGGAGAGAGAAAACAACGGGGGCTAGGTGTAGGTGGAGTAGGGTATAGAGAGGAGTGATACGATAGGGTTAACAAGCGTTAGGGGGAAGACGGGTGAGAGAGAGAGAGAGAGGATGAGTGAATAGGTATGGGGGGGTGTAAGGTTTGGGGGGTAGGTGAAGGGGGTAGGTGTTAGTAAGGGCTTAGAGGTTAGGAGAGGTTAAGGTAGAGAGAGAGAGATTTGTGTGTAAGGGGATTATTGAGAAATAGAAATAGAGTGGCAGAGGGGGTGGCTATGGGTAGAGATGGAGATCAAGGTGGGGGAAGGTGTAGGAATTTAGGGAGCATTAAGAAGGTTAGAGAGAAGGGGGTTATATGGTGGGGTTATGGGGAGAGAGAGGGGTGGTGTTATGTGTTAGGTGAAGTGGTGTTAGGAGAGAGAGAGAGAAAGAAGTAGTTATTTGTAGGGGGCGTAAGGGGAGAGAGAGAGAGAGAGAGAGAGAGAGAGAGAGAGAGAGAGAGAGAGAGAGAGAGAGAGAGAGAGGGGGGTTTAATGTTAGAGGAGGAGTATGCGGGGTGTGCATGTGTGTGTGTGTGAGAGAGAGATGAGGGGGGTTAGTTGTTGGGGGAGGAGTAGGTGGTGTGTGTGTGAGAGAGATAGACAGATAAATAATGTGGGGGGGTGGGTGGTGTTAGTGCAATGTGGGTGAGATAAAGGGGTGGTGGTTAGTTGTAGGTTGAGTGGGGAGAGAGAGAGAGAGAGAGAGAGAGAGAGAGAGAGAGAGAGTTGGGTGGTGAGGGAGGGAGGGTGTGAGTGATTAGGAGTAGGGAAAAGGAGGGGGAATTTGAAACAGAAGGAGATAGAGATCACAGTGGGGGGAAGGGGTGCAGGGTTTAGGAAATATTGGGGTAGTTAGAGAGAAGGGGGGTATAGGGTGGGGGGAAAATAGAGAGAGAGAGTGAGTGAGTGAGAGCGAGAGAGAGAGATAATCGAGGAGTGTGAGGGGGAGGTTGTGGGTGATTAGGGTTGTGGGTGATTAGGGTTGTGGGGGAGGAAGGGGTTTGGGGAAGAGAAAGAGATGGATATCATGTTGGGGGTAGGGGGTGTAGTAGTTTATAGAATATTAGGTAAGTTAAAGAGAAAGGGGGGTACAGGGTAGGGGTAGAGAAAGAGAGAGAGAGGGGCATAAGGGGTGGCTATGGGTAGGGAGAGAAAGAGATAGAGATTGACATGGTGGGAGGGTTAGGGATTTAGGGAGCGTTAGGTAAGTTAGAGAGAAGGTGGGTATAGGATGGGGAGAGAGAGAGGGGGGGGTGGTAACTTGTAGGGGAAGGGGGATTTGGAAATACAAAGAGAGAGAGTAGTTTAGGGGTAGGGGGAATAGGAAAGAGACATAAAGGAAGATGGGTTGTATTTGGGTAGGGAGAGAGAGGGGGGGTTAGCGATAATGAGAGTGTGTGTGAGAGACAGGGGTGGTTTTAGGGGGTTGGAGGAGAGAGAGGGGGTGTGATTAGAAGTGCGTATAGGATTAGACAAGAGAGACAGATAGATAGTGATAGAGGCAGGGGTGAGTGGAAGGAGGGTGTGGGTGATTATGGGTAGGGTAAGAAGGGGGGTTGTTGGAGAGAAAGAAATAGATATTGGGGTGGGGGGGTAGGGATTTAAGAATGACTAGGGATGTTATAGGGAAAGGGGGTTATAGGGTTGGGGTAGAGAGAGAGAGAGAGAGAGAGAGAGAGAGATGGGCAGTGGTAAGTTATAGGGGAGGTTTATTATGAGAGAGAAACATAGAGAGGAGTTTAAAGGGAGAGGTACTATGAGAAAGAAGGAGAGGGGCTTAGGGAGAAGAGTGGTTTAGTAAAAGTTAAGGGAGGAGTAGGGGGAGGAGTAGGGGGTGAGAGAGTGAGAGAGAAGAGGCTAGAGAAAGATAAAGAGGGAGAGAGAGAAGGTGGGTGTTAGGGTTAGGTGAAATATTAGAGTGTTTTTATTTTTTTTGGAGAGAGAGAGAGATATGGGGAGGGTATGGGTGATTACAGGAGGGGGGAGGAGGAGGGTTAGGGATACAAAGAGATAAATATCATAGTGGATGGAGAGGTGTTGGTATGGGGGGGGGGTTGGGCCAGAGAAAGAGATAAAGATCACAGTGGAGGGAGGTGGTGTAGGGTTTAGGTCATATTAGGGAATTTAGAGAGAAGGGGGGTATAGGCTTAGGGAAAAGAGAGAGAGAGGTGAAGGGGGTGGTTATGGGGAGGGAGAGTAGGAGGGGGGTTTTAGAGAGGAAGTCAAGGTTTAGGGCTAGTGAGAGTCTATGAGAGAGAGAGAGGTAAGGGGGATTTTAGGGAGTTGGGGGAAAGGGAGAGGTTGGGTTTAGGTGTATATGAAAGAGTATGTGAGAGGTAGAAAGCATGAGAGAGGGGGTTAGTAAGGTTTATGGGGGTAGGGGTTTAAGGATGACTAGGGATGGTATAGGGAAAGGGGGTTATAGGGTGGGGGGTAGAGAGAAAGAGAGAGAAGAGAGAGGAGAGAGAGAGAGAGAGATGGGAGGTGGTAAGTTTTAGGGGAGGGTTATTATGAGAGACAAACATAGAGAGAGTTTAAAGGGACGGGTACTATGAGAGAGAAGGAGAGGGGCTTAGGGAGAAGAGTGGTTTAGTAAAAGTTAAGGGAGGAGTAGGGGGTGAGAGAGTGAGAGAGAAGAGGTTAGAGAAAGATAGAGAGGGAGAGAGAGAAGGTGGGTGTTAGGGTTAGGTGAAATATTAGAGTGTTTTTTATTTTTTTTAGAGAGAGAGAGAGATATGGGGAGGGTATGGGTGATTATAGGAGGGGGGAGGAGGAGGGTTAGGGGAGACAAAGAGATAAATATCATAGTGGATGGGAGAGGTGTTGGTATGTGGGGGTTGGGCTAGAGAAAGAGATAAAGATCACAGTGGAGGGAGGTGGTGTAGGGTTTAGGTCATATTAGGGAATTTAGAGAGAAGGGGGGTATAGGCTTAGGGAAAAGAGAGAGAGAGGTGAGGAAGTGGTTATGGGGAGGGAGAGTAGGAGGGGGATTGGAGAGGAAGTCAAGGTTTAGGGTTAGTGAGAGTTTGTGAGAGAGAGAGAGGTAAGGGGTGATCTTAGGGAGTTGGGGGAAAGGGAGAGGTTGGGTTTAGGTGGATATGAAAGAGTATGTGAAGTAGAGAGCATTAGAGAGGGGGTTTAGTAAGGTTTCTGGGGGATAGGAGAGAGAGAGAGAGAGAGAGAGAGAGAGAGAGAGGAGGGTGGGCTAGAGGTAAGTAGAGGAGTACAGGAAGAAACAGTAAGAGAGGGGGTTAGTAAGGGTTGGGGAGAGGTAGGGGGGATAGAGAGAAGGAGAGAGAGAGGAGGGTGAGTGTCAGTGGGTTGGGGGAGAGAGAGAGAGGTTTGTTTAGGGGTAGAGAGAGGGGGTTATTGTAGGGGAGGGGTAAGTGTTTAGGGATAATTAAGGAAATTAAAGAGAAGGGAGTGTATATTTTGAGAGTAAAGAGAGAGAGAGAGAGGATTAATGATAGTATGAGTGGGGTTAGGAAGAGAGAGGGGTGGTTAGGGGTAGTGATAGTGTTTGAGAGGGATAGGGTAGGGGTGTTATGGGTTAATGGATCATGCAAAGCTTTGGGGGTTAGTGTATGTGGGGTAGGGTAAGAGAGAGTGAGACAAAGGGTTAATAAGTGTTAGAGGGGAGAGGGGGTGAGATAGAGAGAGAGGTAGAGTAGGAGGGGATGTTAGAGGTAGGGGGAGTAGGGCTTTGAGAGTGTTAGAAAGTTGGTTAGTAAGGCTTAGAGAGAGAGAGAGAGGATATGGGGTATGGGAATATTAGAGATAGAGACCAAGTGGCAGAGTGGGTGGTTATGGTAAATATGGAGATGGAGATCAAGGTGGGGGGATTGTAGGTATTTAGGGAGCATTAATAGGGTTAGAGATAGGGGGGATATAGGGTGGGGTTAGAGAGAGAGGGGGTTTATGTGGAAAGGAAGGAGATTAGAAGAGACATAGCTAAAGAAGTGCTTATATGTAGGTGGGGGAGATAGGGAGAGTAGGAGGGTGGTGTTAGAGTTAGAGGGAGTAGGGGGATTGAGAGTGCTAGAAAAGCTACTTAGTAAGGATTAGAGAGAGAGAGAGAGAGAGTGTGTGTAGGGGGTAGGGGGAGTATAAGAGATAGAGACAAAGTGAAAGAGGGGGTGGTTATGGGTAGATATGAGATGGAGATCAACATGGGGGGAGTGGTAGGGATTTAGGGAGCATAAACGAGGGTTAGAGAGAAGGGGGGCTATAGGGTGGGGTTTAAAGAGATAGAGGGGTATGTGGTAGGGAAAGGGGGATTCATAGAGACAAAGAGAAAGAAGTGCTTATTTGTAGGGAGGTATGGGAAGAGAGAGGGAGGTTGGGTTATTCGTAGGGAGAGTAAGAGCAGGGTTAGGGAGAGATATGGGGATTATGGGTATTGAGAATGAGTGGGAGAGAGAGAGCGGGGGTGTTAGGGGGTTTGTAGAGCGAGAAAGGGTGGGTTTATGGGTATGTGGAGGAGTAGAGAGAGAGAGGAGAGAGAGATAAAGAGAGATATGGAGGGGGGTTAGTGAAGGAGGGTGTAGTTTGCTAGGGGTAGGGAGAGTGTAGTTGCAGGGAGAGAAAGAGATATAAATCAGGGTGGGGGAGGTAGGGGTTTAGGGATTATTAGTAGAGTTGGAAATAAGGGTTCTATAGGGTGGGGGGGAAGAGAGAGAGAGAGAGAGGGAGAGTGGGGGTTTAGGGGTACTAAGAGTGAGAGAGATATGAGACATGTTAGGGGGTGGGGTGAGAGAGGTAGTGGTGGGGGTTAGCTGTAGGAGTAGGAGTAGGGGAGAGATAGTGAGAGAGGGGATTTTGTAAGCATTAGAGAGAGAGAGAGAGATGGGATGGGGTAAAGGTAGGGCCTTGGAGTAGGGTGATTAGAGAGTGAGAGAGGGTGTTCATAAGGGTTAGATAGAGAGCAAGTAATTGGTAAGGGAAGGAGTAAGTTTTTTGCATGTGTGAGAATATATATAGAGAGATAGAGAGAACAAGGGGTGTTAGGGTGTTCAAGGAGAGAGAGAGGCATCAATGCTAAGTTGTAGTGGGGGAGATTAGGAGAGAGAGATAAAGAGAGAAGGTTAGGGGTAGGGAGAGTAGGAGAGAGAGAGAGAGAGAAGTGCTTATAGTGTATTAATGAAGTTATGGAGAGATAAAGGTGGTTACGGGTAGTGAGAGTTTGAGAGAGAGAAGGGGGGGTGGTAGGTTGTTCAGAGAGAGAGAGAGAGGGAGAGAGGGAGAGAGATGGGGGATGATAAGCTGTAAAGGAGGGTGGTTAGGGAGAGAGAGGGGATCGTTAGGGGGTTGGGGGGGTTTGGGGAGAGGAGGGCAGGGTTGTGGGTGATTAGATTTACGAGGGAGTAGGGGGTTTGGGTTAGAGAAAGAGATGGAGATCATGGTGGGGGGAGGGGTGTAGCAGTTTAGAGATTATTAAGTAAGTTAAAGAGAACGGGGTATCGGGTAGGGGCAAAGAGAGAGAGATGGAGTGGTATATTTAGATGGAAAGGGGAGGAGGGGGTGGTTATGGGTAGGGAGAGAAAGAGATATAGATTGGCGTGGTGGTAGGGTTAGATATTTAGGGAGTGTTAGGTAAGTTAGAGAGAGGGGGGCATAATATTGGGGAAAAGAGAGAGGAGGGGTTGAAAGTGGTAGGGGAAGGGGGATTAAGAGAGACAAAGAGAGTTTTTTAGGGGTAGGGGGGAGTAGGAAAGATAGAGAGAGGTAGAGTGGTTGGATATGTGTATGAAGAGTATAAGGGTGATTAGGGAGAGAGAGGGGGGGGTTAGTTGTAGTGAGAGTGAGTGTGATAGAGAGGGGTGGCTTTGGGGGTTGGGAGAAAGAGAGAGAGGGGTGTGAGGTGTGACTAGAAGTGGGTGAAGGAGTAGAAAAGAGGAAGAGAGGGAGCGACAAAGGATGGGGGTGAGTGGAAGGAGGGTGTGGTGGATTAGGGGTAGGTTAAGGAGGGTTAGGGTCATAGTAGAGAGAGAGAGAGAGAGGCAGTGATAAGTGATAGGGGGAGGGAAATTAGGAAAGAGAAAGAGATAGAGAGGTTTAGAGGGAGGGGGAATAAGAGATATAAGGAAATGGGATTAGGGAGAAGAGGGGGTTAGTGAAATTTAGGGGCAAGAGAGAGAGAGGAGTGGGTGTTATCACTAGGGGGAGGAGTGGGAGATGAAAGAGTGAGAGAGAGAGGGGGTTAGAGAGAGAGAAGAGGTGGATTAGTGTTAGGAGAGGAGTAGGGGGGTGTGTGTCTCAGAGATAAAGGGAGAACATGGGGGAGGGGGGGTGTTTGGAGAGAGAGAGAGAGAGAGAGAGAGAGAGAGAGAGAGTCAGTGGTTGAGGGAAGGAGGGTGTGGGTGATTACGAGTAGGGAAAATGAGGGGGATTTCATGAAATAAGGAGGTAGAGATTGTGGTGGGGGGAGGGGTGTGCATGGGTTTAGGTAATATTGGTGAATTTAGAGAGAACGAGGGTATAGGGTGAGGGTAAAGAGAGAGACATAAGAGAGAATCAAGGGGTGTGGGGGGAGGGTGTGGGTGATTAGGGTGATGGGGGAGGAGGGGGGTTTTGGGGAAGAGAAAGAGATGAAGATCATGGTGGGGGGAAGGGGTGTAGTGGTTTATGGAATATTAGGTAAGTTAAAGAGAAAGGGGGGCATAGGGTAGGGGCAAAGAGAGAGAGAGGGGCGGAGGGGGGTGGTTATGGTTAGGGAGAGAAAGAGATAGAGATTGGCATGGTGGGAGGGTAAGGGATTTAGGTAAGTTAGAGAGAAGGTGGGTATAGGATGGGGGCAGAGATAGAGAGAGGGGTGGTAAGTGGTAGGGGAAGGGGGATTAAGAAAGAAAAAGAGAGAGTGCGGTTTAGGGATAGCGGGAGTAGGAAAGAGAGAGAGAGGAAGAGGGATTGGATATGGTAGGGATATTAGGAGGGGGATTAGGGAAGTAGAGGGAGGGTTAGCACTATTGAGAGTGTGTGTGAGAGAGAGGGGTGGTTTTAGGGCGTTCAGGGAGAGAGTGGGGGTGCGGTTAGAAGTGTGTGAAGAAGTAGACAAGAGAGACAGATAAATAGACAGAGGCATGGGTGTGTGGAAGGAGGGTGTGGGTGATTAGGGGTAGGGTGAGGAGGGTGGGGGTTAGGGGTTTAAGGATGACTACGGATATCAGAGGGAAAGTGGGGTATAAGGTAAGGGTAAAGAGAGAGATATGGGCAGTGGTAAGTGATAGGGGAGGTGTATTACGAGAGAGAAAGAGAGAGTTGTTTAGGGGGAGGGGGACTATGAGAGAGAAGGAGAGGGGCTTAGGGAGAGAGAGGTGGGAATTAGGGGTAGGTGCAATATTATAGGAGTGTGTTTTTCAGTGAGAGAGAGAGAGATGGGGAGGGTATGGGTTATTAAGGGGAGCAGGAGGAGTAGGGTTGGGGGAGAGAGAGGAGATACATATCATAGTGGATTGAGAGGTGTTGATATGGGGCGGGGGGGTTTGGGAAAATAAATATCACAGTGGGGGAAGGTGGGGTAGGGATTTAGGGAAGATTAGGGAATTTATAGATAAGGGGGGTAGAGGCTTGGGGGAGAGAGAGAGAGAGGCGAAGGGGGGTGGTTATGGTTAGGGAGAGTAAGAGGGATGTTTGGGAGAGGAATCAGGGATTTAGGGTTAGTGAGAGAGAGAGAGAGGATGGGGGGATATTAGGGGGTGGGTGGGAAAGGAGAGGTGTGTTTTAGATGTAGATAGAGGACATGAGAGAGGGTGTTAGTAAGGTTTATTGGAGAGAGAGAGAGAGAGAGAGAGAGAGAGAGGAGAGTGGGTTAGAGGTATATAGAGGAGTACGGGAAGAGACAGTAAGAGAGGGGGTTAATAACGATTGGCGAGAGAGAGATGGGGAGGTGTTAGGGGGTTGGGGGAGAGAGAGAGGGGTGTGGTTAGGGGTAGAGAGACAGAGAGAGGGGGGTGTGGGGGAAGGTTGTGGGTTGTTAGGGGTATGGGGAGGGTGGGAGTTGGGGTAGAGAAGGAAATACATATCAAAGGTTGGGGGCGGGGGTAGGTGTTTAGGGATAATTAGTGAAATTAAAGAGAAGGTGGTGTATATTTTACAGGCAGAGAGAGAGAGAGAGAGAGGAGAGAGAGAGAGAGAGAGAGAGGGTTAGGGAGAGTATGAGTGGGATTAGGAAGAGCGAGGGGTGGTTAGGGGTAGTGAGAGTGTTAGAGAGGGAGAGGGTGCAGGTGTTAGCGGGTTGGGGGAGGGAGATATCGGTGGGGGTTAGGTGTAGGTGGAGGATTAGGGTAGAGAGAGAGAGAGTGAGGCAAAGGGTTAATAAGTGTTAGGGAGGAGAGGGGTGTGAGAGAGAAAGGTAGAGTAGGAGGGGGTGTTAGAGGTAGGGGGGAGTAGGGGGTTGATATTGTTAGAAAGGTGGTTAGTAAGGCTTAGAGAGAGAGAGAGGAGGAGGTTAATGGTAGGGGGAGTAGGTTTTATGTGTGTGTATGTGCGTGTGTGTGTGTGTGTGTGTGTGAGAGAGAGAGAGAGAGAGAGAGAGAATTGGGTGGGTTGGTGGTGCTAGGGAATTGGAGGAGAGAGAGAGGGGTGATGGTCAATTATAGGTGGATGAGAGAGAAAGAGAGATTCAAAGTGTGAGCAAAGATATCCTAACTCCTAGGTTGCATGAATAGAGTGTCAACAAAGGGGGGTCCCTCGTTAGACCACTTTAAAAACCTTGTGTATACATGGTCGACCACCCAACTTGGGGCGTACTGGGAGGGCTTCTCTGGGAGTTACCTCCCTCCACCTATTACTAGCGCAACGGCGTCCCAGTTCCCAGCTACAACAAAAGGCACATGTGTCAAGATACCGAGTTAGGAAATTGTTTCCAGGCAATTTCCCAAAATGGTCCTTTGAAAACACTCTACACATGACTTTAATACAAACCCTATGTTCAACATACTAATGCAAACACTATAATTAAAATTTATACAATTTAATATCCATAAAAAATATTGTACAAATCTTATTAGCATTTAAATATTCTAATTAAATTTATATATATAAGATATTATTAACTATTAAAGAACATTCAAATTTTGTTTTACTATCATTAAAAGTAAACAAAATAACAATTATATTATAACAAAACTCAACACCCACAACAAAATAATCAATATACTTTCATATCATAAAATATATATAAAACCAAATCCAAAAATATTGAATTACTAATATTTTACAAAATTAATATTACAACACTCAACACTCACAACAAAATAATCAATATATACTTTTATATCATAAGATATATATAAAACCAAACCCAAAGATATTGAATTACTAATATTTTACAAAGTCAATATATCAAACCAAACCCAGAGATATTGAATTACTAATATTTTACAAAGTCAATATTACAACACTGCTGTATATGTTTGGTTGTCCATAGGAGCGCTCAGGCATAAGTAATCTCAATCTACGAAGCATGTTTCAATATCTTTGCTGGATACGTGTTGCTTGGAACTCTATATGCGGAATGCAGGGTTCCAATGTAAAAGTCAGCGTGAAATTTCTCACCTTGTAGAGGAGGAATGATAGAAAGCAAAGATGTATAATTAACACGACAGAATATGTCTACGTGGCCAAGTCTACATCCAACCATAAGTGAGAAGATGTCAAATATGCCGGCATTCACATTCTGATGTTATGCCATAGATGTTAGGGTTGACTGCTTTTGGGGTGAAACTATCGGACTCGGGTTGTTAGATATTTCAATGACAAAGCAAAGATAATATTGATCTGACTGACTGAGAGAGACGGAACCATGGGATGCATCTCTGCCGAGGAAAACGCCTCCTGATTATGCATCTCTACATGCATCTCTACTGGGGATTATGCATCTTTACTAGGGTTTTGTTCAAGGTTTTACTGGATTATTTATCATGAAATTTAGTGGATATTTCATGTACCAGTTACCACTAAAACAAACTCAACAACAACATAGAAATAAAAAAAGCAAACAAAGATAAATAAGAATTGCATAGCAAGTCACAAATCTCACCTGAATATTGCATGAATCTGCAGGTCCTTGGAACTTTGGAAGAGAGGACGCCTCTTATACAACTCGGCTGTGTAGTGCCTGGTAGGATCTACGTAGCCTCTTCTGAGCCCGAATCTTCAGCAATCCATTGTCCATGTTTATCAACAAATTTGAAGGCTTCAGATTCCTGCAACAAAAGCTTAACTCAACAACAACATGAAATAAAAAAAGCAAACAAAGATAAATAGGAATTATACCTGAATATTGCATGAATCTGCAGGTCTTATACAACTCGGCTGTATAGTGCCTGTCTTCCGAGCCCGAATATTCAGCAATCCATTGTCCATGTTTATCAACAAATTTGAAGGCTTCAGATTCCTGCAATATTAAGCAAAACAAAACGAATAAAACAAAGGAATTTCAATGTGACATCTCTCTCTGATCTCATCAAATGAATATAAACTGACCTGTGCATGACTTGTTTCTTGGGGCGGTAAGCGAGCCCAGTGAGCTTTGATCTAAAATTTAAAAACAAAAAACATTTAAGAATGAGCATCAATGCTAGCGAATATTAATTCCAACATACTAAATGTGCTCTACTGGAATGTATTAAATACCACTTAAGAATGAGCATCAATGCTAGCGAATATTAATTCCAACATACTAAATGTGCTCTACTGGAATGTATTAAATACCATGCAGCATTTAAAGGAACTTACCTTTATAGTCAGAGGATATAGTACGTAATGACGGTTGGCACCTGCAGGTTACAAGCTCGCCGCAACCCCGCTGGCACAACAGGTTATGGCGGTTGGCACCTGCAGGTTACAAGCTACACGGGAAGGCTTGGCACGCAAGAGTAAGGCCGTCCGATGGGTGGCAAAATTACAGAGTACGTTTGTAATATCATCAACTTTACTACGCAAGCTCGATAATGGTCAGTCTCTCCATCTTGAGCTTCAGTAGCAGCATGAGGCATTTACACACATCAAAGGCCCATAACTCTCTGTAATACACACACATAATTTAACGGGGGAATTATAGCATTACTGAACTTTCTCACCTTGACAAGGGCCATTGGTGAAACACTGAAAACTGGTGATCCTATGCATAATTATCAATACGGGGAAATCACACCCAACAATGAATTTGTTCCCTTAGTCAATTCCAAGTTCAATATTGGGCGTTAAATGTTGAGACTGCCACTTAGCGATGTAGCTGGCTTATTTAGTCCTAACTACAAAAAGGATTGCAGATATATGTATATTATCCTGAAAAAGAATGCAATTTAGACTTTTTTTTCGATCAATCGACATTGGGATCGACAAGATGAGTCATTTTATTCTATTATAGATTTCTTAAAAACATTCTCATTATTTTTATTTACCAGCATAGATTCATCATAAAAGGGGATCTACCAAGTGTCCAGAGAGATCAAATTTTTAGAGATTAAAATAAATTGAAACCTCTTTTAAACAGAAAATGTTGAAGAAATGTGTAATATAATGTTTAACCAAATTTGTTTAGTTTTGTATATATGCAGTTCTAAATACTACCTTTAAAAAAATATGCAGTTCTAAATATTTTAAATCTAATTTCTATGTTTAGGTTTTAGTGGGAATCCAGTAAATTTTTTTGTAAAATCCAAATTCTAAGTGTTTAAATTGTATTTTTGAATCCATAAATAGATTCAGCATCTCAAATACCCCATGATACCCAAAATATGCAATTTCCATAACTAATATATGTAATTATAATATTTTTTAAAGATTTCCAATCTAAATAAGAAAAATATTAAATAAAAAATATGCTATAAAAAAATTAAAAACCTAAAATAGTTAGTCTACACGGACTGTAAAATGTACCAACTCTACCGGATAACACAACCTCATTTTCCAGGTATCCGCCTGAAAAATACTATGCCTCGAGGATATAAGTTCCTAGTATGATTTTCTATTATACTATAGATGGGATTTGGTTTGTCCAGGGGACCGGACAGAGGAGATAGACACTTCTAGTGGTCTACGAAAAAAGGGAAAAGATGCTTCCATGCATCTACCAGGAGGGAGTAGGAGCCGGAGGGATTTTTGGGAAGGGAGTTCATTGATGAGAATTGATATATGAATGAAATAAAAAAAAAATCCTATGTTTAATGTTTCTAAGTAAGTAAAATTGGAACAAGTTCATTAATAATCGTCATATCAAACAGTTATGAGAATTGATCTATGAATGAAATAAAGAAAATCCTATGTCTAGTGTTTCGAAGTAAAATTGGAGGGGGTTAATTAATGATCCTCATATTGATAAATGAGTGAAATAAATAAAGTCCTATGTCTAGTCTTTCTAAGTAATTTTTTTTAACGATAGGAAATGGTAACTCGTTGGTGTAAGGAAGGACAGAGTCACGTGGTAGGCCAGAGTCACGCGGTAGCATACATTGGGCGATCCTAACGTAAATAAAAATCTATAGAACGACAGGTTGGCAGTGTAACGCAAGGGGCAGGAGGACTGGGAACATAACTCACTGGGGAATGTATCAGGGAAACTACCGCACCCTCGATGGGTTGGCAAGAAGATGCGATGGAGTAATTGGGTCTACAGAAACGAAACATCAAAACGAAAAAAAGAGAGAAGCCAATGAGGCTGCGTAGGATACCATCGAAATTTTGGGAGACTTTCACGATGTGGCGAAGGCCACAAACACTACACTCAACAGCTCGAATACTGTGCATATCAAAGTTGGCAACATTTTGTGAAAGAAGGCGACCAGGAAGACTACACCGAGCTCTTGATGTTTATGTGGGCGCAAAACAAAGAAAAACGAGGGACTTCTCTCGGGTAAATTATTAGTGTTCTGAAGAGGATAAAGTTTTGAACATACATAGAATGTGGCTAAAATCTAGAATGGGACGAAACTTATGACAAAGTTCTAAAGATACATACTCTTTGACTAAAATTTAGGATCGGAGGAAACCTAGGATGAATTTCGACCACGATAGAACTATGACCATCTTCAAAATTTATGGCAAATTCAACTTCATTTATTACTTCCAATGAAATCGTTTATTTTTTCTCTCACCACGACGAAGAGAAGTTAACTATTTCACATCACGTGGATACAAATACAGAGAAATAAATCATGTGCAATATAAACAAAGCATAGCAGAAGCTTTTGTTAGGCCGCTTGCAGATAAGCTGATTTCCATTCTGGCTCAAAAACTAGGTGGCTTTCCATTCTGGCAGTTAAAATATTTATCGTTGAGGTTTTCACAAAACGTTTTCAAATCTAAGCGAAAACGACCTCTAAAATTATAGAAATAATCAAGCAACGAAAACCTAAAGCTATCTCTGGTTACCAGTTTTAGAGATGATTTTCAATGGATGTGTGATGAACTTAATAATATTAAAAGCATTTTGGACGATGCTGGAGAAAAGAGAAAAGATACAACCCATCACAGATAGCGGAAAAGAACTGCTATGATGTCAGTAACAACTATTTGGGTTGATGTACTGCTAGACTGGTCATGATGTCAGTAACAACTATTCACAAACAGACTCAGATCCAAATCCGGATCCGGATCCGGATTCAGATCCAGATCAGTACAAGTTATCACAGAGATCGATGCAAAGGAGAAAGGCTGAAAAACTGAAACATAAAAATGAAAAAACTGTCCTCACGAAACATTAACATTGGAAGGTTGTAAGACTGCAACAGTTTTACTAGTACCTAAACTGTAAGTAAGAGATCATGGGTTGGTGAACTACCTAAACCAATAGCTTCTGAAGCCTTCATGATTCGCATTCTTTGGCACGACTCAACAAACATCCTGCAGCCAATAATTCACCTCATCTATCTGAGGAGTTTACAGGGAAACTATTGAGCCTTATTATAAAGATAAAATACTAGTAAATGGCAGCTTAGAAGCACTTACTGCTACGGAACATCGACGCCAACAAGCATCCAATCTCCATCCTTGTTCATAGGTAGGCACAGATTCTGACCCATTCAGCACATCCATCAAATTGCTCTCATTCAACCCATGTGATCCAGACTTGCCTGAAAACATTTCAACATTTCAATATCAAGCATTCCAATCGAATGGATAAAAATTCAAGGGAATGGAATAAAATGCGCATCGATTCATACCCATAGTAATTAAACAGCTAAACATCTTCTCGAGGGCAGAGGAGATGTCATGGTAGGTGCTGTACATTAAGGTCTATCTTTCTGAGATAGGGAGTTCCATCCATGCTCACCTTCACGTAAAGAGAGTCAGATACGGCAATCCATCTCATCTCTTCTTCTGCTCTGCATCAAACCAAACAAAACAAAATTGACCGACCAACCGATGCAAACACAGGACAAAAAGATAATAAAGGAAAAATCAGACAGAACCCGGGATCTCCTTCGACTCGATGCTCTGCCACTCGTCATCGAGCGGCCGCCACTCTAACCCGGGATCTCCTTCCCGCAAGAAGTCCGTACTCCACGGCCCCACTTCCCAGGGCCCGCTTCAGATTTCTCTTGTCGCAGATTTCGTCCCCGATCACGACCAGAAATGGAGGTTCGAAGCCGCTCCCCTGCTTCTCTGCCATCAGCCCCAGCGCCTCACGGCCCTGGAACGCTCGAGCAGGAAAGCGATCGTCCGGGTATCGACCCCGACCTGCCAATTAAAACTTCAGACCTCTAAATTAAAATGCATAGACTAAACTAACCAGATGCAGAGACGCTTACCGTGGTGCCGAGGCCAATGGACTGCTTGGCCAGAGCTGATGCGAAGCGCATGCATCGCTCATACCTCTGATCCCAGATATCCCAGATATACAGCTGGGCTCCATGGATGACCGATTTGCACTTCGGGTGCATGAGAGCTACACGCTGGATGAACCATAGCGGCTTCAGGACCGTGTAATTAGCAGGGCACTTGGGCATAACCTAGTGCTCTCCCTTCCTTCTCCCAATAGATCAATCTGCCAAATTGGAGCACCATCTGGAGCTGCGAACACAGAACCCTCTTCAACAGTAGCTACAATCTCCTCAACTTCCAAATCTCCCATATATGAGTTTTCAAGAAATATGAAGTCGGGTTGAATTTCAAACTGCATGCTCAGCCTTTTGCTTTTTTATGTGAATTTCAAACTTAATTTCGAAATTCAGGCTTTTTTATGGATACAACGGTCGCTTTTTAGTTCTCTTCATTATGGCTAATGTCGTGACCATAGAACGGTCGGTTAGAGAGTAACGAATCTGCCAGGAAATCGAGTCTAAACTGCTATCGACACAATGATATAACAAAACTGCTATCGAAACAATGATATAACAAAACTGCTATCGAGATTTATTTCCTTCCGAAATGATATAACAAAACTGCTATCGACACAAGAGCAATTAACGAGGAGTAGGACACAGCCCACACAGAATCCAAATTCCAAAGACAAAAGAAGCAATCCAAATTAATGAACTATATCCCTTTTTTTCCAATCTTTTGATGAACTTAGCCAGACCTATTTCCCATTACCCAGACCTGCAGAATTTATCTTATCGCCTCCACTACATTGTCCTAATCAACAATATAACCCTTCCACTAGCAGCACTCCTCCAAGCCACCAACATTGTATATTACCTACATACACCTATTAGTCCAATATGTTTTAGACTACTATCCTGAAACTTCAAAACCCAAAATGCCCAAGAATGCCCAATTTTACAGAACCCATGCCAATAGCCAATACATCAAAGATAAATTTATATAAACTAGCTTTGTTGTTTGACTACGAAATGATTAAAAACAATGCATTCCATTACAGACCTGAATACAGAGTCCATACACATTAAAAGAAAATAAAGTGGGTACTTACAGGAATAGTAACCTATGAAGTAACCTATTTCGAACTGCATGCTCAACCTTTGTCTGTTTGATGTGAATTTCAAAATGAATTTCAATTTAGCTTTTTGATGGAGAATGCCGTTATCATACTATCTGAATTTTGCTTTTTGAATTTCGAATTTTGCTTTTTGATGGAGAATGTCGTTATCATACCTACTGAATTTCGAATTTTGCTTTTTGATGGAAAATGACGTTATCTTAATAGTTTCATGATTCGACCATTAAACCTTAAGTTTCATGATTCAACCATTAAACCTTGGATATCTAAGTGATCACGTTACATTTAAGAGTGTTTCCCATTATATTTTATTTGATGACTAAAATAGTGGAAATGTTGGCCTTCTTAGGTGATAGAACAAAACTATGTGTCTTTCTTCCTTCCATTTCAAAATACACATAATATAAATTACATACGTTTAATCAAATAACATTGAATAACACTATAAATTTAAATTAATTGGGAACATCGTTACGTATTTAGTACATTTATATTATTATTGATATCAAATTTATAGATGTATAATTAATAATTTTATTTAAAGATTAAAATAATTGATGTGTTATAAAGAGATAAAACAAAGTTGTATATCATTATCCTTTTGCATCAAGTAAACATTATATTAATATAAATTAAAAAATTAAGCAAAATAATAACATAGAAAATGATAACATTATTTTTTAAATAATAGATTTAAATTTTAAAAATATTTTTTAATAACAATAATAATAAATAGATATTAGAATTTGGGGTGGACTATTATTTATGTTTTTTCTATATTGATGGAGGATGAGATAAGTGTATTTTTTAATTGATTTTATGGGCGTCTTACAAAATTCTAAATAAACAATTATATATATATAATAACTGGTAGCTAATGCATGGATAACAAGTAGACATATCTGTTAAGTCGTTGTGTTAGTACTTAGCATTCAAAATAAATTTTCAAACTTTTCCATTACTTCTATGTTTGAAGATGATTAAAATCCTTCCATCTTCTACACAATTTAAATCTCAAAAATCCCATGAAAAGCCATCTCATTAATGAACCATTTATAAAAAATAACACTAGGAAAAAAAATCATCCCCTAAATGATTTTTTGAAGAAGCACATATTTCCTCTTCTAAGCTGGCCTGGAACTCAGGATTTGTTGAAGAGGCACATCTTTCCTACTCAATGCAGCTATAATGCCTAGAATTGGTGGTGATGGTTTATTCTCCAAGTTATTATCCAAGCATGAAAGATGATGAGAGCCATTGTGAACCCACTCTAAACTGGTTAGCTGCTTTCGATGGTTCCTAGGATGCATGCAAGTTTAGCGAATCGTGTCCCACGTCAAACTATGGTGGTCCAAGGTCCTCTAGTGCGAGTGGATTGTTTTGATTAATTCCTTTGAGAAAAGCAAATCTCTTTTTAAGTCTAAAAATCGGTTAAGGATGTGATGTAATATTATTTACTTTTGTAAGTTTTGTGTTTAAACATGGTCCAGTTCTTTTAATATTTTTTGGGTTTGATAAAATTGCATAAAATTGTTATATATATAGATCTGAGATTATCTATATTGTGAAACAGTTCTTAGATACATATTCTAGATTCAAAACCGATTTGTATAACCATAAATTTTACATTCATTTTAACTTTTCACAAGGTGATACAACTTTATGATTTATAAAGTCTTTTAATAAAACTGGTTTGCTTTTTCAAGTTTTATAAATTGTAATTGTTTTAATTATTTTTATTTTTATAGATTATATATTTTTTAATATTTTTATTTTTCAATTTGTGTGTTTTTATTTTCAGTATAAAAGTTATGTCATGTATAATAATTATTATACATATGATAATATGTAAAATATTTAGTTGGAATGTTTTATTTTTGTTTTTTAGAGCCAAAGGTATAGTATTATTTTATAGAGTGTCATTCCCAAGTCTTTAAGACATATATGTATGGCTCAAAACCACATAATGACATTGAAATTCTCAATTATATGTCAATGATACCCTTAGGATTCCATGTGTAGTTGGTGGAGGCAAGCTTCTTAGTCGTTGATGGATACAATATTCCTTTAGGGCCCTAGATTCATTCATCCACAACTTATAAACATGTCGAAGGCCACAAGGCTCCAAGACTTAGATACATAGTGCAATGGATACCCCTACAAAGTCATGTATTGTTCTTCACGGATTTTTTCATGGCTTTGGATGACTCAACAATTTATTTAGGGACAAAGGCATGGTATTCCTCCTTGGAACACCATTCCCAATCCCCCAAGGCATGCACATAAAAACCACATGATGGAACCAACATCTTCAATCATAGGCTATTGATACTCTTAGAAGATCATGTGTGGTTTGGGGAGGCAACCTTCGTAGCCATGGATGGATACAAGATTCCTTTATGGATAGAGATTTAGGTATCCTCCCATGTCGATGTCCATGCCACCAAGTCACAAAGACTTGGATATAGAGTGCCATGGATACCCCTGTGAGGTCATGCATGGTGCTTTCAAGCATTTTTCATGGCTTTGGATGCATTAATGGTTTATTTAGGGCCAAAGGAATGGTTTTTTTCCCTAGAATGTCCACAGAATGTCATCCCCAATGCCTTGATACATGTACATAATTATCAAAAGCACCTAATGTAACCAACATACTCAATCATATGCCAATGGTATCCCCATGAGGCCATTTATGGTTGGTGTACGAAATGTTCTTAACCCTAGATGGAAATGAGATTTCTTTAGGGCCCAACATTTATCTCTCCTCCACTAACCATGTACAAGGCCCCAAAACCCCAATATATTTATATAGAGCACCATGGATACGCTCGCAAAGTCATACATGGTGCTTTGAGTGTTTTTTTATGGATCTAGATGCCTCAATGGTTGATTTAGGGCTAAGGGCATGTTATTCTTTCCTAAAGTGTGATTCAGAAATCCTTGAGACACATACATACCACTCAAAACCACATAATGGCATTAATATACTTAATCGAAGGCTAATGCTACCACTAAGAGGCCATGTGTGGTTAGTGGAGGTAATATTATTATCCTTGGATGCATAGAATATTACTTTAGGGATAGAGTTTCAATTCTCCTCCCATAACCATGTTAAAGGCCTCAATACATTCATACATAGTTCCATGGATATCCCTATGAGTTTACGCATGGTGATTCAAGGAATTTTTCATGGATTTAGATTCCTCAATGGTTTCTTTAGGGATAAAGGCATGGTATTCTTCCCTAGAACATCATTATCATGGAATCAAGACACATAGATGTTATTCAAAGCCACATAACGGGACCAACATAGTTAATCATATCATAATAATACACTAATCATAGGATAATGATACACTAAGGAGGCTATGCGTTCTTGGTGGAGGAAACCTTCTTATCCCTAGATGAATATAAGGGCCTAAGGTTCAAGTGTCTTCCCTTCATCATGTCCAAGGCCCCAAGTCACCAAGACTTGGATACATAGCACCATTGATATGCATGCAAATTCATGTGTGGTGCTTTGATGCATTATTCATTTCTTTAGATGCCTCAATGGTTTCTTTAGGTCCAATGGCATGGTATTATTCCATAGAACACCATTCCCAACACCATGAGACATGTACATACAAATCAAAACCACCTAATGATATTGACATCTCAAATCATAGGCCAATGATACCGTTAGGATTCCATGCGTGATTGGTGGAGGAAAACTTATCCCTAGATGGATAGAAGCTTCAGTTAGGGCCCAAGTTTTAGGTATCCTCCACTAACTATGTCAAAGGCCCTAATTCCATAATATATATATATATAAAGTAGCATGGGCAAAGTCGTGTGTGGTGCTTTGAGGCATTGTTCATGGATTTGGATGTCTCAATGATTTATTTAAGTCCAAAGGCATGGTATTCTTTGCTATAACATCATTTCCAAAACCTTGAGACATGTACATACTGCTCAAAACTACCCAATGGCACAAACATCCTTAATCAAAGGCTAATGATAGTCTTAGGAGGCTAGGTGTGGTTGGTTGAGGCAACCTTCTTAGCCATGGATCGCTATAATATTCTTGTATATCCCTAGTTTCATGTCTCCTACATTCACCATATACAAGTCCCTAAGGCCACAAGAACTAGGTACATAATGCCATGGTACGCCTATGAAGTTATGTGTGGTGATTCAAGGCATTTTTCATGGACATGGATTCCTCAATGGTTTCTTCAGGGACAAAGACATGGTATTCTTCCTTGGAATGTTATTCCCGGGCTCTATGACACATTAATTCTCTTTCATTTCTCTCAGGACTTCAATGAAAGCCTTGATACCAATCCCAGTATGAAAAAACTCTTTATTGTTCCCATATCCAAATGTTAGCCAAATATCCACTTTAAAGTATGTATGTTATGGCTAATGACCTTTATCATTTCCTATTACATCAATATTATTATGTTAGGGTATAATTCCATCAATTTCATCCCCAACCATAGTCCAAATCCCCTTCCCTAGTGCACACAGTGACATATTGCCACCCATATCCAACCTTAAGGATAATGATATCCTATACAGTGCATGATCCCATATGTGATACATTGAGTCATTTATCTTATCTAGAGATTCCTAAAACCTTCCATAAGATCCTAAGTCATATGATTCCTCCCATGACTATGTCCAAGGTTCTAACACCTATACTTAGTGTCACTTATATCAACACTCAAATGGAAAGGATAGTGTTGGGAGTTCATGGGTTTTTCTCAAAGCATCCCTAAGGGGATAAGGCCCAAGTATCATCCTAGGACATTATAAAAAACCCTATGATCCATACATACTAGCAAAAACCTCAAATTTTCATTGATTTCCTCACTTATAGGTAATGAATACCCCCAATAGGTCATGTGTAGTTGTTTGAGGTGTTTTTTCTGGACTTGGATGCCCAAAATATTTTATTAAGAGATAAGGCATAGGGTTCCTCCATAAAACATGTCAAGGGCCATGGAATCCATATATAGTACTTAAAACCTCTTAGTGGCACTAAGACCCCCAATATCAGGCCAAGGATACCCTTAAGAGGGGTTATATGGTGGTTCAAGGTATACTGGTTCATATTATATTCCTAGAGGTTTCCTCTAATGTCCAATGCTCAGGTTTCCTCCTTTAAACATGTCTCTACCCCAGAGATATATACCTAGTTTTATTTCCTTTGATCTCCCCCTATATCCCTATTATAAGGCCATGGATCCTTTCAAAAAGTCATGTGTGCTAACTCAACATATCAATTTTATCCTTACAAGCATATAAGATTAATTTAGCCTAAGGCCTCGTTTTCTTCTCTTAACAAGGTTGAGGGAAAGTAGACCTATTGCCAATGATCAAAACCTTATAATGGTGTCAATTCCCAAGGTAGACTTTTCCTCCATCGATCATGTCCAAGGATATGAGACCCATGCTTTGTGCTAAAAAAATTAATGATACTAATATATGTCTAGAAATTTAATAATACCAATAAAAATATAACCAATCGAATAATCAAATTTCAATTTAAATCACTTTTAATACTATTTTATAATAGTAATAATTTAAAAATGGTTGTTTTTAATATTTATCAATATTGTTGTTCTTGTGGTGCAAAGCCTCATAAATTAATCATGTAAACTTATTTGTTTAAATAGTATAAACAAATAATTTAATTTATTGTGATTGTGGTATAAAACCTTATAGATTAATCTTCATCATTTATTTGAATGAAAAAAAGAAGAATTAAGTTATTTGCAAAACAATCATTTGTGAATTTGTTTCATTTATGGCACAAATCATCATAATTAAATCCTATCCATACATGTCCATGTGACAAATAAGTGCTTAGCACCACTATATGGTACTTTCTAGCATGATATATCTCTAGCCTTAGGATTCCTTTAGACTAAAGCTTGGGTTTCTTTTATCAACCATGTTTATGGGAAATAGACCTATCCCTATTGATTAAAAGTTTATAATAGTTTCAATGCCCAAAAGTGGAGACTAAAAATACTCCTTGGAAGACCTTTGAGGTGTCTTTATTGGTCCTAGATTCCTAAAGTAGAGGTTTTCTCCCTTATGTCCGTGGATATGAGACCCATGCCTTCTACTTAAAAACCTAATAATGATACTAATTTCCATAAATAAATTTGGTAAGATCCATAAAAATATTCTCAATTGAATAATCAAATTTGAATTCACATACTTTTTATTACTTCTTTATAACAATAATAAATTAAAAATAGTTGTTTTTAATTTATCAACATTGAGAATTATAGCTATTTACTTGTTTAAATAATATTACAAGTGAATAATTGAATTGAATTATTTACAACTTGTTCTTGTGGTGCAAATCCTCATAAATAAATCATGTGAATTTATTTGTTTAAATAGTATAATGGTAAATAATTGAATTAAGTTATTTACAAAATGATTATTTGCGAAGTTGTTATGTTTATGGTGCAAACCCTTATGATTAAATCCTATTTATATATGTCCATGTGACACATAATAACTGACACAACTTTATGGTAATTGCCAACATTGCATTTTTATTAACATACATGAGGAAAAACTCAATTTCCAATAATATGAACAAACATTAACACCACCTTAACACCACAAAATATATATGATGGTGCTAAAAGATCACCTTAATACCAAAAATATAAATGATGCTGACTTTTGGTGCTAAAAGATCACCTTAACACCAAAAAATATAAATGATGCTAACTTTTGGTGCTAAAAGAGCATTTTTCTTATTTTGTTAATTGGTAAGGGTTTTGATTGTGGCAGTAGATTAACCTGCATTTTTAATAACTTAAATTTAAAGTTGTAGAGAGATTTTTTAGCCACATAAACATGGGATATTGATTAGTGGAGTGATAACAAAGATGAAAATATGACATCACTAAATGGATGAGTAAATGTAGATTTTTTTTTTAATAATGTACCAAAATAAATAAGAGTTCTTAGACATTGTATTTTACTCCACTCATTTGGATTTTTTTTATTTTATTGTGTAAAAGTTTAGGTTTTCAATGTTAATAATTATAATATTTAATTGGTTATGTGAATATGCGTATAATATTTGTATTTGGGATTTATCCATTTTATTCTGTAAATGTTGAATTTTATGAATATTTTGATGTTAACAATTATAATATTTAATTGGCTATGTTAATATATATAATATTTGTATTTAGCAATGTAAAATAATAAATTTGTTTTTTTTTTCATTTTCTATGAATTTGAAAACACCATTACAATACAATTAGTGAATTTCAAACTGAATTTAGAATTTTTTTTTACAAAGATTATAAATCCATAAAGATACAAATACTACCAAAACACTTACAACAAAATTAATGTATAAAATTTTATTTGATATAGTAATTCATATTATTTTTATGTCTTTGATGAAAGCTATCAAGGTGATTAGAACAAAACAATAAATCAAATTGGATTAATCCTTTTCTTTCATTCATTACTTGTTGATTGTATATACCTAGGCTAAATGAGAGAGAAAGATGATAGTACTAAAAAACATTAGAAAATAAACCATGCCCTAATTTGTCAATTTAATTTATTCTTAGAATACAGATATATCTTCAACACGATGAAAAGGATTTTTTGATCTGCGCTTCTGCACAAAGGGTTTCTTCATTATCCATGTCAAAGAATGTGAAAACATGGCTTACGTTTCTGAAGCTGTCTTTTATTTCTTCATAAACTCGGAAAGCTTATATATGCACTATTCGACAGAGTTTATTAACCTGGGTTTGAGTATGAGTAATTAACCTCATCGCTTGCCAAAAGTTATGCCCGCTCACATACTTATCTTGCATTCAAATAGCATTGCTTAGAATCAATTCTCAACACTTGTATAAAATTGAGCATAGTATACCTAACCAACAGAATAATCAACTTTCAATTTAAATCACTTTTAATACTATTTTATAAGAGTAATAATTTAAAAATGGTTGTTTTTAATATTTATCAATGTTGTTATTCTTGTGGCAAAGCCTCATAAATTAATCATGTAAACTTATTTATTTAAAGAGTATAAAAAAAATTTACTTTATTGTGATTGTGGTATAAAACCTTATAGATTAATTTTCATCATCTATTTGAATGAAAAAAAGAAGATTGATTAATTTTCATCATCTATTTGAATGAAAAAAAGAAGATTTAAATTATTTACAAAACAATCATTTGTGAATTTGTTTCATTTATGGCACAAATAAACATAATTAAATCCTATCGGTACATGTCCATGTGACAAATAAGTGCTTAGCACCACTATATGGTACTTTCTAGCATGATATATCTCTAGCCTTAGACTAAAGCTTGGGTTTCCTCTATCAACCATGTTGATGGGACATAGACCTATCCCCATTGATTAAAAGGTTATAATAGTGTCAATGCCCAAAAGTGGAGGCTAAAAATACTCCTTGGAAGACCTTTGAGGTGTCGTTATTGGTCCTAGATTCCTAAAGAGAGGTTTTCCCCCTTATGTCCATGGATATGAAACCCATGCCTTCTTCTAAAAACCTAATAATGATACTAATTTCTGTAAAGCAATTTCATAAGATCCATAACAATATTCTCAATTGAATAATCAAATTTGAATTGAAATACTTTTTATTACTTCTTTATAATAGTAATAAATTAAAAATAGTTGTTTTTAATTTATCAATATTGAGAATCATAGGTATTTACTTGTTTAGATAATATTAAAAGTGAATACTTGAATTGAATTATTTACAACTTGTTCTTGTGGTGCAAAGCCTCATAAATGAATCATTTGACTTTATTTGTTTAAATAGTATAAAGGTAAATAATTGAATTAAGTAATTTACAAAATGATTAGTTGTGAAGTTGTTATGTTTATGTTGCAAATCCTTATTATTAAATCCTATTTATATATATCCATGTGACACATAATAACTGACACAAGTTTATGGTAATTGCCAACATGGAATTTCTATTAACATACATGAGGAAATACTCAATTTCCAATAATATGAACAAACATTAACACCACCTTAACACCAAAAAATATAGGTGGCCCTAATACCACCACCTTAACACCACAATACTATAACTAGTGCTAATACCACCACCTTAACACTACAAAATATAAATGATGCTAACCTTTGGTGCTAAAAGATCACCTTAACACCAAAAAATATAAATGATGCTAAATTTTGGTGCTAAAAGATCAATTTTCTTGTTTTGTTAATAGGTAAGGGTTTTGATTAGCATGCATTTTTAATAACTTAAATTTAAAGTTATATAGAGAGATTTTTCTGGCAACATAAACATGGGATATTGATTAGTGGAGTGACAACAAAGATGATAAGATGACATCACTAAATGGATGAGTTAATGTAGATTTATTTTTTTAATAATGTACCCAAATAAATAAGAGTTCTTAGACATTGTATTTTACTCCACTCATTTGGAATTTTTTTATTTTATTGTGTAAAAGTTTAGGTTATCAATGTTTCAATGTTAATAATTATAATATTTAATTTGTTACATGGATATGTGTATAATATTTGTATTCGGGATTTATCCATTTTATTGTGTAAAAGTTGAATCTTATGAATATTTTGATGTTAACAATTATAATATTTAATTAGCTATGTTAATATATATAATATTTGTATTTAGCAATGTAAAATAATAATTTTGGTTTTGTTTTTCATTTTCTATGAATTTGAAAACACCATTACAATTAGTGAATTTCAAACTCAATTAAGATTTTTTTTGACAAAGGCTACAAATCCATAAAGATACAAATGCTACCAAAACACTTACAACAAAATTAATGTATAAAATTTTATTTGATATATTAATTTATTGCTTTTATGTCTTTGATGAAAGCTATCAAGGTGATTAGAACAAAACAATCTATCAAATTAGATTAATCCTTTTATTTCATTCATTACTGGTTGATTATATATATCTAAGTTAAATGAAAGAGAAAGAATGGATGGATGTCCCTACCTTTACCGGTCTATGATCAGGTTGATTTGTTTCACCCAATGAACTGAACAAATGGAATATGAATAAATGAGTGATTATGATGATGATAGTACTAAAAAAGCATAAGAAAATAAACCACATGCCCTAATTTGTCAATTTAATTTATTCTTAGAAAACAGATATATCTTCAGCACGATGAAAAGGATTTTTTGATCTGCACTTCTGCACAAAGGGTTTCTTCATTATCCATGTCAGAGAATGTGAAGACATGGCTTACGTTTTTGAAGCTGTCTTTTATTTCTTCATAAACTCAAAAAGGTTATATATGCACTATTCGATAGAGTTTATTAACCTGGGTTTGAGTATGAGTAATTAGCCTCGTCGCTTGCCAAAAGTTATGCCTACTCACATACTTATCTTGCATTCAAATAGCATTGCTTAGAATCAGTTCTCCACACTTGTATAAAATTGAGCATAGTAGACCTAACAATAAAATTAAATCAAGGTGTAAATAAATGTCCAAGGAAATCCTGTATTCAATTTCCACCAAATTCTGCATAATTAATGTTGTTGGTAAATACCATCTTCCTAATTATATGAATGATTTCTAGGAGAAAAACATAATGAAAATATGAGAGAAATAATTCTCAGATAATTTTATTCTGAAAGAAGTGAGTGCAAACTAAAACCGAATAAACATTTATTATATACTTTGATTACCATCCATCTGATCAATTTAATATTGGATTTCCAACACATTCAACAAATCCTTTAACCTCTTCGTTAGACATGGCTAGGGCGCGGAATCAAGCAATTATATGATGTAGGAAGGAAATTAGTCTCATATGGAAATTATGAAGAGAAAAAAGAAGAATCTTGTTGTGTGGAAGTAGGGCCTATTGAGTTCATTGACCTTGCGCTTCTCAGTCAATAAATATCATTCAAAATCCATCATGTAGCATCATGAAAAAGTGGCACCATGAAGGATACAACCTACTATGTGTGTAACATCGATTTGCAATTGAAAGTATAATATCTACTGTCATCCAAACCCCTCCAATATGGGTTTGAGTATATGATATTTCTAATGAATTATGGAATGAAAATATTTTATCAAAACGTCTACAAAAATTTATCAAAATATCTACTATTACCTATCTGATCCAAGAGTAATTACCCATATGAACATGTCCAAGCATCTCCCAGATTCCATATATTCCATATCAACACTGAGAATGGGCTGTCCTTAATTACGACCAAATACCTTTTAGATAACACGAGTGTTATTCCCATGGCCACTCTTAGTAAAAGATATTATCTAACACTTAATCCTAATTTCAAAACCCCCTAAAACGGAAGTAACATATGGAAAACAATGTACATGGCTTCGAAACACAAGACAAGGTTAAAAAGAAAGAGGGAAATATATGCATTCAAGGGGATCATCTATGTAGGGGAACACTAACTGATAATGAAGAAATTATTGGAAGAATCAGTGAAGATCAACACCACAAACTCATATGATTATATGCCCAATGGAAATTAAGGGAATGATCATTCCCCATGGAAGCATGAATTTGATATAAAAACTAAGGAACCAACCTTCAAGGAATTAGTATGGAATGGGTACAAAAGTTGGATCAAGATAAAAAAGAAAAGTAGAGCATAGGATATATTACAAGGAACCTCAACAAAGGAGGAAAGACAAACTTTCATCCTTTTTTAGAGGAACAAAAGGCTAGGATCACCTAGAAAATGCCTAGGGTCTTATAAGAAAATAAAACCTAGAAAGAAATAAACCCCAAAATTCCCACAAGTAGATAGTATTAGAAAACCACAAGATAAATTCTAAAATTGGTGCAACTACCATATCCAAATAAAACTAATACTACACAACAAATAAAATTCTCTTCACGGGTGCATTTTAAGAATCAGACCACACTTAAGAGGATGACATCATATACCCAATTTCATGTATGTAGAGAGTATGACATTGTACCACCGATAGTAAAAAGAGTTGCACATATATATTAGAGGAATACCAATTAATCACTACGTACAATCAACAAACTAAGTGACAAATATAAAAGCCAATGATAATAACAAGAGCTTTCAAGAGTTGAATTTCAAATCTAGCCTCTGGACCTTCAAATATAGCCTCCTTCTCATGCCTCTTCGTGGAGATCTAGAGGTATTTCAGGAAACTAGAAACTGAGTTTTCTCCCTTCCTGGAGATGCAAACATAGAGACACTATCCTCCTAAACTCAGAGCACCATCTGTAGCTGCGAACATAGAAACCCAAGCCTCCGAAACTGAGAGAACAATCTGGAGCTGCGAATACTGAAACCCTAGCCTTCGAAAACGACTGCTCTCCTGCCTTCTCCTAGGAGATCCAATATGTCAAATAGAGGACATTCAGTCTGGAGCTGTGAACACAAAAACACTCTCCAATAATAGTTGCATCCACGGAGACCATAATATCTCCTGGACTTCCAATTCTACCAGATCTGAAAGTCGATAACAATAACAACAATTTTCAAGAAATATGAAGTAACATAACATGTTAAATTTTGAACTGTATGCTCGGCCTCTTTCTTTTTTATCTGAATTTTAAATTTCACCTTTTAGTTCTCTGGTGATCAACCTTTTGCTTTCTGATATGAATTTGGAACTAAATTTTGAATTTTTTTTTAATGGAGAATGTCGTTATCATACATCGGCCACTTTTTAATTCTCTCTTCGTCTGGATATTTAGACTTGTAGAACATTAGATCCCCTCATTTTCCTCGGTAAGGGTTTTGATTAGGGTCACCCAGTCAATTTAGAGCGTGCATTTTTAATAACGTATATTGAGGTAAGGGTTTTGATTGTGTAAAAGCTAAGCTTATGAATGATTTGATGCTAATAATTATAATATTTAGTTGGCTAGCTATGTTAATATGTATATAATATTTGTATTTAGCAATGTGAAGTATAATAAATTTGGTTTTGTTTTTCATTTTCTATAAATGAGGAAACACCAATACAATTAGATTTTCAAGTAAAATGTATATAATGATAAGTTGATTATAAATTATTGTTAATGATCTTTATTTAATGTTTTTTTGAAAGTTATGATTATATTTAAAATATTATTTTATAGTTTAGATGTTTTTATTTTGCTATGCCATAATGTTTGATGAACGTTATATTCTTAAAGATTATAGTTATATATTTAGTATTATTATCCTATATGTTTTGATAATTTCAAAAATATATTTATGACCTCGTCTATTTTAATGGGTAACTTTATGTTGAATTATGAACTTAACTTGATTTATGAATTAAATGTATTTCATGGATTGTCTTTTTTGATATGTTAGAGGATTAAACTAACAATATTTCATGGATTGTGTTTTTTAATATGTTAGAGGATTAAATTAACAATATTTCATGGATTGTGATTGAATATTTGAATTCTCAATGTTGAATAAGTATAATTTGATTAGTTAAATGTATAATATAATTGAAAATTTGAATTTTTAATTTGATTTATTCACTAAATATATTTTATGTATTTTAATTGAAAATTTGTTTTTTTAATATAATGTTAAATAAGTATAATTTGATTAGTTAAATGTAGAATGATAATTGAAATTTTAATTTTTTAAATATAGTGTTAAAATCAATATAATTCACATTGGATTTGGGTTTGGTATTAAGTTTTATACTTTTATATTTATATTTTTTTTCTCATTCCATGCTTATGGTAAAGATGGATTTTCTTTATTATTTTATATATTTAAAATATTTATACTTAAATTTAATAAAAATGTCAATGAAATTTTAAATAGATTTCTTAAAATTTCAATGACATTTTCTATTCTTTTGTATGAGTTAAATTGTAATTGCAAGTAATATTTGGTTGCTCTGAAGAACCTTTTGAAGGATTACGTTAACCCTATAATAGTTTAATCTAGGTGGGTGTTATGTGGCTCTATCTTTGTTACCGTACGTAAGGTGTCATGAATGTCTTGAGAGTTGGAAATCTCTCTTCCCCAGGTCAAGAGAGGGTAGAAGGAGGGTTTTGTTCACGAAGTTTTGTATTACCTGAGAAAGGGACGAAGGGTACAATAGGGTTTTATACCAAGAGTATTGATTTATCAGAGACACCGACCGAGAAACCTATTCAACCGTTAGAGGAAGCTACGCGTTTTTCGGTGACAGGGGCTAAGAAAAATAAGAAGGTTATTAAGAAGAGGCATGGGGTTAGATTGACTGTAGAGGAGGATATTTGGGTCGATGGGATTATGGAGCTAGTCGAAAAAACCCTAATAGGCAGGTTCTATGGGGTTCGTATTATGGAGGATTCTCTGAGGGTTTGGCTACAGCAGCATCAGGGTTCGATAATTAATTATGTGTCGGAGTTATTTATCATGATGAAGGGTTGGTTGGAATTAAAATTGAAGGATGAAATGGATGTGGAAAAGATCTCGAGTAAGGGCTGGTTGTGGGGGAAAACAACTCTAAGTTTGAAACCTTGGTACCCCTTTTTTGATCCCCGCAGGGAACCTAATGGTAATGCTCCAGTTTGGGTTAAAATAATCGGGCTTCCGTTGGAGTTCTGGAACGATGATTTTATTTCGGAAGTGGGTAATAGGATAGGTAAGACATTGCTTGTGGACCAAACTTATAAATTTATTCCTCAAAGGATGGTAGCCAAAGTGCTTCTTGTGGTGGACCTTTCTCTCAGGCTTCCTGTTGTCATTGAGATTGTTGCAGTTAATTTTAGAATTCTTTAAGTTATGGATTATGTCAATTTTCCTTTTCAGTGTGGGAGGTGCCACGTCTATGGACACTTAATTTCCGAGTGTCTATTTCCCTTCACCAAGAAGGTCTGGGTTAAGAAAGGAAATTATGGATTGGATAAGGAGGGTTGGGTGGTAGCAAAGGGGAAGTTTCCTATTCTGTTTTCGGACTCTGGTGTTAATGGAGATGATAAGGAAATTTATGAGAATCAGTCTTTGGAATCACCGTTGAAGGAGATGGGTTCTAAAGCACCATTTTTGTTTGGGCCTGGTTCATATTTTTGTAATTTTGGGGGAATGGGGGTTGTTCCAATAACATAGTGTTCAGAATTTGCTGGGAGCATACCATGAACCTTGCGGCGTTGAGGAGATTATCAATTTGAAGCGAACAAGGCTAAGGAAGTTTATTCGTCGGAGATGAAGCAGCTGACTGGTGATTTGAATGTTATGCTTCATAGAGGTGAGGTGTGGGGACACGGGGCCCAAGTGGATCCAACTCAGTCTTTGTTCCATAATCATTTAGTGGCTGGGGACATTATTGACCTTGAATCTGTGGAACTGAAATCAACTTGGTTTAATAAAAGGTTTGGGATAGCAGTGATAGAAAAGAGGTTGGACCATTTTTTATTTGTTGGGGATATGCTTCGCAGGGTTGAGAGGGCTAGATCCTGGAGGCTTACTGGGGGTGGGTCTAATCATTTTTCGCTTATGTGAAGTATTGAGAAAGGGGAGGCAAAGGCAGGGAGGCCTTTTAAATTTAATCCCTACTGTCTTAAAAGTGAAGAATTTACTTCTTTGGTTAGGGATAATTGGTAGAAATATGACTCAACCTCTCCTGACCCTTGCGATGTCTAGTTTTTTTTCAATTTAAAGCATTTAAAAGAGCTCTCGGTCACATGGTTAAGAAAAATGAGAGACTCTTTGGAAGCAAGAATTAAGGAGGTAGAAAAGAGATTTAAGGTAATCTATGAGGGGAAATCTGAGCTTTTGGGGGAGGCTATGCTTAAGGATCTGCTAATGTTGGAGGAAAACAAAAACTTGCTCTTGCAGGAAAGAGAAGCGAGGACTAGAATGAAGAGTAGGGAGGTTTGGTTGACCTTGGGGGATGAAAACACAACATACTTTCATAAAATGGTTAGTCATAGAAAAAGGGTCAATTATATTTGGGAATTACAGGAAGGTAGGGGCAAGAAAATAAGTGGTTTTAACCAGTTGGCTAAAGGAGGGGTGGAGTTTTTTTATTGATTTTTACAAAGAACCTGAAGGCAATAATTTACAGGAAATTGTTTCAACCGCTACTAATTTTGATCATTGGGTTTCATAGGAAGACAATGAAGCCCTTTTTGGTCTGGTATCTATGGATGAATTACGGACATCTTTATTCAAGTTGAAAAAAGAACGAAGTTTGGGTCTGGATGGATGGACTTTAGAATTTTTTATAGCTTTCTTTGACCTGGTGAATAAAGATATACTGAGGGTCGTTGAAAAGAACAAGGTGACTCGTAAGCTACTATCTAGTATTAATTCTACATTGATAGTATTAATCCCTAAGGTGGATGTGCCTAAGTCTTTTGGTTATTTTTGTCCTATTTCTTTGTGTAATGCATTGTTTGAGGTGATTTCTAAGATAATAGCAGAAAGGATAACGCCTATTCTGGAAAGGCATATTACTCCGGAACAATTTGGTTTTTTACCAGATCGTTGTATTCACGAAGCTATTGGAAGTGCTCAAGAATGTATCCACTCTTTGAAAACAAGGAAAATTCCTGATAAGGTTCTGAAAGTAGATCTTTCCAAGGCTTATGACCGACCCTGTTGGCAATATATAAGGTTGGTTTTGACACAAACTAGTTTTGGTTTTCCCTTTGTTAATTGGGTTTGGTCGTATATGACTACAACCAGTTTTGTTGTTTTAAGTAATGGGGTAGCTTCCAGTTTTTTTTCTCCTGCTCGAGGGCTGAGGCGGAGATGTCCGTTATCACCGTATCTTTTCTTGCTGGTGATAGATGGTTTCAGTCATCTTTTTAAAGAGGCTTTGGATATAAATATAATCAATGAAATATTTCTTGGTGAAATAAGGGTTACACATATTTTCTTTGTGGATGATGCTTTATTTTTCCTTGGAAATTCGGTAGAAGAGACCAGAGTCATTAAAGATCTATATTGCGTATTTAGTGATGCAACAGGGATGCAAGTTAACTTTGGGAAGTCATCCTACTTTTATAATTAAATCAACAATTCATATCTGAATGGCTTTCTAGAGATAATGTCGATGGAATTTCATCCTTTATTAGATGGTTTTAAGTATCTGGGATTTCATCTGAAACCAAATTGCTATAGTGTTAGTTTTTCAGAATTTACTTCAATCTGATCTAGGATATTAACTGAGAGAACAACATATATAGCATATCTACAACATATCAATCATGGGCATAATAATGCAAGCACACAAGAGACAATAGACACACAGAGTTTCACAGGGGAAAACCATAAAGGTGAAAAACCCCACAACTTCCTCAGAGATAGATAGAGCAATGATACAACCCAAGCATAAGAGATACACTCCTAGCAGCAGCTTCTCCTCCTCCACTAGTGCGCCACTCTCCAATGAGAGTAATAGTGATAATGTGAATGATCAAATAGAGTGCCTCCCGCACTCTATTTATACTTGACTTGACTTTCCTAATAACCTTTACTAGGTCGTCCTTAACTTAACCACATAACATAATGCTGATAGGGCCAACCCCCAATAGGGTGGTCTAATAACCCTTTAACCCACATGACTTATATAGGACCAAACCCATCAAGGTGGTCTAATAACCCATCAAGTATAAGTTACAACACTTACAATATAAATGATGACACATCTGTATAGAGGAATAATAACATCTCTATAGGAATACAATATACATATATGTCAAATACATTCTGAAGTTACAAATACATCAACACTCCCTCTTAACTAGGAAGGTATTTCTTGACACATATCTGCTAGCACAAGTCTTCTTCTTTGGATCATCATCATCGAATCATCATCCTCGAATCATCGTCATTGTCACTGCTGCTGCTATCTCAATCAATCTCCAATCTACTTTCCATAGGAAGTTCTACAGAGCCAGTCCTTTTTCATACTAGATGTAGGCCCACCAAATGTAGGTCTTCATCACCAGTGGTTATACTGTAGAATCCTCAAGACTTATTACGTGCATCAACAAAACCTTGAAAGAGCATCCCGAGACTAATTACGAGTTTACTGCTCAAGCTATCGGATCTCCCAGGATCTTTTACACGTTGACCTTCAAAAAACCTACTTAGAGCATCCCAAGATATTATGAGCACACCGCTCTACCTTTCTCGATCTCTATAGAGCATCCAAGGCTGTTACAAGCACACCGCTCTACCTATCCATATTTTAAAGGATCTTTTCTATGTGAACTTTCACAAAACCTACTTAGAGCATCCCAAGATGTTACGAGCACACCGCTCTACCTGTTTGGATCTTGATAGAGCATCCTAGGTTGTTACGAGAACACCGCTCTACTTTTCTGGATTTTAAAGGATCTTTTCTATGCAAAACTATAGCAAAACCTACTCAGAGCATCCCAGGATGTTACGAGCACACCGCTCTACCTGTCTGGATCTCGATAGAGCATCCCAGGCTATTACGAGCACACTTCTCTACCTGTCCATATTTTAAAGGGTCTTTTCTATGCTACCTGCACAACCTGTCCACGGCCATAGAGTATCAACCTGATACTCACCATACATCATCCTGATGTACATCATCACATGATCACCATGATCATCATTATGTCATCAACCTGATGCATATCATCTGGAGCAACATCCTAAAGCTCATCATCTGTGATCATCCTAATCACCATCATAGCATCAACCTGATGCATATCATCTGGAGCAACATCGTGAAGCTTGTCATCTTTGATCATCCTGATCATCATCATACATCAATACATGATCTACTTGATCATACAATGCATCCACCTGATACATACATTAATAAGTACATGATCTCCCTGATCATATAATGCATCCACCTGATACATACATAAGTACATGATCTACCTGATCATATAATGCATCCTCCTGATACGTATACAAAAATACATGATCCACCTTATCATACAATGTATCCACCTGATACATACATAAATACATGATCCACCTGATCATATCAAGCATCCAACATGATGCATATACAAATATATGATCCAACTGATCAAAGCATCCAACTGATGCCTATATAGAGTAGTAACTGGAGCATCATCCTAATGCTCATCATCCAACGCTTACATCCACAGCCATGGGAAGGATCCTCCTCTCACCATGCTTGGAATGGCTCCTGCAAATGTGTCCATCACTTCTTCCTCGAAGTGTTGGCAATCTGAAGAACACCAAGCCTCTCTTTGAAGTATTCAAACTTCACTCTAGCTAGTGGTTTTGTCAACACATCTGCAACCTGCTCATCCATCGCAACATACAGGAGATTCATTGCTCCTCTCTGCACCATATCCCTGATATAGTGATATTTGATCTCAATGTGCTTTGACCTATCGTGGAACATCGGATTCTCAAACAACTTCACACGACTCTGATTGTCACAAAAGATACCAGTAGCATCCAATGGGAGATCAAATACCTCAGACAATAGCTTCTAGAGCCATACTGCCTCACAACTAGCCAAACAAGTTGCAACATACTCTGCCTCGGCTGTACTCAGTGCTATGTAGGACTGTTTCCTGCTAAACTAAGAGATCACACCTGATTGCATACTGAAGCAACATCCAAAAGTGCTCTTCCTATATGCAGCACTGCCTGCCCAGTCTGAATCAACATAACCCTACAGGTTAAACTTTTGATTCACATCATGCTTAAGCCCATAATCAGCTGTACCCTCCAGGTACCTCATAATATGCTTTACAGCAACCAGGTGAACACCTCTGCGATCCATCAGGAACTAACTGAATGTGTTCACCGCAAAGTAAATATACAATCTCGTGTTCGTCAGGTACATCAAGGACCCAATCATCTGAATATACATCATGACATCAACCAGATCAGATGAAGCATCACACAAAAGCTTTAGGTTCGATGCCATAGGTGTGGCCATGGCCTTACAGTCCATCATCCCGAACGTCTTTAGGATCTCTACTACGTACTTCCCTTGTCCAAGGAAGATTCCATCTGCACTCTGCCACACCTCCATACCTAGAAAGTAGTGCATCATACCCAAGTCCTTCATCTCGAACTCAGTAGCAAGCTTCCTCTTCGTATCGGAAATCAATCTATCCTTACCTGTGATAAACAGTTCATCCACATACAGAAGTAGTATCACTGGATTGCCTTCCTCAACATTGTAGTAAAGGTTGGAATCTGCTTTACTCTTGGTAAATCCCAAACTGGATAGAAGGTTGTCTATCCTACCATACCAAGTCCTAGGAGCTTGCTTCAAGCCATACAAGGCTTTCTTCAACCTACACATATATGACTTCCTGTCATGTGTCTCAAAACCGAGTGGTTGCTCCACATACATTTCCTCTTCAACTACACCATTCAAGAAAGCTATCTTGACATCCATCTGGTGTATCTTCCATTTCATCATTGTAGCCAGAGCAAGTACTGATCTGATGGAAGTATATCTGGCTATAGGAGAAAAAGTCTCTTCATAGTCTATTCCCTCTTTCTGGGAGAAGCCACGAGCTACAAATCTCTCTGTGTATTTCTCTATGCTGCCATCTGGAACATGCTTGATCTTTGGAAGTCACAATAGACTTCCAATCTGGTCTTGGGACCACATCCCAAACATCTTTCTTCATGATCAAATGGTACTCCTTGATCATGGAATTCTTCCATTACTGCATCCTGTATCCTGGGAACTTCAGATTCTTCAATATCTTCAATAGATAGATTTCTTTAAACTTCGTTGCTGGAAAAAATGTTGTAGTCCTTCTTTTGTAGGTGTTTGTATATGATCTTTCCTAGACAGCAAGTTAAATTGCATGATTAGAAACATCTCATAGTTTTCAGAACAAATTCTTACACATAAAGAAATATCTCATACAGTCATGCAATTATTTTAGCCAATGTTTCAATACAACATTTATCCATATCTCGTAACTTTCTAGATGCCTTCCAATCTCTACCATAACATTCTTAAGAGTGTGCACAACTCCCAACATGTCAACAAAGAGGTTTCATTCTAGATAAGTAGCAATGGAATGTTGTACAGTTCCATAGGCCACTTACCCATCACATGCATATTAGTAGTATACTGTTCATTAATGCAATTATTCTAATATGCATAATACACACCCTAACTCTAGGAACATAAGCATATACATCATTGAGCAATATTATTTAAACAAACAAGTATGCAAGAAATTACAATTCAAATACTTATCTTTGTTTGGTTGTAGGGTGGACTCCCTCTCAATATTTGCTTCCTTGTAGGAACTATTGGAGTGTGCTCCTCTTGATCTTTGCTTCCTGGATTACCTATCTTTGAACTGATATCCATCCTCGATCACTATGCATACTTACTAGTATCATCATTGTGTTATCCTCAAGGTCTCATACATACATTCATTAGTATAATCTTAATACTATAAAAAACATTATGATTCTAAGTAATCTTAAACGTGTATGGTCAAGATCATTTCATACACATATAATTTATCACAACTCTTTTACTCATGCATATTCCTATTTGACCATAGGACTTTTCTAGCTAGTCATATCATCAATCAAAGTAAGAAGCATAATATGCCTAAACCCATGATTACTCAAACCTATAACTTCATGAATAATCATTATCAATCATACCAAGTATACTTATATAAGAGATCCTATCACAAGGTAGGATTCTAACTTGATATAGGAAAAACATACTTGGATTAATATGTTGGTTGGTTATGTCTAACATACCCACATGATGTCTTCTTATTCTCTTCAATGACTTGTGCTAGTAACCTGCATATCTCATAGGTTAATCATTATACAACCAAGTTATACATACCTCGTAAGTAGATCTTCTATGTGATCCATGACAATAGATGAATCTTTGTCTTCATGTCACCATGGTCATATGTTCTTGAACTAGAACATGATTTGTCTTTCTTGATGTACCTTTCATGTTGGCGGACAACATCAACCTCATACAACACCACAATGCATTAGTATAATCATAAGTGTCAAAACCCTAATCAATGAATATCTGCATTCATAATTTTATTAAGGTGATATGACAAGTCTAATGTTAATCAAAACTGTACTAACCTTAATGAAGACAAACATACCATAAACTTAATCATGAATAGATCTCGAAACATACCTGGATAAGTCATACCTGTTGAGATTACTTATAATCTTCTTATGTAAGGCCTTAGCCTCATCTCCCTCTAAAAGGAACTTCTTCACTTATGCAGGTGACCAATCCATTCTCTTCTAGGATTAACCCAATCCACTTGATTTGCAGAAATTGGATCTAGAGCTCGATTAGGGTTTGATGGGGAAACCTTAAAAATTCAAACTTTGAATTTCAAACTTCTAAAAGGATAGAAAGAAGCGCCTTGATGAGATGATCAACCTGGTATACTCAGAATTTGAAAACTACAAAGTTTCACCCCTCAAATTTGCTTTTCAATCTTCCGGATTCACTAGGGAGGACCCTGAATTAGGGTTTGATTTTCCTGGAGCTTCACCCAACCAAATAGTTTGATCCAAAGCTCTAAACTTTTATTTTTCCACGGAGCTTCCAGCTATGGTCATAGATTTCAAAAATTCCCATTTTTGTAGAAGCCCTAATTTTTCACTTTTCCGATCAAAGTCCCAAACTAGGGTTTGATCAAGCCCGACCTTCTGTCCAACCAAAAAATTTGATCTTAGTCTCTAAATTTCGATTTTGATGAGGATCATCCAGTTGTTGTTTCTGATACAAAAAATTCCAACTTTCTCTGAAGCCTTAAATTCCTGGAGCCATGAATGAAGGTGCTCAAAATCCAATTCTGTTTTTGACAGAAATATGCACTTGATTGTTTCTAGTGTCACTCCTAAATTTCAGATCTACAGGGTTTGGAAATTCTTCTTGTGGTATTTTGACCTGTTATCTTTCCAACCCCATAGGTCTCACCTCAAATGGATCCTCTGAGAGAGAGTTATGTGAAGTGTCGCAATGCGACCTGTTTATGGAATAAAACAAGAGAGAGAACTTGTACGGAGTGACACATGTCAATGGTTCACTTTCAGCCTCTGAACCTTTGTCTTGTGAAAGTACAGTCTGTGCCCTACCTGTCACATTTTACAAAATTTCATTTGGAGCTTCCTAGCCCAAGTTGTGACTTTGTTTCCTAGGTCACCTATTTATGACTGAGATCTGGAAGACGCAGAAACCCTAGATTGTACAGATCATAAAACACAAAGTACAACGAATTAGAAGTTTTGCTTTGGAAAAAAGGTACATTGGGATCTTATATTCGACCTGTAAAATTTTTCGATCCTGAAACTTTTTTAAAATGGATTTATAGCGAAAGTGCTACGATGACTGGTTTTTGTTATATCAAGCCCTAGCTTTGTAAGTGCAACAAGTGTCATAAATGCCATACCATGCCTTCTTTTAGGCTGGCTCTGATACCATGTTAGTTTTTCAGAATTTACTTCAATCTGATCTAGGATGTTAACTGAGAGAACAACATATACAACATATCTACATTATATCAATCATGGACATAATAATGCAAGCACACAAGAGACAATAGACACACAGAGTTTCAGAGGGGAAAACCATAAAGGTGAAAAACCCCACAACTTCCTCAGAGATAGATAGAGCAATGATACAACCCAAGCATAAGAGATACACTCCTAGCAGCAGATTCTCCTCCTCCCCTTTTGCGCCACTCTCAAATGAGAGTAAGAGTGAGAATGTGAATGATCAAATAGAGTGCCTCCCGCACTCTATTTATACTTGACTTGACTTGCCTAATAACCTTTACTAGGTCGGCCTTAACTTAACCACATAATATAATTCTTACAGGGCCAACCCCCAATAGGGTGGTCTAATAACCCTTTAACCCACATGACTTATACAGGGCCGACCCCATCAAGGTGGTCTAATAACCCATCAAGTATAAGTTACGACACTTACAATATAAATGACGACAATTCCGTATAGAGGAATAATAACATCTCTATAGGAATACAATATACATATATGTGAAATACATTTCGAAGTTACAATTACATCAACATATAGTATAGCCGACTGGAACTGGATCCTTGCTAAGGTGGAATGATGCTTACCCTTCTAGTGTAATATATTTCTCTCTAAGGGAGGTAAAACAATTCTTATTAAGAACATTTTAAGTGCCATCCCGGTTTATTGGATGATCATTGCCAAGATTCCTCACAGGGTTCTGCACTCTCTTAGAAAAAAAATCAGGTTTCTATGGCTTGGTAAAGATGACAGAGGTATGCATTGGACGTATTGGGATTCTATCTCAAAACCTAAGGAGGCTGGAGGGAGGGGATTCAAAGATATATCAACTTTTGGAGTGTATTTGGCATCTAAATTAGTGTAGCAGTTTATTTCAAAGGCTGGAAAATGGAAATCCATTCTTCATTACAAATATCTGGGAAATGGATCTCTCATAGACTGGATTCGATTGAATTGCAAGAGCAGTCGAGGCGGATCTCTATTTTGGAAGGAGATAGTGGCAGTGTTTCCCGTTATAGGGGATCGGCTAGTCTGGGATGTGGGGAATGGACTCGAGGGACGAATTGGAAGAGATAACTATAAGGGAGTTAAACAATTACCTTTGTTTCCAGAGGATTTTTCTCTTTACCTGGAAGAAAGGAGTTTTTTCAGTTTTAGCAGATGTAGTGGAAGATCGCTTAAGCTATATGCAGAAACGGAAAACGACAGTTGAAATGCATATACTTGAGAGATGGTCAGAGTGTTGGAATTTTTGGATAGCGGAGTTGACTAAAGGTTTTATTAAGTTGAGATATATTTCAGATAGACTACAGTGGCAGGGAATTGAGGAAGGAGGAAATGTTTCAGTAAAGGAAGCATATATCTCGCTTTGGAGGAACCAGATGCATGGTTATTCCTGGTGGTGGAAAAAGATATGGACTACTCGGGGGACACATAAAAGTAAGATTCCGATTTGGCTTATCTTAAAAGGCAATTTTTTAACTTGGGATCACAAGCTGAAAAGAATAAACTTTGAAGGTCCAGGCATGTGTATCCCGTGCACGATGGCTGGCGAAGATTCATAAAATATTTTTTTACTTTTCCTGTTTATACAACAGGTTTGGAAAGGTTTGAGTATTAATCTAGAACTAAGTTTTGTGGGAGAAGGTAATTCTTTTGACAGTTTTTTAAAATATTTGTATGATGAACCTAACCTAATTTTTTTTAGATTCTTACCTTTTTTGGTGGCTTGGCTTGTATGGATAGCTAGAAATATGGTTGTTTTTTAAGATACTCATCTTCCAAGTTTCTTTGTTATTTCCTAGACTCTTTCTATCTACAAATTATTTTTGCGACAAGAAAGCAAAAAAAAGGAAAGACAACCAAAAGCCATAAATTATGAAGAGGGAGATATAGTGGGTTTTTTTGATGGGGCATGTCTAAACAATAGGTGTGTTTTGGGAGGCTACTTGAGACTATCGAAGATTGTCACTATAAGCTTTCAAGCTAATGGAGGAGACAGAACAAATAATCGAGAAGAAGGACTTGTGTTGAGATTCCTCTTGCAGTTGGCTAAAGAGCATTCGGCGAACTCATTAACAATTTTTGGGGATTCAGAGATGTGGATTAAACATATGAAACATGAAAATATTTTAAACAACCACTCTCTTCAAAATATTGGTAACAACCTATTCATGTTTACAGGGAACAAAATGAGCTAGAAGATGAACTATCTAAATATGGATTACAATTGGAAGTGGGAAAGTGCAAGCTGATCACAAAAAGAAATGATAGGCAGGATATCAACTGGAAATTCCTGGACATTTTTTGATAGGATAACATGTTGTTTTGAAAGATCCAAACTGTGAAAAGTATAGAAACACTCAATTTATTTTTGGATAGTATTTTTTCAATGTAAAACAAGTATAGGACTTATATTTAGTTTTCAATCATGCTGCTTAGCACCCATGGAATGTATTCTCTTCTCATTATAATCAATGAATATGATTTTTTCTTGGAAAAAAATAATAATATTTGGTTACATGTATGGAATTAAGGATTAATATTCTCTTGTGTACGCTATTTTATTTAAAAGTGTAAAATATAACCTAAAATTGTTTCTAATTGTTTAAGAATTTAATAATGGCCTAAGAGAGACATTAATTAGGAGTGGAGTTGTACTCCTTCAAATATGATTCAATTTTTTTTGTTCATTAACATGGTTTCATTTGGGTAAAAATTTTGAGAAATTATAATATCATTTTATGTGATGGGAAGAATTTTAAGTTTTTTATTTGTTCAATATTATAAATTTAAAAATATTGCAGCACCATTATTAATTTAAAAATATTACAACATCAAATGATGTAGAATCTAAAACCAAGTGAAAACCTTAAAAATGAATGTTTAAATATGTATTTAAAAATAATAAATAAATTAAAAAACTAAAATATAAATAATCAAAATCAATAATTAAAATAAATCAATCAAATGAAGTATTTGAAATGCACTTCATAATCATTATAAATTGTAAACATTAGAAATAATGAAATATTAATAATAAGAAACTTCTACATCATATCATTTATTAATAATAAAATCTCAACTACAAATTAATGTGAAATAGAATTAAAAATTTCTCAAGTATAATATAATTTTGGTGCGAGAAAATTTATAAAACTCAAATTTTCAAAATTAAGTTTAAATTAAATTAAATACTATAGTCTTATAGTTATCATATTTTGTTTGATAAAGTTATAAGAAATTCTTAATGATAAATTGTTTTGTGAAACTTTATTGTTTATATAATATAATAGGATTCTTAGTAAAAGCAACTTAAACTTATAAGAATTTATAAAATTAAAACTCTCAATATTTTTCATATAATTAAATGAGAAATTTTAATAAAAATTTAAAATTTATTGAACTTTTAATCTTGGAAATTCTATTTCTAATAAATGAAATTAAAAAAAAAAAAAACTAAAACAAAAAAATTAGCGTAAGTGGCCACAAAATAAGTTTAATATTTACCTTGAATTTTTCAAGGCATAAGGCCAAGTCCATGACAAAACTTATGAAAAACACTCCATCCCACAACCTCTCATCTATAAGTATGGTTGTTATTTATACATATTAGGAAAAACGTTACATCATGCATTTGGACTCCTATTAATGCTTGATAGGAATTAAGATGAATCTATGATAGTTTTATGAAGGAATAATAAATATCTTTAATTAAGTATATAAAAATTAAAGCATAACAAAGAATAAATAGTTTCATAAATATCTAAAAGAAATAATATATAACAAAGTAATACACTATAATTATATAAAAAATTTACATATTATTAGAAATTGGTGATTTGAAATTAAAATGTAGTAAAACATTATTAAATATTACATAATAATAATAATAATAATAATATATTTATATACTTGTATATTTTATTATTTGATTAAGTATTAAAAAAATTATAAAATCATAAACTTTATAATAATAAAAAACTAAGAAAATTTGAATTTCCATGAATTTAAATTAAAATATTTAAACTAGACATATATTCAAAATTCAAGATAGTAGATATTCTATTATATGATAATTTTAATAAACAGATATTTGATATGTTAAATAAACTATTTAAAATTAAATGTAGAAAAATATGTATTTAATTTGTATTGTGATTTTTCTTATTCAAAATTATACAAGTATTTATAACTATAATTTGTGATAAACAATTGAAATGAAAATGTGCAAATTATGTTGTGTTACATTTTCATTTGTAACATGTCTCATTACAACCTTGTGTGTGTGTGTGTGACCATGCCTAGTCCCCTTTATTCATGGAGTGGAAAATATAAGCAAATGCAAACAATTTACATTTATTTCAAGTGCATGCATTTTACGAAGAAATTTCAATGTTATGTGGTGTGATTATTAGTTTTCATTTCTAAGGTGGTATGGAGGAAATAAGAAAGTCACTATGTACCGAACGTTATTATCGTGTATATCAGCATAGTATTATTTATTTTGATCGACTTTGGATGTTCAAGGTAGAATACAGAATATGGGTAGAAAGGATAATAATCCTTCCCCAAACCAAAAATCGTATATGACAATCCCTAGGTTCCAATTACCACCATGACACCTTTACTTTTGTATCAATATTATTGTGCTACTAGAAATAATGTGAAATATAGATGTTAGACATTTTGTTGGTTTTAACTACAAACCATGTCATAAAATTTGGTGATTTAAAAATAAAACCATGCACTTTTCAACTAAAATATTATGTTGTGCAATTTAAAATGTTATCATAATATCATTTTCTTTTTACTTTAGGCACACACTCCGCCAATTAGTAGCCTTATTATGGTCTTTGGAAAATATGAGACAACCAAAAAATAGGCTAAATTCAACATGTGTAGAAATGTGTGGCAAAGATAATAATAAGTGGAATACTTTTCAAAATTTTCCGTTCAAATACTATAATATAGAATTCACGAAATACCTTGCAAATCTAAAATCTATGATTTTGTAAACATGCCCAATACCCTCATTAGTTGTTCAGGGTACATAGTATAATTTTTTTCCCTTTAACTTCCAATCAATGTTTTAGATCCGTAAACATGTCAAGTATATTTATTATGTTGTAGTGAACCATTCATAGTCATTAATAATATAATTATAAGGTTATCATTAATCCCTAAATTAGGATTCAACCTCTATTCAATATAACACAAACCATATGAAGAAACGAACCTTATGCCTACTTTCATGTACTTATCTACATGTGAAGGCCTATAATCATCATTGTCACATACACTAATTGATGAAAACATTTTTTGCTGAAAAGTTTGTATTAACTTTTATTGTAAAGTTTTATATTTTGGACAAGTGTCCAAGGATGATTGTAATTTTCACAATATTTTATTATTTAATAAACAAAATAGGAGACAAACACCTAAGGGTACTGTTGAAAGAGTGGCTACTGATCTACTAGGTGGAATGGAATCCGGGGTAGAAGGCAATGGACAAGTGGCAGCATTATGATGCAACTAACTAGCTGTTGGTATGGGACAACTCCCTTAAAATGTGGTCTTAGTGCCCTGAAAGATGGGACTAGAGCTTGAGGCTCATTTATTCCAAACTGACCACTAAAAGACCTAGGAAGTCTATATACTAGCCATCAGATTATGAACTGAGGTTCATCACTTTTCCTGATGAGGAAACTTACCTTGAGGTTTTGCTATTTGCACTCAAGAGATCTATTGAGGGGATGGGCTAGCGTTGATCATGTTATGAGTCTGCCGAAAAAAAACTCTTAGTGAGTTCACAAGGTTGTTGTTGAGTGGAGAAGGCATTTTAGAGGAGGTTGATATCGAGTGGAGAAGGTATTTTGAGTGCCTTGCTTCTACACAGTTTTCCACCCACTTACTGGATCAGTAATCAGGCTCGGGGGTTCATTAGAAGTCAATAGATGAGCTACTTCTTCTAAAGCAGGTTGGGAGGAACATGACTTCTTGGGGGTTTGTCGGCCTATTGTCCTTTATAGGTTTCACTGTCTTATCTATTTTCAGTTCTGTTATGTTTTAACTATTATTGTTTGTTTCATAAGATTAATTCAGTTCCTGTGTAAATTAATAATTCTGTATAAATTGATTTGATTGAAATAAATAGTTTCTGTATTTTTCCCCATGCAAAAAGAAATAACATCGTACTCTAGTATAGAAACAGATTAGGAAAGATAAGATATGATAGGCAAACTGCCATGATGATCGGAGTACTATTTATATGGCCTGTTAAAATTATTTGCTAATTTAATTAGCATTATCTACTGCAATTTACTAACAATACTATTCTTCTGTTCACTCTTTCCATTAGAACAAGCAAATCTATTTATTTTCAAATAAGAGTAGATATAATAAATGTCGAAATTATTTCTGTTCTATAGGATGCGATTTCCATATATGTATGATTATAGATTTTTGTTTCATCTTATTTACTAACATATCAAACATAGTTGCATAATCGTTCTACACAGTTAGTACATGGCTATTTTTTTTACTTTTGCTAAACATTACACAGTTATCAAATATCAACCATTCTCTACAGAGATTTTCCTACCCTATATTATCAAATTTATAAATAGAAAACAGAGCATTTTTTTTAAATGCACACATACCACTATATTATCACTTACTCGATTTTAAATCTATAGTTTATTATTTTACAAGTACACAGTAGTAGGAAAGCTTCCCATATTTTGCATACAAGCTACATGTTTTTTTCTAAAATCCTAGTTTTATTACAACAAACAAAACACCATACCCATATTATGCTTTTGAGTCGTAATCATAAGGGAAAAACAAAACCTTTAACATTGTAATACAAATCAACAAATTACTTAGGTCGAAGCCTCTACCCTTTTGTTCAGAAGAATCATCAATCCTATCTTTTATCCTTTACATCGCACTGAACTAGATTCCATCATTTATATCTTAGGATTTTACAGTCTTAAAAGAAACAACAATACAGAAGCATCAGAGCTTAGTTTCACATTACATTGTGTACATCAAAATCAAACGAAGCAATCTGTTAATCACAAGTTCTTTTCCACATTTAAATCAACGAGCTACAGGTTCACTCCCACAGACGGAAACATCAATACAGAGATTATGAGAAACCTAGTGCTTTTATTAAATAATCAAAACTCATAACTGTTACATTATCCAGGCCTGCGATTTATGACCATTTTTCCACTACTATTTCTAAAAATGAAAACCTAACACTCGTGCCCTTCAAACATTAACTCCAGCATTTTTTCCCATTCCTCTTTGGGTCAAGGTATTTTTCCGTAAATCCATTAAAACATCTCAATGAAAAATAAAGACTCAGAATAAACGCGAGGTCCAGATTCTAAACATGAAAGCTAGCACTTCCATCCAACTAGAGATACAAAGGAAACCTGCGAGGCTTAGCGGATGGTGTAGCCGTAAGCCTTCCATCGTATTTTATTTACTGGAGGAACCTTTGAACATAAATACCTGCAAATAACATTGAAGAGTGGTTAAAATCATTTCTTCTTGAATTAACTTTACCCGTATCAACTAGAAAAACCAAAGACTGCATCAACGTATGAATACTGAAGCTACAGGATGGGATTCCAAATACATTACCCTTTTATGTGATGTGGAGCCAAAAACGCCAACCAACAATAACAATTTGGCACTGTAACCGAACTACTGAAAGTTGAGGAAGAAGGAAAACCCTTACCGGTCTCTAAACTGCAAACTGTGGCGGATTCTCAAATAGCAGACTCGGCTCTCGGATTCTCAAATAGCAGACTCGGCTCTCGGATTCTCAAGTCACAAGTTCAAAACTCTGGCACTATGCCTTCACATTGCTCGGAGGTTAACTTGAAAACTAAAATCACGACTATAATCCTCATAGATTTCAAGAATCACTTCAACCCTAGACTATCCTGGAAAAACCTTAACAGATGAGTATCGAACCACCATCAAACCAGATCCTAGACTGTCAAGCAGGATACATTATCCCTCTTGTGGATGCGGTTGAAGACCTGCTACAGGTTACGGGTTCAAAACCCAGGCTTAAACGACACCAAACAAAAAACCTACAAACCCTCAGCCTGTCGACCGTGAAACTCCAAGCCATAACTACCTTATGCCAAAGGAAAAATATTGGTCAATGTACACAATAATATAGTGGAGTTAGGGTTTAACACAAAACATTGATTTTCCTATTATCCAACGGTGGAGATCACCCAACAGATCTCACGTATACCAAGCAACCTACCATATTAGTGGCATTGTCAGTACTATTCCCACGACTGAGCCATGAAGGAGCCACCTCACACAAAGCTTGAACCGGATTATTACAACTCATCTTATGACCAATTTTACATGCTACCATCACATGCCTCAGCCACGAGGCTATCCACGAAGGATCTCCATTGACTCGGTAGTGGTGACATTTTAATGGCCAAGAGTACGCTGGTGCTTGCCCGCAGGATTTGTTTATTACACACCATCATTACACCATTCATTGCATCGTATATTACGTGGTGATTTGTGATACCAATCACTAAACCATACCGAATGATAAGATTACAGGCATATAGTGGTATCACTAAGGTTCTCTTAGTTTTACATAGGGTCACGTTGAATGCACACACCATACACATAAAAATCACATATATTATCATCCCAATATTACGTTCCAAAGGTTTCACTTAGACATGAACGATGATCACCAATAGATATGTTATACGATAGCATTAAACCATATATTCAAACACTTTTAATAAGTGATCATATAAATCAACATGCATAATATTGCATAGGGTTGTTCACACTCATTTAAATAATGATAACACCATTGACATATACACTCTTAGATAGGAAATATCTCATATTCCTTGTACGTTGCAGTATTAGGAATGGTTAATACAAACATTTTGCATAAGGACTCAGGATAAGAAATTGATAAATCTTTTGCACTTAAAATCGCTATTTATTTCCCTTGAGACTAAAGATAGTCCAAACATAGATTTAACTAGAGATTATACACATATTTTGAGTTGACAATTGAGTATGGTCGTATACAAATAGACACTGAATTCAAATAAAAACTCATAGATTACATCCAAAGTAATTTACAATAATTGTCTCAGCAACTAAAGTCAGGTTTGATAACCTTACACATTAAGACCATCAACAGAAGTTCTCACCAATAGGAGTGGTCAACATCTTACCTTTTAAACATTTCTATAAAGAGGAGTACTGAAATAATTGATCAACCACTTGTCGCAACTACAATTACTTTACCTGTCAACTGTAACAAGAACGAGTGCAAATGCTTTAGCACGAATGCTAAGTAAGCCTTGGGGCGTCCTAAGGACCCCTTCATCATCAACAAAAGTACTACAGTTAGAACAGTCTTAAACATACCATCTTTATATTTTAAACTTTGGAACATTGTAATGGAACAACTGCTTTGAATGTCGAATACAAATATAGGTTTAAATGCTATTTGATTATAAACTTCGCATCAAAAATAATTAGCAGAAGATTTTATACAGATATACAGCTTAAATTTATGCATCTTCACTTCCACACTATGGAGAATAAGACATGCATTGTTATGTCAAAAAAAAGAAAAAATTAAATTTTTGCAAATTTTGGGGATATTACAATCATTCATTTACATTGCATATATCTCAAATGAGACATCAAATTCTCTCTATTATCGACTGTGCTTGATCCGCAAGTTGGTTTACTATAGTAAAATGCTATTAAATCTTACTATTGGTTTCAATCCTCTAAAGCTTATATACAAACATGACACATTAATTGGTTTTCACCTTATATATAATGAATAATAATAATAGCATATTTTTTCATTTCTTATGTTCCAACTTGAACATAATTCTCCAATCATTTTAGAACTCTGACTATTTCCATAACTTATTACTATGATTATGCATGTAGGAAATATTTACTATAAACCATGATTATTCCATATATTTTTTGTATATGATTAACATTAGTTATACATTTTCTGACTTATCATCATAGATTACTAATTAACATTGGAAGTAAGAATATTCTGATGACTAGGCATTGCTCGTTGTTCCACTACAACAAAAACTAGAATTTGCGCCAGATTTAGAACTAGATTTTAGTGTAATTTTTTTTCCAATTGCGGTGAACAATCCAGCACTAAACCTAATGTTGTTGTATGTAATGCCCACCTCAGCACTTATGATTGATTTGATTATTTTAGACTTATGATTGACTAGATTACTGATACTCATGATTGATGAGACTATTTTTGAGACCTATGACCGATTTGACTATTGAGGGCACTGGTTTGAAGTGACTCGGATCTATAAAAACATGAACCATGAATGATTGCTTTAAATTTTATATGAGAAATGAAAATGGTTAGATAAATGATGATTGATGAATATACTCGACTGACTGAGAAAATGGAAACTGATGAAAATGCATTAGAATGGAAAATAATGAATGTTGAAATTACTTGAAATGAAAATGATGATTTGTTTTATACTCGACTGATGGAGATAAAATAACGAATGATGAACATGCTCAACTGATAGAGGCATAATGTTAAAATCATGAATGTTTAGTAGACTCGACTGACTGAGATACTGAAAAGAATGATAAAAATGTTTTATATTGCAGTACTACTAATGTGCACTTGAGTGTGTGTAGTGGCAGGTAAGACGATTAACCGACTGACCCACAATGGAATTATAGGGGTCGTAAGAATGGAAAGAACACTTAGGTGTACGACGACTGACTGTCAACCTTGAATTGACAATCCACGCACGGGTGAAGCCATTTTACCTCACCTGGGGAAGCGTATGCGGTACGGGAAAGACCATAATGATTTGGTCGTGTACGATGAGTTGAGGGGTGCGCAATGAGGAGAGCCTTATCCCTCAACATCCCTTAGTCTCCGAGAAGCATAGTTGAGAGATCGTGGTAACGATTCCCAGTCGCGTCATTGGGTAATACATACAGGGGTAATGTGTCTCAGAACTCTTCTTCTGCAAAGAATGTACCCAACAACTATAATCAAAGCAATAATAATAACAGATATGCTGAGCAAAAAGGAATTATCAAATGTTATGAATGTGGCAGACCACACAAGAGAACAGATTTCCCACGCAACAGAAAAACCGTCAACAATATTCACATAGTACAAGCAGAACCTATAGTTGGATATGTTGCGAGGGAGATGCCCATAATTTATGCAGCATTGGAGGATCGTCAAGCAGACCATCAAACATCCATGGTGGAAGTTGAAGGTATGTTACAAACTAAGTCTATTTCGATTCTAATAGATCCGGGTGCAAATATGAGTTATATCTCACCCGAATTAGTGAAAAATTGCAAGTTAAAGATAGAGAAATTTGATAACCCGTGGTTAGTTCAGCTTGCAACTGGTACAAAAAGAAGAGTTACAGATTTTGTTAAAGATTGTGAAGTTTTTCTAAGTCAGCTGAAAATTCAAGTAAATTTGAATGTTTTACTATTAGGATCTTATGACTTGTTAATTGGTATGGAATGGATTAAACATCATAGAGTTCTATTGAATTGTTATGAAAAATATTTTGTTTGTTTAAATAATGAAGGTGTAGCTGAAACTGTTAAAGACATTTCTAGGAAAACTTCTGTAAGGCAGATTTCTGCCTTACAAGTGAAGAGAGCTGCTAGAAAAGGTTGTAAATTGTTTGATGTTAATGTTTTTAATGATGAATGTACATCCAAAGGAGAGAAAATAAAACTAGAGGATATTCCCATCCTTAGGGACTTTTCTGATGTATTCCCAGAAGAAATTCCAGGATTACCTCTAAAAAGAGAACTTGATTTCACCATTGAGTTAGTACCCGGTGCGGTACCAAACTCAAAGGCCCCCTATAGGATGAATATTCTAGAATTAAATGAGTTAAAATCTCAGCTGAAAGAATTAATAGATAAAAACTACATACGACCCAGTGTGTCCCCTTGGGGATCACTAGTAATATTTGTTAAAAAGAAGGACGGTACTATGCGTTTGTGCATTGACTATCACCAGCTTAATAAAATGACAATTAAAAACCAGTATTCCTTACCCCATATAGATGATCTATTTAATCAAGTACGCAGAGCAGAGATATTCACTAAAATTGATCTAAGGTCAGGTTTTCATCAAGTCTGGATAAAAGACGAGGAAATATTCAAAACTGCATTCAGAACGCATTATGGACACTATGAGTTCGTAGTTATTCCTTTTGGGCTAACTAACACACCTGAAGTGTTCATGTGTTTAATGAACAATGTTCTGCATAAATATTTGGATAAGTTCGTAGTGGTATTCATTGATGATATCCTGATTTACTCAAAGACTAAAGAAGAGCATGATGAACATCTAAAAATCATTTTACAAGTACTTAGAGATCACCAACTTTACGCTAAGTTTAGTAAGTGTGATTTCTATAAAGATAAAATTCAGTATTTGGGTCATATAATTTCAAAAGATGGTATTTCGGTTGATCCTGATAAAATAAAAGCAATAAATGAATGGCATGTCCCAAAAGATGTAATAGATGTACAGTCATTCATGGGAATAACGGGGCATTATAGAAAGTTTATTGAAGGGTTCTCTAGAATTGATAACACTATCACTTCTTTGCAGAAGAAGGGGAAGAAATTTATATGGGATCAAAAGTGTCAAGATAGCTTTAATAAGTTAAAAGAATTGTTAACTACTGCACCCATATTAAAAATTGCAGATCCTAATAAGGATTTCATTGTATGCACGGATGCATGCAACGAACAACTTGGAGGGGTCTTAAGTCAAGATGGTCATGCAATTGCTTTTGAGTCAAGGAAGTTAAAAATACACGAAAAGAATTACGCTACGTATGATCTTGAGTTGGCAGCCGTGATACATGCTTTAAAGATGTGGCGTCATCACTTGATTGGTAGAAAATTCATTTTAATGACTGATAATAAGGGGTTAAAGTATTTACTGGATCAAACAAATCTAAACACAAGGCAAGCTAGGTGGTTAGCTTTCCTTAGCGAGTATGATTTTGAGATCCATCACATTAATGGAAAGGAAAATAAGGTTGCTGATACGTTGAGCAGAAATGCTAAATTAAGTTCTGTGGCAGCAATCAGTACTTTTAAAACTAATCTGGAAAATCAAATCGAAGAAGGAATTAAGCAAGACGAAAATTACCAAAAATTACATGATAAAGTGGCTGAAAATTCATCTGAAAATGTTATAACGGATTAAAGTATTAATGAAAAAGGCTTCTTAACTTACAAAAACAGAATTTATGTGCCTAATTTTTCGAAAGTTAAGTTGTTGATTTTAGATGAAATTCACAAGAGTCCTTATTCAGGACATCCTAGTTATCAGAAAATGATAACCATGTTAAGAAATTAGTACTTTTGGCCTAACATGAAGACTGAAGTTGCTAAATATATAGCTAGATGCTTTGACTGCCAGACTATTAAAGCTGAACATCAACATCCAGCTGGACTATTGCAGCCCTTACCAATTCCAGAATGGAAGTGGGAAATCATAAGCATTGAATTTATTACAGGTTTGCCTAAAAATCAAAAGCAGAATGATTCAATTATGGTTGTCGTTGATAAACTTAGCAAAGCTGCTCATTTTATGCCTGTTAAAACTACTTTCACGGCTTATAACATTGCAGATATTTTCATGAAGCAAATTTTTTGCTTGCATGGAATTCCAAAGGTGATTATTTCAGATCGAGACTCTAAGTTTACCAGTAACTTTTGGACAACACTATTTAAAGGATTAAATACTAAGTTAAATTTCAGCACTTCTTTCCACCCACAAACTGATGGTCAAACATAAAGAGTAAATCATATTTTGGAAAATATGTTAAGATTATATGTTAAAGATCAACCATCTAAATGGGAGGATTACTTACACTTAGCAGAATTTTCCTACAATAATAATTATCAAGCATCTGCTAAGTTAAGTCCATTTGAAATTTTGTATGGAAGAAAGTGTTGTACTCCAATTTCGTGGGATAATCTTGTAGATAGATTGATGTTAGGACCAGATCTATTGAAAGAAATGGAGCTAACTATGAAACAGGTTCAAGGTAACTTAAAAGTTGCCCAAGATCGGCAGAAAAGCTATGCTGATTTGAAACGAATAGAAAGAGAATTTCAGGTAGGAGACCATGTATTCATAAAGGTAAAGCCCAAGAAAAGTTCTTTGAAGCTTGGGAGCTGTGCTAAATTAGCACTGAGGTATTGTGGACCATTTGAAATCCTATCAAGGATAGGAGTTGTTGCATATCAATTGGCATTGCCATACAATTTAAAAATCCACAATGTTTTTCATGTTTCTGTTTTAAAGAAGTATGTGCATGATGCTACTCATGTGTTGAATTGGAATGACATATAGGTGGAACCCGAAGGATATTTTCAGGTGGAACCGGACTGTATTCTAGACCGGAGGGAAATTATGCTTTGGAATCACACCAGAGGGCAGGTAAAGGTGCAATGGAAGCACCTTAGCCCTGATGAGGCTACTTGGGAACTGGAGGGTAAAATGCGAGAAGCATACCCAGTTCTGTTCCATGAGGAACTTGATGATGAATAAGCAACATCGAGGACGATGTTGAGCTTAAGAGGGGGGTGTTTGTCACGTACCCTAATTGCTGAAAACATTTTATGCTGAAAACTTTGTATTAACTTTTATTGTAATGTTTTATATTTTGGACAAGTGTCCAAGGATGACTGTAATTTGCACAATATTTTCTTATTTAATAAAAAAAATAGGAGACAAAGTGGTTACTGATCCACTAGGTGGAATGGAATCTGGGGTAGAAGGCAATGGACAAGTGGTAGCATCATGGTACAACTAACTAGCTATTGGTATGGGACAACTCACTTAAAATGTGGTCTTAGTGCCCTGAAAGATGGGACTGGAGCTTGAGGCTCATTTATTCCAAACTGACCACTAAAAGACCTAGGAAGTCTATATATTAGCCATCAGATTATGAACTGAGGTTCATCACTTTTCCTGACAAGGAAACTTGCCTTGAGGTTTTGCTGTTTGCACTCAAGAGATCTGATGAGGGGATAGGCTAGGGTTGATCATGTTATGAGTCTGCCAAAAAAAAACACTTAGTGAGTTCAAGAGGTTGTTGCTGAGTGGAGAAGGAATTTTACAAGAGGTTGATACCGAGTGCAGAAGGTATTTTGAGTGCCTTGCTTCTACACAGTTTTCCACCCATTTACTGGATCAATAATCAGGTTTGGGGGTTCATTAGAAGTCAACAGCTGAGCTGCTTCTTCTGAAGCAGGTTGGGAGGAACAAGCCTCCTTGGGTGTTTGTCAGCCTATTGTCATTTACAGGTTTCATTGTCTTATATATTTCAGTTCTATTATGTTTTAACTGTTACTGTTTGTTTTCTGAGATTAATTCAGTTCCTGTGTAAATTAATAATTTTGTACAAATTGATTTGATTGAAATAAATAGTTTTTGTATTTTTCCCCATGCAAAAAGAAATAGCATCGTACTCCAGTACATAAATAGATTAGGATAGATAAGATATGATAGGAAAACTGCCATGATGATGGGAGTACTATTTATATGGCCTGTTAAAATAATCTACTAATATTAATTAGCATTATCTACTGCAATTTACTAACAGTACTATTCTTATGTTCACTCTTTTCATCAGAACAAGCAAATCTATTTCTTTTCAAATACGAGTAGATATAATAAATGTCGAAATTATTTCTATTCTATAGGATGCGATTTCCATATATGTATGATTATAGATTTCTGTTTCATCTTATTTAATAACATATCAAACATAATTGCATAATCGTTCTACACAGTTAGTACATGGCTATTTTTTTTACTTTTGCTAAACATTACACAGTTATCAAATATCAACCATTCTCTACACAGATTTGCCTACCCTATATTATCAAATTTATAAATAGAAAACAGAGCATTTTTTTTAAATGCACACATATCACTATATTATCACTTACTCGATTTTAAATCTATAGTCTATTATTTTACAAGTACACAGTAGTAGGAAATCTTCCCATATTTTCCATACAAGCTACATGTTTATTTCTAAAACCCTAGTTTTATTACAACAAACAAAACACCATACCCATATTATGTTTTTGAGTCGTAATCATAAGGGCAAAAAAAAACCTTTAACATTGTAATACAAATCAACAAATTACTTAGGACGAAGCCTCTACCCTTTTGTTCAGAAGAATCATCAATCCTATCTTTTATCCTTTACATCGCACTAAACTCGTTTCCATCATTTATATCTTAGGATTTCACGGTCTTAAAAGAAACGACAATACAGAAGCATCAGAGCTTAGTTTCACATTACATTGTGTACATCAAAATCAAACGAAGCAATCTGTAAATAACAAGCTCTTTTCCACATTTAAATCAACGAGCTATATGTTCACTCCCACAGACAGAAACATCAATACAGAGATTATGAGAAACCTAGTGCTTTTATTAAATAATCAAAACTCATAACTGTTACATTATCCAGGCCTGAGATTTAGGACCATTTTTCCACTACTATTTCTAAAAACGAAAACCTAACACTCGTGCCCTTCAAACATTAACTCCAGGGTTTTTTCCCATTCCTCTTTGGTTCGAGGTATTTTTCCTTAAATCCTTGAAAACATCTCAATGAAAAATAAAGACTTAGAATAATTGCGAGGTCCAGATTCTAAACATGAAAGCTAGCACTTCCATCCAGCCAGAGATACAAAGGAAACCTCTGAGGCTTACCGGATCGTGTAGCTGTAAGCCTTCCATCATCTTTTATTTACTGGAGGAACCTTTGAACATAAATACCTGCAAATAACATTGAAGAGTGGTTAAAATCATTTCTTCTTGAATTAACTTTACCCGTATCAGCTAGAAAAACCAAAGACTACATCAACGTATGAATACTGAAGCAAGAGGATGGGATTCCAAATACATTACCCTTTTATGTGACGTGGAGCCAAAAACGCCAACCAACAACAACAATTTGGCACTGTAACCCAACTACCAAAAGTTGAGGAAGAAGGAACACCCTAACCAGTCTCTAAACTGCAAACTATGATGGATTCTCAAATAGCAGACTCGACTCTCGAACCAATATACAAGTCACAAGTTCAAAACTCTGGCACTATGCCTTCACATTGCTTGGAGGTTAACTTGAAAACTAAAATCACAACTAGAATCCTCATAGATTTCAAGACTCACTTCAACCCTAGAATATCCTGGAAAAACCTTAACAGATGAGTATCGAACCACCATCAAACCAAATCCTAGACTGTCAAGTAGGATACATTATCCCTATTGTGGACGCGGTTGAAGACCTGCTATAGGTTACGGGTTCAAAACCCAGGCTTAAACGCCTCGAAACACCAAACAAAAAACCTACAAACCCTCGGCCTGTCGGCTGTGAAACTCCAAGCCATAACTACCTTATGCCAAAGGAAAAACAGTGGTCAATGTACGCAATGAGATAGTGGAGGTAGGGTTTAACATAAAACATTGATTTTCCTATTATCTTACGGTGGAGATCACCCAGTAGATCTCACGTATACCAAGCAACCTACCATATTAATGGCTTCATCAGTACTGTTGCCATGACTGAGCCACGAAGGAGCCAACTCACACAAAGCTTGAACTGGATTATTACAACTCATCTTATGACCAGGTTTACAGGCTACCATCACATGCCTTAGCCACGAGGCTATCCATGAAGGATCTCCATTGACTCGGTAGTGGTGAGATTTTAATGGCCAATAGTATGCCGGTGCTTGCCTGCAGTATTTGTTTATTACACACCATCATTACACCATTCATTGCATCGTATATTACGTGGTGATTTGTGATTCCAATCACTAAACCATACCCAATGATAATATTACGGGCATATAGTGGTATCACTAAGGTTCTCTTAGTATTACATAGGGTCACGTTGAATGCACACACCATACACATAAAAATCACATATATTATCATCGCAATATTACGTTCCAAAGGTGTCACTTAGACATGAACGATGATCACCAATAGATATGTTATATTATAACATTAAACCATATATTCAAACACTTTTAATAAGTGATCATATAAATAAAAATGCATAATATTGCATAGAGTTGTTCACACTCATTTAAATAATGATCACACCATTGACATATACACTCTTAGACAGGAAATATCTCATATTCCTTATATGTTGCATTATTAGGAATGGTTAATACAAACATTTTGCATACGGACTCAGGATAAGAAATTGATAAATCTTTTGCACTTAAAATCGCTATTTATTTCCCTTGAGACTAAACATAGTCCAAACATAGATTTAACTAGAGATTATACACATATTTTGAGTTGACAACTGAGTATGGTCGTATACAAATAGACATTGAATTCAAATAAAAACTCATAGATTACATCCAAAGTAATTCACAATAATTGTCTCAACTAAAGTCAGGTTTGATAACCTTACACATTAAGACCATCAACAAAAGTTCTCACCAGTAGGAGTGGTCAACATCTTACCTTTTAAATATTTCTATAAAGAGGATTACTGAAATAATTGATCGGCCACTTGTCGCAACTACAATTACTTTACCTGTCAACTGTAACAAGAACGAGTGCACATGCTTTAGCACGAATGCTAAGTAAGCCTCGGGGCGTCCTAAGGACCCCTTCATCATCAACAAAATTACTACAGTTAGAAAAGTCTTAAACATACCATCTTTATATTTTAAACTTTGGAACATTGTAATGGAACAACTGCTTTGAATGTCGAATACAAATATAGTTTTAAATTCTATTTGATTATAAACTTCGCATCAAAAATAATTAGCATAAGATTTTATACAGATATACAGTTTAAATTTATGCATCTTCACTTCCGCACTATGGAGAATAAGACATGCATTGTTATGTCAAAAAAAAAAAAAAAAATTTGCAAATTTTGAGGATGTTACAATCATTCATTTACATTGCGTATATCTCAAATGAGACATCAAATTCTCTCTGTTATCGACTGTGCTTGATCCGCAAGTTGGTTTACTATAGTAAAATGCTATTAAATCTTACTATTGGTTTCAATCCTCTAAAGCTTATATACAAGCATAACACATTAATTGGTTTTCACCTTATATGTAATGAATAATAATAATAACATATTTTTTCATTTCTTATGTTCCAACTTGAACATAATTCTCCAATCATTTTAGAACTCTGACTATTTCCATAACTTATTACTATGATTATGCATGTAGGCAATATTTACTATAAACCATGATTATTCCATATATTTTTTGTATATTATTAACATTACTTGCATTTGCTGATTTATCATCATAGATTACTAATTAACATTGGAAGTAAGAATATTCCGATGACTAGGCATTGCTCGTTGTTCCACTACAACAAAAACTAGAATTTGCGCCAGATTTAGAACTAGATTTTAGTGTAATTTTTTTTCCAATTGCGGTGAACAATCCAGCACTAAACCTAATGTTGTTGTATGTAATGCCCTCAGCACTTATGATTGATTTGATTATTTTAGACTTATCATTGACTAGATTACTGATACACATGATTGATCAGACTATTTTTGAGACCTATGACCAATTTGACTATTGAGGGCACTGGTTTGAAGTGACTCGGATCTATAAAAACATGAACCTTGAATGATTGCTTTAAATTTTATATGAGAAATGAAAATGGTTAGATAAATGATGATTGATGAATATACTCGACTGACTGAGAAAATGGAAAATGATGAAAATGCATTAGAATGGAAAATGATGAATGTTGAAATTACTTGAAATGAAAATGATGATTTGTTTTATACTCGACTGACGGAGATAAAATAACGAATGATGAACATGCTCGACTGATAGAGGCATAATGTTAAAATGATGAATGTTTAAAAGACTCGATTGATTGAGATATTGAAAAGAATGATAAAAATGTTTTATATTGCGGTACTACTAATGTGTGCTTGAGTGTGCGTAGTGGCAGGTAAGACAATTTATCGACTGACCCACAATACAATTTAGGGGTCATAAGAACAGAAAGAACACTTAGGGGTATGACGATTGACTGTCGACCTTGAATTGGAAATGCATGCATGGGTGAAGCCGTTTTAGCTCACCCAGGGAAGCGTATGCCGTACGGGAAAGACCATAATGATTTGGTCGCGTACGATGATGTTAGGGGCGCGCAATGAGGAGAGCCTTATCCCCCAACATCCCTTAGTCTCCAAGAAGCATAGTTGAGAGATCGCGGTAACGATTCCCAGTCGCTATGCAGTACTCCCCATAAGAAAGAAAGGAGTGGAACCATCGGAAGGGCCCGCCGAAGAGGCACCTGGACAAGAAAAGATAATATTAATTAAAGGAAGAAATTGAAAAGTTGTGAAAAATAAATTCGAGTAACTTTAAATTAAAAGACATTTAAAGTAAAATAATATTCCTTACTTTATTTTATTTAAAGTAACTTTAGAGGACCTGTGCATGGAAAACCAGTTAGAAACAACATAACGCCGTACAAGACACCACCCAGAAGAGACAATGCCAGAAAATTTGGGAAACCAGCATAGTCAGGACCATGCGGTAATAATGCACCCACTGGAAGACTATGAAGAGGACCAAAAGAAGGATGTTGGGTTTTCGTAGGTCCACAATTTCAGGTTGACTACCCTCAGCAGCAGACAGGACCGAGACAGGGACAAAGGATACCTCAGACTACTGCTGTAGATTTGGGTCGAGCACGTCGTATACATACAGCAGCCAACAACCGTCAAGTAGAACATCATTCCACTGTACTAGAAACAACTGGCACACTTAACGGTATGCAATTCTCATTACTCATTGACCCAGGTGATACTGAAAGCTTTATTTCTTATTCTGCATTAGAACGAAGCAAGATGATGGCATGTGCACAAGATGATTTCGACTTAGTCGAAATGGGATCCAGAAATACCCAGAGTGTGGGACTGAAACTAGAGGATTGTGAGTTAGACATAGGAGTATGTCGTACTAGAGCTTCTTTCTATGTGACCGCCCTCGAAGCTTATGACCTAATCCTAGGCATGGATTGGTTGGAATCCCATGCCACCATTTTAGACTGCCGTAGCAAGGAACTGAATTTTTATGATGATGAAGGCCATAAGAGGGTCCTCAGAGGGATGAAGAACAAGGTATCATTGCGGATTATTTGCGCTTTACAGCTGAAGGGAAGCTGGAGAAAGGGATGTTAGCTATATGCGGTAATAGCAATGAACAAAGACAAGGACAAAGCTGACATCGTTGATCATCCTCTATTCATGGAATACATGGATGTATTTCCCGAAGCCCTACCCGGATTACCACCTCAGAGAGAACTAGATTTTACCATAGAACTGAAGCCGGGAACTGAACCGATCGCAAGAGCTCCATACAGGATGTCCATGCTGGAATTGAAAGAACTACATATGCAGTTACAAGAACTCTTAGATCTTGGGCTGATTAGACCAAGTGTCTCCCCGTGGGGAGCACCAGTGCTCTTTGTTAAGAAGAAATATGGGTTGTGGTGACTTTGCATTGACTACCGCCAGTTGAACAAGGCTATTATGAGGAATCAGTATCCTTTGCCTAGGATCGATGACTTGTTGGATCAGATGAAAGGTGTCACAATCTTTTCTAAGATTGATTTATGATTAGGTTACCATCAGTTGAGAATCACAGAAGCTGATATTCCGAAGACCACTTTTAAGACACGTTTTGGACACTACGAGTTCGTAGTGGTACCTTTTGGGTGGACCAATGCACCTAGTCTCTTCATGAACTTGATGAACTGTGTGTTCCGCCAGTATCTCGATAAATTCGTGCAAGTATTCCTCGATGATATTCTTATTTACTCCAAGACACCAGAGGAACATGAAGAGCATATCCAGTTAGTTTTACAGTGTCTCAGAGAAAACCAACTTTATGGGAAGTTGTCGAAATGCTCCTTCTTCCAGAAGGAAATCCACTATTTGGGAAATAGTATTTCTGGTGACGGTATCGCAGTAGATCCCACCAAGATTGATGCCATTTGGGAATGGTCAGTGCTGACAAACGTACATTAAGTTGGAAGCTTCATGGGACTTGTGGGATATTACAGAAGATTTGTTGAAAGGTTCTCGAGAATTACAGGACCGATCACTGAGTTGTAGAATAAGGATAGGCCGTTTATTTGGACGGATAAATGTGCCAAGTCATTTGCAAAACTGAAGGAGCTATTGACAACGGCACCGGTTCTGAAAGTGCCAGACATGGAAGAAGATTTCTTGGTATGCACTGATGCATCCAAGGATGGAGTCGGATGTGTGCTAATGCAGGGAGGAAGAGCGATTGCCTACTCCTCTCGAAGACTCAGACCACATGAGGAAAACTATGCGACACATGACATGGAACTGACTTCAATAATGCATGCTTTACGCTTATGGCGACACTACCTAATAGGAAGGAAATTTGAACTTAAGACAGATCACCATGGATTGCAGTATATCTTTACTCAGAGTGATCTAAATGCTAGAAAGAGGAGATGGTCAGAACAGTTGAGTGAGTATGAATTTGACATTACCTATGTGAAGGGGACCATGAACAAAGTAGCAGATGCACTTAGCTGTAGACACTGCATCTTCTCAGTGATCCCAATGCAGACCAACTTGAGAGAAAAGGTACTCGGTTTACAACAGGAAGACAACTGGTACAATGAGGTAAAGGCCGAGCTAGAACAGGAGCAGATGGAATTACCCAAGTATAAGGGTTATTCGTTGGAAAGATACAACAATCGTATTTATGTGCTAGAGAACAGTGAGCTTAGGAACCTAATTCTGGAGGAATCTCATCGAGCTGTATATAGGGCACATCTGGGAGTGAAAAAGATGTATGCATATCTTTACCCATTATTCTTCTGGCATGGAATGAAGAGAGATGTGGTAAACTTTGTCGCCAGATGCATGGAGTGTCAGCTAGTCAAAGTTGAACATAGGCACCCCGCTAGACTACTTCGGCCTCATGCCATTCCTGAGTCAAAGTGGGAGATCATCTCCATGGACTTTCTTGTGGGATTGCCGCTAACCCACAAGAGACATGATACGATCTTTGTGGTAGTAGACACTCTCACGAAGAGTGCACATTTTATACCCATCAAGAACACTTATCAAGCCCCAGAGATTGCTAGAGTATTCATTGATGAGATTGTACGATTGCATGGAGTGCCAAGGAAGATAATATATGATCGGGGATCAGTATTCACAGGTAGATTTTGGACGAGATTCTAGGAAGCTATGGCAACACGACTCAACTTCAACACTGCATACCATCCAGAGACTGATGGGCAGACTGAGAGAGTGAACCAGATACTGAAGGACATGCTAACAATGTATGTGATGGACTAGCAGACCCGTTGGGAGGAGTTTCTAACTCTAGTAGAGTTAACATATAACAACAGCTATCAGAGTTATATACAGATGGCACCTTTTGAGTTTTTGTATGGCCGACCATGTCGGACACCCTTGAGCTGGGACAGACTAGAGGATAGGACCCTGCTTGGGCCCGAAGTGATTCAAGAAATGGAGGAACAAATGGCAGATATCCGTGCTCAACTGAAAGAGGCATAGGATTGATAGAGGAGTTATGCCGATGCGCATAGACTCGACACAGAGTATCAGGTTGGAGATCCAGTATTTTTGCGAGTGAGACCGCAAAAGAGTACTATCAGATTTGGGAAAGGGACGAAGCTATCTCCTAGGTTCGTGGGACCCTTCGAGATATTAGAACCGATAGGACCGGTTGCCTACCATCTTGCACTACCATCATCATTGCATAGGATGCATAATGTTTTTCACATATCAGTACTTAGACATTACATTTCTGATTCAACACATATTATTGACATGAGTAACTTATAGATAACGGACAAAGGGGAGCCGATATGCATATTGGACCATCAAACATGGCAGCTTAGGCCCCATGTGATCGATCAGGTCAAGGTTCAGTGGGATAGCTACAGTCCCAGTTCTGCGACCTGGGAGGACGCAACTGAGATGCATCGGGACTTTCCTTTTTTGTTTTGAACTTCGGGACGAAGTTTTAATAAGAGGGGGTGTATGTAATGCCCGCCTCAGCACTTATGATTGATTTGATTATTTTAGACTTATGATTGACTAGATTATTGATACTCATGATTGATCAGACTATTTTTGAGACCTATGACCAATTTGACTGTTGAGGGCACTAGTTTGAAGTGACCCGGATCTATAAAAAGATGAACCATGAATGATTGCTTTAAATTTTATATGAGAAATGAAAATGGTTAGATAAATGATGATTGATAAATATACTCGACTGACTGAGAAAATTGAAAATGATGAAAATGCATTAGAATGGAAAATGATGAATATTGAAATTACTTGAAACGAAAATGATGATTTGTTTTATACTCAACTTACGGAGATAAAATAACGAATGATGAACATGTTTGACTGACAGAGGCATAATGTTAAAATGATGAATGTTTAGTAGACTCGACTGACTGAGATACTTAAAAGAATGATAAAAATGTTTTATAGTGCAGTACTACTAATGTGCGCTTGAGTGTGTGTAGTGGCAGGTAAGATGATTTACCGACTAACCCACAATGGAATTATAGGAGTCGTAAGAACGGAAAGAACACTTAGGGGTACGACGACTGACTGTCGACCTTGAATTGGCAATCCACGAACGGGTGAAGCCGTTTCAGCTCACCCGAGAAAGTGTATGCCGTACGGGCAAGACCATAATGATTTGGTCACATACGATGAGTTGAGGGGTGCGTAATGAGGAGAGGCTTATCCCCCAACATCCTTTGGTCTCCAAGAAGCATAGTTGAGAGATCATGGTAATGATTCCCGGTCGCTATGCAGTACTCCCCATAAGAAAGAAAGGAGTGGAACCGTCAGAAGGGCCCGCCGAAGAGGCACCTGGACAAGAAAATATAACATTAATTAAAGGAAGAAATTGAAAAGTTGTGAAAAATAAATTCGAGTAACCTTAAATTAAAAGACATTTAAAGTAAAATAATATTCCTTACTTTATTTTACTGAGAGAAAAGAAGAATTAAAAAAAAAATAGAAAATGACTAAACAAAAATAATTTGTTTTATCTCACTTAGCTACTTTATAAAAAAATAAGAAAAACCAAAGTTAACTAGAAGCATTGTAAGTGAAATTCTTTTAGAAGCTTAGACTTCAAGTTGCAAATTTTTATTTTTTATAAAGAACTTTAATTTATATATATATATTTGAATTAGATTTCAATAAATAAGAGAAACAATTTCTTTATAAGTTTTATTATCTAAAAGAAATTAAAATAAAAACAAATAATTTACTAAAAAGATAGCAAGTAAACTAAAAGAGAACTAAAGAAAGAGTAGGACTCTTCTACACTTAACTTCCACTGATTTAGGCAGTTAGGTGCACATTAAATGCTTCGCGACATATAAATTTGAGAATTTTTGAAATTAAAATATTAAATTAAATAATGTGCATGGAGAGACACATGGCACATAACATTTTCCTATTTAATGAGGGAGGAGAAGGAGAGAGGGCTCTTGCTCCCTAATGCTGGATGGGCATCATAATCTCGGATTATGTACGTGTTCTTGAGAGTTGGGATTAGCCAGAACGGGGATTGGGAGATCCTTTCGGCAAGCTAGCCAAGTGTGTTCTTACAACCCCATCAGCTCAGGGGTTCGAGTTAAAGAAGAGTAACCTCAATACAGTAGGGTGGTCAACCGAGGGGTTGTCGGTACCTTCGTCAACTGGATCGACTGGAGCACGGGTTCAGCTGCAACTCAATCGGACATTCGACCTTGATTTCGACGATCTAAACCAGGTTCAACAATTGTCTTTCTTTTTTTCTGTATATGAAGTTATTATTTGGATTCCTTTAAAAGAAAATATAGTGATCTAAAAACCGATTTAGTTGCTGCAGATATGTAACTCTATTTCAGTAAATTATATTTTTTTCTATAACTGGTGAATGCCTCAGAATTTAGATCAGGGTTATTAAGTTTTATATTTAAAACAAAAAAAACTGTCTCTTTTTATAAGTTCGATTCCATATCGATTGAGAAGTCGATTCTTCTAATTTGTAAACTCTGTATTTTTTTTTTTTATGAAACGATCCTAGATCTATTTCAGATCTATTCCAGAAATCGATTCATGTGGAAATTGTAAACACTGTATTTTAATATTGAATATTATTCTCAGATCGAAGGATTCAGTCAATCGCCTCTGTATTTTAGTGTTGAATATTATTCTCAGATCGATTAATCAATTGATTTCGACTCTGTATTTTGAGAACATCTTTTAGATTGTTTGCAAATCATCCTCAGATCGAAGGATTCAATCGATTGCCTCTGTATTTTAATATTGAATATTATTCTCAGATCGAATAATCAATCGATTTCGATCTACAAATCGTTCGACTGCATGTCCATCAATGGAAGCTAATCCTGATGGATTGACTTTCCTAGAATTATGGTGGAATATGTATCAATCTATTAAGGTTTCCGAGAGTAATTCAATTACCGGTCGGTGTTCCTCCAAATCAAAGCCTTAATTCAACACTCGGAAATCCTGAGGTATCCCTTGGAAATACGTTGGCATTTCAATTACTCTTCCAGGAGATATTTGATGTATTAAATTGGAGTTCTAAACTGTAGCTTACTACTGTCAATTACTACTGTCGAAATTGTCATTGATATTCCCAGAACATTTATGTGTGATTACAGTTGACTTAAAACTATTTAGGAATCCAGGAAGGACTGAACTCTAATGTGCCTACGTGGATATCCATATCTCCTCCAGCACCGAGCCTTGTCATCTGAGAATCCTCATTATGGGATCGGTGTTATCCTTGTATAACTGCCCGTATCTCTGTTTGTTTTCAATTTGTTATATGATAGTATTACGGTTTTACGGTATTTAATTTACTTTGTGGAAAGGAGGCAATTGACTCATACTAACGAATTTCATTCCCTCCCTTGTGGACCGGAGTTTCTTTAAAAAAAATTGAGTAATGTTTTATTCCATTCTCTCGGTTGTCTATAAGGAAGAGACACATGGACTGACCCATCGTCCAACTGCTTAAGTGAACCTTATACTTCATTTGTACCGGGTTTTAATAGTTATGTATTGTAAACGTCCCTTGTTATGGGTATCATATTTTCGTTGTAGTGACTCTAATGTTATTCCTAAATAAAACTTTATTCGTTAATATAATAGATGCTTATGTCCAATTAAAAAGGTTTTGATTATATCGACTTTAAGAATATGTCACAGAAATATTCTCCCTATTTATTACTTGTTTAATACAATGAGTTTAATATTACTAGTGAAATTCTTTTTCATTTGGGTTCATGTACTATGTTCAATAAAAGGTTGACGAAATAATTGAGAACACCATTTTTTTTAAAGTTATCTATGTATGTATTGGGAATGTCATTTATTATTGCATACACGTATAGAATGCTAAATGTCCTGAAAATGTCATTTTGATATTAGTATAAGTTTCAATAGAATGTCTAAAATTATTACTTGAGAATGCCTCTCATCGTCGAAGTATGATAGCGTGTTTTAATGCTTGTCTATTAAATATTTTTTGGGAGTATGCTTCCATATTATTACATATTTTTTTTATTTAGGTTCAATTAATTATGTGAAGAAAGTCTTAACTAGGGTTCCAAAAAAAAATAAAAAATTTCACTTGCTCAACGAGATGAGCTTTATATTGTACAATTTCGTAAAGCGTAGAATTTTGTATCCATTTTTACATCCTTTTTTACATATTTTTTGTGTCTAATTTTGCGCTGAATTTTTTGGATCCATTTTTGCATCTTCTTATGTGCCCAATTTTGCATCTAGTATTGCATATTTTTTTGCGTCCTTTTTTACGTCCCTATTTGCGCCCCATATTGAACCCAATTTTTCATCGAATATTGCATCTTGTTCTGTACCTAGTTTTACGTTGAGTTTTGCGCCCAATTTTGCACCCTGTTTTGCATCCAATTAAGTGTCCAATTTTACATCTATATTTGCATCCAATTTTGAGCCCTGTATTGCATCTACTATTGCACCTAATTTTTCATTTAGTTTTATGTCTAGTATTGTGTCCCATCTTGCATCCTGTTTTGCATCCAGTTTTACGTCTTTTTTTGCATCCAGGTTTGTGTGCATTATTGCCTCATGTTTTATGTCTTTTTTTTGTCCAGGTTTGCATCCATTTTTTCACCCAATGTTGCGCCTAATATTCCGTCCAGTTTTGTGTCCAATGCTACATCCAATTTTATCTTTATGTTGTGTCCCATCTTGCATCCAATTTTGCATCCCATTTTACGTCTTTTTTGCATCCAATTTTATACCTAGCATTGTGTGTAGTTTTGCACCAAATGTTGCACCTAGTTTTATGCTTAGTGTCGCATCCAATTTTGTTCCCAATTTATCGCCCAATTTTATGTCCAATTATGAATCTAATTTTGAATCCTATTTCAGGCCTAGTATTGCGTCTAATTTGGTGCCGAGATTTGTGTCTAGTGTTGAATCCCTTTTTTCATATGATGTGACGTCCACTTTTGTGTCATATTTTGCATCCAATTTTACATATAGTGTAGCATCTAATCCCGCATCCACTTTTGTGTCGCATTCGTCATCCAATTTGGAATCCATTTCGCGTTATGTTTTGCATCCTCTATTAATTAAGAATATTAATTTCAATTATTAAAATGAAATATAACAATTTTTAATGATTTTGCGCCCATTTTATTAACTTCAATTAAATATTGAAATACATCAATTTTCAAATATCATTAAGATTAAAATTTATAGCATAACATTTGTGAAGAAGTTTAAGGAAAAATCACATCATTCATCCAAAAGTAATAATATCATCATACATGGTAATTCTCCATCAAAAGAGCTTCGAAAATTTCCAATATATATAAAGTAACAAGAAAACACTAATAATATCATCACCATCTTTAATTGAATCAACTAAAATTCAAATATGATCAACATATCAAAACTTTTCATGGATATCATTATAGTAAAGTAAAAATAAACCATATATATATATGATTTAAACACCAATCTAAAAAAATATAACTTGTATGTTCTCTCTAGATAAACATAAATTTCAAAATGATAAATATATCATAATTATATATCAACAAAAATACATGCATATATAATACAAAATGTAGCATGCTCATGCATAGCATCAATAGCTAACTAGCACCACCAACATCATCATCAAGATGATGGTCGTGATCATCAAACTCTCCATATTGATCAACCTCATCACCATCATTATATTCATCATCATCATCATCATCTTCTTCTTCTTCTTCTCCTATATTTGAAACAAGATCAACATAGTTTGGATCATCATGTATCGGGCCATCAATTGTTGTGATCTGAAGAAAAAAAATTCAATATTAGATGCTAGTATTAATTTCATATCACAATGCATATTTCTATCATATTTGTTATATTAAATCACACCAAAGTAAAAAAAGGTATAATAGAATTGAAGTTAATATGTGTGTATGCACTAATATGAATACAAAAGAAAGTGTAAAAAATAGAACTAAATGACAATTTTATTAAAAGATATTTAAACAAATTAACTAATTTCAGAAGTATGAAATGCCAATAATGATATTGATTTTTCCCTTACTTTTATGATTTTAATATGAATAATAAATTGATATATATTTATTTTAGCACTCAAAGATGGGTTGCCACTTCGACCATCAAGCTTTCCTCTGCCCAACAAATCATGGAAAAAAAATTAAGGTTTGATACAATAATCTAAGGCAATTGAATTTTAATACATTTGGTTTTGTGAAAAATAATGAAATCCAACTAGATAACTTAATATGGTCTTTCTTTTTCACGAAAATACAGATTGGTTCTTATTACATAGTTTATTAAATGGTTTTGTATATATTGTGTATAAACTGTTTTTTATTATTATATATTACGTCGTTTTATATATTATAACAATTATAATAACTTCTATATATATATATATATATATGTATATATTGTATTAATTTTATATATATATATTATGTCTTTTTATTTATTAAATTTTATAAAGTATATATATAAATATATTAACTGTTATTTATTATATATAAAATATAAAAACGTGTTTGTTACCTTAATATATTAAAAAATATTTATATTTTTTAAATATGTATATAGATGAATCTAACTATGAACTCTATTTGAACCTCATTGCAAAACTTGAGCCTGAATCGAATTTAAGGATTCTTGATTCTTGAACCTGAACCTTGTGACATGGCTTCCAACAAAGCAAAGGAAAAGTGTGAAATAGTACACCACTAAATTCATAAGGATGGCTATTATGTTGGGTATTTCTCCCAAAAAACTAAATGCACTCCTCAAGTGTATAGGTGGCTTACATAGTCATTTTCATAGGCAAGTGATGCTCTTAAAACCTAGGACAATTTATGAGGCATGTGAGCAAGCACAATATCTAGAGAATACATGAACAAGTCCCCTGATATCCTGTTGGTTGTTCACTCTTCTCCTCGTGATCTCTTATGCCATTGAAAGATGTGTTGGTTTCCATGTGTCAAACTTTAATGTAGGGTTCCCTCTTGAATAGGCTATCTTTCCAAGAAAAATGATCAAGTACATTGGCAAGTCCCAAATCCATGGTTTTTGGCATATAAAAAAGCACTAAGATGTCTCCTCAAAGGTGGAATGTGCATCCAAGTAAGGATAATAGGCCTCTTAAGTATATCATCTAACACAAATATATGTGTTAGAAACACCACCTCCAAGTGTGCACATTGGAGATCTCTTAACAAGGAATGACCTTCTTCCTTGGAATAAGTGATCCTAAAAAACTATTAACCAACTTATTCAAGGGTGACCTGCCTCCCTTTAATGGACCTTTTGAGAACGACATTCCATATAATATGCCCCCCAAAACTATTGCTTTCCATGGAGGACATTTCTGCAAGGGTCTAGCTCAATCATGGCAGTTAGATCTAGGCTCCAACTGTTATACGTTGAACATGGCTATTGCTTAGATAAATAGACTTGACCTGCAATACCTATGAAGTCTCAAACCAAACATTGAATCCTAATGTCTCTGCATAGAAATAATAATACTTTGGCTTTGAGATGAATTTATTATGCAAACTATGAGAATGTTCTTCAAGCATGACTTCAGTAAAACCCATACCTAATTTACACACTTTCATATCCTTCTCTGTCTCCATCATAAAATGGAAGAATAAACACACCATAAACTCCAACATGCTTTCCAAAACCATGGAATGCCCCTATTGGTACAAGATCTAAAGCAAGCTATTGTTCATAGATTCTTGAAGATTTTTTTGCATTTTTTCTATATCATTCAATTGTGTCGTAGTTGAAAACTAGAACATACTTTCTTCTTGAAAATAATTATACAAGAAATTTATTCACACTTTGAGTTTCTCTTGTAAAAGTTGTCAATCATTAAGATATAACATATCCAAAACAAAAAATACAATCTTTCATTTTGATGTCACCGACTATAACACCTTTGCATGCATGAGTGCTCAAGACCCAATACAACAAATTTACCAAGGGTAATATTTTTTGTCTCTCAACCAAATACAACTTCACCATCCAAAACAAGTGATTTCATAGACAGTTTCTTGCATCTTCCAATAAAATATACAATATCTAGAAATTTATTGTCATACTCTCAACATTTTGATTGTAAATCTTGGGAAACCCATATTCCATGTAGTGGATATGTGCAAATAGATCATCAATGCGGGGCAACGAATATCTATTCTTGATCGTCATTTTATTCAGTTGACAGTAATCTATGCAAAGCCTTAAGGTGCCATCTTTCTTCTTAATGAAAATGACCGGTGCTCTATAGGGGGACATGCTGGGTCTTATATACTTTTTATCAATCAGTTCCTTCAAATGAGATTTTAACTCATTTAACTCTAGTATATTCATCATGTATGGATCTTTGGAATTTGGTACTTCCCTCGGTATCAATTCAATAGTAAAATCTAGATCTCTCTTAGGAGGTAATCCTGGAATCTCTTCAGGAAAAGCATCTTGGAAATCATTTAAGACAGGTATGTCTTCTATTTTCAGTTTGTCTTCGGTGGTACTTAACTCCTCATTTACCACATTTACTGCAAACATTTGACATCCTTTTCTAATTGATTTCTTTACTTGCATAGCTGAGATCTGTCTAAGGGACGTCTTTCTAGGAATACCCTTCACTTCGACTGTCTTTCCTTCATCATTTAAGCACGTGAAACTTTTCTTGTAACAATTCAGAATGACATGATGAGATTCTAACCAGTCCATTCCAATTAAGACGTCATATGATCCTAAAGGTAAAACATTTAACTTGATCTGTGTTGTTAGCTGATTCATAGATAAAACACAACTTTCGACGAAATCGGAAACTTTTCTTTTTGTCCCTGTTGCTAGTCTAACTAACTAGGATTTATTGAATTTTCCTGTTTTCAACTTAAATTTTTTTACAATATGTGGTGATATATAGCTCAGACTAGCACCTGGATCAATCAAAATAAAACTGGGTGGTGTTGTAGTATACCTTCAACTTCTACCATTGAGACTTGGTGTTCTACTTGCCGATTGTCTAAATCTGCATTCATTTTGGGTACTTCTCTTGCCAAGTCTCCTACAGTGGTTTCAGATTGTATGGAGTGAATATGGTTAGATGTCCACTTCCTAAGGGGACAATCTGAAGCATAATGAGGACCTTGACACTCAAAACATTTTATAGGTGGCTTCTGATCATTGGTTCTGGAAACATTGAAAACTTTTCTGGGAGCTGTAAATTTCTGCTGTTGATTATTTATGGAACTGTTCGCTTGAAAATTTCGATTCTGAAAGTTTTTCTTTTGGAAACCAGAATTTCCACTAAACCTCAAAATTTTCTTTTTCTGCTCAAATTTACTGGTTTTATGAGTTTTCCAGTTAGATACTCCTTCTCTTTTCCTATTCTGATCAAAGCAAAAAGTTGCTTTCCTCATGGCTTCTTCCAACGTTTTTGGGTTTTCTTACTCTATCCTGTCCTTGATGTTGAATGGTAGGAAACTCAGGTATCTTTGAACCTTCGGTTTTTCTTCCACCAGGTATGGCACATACCTTAGCAAATTTAAAAACTTGTTGTTCAATTCTTTCATGTTCATCATTCCCAGCTTTAGATCATAAAATTCTTTGGAGTTCTCTTCATAATACTGTTCGGATAAGAACTTATTTTCGAAGTATCTTTTAAAAGTACTCCAACTCACATCTCTGTCCTTAATGCTCTTTACTCTTTTGAGGTCTTGCCACCAAATATCTTCCTTCCCAGTTAGATTATAAATTGTCATTTTTGCCTTTAGGGATTATGAGTAATCATGGATCTGAAAATAATTTTTCATGTCGAACAACCATGCTTCAGCTGTCTCTCCTCTCTCAGTTTCACCATTGAAAGTTGGGGGTTTGATTTTCTTGAAATCCCCCGATATCTATTCATACTGTTTATTACTTTTTCTCTTTGGATTGAAACCTCTTTCACTGCTATCACTAGAATAGTCACGTTTCTTTTTACGTGGATGTTTGGAAGTTCCTAATGATGTTGAGCTACTGGTTTCATCATCTGTTTTTACTTGCTTACTCTTTCCCTCATAAGGTAAATCTTCAGTTTTGGAAGTATGTTCAACTTCTCTATCCTATTCATCTTTTGGGTATTGATCGAATAATAGTTACTTTAATTCTTCTTGTGTTCTCAGGATTCTCTCATTGTCCTGCTTTAGTGATCTTATCTCTGCTTTTAATTCTTGAAAGGCACGTAATAATTTGGATGAATTGTCATTCAGATTGCCATGGAATCCTCCTTCAAATTGCGCTTCCGTACTATGGTTGTTTGGTGGAAATCTGTCCTTCATATATTCAGCTGATCCATCCATACCTGTAATTTAAAGCAATTTTCTGTATATAACAATATTTTAACTTGAGTTAGTAAAATTTTTCGTAGTCAGAAAATTTCTGTTGCATGTTTCTTGGGCCCTTTTAGGCCTAGAGTTCGAACATGAGCTCTGATACCACATGTAACATCCCAATAAATACCAATTTTTTTTTTTTTGAAATAGCAATAATCATTAAAAGTCATGAATGCAGAACATGTAAACCAACTAGATTTCTTGACTAAAATAATTAAAGGCGATGACACGTCATACTTCCCAATAAATAGGATATAATTGCATTCGCTACTTCAGATTTAAATGGATGTTAAACCCCTTGATGAAAGATCTTTTTATGATTATGCAAAACAATAAAATTTCCATATTTGCTTAAGCTCAAGAAAAGATTTCATGTTGTACGTAAATTGAACAATTATGTTATTCTTGATGGTGTGCTGACAGTTTGTTTGTGTGATGATGAAGGGGTCCTACGAGGTACCCCGGAGTTTACTTAGCTATGATTAGCTAAGGCATTTGAATATTGTTTCCATGTGCAAACCACAGGTAAGAAATTCTACGCCAACAAGTAATAAGAGTACAAGTGTCTTTCAATTCAACGTCAATGTAAAATTAGAATGCTAAGTACTTCCTTGCGAAACAAAATACTGGAGGTATGGATTCATGGTTATAATTCTAGTTCATGTAATGACATTCAAGCTCTTTAGTGTTATAATTTTCGTGTCGTCCAAGTGTTCTATTATAATGCTACATATATTATCATATGACTACTATCATGATTATTAAACTAGGATACTAATATCTATTGATAAAGTTGTTATGAGGCTTGTAGAAAAAAAATATCGTTTATGCTTTTGACCAATTTTCATATTTTTGCACCTACTGCACTTGACTATCCTAAGTCCTGAAATTATCAAAGGAAAAAAAGGTTAATATGTAACATATAGCAATTAGTGCTTGTACTAAGAACTCAACTTTAGAGTGTATCTCATCAACACTTAAACTACACCTATGATGATACAATAGTCTTTGCACTGTAATGCTAATTAAAGGAATTTATCGTAATTATGGTATTTATGCTATGAACTAGCATTATAAAACTTCATCCTATTTCTTGACATAACTATAGAAATGAAATAGAAATAATTTATGATTACTATACATCTACAACAAATAATATTAACATGTAATTCAAATATTACGTTGCCTAAGTTCTAACTTGAACTAAATAAAATGTGCACCAAAAAAATTGTGATGATATGATCTATAATAAGCAAAGTTACGATTTAATATCATTTGAGGGATGTATTCGAACCTTTGAAAGGCTAGGACTTTAGCGAACTATGTTATACGACCTAGCTCTTATTCTAAGTAATATTAACGTATGTTATTGCAATCACAATAACCTCGTTAATGGAGTGATGATTTGATGGTTATTAAATTGCTATCTACATGTTGACGTTGTTCTGTTAAGGTATTTAATGGTCTTGCAGGAGGCCTATCGGATACAATCCTACCCATGGTTGTGTCAGACAATTGGTTGATATGCTTACATTGACATAGAGATGGAATTCCCTCAACGAAACTTTTTAGATTCAATTTTTGTTTGGCTCTCTCATCCCAATTTCAAACAATTTGTGCAATAGTGGTGGGAGGAAATAGAGGTCCCAAGAGGCAACAAGATGTATATGCTACATCAAAAGCTAAATACTCTCAAATCCATATTGAAAACTTGGAACAAGGAAGTATTTGGGGATATATTTCAAGAATGGAAAAATATTGAAGGAAGAATGACTCAGTTGCAACAAGAAATAATAAGTACAGACTATATGAAGGCTACAATTGTAAAAGAGACTAGCCTCCATGCCCTAATTGAAGATAGGGATAGGAAAGAGGAAATGTTGTGGAAGCAGAAATCAAGGGTCAAATGGTTGAAGGAGGGAGAGCGAAACATAAGCTTCTTCCATTGATCCACAATTCAACACATGCAACAAAATAAAATAGTGGAGCTTAAAAATACTCATAGCCAAGTTCTCAGTAAGCATGAAGACATTGAGCAGGATTAGTTGGCTGCTTTAAGTACCTTTTGATAGAACCCAGACCAAACAAAGCATAAACAATAAGTAAGATAACTCAATATATCTCTTCATCGATAACTCCTACTCAAAATGATAGTTTGATGAATCTCGTAGATATGGATGAGGTGGAAGCTATTAAATATACATCATTAGGATACATTCTCCAAACCAATATTGTGTAGCCGAGATTGATCCTCCTGTATAGAGGTGAGCACTTTGATTGCCTTCTATGTAAAGGTTATTCCTCCCATATAGAGGTATTTGATCAATGTAATGATGTTGTAAAGTCTTGTTGGAGAAGGCTCCGGACTTATGTGTGTCAAGTCATGATTCTCATGTGAACCTTCTGTATAAAGGTATCCATGGGATAGACCTCCCATATAGAGGTGGAACTTCCTTATAAAGGTCATGCTTTACTTGTTAAAAGCATTTAATGTTGTGTGATGTATTATTAACCATGATCACCAGTTGCTATCAAGTCTCCTTTAGAGATTGATCACCTCTAAAGTGAATTACTTTAGAATATGATCATTTGGTATGGAATAATATAATATGATCACAACATCTGATAATTATTCTTAGTATAATGTAATGTGATGGATAATTAAAGTTAGCACATATTGACCATGTAGTAAGAGATAAATAAATAAAAGATAAAGCATAGAGATCAAGAGAATTCGAAATTCCCCATGCAGACACTTCAACTAATTAAAAATAACTCGAATTGTTAAAGCTTCAGTCAAGTATCAATGTATGCTTCAATCAATGCTTTAGTTAAAGCATCGGTTAAAGATATGCCTAAGTTAAATAAAGAACTCATAGTGGTCACTTCAAGTAAATCAATGAGCATGATTTCAGTTATCTAAGTGTTAAATAAGAAGGACTAGTTAACTAAAGTGTTTTCACTTTAGTTAAACTAAAACGGACACTTCAGTAAATCAAGGAGAATTAGTTAAAGAGAGTTAACTAAGTGAAAACAAAGAAGATCTAGTTAACTAAGTGAGGACAATTAATTTAGCCACCTTACTAAGTGGGAAATCTTTCAGTTAAGAGGCAAGTTCATCGTAAGTGATAGCTTAGTGAGATAAAGCACCGCGTGAGAAGTGGGTCACACTACTGCATGCAAGATTGATACATCTAGTTTGAGGGCGAGTTCATCCTAAAGTTAGAAGATAAAAATAGAATAGAAGAATGTATAAATTTATGTTATACTAGATTGATGAATTCAATGTGAAGTGAATTCTCTTCTCCTTTGAAGGCAAGGTGCTTCTCTTTGTGTGCAAGATATTATTATTGAAGGAAATGCATTTATACGATTGATCTCTCTTCTCTATTGCTTCCACATCTTCACTAAGAGTGTTTGGTGATATATTATCTTCCGAAAGCAATATGCTATATTGTAAAATAAAGCATTCTCTGGTATCCATTATATTATACTGAGAAGAATTGCTAGGATTTTTGTTCTCATAGTTTTGAGTATTTTCCCAAGGTATATCTTGTGTTATGGATGTATGAATTTCATGTGATTGAGTTGACTCATTTTTGGAAATTTTCAGCATCTAAAAGAGTTAAATATCAAAGCTCAACCAAATATTAACATAAGCCAATATACAATAAATGGTAGTAGGGAAATATCATGGACCAAATAGTTTCACAATAGACATTTTTCACTTCTATTGGGACACAATCAAATAGTATGTATAGGAAATTGTTGAAGATTCTAGGGTGTCTAAAACTGTTATTCAGGCATTTAACTCTACTTTCCTAGCTCTCATACCCAAATATGATGGTGTTGAGACCTGTGGTAAGTTTAGGCCTATCTCCTTTTTCAATGTTATTTATAAAATTTTCACCAGAGTTTTGGCAAACAATCTTATCTATTCTAATAGCTTTTGAACAATTGGGATATGTGGAGGGCTAAAAAATCCTATATGGTATTATCATGGAACATGAGGTTATGCATTATCTGAAAACCACCAAAAATCCTGGGATGTTTATAAGACTAGACATGTCTAAAACCTCAACAAGCTTATTTGGTAGTACATATGAAAGATGCTCCTTTCCTTTGGCTTCTGTCAAGAATGGCTAATATGGATTATGGCCTTGACTTCATCGAATTTTTTCCACATACTTGTCAATGCATCCCCCTCAAATCATTTGAAACCATCCAGAGTCATCCGACAAGGTGAATCACTTTTTCATTTTCTCTTTATCCTCATGGCGGAAGGCCTATGCCACACTATTACTACCATGGATGTAAGACAAGAGATAAAAGTCTATTATTTAGTAAGAGAATATAGAGCCCTTAAATAAACTCTCCATCTCTTTATGGATTCCTCTAGGACCTCCATTAACCATGAGAAATCCCAAATATTCTTTTTCATAACTTTGACCATAACCCAAATGAATAGATCACGAATTCATAGATTCTCAGGTATCTCCCTTCTATCCAAGTATTTGGGAGTAGTGATCAAATTTGAAGGCTAAGTATTAATTTCAATTTGAAAGAAATATATTCTTCCATCCCTTCAAAGATGAAGGGTGATATAAATAATTGTACTTCAATTGACTAGTATAAAAAGTGCAAAAAAAATATTGCCCTTCCAAAATTTTACAATATTAAACAATTGAATACTCACTACATGAAAAATTGATAAATTTCAATAAAACCTAAGAAATAAGAAAAAATTTCTTTGATATTAGTAAGGTCCACAAAATTATTTTTATTTTACATAAATGTACACATTCCAACAAAAATAATAAGAAAACATAGTATTCTTTAATTCATTTAATATTCTTCAAAAGTATTTGAGCTTAAATAAATGAAAACATCAATCTATTTTCCCAATGGAAGAGGCTTTGTAGTTTTCATTTGTTTACATACATCATAAATAACAATCCAATGTACCTCATTTAGAGCATGGGGGGCATTAAGAGAGAGAAAAATTAACATATCCAATGTCTCTAATGAAAGTCTTGATCTATCATCATTTTATATCCTATTTAATTTTGAGAAGCATTTGTCACGCACTATTGTACTTGCTGGAATAACAAGGATAGCTTGCCATAATCACATCAAACAAGAAAGCCTTCAAACCATTCAAGTTCATCTCCACATAGATACCATGCTCCAAACACATGGATTTCAGGGTATGATTTATAAACAATACAAATAAATTCATCCATTTCACCATAACATTCAGTGATATCCACAATAGGTGAGTCCCAAACACTAAAGTTTTCACATAAACATTTGAACCATATTTTTGTTTGAGTCTCTATCATCCATTTCTTCTTAATAATGTCGAGGAGTAAAAAACTTAGCAACATTAAATATAGGTAGATTTGTGAACCTCCTAGCTAAAGATTCAATCACCTTCATTACAAAACATTTTCCTAAAAGAATGCAGTCATCTAATGTACTTGATCTTTGGAAAAAAATCAAACCTCAATGGATGTTAATGTACCATATCTATGCTATTTGAAAAATCAAGAGTCCCTCCTCATGCTCTAATTAAAAAAGAGGATATGTGCATTTCACCTCCCCCGAATATGCCTCCCAAAAACCATTTACAAAACATGTTAATAGTAACATCTAAAATAGTGCCAGTTCCCTAAATAATGTTTGGAAATTTTTGAAACCTCAATGTATGTAAATGTACCATATCTGTGCTATCTGAAAACTCAAGAGTTCCTACCTGTTCTAATTAAAAAAGAGGATATGTGCATTTCACCTGCCCCAAATATGCCTCCCACAAACCATTTACGGAGCATGTTAATAGTAACATCTAAAGTAGTGCCAATAGAAGTAATATCAACATGATCCTCTTGGAACTTCTGATTCAACTTATTTAACCCAGTGAGAACATCTGCAATCAAATGGATGCAAAATTGTACTTAAAATATTGTTTCCAACTCAAACATATTTTCTCCCCTAACTCCAAATATTTTAACAAAGCGATGATGAGTTTGATGAGTCTTTCCATGAACTTTATTTTAGAGAGCTACCTAATTTGACGAATTTGTAAAACCTCTAACTTAGTGACTTGAAATGATTCCATTATCTCTTTCAGTCCTCCATGTCTTTCAATAGATTTCCCAAGCCATGTGTAAACTTTGATTGCAAATTTATCAATAAATTGCAATTCTGAAAAATGAGATGAAGCATCATTTGTTGCTAATGATTCTCTATGAGTATCTATGTAATGGATATCTAATAAATGAAGAGCATCTCAATGTATGTTAGAATATAAACCTTAACGACTACCCCTCATGGAATATTCCCCATCAAAGCCAAATCCAACTAACTTCATCAAAGATAGATCTGTGTCATAAGAGTTCTCGCTACATCATACATAGATTGATTTGTTCCATGTTTTATTTGAAGCAAGAATATGATTTTTTTTACCCATTGACCTCTTCCTTCATTTGCCAAATATGTAATATAGATAATCAAATGGTGCTCCATAGTTCAATTAGTTCTTTCATCAACTAAAATTGAGTAAAATAGGCTATGGAAAATCTCATCTTTTAGCTTTTTCCAATATACCTCCTTAGCAACTTGGAGAAACCCTTTTCTAGATGTTGTATTTGTGTATGCAGAGTATTCATTTGTTAAATTCATGTGTTGAGTGCACTTATACCTATTCAATTTACAAATTGACTTGTACATTCGTAAGGGTAAATCATTTATAGCAACAAAATACATGTTTTGAATCATTGATATAATTCTCTCCTTCTTAGCATCTACCTATTGGGCCATCGAATTGTCATCATTTTACATCATTCTTTCCCTATTTTTAATCCCTTGTTTCTTACCCATAACATGTCCTTAGCTAATTTTAATTCTTATTGGTGGGATTTAGACCCAACCATGTTTCCATTACATTTCTTTAGTATTTCATCTGAATTATGATTAAACATTGGAAAAATAACATATTTTGCATATACATTTGAAATATGGATGAGTTTGATGACTTTTGCAGAAATAGTTCTAGGCCACTTACTGTTACTCCATGCTAGTTGTTGCAACTTGTATAATTGAATATCCATGAAGTGGATGCTTGATTTTTTTTATATGAGGCATTATTAATTCGATATAATCTTATCCTAAAAATATCTCAAAAACCCAGATCGTACTTTTTGAGGAATTAATATTTTACTATTTGTCATTACTTCTACGAGTAACAACACTTTGTGAACAGTTTTGTAAATCCATGAAAGTCCATTTTTAAATTATTGAAGATTCATCTTGGATTGAGATCTTGGATGATGAGAGAATATTGGAACAATAGATGTAGATTAGTTTGGTTAGTTTTGAATAATTAGCAAAGGTCCTGGGATTAGATTTGAATTGGTTTTGAGATCCAAAGTATTAGAAATTTCTAAAGGATATTTTGGATCTTCATTTATTATTTGTTATGAACAACTCATGTATAAATAAGAGTGCTCTCTGCATTCCAAGATGAGGACTATTAGAGAAATTATCAAATTCATGATGGACTATAATTATATTTCTTTTGATCTCTTTTATTAATGCAGATTGTAGATCTTTGAATTCTCTAATTTGTAATTAGACTAATTTCTTCTTATTGCTTAGCATATGATGCATTTTACTTTGATCCATTTATTTTCATAGATGAGTTTTTAATTCAATTTATTTATTTATGAAAGTGGGTCTAACTTCATAGCTTAGGGTGGTTGAAACCATAGTGTGCTTACTTCATTTTGTATTTCTTTGATTGCTTTACTTTCTACAAATGTGTTTAAATTTCTGCAAGTGTGTTTATGCAAGAGTGTTTCAATTCATGCATGATGGTCGCCGGGGGGCCATATAAGCTACTTGAGTGGAGACTACTCATGATCCCCTCCCCTGTCGTGAGGATTTCCTTTCATTTTTGCAAGAGTTGATTGATTTACTTTGGTAGAATTCATATGGGTGAAAAAATGAAGATGGGTGTCTATTTTGGGGGGTCTCGTGAGAAATTAATTCTGTTTTTTTCATGTCTTCCAACTTCGGGCGAACAAAAGTGATATTTTTATTTAAAATTTCACTTTGCCGTAAAAAGAAAACTTTTGTAGAATTATGTTAGCTTTCTACTCATAATTTTTTCAATTTTTTTTATTAAGATTTGATATGTCGATTTCGCAAATGTTTGACAATGTGTTCTTATAAAATGAAAAGACTACAAAAGAGTTATGATTTGTTGCACCACTAAAATCGTTGTTAGACTTGTGTTTTGCAAAAACTGAAAATGCTACGACAATCTACACACAATGTACTAACGCGTGACTGTAAGTTTGCATCCAATGGACCTCTATACTAATTATTATATTTTTTTTAAGTCGATCCATGGGGAAACTCAGTCGATTTTCAACAACCTTTTTGTTGCACCACTTTTCTCTCAATCCGCTATAAAATCAAAAAATCTACGACCACCCTTTTGAAGTAGACACGTCAATGAATCGACCCACATTTTCTTCGATTTTTTTGGTGTTGTATTTACAAAGTTATGGATTTTTCTTTTCGCTGTTTTTTTAAAGAGCTGAATCATAACTCGACACATGTTACAAATATAAAACTTAAAAAATATCAGTTCTTATCTATATACAACAAAATTTATACCCTCGTAAAGTAGATTCAATGATGAATCTACTGGTATGAAGTCCGACATTCGTTTTGTTGTGTAAGAGGTGGTCTTCTCCTTCCGAAAATGGAGAAACCTGAAAATTTTGCAGAGATCTGAATCGGTCATGTTTCAGAGATTATTCAGCTGAAATAATTATTCGGCCGAATAATTATTCGGCCGAATAATTTTTTTCCGTAACGGCGCCGTAACTTATGGCGAAGGTTATTCGGCCGAATAACTAAACGGAAAAAAAATTACGTCGGCCGGAAAAAAATAAAAATAAAAATTTATACTCATATAAATAAACGTAAAGTTAATTCATTATTTTCGCATGTTTGAACTTCGCATTTTTTTGTCAAACTAATTTCGGAAGGAGGAGATAATTTTTGCAAAAGGAGGTTTTTACAAGGTATGTTTCTTCTTCTTCTTTACAAAAGGCACATTGAAGGAGTTTTTTTTTCTAAGACATATTTGCAAGGAGTTTTTCCAAACTATCTCTTTTCTTATTGCATTTTTACAAAGAAGACATTTTTTGCAAAATGAGGTTTTTACAAGCTATGTTTCTTCTTCTTCTTTACAAAAGGCACATTGAAGGAGTTTTTTTTTCTAAGGCATATTTGCAAGGAGTTTTTCCAAACTATCTCTTTTCTTATTGCATTTTTACAAAGAAGACATTTTTTGCAAAAGGAGGTTTTTACAAGCTATGTCTTCTTCTTTTTTACAAAAGGCACATTGAAGGAGTTTTTCCAACATATCTCTTTTTTATTGCATTTTTACAAAGAAGATATTTTTTGCAAAAGGAGGTTTTTACAAGGTATGTTTCTTCTTTTTTCCAAAGGCACATTGAAGAAATTTTTTTTCTAAGGCATATTTGCAAGAAGTTTTTTCCAAATATTTATTTTCTTGTTGTATATTTGCAAAGAAAACATTTTTTTGAAAAAGAGATTTTTACAAAGTATGTTTCTTCTTCTTTTTTCCAAAAGACACATTGAAAGTGTTTTTTTTAAGGGATATTTGCAAGGAGTTTTTTCAAAATATTTCTTTTCTTAGACATGTTTGCAAGGAGGTTCTTTGCAAGGATGTTTTTTTTTCAAAGTAGCTTTGCACTTTTTATTTAATTGAAAGAGGTTTTTTCAAATAGTTGTTTTGCTAAGGTATTTTGCAAATGATTTTTTTCCAAAGTAGTTTTGCACTTCTTATTTATTTGAAAGGAGTTTTTTCAAATAGTTATCTTATTTTGTAAAGGATTTTTTACAAGGTAATTTTGTACTTCTTATTTCTTTGAAATTGGGTTTTTTTCAAAGAGTTGTTTCTTTACAATGATTTTTTCCCAGATATATTTATAAATAAGTTTTTATTGAAAGTATTTTTTTCTAGTGGTTTTTTTCGTAGATATTTTTTCAAAAAAGTATTCTTGGAATGAATTTTACAACAAAGATTTATTTACAAGGTGTTTTATTTTCTTCCTTGGCACAAGGTGTTTTTCTTATTTTCCAAAGAAGATTTTTGTTCAGAGAATTTTTTCAAAGGAAAGTTAATTCCAAATAAATCTTCTTCAAAAGACTCTTACAAAATTTTTAAAAGGTAAAGTAAATTTCAGTTCATGTTTTTATAAATTCCGTAAATGTTTTTAAATCTTAATTTATTTGTTTTTACTATAAAGTAACATGATTCTTTAATTTATCGTCTATAGATTAAACAACCATGGGCAATAAGAGAAATCGTAAAAGAAAAGCTGATCGTAAACGTGATGATGATGATAATAGAGAGAAACAAAAACTCAGATATATTGCCAAAAAACAAAGGGTTGCTGAAACGGAAGAGAGAACTATTGAAGATATAAATAGAGATTTACATGACAATGTTGAAGAAATGGAAATTGAAAATAGAGTACAAGAAGAACAAATTGAAGTTGAAAAGAACATTGTAGAAGATGTAAATAGTGATTTACATGCTAATGTCGATGAAATCAATATTGAAGATCAAGTTCAAAATCCAGAAATTGAACCTGGTATGTATATATCATATATTTTCCAAATTCATTTTTTTATAATGAATTTTATTTTTTGATATATGTTAAATTAAATTTAACTTGATGTATAGGTACTTTTACTATTGATGATGAAATGTTAGAAGACATTGATTGCGACAAATATGGAGAAAAACTACCAATACATGTTGCACAATATCGTGCTACAAAATTTTATGATGAAGTTCTCAAAGATTACTCAATAGCAGGACAAGCACAAATTTTGAGATGTTTATTAGTGTCCAAGAAATTAGAAGGTGCTACATCGTTATTGGGTAGTCACAAAGTAACAAAAGAGTCGAAATTGAAACAAAATGTGATGGAAAATATAGGCGATGCAATAAAAAAATTTGGAAAATCCAGGAAGAAAGATATCAGTGCTGCACGTAAAGCAATTCATACAGCAATTCTTTCAGCTAGTACTAAACAAAAGCGTTTGACAACAGAACTAGCAAAAGCAGTTGGAACATCAAGAAAAACATTATACAAACATAGAAAATTTAGAATGCAAATAGATGAAAATAATGAACTTGCTTGTTGGGCAATTATTTGTAGACAACCTTACAAAGATAGATTAGGAGCAGGGGTTAAAGATATTGTACGAGAATATTGGTTGGAACATGCTCGAGTTTCACCAAATGCAAGAGATGTGATACGCAAAAGAATATCACGAAATGTATATGAAAGCCAACCAAAACATATAATGGACATGACACAAGTACAATTGTTCAATAAATTCAAGGAAGATCATCGTGGAATTAATATATCAATCACTACATTTGTGCAACAAAAAACCATGGTATGTTTGACCTATAACTATACGTGATACATGTTGTTGCCGTTATCATGTGCAATTTCAGTTATATTATGACACGTTTCTTGAATTTGGTAAAATGTTTTGGACAAATTCACCACCTCCGCCGACGATACGTGAATTCATATCTCAAATTTTATGTGAGAGAAATCACGATGAAGTATTTTATTCAAAGAAATGTGTCAATGGAAAACATTGTCATCATTGTGGAAATTTGGTGTTATTCCACAATAAATACCCTATCGATAATGATCAATCATTGTCAAATGTAAATGTTGATTGGAAGAGATACGAATACATCAACTATAATACAAGTTCTAGTGATTCACGTTCCAAAAGAATTGATTTGCTAGAAAACAAGATATGCGTCACAGATTTTCTCAAAAAATTTGAAAACGAGATTTATAAATACACCCAGCATTCACATAGAGCACGATGGCAAGATCTTCAATTCAAACAGTCTCGTGAAATTTTTCCACGTGGAACAATTTTGTCGGTGGTTGATTTTGCTGAAAACTATACATTTGATGCACAAAAAGAAATACAGAGTGAATACTATCACTCTGACCAAGTTTCGATATTTGTCCATGTTGTATATAGACATTCTCAACAGGATATCGATGGCATTGAAAGCACATGTGACAATCGAGATGTGATTAAAGAATATCACTTCTATATCAGCGATGATTGTACACACGACACACATTTTGTCCAACATTGTATAGAAAATATTTTCTATGACTCACTGAAAAAACGCGAAGTCAAATTCAAAGAGCATTGGATATGGTCTGATGGATGTGCGGGTCAATTTAAATCTTCACGATCATTTTTTTGGTTATGTCGACTTCATAAAGCGCTGAACATTAAACATTGCTGGAATTTCTTTGAAACTGGGCATGGAAAAGGTGAGCATGATGGTGCAGGAGCATGCGTGAAAAGAGCACTTCGAAGATGGAAAATGAACTATTCTTCAGCACGGTTTCATTCAGCTGCAGAGGTTGTCCAATGGTGTCAATTAAATCTAAGCCATGATTATAATCAACAATCAAAAGACGTGCGCAGGTATGTCCACTATTTTTTTAATTTATATTATTTCTTAAAATTAAAAAAAATGTATATACTAACATTTAAGTACACATGTACACTATTTATTGTGTAGGTTTTTTTGGATTGTTGGGGTCCAAGATATAAATAGATCAATACCATATGACGCTAGCACCATACATGGAACTAGAGATCTTCACTCTATTCAAACAAAATCATTTCACAACGTGTTTGCATTTGACAGTAGAAAGCAATCATGCTTTTGTCATATTTGCATTGAAAATGTCGAGTCTACAGAAGTTTGTGAAAACATAACAAACAACTACGTAAAAGCTTGGAGACACACAGAGATTAATCCAAAAGGAAAAATGCCACTAGCATGTGTTGAAGAATTAGAATCAGAAGAAATAGCAATATCGTCTGATGGCGATAGAATTTCAGATCTCGTAAGAGAAGGTAATAAACTTGTTTTTGACTTTTTAATCAATTGTTCATTCTAATCCTTCGCCATAAGTAGTCAATTCAATTCATTTAAATACGCTAACACCAATCATAACTTGCACAGGAGATGTTTTCGCTGTGATTGCACCTGTAGACAACAACGAAAATGTCAAATATTATTTGATGCGATGCACTGAAGGAAAAATGAAGTTATTGGAGGACTACAACGACAACAGATTTACATACGAAAGAGGATCCATCATTTTAAAAGGCTACTTTTTTCAGCAGACGCATATGACTAAAAATTATGTCTACTTTCAAGATTATGAGCCCGATGTTATATGTTGTCAATATAGTCATTTAGTATGTGCATCTCGAATAAAATTGATACAAGTTCCATAAAAAAAACAGTTAAAAACAAAAAAATGGAAACTATCCATATGTGACCATGAACGGATAGTTGAAGATGGTATTCCATTGCGATGTTTTTAACTACATATCAAAAATAAATTGATCTATATTTTTGTCCATGTCAATTGTTGTGTGCAATATATTTTTTGTCCAATTATCAAAATTGTTGTGCACAGTATATTTTTTCATTGAGATTTTATGAATATTTTCTTGAATGACAACTAACACAAAAGCTTAAATGGTTTATTTTTTCATTGAAATTTTATGAATATTTTCTTGAATGACCACTAACACAAAAGCTTAAATGGTTGTACTTTAACATGCTTAAAAATGAATTCAAATATAATTTGAAAATTCAAAAGTACTTTATTCGGGTCCCCATATGTCTATTAGACCACTAAGGGATGAGATAACGGATGTGGCTATCCCCACTCCGCCCCGAATTTTTACTTTTGATTGATTGATACTAACAAAAAATCACAAAAAAACCTATTAAATTTTGTATTATTTTAATCCATCGAACATGTTTATTTAATACATACTTCACCATAAATATGATCTTAAATAGATGTCTTAAAATTGTCACCAAGTTCTCCGTCCCAAATCTTTAATTTAAAATATCGCTTGTGCAAATTCACATAACTGAAATCATGGCAAATGGAGATAACGATCATTTGATTTTTAATCACAAGCAAGGATTCCAGGATTGTGAAGCTTATGCTAAATTAGAGAAATGATTATTTACAACAAATCAATGAAAATTCATCAAATTGTTGTTTAAAATCATTGCTCTAATTTAGCACAAACTTCACAATCCTGGAATCTTCGCTTATGATTAAAAAACAAAAAAACCGTTACCCCCATTTGCCATGATTTCAGCCGCATCAAATGTACCTGAACATTGAAAATAAAAATTAAATTAATTAAAAATCCATTAATTCTGCCCAACATTAATTCTTACCATTACATTCATTTTCAACATTGAATATTTCCTAACTTAGATTATCATTTTAAACATTTCCAACACCTCCCATTCATTCAACATTTCCTACCCTTGGGTTGCACCTATCAAGACATTTTAAACATTCATGCAAAACATATTATAATAACACTTATTCTCAACATAACAAATTGAAAACATTCCTTCTTCCATAACACCTCCCATTCATTCTTTCCCAACATTTCTTTTTCTCTAACACCTCCCATTCATTTTTCCCCAACATTGATTCTTACCATAACATTCATTCTCAACATTGAACATTCCCAACATGGAATAACATTTCAAACATTCCTAACACTTCCCATTCATTCTTTCCCAATATTCATTCTTCCATAACATTCAAAACATTCAACATTCATTCTCATCATTCAACATTTTCTAACTTCATAACATTCATTGTCATCATTCAACATTTCCTAACCTTGGATTGCACCTATAAAAACATTTTAAATATTCATGCGAAACATATTATAAATATTATCAAAACTCTTGCAAAACATATTCTAAACATTTACCAAATGAGAAATAATGGACATGTACTCATGTATATAATCCAAAAAAGAGTTGATGAACTTGTGAATTCAATGTACATATATATATAATCAAAAAATAAATACCCTCCATGTTCAAAACAACACCAATATATAGATATCAACAAAAACAATAAAGTCTGAACCACTATCCATCTCGACCAATATCTTTCCACTATTTTCCACTAGGACCTTCCCTGGGACTCAACTCAACCTACAATACACAAAAAAACAAATTATAAATTTAGATCATAAATTATTTAAACAATTTTAAACTAAATTCAAAATATTAAGATATTAAACTCATCTACAAAACAATTCAATTATTAAAGAGATCGTACATCAAATTCTTTGAATGCATGTCCACTTTTTTCCCCTAGAGCCTTTCCTTTTGCTCCGAAGGATCTCAAAGAGCCAAGCTGCAACATGTACAAAAACAATTTTCAAATAAATCAAAAAAATATAAAACATTAAACTTATATCAGAGATCATTTCTAGTTCAACAAAATTACCTCGGTGCCAATATTTGCCTTCATTAGAGACCCCACATCTTCGCCCCCAATTTCCAAATGGTCTCTTTCCTAAAATTTAAATTTTGTTAATAAATAAAACATAGTAGATACAAATAATAAATTAGGCAATTAACTTAAAACCAAAACAAAAAAAAATTAAAATCATTAGCTCACAAGAGATGGTAAACCATCTAAAAAGTTGGAATCTAAAGAAACCTGCATAAATAAGTCAAATTAACAATAAGATACATTGATAAATATTAAAATTCAAATAAACAAAAAAAATATCAAGTTCAATCATAAATATTATAATTAAAATACCTCTCCTAAGCGCTCTTCATTTTGACTAAGATGCTCTTGGTTTTGACTACTGGAGACTCGAAAGGTATGTGCATTTAACATTCTCGAAAACTACAAACAAAATACATTTGCTTAATATAATTATTCCCATGTACTAAAAAATTCAATTCAAAATGATTAATAAAAAATCAAATAGATTGTCATAGCATAATCAACAAACCTCTCCCATGCTCGATGTGTCATTGGATAACACATCTGAAGCTATATCTCGACAAGACTTAGCATAAGCCCTGAGATCATCCATGCTCAATGCATCTACCTCGTCATTAGTCTTGTAAACAAAACTTTGACGAACAATAGCACGAGCCCTCTCTCGCCCCAAACCAACTTCTACTCCAACAAGAGCTGAAGCTAAACCATCACCTACCGATTCCCTTCCAATTGTCCCTAGTTGAGATGTTGTCTCCATCTCTGATCTTAAAGCCACAACCCTTGGTGGACGAGGTATCTCAGGTGGAGGTTGTATAGTGGTAGGGTCTCTGAGAGCGCCTTTTTGATTATATATTCTACCCTTTCCAACTCCATAAAAGTCAGAAGGAACATCAGTATAGTTAGGCTTCATACCTAAAAAAAACTCCGCATAAAAAAATCTTGCAAAATAATTAGGAACCTCATCGTTCCAAGGAAATCGACCATAAGCTGCAAGAAATCGATCATATATTAAATGTGCAATTTGAGGATGCTTGAAATATTGCACTTTCAACATTTTTCGCTTAAGGCCTTCCTTGAAATTGAACATTGAATTGGCTTGTTCTCTAGTGACTCTCTCCTTCACAACCTCCCAGTTGTCTGGACCCATAACTTGGTCCCTTCGCCTCCGCATCAAATGAACAAAACCATTTGTAGTTGGTCCAAGTTCCTCATATGCATCAATGAATTTTTGCAAAGACGCCAAAACAATCTCTAGACTTTGTCGGCTCTCTGGAGGGAGATCCAAAGAACAAAGATCATTGTTCAACCTGTCATAGTGGGATCTACAAATTTCAAGAATATTTTGTTGCACAACACCTTGCCATGGAAGCTCATTAGGTAAATCAGATGGATAAGTTGATATGGGTGTACACCCCTCAGCTAGTGGAACATATGTCGTCCTAGCTCTAGGAGGATCTTCAGGACCTTGCTCTCCACCCACACCTATTCCATCATCTACAATCCTATCTTGATATTCCCCTCGCTCCATCGAATTACGCACATCATCTGAACGTCGCTCTGCTTCAAATATAGCCATAATCAAGAATTAACCTTGTCCATAAATTCAAAACACAAAAAAATACAATTTATACATTATTAAACATTAATGTTCATACCAACAGAAGGTTGAGATCGACGCTCTCCCACTGAAGATGAAGGAGAATCATTTGTACCCCTTCGAACTCGTTGATGATCAAATGATTGGGACCCATGCAATAAACTTGAACCTCTCGGTGAATTCGACAACCTTCGACTACCAACTGGAACACCAATTCCTGAGGATTGTGATGACCTCCTACGCTTTCCCCTCGAAGACTCTCTTTCCATTTGATATAACTTCTAAATTTACACAAATTTTAACATATTGAAATTGTACATGACTATTCTACAAACATCAAGCCAATATTTGATAAAAAACTTCAACAAAATGTAAGTCCCCCTCCTAACTCTAATTAATTAACTAAAATTCCTTACCATCACTAATATTGCAACATAAAGATATATCTAATAATAATTTCATTAACAAATATAAGTCATAACATGATTAATTGAAGTAGTATAGTAACCTTAAAACTTTTAATCCAACAAATATGGTTGAATTATACATGTCAATGAACAAACATCTCACTAAACATATATATATATTCTTATTAAAAGAATTCTAGCTCATATTTATAATAATACAATTTACACACATTGAAGTTGTACATGTTAACTTACAAACTTAAAAACATATCTATTAAAGATCTGCATACAAAATGTAGAGCTGGCTAAAATAGTATAACATATATATACACTTATTAAGAGATTTCTAATTTATATTTATGATAAAACAACTTACACACATTGAAATTGTACGTGTTCATTCTACGAACTTAATAACATATCTCTTAAAGATCTGCATACAAAATGTAGAGCCACCTAAAATATTATAACTTATTTTCTTTCGTAAGTTCCTCTTCTAGCTCTAAGAACACTATTGCAGCATAAACATAACATCAATAATCATCTCATAATAATTTAATTGTAATAGTACAATAACCTTCCAAATTTTTCGTAAGTTCCTCTTCTAGCTCTGCTCATGAGCAGAGCTCTGTTCATGAGCAGAGCTCTGTTCACGAGCAGAGCTCTGTTCACGAGCAGAGCTCTGTTCACGAGCAGAGCTCTGTTCACGAGCAGAGCTCTGTTCATGAACAGAGCTCTGGTCATGAACAGAGCTCTGGTCATGAACAGAGCTCTGTTCATGAGCAGAGCTCTATTCATGAACAGAGCTCTGTTCATGAACAGAGCTGCTCATACCATGTTAGTAAGAGAAGGTGATTCCATTGATAGCAGTAAGTAGAAAGCTATGAAACCAAACACGTGATATGATGTGTTAGTTACAGTCATTGTGTAAGCAGTATAAAGCTTATAGCTATTGTAAAGCTTGTGTTATAGTCATAGTATAAGCTGATAACCAATGGTGATACTTCATCTGTACTTAGTATCTTTAACTATTAGTATAAGCCTAATTTACTCATACGTTATTTCCCTAAAAAAAGCAGGTATAATAACTATAGTGCTTAAGAGAAAACAAGATAATATTTATAGGCTAATTATTACCTGTTCATATATAGCTCTAAGTATTTAGATCACGGCTAACAAGGATGAAATTTTATTAGGTCTAATGGTCTGGTTAATCTTTAAAGAACTATATATTATTAGGGGCTCTTCATGGTTAGATACCTGCTAGAAGTAGGCTTCTATTTTTGCATTCAAGAATACCACACAAAAAGTATGTATAACATGACTAGAGCTCCTAGAATTTATTGAACAATCATAAAAATAAGGGTGGACCATGATATATCATCATATATAGAAAAGTTATGACGTTGGCAATTATATTATCTGGTAACGATTCAGCAATAAATACAGTATCTAACACCATTGGAATGAATAACCCTATTGATACAAGACATTATAAGTTCAACTTTAGTTTGATCTCTAAGCTTCATGAACCCGGTTAAGATCTTATAATTAAGATGGATGATATATTAGTTACTAATGTATTTGAAATCATCTTGAAAAGAAATGAGCAGGGTGTTTTTTAAACTCGTGTTGGAGCTGCTAATTATATTCTATTTATACTGTTATAAAATATTGCCTAAGCCTTGTTTCTTCTTTCAGAATGGTTAATTATTAACATTAACATAAGGTAGATGGCTAGTTAATATAATCCTATTTAAATTGTAATAAAAGAGCCAACCAAGCATACATCTAGTTTTATCCTATTGTGTATTAATTAGACCTACCTTAATCACTATTGCACTTTTCGTTGGGTAATGACTAAGATAAAAGCTTTGATGCCTAACTATACCTGTTCCAGTTCTGTTCATGAACAGAACTCTGCTCATGAGCAGAGTTAATGAACTCTGCCCATGAACAGAGTTCATGAGCAGAGTTCATGAGCTCTGCCCATGAACAGAGTTCATGAGCAGAGTTCATGAGCTCTGCCCATGAACAGAGTTCATGAGCAGAGTTCATGAGCTCTGCCCATGAACAGAGTTCATGAGCAGAGTTCATGAACTCTGTTCATGCACATACAAACATCTCTAAAATCAAAATTAAACATAAACAAATTAAAACTCTTAATTTTAACCCCCAGAACACATTTTTTTAAATTTTCTCCTATGCCAACAACTAAGGAGCAGAATAAGTGTATCGAAGCATACCTGTATCCAAACGAACAGATTTGATATCGTCGATCCATGACGCCGCGACTATTCGATCCACGACGCTCCAGAAACAAGTAATTCCTTCACCAACGAACAAATAAACTGATCAAATAAGAACTATAACATATAAGCCAGAACCAAAAAATCACAAATGAAGGATAAACGAACCTTCAATGACAAGCTCTCAACCCTGCTCACAAAACCACAACAGTGTCCACGTATCAACGCAACCAAACACACCTTCCACCCGAAACGTAACGGCCGACGAGCAAAGTCAAAGAAGAAACAGTGGCAAGCAGCCAACAAGGCGACGAAACGTAAAAGCCGACGAGCAACAACAGGTCGCGGGGCAGCAGCGGAAGGTGGAGAAGCAGCAGGGTGGCGAACGTTACAGCCGCGGTTCGTGGAGCGTCAACAGGTCCAAGGGCAGTAGGCGGGTCGTGGAATAGCGGCAGGGTGGCAACAAAGCTACTGCGGGCCCGTTGCGGGGTCCAGAAATTTCCAGCAGGGAATGCCATATGGCAGTCGATGCTGTGTTTTTATACAGAAACATAGTTCGGCCGAACATTTATTCGGCCGAATAACTATTCGGCCGAACAATTATTCGGCAGAAAAAGTGTTCGGCCGAATAATGGTTCGGGCGACTGATTATTCGGCCGAATGATTGTTCGGCCGAATAAGTGTTCGGCCGAATAAACTATTGCTCGAAATTTTTTTCCCGTCCGGCAACTGTTTGCACACATTTCGAGGATCTCTGTTAGGCTGGACGGAGAACTGTTTGTGGTTATTCGGCCGAATAACCTTTGCATTATTCGGCCGAATAATGTAAATTATTCCGCCGAATAATGTTTATTATTCGGCCGAATAATATTTATTATTCGGCCGAATAACTTCCGCTAAGACGATTTTGCACTCGTTTCTCACGAAAGTGTTACCCACCTTCACGTTTTCACCCATATTAGATGGCCAATGTTAGCGGAGGAAATTGTAGCCTACATATATTTTGCACAATAAACTTGAAACAAATATAAGACATACCCTGGTTGATAATTAATGTTTGGAATTGATTGTTTTCATAAAAAAATGATTTTCCCAACACTACCATTAGTTCTACATGTTTTCAATAATTGATATAATTCTCTCCTTCTTAGAATCTAACATTAGTTCTACATGTCTAGTAATTGGAAAATTACTTCGTTTGATATCTCTTTCCAAAAGATGCAAAGAAAATTTATGAGCTTTTAATTTTGCATGGCAATTTAGACTGCTAAGATGAAGAGTTCTACTTCCCTCTTTAGCAAACGTAGTGCCTCTCTTAATTTGACACACCAAGAACATTTAACCCTTTCATTACCATTGAAATCCTTTACGCCATAAACCCATGGAAATCCCTTCTTCCATGTAGATTTGAATATCCTTTTGCGCTTCTTTGATGGTTGGTTTCCTTCAACAGGCTCTACACTATCTGATTCATCATCTTCAAATGAATGAGCATAAACTTCATTTTGGAAATGAAATGCTTGATTAGAATGTTGTGGGATACCAAATGCATGAACAATTGATAAAAAAAATTGTCTTTTCTAGGGTGACCAATGGGAGACATTTTTTAGGATTTACACCTATTTTATCAATTCAAACAATAAAATAAGTAAATGTATAAATACAAAACAATAATATATTTAATATTTTAAAATGAATAAAAACATTGAAAACATATTAAAAGGAAACAGTTAAAAAATGCTTGTTATTCTTCATTAATTTTGAAATATGAAAGGTTGTCTCTATGGTTTCAATCTCTACTTGGAAGACTACAAAATGTTTAGATTTGGAAAAAATCAAAACCCAAGTGGAAATATAATGTAACTTGAAATTTGTGCTTATTTTGCACCAATAAAGTCTAGTGGTACAAAATTATTCTTTCTTTTCATGATTTGGCCTCCAAATGCCATTGGCATATTAATTCATATATACAAGAAAAATGAAATTTTAGAATTTAGTACATTATTTTATTTCTATCCGTCTTTATATATGAAATGTGCCTATAAAATTAAATGATTCCAATTATAGATAAGAACCCCTATCGAGTAAAACTAAGGACTTTAATTTATAAAATATATAATGTCTTTTAATTTAGAAAAAAAATACATAATAAATTAGAATATATAAATAATAACACATTGCAATAAGATTTATATTGCAATAAAAAAGTGTATAATGAAAACCGTTTTGAAGGTCATACAATATATAAAATGGATTATGGAAGGGGACCACCTTAACATTGCTTGAATATTATTTATTCATCAGTAGTAAAATGACGAGAAAGTTAAGCACCAATGAAAATGAGCATATCTATTTTCTTTATGAAATGTGTAAGTCCCCATCCAAATAAATTCATAACAGGAAAGTTCCATCAATCCGACTAGTTCCCTAGGTTGGATGGAGACATTGGGATTTGAAATAAGGGGGCTAATAAATGATGTTTGGATATTAGAGTGTCATAAATATTTAATAAAGGAGATAAATAAATAAATACAAGGTAAAATCAAAGTGGCAATTGATCATGAAGACACATGGAGGATGTGGGACCCACACAAGCTAGATTTTCTAATTGGGATTGGTCAATTAGAATCCATAAGAAGTCCAACATTCTTGGGATGATTTGGAAGGATCATACACTTGGAAATATGCATCATAGTTCGAATTGGGATGGAAGTGTAACTCCCATGGAAGAGGAAGAGTCAAATGAGAGGTTATTGGACACTTGGGCTAGATTCCCTAACGTATATGACAACAATGATGAAGATGCTATGACACCTATGACAAATTTCAGACCTGGCTGCTGACATCTGACCAATATGACATGTCAGGCCTAAAAATAGACTCCGAGTGAGCACTCATGGGAGTTAGAGAAGCCCAATAGATTCCTACTTGAATTGGTGGAAGGTGGAAGTCTAGGAAGTGGAAGACAAGTGGCAAATATTGAATCCCTCCCTAATTCGAATTGGCTTGGAGTTAATGGATGGAATTCTAACCTTAGAAGGCTAAGGATGTTTATAAAATATAGATATCAAGTAAGAGAAGGGATTTTGATCATTTTCAGAATTTGCATTTGAGAGGAGAGCTAGTGGAGTGCTACTCTACTTGCCTTAGCACCAATTTCGAGGGTGAAAGATTCCCATCCTAGTTGGTAATTGGAAAGGCCATTCAGAACTTTCATTTGGAGATTCAATGGAGTATTATGTTGTATATTCAAGCTATAGGGAATCTCGTGGTCACTTCTAGTTCAACTTGTTTCTCCAACCCATTCCATTTTTCTCAACATATTCATGATCCTTGAGGTGGGGTGCACTTAGTGAGCTGTTGTTCTCTTTGGGGGAGCTTATAATGCACCATTATTTTATAATATGATGTAAATGTTCTTTTATTCATATTTATAATATATTCAAGCCGATATTCCAAGTGGAACTATGTAAATCTGATCATTAATGACCAAATGGTGCCATTTTTTCCACTATGTTGATGTATGCCAATGATATGTTGATATATTCAAATGGAAAAGCGAAACACTGATGAATTAATGATTTATGTACTGTTAATAATGTGTTATACAAGTTTTATGTTCAGTGCATAATATTTTGGAGTCATATTGTTCAATTTCATAGCATTTGGAGAAGATTGCCTATCATTTCCCCCAAGGTCGAAACTAGTCTTTTTGTAACTGATTTGAGAGGGTTGTAGAAGACTTAATAAACTGAATGGCGCTGCATATGAGACAATATTTATGTCCCCTAGATATCCTCTTCTTCTTTTCTGAAATTCGAGAGGGCCCAATAGTATTTGGAGAGCCATCTCCAGCACCTACCCAGGAGGGAATTGAACCCCAAATTGCTAGTCAAATCCCCTACCTTGGCCAGAATTCAAAGGAGAGTTGCAGAAGCCTTTTGAAGACTTAAAAGAATCCATTAACCTCATAAACATGTACTCATACCATCCATACACATTTTGTAACATTTTGGGAGCATTTGGAGACCAAGAAACCAATACTAGTTAAGGGTTGAACTAGTGGAAAAATTGAAATTTTCACCATTTTAATAAAATTCTAAAAAGGGACATTACAAGTGGTATCAGAGCATGATCCTTGCATCTGATGTGGTTTGATATTCACGAGGACAAGAATTCAGGTACCACCCTTATACAATGAAACTAAAAGTACTTTTGTTGAAGAGGAGGAAGTAGGAAAAGAAGTGCATTTTGAGGAAACTATGGCTAGGGATGAGAAGGGAAACTCAGATGATAGTGAGGAGTTTAGGAAACTCATGAAACCCCTATTTCAAGACATGACCAAAAATATGATTAAAGGATTTGAATTTTTGGCTATCCAACTTGGAAGCAAAGTGGAAAGAGGAGGCAACAGTAGTTCACATTTCGAGGAAAAGAAGGCAATGGGTGAAGGTATCTTCTCAAATATAGGACCTCATAATAGACCTCATGAATTTCAGAGTGCAGCAAGGCATACCACACCTAAATTTTTTGATTCCAAAGAAAATATTAATACTCCATATGATATGCAAGAGGTTCTAATCGAATGGAAAAAATTGAGTGAAGAGTGCAGAAGTACCCTAACATTTGATCAATACTTTGTTGTCTCAAACAAGATCAAAATGAGGGAAGATAATATGAATCCCTTTCAAAGTAGAGAATTCAATTATTCCATAAGTAAAATGCCACTTGCCACCTTTTATGGCTCATCTCAAAGTTCTGCAAATACTTGGGTACAAAAACTAGATGTGTATTTTTAGTTGAATCCAATGGTGGAAGAGGATGCTTTAAAAATGGCCACTTTGCATCTTGAAGGGGAAGCCAATGATTGGTGGTTTCATGGTCTGAAAACCTTGGGACATGATCAGGTTACAACATATGGAGAATTTGTTAACGGGGTATTAGAAAGATTTGTGCAAAAAGACCCATAATTTCCTTTCAAAGAACTAGCCCAATTGAAGCAAGTTGGAACTCCTGCTGAGTATATGTTGGAATTCCAAAACTTATCAGTTAAGGTGGCTGATATATCTATGGTTAGGTTAGTATTATTCTTTACTGAAGGTTTGGATGGACCCTTAAAAGGTTTATTTAAGGCCCATAAACCAAATTCATTGAAGGATTCCATGAACTTGACGAGATATCTACAAAATGTGCTACCTAGGACAAGGTTTCCTCCCAAGCCTAACTTCCATTCCAAATTCAGATTTGAAAAGAAGCCTTGGAAAAGAGATGCATTTGAAAGGAATAATAAAGAGGGACTAAACAAGGAAGAACTTATAAGAAATCAATTATGGTACACATGCTTTCAACCATGGGCACCAGGACATAAATGTACTAAGGGAAAAGTTCAATACATTGAAGTATTTTATGATAATGATGAGAATGAAGGGGGTATGGAGGAAGAATGACATATTTCAGATCAAGAAGAGGGATATGATACAACAGAATAAGGGAAACAAGAAGAAAATCAGCCTTCACCTAACAAAGAAAGGACGACAGTACTTTCAGCAGTGCCTCGTTATCACACTATTCGATGCAAGGGAGTGGTACAAGGACAAAGGGCCTTGGTATTGGTAGATGGAGGATCCACACATAAATTCATTGATGCAGACATGGTAGAGAGGAGGAATATACTTACTGAACCATTCGATGGCTTCACAGTCATCATTCCAGTTCACCACACTATGGAGTGCAAAACATGGGTTCCAAAGCTGCAAATCACTATAGGTAATTACACTTTTTATGATAGCTTTTATGTGGTTGATGTTGCTGATACTAATATGGTTTTGGGAGTGCAATGGATGTACTCTATAGGGGATCATACACTGAACTATGAAATTCCTGAAATGAATTTCCAAGATTGAGAAGGAATACTGAGGGCTGTTAGAGGGTAGCACACCTATCCAAATCAAATAGTGACCTCCCACAGTATGAGATCCATATTGAGGCAGGGAGACATAGAATGGGCTGCTGAATGTTTCATCACCTCTCCCAAGCCAAACATAAAGGTTGTTGAACACCCAAAGGAGATAGAGGAACTACTAAAAAAGTATGAAGTTTTTTTTGGAGACCTTCCACATGGCAGGCCTCCTGATAGGGGGGTTGAGCACAACATTGTTTTGGAGGAGGGTACTTCACCCATCCAAATAACACCCTATATACATCCAAAAAAATTCAGATATGAAATTGAAAAGGCCATCCAAGAACTCCTAGAGTTGGGACTCATTAGACCAAGCTCTAGCCCTTATGCCTCTTCAGTAGTGTTTGTGAAGAAAAAAGATGGAACCTTAAGGATGTGCATAAAATTTAGAGATTTGAACAAGAAGACAATCAATAATAGGCATCCCATCCCTAGAATTGATGAGCTCGTGGATGAGCTATTTGGAGCAAAATATTTCTCCAAAATTTATCTTAGACCAGGTTACCATCAAATTCGAATGAAGGAAGAAGATGTGCACAAGACTGCTTTTAGATGTCACTATGGCCACTTTGAGTTTCTTGTTATGCCTTTTGGATTAACTAATGATCCAACCACATTGCAAGCATGCATGAATAAGATATTTTGCAAGCAACTTAGAAAGTTTGTTTTGGTTTTCTTTGATGCCATTCTCATTTACAACAAAACTTGGGAAGAGCATTTGCATCATTTAGAGGTTGTGCTGAAATTTTTGCATGAATAGTCCTTGTTTGCTAAGTTGTCTGAATGTGAATTTGGGATGAAGGAACTCTTGTATATTGTGTACATTATTGGAAAATAAGGAGTGAAAGTGCACATGGAAAAAATAAGGGCTATCCTTGAATGTCCAACACCAAAAAACACCATATAATTAAGAGGCTTCATTGGAATATGCACCTATTATAGGAAGTTTGTGAAAGGGCTCTCCTAATTGACTTCTCCAATCACCGATTTGACAAAGAAAGATTCTTTCAAGTGGGATGAAGAGGATGAAAAGTCCTTCCAAAAAATGGAAGAGGTAATGATTAGTTGTCCAGCACTTGCTTTACCTAATTTTTCTAAACCTTTTGTTTTGGAATGTGATGCTTCAGGTGAAGGGATAGGGGCTATCATAAAGCAAAATAAACACCCTATAGCCTTTGAGAGAAAAAAGTTGCAGCAACATGAGAATATTTACTCCATCTATGACAAAGAAAATTTTGGCCATCATGCATGCCTTGGCCAAGTTTAGACAATACTTGGTGGGAAACGAGTTTGTGGTGAAAACTGATCACAATAGTCTAAAGCACTTCCTCACCCAAATCTTAATGAAATGAAACAAAAGGTGGTAAGCAAGATCCAAGATTTTGATTTTGATATTGAATATGTAAAAGGGAAGAATAACTTTGTAGTAAATGCATTATCTAAAAGACCTTCCTTTTCTCTCATGGGCATTTCAAAAGATTGGAAAAACATGCTAATGGTTGAATATGCCAAAGATAGTTTTGCTTGTGATGTGTTAGATGGGGTCAAAGAGGATGATAACTATAGGATTTTGAATGGGCTGATATATTATAAGGGAAAAATTTATTTGGTTCAAAATTCAAAACTCAAGTACAAGATTTTGCAAGAAGCACATGATTCCCCCTTAGCTGGCCATCTGATAATCTTCAAAACTTATAGGAAATTAAAGCAAAGGTTTTTTTGGAAAGAGATGAAGGAAGATGTTCTAAAATATGTGAATGAATGTAAGGTATGTCAGCAAAAAAAATCTGAACTCACATGCCCAGCTGGTTTATTGCAACCATTGTCCATTCTGGAACAAAAATGGGAGAGTATCTCAATGGACTTCATCACAGGTTTGCCCAAACATTTGGGAAAGGATTGCATATATGTGGCAGTGGATAGGCTGACCAAATTTTCTCATTTCTTTGTTGTTAGATCATCTTTTAGTGCTGCACAAGTGGCTGATGTTTTTTCTTAAAGAAATCTTTAGATTGCTCGGGCTCCCCAAGAACATTGTAAGTGATAGAGATAGCAGATTCATGGGTGCTTTTTGGCAATAAATTTTCAGATTGGTGGGAACTCAATTGACTCCAAGAACAAACTATCATCCACAAACTGATGGAAAAACAGAGAGAGTGAATCAATGGTTGGAAGGGTACCTAAGGAACTATGTGGGAGAGTAGCAAAAAACATGGGTAAAATGGCTACACTTGGGTGAGTTTTGCTACAACACCACTTTTCATATGGCAAAAGGAATGTATCCTTTCAAAGAATTATATGGTTATGAAGCACTCACCTTTGTTGAGCATATCTTTGGTGATAGTAGATCCCCAAAAGCTAAATATTGGGTGGAAGAGAGCCAAGAAATTTTAAATCTTTTGAAAGACAACTTGCAGGTTGCCCAAAAATCAACAAAAACAATATGCAAATCAACACAGGGAAGAAAGGACCTTTCAAACCAATGATTTGGTATATTTGAGGTTACAGCTATATAAACAAACATATTTGAAAAAGAAGGGAGCAGAGAAGCTAAAACCAAGATACTATGGCTCATACAAGGTAGCTAGGAAGGTTGGGGAGGTAGCATACGAGTTAGAACTTCCAGAAGGAAGTAAAATCCACAATGTATTCCATGTTTAATGTCTCAAGAAGGCTATTGGTCAGCAAGTTGTCATTTTAGAAACACTTCCTCCTTTGGATGATGAAGGTCAACTCATACTTGTCCCAGAAAGAGTTTTGAATACAGGGGAAAGAAGATTAAAGAGCAGAACTATCAAAGAATACTTGATACAATGGAAGGATCTACCAAGTGAAGATGCCACATGGGAAGAGGAACAAATTTTGCAGCATCAAAATCTGAAATTGCTTGAGGGAAACCAATCTTGGGTGGGGAGGACTGTAATGTCCCCATCCAAATAAATTCATAACAAGAAAGTTCCACCAATCCTACTAGTTCCCTAGGTTGGATGGAGACGTTGAGATTTGAAATAAGGGGGATAATAAATGATGTTTGGACATTAGAATGTCATAAATATTTAATAAAGGAGATAAATAAATAAATACAAGGAAAAATCAAAGTGGCAATTGATCATGAAGACAAATGGAGGATGTGGGACCAACACAAGCTAGATTTTATATGCCACATGGCATCCTCCTCTTGTCAATTCAAATCCATAAGAAGTCCAATGTTCTTGGGATGATTTGGAAGGCTCATACACTTGGAAATATGCATCATAGGTATAATTGGGATGGAAGTGTAACTCCCATGGAAGAGGAAGAGTCAAATGAGAGGTTATTAGACACTTGGGCTAGATTCCCTAACCTATATGACAACAATGATGAAGATGCTATGACACCTATGACAAATTTCAGACCTGATTGCTGACATTTGACCAATATGACATTTCAAGCCTAAAAATATCCTCCAAGTGAGTGCTCATGGGAGTTAGAGAAGCCCAAGATATTTCTACTCAAATTGGTGCAAGGTGGAAGGCTAGGAAGTGTAAGACAAGTGGCAAATCTTGAATCCCTCTCTAATTTGAATTGGCTTGGAGTTAATGGATGAAATTTGAACCTTAGAAGGATAAGGATGTTTATAAAATATAGATATCAAGTAATAGAAGGGATTTTTATCATTTTAAGAATTTGCATTTGAGAGGAGAGCTAGTCGAGTGCTACTCTACTTTCCTTAGCACCAATTTCGAGGGTGAAAGATTCCCATCCTAGTTGGTAATTGGAAACACCATTCAGAACTTTCATTTGGAGCTTCAATGGAGTCTTATGTTGCATATTCAAGCTACAGGGTAGCTCGCGGTCACTTCTAGTTTAGCTTGTTTCTCCAACCATTTCCACTTTTCTCAACATGTTCATGATCCTTGACGTGGGACGCACTTGGTGAGCTATTGTTCTCTTTGAGGGATCTTATATTGCCCCATTATTTTATCATGTAATGTAAATGCTATGTTATTCATATTAATAATATATTCAAGTCGAGATTCCAAGTAGAACTATGTAATTCTGATCATTAATGAGCAAATGGTGCCATTTTCCCCACTATGTTGATGTATGCCAATGATATGTTAATATATTGGAATGGATAAGTGAAAAACTAATTAATTAATTATGTATGGACTATTAATAATGTGTTATACAAGTTTCATGTTCAGTGCATAAGCTTCTGGAGTCATATTGTTCAATTTCATAGAATTTGGAGAAGATTGCCTATCATTTTCGCCAAGGTAAAAACTAGTCTTTTTGTATCTGATTTGAGAGGGTTGTAGAAGACTTAATAAACTAAATGGTGCTTCATATGAGACCTATTTATTTCCCCTAGATATCCCTTTATTATTTTTTGAAATTCGAGAGGGTCCAATAGCATTTGGAGAGCCATCTCCAAAACCTACCCAGGAGGGAACTGGACCCCAAATTGCTAATCAAATCCCCTACCTTGGACATAATTCAAAGTAGAGTTTCAGAATCCTTTTAAAGACTCTAAATCATCCATGAACCTCATAAACATGTCCTAATACCATCCATACACCTTCTGTAACAATTTGGGAGCATTTGGAGCCATTTGGAGACCAAGAAACCAATACTAGTTAAGGGTCGAACTAGTGGAAAAATTGAAATTTTCACCATTTTAATAAAAATCTAAAAAGGGACATTACAAAATAAATAATAATTATCCATGGAAATGGATTAAAAAATGGATCAAATCATAGTTAGCTAGTTCATTTTCATAACATTCATATGCTAATACATAACCATTATTAGTTTCACCAAAAAACTTAGAGAGTGTATTATCTCATTATTAATATTTGTATTATACAAACCACCATGGAACCTTATATACTTTATCATATCCATTGAATTTTGAAACGGTAACAAAACAAAATATATACTTATAAAAGGAAATTATAGAAATTCAATACTTTTAAAATGAAACCTCAATCCAATAATGCATTGCCATGAATCCATATTATTATTCCTTTATTGAAAGAGAATATGTATTGAATTGTTTATTGTTTAACATCATTGATAAAGAACTATTTTATTTAGTTCATATGATAACAATTTTACACAACAATTACTAAAAAATTTGGTTGTTTACCCAAATCCAACACACTATATGTTGTAGAAAACTAGCTCATTGGGAACAACATGTTAGAGCATAAACCATGCTATATTTTTTAATTATTGACACTTGTACACATAGTAGCTCATTACCAATATTTCAATTGTAAAGTGCTCATGATAAAATAAAATGAACAAATCAATATTGACACTGAAAATATTACAAATAATTTTAGTTTTGAGTTCAAATTTTTAACTATTTAATTCAATTGTACATCTCGTGCTTTTGTTGATAATTTCTCTTGAAAATATTTATTGACTCAAGATAACAATAATTTAAGCAATTCCAAAGTACAAAAATATTTGTAAATAATATAAATTAGAATGTAGTCAATTATCGCTAGATCACTCGGTCAAGGTGTGGGTCTTGTCAGCAAGGTGACCCGAGTTCAATTCCTTAGGGGTGACTTAGTTGGGAGGCGACACCCAAAAACCTATTGAAGTTGAGGCTGGTGCAGTCCAGGCCGAGTGCGATCCCTAGGTGTTTTTGACGGCTTAAATGCCCCTGGGTCATGGTTTCTTAGACCACAGGCCACTCCCACAAGTTAGGGAGATTCGAGCAAACAAAAATAAATAAATAAATTAGAATGTGTCATGTCCCCAAATTTTGCATTGGGTCACAATGGCCTAAGCCACTTGGCCATACTCATGATAATTTGTCAAATTGGTGCTAAGGGTCAAATAATTGCCAAGAATGATGTCCAAGTTAGTAAAATGTAAAATTATATCCAAATGGACAAGGTGGGTCACATTCAGAGAAATTCCCAATTCAAATTTTGTAATATACCCATCCTAATGAACTATCGTGGAGGAAAATTACTAGTTCTCTAGGTTGGGGGTGTGTCACGTCCCCTCCCATCCAACCAGCTAGATGGAGAGGATCGTGACGGTTAAACCGGGCATCTAGCCCCCATATACATTCATTAAACAAGCATTCAAATTCAAATGAATAAGAATATATACATACACAAATGCATAACAGATGTGATATTAAACTGGGCGTCTAGCCCTATGAAACATTTAATCATAAGCATGAAAATAATATAACAGAGATAGATGGGACTGTATGGTTTTAAGAAAATCATGGCGGAATATTAAGAATTTCACATCCATCATACATTTAAGGTGTTCATCAAATAAGTAATTGCAATTTAACACAAGAGAATACTTATCTTATACAAAAGTAGTCCCACGCAACTGGCTATGCAACTGCAACGTTCCACCCAACCGTAGGCCAGTGTGCTCCTCAATCTCTCAGCACCACTGCCACCCCCGAGCTGGGCATGATCTCTACAAGGAACCAGGGAACAGCAGACTCACACATAGCCAAGCATACACCAAGACGAGCCAAGCCAATCTGCAATTGGGTTTATCAGGCTGCTAGGAGATGGAAGGGAAGAGTTGCTAAGCTAGTGAGCTCCAGCACAGAGCTAGGGATAACCTTGCAAGATCTATCTAGCTTGGCACCCACAATACCTACACACCCAACACAAGGAAGTATTCTTTTCACTGCTGTACAGTCCCTCAAGCCATACCTTCCCTATCTAGTGCTCTTAGGGTATGCATAGAAGAGTAACCAAAGCCCTCTTGATCTTCTTGAGAGGTTGCCTCCCCCACTAGGTTTATCAAGCCACTTCTATCCACTACCACTCCAAACTTCACTTCACAGGTTCAAACCAAAACGAGGATGCACATAACAGCAGAACCCCACTTGCTGGGCATGAGAAAAACGTTTTCCACAGTGGGATGCATGAGATGGGGTTTTCAGCTAACTCAGAAAACGTGGGAACCCACAAAAATGAAATGGGAAGTTGGGAAACAACCCTGTGGAGTCAATCCGTTTTTAGAAAAACGTCCTTGGCCAATTCGGGGAAAAAACGACCTCCATATAGTCCCCAAAAACGTGGCCCTTCTCTCCCAGGCTGCTATATATACAAAAACGAACTTCCAGGCATGGAAAAATGCAGGATTTTTGCTGAAAAACGTGAAGGGAAAGACCCAGATAGCTCCCACTGCGTGAATGAATGAAGACTGCCCATTCCCCATGGCTTTGGGCACCATTTCGTGGGTGGTTTCTTGCCCCACAAGCAAAAACACGATTTTCCAAGTTGATGGCTTGCCCATGCACGAAAATGGCTTGCCCATACTCTTTCATTCCCAAGGCATTAACTGCCTTAACCAATTTCTTGGAAAAATTAAATGATTGGGTACATGAGACAAAATGGGTAGTTGGTGGTTTATGGGTTTCCCCATTGACACATGGATTAATACCATTGGCTCAAGGGTTTGAATAGTTTCCCTTTCTTTTCCTTGTAGAAATCATGCCCCATCTCTTTTGTTGCATTGCATAGCCGGTTGAGAGTTTTTTCATTGAAATTCATAATTACATGATGTTTTATTTACATCGTGCCTATCTCGCACAAGAACCATAGGCATCTATTTTAATTGCCGATACATAAACGCTAAATCAATGGTGGGGCCTTGGCCTTGAGCTCCTCACCATGATTAAATATCAGTATTTACATCATTTACAAAAAGGGGGGTCAAAATGGGGACGTGACATACCCCTCCCCTTACATTAGCACTGTCCTCTGTGCTCATCAAAATTGAACAAAAATGGATATGCCATCCTCATGGCATCCTCCAGCTCCCATGTAGCCTCATCGGGACCGTAGTGCTTCCATTGCACCTTTACCTGTCCGATGGCTCGGTTCCGGAGCAATGTTACTTTCTTGTCTAGGATGCGCAATGGATCGGTTTGGAATTCTCCCTCGGGTTCCACCTGGATCACATCCCAATTAATCACATGGTTAGGGTCATGTACATATTTCTTAAGCAAAGAGACATGAAAAACATTATGATCTTTAGTGCTAGCAGGCAAGGCAAGTCTATATGCAACTGGCCCTATTCTTTCAAGCACTTCAAATGGCCCACAATATCTAGGTGATAGCTTGGCACAGCTCCCAAGCTTCAAGGAACTCTTCCTTGATCTTACTCTAAGATACACATGATCCCCAACATTGAATTCCCTATGCATTCTGTGTTTATCTGCATAGCTTTTGTGTCTATCCTGGGTTGCTTTTAAATTTTGCCAGATCTTTGCAACCTCTTGTTCCATTTCCTTAAGCAATTCTGGCCCAAGTACAATTCGGTTCACTGGATTGTCCCAAGTCACTGGGGTCCTACACCTTCTGCCGTACAAAGCCTCATATGGACTCATTCCCAATGATTCTTGTTGCCCATTATTATATGCAAATTCTACCAAGTGTAGATAATCCTCCCACTTGGATGGTTTGTCCATTACGTACATGCGGAGCATGTCTTCAAGCACCTGATTTACTCTTTCTGTTTGCCCGTCTGTTTGAGGATGGTACGCGGTGCTAAAGTTCAACTGTGTACCCAAATCTGCAAAGAGAGCTTTCCAAAAATTGGAAGTGAACTTGGTATCCCTGTCAGAAATTATTGCCTTAGGCAACCCATGTAATCCGAAAATTTCCTTCATGAAAATATTTGCAATGGCATCGGCTTTATGTGTGGACTTAACCGGTATAAAATGTGCTACCTTTGTTAACTTGTCCACCACAACCATGATGGAATCATGTTGTCTCTTAGTCATTGGCAATCCTGTAATAAAATCCATGGAAATTATTTCCCATTTCCATTCTGGAATTTGCACTGGGTGCAATAAACCTGCTGGGTGTTGGTGTTCAACCTTTACCTGCTGACACTCCATGCACTTAGAAATGTATTCAGCAACATCCTTCTTCATGCCTGGCCAGAAATAATATTTTCTTGCTGTAGCAATTGTTTTCTGATATCCTGGGTGACCAGAGTATGGAGCTTTATGGATTTCATCCATAACAATTCTCCTTAAATCTACCGCATTTGGAACATAGACTCTATTCTTGTAAGTAAGAAGTCCGCCTTCTTCCAAATGATAGCCCTCATACTTCTTTTCAAGGTTTTGCTGCTGCAATTTGTCCTTGATCTGCTCATACACTTCATCCTCAACCATACGGTTAACAATCTGCTGCTTCAAATCTGGTTGGCAAGTACTAAGCGCTGCCACATACATTTCATGTACCTTCCTGCTGAGTGCATCAGCCACCTTGTTTTCTTTCCCTTTTATGTGTTTGATCTCAAAATCAAATTCACACAAAAATTCCAACCATCTAGCTTGCCTAGCATTTAACATTGGTTGATCAAATAAGTACTTCAGACCACAATGGTCTGTCCTTAACTCGAATTTTCTTCCCATTAAGTAATGCCTCCACATCTTCAAGGCATGTACTATGGCTGCAAGTTCTATATCATGAGTAGCATAGTTCTTCTCATGCTCCTTCAACTTTCTTGACTCATAGCATATCACGTGGTTATCTTGCATAAGAACTCCTCCAAGCCCTTGATTGCATGCATCGGTACACACCACAAAGTCCTTCTCCGGGTCTGCAATCTTCAGAATAGGTGCACTTGTAAGAAGATTCTTCAACCGTTGAAAACTTTCCTCACATCTTGGTGACCATTCAAACTTTATCCCCTTCTTTTGCAAAGAAGTGATTGGGTTTGCAACCTTGGAGAATCCCTCGATAAACCTCCTGTAGTAACCAGCAAGGCCCATAAAAGATCTCACATCAGTCACATTCCTTGGAGTTGGCCAATTCATAATGGCTTCAATCTTCTCAGGGTCTACAGATATTCCTTCGTCGGAGATGATGTGACCCAAATAATGAATTCTATCTTTATAAAAGTCACATTTGCTCAATTTTGCATACATCTTATGCTACCTTAGTAGTTGCATTGTCATTCTCAGATGTTCTTCATGTTCTTCTTCATTCTTAGAATAGATGAGAATGTCGTCTAGGAATACAAGAACAAAATTGTCCAAATACTTGCTAAAAACATTATTCATGAGACACATGAATGTAGCTGGTGCATTTGTGAGACCGAATGGTACCACTACAAACTCATAGTGTCCATACCTCGTTCTAAAGGCGGTCTTATGAATATATTCTTCTTTGATTCTTACCTGATGGTAACCAGACCTCAAGTCAATCTTTGAAAATACCTTTGCTCCTCTCATTTGATCAAAAAGGTCATCAATTCGGGGCAATGGGTATTTATTCTTCACAGTGACTTTGTTCAACTGCCTGTAGTCAATACATAATCTGAGTGTTCCATCTTTCTTTTTCACGAATAGAACAGGTGCTCCCCATGGAGACACACTCGGCCTAATATATTTCTTTTCCAACAACTCTTGTAATTGCATTTTCAATTCTAGCAATTCTGGTGTACTCATCCTGTACGGTGTCTTAGACACTGGTGCCGCTCCTGGCACAAGTTCAATTGTAAAGTCAATGTCTCTCTTTGGAGGGAGTCCTGGAATCTCATCGGGAAAAACATCCCTGAATTATTGCAATACACGATAGTCCTCCAATTTAAGAGTTTCATTCTCTGCTACCTCTAAAACGTGAGCTGCATACAGTTGACATCCCTTCCTACAGAACTTCTTCAGCTGCATGGCTGAAACCTGTCTAACAGAAGTCATCTTTGGAATGCCTTTTACAAACCTCGGGTTTCCTTCTTCGTCCATGCATTCAAACGTCTTGTTGTAGCAGTCAAGTTTAACCCTGTGTGTTTCTAACCAATCCATTCCAATGAGAATATCATAGGAACCCAGTGGCAAAATATTCAGATCTGCATAAGTGAATAGCCCATCCATCTCTAATGGACATTTCTCTACTATTTCACTAACTTTTCTCTTGGTTCCAGTGGCTAGTTGAACTAACCATGATTTACTATGCTTTAATGTCTTGAAAGCACAAATCTCAACAATCCTAGGAGTGACATAACTGTGAGTAGATCCAGGATCAATCAAAATAGAAACAGATTGCTTAGCAATCTTACCTTCAACTTCAACCACGGTTGATTGATGATCTGCCTGGCGGTCTTCTACTGCTGCATAGATTCTAGGGATTGCTCTCGCCACTTGACCCACAGTTCCAGCTCCTTGGATGTTGTGAACTTGATTTGCATTCCCATTCCGATGTGGACAGTTCCTAAGCATGTGGTCTCCTCCACAACCCCAACATTGAAGTGGTTCCCTTGGCTCCTTTGGATCTCTTGGCTTGTCTCCCATCATCCTAGTTGGCTTAGTCACAACCTGTGATGGTTGCCTTTGTTGATTCCGGAATTGAGGAGGCTTGAACCCCTTCTTCCTTTGATCAAAATTCTCATTTTTCTTATCTTTCCATGCCTTATGGAACTCTGGTTTGCTCCTGTTTTGATCAAAGCAGTACTTGGCCTTTCTTATGGCCTCCTCTAGAGTTCGAGGTTCATCAAACTCAATTCTATCTTTATATGACTGGGGCAGTCCACTTAGGAAACGCTGAATTTTCACCTTATCATCTCGAATATACTTGACATACCTCAGCAGCTCCAAGAACTTGTTTGCATATTCCTCCATGGTCAATTGTCCCAATCTCAGCTCATGGAACTCTTTGATCTTATCATCATAGTACCTGTCAGAGAGGTACTTCTGCTTGAAGTATTTCTTGAACTGCTTCCACTCTATCTTCCTTTCGTTGATCTTCTTCACTTGCCTGGTGTGTTCCCACCATATAGATGCTCTTCCATTCAAGTTGAAGATGGCTACCCTTGCCTTCATATTTACCGAGTAATCTTGGACTTGGAAATATTTTCTCATCCCAAGAAGCCAAGCTTCAGCTTCTTGACCAGATTTTACCTCTCCGTCAAATGTAGGAGTTTTTGCCTTCTTAAATTCCCCATGTGAATTGTTCTTGTAGTGTTTCTTCCTCTTGTTCCTGTGAGATGAAGAACTTGAACCCTCAATGGATTCCTCCGAGTCAGATGATTCATTAGAAGACATTTCTGGAGTATATGTTCTGTCTGTAGAAACTCTTCTTGGGCTACTAGCCCTCTTACGGGAATTTCTTCTAGAGCTACTCCCACCCCTTTCTAGATTTGATATCTGATGCCCAGAGTTTATTTGCCTTTGGATGTCTGTTAAACTCTACAGCATGGCTGCATTCAGCTGATTTTGTTCTTCCTGAGCTTTGATCATCCTTTCATTATCTTCTCTGCAACTTTGCAATTCCACCCTTAGGCTTCTCATGGTGGCTGCAACATCTGGAGGGGTTTCTTGATTTCTTCTCCCATTAGATTATGTTTCAGCATTCTCAACCTGTATGTTTTCTCCCATGGCATCTATCTCAGGTTCATAGCGATCCTGTGCATCATTCATGATGTTCATTTTCTTGGCCCAACCAAGATCCAAAATTTCCAACCGTATTAACTAGAGTGTTACCCTGTTGTAACTGTGGCTCTCTGAAATGTGTTCATCAACACAATTGTTAGCTGCATTACATTCTTAGAATTCACAATCACTTCATGCATGTGGGAAAAATTCCATACTTGACAATTCGTCACATCACAAAAACGAAAATATGAGGGGAAAAAGAAAAAAGGGGGTCAAGGGGGCTTCGCTGAATCCTGCCGCAACGGGCAGTTCACGAAATCCGGCCGCGACGGGCGATTCACAGACTACTCCCGCAACCGCGGGGAGATTCACGGTATGCTCCCGCAACTGCGGGGCGGTTGGTCGTAGGCTTCCGCAGTTGCGGGCCGGTTGGCTGTAGGCTTCCGCAATTGCGGGCCGGTTCAGCGACGGCTTCCGCGCGATGCGGTTCGGCAACGGCTTCCGCAATTGTGGAGCAGTTCGCCGAACGCTTCCGCAATTGCGGAGCAGTTCGCTGAACGCTTCCGCAATGGCGGGGCAATTTGCCGAACGCTCGCGCAATTGCGGAGCCATTCGGCGAAGGCTTCCGCAGTTGCGGAGCCATTCGGCGAATGCTCCCGCAATTGCGGAGCCGTTCGGTGAAGGATTCCGCAACTTCGGAGCCGTTCGCGGAATGCTTCCGCCGTTGCGCGGAATGCTTCTGGGGGTTTCGGGCGGTTTTTTCGGAATGATTCGGCGAATTCTTCCGCAGTTGCGGAATGATTCGCCGAAGTCTTCCGCAGTTGCGGAACGATTCGGCGAAGTCTTTCGCAGTTGCGGAACGATTCGCCGAAGTCTTCCGCAACTTCGGAACGACTCGCCGAACTCTTCCGCGTTTCGGAACAATTCGCGGAATCCTTCCGAAATTTTGGAAGAGAATTCCTTCCGCAATTTCGGAAGAGAATTCTTTCCGAAAATTTCCGATAATTAGAAAAAAATTTCACTTAAAAACATTTTTCTCCGCTGTTTCGGAGCCATTGGCTGAATTCTTCCGCAATTTCGGGAAGGTTCGCCGAACTCTTCCGCAACTGCGGGAAGGTTCGCGAAACCTTTCCGAAATTTCGGGACGACTTCCCGAAACGGCTTAAAACACAATTTTTTTTCAAAACATACTTAAACCAAAATTTTTTCAAAACTCATAAGACAACAATTTTATTGTAATTACTATCAGATTTGGCCCATAGAGGCCCAATGCTGCAACGCAGCTCTGATACCATTCTGTCACGTCCTCTCCATCTAGCTGGTTGGATGGGAGGGGACGTGACAGGGGTGGGATCATTAAAAGTTGGAATAAGGGAGCTTCAAGACCCAAAATGACCTTAGACTTAAAAATTCACATTAAATGGGTCAAATAAATAATAATAAAAAAAGAAAATATCGTGGAATTGGATCATGAGGATGCATAAGAGGTTATGGGACCCACATGTGGCAAGATTCCCCACTACACTTGGCATTATTCTCTTCCCAATTCGAGTTCAAGATGCAGGGTAACATACTTGTGGGAGTTGAAGAGGTATTATTCATGCCATGAATCATGTAAGGTCGAATTGGAGTGGAAGAGAAACTCCCATGGAAGAGGCATCTTAGAAAAATTGTGACACTTGGAGCTAGATTCCCTAACTCCTATGACAACAATGATGCAGATTCTATGACACTTATGCAAAAGTTCAGGCCTGATTGCTGACATATGACATATATGACATGCCAGGGATAAAAATATCCTAATAAGGGGAGTTATGGCAGCCAAGTTTCCCCCATTTGATTTGATGGAAGAGGAGAGCTGGGAAAAGTTGGACAAGTGGCATTCATGGGAATCTCTCCCTAATTCGAGTTGGGATGAGTCTCTTGGAGGGAATTAGAGCTAATGAGGCCTTGGGATGTTAATAAAAGACAAGAAAAAATAAGGATACCATCTTTTGATCATTTCTCATTTGGAAAAAATTAGAGAGCTTAGCTTGTCCTTGCAAGGTGGATGCTTATCCTTCTTGCCTTAGAACTAATTTCGAGGGTGCAAGATTCCAATCCTAGTTGGTTGATGGAGAGGCCATTCATATATCTCAACATAGCTACATGGAGATGTTTCGATGTAGGTTCAGAACCCAACTGAGTTTGATTTCATATTCTCTCATTATTCTCTATGCCTATTCTACTATCTTTCTCTCAATGTCATGTAAATGTGCAAGGGTGCACTTGTTGTTGCATATAGTTAGTGAATGATTGTTATTTCGACTTAATGGAAATTTTAGCTTCTATATATGTCTATAATACTAATATCATGAGAGCCACAACTTGAAACATTATGTATTTCAAGTGATATTTACATTCAAGGAGGAGATTTGAGCCATTTTCCCCATAGCTTTTGCATAGCACACTTGTGGTTGGATATAGTTATTTAAGGATTGTTATTTTGAATTCATGGACATGTTAGATGCTATATATCTCTATAATAATCATATCATGAGAGCCACGGCTCGAAAAATTATGTATTTCAAGTGATATTTACATTTAAGGAAGAGATTCGAGCCATTTTCCCCATAGCATGTTTTATATCAGAGTTTTCTGAGTTATTTATCATGTTATGAGATGCATATTAAGTTAACTTGATGGCCCAAATGATGTGTGAAGATCTCTGAAGTGTTACTATGGTTTATGAATAAATTCGAGACTCCTTGCCCACCAATTTCACCTCAAAAACTAGACTCTAGAAGATGTTGTTCATTAGGGTGCCAATTCGACCCTAAAACAAAATCTAGTGCCGCAAATATATTTTTACTAATGTAACTTAACAGAGCCAAGTATCATACTAAGAATTAGTGAAGTCCGTACAATGTTTGGAAGAGAATCTAATGGTAGACCTAGGGGGATCTCCACTTCTCAAATTAACTAGTCTTGTTTCGAAACTTCTTCCCATGTAATTTGCAGACCATGGATGGGTATATCAGTTGTTTGGATGTTTGATAGGTGTGTTAATATGTCCAACTCCCCATCAATACCTTCCTCCCCAAATTCAAAATAATTTGGAGGTGTTTGGAACCAGTTGTAAACAAAACACTAAAGTCAAAACAAGGTGACTCTAAGGACTGTCCTTAAAAGGGACATTACATAATGCATGTATTGGGTTGTAGTAAATAAGCTTCCTTTTCTTGCAATTATTTTATGATTGGGCCACCCTGCATTACTCTTATCATCTCTACCCATGATTAAAGAGATTTAACACAGCAATATTGATTTCATAAACAATGGACACCTTAATATGCAATTATCAAGTGGCAATCTCTGCCTTGGCACAAGGTTTATAAGACAAGAAGAATTCTCCAGAAATATAATAAAGGCTTCTAACAAGTTACAAAAATTGATGAGAACTTTATTTTCAAAATGAGAACTCTAGCGATAAAAAATCACATTTTTGCATAGAAACACCAAAAAAAAATTCTGAATAAAAAAGTGGTGCTACCGATAGCACCACTTTTTTTGTGGTTAAACTATAGACATGGACCAAAACAATCATTATTGTTTTTTACAAAAACCTTAAAATCAAGCCCTGAATTGAAAACTAATGCTATCGGTAGCACACTTTTAAAAAAAATGACATTATATCATTGTATCATAATTTAAAATTGTATTTATTAAAACTCTTAGTAACACTATATAAAACTAACACTGAGTTAAACACAAATTATTCAATAAATCTTTTCACCACTCTTTACATATAAAATAAAAGAATTGATGATATTATCCATAATAAAACCACATATTAAACCATAAAACGCAGAAGTTATGATATTTGGGAGTACAAGGGAGGAAACACAGTATTGCCCCCTTTTTTTTGCAGGGGCCGAAAATTACAACTTTCTAGAAACCATTGGTGGTATTGTTGCAATCGAAACCCTAAATAGACCCTTGGATCGAAAAGTGGACCTTCTAGAATCATTGCCATTTTTATTCAAGGTTAAAATTAAAAAAAAAACCAACAACTTAAAAAAAACAGAAATAAAAAAAATAAAAAAAATAGAAAAAATGAAAATTCAAAATACAAAATTTATTAAAAAAAATTAAAAAAAATTTACAACCTTATAACAAAATTTATAAACCAAAAATTTAAAATATAAATCCAAAAAAATATAAAAATTTGTAAAAACTAAAATCAAAATGATTGAAAAAAACATTTACAAAAAATTTAAAAACTATGAAGAAATTTGAACCAATTTTTGTAAAATTTAAATTTTTTTTAGAAACATTTCAAAATAAACCAAATTCTTAAAAAAATTTAAAAGTAAATTTAATAAAAAAAAAACTTAAAAATACAAAATTTTAAACTTATAAACCAAAATTTAAAAAAAAAATTGAATTTTAAAACTTATATCAAAATTTTAAATTTTAAAAAAAGATACCCCCCCCCAACAAAAAAAAAATTAACAAATTTTAAAATTTAAAACTAAAATTTAAAATTAAAAAAAAATAAAATTAAAAAGAAACCCACCCCCACACCCTCGCTCTCCTCCCCCCTTGCCTCCCTCTCCTCGCCCCCACCTTCCCCCTCCCCCCTTCTTCTCCCCCCCCCCTCTCCGCCCAACGGGCTTCCTGTCCCCCCTTCCCTCCCTGCCCAGCGAGCTCCCCCTCCCCGCTCGATCCGATCCTTCCACCACCCCTTTGCATCAGTGCGATTCTAAGAATTGTGACCGTTGGAAGGGAGGCCAAGTGGGTAGGGGTTTCGATCCGCTCCTTTCGCTGCCCTTTCGCAGCGACACAATTCTGAGAATTGCAACCGCTGGAAGGGAGGCCAAGTGGGCAAGGGTTGAGGGAGGGAAGGGGAGAGGGGGAAGGGGGGGAATGGGGAGGGAAGGGGAGGAAAGGTAGGATGTAATATCCTTGGAAATATTTCACCAAGATATTAACTCCACTTCATATTTTTATCAAACTTACTAGTTATTTTTTTATCAATTTTTCTGAGCAGAGTAGGAAGTAAGCGATGGGTACTGAGGTAAGGAATGAGGATGGTAGGATGAATATTCAGTTCTATAAAATGTATGGGGTTAGGTTCAGTAGTAGGTCAAAAATTTCAGATCATAAATGTCCTATGCACCATGTACTAGCACTTTTTCCTTTTCAACAATAGAGCTAGTTTATTGCCTACTTCGAGGCTTTCTAGGTAGATGGCATATGCATACTAGACATGTGGGGGTACTGGGGAGTAATAGAAGAGGTAATATATGTCAAATAAACTTATATAATTTTCTGGAATGATGTACCAATGAATTGGAATGGTTTGGAAGAGTATTGGCCAAAACTAGCTAGTCAGGACGATCGAGAAGGAGAAATTATAGTGCTTTCCAAATGGCTTGAAATGCTTCTAAAATATTATGAACAAAGTATCAAGATGTTTATTACTATTATATTGACCATACCAAAGCATTAGAACAGATAAATACATTAATGGTTAAACATACTAAGAGTTTCACTAAAACTAGTCAATAAATAATGCCCATTGAGCTAGTCTAGGGGCAAAGAAGGGTAAAACTCAGTAAATGAAATAATGATCTATTTTTATGACTGAAATAGATCTGTTATAAATTATTTAATCTTGTATGGTCGAATCAGAAGTTTAAAAACATATCTTACAAATATTTGCTACCCTCCTTTGCTGCAGTTCCCCAATTGACTAGGAAAACTAGTCTCAATCTCTGGAGGTGCCAAAATCACTAGTAAAATTCATATATCATTCCAGAACATATATACACATATGATAATAGTACCAAATTCTTTTTGGGTCCAATCCACAAAATTGGAAGAATTTTTACAGTAAAATTCATCAAGGATTGCACAGGAGACCTTCCACAGCTAGTTTCCCCCCACAGGAGAGGAGAAAGGGTTGGAAGGGTAGGAGAAGGTTCATATCTCTAATAAACCTGAATGATGAGTTTCTATAGGTCCAAAACATATATCATGGGCTGTGCACACCTTCTCTGAGAAGAAATGGGCTCCTCCTTTATGAATGAGCTTTCCTCCACAAGAAAGGAGAAAGGGTTGGAAGGATAGGAGAATGGTCAGATCTATGATAAATCTAATGCATAAAATACTAAAGGTCCAAAACAGAGTTCTTGATCTGCACACTATCCTCTAAGATGATTTAGTCTCCTCCTTCAAGAATAGGAGCTTTCTCCTCAATAGATCTTCAACTGCCTTCACTACAAACACTTCTGGATGATAGGATCTCTTCTGATTGCTGCATAATCTTCATGGATGGCTGATAAACATCTAATCAACAGAAATATGGACATCTAGAAGTATACTGGAAACTTGTCAAGAACTTGGGGCACATATCCTAAGGTTGTTAAGGAACATCTCTCAACACTAGAGAAGCTCAGCGCTCTCAAGCAAATTTCTCAAATGATCAAAAGTTCTGAGATGGAGTAAGAAACATTCTTAAATAGAAGAGATAGGTTGATGACCAAACCAAGCCACACGTGTGGGTGAGGTGGATGCCTTCCTTGAGGAGAATAGAAACTTCTGAGATTTCAAAACTTTCTTTCATTCACCTCCTTCACTAAATTTGGGCAAGTGCGCCCTAGGTAGCTTTTATGGGTGTTTCTATTTCCTTCTAACTACTTTTCTGAATCTTTCCACTTGTTTACTTTCCTCTTTTATGCTTTTGCCAGTTTTCTATTTTCTTTTGTCAGTTTTTAATTTCTTTTCTTTCCTTCTTTCGTCCAATTGATTCCTAGCTTTTCCTGAGATTTTGCCACTTAGGCAAGATTGGCCCTATTTGCTCAAATTCGACCTCGAAGCCTTTTCATCACCACTTCCCAATATTTATTAGCCAAAATTATTAATAAAAATATTGCAAACTCATAATCACTCCAAAATTCATAGTTTAATTAATTAATTAATAATTAATCAACCACTATGGTATAATTGCCTCAAAATCACCCCATTAATTAAATTCTCATTTAATTAATCACTTAGACTTAGTCATGGGGTTAATAACTACATGGGGCCCACCTTGTCCATTTAACTCCCAAATACAACCTTAGGCATCCTCCATAAGGTAGTTTCCATACTTGCTCATTAATTAAATAATTATTGCCTAGGTGACTTAGGCCAAAATTACCCCATGGACCATAGCAAAAATCTGGGGATATGACAGTCATCCCCTCCCAAGATTGCTTGTCCTCAAGCAATTTTAGGATCCCACCAAGCTTCTACTGCACCATTTTGATTAAATTTTTCCCCCATCCATTAAACAATATGAAAGTTAAACTTGGGGTCCTTCAAAAAAAGAAATGCAAGATGACTATGAAAGATAAAATGTATTGTAAACTCTTCCTGTACTAAATCATAAACAAATTTTCAGCCCAGCTAGGATAACTTGAGTAGAATTCCTGGATCCCACTGTTTCTCCTGTAAGGACCAAAATTTTTCTGTCACCTTTGGCAATCTGTCATTCCCATGAATGCCAGGATCCCAAAGTATCAACTCCAAGCATATGGATTCCCTCCACATAGGCCAACTTCTGCAAGTAATCATTAATTTATCTTGGCAACTTGCGTGCTTAGCTTCCTTCCCTTGACCATAAGCAGAAATATTTTTGCAAAGAGACTTCATGCTTGTTAGGTAATATTTCACCCAACCCAGATGTGGATGAATGACATAAAATGGATGCAAAATACATCTTTTTTTCTGCTCACAATTCAAGACAATTTCAGTTATAACAAAAAATTTATTGCAGAAACAAGTGAACTTTTTACCTTCCAAGGTCTTCCTTGCAATGCTTCCCGTATCCATCCAACCAATGGATGGACAATCACTTTGATTTGCTGAATCATATGGAATGTGATCAGACATATGCATGTCCTCCTCACATAAAAGGGACTCATGATCTTTATGGAACTCCACAGGTGTTTACCTCTTCATCCAATGGCTCAACTCTCTTCCATTGATCCAAGGGTGCATAACTCCATAAAATGACCCACACATTGAAAGTAAGTGTGGAGCAGATGCCTCTTTGTCAAAATTAGCTGCACACACATGCATGGTTTGAATCCACTGCTCTTGGTTAAGGAACATGTCATCGGCCTCAATTTTAGGATCTTCCTGCTCATCATGTGACACCAAGAGGAAGAATCCTTTTACCCAATTTTCATTCCAAAATTTGTTGCTGAATGTGAAGTAGGGAATGAAGGATGGTGAGCCATGATTCTGAACATTTCATTCACTGAAGTTGTGGATTTATTATCTCCATTGATGGCTGATCCATCTATGGTGTACTCATCTGACTCTTCCTTGGAAGAGTGACTTTCTTCAACGAACCTCTGAAGTTCATTTTGGAAAAGGCCATGTGCTTGCTTTTCATCAACTCTATCTACACCTTCCTCAAGCACAGACTAAACAGGATGTTCCCCATGATCCACCAATTCATGAGGTTCCTCCCTTGGAACATGAAATAATTTAGCCATTTTATTGTGACTTTGTGAAAGATGGGAGGTAAAAAGTGATTCTGGCAGCTTCTCATTAAGCTACTCAATCTGATTCTCAGATTCTTGACAAGCACCATGAGTACCAATCAGAGAATCCTAGGTGGTTTCCAAAATATGAGTGAGCTTGCTGATATTCTCATCATTCCTTATTGCAACATTATAGTACACATTCACAAGCTCCAGCAAGTGATCTCTATCAGAAAGCAACTGGGAGAAATTTCCTTTTAGGCTTCGTACTGCTTCCCATATGTGCACAAAATTTTCAACAGAGGGTTGCTCCTCCATCGATGCAGTTCTCCAACAGTAGTGAGAGATCAAAGCATTAAGTTAATGGAGGTTTTTCAGTGCCTCCTTGATTTTTTTCTCACTCATTTTCAATGGTCCAATCAGGGCAAGAAGTTCTATCTAGTGAACCTCCTCTTTTGCTTCTTGCAATTCAGCCTTCTTCCAATTCTGAATTCTGACACTAGAAGGATCTTCTAATCCATCATTCTCACTGGAAGTGGCTGCCATCTTGGGATGCAATAAAGGCACGCAAAAATCAGAATTTCAACCATACCTTTGTGTCCAAATTTCCTCCTCATGTGGTGTTTTTATGGCAGCATGCTTCTTTCCCAAATTCCTTGGTTCACACCTAGCTGATTTGGGCTTGTCTTCCACCTCAACCTGAAGTTCCAATGATGATTTTAGATTTGATTGATTTTCTTCTTTTGGATCTGATCCAAAAGATGTCCTACCATCATAAATACCTCCCATCTCTTCTGCACTTATCTTGAAATCACCCACGAAGAAATTGGGAGTGATTTCATCTTCCACATTACCAACAATCAAATGTTTGACTGCTAGATCTTCCACTGTGCATTGACCTTCTTCATCCACTTCTTGGAGAAATGGGGCACCACCAAGGTCTTCTTGGTCATTTATTTCCAAGAAACTTGATGTCTCTCCACATTGTGTGGTGCTCAGATCACAACCTTTGGCTTCCTTCTTGAAGAAAAACCAAACAGTCTCGCAATGCTTGGCCCTGCAAGTGGCCATGATGAAACTTCCTTCTTGATTCCTTTTCCCTGAGATTGGGATGGATCCATATGTAGGGCTTCAAATTCGTCTTTTATTTTTTCCTGCTTCTTCTCCACCCGAAGAACTAGGTGGCTCTTGGTTTCCTCCCTTGATTTTTCTTGGCTGTGTGGACACAACTTTATTCCTCCCTTCTATCTTAGCTCATAGGGGTAGAGATATTGCCTTGACTGCTTTGCACACACCATCAACCATATGCGCAATCCTTCTTTTTCTATCACGATTGTAGGGATATTTGAAAAAAAATTGAATTTCTAAATCACAATAGTCTCTAAAGGTCAGGGACGTCTGAACCTTCTTCTTCAAGGCAGAGTACTCCATGAAGTACTCATAGGATTTCTTAGGGTTACCTCTTTGGAGTATTCCTTCATAATCCCAATTAGTCATAGGTAGGTCATTTCCTATGCTCTCTTCAAAAATTTGTTCATCAAGGAAATCATGTTCAACTTTGTGGAAATAAGAATTTCCAACAGGGGTTAAAGGCTCCTCTTCATATGGCTCAAAAATAAATTCTTCTTCTTCACTGACTGGTAGGAGCCACATTTTGCCTCTATGAGAAGATCTTCAATATTCCTTCCATCAGTGAGATTCTTTCTTTCCACAGGGGTGGAGGAAAGTGATATGATATCACTGTAATATCCTTGGGAAGATTTCACCAAGATATCAACTTCACTTCATATTTTTATCAAACTTACTAGTTTTTTTTATTATCAATTTTTCTGAGCAGAGTAGGAAGTAAGTGATGGGTACTGAGGTAAGGAATGAGGATGGTGGGATGAATAATTAGTTATGAAAAATGTATGGGTTTAGGTGCAGCATCAGGTCAAAAGGGTCATATCAGAAATGTCCTATGCACCATGTATTAGTACCTTTCACTTTTCAACAATAGAGCTAGTCTATTGCCTACTTTGAGGCTTCCTGGGTAGCTGACATATGCATACTAGACAAGTGGGGGTACTGGGGAGTAATTGCAGAGTAAATATCAGTCAAATAAAATTATATAATGTGCTGGAATGATGTACCAATGAATTGGAATGGTTTGGAAGAGTATTGGCTAAAACTAGCTGGTCAGGACGACCGAGAAGGAGAAATTACAGTGCTTTCAAAATGGCCTAAAATGCTTCTAAAATCTTATGAAAAGAGTATAGGGATTTTATTTACTGTTATGTTGACCATACCAAAGCATTATAACAAAGAAATACATTAATGGTTAAACATACTGAGAGTTTCACTAAAACTAGTCAATAAATAATGCCCATTGAGCTAGTCTAGGGTCAAAGAAGGGTAAAAATCAGTAAATGAAATAATGCTATGTTTTTATGACTGAAATATCTCTGTTATAACTTATTTAATATTTCATGTTCAAATCAGAAGTTTACAAAAATATCTTACAAATATTTTCTACCCTCCTTTTCTGCAGTTCCCCAATTGACTAGGAAAACTAGTCTCAATCTCTGGAGGTGCCAAAATCACCAGTAAACTTTATTTATTAGTCCAGAATGTATCTAAACATATTATAACAGTACAAAATTCTTTTTGGGTTGAATTCACAAAATTGGAAGAAGTTTTACAGTAAAATTCATCAAGGATTCCACAAGAGACCTTCCACAGCTAGTTTTCCCCCAAAGGAGAGGAGAAAGGGTTGGAAGGGTAGGAGAAGGTTCAGATATCTGATAAAACTGAATGATGAGCTGCTACAGGTCTAGAATAGATCTCATGGGCTGTGCACACCTTATCTAAGAATAAATGGACTCGTCCTTCATGAATGAGAGCTTTCTCTCCACTCAAATGACTAGTTTTCCTCCACAAGAGAGGAGAAAGGGTTGGAAGGGTAGGAGAAGGGCCAGATCTCTAGTAAATATGATGCATAAGCTCATACAGGTCCAGAATAGAGTTCTTGAGCTGCACACTATCCTCTCATATGATTTAGTCTGCTCCTTCAAGAATAGGATTTTTCTCCCCAATAGATCTCCAACTGCCTTCACTACAAACACTTCTGGATGATAGGATTTCTTCTGATGGTTGCATAATATTCATGGATGGCTGAAAAACATATTATTAGAAACAATATAGACCTCTGGAAGTATACTGAAAACATGTCAAGAACTTGGGTCACATCTCCCAAGGTTGTTGAGGAACATCTCTCAACACTAGAGAAGCTCAGAGCTCTTAAGAAAATTTCTCAAATGATCAAAAGTTCTGAGATGGAGTAAGAAACATTCTTAAATAGAAGAGATAGCTTGATGAGCAAGCTAAGCCACACATGTGGGTGAGGTGGGCACCTTCCTTAAGAAGAATAGAAATTTCTGAGATTTCAAAACTTTCTTTCCTTCACCTCCTTCACTAAATTTGGGCAAGTGCGCCATAGGTAGCTTTTCTGGGTGTTTCTATTTCCTTCTGACTACTTTTCTGAATCTTTCCACTTCTTTACTTTCCTCTTTTCTGCTTTTTCCAGTTTTCTATTTGCTTTTGTCAGTTTCTAATTTATTTTCTTTCCTTCTTTCCTCCAATTGATTCCTTGCTTTTCCTGAGATTTTGCCACTTAGGCAAGATTGGCCCTACTTGCTCAAATTCGACCTCCAAGCCTTTTCATCACCACTTTCCAATATTTATTAGCCAAAATTATTAATAAAAATATTGCAAACTCATAATCACTCCAAAATTCAGATTTTAATTAATTAATTAAATAATAATCAACCACTATGGTATAATTGCCTCAAAATCACTCCATTAATTAAATTCTCATTTAATTAATCACTTAGACTTAGTTATGGGATTAATAACTACATGGGGCCCACCTTGTCCATTTAACTCCCAAATACAACCTTAGGTATCCTCCATAAGGTAATTTCCATATATGCTCACTAATTAAATAATTATTGCCTAGGTGACTTAGGCCAAAATTACCCCAAGGACCATAGTAAAAATCTGGGGATATGACAGAGGAGAGGGGTGGGGGTGGATTTGAGTGGGGATGGGGGGAAGGGGGAGGGGGATATTTTTTTATTTTTAAAATTTAAAATTTTAGTTTTAAAATTTAAATTTGTTATAGGATTTTTTAAAATTTTGTTTTTAAGTTATATTTATATTTTTAATTTTTGTTTTTTTAGTGGCTTTGGTTTTACAAATTTATCCATAAAAAATACTTAATTAAGAAAATAGTTTAAAGAAAAACTTCCAAAACATATAAATTTTGATTGGAACTCACTTTTAAAATTTTAAAAAAATCAAAATTGTATATATATTTTTCATTATAACTACCTACTAAATGTATATTTTTTGTAAAATTTGGAAAAATGCATTTGTAAACAAAAATTATAGTTTTATTATGACCAAGAAGTTTCAAAATTGCAAAAAAGGGCTCAAAATGAAAAATTGTGCTACCTCCATACACACTTTCTCAAACAAAAGTAAAAACAAGAGAAAAATTGACCCCCCAAAAAACGAGAACAATGTTCGGTTCTTGTCAAGTTGTATAACTTGTTTTCTCAATGAAATGAAGTTCTATTACATTGTAAAGCAACATAAATTCCATACCCATATTTAGAAATAAAACAAAAATAATAGGATCAAATTAATTTACCTTGGATTCACCAAATAACTACCATTTGAGGCTAGAAAAAGACGACTCTTGTTTGTTGTGGAGCCAGATCTTCTAGTCTCATAGATCATATTGTTTCAGCCATGTATCCCAGGTTTATATGATATGAAAAAGGACTGTACACTCGTTCCCACACTTTAGGGTTCGAGGGAAGCGCCCCTGAGAAAAATTTTTGGGGTTGTTTTTGCCAACACTTTATGGGCCCATGGTTTTGAGTATCCCATGGTATTTTTCCCACTATATTTCCTTATAAAAGAAAGACATTGTAATACGGCTAGGGAAAGATGTATTAGGTATTATGCATTGTAAAGATCTTTGAGATCGTAAAGAGAGACTGTGAGCGAGTGTGAAGAGGAAGTGCAGCGGCTGTGCTGTAGGTTGTATCCCTTAACTTTGCTAGATGATACAATAATGAGGACTGGAAAATTTCAGTGTGGACGTATCCCATCTTGGGTGAACCACGATATCTGGGTGTCTCTCTTGTAATGTGTCTGTGTGATTATATTTGCATTTTTGTTTATTGTTATTGCTCTGCGATCCTATTTTTCTAACAATTGGTATTGAAGCAAAAGGTCTATTTGGCAAATAAACCCGTAGGAAACTAGGGTTTTTGGTTCGAGTGGGGGAAATGGCGGAAGAAGGAAAGTTTAAGGTCGAGAAGTTTAATGGCCAAAACTACTAGTTATAGAAGATGCAAATGGAGGATTATCTGTACCAGAAGGATCTATTCCTACCATTGGGAGGAAGAGAAAATCAACCGACGACTATGAAGGACGGAGAACGGGAGGTTCTAGACAGAAATACATTGGGGACAATACGGCTGTCCCTGGCTTCATCGGTGGTTTTCAATATATCAAAAGAAAATACAATGGAGAGTTTGATGAGCGCATTGGGTAAGCTGTATGAAAAAACCTCGGCCTCCAACAAGGTATTTTTAATCAAGCGTTTATTTAATATGAAGATGTCTGAAGGTGGATCTGTTGCTGATCATTTAAAAGAATTTAATACGGTTACAAATCAACTAAGTTCTGTAAGTGTAAACTTTGATGATGAGGTTAGGGATCTTCTAATCTTGTGTCCATTGCCAGAAAGCTAGAATGGCTTGGTCATGGCTGTAAGTAACTCTGTCTCTGGTTCAAACACCTTGATATTTGGTGATGTTGTTAGTGTTATTCTTAGCGAGGAAATGCGAAGTAAAAACATAGGTGAGACATCAGGTAATGCCTTGACCATGAAGAGCAAGGGAAGACAAAAGGAGAGAGGAAAGAGCCATGGTAATCATGGCCAGTCTAAAATGGGTAGATCCAAGTCCAGACTAGGAAAAATAGAGTGTTGGAACTATGGAAAGAAAGGACATATGAAAAAAGACTACAGATCTCTAAAGAAGAAAGGAGATGGACAGCAGGAAACTACCCAGAAAGCAAATGTAGCAGGTGATGTGTTACAGGATGTTTTGATTCTTGCATTAGATAATACTAATGATTATTGGGTAGTATATTCAAGGGCTTCATGTCATGCTACACCCCATAGGAAATATTTTCATGATTATGTTCTATGCGATTTTGGACATGTGTCATTGGGTGACGATGAACCATGTAAAATTGTTGGAATGGGTAAGGTATGGATAAAATTTAAGAATGGAACTGAATTGATGTTGAAAGATGTTAGGCATATTCCTGCTATGAAAAGAAATCTGATCTCCACAGGGAAGTTGGGAGATGGCAATTGTTTATCTACGTTTGGAGAAACATGGTGGAATATCACTAAAGGATCAATGGTGATAGCAAAAGGAGACATGGTAGGTACGTTGTATTTATGTCCTCATAATAATGACCATTCTGTCTCTTTAGTTTCCACAGGAACAGATACAACATTGTGGCATCATAGGCTTGGCCACATGAGTGAGAAGGGGATGCAGATTCTCCACTCAAGGAAGTTGCTGCCAGATTTGAAGCAGGTAAGTTTGGAATTTTATGAGAACTGTGTTTATGGAAAACATAAAAGAGTTAGATTTCTCAGGGTTGGGAAACAAAAGAAGAATGAAAGTTAGATCTTGTGCATACAAATGTATGGGGACCGGCTCAGGTACAATCTCTTGGTGGCTCTCATTATTATGTTACATTTATTGATGATGCATCTAGAAAAACTTAGGTTTATTGCGTTAGACATAAATATGATGTGTTTGCTACTTTTAAGAAGTGGAAAGATTTGGTTGAGAATGAGACAGGAAAAAGGTTGAAGTGTCTCAGATCTGATAATGGAGGTGAGTACTGCGGCAAGGATTTTGATAGTTACTGTTCATACCATGGGATTCATAGAGAGAAGACAGTCCCAGGAACACCACAAGAAAATGGTGTGTAAGAAAGTATGAATAGAACGATCATGGAGCATGCAAGGTGTATGAGATTCCATGTAGGGTTTCCCTTACAGTTTTGGGCAGATGTTGTAAGTACTGCTGTTTATTTAATAAATATAGGGCCTTCTAGTGCTTTGGATGGTGGTATTCTACAAGAGGCATGGACAGGTAAAAAGGTAAACTACTCATTTCTGAGAACATTTGGTTGTGAATCATTTGTCCATATTGATAGAGAAAATAGAACAAAGCTTGAATCTAAATCGAAGAAATGTACCTTTATTGGATATGTGGTTGATGATTTTGGTTATCGCTTATGGGATTATGAAAATAACAAAATCATTAGGAGTAGAGATGTGATATTCAATGAAAAGGTCATGTATAAAGATTAGTTGCAGGGAAATAAATAGGAAAAGGAAAACAAAGAGTACACAGTACTTGATGAAATTTAATAAAATAAAGTTCCAAAGGTGCCAGAAAATCAAGAACAACAACAAGTACCTGAAACTCCTGCAAGTGTAAGAAAATCTACCATGTTAAGTAGACTTCCTAAACGATACTCTCCTTTAATGTATTATTTATTGATGACTAATGCTGGTGAACCGGAAAGTTATAAAGAAGCAATGTAGGTGAAAACTAGAAAGCAATGAGAGTAAGGCATGAATGAGTAGATGGACTCATTGGTAGGAAACCAGACTTGGGATTTGGTTTAGTTGTCTGCTGGAAAAAGAGCGTTGCAGAACAAATGGATTTGCAGGTTGAAGGAAGAAAAAGGAGGTAAGAAGCGGTACAAGGCCAGACTTGTTGTAAAGGGGTTTGCACAAAATAAAGGTATATATTTTGATGAAATATTTTCTCCTATTGTTAAGATGACGTCAATTATGATTATTTTAAGTCTAGTGGCGGTAGAAGATTTGAATATTGAACAGTTAGATGTAAAAACAACCTTTCTCCATGGGGATTTGGAGGAAGAGATATATATGCAACAACCACAAGGGTATGAGGTCAAAGGGAAGGAGGATTTGGTATGCAGGTTGAAGAAGATCTTTTATGGCTTGAAACAAGCTCCAAGGTAGTGGTATTTAAAATTTGACAGGTTTATGACAGAATAAGGTTATAGTAGCTGTCATTCTGACCACTGTGTTTATTTGAAGAGAGTAGACAATGAAAGATATATTATCTTGTTATTGTATGTGGATGACATGCTTGTTGCAGGGTCTGACATGCAGGATATAAATGTACTCAAAAGGAAGCTAGCTAATTCATTTGCGATGAAGGATTTGGGTGCTGCAAAGAAAATCCTTGGTATGAGAATAACAAGAGATAGGAAAAATCACAAATTGACATTGTCTCAAAGTGAGTACATACAAAAAGTGTTGGAGAGGTTCAAAATGAAGAATGCAAAACTAGTTAGTACACCTTTGGCCAACCATTTCAAACTAAGTAAGGAAATGTGTCCCAAGACACAGGAAGAGATAGATTACATGTCCAAGATTCCTTATCAATCAGCAATTGGAAGCTTGATGTATGCCATGGTGTGCACAAGACCAGATATTGTAGATGCAATGGGAGTTGTGCATAGATATATGAACAATCCAGGTAAAGAATAATGGAAGGAAGTACAATGGATTCTTAGGTATTTGAGAGGTACTACCACTCAAGAATTATGTTTTGGAGGTTCAGACACTATTCTATAAGGATATGTTGATGTAGATATGGTGGGTGATAAGGATAGCAAGAGGAGCACCACAAGGTATGTGTTTACTATAGGTGGAACAACAGTAAGTTGGATTTTGAAACTGCAAAAGGTCATTTCACTTTCAACAATGAAAGCATAGTATGTTGTTGTTACAGAGGCTAGTAAAGAGATGATTTGGTTGTAGAGGTTTATGGAAGAATTGGGTAAGAAGTAGGAGGATAGTAGGTTGTATAGTGACATCCAGAGTGCCATTCATCTTGCAAAGAACTCAGCATTCCATTCCAAGACTAAACATATATAGCTCAAGTACCATTTCATATGCTCTGTTCTGGAAGATGAATTGTGTTAGGAACCCATGTCTTTACTTTGTTAGTATATTGTTATTGGACGCATATGCTTTGTAAGTCGGCCCGTAGTATTTGTTGATCCATAGTTTATATTAGCCCATAGTATTGACCCATAGTATTGGACGCATATGCTTTGTAAGTCATCCCATAGTATTATATGTCCCATGGTTTTGACTCATAGTATTGGCACTTAGACTTAGCCCATGGTTTGTATTGACACATAGTATTGACCCATGGTATTAGTGCCTATACTTAGTATATAAGTGTGTGTTGAGGCTTATGAAGGCATTGTGAAGTTAATTGTATTGAGCTTGCTCAAAGGAGGTTGCCCCCTTGAAGTGGCCGTGATCAATATAAAAGTGATTCTGAGTTCTATTATTTCTGATATCTCGTGTATTTGCATTAATTAATTATTGCAGGTTCATCACATCTGGTATCAGAGCACTTTCTTGGGCTCATTGGATGGAGTTTCTACCAATTTTTTTTTCGCATTTGTTGGAACTTCATATTTGGGAATAATCCCTATCTGCTTAACTGTGGGAAGTACTTGGGCATAAGCCCTAAAACTCATTGTGAGGAGTATCACAGGAACCCCAAAGTAGCTGGCCCATTGAAAGGACCTGCCAGCGAAAAGGGCAACGACCCCTACCTGATTGACTGGTTCCCACCCGTGAGGTAAACCAAGAGCTGTTATTTGTGGCAAAGCGGTTATCAGTTTTACCTGAGCCATGGAGTGAGGGGTACTGCCCCAATACGAAAGTCGTCAGACAACATGGGTGGCTGATTGAAACACCTGAACTATTAGGAAACCGTACATACCTGGGGTCCATATCTATTTTCAGTTGAACTGTTGCCGATCACTTCCACTCCAGATCCAGCCATTTCAGATCTATTCTGAAAGTCGTTCCAGATCCAGTCGCCATTTCAGATCTAGCCATTTTCGATCCCTTCTGCGCCGTTGCAGATCCATCTGTTGCAGACCCCTTCCACGCCACTGTTGCCGATCCATTTCTATAAATAAAATAAATAAAAAACTGTTTTTCGGCCATATCTCCCTTGTTTCAACTCTATTTTCCCTGAAACTTCACTGAAATCCCTACAATCCCATTTTGCATATTTCATTCATGAAGACGCTATCCCAAATTCCACTTCCCAAGACCAGAAATCCCACATTTGTCTATTTTTAGGGTTTGCCATAACTTCTTCAATTTTCACCCGATTGCCTTCAAATTTTACCATAGAGTTCCCGCTTCTGAAATCCCCATTTTTTGCTTCCTTGTCCCTCAGAAAGTGTTGAAAACCTAGTCCAACCCCAATTACCCCTCCGAGTTTTTCCCAAATCCAAATTTCCCCTTTCTAATTAAGCTTGTGTTTGTGTTTTTCTATCCATTCCCCCCCCCCACAAAAAATAAAAATAAAAAAATAAAAAAAATTACTGGTTATGGTTGTCACTCGCACAGGAGCAAACACCATGGAGGAAGCACTTGCATCCATCCAAACCAAACTCCAAGATCTGGATGAAAAATTTCTCAGCTTCCATCTTCAGCTTCAATGGTACTGATCCGAATGGATGGATATACTGAGCAGAACAATATTTCAGTCTGCATAATACTTTTGATGTTTAGAAAGTTCCACTTGCATCCTTTCATTTGGAACAAAAAGCCCTTCAATGGTACCGTTGGTACATCAAAGCTCATCCCGAGCCAAACTGGACAGATTTTTGCCAACTCCTTTTGCCATGATTTGGTCCTAGTGCTTTTGACGACTTCACAGGAGCACTCACTAAACTTCACCAAACTGCCATAAGGAGAGAGTATCAGATAGAATTTGAGAAACTAGCCAATCACACAGAAGGATTGTCGGATGAATTCTAAAGGAGTTGTTTTATCAGTGGTCTCAAGGATGAAATCCGCTCAGAGGTCAAAATGTTTTGTCCCAACACAATGATGAAAGTCCTAGGGTTGGCTAAGCTGGCCGAGGACAAGATCGCAGCTCAACAATGCTCCAAACCCACCTTTGTTCCCTTCAGAAATATGGGTTCCCAATGACCTCCCATCACGCTTGATCCTCAACCAACTCCTATCAACCAATGGTGCGAGAACAGAGATGCAGGCACGTCGAGAAAAAGGGCTTTGTTATAATTGTGATGAGAAATTCACTCGGGGACATAGATGTGTTCCACAAAAGCTCTATCTCTTGGATGTGGATTCTCCGCATGCCTCAAAACTTGATGAAGAAGCTCCAGATATAGTAGATGATCAGGTCGACATTCAACACCCTCTTGTTGACACCACATCTCAGGACGACCCACCCGAGATCTCTCTCCATGCTGTAACCGGCGTCACCACCCGACAAACAATGCGAGTCAGGGGATACTTCAAGAAGCTCCCTCTTACCATACTCATTGATTCTGGTAGCACTCATAGCTTTATTGATCCTCGGATTGCCAAACAGGCTGATTGTTTTGTCCATCCTTGCTCCAACTTTGAAGTCATGGTTGCCAATGGGGGAACCTTATCTTGCAAGGGGAAGTGTCACAATGTGTGTATCTCTATGGAAGATTATAACCCGCGCTCTCACATGTTTTACTTGTCCTTAGGTGGATGTGATGTGGTTTTGGGCGTTCAATGGTTACGCACACTTGGCCCCATCTTATGGGATTTTGCTAAACTTTGGATGCATATTTCAGTCAATGGGGCACAACACAAATTTATGGGCTTACAACCAGGGTCTCTCTGCATCATCAGTTCACATCGCCTAGAAAAAATACTTAAGAAGAATTCACATGGTGTCATCGCTCAGCTCCATTCCATTCAGATTCACCCATCAACAGTCTCCACTACTTCCTTGGATAGATATGCAGGTGTCTTTGTTGAACCAATGAGCTTGTTTCCTTCAAGAGACCTTTCCGGTAAGAATTTAGCCGCATCTACCTCTCAGCAAGAAATGATGACTATTTTGCATACAGTCCAGAAGTGGTAGCCATCCCTATTGGGGAATTATTTCTGCATCAAGACTAATCTCCAGAGTCTGGAAACTTTCCTGGAACAACGGGTCTCCTCCCCAACACACCTGAAATGGGTTATCCAACTCATGGGTTATGACTATGCGACCACTTACCAGAAGGGTAAGGACAATATGGTGGAAGATGCTCCTCCTCACACATTTGATGACCCAGTTTCTCTTACAGCTATTTATCTGCTTGTTCCAAATTGGTTGCAATCTATTCAATGGGACTATCTCTTCTATGAACTCCATGCTTATTCATCAGTAGGGCACTCTGGGTTCCTCAAAACGTATGACCAGGAACAATGTAACTTCTTTTGGAAGGGACTCAAAAGGACAATTCAATGGATGGTGGTTGACTATGATAATTTCCAGGTCAACAAGGGTGAAATGACGCTCCTTTTAGGACTGCTCGAACCCTTACCCATCCCTCCACAGATTTGGACAACTATTTCTATGGATTTCCTAGAAGCGCTCCAGTGGTATAGTACCACATCTCAAAGGACACCATATGAAGCAGTCTTTGTACATGCACCACCAGTTCTTCTTCCATACACCTTCAGCAGCTCCCCAGTTCAGGAAATTGAATCAATTCTTCGAAACCGTGATCAGCTTCTTCTCATTCTGCAGGACAATTTTCACATGGCAAGAATTTGACTGAAACAACAAGCCGATCAACACCGTTCTGAGTGCACTTTTCACATCGCTGATATGGTTCTTCTTCAACTACAGCCTTCCATGCAATCCTCCCTGAAACTCCAAAGATGCCAGTGGCTCGGAATGCAACTCGAGGATGCTATAGGGAACCCACTCCTTCAGATTCTGCATCAATTTCCACATCTAAAGCTTTGATGACAAAGCTTTTTCTAAGGGAGAGGGGGTGTTAGAAACCCATGTCTTTACTTTGTTAGTATATTGTTGTTGGACGCATATGCTTTGTAAGTCGTCCCGTAGTATTTGTTGATCCATAGTTTATATTAGCCCATAGTATTGACCCATAGTATTGGACGCATATGCTTTGTAAGTCATCCCATAGTATTATATGTCCCATGGTTTTGACTCATAGTATTGGCGCCTAGACTTAGTCCATGGTTTGTATTGACACATAGTATTGACCCATGGTATTGGTGCCTAGAATTAGTATATATGTGTGTGTTGAGGCCTATGAAGGCACTGTGAAGTTAATTGTATTGAGCTTGCTCAAAGGAGGTTTCCCCCTCGAAGTGGCCCGTGATAAATATAAAAGTGATTCTGAGTTCTATTATTTCTGATATCTCGTGTATTTGCATTAATTAATTATTGCAGGTTCATCACAAACTGTTGAAGCTTGAAAAGATACATACTAGCCAAAATCCTGCAGACATGTTCACAAAGGTAGTGACCATAGAGAAACTGAGTTCCTGCTCAGTTTCAGTTGGCCTTCTAGTGTGAAGGTGAAGATGATAAATTTGCCAAGTCCAAGGTCCAGCAAGTCTAGCAGCAGTGGAGTTGTTGTGATCAGTCTCTAAGTGGGAGATTGTTGGTTGATGATATTGTCTCAGCTGTGTACCCTAGCTTTATATGATATGAAAAAGGACTATACAATTGTTCCCCCACTTTGGGGTTCAGGGCAGTGCCTCGAAAAAGGGAGTTCAAGGGCAGCGCCCTCGAGAAACATTTTTGGGGCTATTTTCGCCAATAGTTTACGGGCCCATGGTTTCAGGTATCCCATGGTATTTTTCCCATTGTACTTCCCCTATAAAACAAAGACATTGTAATATGGCTAGGGAAAGATGTATTAGGTATTATGCATTGTAAAGATCTCTGAGATCATAAAGAGAGACTACGAGAGAGTGTGAAGAGGAAGTGCAACGACTGTGCTGCAGGTTGTATCCCTTCTCCAAAATTAAATTTTTAAATACCTGAACGGAACACTGTCAACCTGCAAATAACAATTTAATAACCGTCAAATCATCACTCCATTAACGAGGTTATTGTGAATGCAATAGCATACGTTAATATTACTTAGAATAAGAGCTAGGTCATATAGCATAGTTCGCTAAAGTCTTAGCCTTTCAAAGGTTCGAATACATCCCTCAAATGATATTAAATCGTAACTTTGCTTATTATAGATGATATCATCACAATTTTTTTTTGTCCACATTTTATTTAGTTCAAGTTAGAACTTAAGCAACGTAATATTTGAATTACATGTTAATATATTATTTGTTGTAGATGTATAGTAATCATAAATTATTTCGATTTCATTTTTATTTCATTTCTATAGTTATGTCAAGAAATAGGATGAAGTTTTATAATGCTAGTTCATAGCATAAATACCATAATTACGATAAATTCCTTTGATTAGCATTATAGTGCAAAGACTATTGTATCATCGTAGGTGTAGTTTCAGTGTTGACGAGATACACTCTAAAGCTGAGTTCTTAGTACAAGCACTAATCGCTATATGTTACATATTAACTTTGTTTTCCATTGATAATTTCAGGACTTAGGATAGTCAAGTGCGGTAGGTGCAAAAATATGAAAATTTGTCAAAAGCATAAACGATATTTTTTTTCTACAAGCCTCCTAACAACTTTATCAATAGATATTAGTATCCTAGTTTAATAATAATGATATTAGTCATATGATAATATATGTAGCATTATAATAGAACACTTGGATGACGTGAAAATTATAACACTGAAGAGCTTGAATGTCATTACATGAACTAGAATTATAACCATGAATCCATACCTCGAGTATTTTGTCTTGCAAGGAAGTACTTAGCATTATAATTTTACATTGACGTTGAATTGAAAGACACTTGTACTCTTATTACTTGTTGGCGTAGAATTTCTTACCTGTGGTCTGCACATGGAAACAGTATTCAAATGCCTTAGCTAATCATAGATAATTAAACTCCGGGGTACCTCGTAGGACCCCCTCATCATAACACAAACAAACTGTCAACACATCATCAAGAATAACATAATAGTTCAATTTACGTACAACATGAAATCTTTTCTTGAGCTTAAGCAAATTTGGAAATTTTATTCTTTTGCATAATCATAAAAATATCTTTCGTCAAAGGGTTTAGCATCGATTTAAATCTGAAGTAGAAAATGCAATTATATCCTATTTATTGGGAAGTATGACGTGTCATCGCCTTTAATTATTTTAGTTAAGAAATCTACTTAGTTTACATGTTCCGCATTCATGACTTTTAATGATTATTGCTATTTAAAAAAAAAAAAAAAATTGGTATTTATTGGGATGTTACATGTGGTATCAGAGCTCATGTTCGAACTCTAGGCCTAAAAGGGCCCAAGAAACATGCAACAGAAATTTTCTAACTACGAAAATTTTTACTAACTCACGTTAAAATATTATTATATACAGAAAATTGCTTTAAATTACAAGTATGGAAGGATCAGCTGAACGTATGGAGGAAAGATTTCCACCAAACAACCATAGTATGGAACCACAATTTGAAGGAGGATTCCATGGCAATCTGAATGACAATTCATCCGAATTATTACGTTCCTTTCAAGAATTAAAAGCAGAGATAAGATCAGTAAAGAAGGACAATGAGAGAATCCTGAGAACACAAGAGGAATTAAAGCAAGTACTATTCGATCAATACCCAATAGATAAATAGGATAGAGAATTTGAACATACTTCTAAAACTGAAGATTTACCTTATGAGGGCAAGAGTAAGCAAGTAAAAAAAGATGATGAACTAGCAGCTCAACATCATCAAGAACTGCCAAACATCCACGTAAAAAGAAACGTGACTATTCTAGTGATAGCAGTGAAAGAGGTTTCAAGCCAAAGAGAAAAAGTCATAAACAATATGAACAGATATCGGGGGAGTTCAAGAAAATCAAACCCCCAACTTTCAATGGTGAAACTGAGAGAGGAGAGACAGCTGAAGCATGGTTGTCCGGCATGAAAAAATATTTTCAAATCTATGATTACTCAGAATTCCTAAAGGAAAAAATGGCAATTTATAATCTAACCGGGAAGGCAGATATTTGGTGGCAAGACCTCAAAAGAATAAAGAGCATTAGGGACAGACATGTGAGTTGGATTACTTTTAAAAGATACTTCAAAAATTTCTTATCCGAACAGTATTATGAAGAAAAATCCAAAGAATTTCATGATCTAAAGCTAGGAACGATGAACATGAAAGAATTGAACAACAAGTTTTTAAATTTGCTAAGGTATGTGCCATACCTAGTGGAAGAAAAACCGAAGGTTCAAAGATACCTGAGTTGCCTACCCTTCAACATCAAGGATGGGATAGAGTACGATAACCCAAAAACAATGGAAGAAGCCATGAGGAAAGCAACCTTTTGCTTTGATCAGAATAGGAAAAGAGAAGGAGTATCTAACTGGAAAACTCATAAAACCAGTAAATTTGAGCAGAAAAAGAAAAAATTTAGGTTTAGTGGAAATTCTGGTTTCCAAAAGAAAAACTTTCAGAATTGAAATTTTCAAGGGAACAGTTCCATAAATAATCAGTAGCAGAAATTTACAGCTCCCAAAAATGTTCTCAATGTTGCCAGAACCAATGATCATAAGCCACCTATAAAATGTTTTGAGTGTCAAGGTCCTCATTATGCTTCAGATTGTCCCCTTAGGAAGCAGACAGCTAACCATATTCACTCCATACAATCTAAAACCACTGTAGGAGACTTGGCAAGAGAAGTACCCAGAATTAATGCAGCTTTAGACAATCGGCAAGCAGAACACCAAGTCTCAATGGTAGAAGTTGAAGGTATGCTACAAAACCACCCAGTTTCTATTTTGATTGATCCAGCTGCTAGTCTGAGCTATATATCACCAAATATTGTAAAAAAATTTAAGTTGAAAATAGGAAAATTCAATAAATCCTGATTAGTTAGATTAGCAACAGGGACAAAAAGAAAAGTTTCTAATTTCGTGGAAAGTTGTGTTTTATATATGAATCAGCTAACAACACAGATCAAGTTAAATGTTTTACCTTTAGGATCATATGATGTCTTAATTGTAATGTACTGGTTAGAATCCCATCATGTCATTCTGAATTGTTACGAGAAAAGTTTCACGTGCTTAAATGATGAAGGAAAGACAGTCGAAGTGAAGGGTATTCCTAGAAAGACGTCCCTCAGATAGATCTCAGCTATGCAAGTAAAGAAAGAAATTAGAAAATGATGTCAAATGTTTGCAGTAAATGTGGTAAATGAGGAGTTAAGTACCACTGAAGACAAACTGAAAATAGAAGACATACCTATCTTAAATGATTTCGAAGATGTTTTTCCTAAAGAGATTCCAGGATTACCTCCTAAGAGAGATCTAGATTTTACTATTGAATTGATACCGGGGGAAGTACCAAGTTCCAAAGCTCCATATAGGATGAATATACTAGAGTTAAATGAGTTAAAATCTCAGTTGAAGGAACTGATTGATAAAAAGTATATAAGGCCGAGCGTGTCTCCTTGGGGAGCACCAGTCATTTTAGTTAAGAAGAAAGATGGCACCTTAAGGCTTTGCATAGATTATCGTCAACTGAATAAAATGACGATCAAGAATAAATATTTGTTTCCCTACATTGATGATCTATTTGATCAGCTACGCGGATAAACGATATTCTCAAAGATTGATTTGCAGTCAGGATATCATCAGGTTCGTGTGAAGGATGAATACATTTTCAAAATAGCCTTTAGAACTCGGTATGGACATTATGAGTTTGTGGTCATCTTGTTTGGGTTGACTAATGCCCCAGTAGTATTTATGTGCCTAATGAATAAATTCTACACAAATACTTGGATAAATTCATCGTGGTGTTTATCGATGACATTTTAGTATATTCTAAGAGCAAGGAAGAGCATGACGAACATCTACATATCATTTTGCAAGTTCTGAAAGATCACCAATTATATGCTAAGTTCAATAAGTGTGAATTTTACAAAGACAAGATTCAGTACTTAGGACACATAATCTCCAAGGAAGGAATTTCAGTTGACCCCGCTAAGATAAAAGCCATTAATGAATGGCTAGTCCCTAAAGATGTGTCAAATTTACAATCATTTATGGGTATTACTGGATATTACAGAAAATTCATTGAAGGGTTTTCAAAGATTGCAAACCCCATAACGTCCTTGCAGAAGAAAGGAAAGAAGTTTGTATGGGATCAAAAGTGTCCAGACAGTTTTAAAAAGTTGAAAGAATTACTGACTACAGCGCCTATTTTGAGGATTGCAGATCCTACTAAGGATTTTGTAGTATGCACAGATGCATGTAATGATGGACTTGGAGGAATCCTAACGCAGGAGGGACATGCTGTAGCATATGAATCTAGAAACCTGAAAATACATGAGAAGAATTATTCTACTTATGATATGGAATTATTAGCAGTAATTCATGCTTTGAAAATGTGGCATTGTCACCTTATTGGCAAAAAATTTACCTTAATGACAGATAACATGGGGCTGCAATATTTACTAGATCAAACAATTAAGAATGCTAAACAAGCTAGATGGCTAGCCTTTCTAAGTGAATACGAATTTGAAATTCAGCAAATTAAAGGGAGGGAGAACAAGGTCGCTGATGCGTTAAGTTGTAATGCAAGGATAAATTTTATTTCAGCCGTCAGCACATACGAAACAGATTTGGAAAATCATATTTTTGAAGGGATTAAGACAGATGAAGAGTACATAAAATTACATGAAAGGACAACAGCAAACAGTTCTGAAAATACTATGATAGATTACAGTTTGAAGGAAAATGGATTGTTGTTGTACAAAAACAGATTGTATGTACCCAACATACCCACAATGAAAATTTTGATTTTGAATGAGATGCACAAAAGCCACTATTCTTGTCATCTAGGTTATCAGAAAACCATCACTATGCTACGAAAAGAGTACTATTGGCCCAGAATGAAGGATGAAGTAGAAAAATATATATCTAAGTGTTTTGATTGTCAAAAGGTGAAGGTGGAACATCACCATCCTGCTGGATTGCTATAGCCATTGCCTATACCTAGCTGGAAATGGGAAATCATAAGTATAGATTTTATCACTGGGTTACCAAAGAATCAGAAACAGAATGATTCCATCATGGTGGTAGTAGATAAACTTAGCAAAGAAGCACATTTTATTCCTATGAAGACTACTCATAAGGCACTAGACATTGCAGAAATTTTTATGAAACAGATCTTCCGACTACATGGGATACCAAAGGTAATAGTTTCGGACCGTGATTCAAAGTTTACACGAAATTTTTGGAGGTCCTTGTTTAAAGGGATATATACAACCTTAAATTTCAGCACCACATTTCATCCACAAACAGATGGACAAACAGAGAGGATGAATCGGGTTTTGGAAGACATGCTAAGAATGTATGTTAAGGATCAGCCTGGAAAGTGGGAGGACTATTTGCATCTAGCAGAATTTGCATATAACAATCACTACCATACATCAGCCAAGCTTGGCCCGTTTGAAATTCTTTACGGTAGGAAGTGTAACACACCAGTTTCCTGGAGTGCTCCAGTTAACAGAGTCATTTTAGGACCTGAATTGTTACAGAAGTTAGAGCTAATTGTGAAACATGTACAAAGAAATCTTAAAGCTTCCCAAGATAGGCAGAAAAGTCAAGCAAACCTTAAAATAACTCATAAAGAGTTCCAGGTTGGTGAACATGTTTTTCTTAAGGTAAGGTCTAAAAAGAGTTCCTTGAAGTTGGGAAGCTATGCAAAAATGGCACCTAGGTATTGTGGTCCTTTCAAAATTTTGTCAAGGGTTGGACCCATGGCATACCAATTGACATTGCCCTCAAATCTCAAAATACATAATGTTTTTCACGTTTCATTTTTAAAGAAATATGTGCACGATGCTACTCATGTTGTAAATTGGAATGATGTTCAGGTGGAACAAGACGGCAATTTTCCATTGGAACCGGACTATATCCTCGGAAGGAAGGAAACTTTAGTCCGAAATCGCACCATTGGGAAGGTAAAGGTGCAATGGAAGCACCTTAGCCTAGTAGAGGAAACGTAGGAGTTGGAAAGTAGTATGCGGGCAACATACCCAACTGTATTTTAGGGAAACTCAGAGAGTGAATAAAACAACATCGAGGACGGTGTTGAGGCTTAAGGGGGGGTGTATGTCACCTACCAAAATTTTGAGGGCATTTGTTTTATTTGAAAAATAATTTATGTTAAATTATAATTACAAAGTTTTGTAATTATGACAAAATCTGGTAAAAAATAATTGTAAATGACTTATTATTATTATTTAATAAATTAGAAAAGGAGACAAACACTCAAGAAAGTTGTTACAAGAGTGTTCACTGACTGACTAGGAGGAATGGAGGCTGATAGAAGGCATGGGACATATGGCAGCATTTTCTCTCCACCACTAGCTGTTGGTTATGGGACAACTACCCCTAAAAATGTGGCATTATCCCCTAGGTGGGTGGGGGTGAGCAAGAAGCTCATCAAATGACCAGTTAACCACTAAAAGTCCTAGGCAGCCTACATAAGGCAATTCGAATTGAGCAGGAAGCTCTGACAATATTTTCTGTAGAAATATTCCTCATGTGCATGAGGTGATGACTGAGAGATTCGAAGTAGGGAGGCTATTTGAGAGTGCAATTGTAAGTCTGCAAAATATTTCTGAGAAGGGAAACCAAAGGTGCTAGTGCAGGTCTCTTTGACTGCTGAGTATGTAAGACTGGATAAACTACTTGCTGCTGCAGAATGAGGAACTAAGCTTCTAAGTTTCTTCCTTGTTGATGTATATGTAACTTCGGAATGTATTTCATCTGTGTATTTTATATATATTTATTGTACCCTTATAAGAGATGTATTATTCCTCTATAAGGAAGTGTCGTCATGTGGATTGACAAGTGTCGCAAGTGTGTGTACTTGCTGATGGGTTATTAGACCACCATGTGGGGTCGGCCCTGAATTATATATAATATGATATGGATGTATCTAGATAGACAAGTCGACCCCATAAGGTCATTGGGAAAAAATGTTACTATAAATAGAGATCGGAGATCTCTATTTTACTCATTCGGAAAAGCAACTCACTCTCACTTGAAAAGTGGCGCACTAGTGAGGAGTAGGATCATCTTCTATCAGGAGACTATCTCAGTGTTATTTGGTTGTGCTTTTGGTTGAGCCATTGCTCTCTCTATCTCTGAGGAAGTTGTGGGGTTTTTCACCTTAGGGTTTTCCCCATGGAAACTCTGTGTCTCTTGTCTTCATGCTTTTGATTCTTGTGATGCTTGTCATATTGTGATTGTCATGCATTGATATACTGTAGATGTTATTCTCTCAGCAAAGATCCTAGAGTATTGTGAATTAATGCTCAAAATTTAACATGGTATCAAAGCTAACCTGAGAAGAAGACATTTTGCAGTGACAGAAGCTTGAGTTCTTTGTTTATTGGGTTTCTCTCCATAGATTTTTGAAAATCAGTATAGTAGATTGACTCTGCTCATCAAGGCGCATCTATCTGTCCAATCAGAACTTGGTTTCGAGCATTTTCTGATTTGGCCCTAAAAGTTAGGGTTTCCCCAAAAATAGGAATTTCTGGAATCTGAAGACACATCTAGAAGCTCCTTGCAAAAATAGAAGTTTAGAGCTTTGGATCAATATTTTTGGCTGGGTATATCTTTGGGAAACTCAAACCCTAATTCAGGGCTCTCCCGAGTGAACCCGGGAGGACAAAAAGGAAATTTTGAAGGGAAAGAATTTGCTGATCTCAAATTCTGAATGTACCAGGATGATCATCTCACCAAGGCACATCTTTCTATCCTTTCAGAAATTTGAAATTCACATTTTGAATTTTTAGGGTTTCTCTGACAAACCCTAATCCGGGACGAGATCCAGTTTTCAGCACTTCAAGTGGTAAGATCTAAATCTTTTCTATTTCCATTTGAAGTAATCTTTAAGATGTCTCTCCACACCAAGCTTCAGGATAAGCTTGAAGGGGCTGATAACTTCCGATCCTGGAAGTATAGGATTGGGTTAATCCTGGAAGAAAATGAGTTGGGCTCATATGTGAAAGAAGACATCCCTATCCCAGAGGATGAAGAGGCCAAGGCATTGCACAAGAAGAACTTGGTCAAGGCAAAGAGAATCATTGTTGATTCTATCAAAGACCATCTCATACCCCATGTGTCTTCTCTTAAGACACCCAAGGAGATGTTTGACTCTTTGACCAAGCTGTTTGAAGGGAAGAACATAAATCGGAAGATGACCCTGCAAAAACAATTGAAAGGAGTAAAGTTTCAGAATGGAGAAACCATTCAATCTTATTTTTCAAGGGTCTCCCAGATCAAGGAACAACTAGAAGCAGTGGATGAAATGGTGGAGAGTGGTGAAGTGGTGATGACCACTCTAAATGGCCTACCCAGGTCATGGGATTCCTTTATCCAAGGAATTTTTGCAAGGAAGAAGTTGATCTCCTTCAGTAGACTACGGGAATAATGCTCACAAGAAGAAGCAAGGCTTGTGGCACGAGAAGAAAAGATGGGGAATGAAGATCAAGCTCTCACAGCTCACACCAAGAAAGGGAAGTCCAAGAGAGAGCCATCTCACTCCAATAGATCTTCACATCACTTCAAAGAAAGAAGAATATGCTTCACCTGTAATGAGAAAGGGCATATTGCCATAAATTGTCCCAAGAACAAGAAGGACAACAACATCTCCAACAAGAAGAAGAAGGGTAGCAAAAGAAGGTTTCATGCTCATGCTGCCGAAGATGATGAACCCCCAAAGAAGAAGGCTAGGGCAGAAAGTGATAGTAATGATGACTCATCAAGTGAAGAAGAGTATGTTCTGATCTCTGCTCTCACAGGTACCATCTCTCATGGTTGTAATGATTGGTTGATTGATAGTGGGGCTTCCGAACACATGACTGGGTTTAAGGAATCTTTTGTGAATCTATCTAAACATGAATCACCCCATAAGGTGAAACTTGGGGATGATTATCAATACCCAATCAAAGGAAGTGGTGAATCCTCCTACAACCTAGATTCTGGAAAATATTTGAAGATTAAAGAAGTCCTTTATGTACCTGGGCTCAAGAAGAACTTACTCTCCATCTCTGCATTGGATGCAAAAGGTATGAGGGTTGCATTTGTGGATGGCCAAGTCCTAATGTGGCCAAAGGGAAAGAACATAGATGATGCAGTAGTGATTAGAGAGCAAGAGGGAGGTTTGTATAAATTGAAGGGACAACCTGAACATGCCATGGTGCATGAATCCATGGAGCCAAGTGAACTTTGGCATAGAAGACTTGCTCATATGCACTATAGAGCACTTCCAATTGCAAGCAAGGCAGTAGAGGGTCTTCCTGAAATCAAGACCAAACATGAAGGTGTTTGCAAAGGATGTGCAAAAGGTAAGAACATAAAGAAGGCTTTCCCAAGCAGTAAAAGCAAGGCAAAAGACATCCTGGAAATCATCCACTCAGATGTATGTGGTCCTATGTCATCTAGTTCCCTGAGTGGGTATATTTACTATGTCTCATTTATTGATGACTTTTCTAGGAAGACTTGGGTATACTTCTTGAAGAGCAAAGATGAGTTGTTTGATAAATTCAAGGAATTCAAAACCTTGATGGAGAATCAAACTGACATGAAGATCAAAACATTCAGATCCGACAATGGTGGAGAATTCACCTTAAGTGACTTCAAGAAGCTTTGTAGTGATTCAGGGATTAAGAGGGAGTTGACTGCTCCGTATAATCCTCAACAGAATGGAGTTGCAGAAAGGAAGAACAGAACTATCATGGAAGTAGCAAGGGCAATGCTGCATGACCAGGATATACCTTTGCATCTGTGGGAAGAAGCAGCTAGAACAGTTGTATATGTACAGAACAGAACACCCCACAAGATATTGGACAATAAGACACCAGAAGAGGTCTTTTATGGGTTCATGAAGATTGATGTCAGCAACGATGAATATAAGTTCAAGGACAGGTAATGCAGGAAGCAAAGATCAAGAGGGAGCACACTCCAGCAGCTCCTGCAAGGATGCAGATTTTTAGAGGGAGTTGACCTTCTTCCTACATTCCACAACAGAAAGGTGTAGAAGAAGCTATTTCAGCAGCTTGTGCCAGGAAGCAAAGACTCAGAGGGAGTCCACCCAACAAACAAACAAAGATAATTATTTCAATTATCATTCTTGCCTATTTTGTTTGTTTAAATAATATTATGCTTATGTTCCTAGACTTAGGAGATGTATTGTGCATAATGGAATGATTGCATTAATGAACAGTATACTACTAATATGCATGTGATTGGTAAGTGGACTATGGCACTGTACAACATTCCAGTGCTACTTATCTAGAATGAAACCTCTTTGCTGACATGTTGGGAGTAGTGCAAACTCTTAACAATGTTCTGGTAGAGACTGGAAGGCATCTAGAAAGTTGTGGAACATGGATAAATGTTGTATTGGCTAAGATAACTGCATGACTGCATGACATATTTCTTTATGTGTAAAGAATTTGTTCTAAAAATTATGAGAGGTTTCTAATCATGCAATTTAACTTGTTTTGTAGGAAAGACCGTATATCTTCACATACAAAAGGACTACAACATTTGTTCCAGAAACAAAGATATCTCTTGAAGATATTGAAGTTCCCAGGATCTGGGATGAAGAAATGGAATGCCATGATCCTTCGATCATGAAGAAGATGTTTGGGATGCAGTCCCAAGACCTGAGAGGGAGTCACATGTGTGCAGATTGAAGAAATCCTTGTATGGCTTGAAGCAAGCTCCCAGAACCTGGTATGGTAGGATGGACAGTTTCCTATCTAGTTTGGGCTTTACCAAGAGTAAAGCGGATTCCAACGTTTACTACAAGGTTGAGGAAGGGAATCCTGTGATTCTACTCCTGTATGTGGATGACTTATTTGTAACAGGAGATGACAGACTGATTGTAGATACTAAGAGGAAGCTTGCTGCTGAATTCGATATGAAAGATTTGGGAATGATGCACTATTTCCTAGGTATGGAGGTGTGGATATCCTGAAGAGATTTGGGATGATGGATTACAAAGCCATGGCCACACCTATGGCATTGAATCTGAAGCTTCTATGTGATGCTTCATCTGAGCCAGTTGATGTCTCTATGTATCGTCAGATGATTGGGTCCTTGATGTACCTGACGAACACGAGACCAGATATTTGCTTTGCTGTGAACACATTGAGCCAGTTCCTGATGGATCCAAGGAGTGTTCACCTGGTTGCTGTAAAGCATGTTCTGAGTTACCTGAAGGGTACAGTGGATTTTGGGCTCAAGTATGAAGCGAATCAAAAGTTTAACCTGCAGGGTTATGTTGATTCGGATTGGGATGACAGTGCTACAGATAGGAAGAGCACATCTGGGTGTTGCTTCAGTATGGGATCATGTGTGATCTCATGGTTTAGCAGGAAGCAGTCCTGCATGGCACTGAGTACAGCTGAGGTAGATTATGTTGCAGCTTGTTCAGCTAGTTGTGAGGCAGTATGGTTACGGAAGCTACTGTCTCAGTTATTTGATCTCCTGTTGGATGCTACTGGTATCTTTTGTGATAACCAGAGTTGTGTGAAGCTGTCCGAGAATCCAGTGTTTCATGACAGGTCGAAACACATAGATATAAAATATCACTATATCAGGGATATGGTGCAGAGAGGAGCCGTGAAGCTCCTGTATGTTGTGACGGACGCACATATTGCAGATGTGCTGACGAAGCCACTAGCCAGGGTGAAGTTCGAGTACTTCAGAGAGAGGCTTGGCGTTCTTCAGATCAAGGACAGTTCGAGGAAGAAGTGATGGACACATTTGCTGAAGCCATTCCAAGCATGTTGGAAGGGGAATCCTTCACATGGCTATGGATGTAAGCGCTGGATGATGAGCATCAGGATGATGTTGTGGTTTCTGCTTGGATATGATCAGTTGGATCATTATATGTATATATGTATACATCATGTTGGATGTTGGATATGATCGGTTCGATCATGTGTATGTATTTTGTATACGGATCATGTTGGATGCTGGATATGATCGGTTGGATCATGCGTATGTATTTTATATGTATGCATCATGTTGGATGCTGATGGATACATTGTGTGGATCATGTATCTTTGTATGATCAAGTAGATCATGTATGTTGATGGATACATTGTGTGGATCATGTATCTTTGTATGATCAGGTAGATCATGTATGCTGATGGATACATTGTGTGGATCATGTATCTATGTATGTATCAGGTGGATACTTGGTGTGCATCAGATGGATTCATTGTATGATTAGGATGATCGTGGACGACGAGCTTCTCTAGATGACATGCAGCAGGATGTTGCAGTGATGATGATCAGGATGATCATGTGTACATCAGGATAATTTTTTATGAGTATCAGATGATACTTTGTGGCCATGGATCAGGTTGTGCAGGTAAGCATATAATTTGTGCCCTGGGAGATTTGCAGATGGTCTTTCGAGGTTTTGCCTATGGCATGTAATTCGGTGCCCTGGGACATCTGGAAAATGCTCTTTCGAGGTTTTGCTTGGGAGGACATGTAATTTGTGCCCTGGGAGATCTGCAGATAGTCTTTTGAGGTTTTTCCTATGGCATGTAATTCAGTGCCCTGGGATATTTGGCAAATGCTCTTGCGAGGTTTTGTCCTATGGCATGTAATTTGCTCCTGGGAGATCTGGACAGGATGAAAAAGGCCTTAGATGCTTCATCCAGGTTTTGCCATGACCACATGTAATTTGCTCCTGGGAGATCTGGATAGGATGAAAAAGGCCTTAGATGCTTCAGCCAGGTTTTGTGGTGAGATCACATGTAATGTGCTCCTGGGAGATCCAACAGGTAGAGCCATGTGCTCGTAACAGCCTGGGATGCTTCATCCATGTTTTGTGATGGGTCACATGTAATGTGCTCCTGGGAGATCCTACAGGTAGAGCTGTGTTCTCGTAATAGGATGGGATGCTGCAGCCAGGTTTTGTGACGCACGTAATAAGTCCCGAGGATTCCACAGTATGGCCAGTGATGATGAAGACCTGCAGGTGATGGGACTACATCCAGTATGAAAAAGGACTGGCTCTGTAGAACTTCCTATGACGAGTAGAGTCAGAGATTGGTTGAGATAGCAGTAGAAGTGACGATGATGATGACAATGCATCGATGACGATGATCTAGAGAAGAAGACTTGACTAGCAGATCTGTGTCGAGAAATACCTTCCTAGTTAAGAGGGAGTGTTGATGTATATGTAACTTCGGAATGTATTTCATCTGTGTATTTTATATATATTCATTGTACCATTATAAGAGATGTGTTATTCCTCTATAAGGAAGTGTCGTCATGTGGATTGACAAGTGTCGCAAGTGTGTGTACTTGTTGATGGATTATTAGACCACCATGTGGGGTCGGCCCTGAATTATATATAATATAATGTGGATGTATCTATATATACAAGTCAGCCCCATAAGGTCACTGGGAAAAAAGGTTAGTATAAATAGAGATCGGAGATCTCTATTTTACTCATTCGGAAAAGCAACTCACTCTCACTTGAAAAGTGGCGCACTAGTGAGGAGGAGGATCATCTGCTATCAGAAGACTATCTCAGTGTTATTTGGTTGTACTTTTGGTTGAGCCATTCCTCTCTCTATCTCTGAGGAAGTTGTGGGGTTTTTCACCTTAGGGTTTTCCCCATGGAAACTCTATGTCTCTTGTCTTCATGCTTTTGATTCTTGTGATGCTTGTCATATTGTGATTGTCATGCATTGATAAACTGTAGATGTTATTCTCTCAGCAAAGATCCTAGAGTATTGTGAATTAATGCTTAAAATTTAACATTCCTCCTAGTGGTTTAGTGTACAGGCTTAGGGGTCCTAAGACAGGCATTTTGACTATTTTCAGGAGCAGGTTGGATGGAACAGGTTTCTTGGACGTTTGTCCCCCTATCTACTGGTTCAAGTTCTATATTTCATATCTATCAACCTTTCTTTTACATTAAAGATGTTTGATTTTGTATTGCATTGATCAAAAGATAAACTGATAGAATAAAATCCTTCTCTGCATTTTTCCACACATTGGTCTCTGCACCGTTCTCTAGTATAGAGAAGGGTAGTGTTAGATTTGATAAAATGATAGGCTAAATGCCAAATTGAATGAACTGATGAATACAGTAATATTCAAGAATAAATTATGTCATATGTTTAAACTAGGATATACTACAGTACAGTATAAACAGCTGCATCGCAATCATCTAATTCTCTAATAAAAGAAAATACATTTGTTTTTGTACAGATTGATACTCATCTTCTCAACCCCGTGCATTTCAGATAGGAACAATATGCATTTCAACATTTTAAATTCAATTTTTTAAAGCACTCTATTTTTCATTAAATATAGTAGCTACAAAACTATTCTTTGTATAGACTGTTTACAAGTAAACACTTATTGTTTCATCTCTAGTTATCACTGTTTCACATATTTTCTGATATGAATTCATACAAATACTTCCAGCTGCAGTAGCATAAAAAACCTATTATATCAAACCCTAAGATATTGCAGACCCTAGTTTTGTTTTCACAATTTATATTTATTTTCTTCACAAGCCTTTTCATGGCAAACTTTAGACTTTGCTTTTCCCAAACCCTAACTAGCATTTCGAAAACTTCTTCAAGACAATATTCACCACATAGAATAAAGTATGATTCTATACTAATGTTATCAAGAGCTCATAACCTTAGTAAGAACACATCGAAAACATCGAAAACATTCACACTATCGATATCTTTTATACACAGATTAAGTTTCGAGTACGAAAAAAACTCAGTACCAGCCAGACAGCAAACACAAGAATCAGGTAGGGTTTCATTTATGATTTAAATAGACATTGTGGCCTAACCTTCCCAAACATTTGACAACTGAACTTATCTCATCACTATTTTCAAATTTAAATATCGACAACAATGACGAAGTACAGGAAGCAACTATTTACACTCAACCTGAGATAAGTTTCGTTATTCGAATTCGAATCAACAGTTTTTCCAAACAATCATTTGAAACATCTTTTTAAACAAGACTGTATCATTGCAATACAAAGAGAACCAATAGTACAGAAGAAAGTGAACCATGGCTCCATTAAGGAATGTCCATCGGCATAGATAAAAACATGACAGAGTTTTTATTGTTTCCATTTAAAATTCCAAAATACATAGGGTCTTTTCCCTCAAACAACCAACGGTGTAAAGACCAACTCGAAGTCGGTTCCAACGCTACAGCAAAAACATTACTGAGTCAAGCATCAAATAAAAGACTGAGGATCAACCTCTTACAGTATGTTATCAAAATAAGATAAACTTAAGACTTCACATTCGGCCATCACTGAAACAAGTCGAATGTTTCCAACTCTCGGCATACAAAAAATACCCTCCAAGGCACCTATGAGGTTTTTGAGAACCACCGGGGCTTACCAAGAAGCCGTAGCAACATTCCATTTTCCACTCTTTCACTCAACAACATCATACGAAATGGGTACCTGCCAAAACACATGGTGAAAGGTTAAAGCAAGATTTTTACAAGGACCGAAACAAGTATTACAGTATCATTTCACGGTTATGAAACACTTACCTTTAAAAATTGACACTTCGGAGTATTGACACATTACACCACTAAACGTTGAAGGAGGTTGATATTTGATAGCAACCTTAAGTTAACACATCAGAACATTCTCATCCATAGGAGAATCGAACCTAGTCCAAAACTCATTCAATACATTGGTAGGAGAAACCCCGTCACTATTTTGGCATCATGGGTGAAGTGCATAAATCTTAATGCCTACAACTATTAAAAACTACCTCTGAGAGGTCACAAGATCAAAACCCCCCCTAAGAGATACTCTCTCCGACCATAATTTTTGGCAGCATGTCGGCCTCAACTCTAACGTAACAACGAAGATCGGGAAACCCTCCACCATTACATACAACAAGGTTTAGGGTTGCATAATCAATTGTCAAGATTCGGTGAGATCATCAAGTAAGGAGATTCCAACAAGCTATGTTGAAAGCTGAGCAAGGATTACATTGATGTCTCATTAATTTCAACAACCATGACATTGCCAACACTGCATGCTATGGAATAGTACAGGAACAGCTTAGAGGAGAAGTGTAATGGTAGCCATGTATAGCTAGGATTCCTAGTTACATTATCAACCAATGTCCACATGGATGGAACTACGTGGGTTGAAAACAATACTTTCCACTATGGAGTTGGTCAGGACCATTAAATACCTGAATGAAACACTTTCAACCTGCAGATAGCAATTTAATAATCGTCAAATCATCACTCCATTAACAAGGTTATTGTGAATGCAATAACATACGTTAATATTACTTAGAATAAGAGCTAGGTCATATAGCATAGTTCGCTAAAGTCTTATCCTTTCAAAGGTTCTAATACATCCCTCAAATGATATTAAATCGTAACTTTGCTTATTATAGATCATAACATCACAATTTTTTTTGTGCACATTTTATTTAGTTCAAGTTAGAACTTAGGCAACGTAATATTTGAATTACATGTTAATATATTATTTGTTGTAGATGTATAGTAATCATAAATTATTTCTATTTCATTTTTATTTCATTTCTATAGTTATGGCAAGAAATAAGATGAAGTTTTATCATGCTAGTTCATAGCATAAATACCATAATTACGATAAATTCCTTTGATTAGCATTATAGTGCAAAGACTATTGTATCATCATAGGTGTAGTTTAAGTGTTGACAAGATACACTCTAAAGCCGAGTTCTTAGTACAAGCACTAATCGCTATATGTTACATATTAACTTTGTTTTCCATTCATAATTTCAGGACTTAGGATAGTCAAGTGCGGTAGGTGGAAAAATATGAAAATTGGTCAAAAGCATAAACGATATTTTTTTCTACAAGCCTCCTAACAACTTTATCAATAGATATTAGTATCCTAGTTTAATAATAATGACAGTAGTCATATGATAATTTATGTAGCATTATAATAGAACACTTGGACAACATGAAAATTATAACACTGAAGAGCTTGAATGTCATTACATGAACTAGAATTATAACCATGAATCCATACCTCCAGTATTTGTCTCGTAAGGAAGTACTTAGCATTCTAATTTTACATTGACGTTGAATTGAAAGACACTTGTACTCTTATTAATTGTTGGCGTAGAATTTCTTACCTGTGGTCTGCACATGGAAACAGTATTCAAATGCCTTATCTAATCATAGTTAAGTAAACTCTGGGGTACCTCGTAGGACCCCTTCATCATCACACAAACAAACTGTCAGCACATCATCAAGAATAACATAATAGTTCAATTTACGTACATCATGAAATCTTTTCTTGAGCATAAGCAAATCTAGAAATTTTATTCTTTTGCATAATCATAAAAACATCTTTCGTCAAAGCGTTTATCATCCATTTAAATCTGAAGTAGCAAATGCAATTATATCCTATTTATTGGGAAGTATGATGTGTCATCGCCTTTAATTATTTTAGTCAAGAAATCTACTTAGTTTACATGTTCTGCATTCATGACTTTTAATGATTATTGCTATTTTAAAAAATTTTAAATTTTTTGGATTTATTGGGATGTTACAAGCCTAGAGAAGCAAATTTTCAAGGTAATATGAAGTGAAGAAGGGAGAAATTCCAATGGAAGCTGAAATCTTGTGATGATTTGTTCTAGGGTTTTTGTTCTGGATTTTTTTTCACGTCATCTTGGCATTTTCGCTCTTACTTTTGTTTTGGAATGAATCATACCATGAAATTTTTATGGGATGGATTTAATATGTGTGTGTACCTATGGTAAACATTCCATATGTTGTTTCACTATATTTTAGGAGATATGACCTTGCAAAGTTAGGATTTCTGAATTATCCTTAAACATGTCACCTTAGAATTTTTGCTATATCATTTGTTCTAGAAAGATTCAGGTAGTGCCCCTTTGATGAGATGAAGTAGATATCTTAAAGAACCTGTGGTACAAGCTTCAGATGTTTTTAATATATATTTTCAGAGATATGACCTCAAAAATTTAGGCCTTTTGAATGATCCTAAAATTAGCCTTAAACACGTTAGTTTGACATTTTCGCTATATCTTTTGTTCTATAAAGCTTTAGATAGTGCCCCTTGGGGGAGATGAATTATATACCTTGAGTAACTTTTGGTATGATTTTTAGATGTTGGTATTCCATATTTTTGGAGATATGATCTCCGGAATTTAGGGTTTTTGAATGATCATGAAATCAGCTTTAAATAGGTTAGATTGGTATTTTCTCTATAAATTTTGATCTAGGATGTTTATTATAGTGAGCCTTCGAGGAGACGAAGTAGAGATATTAAAGTATATGGGATACAAGTTTCAGATATTTGTATGCTATAATTTGATATGTATTCCCTTTATAAGTAAGGGTTATGAAGTAGATCAGAGGAAGATTGTGAAGACACTAACAGAGAAAGTGACAGTGGCATTGACAGTGAAAAGGACAGTGATAGTGGCAGTGACAGTGACAATTACAGTGACTGTGGAAGTGACAATGGTGGTGAGATTGATAGTGGAAGCGACAGTGATAGTGATGGTGACAGGGTGGTGCTAGGGTTATTTGGAGCTCATTGAAGATTGGTTTCCTCTATGCAAGTTGGAGCCTATGCTTTAGGGAGTAGGTGCATCCTTCTAGTTGTATTTAGTAAATATAGGGGGTTGTAGTCTCCTCCAGTTTGTGCTGGTAAATTAGGGATTTGGAGCTTCCTTTAGGTTGGTTATGTAAATCAAGGGGTTGGTACCTCCTTCCAATTGGTGTTGGAGAATCTTGGAAGTTGGTGCTTCTTAGGAATGTAATCTTGACATGATATAAGAAAAACATTTTGTGGTTTTCTCTCGTTTGGGTTTCCACATAAAATATCTTGTGCACTGTTTATGATCTTATGTGTTAATGATGACGTTTGAATATAATGTACTATCATTAGTAATGTGATGATAATTTAAAGATGTCATAGTTTAATGTTTGAATTAAAAATTGGTAAAAGTGCTCAATACTGATTCAACCCCCCCTCTCAATATTGATGAATATTCCAACAATGTATTTCCATTTAAATTCAATTTAATTCATTTTGTAATTCTTTTTTTCTTTCTATGGTTTTTTTTATTGTCCTTAAGGTAGTTGTTTGTTAACAGTTGTGAGCGGGTCATATGCTCACTTGCAACAAATAGATCATTGTTCTTTGGGAGAATATATATATATATATATATATATATATATAAGGTATCTTATGTTTTCTCATTGTAGGTATTTCATAGAGTAAGAATGAAAACAAGGAGTTTTGTTCCCCCGGGAATTTAAAGTTGAGATTTGGACTTCTAATCAGCTACACTACAAGAAGAAATGTACATAATCTTCATTCATTCATCAAATAAATGCATCAAGGGTTCCAAGTTTTGAACCTTAGGTTGTTAATTATATTAACAACAACACTTTTCATAGCTACAATCACAAATTCTCCCCCTCATTTGTATCAACAGTCACTTCTTCCTCTTATTCTTTTTATAATTTGTATGGTAATGGCAGTATACAAGAAAATGAGGCAACCTATCCCATACTTTCCATTTGTTTAAGTAGTCATTGTTTGCAAATTAATTTGTATTTTGTGTAATAGTTTCCTTTTAGCAATGCCAAATTAATGTCTATAAAATGTTTATGCTGAGAGTAAAATGTAAGAAATCAATTGATTAGATCTAGTACACAGAACAATTTTCTTCTGATAGGTAAAATTAGTTTCTTTTTGCATATAGAATATACATATAATTTAGTGGTTCTAGGATTGATAATAGGGTATTGAGCATTAAAATTTGAACATATATAGTAAATAATTGTTTCCAATCTATTATTGCTTCAACATTCTAAACTCATGTATTATAATGTGAAGAATATGACCATCTAATTGTTTTGGGCACCTACAACCTACATTTACCAAAATGGCATGTGAATAAGATAAGTGAACAATATTACAATGACTTCTTATTTATTTCAAGATTATCTTAGTAACTTATTCTAGTAGTTAGATCTCCACTACAATATTAACTATGTTTGAAATTGTTAAGGTTTTGACATAGGGATTTCACTCAATAAACCTATGTTAAAGCAAGTGTGTCCATGGCTATAAACCCATATTTATTAATGAATATGGCTATAAAGGGTTGTCACAACCACCTTATATACATCGTTGGTGTATATAAACTTCCTTTAAATGCATGGCCATGGTTGATATACGACGACAGTGTATATAAGTCATATTATTAATAAATATGGCTTGCTAGCCATATTTATTAATAATATGGCTTATATACGCTCATGGCGTATATCAACCATGGCCACACATTTAAATGTGGTTGATATACATCGACGACTTATATAAGCCATATTAATAATAAATATAGCTTGCTAGCCATATTTATTAATAAATATGGCTTGTTATAAGGGTTTCTATAAGGGTTGTCACGACCACCTTATATACATCGTCAGTGTATATCAAACACCTTTAAATGTGTGGCCATGGTTGATATACGCTCGCGGCGTATATAATCCATATTATTAATAAATATGGCTTGATAGCCATAGTTATTAATAAAATGGGTTTATTGAGTGAAATCCCTTAAGGATTGTCACAACCACCTTATATTAATAAATATAAGGGTTGTCAAACCACCTTATATTAATAAATATAAGGGTTTCCAAACCACCTTATATACGACGTTGGCATATATCAACTACCTGTAAATGTGTGGCCATGGTTGATATATGCCGATGGCATATATAAGTCATATTATTAATTAATATGGCTTTCTATTCATATTTGTTAATAAATATGGCTCGCTAGCCATATTTATTAATAATATGGATAGTAAGCCATATTTATATATAATATGGCTTATATACGTTGTCATCGTATATCAACAGTGGACACACATTTAAAGGTAGTTGATATATGCCGACAACGTATACAAGCCATAGTATTAATAAATATGGCTTGCTAGTTGACGTTCCGCGTGTGGGGAAGGATTGGTGAATTATTATTATTATTATTATAATAAAAATGTTATTTATAAATGAAAACATAGAAAATAAATCATATAAATAAATAGATAAGAAATAAATAAATAAATAGTTAAATAATTATTATTAATATAAATTCAATTATTATACCATGGTTCAGCATAGTTGATTTTTTTTCCGAAGTTGACCTTAAAACCATGGTTGACATAACAAGATGAACATGGGAAACCATTCTTTGAACATATTAAGAAACCACAACCGCATTTTGGTTTACTTTGAATCATTGTTGACTTCAATCCGTATGTGAATTTTAAGCAAGGTTGACTTCAAGCCATAGTTGACTTTTAAGCAATGTTGACTTTGAACAATGGTTGAGTTCAATCCACGGTTGAATTTAAACAATAGTTTGATTTTAAGCAAGGTTGACTTTCAACCATGGTCGACTTCAATCAGTAGATAATAATAGTTCATGGTTTAATTTAACAAATGGTTGGCTTCAATATAAGGTTGAATTCAATCCATGGTTGACTTCAATCAAAGGTTGACTTCAATCTAAGGTAAACTTCAATCCATAGCTTACTTCATTCCAAGGTTAAATTCATTCCATGGGAAACTTCTATCCAAGGTTAACTTGAAGATTCACTTCAATCCAAGGATGACTTCAATCCAATGGTTGACTTCAATCCATTAATAATATCAACATTAATGACTTCAATCCATGGTTAACTTCAATCCATAGTTGAATTCAATCAATGGTCAAGCTCAATCCAAGGTTGAATTTGACTCCAATCTTAGTTTAACTTCAATCTTAGTTGACTCCAAACTAAGATTAACTACAATCCAAGGTTGACTTCAATCCAAGTTTGACTTCAACCCATGGGTGACTTTAATCTATTGTTGACTTCAATCAATAATTGGCTTCAATCCAAGGTTGATTTCAATCCATAGTTGAATTTTGAGCAAGGTTGACTTCAATCCAAGGTTATCTTAAGTCCAAGGTTGATTCAGTCCATGGTTGACTTCAATCCAAAGGTGAATTCAATCCATATTTGACTTTTAAGAAAGTTTGACTTCAATCCATACTTGACTTCAAAGCACTTGAGGTTAATTTTAATCCAAGGTTTGCTTCAATCCATGGTTGACATCACTCTATGGTCTATTTCAATCAATAGTTGGCTTTAATCCAGGGTTGAATTCTATCCATAGTTAACTGTTAAGAAAGGTTTACTTTAATCCATAGTTGACTATGAAGTAAGTTTGACTTTAATCCAAGGTTGACTTCAAAGAAAGGTTGAATTCAATCCAAGGTTGACGTCAATCAAAGTTTGAATTCAATCCATGGTTGAATTTAATCTATGGTTGACTTCAATCAATAGTTGGATTCAATCTAAGGTTTACTTCAAAACATAGTTGACTTTTAAGCAAGGTTGAATTCAATCCATGGTTTTCTTTAGTTCAAGGTTGACTTCAATCCATCGTCGAATTCAATGCAATGGTCACTTCAATCCATAATGGACTTTTAAGCAAGGTTGACTTTAATCCATACATGACTTCAAAGCAAGGTTGAATTCAATCTAAGGTTGGATTCAATCCATGGTTAAATTCAATCCATTGTTTCCTTTAATCTATTGTTGACTTCAATCAATAGTTGGTTTTAATCCAAGGTTGATTTCAATCCATAGTTGACTTTTAAGCAAGTTTGACTTCAATCCATAGTTGACTTCAATTTGAGTTCAATCCATAGTTGACTTTTAAGAAAAGTTAACTTCAACCCAAAATTAGAGTTTTAAAAATGGTTAATTGACTTTGAACCATGGTTGACTTCAATCAATACTTGACTTTCAAGCAAGCTTGATTTCAACCAATAGTTGACTTTTAAGCAAGGTTGAATTCAATTTTACTTCAATTCATAATTGAATTTTAATCAAGGTTGACTTCAATCCGTGGTTGAATTTAATCCAAGGTTGGATTCAATCCAAGGTTGGCTTCATTCCATAGTTGAAAGTTAAGTAAGGTTGACATCAATCCATAGTTGACTATTAAGTAAGGTTGACTTTAATCCAAGGTTGGCTTCAAAACAAGGTTGAATTCAGTCCAAGGTTAAATTCAACCCAATGTTGACGCTAATGCATAGTTGACTTTAATCTATGGTTGACTTCAATCAATAGTTGGATTCAATCCATGGTTGATTTTAGTCCATAGTTGACTTCTAAGAAATGTTGACTTCAATCCAACGTTGTCTTTAGTCCAAGGTTGAATTCAGACCATGGTTAAATTCAATCCAAGGGTGACTTAAATCCATAATTGAATTTTAAGCAAGATCGACTTCAATCCAAGGTTACCTTCAATCCATGGTTGACATCAATCCATAGTTAACTTCAATCCATAGTTGGATTTTAAGAAAGGTTGACTTCATTCTAAGGTTGAATTCAATCCATGGTTGACATCAATCCAAGGTTGAATTCAATATAAGGTTGACTGCAATCCATCATTGACTTTAAAGCAAGGTTAAATTCAATTGAAGGTTCACCTTAATCCAATGTTGACTTTAATCCATAGTTGTATTCAATCTAAGCTTGACTTCTATCTAAGGTTGACTTCAATCTATAGTTGAATTTTAAGGAAGGTTGACTTCCATCCAAGATTGACTTCAATCCAAGGTTGAATTCAATCCATGGTTGAATTCAATCCATTATTGACTTCAATCTAAGGGTGACTTCAATCTAGTTGATTTCAATCCATGATTGCCTTCAATCCAGGGGTGACTTCAATCCAAGTTTAACTTAAAGGTCGACTTCAATCCAAGGTTGAATTAAATCCAAGGTTAACTTAAATCCAAGGTTGAATTCAATCCATGGTTGACATCATTCCAAGGTTGACTTCAATCCATGGTCAACTTCAATCAAAGGTTGAATTTAATCCAAGGTTGACTTCAATCCAAGTTGACTTCAAGGTTGAATTCAGTACCAGGTTGACATCAATCCAATGGTTGACTTCATTCCATTAATAATATTAACATCAATTACTTCAATCCATTAATAATATTAAGATTAATGACTTCAATCCATGGTTGACTTTAATCCATTAATAATATTAACATCAATGACTTCAATCCATGGTTTACATCAATCCATAGATGACTTCAATCAATATTTGAGTTCAATTCAAGGTTAAATTGAAGGTTCACTTCAATCCAAGGTTGACTTCAATACATGGTAGACTTCAATCCAATGATTGAATTCAATCCATTAATAATATTAACACTAAGGAAGCCATTCCATGATTGAATTATGTTGGAGCTTAATCCTTGGTGTTAGGATTGGTGAGCACCACACATGCTAAAAGAAGATTAATGTTCATTGAGGGTAGACTAAGAGTCACCAAGAGTCCAAGATACCACTTGGAATTCAAAATCCAAGGGTCACTTCTCATTGTATATATGTATAGTAATTAATGAGAAGAAAGTGTGCTTTGACTCCTATTTCTTATGTCTTCATGAATTATTGTTTATGTGCCTGTTTGGGCACACCTAATAGTGGTATCAGATCCCCAGGTTCTATTCACCTAAGTCTGGCCTCCTCCTGTAATATTCTCAACCAGCTGAAAAAAGATGACAGATAGTCTACCATCATTCTTGTGTTATTCCTGTGTTATCTCTACTAGGGTGTTTTCTATGCGTGAGGCTCCTCTGGACCTATGCATCTAAAAACCCTATTTTTGAAATATTCTTTGTATGCCACTCTAGTCTACCATCATGAATTATTGTTTATGTGTATGTTTGGGCACCTTACAGTGGTATCAGATCCCCAGGTTCTATTCACCTAAGTCAAAAAATGACAGATAGTCTACCATCATTCTTGTGTTATTCCTGTGTTATCTCTACTAAGGTGTTTTCTATGCGTGAGGCTCCTCTCGACCTATGCATCTAAAAACCTTATTTTTGAAATATTCTCTGTATGCCACTCTACCTACCCAACTATGCATTCTTACATCTGCTCTGTCATATTCCACCTCAGTGTAACTCATGAAATCTTATGAGCCTACGGCCTGTTATCACACCCGCCATATTCTATTTTTCGTTGCTTCTCCTCAATCTTGCAAATTTTCCAGGCGTTTTTTTTCTTCCCTATCGTTCTGCTTCACAGTTTGCCATCTAAATGCTCTATCTCCTCTAAAATTTTCTCCTAAGTATAGAGTGCTAACATCTCTTCCATTTATCTCTGCATTCGCAAACCTGCACTACCAAAATTCTCTGCGAGAAAAACCCTAAATCCATCTAGTTTTACCTATCGTGGGATCTACTCTTAGTTTTCTCTCCATGCATTTGAGGAGAGAACTTGACCGACTAAATCTCTATCTCCTCCATTTCTCCTTGTGAGGGATCTCATATATAGGAAGGAAAATGTGGTGCCTCCATGCAACAAAGAAGGAGAGCGAACCATCTTTCCCAGTCTACTCACTCCACGCAACTGGAAAATTGACTAACGGTGTGAATTTATAAACACGAATGTTTTAATGGGCCTTCATACGATCGATGTAGATTTCATTGTTCTGCTTTGATTCTGGAGCTATGTTGTTTTTCATGAGCAGCTGCGTTGAACTGATGACTAGAGTTGGAGGTTATCTATTGCTCCCATAAATGCTTTCAACATGTTCATGAGGAGCTGGGACTGATGCTACAAGAACCACCAGCATTGGAGTGTCTTTTCAACTAAGTAAAAGGTTGTGTGAATCCCTACGGCGTGCCATGCCTCTCTCTATGTGTTGAATTTTGGTGTAACCGTCGGAGTGAAGAATCTGAAGACTTTTCGGAAGTTGGACCCTAATTCCTATTTGTGGAGTTGTGAATCCAATAGTGGAGGTCATTTTTTGATGTGTATTTTATACAAAGTATCTAGAATAAAATATTTTTCCATCGCAGCATGAGGATAACTATGAACTTAATGGTAAAGCTCACTCTTTGCATATGGTGAACGCCCTCTCTGGATCTGCAAGAAGAGTTGGGTACCTGCTAGTGCACCATTTGCCTAAAGACTGTGTGTTGTGAATTCAGTTCTCTATTGTAGCACTGTATTTGTTTGCAAAATGGAACTATGGTGATATATCTCTGAATGCTTCGTCTAAACTAAAATCATATATTTTTGTGGAAGCCCTCTATTTAGCTACGTCTAGTGTTCATTCTCTCCATGAAATGAGTGATCTTGCCCGTGGAGAGATATAGATAATCTTCATGGTGGCGGTGATGGCTAGGTACTCTAGAAGTAATCTTTGATTAAAGGTTTTTGAGAACTGATTGTTCGTATGGTCACCAATGTTGACAATATACATGGAGTTTCTCACTTTGTCTACGGTTTTATACAATGGTGTCATCATCTTGGAAAAACGACTCATACCTCGCCTGGGACACTTTACACCTCCAATGCTCCTATGCTACAATGTCCAATGAATGCCCTTTGGATCTGCTATGTTGATGAACCCTAACGCGCTTGCAATATGAGACCTGGGTAGAGAGTTGATGTTTATTTGGATTCTTCATATTGCTCATATGCTTTCAACGAGTCTGAATTCAAGGTTTTCCCTTATATTATGAGTGGTATGGGATTCAAACTTGTTCATGAGCTTTGAAAAAAAATCGAAGTGTTGTGTAAGAGAGGCTTCGACCACTCCTCTACAGCTGTGTTGGTGTTGATCATGGGAATTTCTCATATCTTTGCACTGGTGTAGAGAGTGGCATATGAACTGACGAAGATGGTCATGGAAATATTATGAATACTAAAGACCATACTAAACAGTTGCGAGCTCTCCCAGTTTCCCTTTCATGAAAATATCTTGAAGAAGACGTTGTTGCACTTGTAATGAGACATGAACCCTAATTGATTTCGTAGTTGTATTCTAGCACGGTATAGACTTCATGATTTTGGAGACTCAATTTTGAGTCCACGTTGAAGTCTGTTATTGTTGTTCGAGAAGGTGGAAAAATGTTGCTGATGTGAAGAAAATGTGAACAAAATAATAAAGATTCTAAATATTTAAACTTGTGTTAAAGAAAATTTCTACCTATACTTTATGGCTAGAGCAGTTGCGACTGAGAAAGCGAGCTACCTCGTGATCCCATTCCACGTATCATGACACAATTGTTGAGAGCTGTGCATTCTAATCACATCTAGATATTGAACCCTAATGTGAGCCTGCGATTTGGTACGTGCTCTCTTGGAACTCATGAAGATGGCAACCACTGCAAAACCCTAATTTTTGCAGTGTGTCCTATCTTTTTGGTGTGCACGAAAATCATTATTCTCCTACTTCATTTAATCATTGGTGCTTGAATTCAATCCACTTAGAATTGAGGATTGTTACTGCAACATGAATGTGAGCTGAGTATGTAAATGTACATGTGTGGGCTTCCTCAACTGTGAAGTGTGAGAAGTTCAAGATCAGTTTGGTGTGACTGCATGAAGGATTCAAGCAAGTTTGTTGTTGTTGCTACAACTGCTCCAAAAGAAGAAGTTCTACATTAGTCACGTATAGCATATTCCTCAGTTCAACATTCAAGAATGTAACTTGCACACAGTGTTTTTTTTGTAAGTCCTAGTATTTGTTTTGGTACTTGCATTTGTGTTTTGTGTACAATGCCAAACTTAAATCAAGTTTGATTGAACATTGTATGTGGGTTCATTTTCAGCTAAGACCGACACCCCTTCTCTTTTAAGTTTGAATCTGCTGAAAGTTTTCTTGTAAAGGGAAGATTTTCAAGAAGCCCATAGTCTGATCGAGTCCTTATACTTGGTCTACCTGCACAAGGAGGCCTCAAATTGTCTTCACTGTGTCTAATACAGAAGTAACATTAGAGTTGTTAAATTCTCTAGTAAATTCAGTTGCAGATGACTTAATCACAATCAACAAAGACGCACTCCAAACTGTCATAAATCAGCTACAAAATTTGAAATCCAGTGAGAAAGATGCACAACACAGGAATCAACATTATGAACTAGTGCTTGTTCAGAAGAACCCCTTGTTTTAAGATGATTCCTATGAGTTGCCAGAAAATAATGAAATCATGTCATATGTACAACCTATTCAGAGTTCCAGATGCCAATAATGTGACAGAGTTGGCCATATGAAATATCAGTGTTTTGATCTTCGTCGTTGTTGACATTGCCAGAAGCACAACCATTATTCAGATCAGTGTATGAAGCTGAAAAACATGCAAGAGTGAAACTGGAAACAGTTATTTTAATGCTTCTTACTTTGTACCTCACAGGGGGGAACATGATGTCAGGATTCAAGTTTTGAAGCCTTTTCCCTCTGACAACAAACACTTACGTCCTTCCTCAAGTAATTCACATCAAGCAAGCCTGATCCATAGTGAGTTTGGATAGCCACCAAATTTAAAGTTGTCTCATTCTGATATGCATGTATTCTAAAGACAAAAGAGAACCATGAAATAGAGTACTCATGTGTTTTGTGTCTAGTTGTGACACAATGAGACTTTCATCTCCTCACATTGTTCCCGACAGGGGGGGTTGAGATTGTCAATAACAAGCGATCCTGTGAAGAGATATGTTTAGCTGAGCTCCAGAGTTGATGGTCATCCTAAAACAACCGGTATCGAGAGAACTTTATATTAGCAGAAGCATTTGCAAGCTTCTAGCTAACTTGGAAAAAGTTTTTCAATATGGAAATGTTAAGCTAGTTTATATTGTTCACTTCTTTTCAGCTCTCCAGTTGGTGTGTGGTCATCCTAAAACCACCAATCTAGATAGAACCTTTGATCCTTCGAGCCAAGTTCCAGAGAACCTCTGAGCGAGTGTTGTGACCAAGTTAGAGAGTTTTTGGTCGCCATTAAACCACACACATAGTAGAATATTTCAACATATTCTTGCCCATTTTCATTGATGGTCAGCCAAAACCATCCCTTAAGAGAGATCGTGTATTTAGTAGAAGCATGTGCAAGCTTATAGATAACATTCTTAGAAAAGGATGTTTGATATGAAAATTTTCAACTGATGGTAGTTGTCCACATCCAACTATTCAGCTCTCTTCTTTTTCTTGGACTCATATACACCCTTAGAATTAAGGGGGGATTTGTTGGATCCTAATATTTGGTATTAGGATTCGTGAGCACCACTCACGTTCAAAGAAGATTAATGGTCATTGGGGGTAGACCAAGATTCACCCGAGAGTCCAAGAGACCACTTAGAATTCAAAATCAAAGGGTCACTTCTCATTGTATATATGTATTGTAATTAATGAGAAGAAAGTGTGCTTTGACTCCTATTTCTTATGTCTTCATGAATTATTGTTTATGTGCCTGTTTGGGCACCTTACAACTTCAATCAATGGTTGAGTTAAATGCCATGTTGAATTTGAACCATGATTGAATTCAATCCAAACCACATTTTTAATGACTTCAATCCAAGGTTGAATTCAATCTAAGGTTGACTTCAATCAAAGGTTGGATTCAATCCATGGTTGACTTTAATCTATAGTTAACTGAATCAAAAGTTGAATTCAGTCTAAGGTTGACTTCAATCCAAGGTTGACTTCAATCCAAGGTTGGATTCAATCCATGGTCGATTTCAATCCATAGTTGACTTCAATTAATAGTTGACTTTTGACGTCAATCCAATGTTGACTTCAATCCATAGTTGACTTAAATTGATAGTTAACTTTTAAGCAAGGTTGACTTCAATCCATGGTTGACTTTAATCCATAGTTGACTGTAATCCATAATTGACTTCAATCCAAGGTTGAATTTCAGATCCATAATTGACTTTAATCTATTGTTGACTTTTAAGAAATGTCGACTTGAATCCATGCTTATCTTCAATCCATAGTTGACTTCAATTCAAGGTTGAATTCAATCCAAGGGTGACTTCAATTTAGGGTTGACTTCAATCCAAGGTTGACGTAAAGTTTGACTTCAAACCATAGCTAACTTTTAAGCAAGGATGACTTCAATACATAGTTAAATTTTAAGAAAGGATGACTTCAATCCAAGGTTGACTCCAATCCATGGTTGACTTCAATCCATTGTTGAATTCACTCTAAGGTTGACTTCAATCCATTGTTGAATTCATTCCAAGGTTGACTTCAATCCAATGTTGGGTTCAATCCTTAAAATATTTTAAGCAAGGTTGAATTTTAAGCGAGGTTGAATTCAATCAAATGGTGACTTCAATCCATGGTTGAATTCAATGCAAGGTTCTCCAAACTTTCATAAATCGGCTACAAAATTTGAAATCCATTGAGGAAGATGCACAACATAGGAATCAACATTATGAACTAGTGCTTGTTCAGATTAACCCCTTGTTTGAAGATGATTCCTATCAGCTACCAAAAAATAATGAAATCATGTCATATGTACAACCTATTCAGAGTTCCAGATGCCAATAGTGTGACAGATTTGACCATATGAAAGATCAGTGTTTTGATATTCATCATTGTCAGCATTGCGGGAAGCACAACCATTCTTTAGATCAGTGTATGAAGCTGAAAAACCTACAAGAGTGAAACTTGCAACAGCTATTTTAATGCCTCTTATTTTGTACCGGACATGGGGGAACATGATGTCACGATTCAAGTTTCGAATCCTTTTCCCTTTGAAAAAAACAATTACAGCCTTCCTCAAGTAATTCACATCAAGCGAGCCTGATCCATAGTGAGTTTGGGCAACCACGAGATTCAGAGTTGTCTGATTTCGACATGCATGTATTATGAAGACAAATGAGAACCATGACATAGAGTACTCATGTGTTTTGTGTCTAGTTATGACACTACGAGACTCTCCTCTCCTCACATTGTTCCTCACAGGTGGGAATCAAGTTTGTCAATAACAAGCGAGTGAGTGCAAGCGAGATGGAACAAGCGATCTTGTGAAGAGATATGTTCGACTGAGCTCTAGAGTTGGTGGTCATCCTAAAATCACTGGTATCAAGAGCATGTTATATTAGCAGAAGCATGTGAAAGATTCTAGCTAACTTGGAAAAATGTTCTCAATATGGAAATGTTAAGCTAGTTTCTATTGTTCACTTCCTATCAGCGCTCCAGTTGGTTTGTGATCATCCTAAAACCACCAATCTAGATAGAACCTCTGAGCCTTCGAGCCAAGTTCCATAGAACCTATGAGCGAGTGTTTTCACCAAGTTCGAGAGTTTGTGGTCAACATTAAACCACACACATAGTAGAATATTTCAGCATCTGCTAGCCCATTTTGGTTGATGGTCATCCAAAACCATCCCTTAAGAGAGCTCTTGTATTTCAGCATCAGAATCAGTGGATTTGCATTGGAAAAGAAAGGCCATTATGACCATGGGGATTCCAAAAATACCATTGTGATACTAGCAAGTACTAGAATCGAGATAATAGAGCAAGTTTGTAAAATGTGCAAGCTTCCTCCGAACATGACAATCAATGAGCTATTGTCAATGAACGAAGGTTTTCATGTAGGATTTTTTGTTGCATGTCACCAGAACAACAAGCAATATACAACAAATGACCATGCAACTATAGAGATCACTTTTACATATATGCCTTTTTTTTTGGGGGGGGGGGGGTAGGGGGAATTGTCTTTTAGTTTCAGTCATTTTCGGTTGTCAATTAAAACATAGCAAGTAGCTTCAAAAATTTCTCTTTGCTATCAACTTCTAATTTCTATTATCTTCTTTTTGCTTCAACTACAGCTCAATGGACGATATTTTTTTTTTTTGCAAGTACAAGAACAATTGGTATATGTTGATGCATTACTTTACCTGTTCAAAAACGTTTTCATAAATGAAACAAAAGGAACTCACATGCTATGTCCTTCAACATCAAAATTTATTGATCCTGTAAATGATGATTACGCAATCCAGAATCTATTGCCAATCATTGAATCAAAAACTTAGGTATGTTGAGAACAATGCTTTCTTCAATTGGCACATGCAACTGGTGTCGATAGCCTCTATTCTACTCATAATGGCTAGAATGTTGTTCACAATTGGGCATATGTCTTTTTTTACTTATATTATTTTCTTATTTGCAATTGCAATTATAACCATTTTTTTGTTCTAAAAAATGTAGCTAAATACCTCTGTTAATTATTTGGACCATCAAAAAATGCACATGCTTACAACCTCTTCTAGAACACCTTTCCTTTGTTTTTTTCTTTTGCAAAAACACCAACATTTTGTATTTTTAATTCTTTTGTTTCATGCCAATTTGACAGATTCAAGGCCTACTTAAACCAAAAAATCCATTTGCACCCCCTTTCAACAAATCTGCTCCACATGAAAGCATTCAATAGTTGATAATTCATTCCTATGCACAAATTGCAAACATCAAACAACAATTAGATACAAACATAGAATAGAATGCAATATAGACATAGAAGATGGGTTGATAGAATGCACTTTACGAAACACTCAACTAAAAGAGTGTTGCTCAGCAATAGCAGCTGTTTAATATGAAGCTTATTAAAAACAGTTTCTTCAACCGTGTTCAACCTACAAACGTTTCGCTAGCGAAGACTTTTTACCTTAGCAATGGAGAACAGAATTGTCGATATCAGAAGATTCTAACCACCTATACAAAAATTACAGGTACTCTTCATATCGTCCTCACAACTCAATTTGGACAGAAATCTATATCCTAGACAAAAATAAATAAATAAAATTGCTTTCTGTAATTTCCTTTCACGGATTAGGTATTAATATCTATGCTTTAGCTCTTACTGGTACTCACGAACAGGAAAACTTCATTGTTGTTGCAATTTCCATTTAGGCAAAGGAAAATTGTGCACAAGCAAACTGAATCTCTATAGGGTGTTGCAAAGCCTCATTTGCAAATTCAACTAACAAGTAGTAAAGAAAACGCATATGGTTGTGCTGAAAAGAACTTGTGCATTTTATTTCTTATTATATATTATATATATCATGTTCAAATATCATTAATAAATATTTCATCACTTAAAAAAAAAGTCGATATCAAATATTGTTGTAAAGTTAGAATCTAGTATCGAATCATGTTGTGGAGTCCATCATGAATTAAGAATTTCCATGCTTTTTCTTCTACATGTTTTTCTTCTATGTTATGTGTTCTAGCTTTTTGCATTTTACAGAGAATATCTTTCTCAAGGAATGGGTACAATGATGTTGTCATGTAAGTAATGCAAATTATGCTACTAGTTTAGACATTGCTTGGAAAAATAGCCCAGGTTTCAATCTCAGGCCATCATGTTTTGAGCTTGGAATTAGGGCTATGAAAAGTAGTTTGTTTGCAGAATTTCCATCCACGTATTGAAAATATTACATGTTTTTCTATTAAGAAAAATATCCTTCCCCATACAGATTAAAAAAAAACAATGCCATTACAAAATCCAAAGGATATGGTAAACACAATCTAAATAAAACAGCCTAGACTTAGAAAACCGGCTTATGCTAGGCTGCCAAAATCTATGGCATTTCCCATTGTCAAGGAAAAAAAATATATATCTAAAAAAGGTTTGAAGTTATATTGCTAAAACAACGTGCAAGAATATTAAATTGATATGATGAATTGCATGTGCTTACCACCGTCTCATGCCATGCATATAAATAGATTGATGCTCTATAAGCGAAAAAACTTGACTTCTTGTCTTGGTGCTTGCTCGATTGCCCTATGGCATGCATTCAACCATTGATGGTTATGCTAACATGTTCTAGAGCACAATAGCTCTTTTCAACAAACAAACATAAAATAAACATAATAAATTCTAAAACACTTCATCCAGGTTTGATAGAACAGAATTTGTCTTGATAACTATGCTTTAGCTTTTCTTGGTAGTCGAAAACAAGGAAACTTCATTTTTCTTTCAATTTGCATTTAGTGAAAACATATATGCACACCAACAAACTGAATCTCCATAGCACATTGCAAATCTGCATATAACACAAACAATCAATCCCTCTATAGGACATTACAAATATGCATATGCATTCTGTATTGCTCATCTGCGAGTACATGAGAAATATTCATACAAATCAGTTGCTTCTGCCAAACAAACAGAAGCTTGGACACTTGTACCTATATTGTGTATTCTTGCTCATTTCCTTTTCCATGCAAGTGTACTCTTCCTTTTCTTTGAAATTGCATACTGTGCAATGCATCTAAATATTATTTCTCCTACGTCATAAGACAAATTCTCTCCCTCAAATTTTCATTTCCCATGCTCCATCGCTTTCCAAACATAATCAAATATTCAATACCTCGCATCGTGTTATTTTATTAGCATATTTGCTTTGTCAGGGCACATGATCTTGCATACAGTCAATGCACTTAAAATCGTTTTCCCTGTGCATAAGAAAATTATTTGCCTTACTTCCCATTGTTTGGAAACTACTTCTACTCAACACTTCCCCCTTCTTCATCTTACTAGCCCTCCAAATTTTAAACAAACATTGGTTTTTTCACAGGAAGCATATATGGTGTATTTTTACCTTCATTTTCTGTTGCCTATTCTGGATCCCAATATAAGACACCAATCTAGGTTGCATTCTACTGCTATCAACAAACTGCCCAAGCTTATGAACACTACAACCATCCAAATTCCAAATATTGTCTCTTGCAATCAAATATCAATGTCATGTTTTCATCTTCATTTTCTATTTGTTCTTCGCCGTCCACTTGCTTCAATTTTGAACACGAAGAAAAAACAATGTGTTAAAATCACAATTTGCTTTGCATTGATAGATTGCCTATATTGCATTTCCTATGTGCTCTACATTTTCTTTTGGTGGGTTCATTTTTTTTAGGCACATGACAGAGCTAATTCAGATTATTGCGCAATTGTTTCATTTTTTGCATATGGAATTATGCTAATTTGTACTTGTTCTGTGGTCTCTTCTAAAGCACCCATATCACTAGTTTTTTTTTAATGAAAATAGCCTCCTATGTTATAGCAAAACTGTATATCATCCTACACTATGCATTTATTTTGATAGACTAAAAATAAATATTTATATGTTAAGTGTATACTATCCGTACAGTTTCTCTTTTGCAAAACTATTTTCATGTCTTAACAATGAACTCAAACAAAGACACATCAACTAGCATGGAAAAAAATCATGCATGGAAGCTAGCATGTTTCTGTGGAGACAAAGGACCTTGAAATTGTTGTCCACTTGGCTAAGATACTACAAAAAAAATGCACTCTCCTATCAAAAGTCAAATTCTTATTTTTGTATTCTTCCTACCTAGCCTAGCAAGCTATTGCTTTTGATATTTTATCTTCGATATGTTAAGTTAGATTTAGTTCATGTGTATATATTTACTATGTTATATCAAACTTCTTATTGCATCATATAAAATTATCAATGTTATATTAGTCCAAATTTTAGAATAAAAAAAACATCCAAATCTAGACTAACTTGCTTTTTTTTTGTTATTTTATCTTGAATATGTTGATTAGTTATTTAACTGTTATTCATTTATTTTCCAAATATGATCATAGCCTTCATTCAATAACTCGATCTGAAAAATCTAAAATGAATGCAACGAAAATATTAGTATTCATAATGTGGATATGATGGAGAGTTTGTATTAATATCATGGAGAGTTTGTATCGATAACATCAACGAAAATCTTAAGAACACCCCCCCAAAAAAAACAAAATCTATATATAATAAATGGGCAAATCCCCATGCTCTATAGGAAAATATGAAGGCTATTTTATCAAAGTTATATTATGTATATATAATTTTTGGCGAATCTCTCATTGTATTATATAAGCTTCTAAAATCTTGGCAAATCTTTTACCAAATTATAAAACCTTGTAAAGTCTTGGTGAATCTTTCTCTAAATTATAAAACCTTGTAAAGACTTGGTGAATATTTTACTAAATTATAAAATCTTGTGATGTCTTGGTGAATCTTTTGATAAAGTATAAAACCATATATATTAATAGGAAAAACATATACAAAAACTACTAAATAGGAGATAAATATTAATATAAACGATCACATAACAAGCCCTCTTTTGGTGGTAGTTTGGTACCTCAGTCTAACTATCGTAGTACATAGAAATTCACCATGCTATAGGAATATTCTTGGAAAAGAACAATGAAATTTTTCATCACCACAACATATAGAATCAATGTTAATATGAGGGCCGCCAACACCTTGATCCTCATTTAGCTCTCCATGCTATTACAAGTTCCCACCAACACCTTATTTATGCACACACCTTACTAAAGATCATTTTAAGAGAGCAATATCAATGCATATAGGTATGTTTTTAATGAATCACAAGTGTGGAAGAATCTTATCAAGAAACAAATAGCTTGTTTATGTATCTTAATTCATCCCAAGACATCCATGCATACTAAATTTAGGAAGAGTCAGTCAAATAACATAGAATATAATCAATTCTAACAAAGCATTATATACACCTTTCGACATGGAAACCATAAAAACAGAGTTAAGAATTTCATATCTTCTTTGATGCTTCACATATGCATTTTTCCATCTATGTATGTCCATATTTAATGTATTCCCCATTACTAAAAGAGCAACATTAACGCCACAATAGTAGGCTAACAAACCACAAAATACAATGTCAAGCCTACAAAAATCCTTTAAGAACCATAAAATTCAATACACAAAACAAGAAACATGTCAAAATACTTCACAACGCCCAAAGCAAAAGAAGCAACAAAGAAAGTAGGATTATAGATTGCTCCGCCCATGGCCTCTCCCATAAATGAGAACACAAACAAAAGTATAAACAAAATGGCATTAATTATAAGCAGCACCATGGCCCCCTAAATGCCCAAATATATGGCTATGAAGCAAGTCCCAACCCCTAGACATGATGCCCCCAAACACCCACATAAACGTTATTGCCGCATCACTAATTGCAAACTTCATAATCCCCATGTTTCTTGGGGAAAATTTGGATCTAAGGTGATGGGATTCAAAACTTTCCTAGATGTAAATGGGTCACTATAAGACCTTATAGTTAATATAAACTGGGCCCTTCTCATGTGGACATTAAGTAACTTCCAAAACGAGATTCAACCCATAAAATATGGATGAATGTAACTGTAAAATCTCCATAAATTTTTTTTTTTCTTTTTCTTTCCAGTTCACTTTACAGCATCTAAGAAGAACACAGTTTTTTCACTTATCTGTATTTAATTTGTTAATGCTATTGTGACATTGAGCTTACCGGTGTCTTCCCTTGTTCTTCTACTAGATAGAAGGTTATCTATAATGACATACCACTTACTTAGCTACGGCTAATACTTCCTTCTCTTTGGCATGCAGATTACTATGTTTTCTGGGGTTTTCCATGATGTCGGAGCGTCTCCCTGATATCGTAACAAGGTATGGAATATATTTTAATTACCCACAATTAAATGTTTTATACATTTAGCTTAATGTCGTATTCTCACATAGCATCCATTCAATACGTCCTTAAATGGAATAACAGTGTGCTAGTGAAATTATATCACCATTAAGTCACTAGACTATTAAGATGTGAGTTTAAAAACACCCAACTCCTAAGTCTCCAAGGTTCTTTGAAAGACTATGGTTATTTAAAACTCTGAATTTGATAAATATTGAATCGTCCAACATGTCTTAACAACTAGGGGATTTCAAAAATCTATGCATAAAATGTAAACCCTCCAATACGAAGTTACCCTAACAATTTATTACAGGGTATGGTACATCTTCCAACGAGTTTAGCGTAGTAAATGCACCAACTTGCACCATCAAGGCATTTACAGTTGAAAGATGCCACTTGTATTTCGACAGGGCACTCGTACGGGGCAATCATCGTTTTCAGATAGGCCATGTGACTACATGTACAGTGTTGAATGTTGTGATGCCACCTGCACCGGAAGGACAGGTTTACTTGGTCTCGGCGTTTGGGTTAAGTCACCTTTCAATAGACAGATGAAACTCTCGGAAACAATTCTTTTTCCATTTGAGTTTTGGGGTTCACTGTTATGTCCAACCCAAACCCTGGCAATTCGAAAATAGACCTGTATCCTTCATTATCTCTGTAATTTCTATTACAACGAGGAAGAATGACTATTTTTGTTTGGGCTTACTCTAGAGGGAGTTCTCGTTACCTTGAGGACGCAGCCACTTTGTCAACACAATGTCTCGGAGGTAACCTAAAAATAGTAACTCGACATTGTCTGTTAATTGATTGTTTACAGTGTATTTCTATCACCAATTTACTAAAGTATTGTTTGTTAATAATGGCAGGTGTTCCTAGTTCGAGTTAAGCCGACGGCAGCGAGGTCCTTCCTTAACGGTAAGTGGTATTGCTACTCTGCCTTCCTAAGAAGACATGAAAACTAGGGAAGACTCCTTCAAAGGCAACAGAAATTTTGTAGTTTAAAGTCATGGTTCGTTCAGTATTTTTTTTTGATAACACCAAGAATTCGTGATGGCCTCGTCTTTGAACCCGATGTAATATTATTTCTTTGTTATGAATAACTCTGTGGTACTAGCCTCTAGAGATTGCACAATGAATTTCCTAGGTTTAGACACAGGGTATTCTGTTGCTTACCTCCCGAAGGGTTCTTTTTACATTATTTAAGACTCGAATCTGCAGGAATACGGGACAAATATTTTAATACTATGATTGAGAAGGGTTTACGACCTCAGGGTTTTAACGCTGGAAAATGAATTTGTTTAAATGATGTGTTAACAATTCTGTCTATTTTCCCATGTATTTCCTGTGTGGTAGATAAGTGCCAATCATCAGTCGTGGGCAGAGAATTTAAGGATCATGTAGTTAACTAACTCTGGAGCTTTCGTCTGTCTCGAATTTGTGAGCTAGTAGCCTACAAAATGAAAAGAATGGTGGTATAAACTGTGTTCTAAATTAGCATCAAAACGTGGAGTGGATATGTCGTGTTTCTCATTTGGACCTGATTTAATATAAATATTTTCTTATCCAAGCTTGGAAAGCTGTGTCATTTTCCTATATACTGAAAGGGCACTTGCCTGTAACTTTACCCAATAGAATAGCTATTCGAAATGTTAAAGCTATGGTATGATAGGAGTTTAGTTTAAATACATTATATTGTTTTCATCTCATTCATACTGTCGAGGTTTATATACTATGTAATTGTAAAGGCATTTTCCTGGAACGTTTCATAGCAAAACAGATCTGCGGAAAGATAATGCTAGGAGTTTTGTAATATATATACTTTGTTTTCTTCAGAAATAATTTACTTTCAATATAACACAACAGTAATGATAAAGATACGATCTGATCGGAATTTTGATATATAGATATGTTTTTGTTTTCTGCTAAAAATCATACTGCCGATAGGTATATATCGTGTCACAGAAAACCCTAACTATCTTGTGACTTGCCCTTTTTCAAAAATCTTCTGTGAATGAAGTTAAAGAATAGATCGGGATTTATCCCCTGCGATTAAGTTTATTCCGTGAGGGAACAATACAGATTGTTGGCCTTCGAACCAAGAGGATTAACCTTATACAAATTTCTATAATATACGGATAGTTTGGGATATTACCTTGTTTCAGTACTATCCTCTATATCCCCTCTGTAATTAAATAATAAAAACAATTATAACCTAAAACATGGAATCATGGAATTTTCTGTACTTTTAATGATCCATACCTTCCTTATCCGTCGTAGGGTATAAAGAAGGGCAATAATTATTTCCTAGACTCTAATTAATTAAAACAAATAAACAAAAAGAATATGAAGGAAAAACCATGTAATTTCTTTATTGGGGCTTTATAGATCGATTTGTAACCACGGATAGAAGTAAACAGTAAAATATACAGAAATCCTACAATTCTTACTGAGGGCTTAAAAATCAATGGTGGTCCTTGATAAAACAAATCTTTTGCGAGTACATTATTCATTTCATTTGGCTGCTGGTTTATCATTTATTATTACATATCGATATTACAGATCAAGCAATATTCGAATGACAGAATTTACCTGGACATCAATAGTACTATATTTTAACAAAAAGGAGTCAAATAAATAACAGGAATTATTTCTAGTCTGAGATAACAAAACCTGGAACTTGAAACCAAATGCAGTAGGAACAGCCACGTTCCTCCCAACCGTAGATTAGGTACAAACACCAAGTCTGTCCGCAATCACCCCCGAGCCAGACACATGCATGGAGAAATGTGGACAGCTAGCCTCAAACTCAGTATTATTTTCCTGAATCCCTTGCCTAACACAGAGTGCTCACACAGCAAGTGAAATTCCTTCCGGCATACTCAGCAGCGTCCTACCTCCTCACATATGCCATCCTTTTATCATTTTTTTTCCTAGGTCTTTCCATTAGCAGCCAATTCCTCATGGAATTTTCACAGCTAATCAAATCCCTGATTTTCGGGGTGTGTCTAGTGTCTTAAATGCACTCCTGACACTTGTTCTGATGTCCCAGAGGCTAACTCTAACTTGTCCCCCACTTCTCCATGCATGATCTCCTCATTTAACTTGGCTGTTCCCACTCATTCTTTTATTAATAGAATAAAATTTTTTGTTTACATCAGTCCTCATAGGACTTAAGTCAGCCAATTTCTCATTTGGCTTCCTCATTGCATAAATCTCAAATTAATAAAAATGATTTTAAAATAAATCAGACATAATGTTTTTTTTTTTTTTTTATCATTGGAGAGGGATGTGACATCCTTGCCCCCTTATTGTGAACACTGTCCTCAGTGTTCTAGTCTTCATCCATCGATTATGGGAATAGATTCGGGTACCTTTCTAGTATTTCGCTTTCCAATTCCCAGGTTGCCTCCTCAGGACTAAAGTGCTTCCATTGTACCTTTACCTGAGCGATGGCTCGGTTCCGAAGTACTGTTTCTTTCCTGTCCAGAATGCGTAAAGGTTCCACTTGAAACTCGCCTTCTGGAGCCTCCTGTATCAAATTCCAATCAATAATATGAGTGGGGTCATGAATATATTTTTTCAGTAATGAGATGTGAAAAACATTCTGAATTTTTAAGTGTGCGGGTAATGCCAGTTTATAGGCTACGGGTCCAATCCTCTCAAGTACTTGGAAAGGCCCGCAGAACCGTGGTGCCAGTTTACTGCAACTTCCCAGCCGGAGTGAGCTTTTCTTTGCTTTAACCCGCAAGTAGACATGGTCTCCAACTGAGAACTCCTTATCTCGCCTTTTCAGATCAGCATAGCTCTTTTGGCGGTCTTGGGCCACCTTTAAATTCTTCTGTACCCTTTGGACTATTTGTTCCATGTCTTTCAGCAAATCTGGTCCTACCAATAAGCGATCGACCGGACTATCCCAGCTAACTGGGGTAGTGCACTTTCCCCCATAAAGAATTTCAAATGGACTCATTCTTGATGATGCTTGGTATCCGTTGTTGTAAGCGAACTCTACCAGATGTAAGTAGTCTTCCCATTTGTTGGGTCTCTCCATGACGTACATTCTCAGCGTGTCTTCAATGATCTGATTTGTACGTTCAGTTTGTCCATCTGTTTCAGGGTGATAACTCGTGCTGAAATTAATTCTTGTTTCCAAACCTGCAAACAAAGATTTCCAGAATTTGGAGGTAAATTTTACATCCCTATCTGAAATTACCATCTTTGGTACTCCATGTAATCTGAATATTTCCTTTAGAAATATTCCTGCAATATCTGCTGCCTTGTAGGTGGTTTTTACCGGAATGAAATGCGCCGATTTGCTAAACTTGTCAACCACCACCATTATGGAATCATGTTGTCGTTGGGTTCTCGGCAAACCTGTGATAAAATATAGTGAAATCACTTCCCATTTCCATTCAGGAATTGGTAATGGTTGTAATAACCCAGCAGGATGTCTATGATTTGTCTTCACCTGTTGACATTCCAAGCATTTAGATAAATAATCAGCTAGTTCAGTCTTTAATTTAGGCCAAAAGAACTGTTTTCTGAGGGCTGTTATCATCTTTTTATACCCGGGGTGACCTGCAAAAGGGGGTTTGTGCATCTCATTTAGAATAAACAATTTAAATTCTGCAACATTAGGCATGTACAACCTATCTTTGAACCAGATCAGACCTCTCTCATCCAATTTGAAATCTGTCCCGTTAATGTTTATCTCGTTTTGCTGAATTTTACTTTGCAGATTTATGTATTCTGCGTCCTGTTTGCTTGCCATTTTTACTTTGTCCATGAGATTACTTTCTGGTTGACTCATTATTATCTCGTACACCTCGTGGGTCCTCCGACTAAGTGCATCTGCCACCGTTTTTTTCTTACCCTTTATGTGTTTTACATCAAAGTCGAATTCACTTAAGAAAGCCATGCACCTTGCCTGTCTGGCATTGAGTCCTGGTTGATTAAATAGGTTTTTGACACAAGTGTTATCGGTTAATAACAAGAATTTCTTTCCCAACAGGTAGTGACGCCACATTTTCAATGCGTGTACTACTGCTGTTAATTCCAAGTCATGAACCACGTAGTTGCGTTCATGCCCCTTTAATTTTCGTGATTCGTAACATACTACATGTCTGTCTTGGGACAGTACTCCTCCTACTCCCTCTTTACTTGCATCTGTACAGACCGTGTATTCTTTACATGGGTCTGCTACTTTTAGAATAGGTGCCTTGGTCAGCAATTCTTTGAGTCGTTCAAAACTTTCTTGGCACTTGCAGGACCACACAAACTTTATTCCCTTTTTCTGTAGTGAGGTAATGGGATAGGCGATCTTCGAGAATCCCTCAATGAACCTCCGATAGTAACCTGTGAGTCCCATGAAATATCTAATATCAGCTACATCTCTCGGTACTGGCCAATCTGCTATGGCTTTAATTTTCTGTGGGTCGACTGAAATTCCTTCAGCAGAAATAATATGGCCTAGGTACTGGATTTCCTTTTTAAAGAACTCACATTTCTCCAATTTTGCATACAATTGGTGGTCCCTCAGGGTTTGCAATACAATTCTTATATGTTGTTCATGTTCTTCCCCCGTCTTAGAGTATATTAGGATATCATCAATAAAAATCAGCACAAACTGATCTAGATATTTGTTGAAAATACCATTCATTAAACACATGAATGTGGCAGGGGCGTTGGTTAACCCAAAAGGAATTACTACAAATTCATAGTGTCCGTATCGGGTACGGAAGGCGGTTTTGCTTATGTCTTCATTTTTAATACGAATCTGATGGTACCCAGATCGAAGATCCAGTTTGGAAAAGATCCTAGCTCCCCCTACTTGGTCGAACAAATCATTGATTCGTGGTAAAGGGTATTTATTTTTAACAGTTACCTTATTCAGTTGCCTATAGTCAATACATAGTCTTAGAGTCCCATCTTTTTTCTTGACAAACAGAACTAGTGCACCCCAAGGTGAGACACTAGGTCTTATATACCCTTTGTCTAGTAATTCTTGAATCAGAATCTTTAATTCCGTCAATTCTGGGATACTCCTTCAATAAGGTATCTTTGACACTGGTGCTGATCCTGGTAAGAGTTCAATGGAGAAATCTATTTCTCGTTGAGGTGGTAACCCCGGTATCTCCTCTAGAAATACGTCTAGGAACTCACCTAAGACAGGATGTTCTGCTATGGAAGTCTGACTTTCATTGAGAAGTAAATCAGATACTCTTACAGCGTAAATCTTGCATCCTTTCCTCATGCACTTCTTTATCTGCATAGCAGAAATCTGCCTAACAGAAACAGGTTTCTGTTTTCCAATCACTGTTCTTAGATTTTGGTCTTCCGCAATGTAGGTAAAGTTTTTGGTAAAGCAGTTCAGTACTACTCGATATTTTTCAAGCCATTCCATACCTATTATCATGTCGTAAGATCCTAAGGGAAACACATTTAAATTAACCTTCGTTTTGTGGTCCTGTATTTGAAGTTCACAGTCAGATATATATTCAGTTACCTTCCGCTTTGCTCCCGTAGCTAACTGAACTAACCAGGGCTTGGGTGCTTTACTCTGGTGAGTTGACAATGCTCCATCATCTTGGGAGTGATGTAGCTTAAAGTTGCCCCAGGGTCTATTAAAATAGTACAAGTATGGTCAGAAATTGTACCTTCAATTTCCACAATTGCAGATTGATGATCTGCCTGTCGGTCCTCCAAGGCTGCATTAATTCGGTGATAACTTTTCCCAATGTCTCCCACCGTGGATGCTTCTTGCACATTATGCAGTACCCTGTTCATCTCATTGTATCGGGGACAATTCCTGCGTAAATGAGCTTCACCACATTCCCAGCATTTCAGGGGTTCCTTAGGAGTACCGATACTTCCTTTTATTCCCGTGTTAGGGGCTTTGAAAGTTTTCTGCTGCAACTGTTCATTTCTGGGAAATGAATTTCCCTGAAAGTTTTTGGGCATGTTCCTGAAGGGCGGGGGTTTGTAACCTTTCTTCCGCTGGTTAAACTTTTCCTGTTTCTTGTCCTTCCATGCTTGAGTAGTGTCATTTCTTTGTTTGTATTGCTCATAACACAATCTGGCCTTTCTCAGTGCTTCTTCTAAAGTTCTGGGATTGTCGAACTCGATTCGATCTTTATAGGACTGTGGCAGGAAGCTTAAGAACCGCTGTACCTTCAGTTTTTCCTCCTTGATATATGGGACGAACCGTAATAAGTCTAGGAATTTATTGATGAGATCTTCCATCGTCATTTGGCCCAGCTTTAATTCGTAAAATTCCTTGGTTTTTCTTTCATAGTAACTTTCTGATAGGTACTGTTTCTTGAAATATTTCTTAAATTCCGACCATTCGAGGTTCTTTTCTTTCAGTCCCTGGGAAATCTTCAGGTCTTGCCACCATATGCTAGCTTTCCCCTTTAGGTTGTACACAGCCATTCTGACTTTCATATTACCGGAATAGTTGTAGATCTGAAAGTATTTCTTTATGTCTAGCAGCCAGGCTTCTGCTTCTTCGCCAGTCTTTGATTCTCCATCGAAGCTTGTAGGTTTTATCTTTTTGAATTCACCCTCCAAATGGTCAACCTTTCTTTTTCCCATAGTCTTATCTTGATGTTCATATTTCTGGGTCTCATTGGAGGAATCTCCCTTCTTCTCAGCGTTCTCGTCAGTCTCCTCTTTCCTCTTAGTATCTTCTTTCTGTTTTTCGCCATTGTTCCTTTCATGAAGGCTCTGCAGCAAAATCTCATTAATTTCCTGTTGTTTTTCCTGGGCCTTCTTTAGTTGCTCATTGTCTGCTTTGAAACTCTGTATCTCCACGATCAGGCTTCTCATGGTTTCTAGTACCTGACTTGCTTCCGAATGTTCTGCTGTTCTTGCCTGTTCGTTTCCTTCAGGCTCCTCTCCGTATTCCTCGTGCGAAGTCATCTGAAAATTCAAAACTGGAATATACGCATGCAACATTCCAATATAAATATATTAAATTTTATTTCCTGCGCAACAAAAACTAAGTGTTTCCAAGGCGACAGGGTTGAACCTGGCTCTGATACCATATGTAAAATCTCCATAAAATTTTTTTTTTTCTTTTTCTTTCCAGTTCACTTTACAACATCTAAGAAGAACACAGTTTTTTCACTTATCTGTATTTAATTTGTTAATGCTATTGTGACATTGAGCTTACCGGTGTCTTCCCTTGTTCTTCTACTAGATAGAAGGTTATCTATAATGACATACCACTTACTTAGCTACGGCTAATACTTCCTTCTCTTTGGCATGCAGATTACTATGTTTTCCGGGGTTTTCCATGATGTCGGAGCGTCTCCCTGATATCGTAACAAGGTATGGAATATATTTTAATTACCCACAATTAAATGTTTTATACATTTAGCTTAATGTCGTATTCTCACATAGCATCCATTCAATACGTCCTTAAATGGAATAACAGTGTGCTAGTGAAATTATATCACCATTAAGTCACTAGACTATTAAGATGTGAGTTTAAAAACACCCAACTCCTAAGTCTCCAAGGTTCTTTGAAAGACTATGGTTATTTAAAACTCCGAATTTGATAAATATTGAATCGTCCAACATGTCTTAACAACTAGGGGATTTCAAAAATCTATGCATAAAATGTAAACCCTCCAATACGAAGTTACCCTAACAATTTATTACAGGGTATGGTACATCTTCCAACGAGTTTAGCGTAGTAAATGCACCAACTTTCACCATCAAGGCATTTACAGTTGAAAGATGCCACTTGTATTTCGACAGGGCACTCGTACGGGGCAATCATCGTTTTCAGATAGGCCATGTGACTACATGTACAGTGTTGAATGTTGTGATGCCACCTGCACCGGAAGGACAGGTTTACTTGGTCTCGGCGTTTGGGTTAAGTCACCTTTCAACAGACAGATGAAACTCTCGAAAACCATTCTTTTTGCATTTGAGTTTTGGGGTTCACTGTTATGTCCAACCCAAACCCTGGCAATTCGAAAATAGACCTGTATCCTTCATTATCTCTGTAATTTCTATTACAACGAGGAAGAATGACTATTTTTGTTTGGGCTTACTCCAGAGGGAGTTCTCGTTACCTTGAGGACGCAGCCACTTTTTCAACACAATGTCTCGGAGGTAACCTAAAAATAGTAACTCGACATTGTATGTTAATTGATTGTTTACAGTGTATTTCTATCACCAATTTACTAAAGTATTGTTTGTTAATAATGGCAGGTGTTCCTAGTTCGAGTTAAGCCGACGGCAGCGAGGTCCTTCCTTAACGGTAAGTGGTATTGCTACTCTGCCTTCGTGAGAAGACAGGAAAACTAGGGAAGACTCCTTCAAAGGCAACAGAAATTTTGTAGTTTAAAGTCATGGTTCGTTCAGTATTTTTTTTTGATAACACCAGGAATTTGTGATGGCCTGGTCTTTGAACCCGATGTAATATTATTTCTTTGTTATGAATAACTCTGTGGTACTAGCCTCTAGAGATTGCACAATGAATTGCCTAGGTTTAGACACAGGGTATTCTGTTGCTTACCTCCCGAAGGGTTCTTTTTACATTATTTAAGACTTGAATCTGCAGGAATACGGGACAAATCTTTTAATACTATGATTGAGAAGGGTTTACGACCTCAGGGTTTTAACGCTGGAAAATGAATTTGTTTAAATGATGTGTTAACAATTTTGTCTATTTTCCCATGTATTGCCTGTGTGATAGATAAGTGCCAATCATCAGTCGTGGGCAGAGAATTTAAGGATCCTGTAGTTAACTAACTCTGGAGCTTTCGTCTGTCTCGAATTTGTGAGCTAGTAGCCTACAAAATGAATAGAATGGTGGTATAAACTGTGTTCTAAATTAGCATCAAAACGTGGAGTGGATATGTCGTGTTTCTCATTTGGACCTGATTTAATATAAATATTTTCTCGTCCAAGCTTGGAAAGCTGTGTCATTTTCCTATATACTGAAAGGGCACTTGCCTGTAACTTTACCCAATAGAACAGCTATTCGAAATGTTAAAGCTATGGTATGATAGGAGTTTAGTTTAAATACATTATATTGTTTTCATCTCATTCATACTGTCGAGGTTTATATACTGTGTAATTGTAAAGGCATTTGCCTGGAACGTTTCATAGCAAAACAGATCTGCGGAAAGATAATGCTAGGAGTTCTGTAATATATATACTTTGTTTTCTTCAGAAATAATTTACTTTCAATATAACACAACAGTAATGATAAAGATACGATCTGATCGGAATTTTGATATATAGATATGTTTTTGTTTTCTGCTAAAAATCATACTGCCGATAGGTATATATCGTGTCACAGAAAACCCTAACTATCTTGTGACTTGCCCTTTTTCAAAACTCTTCTGTGAATGAAGTTAAAGAATAGATCGGGATTTATCCCCTGCGATTAAGTTTATTCCGTGAAGGAACAATACAGATTGTTGGCCTTCGAACCAAGAGGATTAACCTTATACAAATTTCTATAATATACGGGTAGTTTGGGATATTACCTTGTTTCAGTACTATCCTCTATATCCCCTCTGTAATTAAATAATAAAAACAATTATAACCTAAAACATGGAATCATGGAATTTTCTGTACTTTTAATGATCCATACCTTCCTTATCCGTTGTAGGGTATAAAGAAGGGCAATAATTATTTCCTAGACTCTAATTAATTAAAACAAATAAACAAAAAGAATATGAAGGAAAAACCATGTAATTTCTTTATTGGGGCTTTATAGATCGATTTGTAACCACGGATAGAAGTAAACAGTAAAATATACAGAAATCCTACAATTCTTACTGAGGGCTTAAAAATCAATGGTGGTCCTTGATAAAACAAATCTTTTGCGAGTACATTATTCATTTCATTTCGCTGCTGGTTTATCATTTATTATTACATATCGATATTACAGATCAAGCAATATTCGAATGACAGAATTTACCTGGACATCAATAGTACTATATTTTAACAAAAAGGAGTCAAATAAATAACAGGAATTATTTCTAGTCTGAGATAACAAAACCTGGAACTTGAAACCAAATGCAGTAGGAACAACCACGTTCCTCCCAACCGTAGATTAGGTACAAACACCAAGTCTGTCCGCAATCACCCCCGAGCCAGACACATGCATGGAGAAATGTGGACAGCTAGCCTCAAACTCAGTATTATTTTCCTGAATCCCTTGCCTAACACAGAGTGCTCACACAGCAAGTGAAATTCCTTCCGGCATACTCAACAGCGTCCTGCCTCCTCACATATGCCATCCTTTTATCATTTTTTTGCCTAGGTCTTTCCATTAGCAGCCAATTCCTCATGGAATTTTCGCAGCTAATCAAATCCCTGATTTTCAGGGTGTGTCTAGTGTCTTAAATGCACTCCTGACACTTGTTCTGATGTCCCAGAGGCTAACTCTAACTTGTCCCCCACTTCTCCATGCATGATCTCCTCATTTAACTTGGTTGTTCCCACTCATTCTTTTATTAATAGAATAAAATTGTTTGTTTACATCAGTCCTCCTAAGACGTAAGTCAGCCAATTTCTCATCTGGCTTTCTCATTGCATAAATCTCAAATTAATAAAAATGATTTTAAAATAAATCAAACATAATGTTTTTTTTTTTTTTTTTTTTATCATTGGAGAGGGATGTCACAGTAACTCCAACTTCAATTTTCATGATCGATAAAAGGTGAAAGAGCCCCTAGGAACTGTCGTTTCTAGAAATCAGGGGTAATGGGAGCTGCCTAGTGATTTCCTTGGGTGAACAGAGGTTTAAATTGACTTTTAGAGGGGCGAAATTGTTTTATATTTCCTTCCCTTTTTAAATTCGATGGGGTTAACCTTCTAATCATTAAAAATAAAAAAATAAAATGTGGGATAATCATACCTAATGGGTGTTTAATAAAAAATTAGCCCATTAAAAATTTAAAACTTCTAAATTTAGCCCATGGGCTAGGATTAACCCCTTTTCCATGACTAACATTGAACAATTTTTTGTTGGAAATTTTGTAGCTATGATATGAATTAAGTAACAATGTTATTCAGTCAACGACAACAAGCTAGCTAGCTAAACTTTACAAACTCTAAATCAAAAAATCAAGTTTCCAATCTTTTTTGCTTGAAATTCCTTGCTTTGTCTTTGACATATTGCAATATATTCTTGAACAATCTTCCACACTCAATGATAATCATTCCAAAGATTCATGGACAAACATAACGCTTTTGCGCGCAAGTTAAAAAGGCTTGACTGAATCATTTGCAGTAATGGTTGGATTCCCTAGTCATCATGCAATACATAACCGTCGGCTGACATGCAATTAGCTCATAATGAATCATGCATAATCAACAAATGATACTTTGAATGTCTACTTATCTTTTTTGCAAAATGATGTACATATTTTTAGTTATGTAAATACCAATTTTGAGCATGATTATCTAAGATCGAAACCCATTTACTATCTACAATTGATATTGGATAACAAAAAGTATTTTAATAATTAATAAATTAAATAACACTAAGTTAAAATACTCTTTCACAGCAAAAATATGTATGTGTAATTTGTCATAATTACATTATTATTAATAAATTTCATAAAAAAATAAAAATGCTTATTATTAAATATAATACTTTAATATTAATAAATTTCATAAAAAAATATAAATACTTATTATTAAATATAATACTTTAAATTGGTCATTTCATTTTTTAACAACATTATCGTATCTTTTAAATAAACATTTCACTATTCGTGGCTTTTCAATTTTTTTTTACTTAAGTTCAACAAAGACACTTTTCAACCATGACTGGAATTATAATAAAAAAAAGTCAAACACATTACCATTATATTTTTTCATTATTCATTTATAATACCACTTGAGAAAGAAGGAAGTCTCCGAAACGTAGTAACATGTCATGCTGGTTATTTCTAACACTATAGCAAGCTTGATTATGTTATTGAAGAAGTTATGGCCAAAACGAATTTCAATGTGCTATATGGTCATGGATACTAAGGATTTAGAATGTTGTGTTGTGTGCATGTTTTCTATAATTCATCTAAAATGTATTTAATATTGCTGGAGAAGTGAGAAAGGAAATAATTAATTTTGTAAAATAAATTTAGTATTATTATTATTCTTGTGTATATGGTTTTAAAAATATTTATTATTGGAAGTTTAAAATGTTCGGAAGAACCTTGGTACTATTATAAGTAATAGATGGACATTGTAACATTCTAAAAATCAGCATATATTCCATCCGTGAATTGCTCTATTGTCGACAGATTATAATTATTATTACATGGAATTTTGAACTATGATTATATTAAGAGTTCAAGGTCAGCACAGCCATGATCCATTAAGCACAGCCATGATCCATTCAGAGCACATTTCAATATTTCATAAAATCTAAAAAGAAATAAATAAATATAAAAGATAGTCATTTAATTAAATTAAGTTTAGTCTACAAGTTTTATTGTTTTAAAAAAAAATTGATTTTTCTGGTATAATTTTGAAAAAATTAGACCATTTTTTTTTAAATCTTAATTACAATTCTCAAATTCTAAAATTTTGGGTGCCCAGGGGATTTTAATGGTGCTGAATGACCACTTGAATCGGTTTCTACCATCAAAATTGCCATTAAAACACATAAATTCAAATTTTGTAAAATAAAAAATACTGGATTCCAGTGAAAAGCACCAATCCAAACCAAATCCTCTAATTTTTAAACAACTGATCCATTAAATTATAAAAATATCACATTATTTAATAAAATCCATGTGGATAGATTTCCTTAACCTAATCAAAACCTAAAGACTGATACTCTTACCCTAAAATGCCATAAACTGGAAGCTATTATTATTACTACTGCTACTTTTCATAACACAGGAGCAGGAGGCGTAGCCTGGATGCTTTTATAAAAATGTTCAAAAAAAGCAGATGTGAACCACTGGAGTGGAGAGCTCAGGGGCACTTGGGCTTTTCGGATCTAGCCTTCATATCCCTGTAACAGCAAGGAGGACTAGCCTAGATGCTTTTATAAAAAAAGTATAAAAAAAAAAAACAGATTTGAACCACTGGAGTGGAGAGTTCAGGGGCACTTGGGCTTCCTCCATCCAGCATTCACGCAGGTGGAGCATGCCAACAGGTGGGGCATTCATCTTTATTGCTATAATAGTAACCTGTCAAATAAATAAGAATTTCTTTGCATTAAGATATATCTATTAATACAAAGAAAATCAATTTAACAATACACTTATCTCATTTTCAATTTTCAAGTTAAAAAAAAACCTTCCTAATCCACTAAACCCTTATACAATCACGTAATAGTGCAGTGCAAAAACAATGCAATAGTAATATATCTTGAATATACAGCCATTGAATACATCCAAGATAATACTAGAACTTACCAAAAGTCTTAGATATGGGGACGGGCGTGGCTGCTTCCTCGTCGTCTAATGCTGCGGTGCTGGTTGCCTCCTGAGTGAATAAGCTAACGTGTTAATAGCGCTACTTCCAGAATGCTTGTTTTACCGGGCAAAATGGAGACATATATAAACCACATCACATTAATAATAATAATAATAGTGTGATGAATATGGAGACCTACTTGGCATGAAATAGCTAGCAATAAAGCCAGAAGGAGGATGCTGGCGTATACTGCTTTCTTCATTTCCATAGGTGCTTCAGCTCGTATGAAAAAATGGATCTCACAGGCTCTCTCTTTTTCTGTTGTGTTGGAAGGGAAGTTGGATTTCCAGGCAAGGGAGGGTATTTATAGAGCCTTGCAGGCATAGATATTGATAGAGAATGGCCACATGATAATCTAATTTTTTTTATTGCGTTGGAAGCTTCCCTTGGAGTAGAGTCTCAGCTGATATTTTATATTTGCAATGGTAACGTCAACGGCACCATTTACAAAGACAAAACAAGTTGGCAACTCTCCATGGAATTACAACCCAGATATGAATGTCCCAAGTGAAATTTTGTTAATCTCTTCGAAGATAATATTATATGGCATTTTGAAGCTTTTCTCGTATCATCTGTATCAGAGCAAGAAAGAGTTGTATTTGGGATAGTTTGTTGTTTATATTGTAATTTTTATCATTTAAGCATATTCAGAAATTTTATGAAAATCTATTAGTGACAGGTAATTTTGAGATGAGCAAATAATTTAATATGGAAAATAATCTAAGATTGATAGATGGTTGTAATTTTGAGATGATCAAATGACTTTTAAAATAACATAAAGTTTTTTCAAAAAAATGTTTGAAAGGTAATAAAATTTATTATAATTTATTTATCAATTAAGGATAATCATTATTTATTTTTATTACTTAAATAAATAACAATTCTGAGCACAGCCCACATATGAATGTGACCAGCTAAATTTTGTTAAACTCTTAGAAAATAAATAGCAAGTCTGAGTACAGTAGCAATTCTGAGCACAGCCCACATATGAATGTGACCAGCTAAATTTTGTTAAACTCTTAGAAAATAAATAGCAAGTCTGAGTACAGTCCACATATGACTGTGGTCAGTTAAATTTTATTAAACTTTTAGAAAATAGTATTATATGATATTTTGAAGCTTACTATATATATGTATCAATGTAATTAATTAAATTTTATTAAACCTTTTTTTGGAAAGGGACTATGCCCAAAACACTATATGATATTTTGAAGCTTACTATATATATGTATCAATGTAATTAATTAAATTTTATTAAACCTTTTTTTGGAAAGGGACTATGCCCAAAACACTATATCTTATAAGGCTGACCTTCACTAGACAATGCCCAAAACACTGTATCTTATCACGCAAATCAAGCAATATTTTTCAGCAATTTGTTTTATATTTCCGAAGCCGCTGACACCCGTTTAATTCAGCCGGTGGCTGTAGCTTGTATGAGAAAAATAGTGAAGTTCTACATAACCAAGATAGTGAATTCCTCAGTGCGTTCTGCTGGCTATAGCTTGTATGACAAAACAGAGATTCGAAAGAGTAACTTGTTGCTTCCGGAAATGGCTGTCATGCTGAATTTCGGAGTCGAGAGGTCATCCAGATCCAGTACAATAAACTTCTAAAGTGTTGTATGAAATCAGAGTGATAATCCAATGTCATTCCGATCCAGTTCCAGTACAATAATCTTACTGATTGCAGGGAGTTCCGATATCATTGAATTCTATACGTTGGTAATCCTTGTCTTGTTGTGTGCTCAATCGTTTGGCTGAAGATTCGAAGGTCTGAGATTCATTTTTCAGATACGTTCATTAACCACCATTCAAGGGCATGTGTGAGACCAGTAGCAGGTTGTCATGGTCAGAGAATGTGATGATATTCTATTTCCCCATCTGATAATTCAATTTTCCCGGATGTTAAACCAATTCCAGCTTTTGCTTCGATGTAAGCTTCGTGATTTAAGCTTCTCATGATGTGACAAGCTTTGAAGTAATCAAATGTACTCGTAATTTGTTGTAGACAGTGTGTACTCGTAATGTCTTCGATGAATGATTCCTTCCATGGCCAAATTGTTGTAGACAGTGTGTGTATTGAAAGCTTTCATAATTATAAGTGAGTCTTCAAACACTTGTGGTTTCTCAATCCCGTGCATTTTGACGATTTGGCAACCTGAAGTGCTAATGCTTCTGCTAGGTTGTTGGAACAAGTTCCTATTCCTCATTTGAATCAAGTTCTCGGCGTTCCTCCAGCGACAAGCAAGACCCCCCCCCCTGCTCCTGCTGCTCCGGGGTTTTTTTTGGAGGCACCATCAAAGTGCAGACTGTCAATGTTCTGCTTGTTTCTCCAGTCTTCAAAATCGGAAATGGAAAGCCTGATTTGCCGGGGGGGGTGTTCTGGCTGCGAGTTCTTAAACCTTTTGATGGATTGGGGAGAGGGGTGCCAATCCAGTTTAGCTCAATAGTGGTAAGATTAGAATTTGAGGAATTAATGGAGGAATTCAAGCATTCTAGAAGTAGACGTTTGGCTTTTCCAGCGACCTGTGGGGGATTGAAGTGGGAATCCTAGAATATTGCTTTGTTTCTGGCTATCCAAATTTTTCGGCATGTAAACTTGGGAATGGTAACCCATATTTGGAGCCAGAGCTTCTTATTCGAAAGGGGTGAGGTGTAGGTAGATTTCCAGTCTTTGAGGAGGCAGGTGGTGGTATGGAAGGTAGGCATGGTGATGTTAAGATTGTGGAGCATGAGGTTCCAGACTGTTTTTGCAAAATGACAATCAAGGAAAAGATGATCTAACGATTCAGAATTATTGTGGCAAAGGGGGCACCAATGTGGTCCAATAAATCATCTCTTGATAAGGTTGTCCCCAGTGAGTATTTTCCGATGGGCAAGAGTCCAAATGAAAAAAAAAAAAATTGGAAGTCCAAATGGATTCCAAACCAAATCCCAAAGACTTTTCCTTGAGATTTCATGACTTTGGAACGCGTTGAATCCCAGGGCAGTGGTGTATTTTCCTTTTCCCCAACCACGCTTATCATTGTCATGGGAATGAATAGGAGCACATCCGATCAAGCTTTCTGTGAGGAGGTTTCCGGAGGATTCAAGAGCTGCTGGGATAGAGATATTTTTGCATATGTGCCAAGTGTCGGTGGGGCTACAATCACTGAGATCGTTCAGAGTGTTAATTCCATTTTGAGCAAGCCCATGAGCAATATCTTGGAGCTCTCCATTGTCCTTGAGTGGCTTGTTTCCCATAATTCTGTCAGTGAAAATGTTAATGTCTTTCACATTTCCAAGAACCCAATGGCGCTCATTAAAGAAAATTTTCCAAGCGGTTTTGCATAGATTCCAGATTGAGGTTTCTTTGGAAGTCGGTTTGTTGTTGAGGCATCTGAGGGGATCACCTATTAGATATTTCTTTTTTAGCAAACAACTAACGAGATGTTGGTTGTTATGCAAAATCTCCCAGAGGATTTTGCCTCCCATAGTCATGTTTATCTGGGAGGGATCTCGAATTTGGAGGCTACCTGAATGCTTTGGTTGCTTAATGATGTTCCAATTTACCAAATGTATTTTATTCTCGTTGTTCTTGCCTCCTGTCCAAAGAAACTCTCTGAAGAGTTTGTTGATGTGATTTGTTATTCCTTTGGGGGCTAGTATAAGAGAGGATTGATAGATTGGGAGGGCTGAGAGGACTGCCTTTAGTAGGATCAGTTTTACAGCTTTATTGAGCCAATATCCTCCCCAGTTCTTTATTTTGGATTTGATTTTGTTAAGTGATGTCTTCCCAATTTCTGGATTTTGAGAGTCCTTGAGATATGGGAAGGCCAAGGTACTTGAACTTGTCCCATTGTTTGTGAAATTTGATGCCGAGAATCTGGGCGATGTTGACAGCAAATGTATTGCTCAAATTCCATCCGTAAAAAGCGCTCTTGTGTATATTGATCTTTCCCCAGTGGCTTTGCAATACCATTCCATATTTTGCTTAAATTTCTGGGCACTTGTGGATGAGCCCCCTCCTAATAATGTAGAGGCATCGGTGAAGAGGCTATTATGGTTAAGGGGCATGGAATTCAGTGCTAATTTGAGGCCAAGTAAGGATCCATTTATGAGTTCAAAGTTCAACTTTCAACTGAGGGAGTTAGCTAGAATGATATATAAGAAAGAAGATAGGGGGCAACCTTGTTGAATTCCACGGGTTGCTTGGAAGAAATTGGTTAGGCGGCCATTTACTAAGAGGGCGATCCAAGGACCTCTTATGCAGGAAGAGATCCAGTTGATGAAAAGTTTCTCAATGCCAAAATGTTCCATAAATTTGAGGAGAAAAGAATGCTTGACACGATCAAAGGCGTTTTCCATATCGAGTTTGATCAACATACCTTTTTCTTTGCGGCCTTTGTTGGAATGAATGGCTTCTTGCACTAGGATGACATTGTCGAGGATTTGTCTTCCTTTTAAGAATCCTCCTTGGTTGTCTGAGATGATCTTAGACAGGAGTGGACTCATTCTGTTAGCTAGCATTTTGGAGATTATTTTGTAGGATGAGTTGCATAAGGAAATGGGTTGAAATCTACTGAAGGAGTTGGGGTTTGTTTCTTTTCAGATTAGAGAGAGGACTCTTGAATTGGTGTAGCCTCTGATATTTTATTTTGTGTGGAAGTATTTGATCATTCTCATATGATCAGTTCTAATGTAATGCCAACATGCTTTGTAGAAATGGATGGAATATCCATCGGGTCTTGGAGCCTTGTCAGGATCAAAGGACCAGATAGCATTGATGACCTCCTTTTCAGAGAAAGGTTTGAGTAGGTTGTGATTGTCATCTGTTGTGATGCTCGAGTCAGGATGTGCTTGAGAAGGACATCCTCACCGTCTTCTCCATATTTGTCATCCTCCATGAAAAGGCTTGAGAAGTGATCATGTGTAGTGATTTTGATGTTATTATGCCCTTTGACGGTTGAACCATTGTCAAGCTTGATTTCTGAAATGTAATTGATGGAGTGCCTCACTTTGGTTTGCTTATGGAAATCAAAAGTGTTCCTATTGTTGGCTTTGAGCCAAGTGCTGGGAGATTTTAATGTCCAGTAGTCCTCTTCTTTACGGAAAGCATGATATACTTTGACTTGATGCTTGACTTCTTCCTGTAACGCGGCGCTATCAGTTGGGTGATCATCCAACGTGTTTTGATAGTTTTCCAATTCATCAATGGATTTCTTTCTATTGTCAGGGGGTGGGAGGCAATTGGTTTTGGCCCACTTATTTAAATCTTTCTTGGTGATTATGAGTTTCTGCTCCCATACGAATATGGGGGAGCCGGTTATGGGAGTTCTCCAAATTTTACTTAAAACGTCCCAGAAACTTGAATGATCAAGCCATTGAGAGATGAATCTGAACGAGATTGGTCCAAGATCTTCATCATCATGGAATTGGAGGAGGATTGGTTTGTGATCTGATGTCAAGACAGGCCATGATGTTTCCTTTTCCCAGCCGTTTGTTGGACCATTTGTATTTTCCTTTTTGGGTTTAATGTCGATCAAATCCCATTTATGAATGAGGGTTTCAACATTGGATTTGAATGTATATTTTTTGGTTAAGCCACCCTTTTTTTCAGTTGTGGAGAGGGTTATATCCAAGTCATCGGTGAGAATGAGATTATGTGGGGTGTATACTTCCAAGAAATCTTCCAATAGTTTCTAGCAGTCTTTTTTTTTTGAGTAAAGATTAGGGACATACAGATTGAAAAGCGCAATGTGAATGTTTCTTTGAATGTGAGTGAGTTCTGTGAAGATCCAGTGTTGAGTAGCGTAGGAGTTGCGTAACTGCAATTTTTCTGAGGACCAGAGGGTTGCTAAATCGTCGGATGCTCCTCTAGCGCTGACAGCTATGCCTGTATTCTTTTTCCATTTTTCCTTACCAATTGTTAAGATAATATTTTCATCGATCTTGGTATCTTGAAGCAAGAGGATGTCTGGCATCTCTATTTTTTGGAGATCTTTAACCGCTTCTATTTTGCTGGGGTTTCCCATTCCTCTGCTATTCCAAGAGACCAACTTCATTATCTATTGTTGTGGGTAGAGGAGGGGCCTCCTCCTGCTGAGTCTCCCATTTTATTTCCTGCTAGTCTTGCTCTGGTATTCCTGTTGAATTCCATGTCTATTGTGGCTTGGGATCCTTGTGTCTTCTCATGCTCGGCTTCTTCTTTTCTTATATGTTTGCTTGATTTCCGTCCAAGATTTATGAATGATCTATCTATTAGATCTTCCGACGATGTGGGGGAGACTAATGGTTTGGTTTTTGTAATTTTAGCATAGGAGGGAGATGGCATACCTGATCTTTTGGGGCTTGGTGTGCTTTGGGGATGGAGTTCTTCCGGATCTACTTGGAATTGAGGAGTTTATCGTGTTTCTTATTGTTCGGGAATTTCTCCTTCTTTTGGAGCTTCAAGGACTTCATGACTATCAGGAGTTTCTAATTCCTTGAATCTGTTTTTGTTGTTAGGAGCCTTTTGATGCTGATAGTCAACTTTCCTTGAGCTCTGGATTTTTGGTAATATTTTAGGTCCGGATTTCAAAATGGGATTTTTTTGTATTGTTGTCCATTGCTCTTTTTTCCCTCCTGTCTCCGGATCTGCAAGCTTCTTCTTCCAAGATAGAGCGAAGTGCCCATATTCATGACAGTACCTGCATTTGAAGGGGATTTGTTCGTAATCCAATTCCTGAATGTGGGACCAATCTACCGCAGAAAGTTTTATGGCTTCTGGGATTCCACGCTCCAGATCTACTTCAGTGCATATTCTAGCGCAAGCATACTGATATTTTTGATATGTCATGTCGATATATTTCCCAAGGGTATTTCCAATAGCTTCTAGCGATTCAGGATTCCAACAATAAAGAGGTAGATGTGGAATTCTTACCCAGACTAGGACTGCAGATGGGGTGTCTTGGGTTGGGTCAAAATCGGGGTTCCATTTGTTCATGTAAAGCCCTTGCGGTCCCATGAAGTATGGGTCATCCCTGAATATTAATTTGTGATCTTGTTTGCTCTCAAAGATAAAATCAAAGAAGCCCTTTCCAAGGAAGTGAGATCTAACTTCATCTGATATCAAAGGTCTCAAATTCTTCTGAACCCATAGCTCGGTGGTCCTCAAGGATGGCCACAGGCTTGTGAACTGGCTAATCAAACCTCGTTCTGACAGGTTGAGAGTTGTTTTGTAGGTTTGCTCGATCGACAGTGCTGCAATGGGGATCTTGGTGATTTTTTTCATGAATTTCTGTTGTGCGGCTGATAAAGTCTTCTTCCCTTGAGATGAAATCAGCTTCAAGAAGCCAGAAATATCAAAGGGCGGAGGGGGGGCAGAGTCTCCTCCCAAGGCCATTAGGTGGGATTGAAGGCGAAGCTCTGGCCAAAGGAGGGGGATCTTATCAAGGGAGTTAGCTCCTCGAGTGCGCTGAAGGCTCAGATTAGACTCGGCTGTTAGAAAGCGTGACATGCTCGAATTCTTCTGGATCGAGCTCAATCATAAGCTGCGGGAACCTCCTCAGGAAGCGGGAGGCCTGATCAAGGCTAGCTCTTGGCTCTCAATTCCTCAGGATAGCTCTCGGCTCTCGGCTCCTTAGGCTTCGTTTACAAGTGTCCTCTACTGACTTTACCAGCAACCAAAGGGCATTTATTTCAACATTTCAACACATGTTTATATTGTGGGAAATTTCATTCTCAACTTTATATCACCAATTAAAAGCGATTATATATATATATATATATATATATATATATATATATATATATATATATATATATTGTTTGTATTTTTTGACTTGAATGTTTATTAGAACTCAAGAGCTTGTCATTGGTAAATATATTGTGGGAATTTTCATTCTCAACTTTATATCACCAATTAAAAGTGATTATATATATATATATATATATATATATATATATATATATATATATATATATTTGTTTGTATTTTTTTAATTAAATGTTTATTATGTTCATCAGGAGACTATATATTATTTGGGTAGTGTTATTAGTTCATCTTTATAAATACATTTCTTTTATTTTTGTGGCGGCATGCTGACATCATCATCCACATCTTGGTTGTCCTACAATAGGCAGCATCCTTCCCTCAATTCTGCATGTACTCTACCTTCCACCTGGGACCTTGGTGTGAATATTACAGAGTTTCCTCTTCCACATGTCCACATTCATATTCATTATTCGGCCATATGTCTTGGGTAATGAATGCTTATCAGGTAACGATATATTTGACCTCAATAAGTTCCAAGCCAACTGAGACATTTATTTGTTTCCATCCCTCTTCATTTTTGAGGAATTTCCTTATCATCTGAACCATATTTTCATAGCTTACCTAGGAGGGGAACCTACATTCGGATTAGTACAAATGTATGTTTTGTTTTAACTACTAAAAAGAAAGTTTGAATTTCGAAGAAGAATAGTTCGAAGAGCACTCTAGTCGCACAAAGCAAGCTAGGGTCACTAGACAGATACTTCTTCAATGGATCGTTTAAAACACATCCTAAGTCAGTTACAACTACACATCCTACATAGCAGAGGTAAAAATTGACAGTCAATCCGATGATGATGAAGATGTAACTATAGATATTGACTAGGAAGGTCAATTGATTAGTTCCCTGGATGACTTGAAGAAGTCAAAGAAGAAGAATAAACGCTTGTAGGAGCAACTGTCAAAGAAGAAGAATAAACTCTTGTAGGAACAACTATCAAATTATGAAGAATAGGACAGATCGTGTCAGGAATCCGTTGTCACTGAAATTCGTGAAAAAGTGACCAGCTATGAAATTCAACTGAGTTGCACACAAGACAAGGTGGAATTACTTGAGAAAGAGAGATCTGCACTGAAGGCTTCTCTGGAAGAATTGGCATAGAAAATCAGGATGTTGAAGATTCAACTTGAGGAAAAGGACAGAAAAATATCTCGCTTAGAAGAAAAGCTTATTGAGATAAAGAGAAAGAAACAAGTTCATATTGCAAACAACAATCCTATCTGCACACAATCAGAAAGTGACAAGGAAAAATCTAAAGATGAAGTACAGAACAAGTTAAAAGAAAGCACATCAATGTTGAACAGAATTTTGAAGGATCAGAGACCACTGAAGGAACAAGAATTCCTTACTAAGTAAATAACCAGTACAAGTAACGTAAGAAAGCCATAAATGACTTGTAGTAAAGTAAAAGATGAATAATATGATGGATGAAAATGGTTACATAGTTTTGGGGCTTTTATAGGCTCATCATGTACCTTTTAGACAAAAGGTCATGACTATTGATAATTGTTTAATTAATAAATTAATATTAATATTTAATATTAATTTATTATTATTTTGTTGTTACATTGTTAATATTATTAATTTTTATATTTTAGGTTTGTTACATTGCCTTCCCCTTAAGAATGCTTTGTCCTCAAAGCATAATTTGGAAAAGACTTCCCTTTAACTCTTATTGTCGTTCATAATGTCTTCTCAAGATCTTTGGTGCTTGTAACTATGACACTTGAATAAACAAGACGATATAACTTCCGAATTCCTGAACTTATGTGTTGCATCTTTTGGGGAGTGATCCACCCAAAATCTATCTTCATTGGATCTATTTGATAATTGACTATTCGGATAGAACTTCTCAGTTTAGGCTTCCATGCAGGTTGTCGATTTTGTCTGTTTTCTTTCTTAATGTTGTAGTCGGGTTGTCTGTGAATAGAGTATTGTTTATTTTTCTCTTGATGTTGTTGTTGGTCAAAACGACTCATATGATTTGGGTGACAATAAGGCATCTTAACCTTTTGTGATTGTTCTTCAGAACCATCTTCTTCTGATGTTAGTGATTTGTCACTATACGCATTCTTCTGAACTTGAGCGTTGATTGAATCTGTATTGGCTCCTTCTGTTGGTGTTTGATTTTGAGTGTCTGATGACTTCTCTATTGGACAAGTCATCATTTTGTTGATTAATGATTCTTTGCGGTATAACTCTTCGTGTAAAGATTTCTTATCATGCTTTAGCTTTCGAACTTGTATAAGTAAGTCTTGATTAGGTTTTTTTAAGCATAATAGTTCTTTCTTGGACTTGTCAACTTCATTTTGATTGTCTTGACTTCTGTGTTCTCTTTCTTTTAAAATTTTTATTTGCTCTAGCAATTCTTGATTAACCCTTTTTAAGGAAGAGATTTCTTCATCCTTGCCAGATAATTCTTTTTGAAGATCTCGATTCTCCTCTTCTAACTTTTGATTGCCTTGTGCTTTATCCTTTGCCTTCTTGACTTGTAGAAGTAATTTTTGATTATGATCTCTTAGACGAGAGATCTCTTCATCTTTTTGTAGTAAATTTCTGTCAACTTTCTTCTTGAAATATTCATTTTCCCTTAACAATATCTGATTGCGATCATTCTCATTTTTGAATTCTATGATTTGCATGAACAACTCCTTTTTCTTCTCTTCTAGATACAAATTTTGTTTCTTTGCTATTTCACATAATATAGATTCACATTGTATAAATCCCATTTTTATTTGAAAAAATGGTGTAGAATGGTTGGTTGGGAGGAATGATTGTAACCTTCCCCACCCAAGTTAAAATCTCACTTTTGGTTTGTTTTTTAGGGAATAAAACCAAACTCACTTCTCACAAAACCACATGCACATTAAAACCATGTGCGGTTTTACTTCTTACTTTTAGTTTTTACTTCTACTCACTTCTAAACTTTACTTTTACTTCTTTTTTTCATTTTTTCTTCTTCTCACTTCTTCTTTTTTCTATATTCTATTTTCTTCTTTTTTACTTGTCTTTCTTTTCTTCTTTTTATTTTCTTTTACTTTTTCCTTTTTCTTTCTTTCTCTTTCCCCCTTTTTTACTTCTTTGGGCCATGGGCCTGGTTTTTGACAAGGTCCTAGATTGGTGGCTACAAGCCTGGGCAAAGCTCTGATACCACTAAAGGAACAAGAATTCCTTACTAAGTAAATAACCAGTACAAGTAACGTAAGAAAGCCATAAATGACTTGTAGTAAAGTAAAAGATGAATAATATGATCGATGATAATGGTTACATAGTTTTAGGGCTTTTATAGGCTCGTCATGTACCTTTTTGACAAAAGGTCATGACTATTGATAATTGTTTAATTAATAAATTAATATTAATTTATTATTATTTTGTTGTTACATTGTTAATATTATTAATTTATATATTTTAGGTTTGTTACAACCACAGGAAGACAAAATAGGTCTTGGTTATGTAAATATACCAAAGAAATTCTATGGTAGAGAACATTGTTCAAATCACATTAAGTCCTTCAAGTATGATGATTCCTTCAACTTTAAATCTTTTCAATTTTCTAACGAAAGAAGCATCAATAGGGCGAGGTGCACAAGATGCAATCACGTTGGTCATATTGCTAAATACTGTCAAACTATGAGATGCTTTGCATGTGATGGTTTTGGACATAAGACCATGTACTATCGAAGAGCTATAAATTATCCGGATGGAGAATTATTGCACAAAGGTAATTGCATTCAAAAGGACTATAGTGAAAAATATCCAGTGCAAAATCAAAACATAAATGCACACAATAAAACTTGGGTAAGCGGAAATCTCCTTACAAGTGTGTTGAAGATGTAGATAATTCATGAACATCTATTGCAACAATCATTTGATGCGTCTCTGGATAGTCCCCTAAGGACTGTGTGAAAATCCTGAATTCAACACGATGCATCTTAAGGAATTCAAGGGGATGTTAGTTAGGTGTGTGGCTAGACTGTATCTATGGTTAAGATGACTATCACAAGTATTCATTATGTTCGCACACGGTAGGCGATGTCGCAGAAAAGGGAAATTCAATTGCATACATTAAGTAGTTGAAGATTTACACTGCAGATGATATGTTACATAACAGAGAGTATCAGTTTGACTTTAGTACTAGAGACACAAGAAGAAAATATTTTCATGAAGAATCAAACATTACTGAAAGACATGAGACTATACAAAATGGAGCCTTTCATTATATTCAAAATTTGAGTATGATTACAAAATTTATGGATTGGAACTCCATAGGAAAAAACTAGCGTATACAAGAAGACTACAAATATGGAAAAATTGAAAAGGTGATGAAGCATTCTACAGCCGCAATTTGAGGTTAAGCTTTGTGTCTAGCTAATTTGTAAGACTAAGCTCCAAATCCACCATACTAGTGAAGTACATTCGGAAGAAGAGTGCATAGGAAGAAGTTGGAGGGTTGTAGATGATGATGGTTTTGCATTTTGAGGCCGAAGACGAGACAAGTCATTCAGGATGTGTTTCTGTTGACGTTTCAGATTATCCACTTGACAAGTCAAAAGAATCAATAGCTTAGAATGACAGTAATTCACTCGTGACTGAGAGTATTGATGAAGAAATCATTTTTCCTCCATTTGTTGTTTCTAAGAGCTCATAACAACTCTCAAGTGCGAAAACTCATACTGATGAGTCTGGATAGTGAGGTGCACATTTTCAAGAGATGTGTTTATTATGTGATAAAAGGAAGCCATCGGAAGAAAGAAGAGGAACTAGATGAAGGATCAAGCGGTAATGCGACACGAAAGAGCGGGAGTGTAAGAGGCACTGAACCAGGCATTATTCGCATAAATCTTATAGAGTTGAAAGGATGGCGTTCACATGCATGAAATTAATTTGACGAGATATGAATCCAATGTCACATAAGTCGATGAAGGTGGTAGAGTTGCCAAAACTAAATGTTGGAGTTAATGAATTTTTGGAAATAGTACAAAAAGAGTGAAACTTTAACTCATTACATCCTACAATGGATAATGTTTCCCAAAAGATTCAAGTACAAAAGTGACACATCTTTGTTGCCACATGAACTAAGTATCAAGTTCACTTTTATGTCGAGTTGGACGATAAATGAAAAACATGCCATATTTTTTGTTGTCTTGGAAAAGGATGCGACAAAATTAAATATGACAAGGCCCTATGACAATGCAGTAAATGTGACAGATGAAGTAGTCAGGAGCATGAAGTGTAATACAGAACTAGTAAAAGAGTGACTTCGACACTACGCAGTTGGCATGATAGGAAGTATATATGAATCACTACACAAAGCTTATTGAAGTATAATGACAGGAACATGATATCAAGATGAAGGAATAATGCAATGTCTATTTCAAGAAAGCAATCAAAGATAATTATGAAAGGAAATTAGTCCAAAATTACACGAGAGAAATGAAGCATGAAGATAGGGTGAGTCATCCCTAAAGTTAGACGAAGTTGAGGAGACTGCAAAACCAAGTAGCAGAAGAAGCTACATTGCACAAGTAATGGTACCTATTTTCCATTGATGTCAAAGGGGGAGAAATACATGAAGCTGAAGCAAGCAGAAATAGGCTGAAACAAGGAGAGATTCATGAAGTTGGTTGCACAAGTAATGAATGCAACAAAATATCCAGCATGATAAGGATGCTGCAGACAACAGAAGATACAACATAAAGTTGTAACAGACGTGAAAGAGATTGAAGCAAATCAATTGGAAAAAATGGATTGCATATGATTAATATATGGTATGTGCATAAGGAACATAAAGCAACATGGTTCGCACAAAAGTAGCAGAAGAATTGGCATCAGACAACGAAGTATCCAAAATCCCAAAGAACTCAGGGGGATTACATACACAGGGGGAGCACCACGACAGAGTTAGATGAAGTATACAGTTCAAAGAGGATCATGCATAGCTTCATAAGGTGTTGACATCAACGCCAAAGGGGGGGATTGTTGAACTTTGGTTGTCATTGATGTCAACTAATGTTAACGAGGATGTCAACCAATTCAGTTTGAATCATTGATATCAACTAATGTCAAAGTGGGTACAACATTCCTACAGAAGTGTGAAAAAGTATATGGAAACCACTTTGAATAAGTTCTTGCACAAGATGGTGAAGGACATGGATGCCAGTGTTAAATTTTCAGAATTTACTTCAATCTGATCTAGGATCTTAACTGAGAGAACAACATGTACAGCAAATCTACAGCATATCAATCATAGACACAATAATTCAAGCACACAAGAGACACATAGTTTACTTGGGGAAAACCATAAAGGTGAAAAACCCCAATAACTTCCTCAGAGATAGATAGAGTAATGATACAACCAGAATACAAGAGATAGTCTTCTCCTAGTAGCAGAGCCTCCTCCTCGACAAGTGCACCACTCTCCCAAGTGTGAGTGAGAGAATAGAATGTGTAAAATGAGAGAGACACACTCTCTATTTATACACTAACTTGACTTGACCTTTACTCAACTAGGTCGGCCTCAACTTAACCACCTAACATAATGCTGACTGGGCCGACCCCCACCAGGGAGGTCTAATAACTTTTGACCCACATGGCCGACCCCAAATAGGGTGGTCTAATAACCCTTTGACCCACATGACTTATACAGGGCCGACCCCAACAAGGTGGTCTAATAACCCATCAAGTATAAGTTACGACACTTACAATATAAATGACGACACTTCCGTATAGAGGAATAATAACATCTCTATAGGAATACAACCACTTCCGTATAGAGGAATAATAACATCTCTATAGGAATACAATATACATATATGTGAAATACATTTTGAAGTTACATATACATCAACACTCCCTCTTAACTAGGAAGGTATTTCTCGACATAGGTCTTCTAGCACAAGTCATCTTCTCTAGATCATGGTCACTGGATAATCGTCATCAAGTCATCATCATCGTCACTGCTGCTGTTATCTCAATCAATCTCTAAATCTACTCATCATAGGAAGTTCTACAGAGCCAGTCCTTTTTCATACTAGATGCAAGCCCACCACCTGCAGGTCTTCGTCATCACTAGCCATACTGTGGAATCCTCGGGACTTATTACGTGCATCACGAAACCTGGCTACAGCATCCCGGGCTATTACGAGCACACAGCTCTACCTGTCGGATCTCCCAGGAGCACATTACATGTGACCCATCACAAAACCTGGCTGAAGCATCCCAGGCTGTTACGAGCACACAGCTCTACCTATCGAATCTCCCAGGAGCACATAACACGTGATCTTACCACAAAACCTGGCTGAAGCATCCCGGGCTGTTATGAGCACACAGCTCTACCTGTCGGATCTCCCAGGAACACATTACATGTGGTCCACCACAAAACCTGGCTGAAGCATTAGAGGCCTTTTTCATCCTGTCCAGATCTCCCAGGAGCAAATTACATGTGGTCATGGCAAAACGTGGCTGAAGCATCTGAGGCCTTTTTCATCTTTTCCAGATCTCCCAGGAGCAAATTACATGTCATAGGACACAACCTCGCAAGAGCATCTCAGGATGTTACAGGTACACAACTCCGACCTGAAGATCTCCTAGGGCACAAATTACATGTCCTCTCAGAGCAATGTCTCGAAAGAGAATCCTAGGCTGTTATGGGTACGCAACTCCGACCTATAGGATCTCCCAGACATGCTCATCTGCACAACCTGATCCACGGCCACAAAGTATCATCTGATACTCACCATACATCATCCTGATGTACACATGATCATCCTGATCATCATCACTGCAACATCCTGTTGCATGTCATCTGGAGAAGCTCGTCATCCATGATCACCCTGATCACACAATGCATCCATCTGATGCACACCAAGTATCTACCTGATACATATCATCATACATAGTGTATCCACCTGATACATATACAGATACATGGTCCAAGCATCCAACATGATGCATACATACATAAATGATTCAAATGATCATATCCAACATCCAACATGATGCATATATATATAAATGATCCAACTGATCATAACAAGCATCCAACATGATGCATATATACATATACAGAGTAGTAACTGGAGCATCGTCCTGATTCTCATCATCCATGATCCTCCTGATCATCATAGCATCATCCTCTTCAGATCATCTCATCGTCCATGAAGCACAGCCTAGATGCACATCATCCAGCACTTACACCACCGACATGGGAGAACACATCTACCACCATTCGGGGAAGGCTCCAACCCTTACTTTTTCACCATGGGAGAACACATCTACCACCATGTGAAAAATGGATAAGCAATTACATCACGACCAAGGGAGGACATATCAACCATGTCAGAAAAGCTCATGTGCATCTGCATCTTCCGAACTCATCACTTCCCTTTAGAAGGAACCTTGATCTGAAGTGCACCAAGCCTCTCTCTAAAGTACTCAAACTACACTCTGGCCAACAACTTGGTCAATACATCTACAACCTACTCATCTGTCTCAACATACTCTGCTTCGACTGTACTCAATGCTACGTAGGACTGCTTCTTGCTAAACCGAGAGATCACACCTGATCCCATACTGAAGCTGCATCCAGATGTGCTCTTCCTATCTGCAACACTGCTAGCCCAATCTGAATCAACATAACCCTGCAGGTTAAACTTTTGATTCGCTTCATACTTGAGCCCATAATCCACTGTACCCTTCAGGTACCTCAGAACATGCTTTACAGCAACCAGGTGAACACTCCTCGGATCCGTCAAGAAATGGCTCAATGTGTTCACCGCAAAGCAAATATCTAGTCTCATGTTCATCAGCTACATCAAGGACCCAATCATCTAACGATACATAGTGATATCGACCGGCTCAGATGAAGCATCACACAGAAGCTTCAGGTTCGATGCCATAGGTGTGGCCATAGCCTTGCAGTCCATCATCCCGAACCTCTTCAGGATCTCTACTGCATACTTCCCTTGTCCAAGGAAGATTCCATCACTCTGCCACACCTCTATGCCAAAAACAAATAGTGCATCATCCCCAAGTTCTTCAACTCAAACTCGGCAGCAAGATTCCACTGTGTGTCGGCAATCAATCTGTCATCTCATCTTACAAACAGGCCATCCACATACAGGAGTAGAATCACAAGATTCCCTTCCTCAACTTTGTAGTAAAGGTTGGAATCCGCTTCACTCTTGGTAAAGCCCAAACTGGATAGAAAGCTGTTTATCCTACTAAGTTCTGCACACATATATGACTACACCATTCAAGAAGGCTGTCTTGAAATTAACCTGGTGTATCTTCTATTTCATCACTTTTATATTTCTCTATGTTGCCATATGCAACATGCTTGATTTGATAGTTCCATTTAGAAGTCACAACAGACTTCCCTTCAGCTCTTGGGACCACATCCCAAACATCATTCTTCATGATCGACGGATCATGGCATTCTTTCCGTATCCCGGGAACTTCAATATCTTCAATAGATAATTTTGTTGCTTGAACAAATGTTGTAGTCCTTCTTTTGTAGGTGAAGGTATACGGTCTTTTCTACAAAACAAGTTAAATTGCATGATTAGAAACATCTTATAATTTTCAGACAAATTCTTACACATAAAGAAATATGTCATATAGTCATGCAATTATCTTAGCCAATGCTTCAATACAACATTTATCCATGTTCCACAACTTTCTAGATGCCTTCCAGTCTCTACCAGAACATTGTTAAGAGTGTGCACAACTCCCAACATGTCAGCAAAGAGGTTTCATTCTAGATAAGTAGCAATTGAATGTTGTACAGTGCCATAGGCCACTTACCCATCATATGCATATTAGTAGTATCTTGTTCATTAATGCAAATATGCAAAATACACATCCTAAGTCTAGGAACATAAGCATATGTATCATTGAACACTTTTATTTAAACAAACAAATATGTAAGAAGTGGTAATTAAAATACTTATCTTTGTTTGTTTGTTGGGTGGACTCCCTCTGAGTCTTTGCTTTCTTGCAGGAGCTGCTGAAGTAGCTTCTTCTACACCTTTCTGTTGTGGATTGAAGAAAGATGGTCAACTCCCTCTGAATATCTGCATCCTTGCAGAAACTACTGAAGTGTTTTTTTTTGCTTTCTTGCAGGAACAACTAGAGTGTGCTCCCTCTTGATCTTTGCTTCCTGGATTACCTGTCCTTGAACTTACATCCATCCTTAATCACTATGCATGCTTATTAGTATCATCATTGTGATATCCTTGAGATCTCATACATAATCACACATTTATTAGTATAATTTTAATACTATCAAAACACAATAATCTTAAACATGTATAGTCATGATCATTCACAGATAATAAACATTAGTATTCAAGGTTTCAAGGAACTCTTCTTTTACTCACACATATTCTTATTTGATCATAGGACTCTTCTAATTAGTTAAATCATCAATGCATAAACCTGTGATTACTCAAACCTATACCTTCATGATTCTTCTGGTTAGTCATATCATCAATTATGGTAAGAAACATAATATGCATACAACCATGACTATTCAAACCTATGACTTCATGAATAATCATTATCAACAACACAACAATATAAGATCCTAACACAAGGTAGGATTCTAGCTTGATATAGGAAAAACATACCTGGATTAGCATGCTAGCTAGTTATGTCTAACATGCCCGCATAATGTCTTCTAGTTCTCTTCAGCTCTTTGAAATTTTTTCCTGAGATAGCCCAACCTATTATCTTTCCATCCTGATAGGTCTGACCTCAATTGGATTCTCTGAGAGAGAGTTATGTCCAAGGTCGCAACGTGACCTGTTTATGGGATCATATAGGAGAGCGAACTTGTACGGCATTCCACGTGTCACTGGTTCAACTTCGGCCTCTGAAAATTTTTCTTGAGATAGTAAAGTCTGTGTACTACCTGTCACTTTTTATGAAATTTCATTTGGAGCTTCCTAGCCCAATTTATGACCTTGTTTCCAAGGTCACCTGATTTTGACTCAGATATGGAAGAGGCAGAAACCCTATATTGTATAGATCATAAATCACAAAGTACAACGAATTAGAGGTTGTCCTTTGGACACAAGGTACATGGGGATCTGATCTTCAACCTGTAAAAGTTTCAGATCCAAAAACTTCACCAAAATGGATTTATAGTGAAAGTGCTACGATGACTGGTTTTTTCTATATCAAGCTCTAGCATCATAAGTGCAACAAGTGTCATACATGCCATATCATGCCTTCTTTCAGGCTAGCTCTGATACCATGTTAAATTTTCAGAATTTACTTCAATCTGATCTAGGATCTTAACTGAGAGAACAACATGTACAACAAATCTACAGCATATTAATCATGGACACAATAATGCAAGCACACAAGAGACACAAAGTTTACTTGGGGAAAACCATAAAGGTGAAAAACCCCAATAACTTCCTCAGAGATAGATAGAGCAATGATACAACAAGAATACAAGAGATAGTCTTCTCCTAGCAGCGGAGCCTCCTCCTCCACAAGTGCGCCACTCTCCCAAGTGTGAGTGAGAGAATAGAATGTGTAAAATGAGAGATACACACTCTCTATTTATACACTAACTTGACTTGACCTTTTCTCAACTAGATCGGCCTCAACTTAACCACTTAACATAAGGCTGACTGGGCCGACCCCCACTAGGGTGGTCTAATAACCCTTTGACCCACATGGCCGACCCCCAATAGGGTGGTCTAATAACCCTTTGACCCACATGACTTATACAGGGCCCACCGCAACAAGGTGGTCTAATAACCCATCAAGTATAAGTTACGACACTTACAATATAAATGACGACACTTCCGTATAGAGGAATAATAACCTCTCTATAGGAATACAACCACTTCCGTATAGAGGAATAATAACATCTCTATAGGAATACAATATACATATATGTGAAATACATTTCGAAGTTACATATACATCAAAAGCCAGTGTGAAGAAGCATATCTAAAAGTTGCATCCAGTATGAAGGTGTGTGGATACAACATACATATTCAGTTCAAAGAAGTACCAGCACAGCAGTCAAGTCAACCAAGTCATACTCACTCAAGGTTGCAATCAAAGGACTGGTTGGACAATGGTACATGTGCACAAGCATCAAAGGAGTTGGTTGATCAAATAACAAAAGTGTGCAAGCATGCTGAAATAATTTCCTGGTATGCACAAGCATTGCTTGTTTAAAGCTTGGAAGTGCGTAAGCAATAAGGTACATCAAATGGTTGGACAGTCATGAAACCGCACAATTTTATCCAATCAAAAGATTCTTTCAGTTAGGGGGACACGCGCAAAATCCTACAAGGGTACAACGGTTGAAGTAAGTCTGTCAATAAATTCCACAACCAATAGTACAATAGATGCACAAGTCCCATAAGTGATGACAATGCAAAGGTCAAAGTTCCACCAAGTAGAAGATGGAGTGTGACACAGAATCCACAAAGTGTCAATGCATCAAGTGCACATTACTCGCAAGTGATGAAGCGGTAAGGGTCAAATCCCCACCAAGTAGAATTTGGAGTATGCATATATTCTACAAAGCATCAATTTAGCAAGGGCGCATTACCCACAAGGGATGGTACAACAAAGGTTGAAAATACACCAAGTTGAAAAGCAAGGATGTGCACATATCTCAAACGATGGTATATCAAAAGTGAAAGGTTACAACACCAAGGTGTAAATTCCCACTAATTTGTGCACCATGATGGATAAATATACACAAAGGATGACACATCAATAGCGCAGAATATGACATGTGGAAAAAGCACAATCTGTGAAGTTTGGAAGAAGGGTTTCCACAACCAACTTGTGGACGTATAATCCATGCAGGACTTGTATAAATAGAGATAAAAGTTGGATATTTGAATTAAGCTTGATGGTGAGAGCATAAGAGCTTCAAGGGTTTGTTGAAGTTTGATATTCGGGCCATTAAATGGCTCGAGGACATAATAGAATGATATAGCGAGGAGACGAGAAGCACACATGCAATAGAATGTAGTTTTGATGGTGCGCAATATGATGTGGTAGATATGTGACTGATGTGCAAGTACTGAAAGGAATAAATATTGAAGTATGGGTAGGTGAATGATGTTTTGAAGGACAGCATTATAGACAGGATGCCAGTAGTCACAGATCTTGAAAGACAGAAGCACATATACAAAACCGAAGTATTTCAGATGATGCACAGATGTCTAGCTCATGCATATGAGCAGAAGCGAAAGTGTGCGAAGTTGAGAAGACCATATGATGCACTACAACAGAAAAATAGTAGGATCCAGTAAGCATATCATGATGCATATGATCTGATACAAATGCGTTAAACGGAAAGGATGAATCTATTGATGCACAACATGTTGCAGATTGTATAAAATACTGTGGAACTTATACAGAATGGACCCATTAGTAAGTGTGCAGTTCCATATGTTACTAGTGCATTATTTCATAACATCAAACTATCAATTGAAAGAACAGTATCAGTTAGTGAAAGTAGTGGTGTTGTAGTAGAACGACAGAGCATACCTCAGCGCAGACTGCAGTATCAACATGCACAAAATATATGAAACAATTCATCAGTAGAAGTATGATTAGAGAGGAATGAGAAGTTAAGTGATGTATGTAGCTCAATGGCATAGAATCGACTGCATACGAAGGAAGCACACAACATAATTATCTTTAGAATATCATACATGTGCGCAGAGTTGAAGTTCAGTTAGTCAGAATCACATTTTGTATATCAAGGCAGCGGGACAGGGAAAGGAGACAGGGAGTTGGAGCTTCCTTCAGGTTGGTGCCTCTAAAACAAAAAGAATACAGGGGGTCGCAGCCTCCTTCCAATTGGTGTTTGAGAAACACAGGGAGTCAGTGCTTCCTTCAGGTTGATGCCTATAAAACCAGGGGGTCAATGCCTCCTTCCAGTTGGTGCTAGAAAATATAGGAAGTTGGTGCTTCCGTGAATGTGTTCTTTCTCATTATAAAGAAGCATTATGTGGTTTTTTCCCGATTGGGTTTCCATGTCAAAATTCCTATGTTTTGTGTTCATTGTCTTGGTGCATGAATATGAATGTTTTATTTATTGATGCATAACTAAAGATAAGAATTAAGTAAAGGCTAATCTGTTTAAGAAGGTAAAAATTGTTGATAGCTATGCTAATACGGATTCACCCCCCCACTTAGTATTAAATCGATTCCAACACTTGTGAATTAATATATTTTCAATTTTAACTAATTTTGGAGTAGATATTCTACCATAAAACTTTGCTTGTGTTTGGAGAGGATGATTCTTTGGTTGCAGTAACTTTAAATCGTGGTTCTTTTGGGTTGTAGGATGCATACAATGAATGAATATATTATAGGAGTTGAAAATGCAGGTGAATGGGATGAAACCTTCAAGCCCCCAAAGAGGTAATTCTGGGCCAAATATGTAAGTGGCCTACCCTATATCTATATCGATTTCTTTTTGTTCTAAAGTTAATAAATGTCTAAATAGAACTGTCATGTTCACTTTTGCGTAGTTGCAGCTTATAGGTGGAGATATTTAGATCTGCTTCTAAGGATAACACTCCAAAATTTTTCCTTGTAGTGGATGTACCTTGTCATGTTGGGTTTGATGGTTATGAATGTCGTAATCCAGGCAATGAATATACCAAAGGAACAGGCTACAGGACAAGCACCGGTGAGACAAACTTATACGCAAGGACCACAACAAATAACAAATTCAGGAACTCGTAGGAGGTGATTAAATGGTTGGAAACTTGATCCATGAGAGAAGTCCCACTAATTCAGGATTTTGTTCTTTAAGATTAAATTTATTTTAGTCAAAAGCATTGAGAGCATGTACTTTTTTCAGGTTGAATCCAAATATAAAGTGACAAAATGACCAAGGGTTGAAATAACTAATTCAATTACATTCCTCTTTTTTTTTTTTACCTTTCCAGAACTAGCTTGCATTCATATCAAGGTGCTCATCCACTAGAACCACAAAACATAGCATTGAATTTGAACCATGGTGTAGCAATGTTTCATACCATTGTTTAGAGAATAGGTGAGACAATAGGCTTCTGGAATTGGGAAAACATAATATGATCACACCAATGGAGGTGGTGGGACAATATACTTTTGACTTGATCATTTTTAAGTGTAAGGAACGATCCATGTAATGCCAATTTACCAGAGAGTGAACTTTGAAACAATCATGTGATTGTCCAATAAAGGCTACATTAGTTGTGCCAAAATTCTTCCACTAATTTTAGAGAAATAAATACCAATTGCTTAAGTCACTAAAATATATAATCAAGAAAGCACTTTTCTCTTTCATGCTCTACATATATGTGTCATATACATTTAGGAGCAAAATTGTGATGAAAGATTAGGGGTGCATAATATTTGTGGAGGGTGAGTATATGTTATGCTTTACTGTATTTTTGCGTAATATGTAATTTTCTAATTAGTATAGATATAAGAAAATACTATGTATCTATGAATACATTAATATAGTCTCATGATTGACACGATAATTGTTTTGAGAGGCATATTCTACATCTTATGGGCGGGGGAGATCTTGAACTTGTCTAATGTTGGTGGCCAAAAAATTGATCTAAACAAAATAGAATTATGGAGACAAAAATGGAGAATGTAAAACCTAATAAGTGTACGTTTGCTAATAATAACATGCAAAAATACATAATGCAATAGCATACATCCCATTATATATTGGTGTGTGGTGTTTTCTTAATACACTGGCCATATGTTACCTTCCTTATAACGACAATGAGGTGGGGCACGTGCTATTCTCAAATTTTCCTTCCCTTACTATGGTATAGATACGTGATTGTGTTCTTCCATATAATGTCCACTCCAATGGTAGGGTCCATTTTTGCGTAGATTTGGTCTTTGTCCTCCTTGGTTGCATGCTTGGCTATGGTAGACAGTTTGGATAAACCCATCTAGGTTACACTCCCTTTCTAATTAAATCCTTTTGAGGGATCATGCACTAGTGGGGGTTTTGTTAGTTGAAGAACCTCCCTTTTGTTCCCAAGCATCCCTAATTTTTTAGGGCATGCTCTTTGAGATGTTTACTTAGTCAAACTCTTTTTTCTTGAATGGATTTGATGTGTGATGTAAACCATTATTTATTTTTGTCTATATTGTGCTTGTGGTTTGTGGTTCGCACTTTCTTGCAGCATATAGAATTTTTTTTTGGATATTACCTATGGTATGGATTTCCCCCTCATGGTACGCAAATTTAAAACCTATGGGTCTATTATTTTGGTAAATACCACCCATCTAACAAATGAGTGCAACGGTGGCCCACACCCCTTGAGTGTTCCCAACACAATTTATGTCGTTTTCTCTATTATTTTGACAACACCCATCCAACAAATGAGTGCAATGGTGGGTTATGCCCCTCGATTGTTCACAACTGTATTTATGTTTTCAACCCCTTGTTAAAGGTCTCTAATCTCTTTTTCTCTTGTGGAAAAAAAATTTCTTCTTCCATATTCTATACTCACATGCTTACCGGAATTTGATGTCTCCATCAACCCTTCCCCTATTTGGACACTACCATAATTGGTACTTTCCTCTTCATTTGTCTTAGATGTTCATTTATTACACTGGTTGGTTTGATTGTGGTGTTTGGTTCAATGCCTAGTTCAGATTTGGTGATCATAACATCTCCACCTCAAAGGGAGTTTGAAGACAAGTATGTGGATGAGGAGGTAACCTTCTCATTTGAGGGAACAAGATTCGTACATGTGTGCATTTACTTTTTTTAGTATTATTTTTGTATGCTTCCCCCTTTTTGGATGCTACCATAGTTGGTACTTTCCTTTTCATTTCACTTAGATGATCCTTTGCTACATTGCTTGGTTTCATTGTGTTGTTTGGTTCAATTCCTAGTTCACATTTATTCATCATAACATCCCCACCTCAAAGTGAGTTTGAACACAAGTATGTGGGTGAGGAGGTAACCTTATCATTTGAGGGCAGCACAAGAGTCATACATTTGTGCATTTACTTGTTTTAGAATTAGTTGTGTATGCTTGCTTGCTTGATTTTCTTTCATTATATATATATATATGTGTGTGTGTGTGTGTGTGTGTGTGTGTGTGTGTGTGTGTGTGTGTGTGTGTGTGTGTGTGTGTGTGTGTGTGTGTGTGTGAGTTAGTTTCCTTTTAATTGATGTAGGCAACTTGCAACATTCAAATCGGAATCTTTTGGCTAGTTGCAAGTTGAGGGTATCTATCTTGCACAATGCCATTATACTTTCCATTACAACCAACCACAAACACAAGCACTAGCACAAGAAACACACAAGGGAAAACATGTTGGGGATGTTGTTTCTATGGTAGGGCATTAATAACACCCCACTTTCATAGACTACGGAAACTCTATTGATGATTTTTCTATATTTGGAGACGGAACTTCCTAGTTTGCTTTATGAGGATAAGCAACTTCATAGGTACATAGAGTAGGATCCAAACTATTTTTTGTTGCATCTGTGTGTTCCTCCTCTAAATCCCAAGCAGTTCACATAGAGTAGGTTCCCAACATTGTTTTGTTGCATCGTTGTTTGGTCCTTTTCCTCTAATCCCAAGTAGCTTCTTGTAGAGGAGAGTAAATTATGGAAATTTAAATTCACACTTATCTAAGTGATTTTTACCACCTAGGAGTTGAACAACACTAGCTCCCCTTTTGTGTTTGCTTGATCACATGATTTAAAGGGTTAATGCTTCTTATAATGTTTTTTGTATGCTGCGCATTCTCTTTCATTTATTTAATATCCTTTTCCTATATTAGTTTTGACATGGTAGTTAAAGGGGAATAAATCAAAATTGTTTCCCTTTCCTTAATCTTTTATTTTGTAATAACCCTAACCAAAATTACCCATAAACCTTAATAATAGGACATTAAAATTAATAACCAATATTTTAATTGATTTTCCCCATCTTAGTTAGATTTTTCAAAAACTAGGTGGTGACTCTAATTATCTTTCAAGTGCTCAATCTTTCTCTTACATTCCATGTTCTTGAACTTGTTGTCGATTATAGGCTTTACCTCTTGCCTATTTTATCTGTACATATTGTAATTCCATTTACTTGTTTCGATTTCCTATTTAAAATGTTCAGGGCACCATGGACAAGGGGCCATGAGTATGCTAACCTAGAACATGATTAAAATTCCAAAGAATGGGTAAGTAAAAACCGATGATTCTTGCACCATACTATTCGCTTTCTATCTTCTATTGTCAAGTACCTTCTCAATATGTATTCACTTTGATGCTTTATTTTTTCTTTTCTATTACAATTTTGTTGCGAAAGTATCATATTATAGAAATAATCGTTAGCAATTGCCAAAAGCAACTACGGGGACAGTGCCACCTCGTGGATCTTGTTTACATAAATGTATTTTGTTATATATATATAATTTAATTTAGTAAGGATTGAAATTCAATAAATAAAAAATGATATATATATGTTTTGGTTTTTGTTACCAAACATTATGGAGTTTTAACTTTAAATCATTCTATTTAAGAATAAAATTTTATTCCAAATCCAAATATGCATATGGGAGGAACATTTTTATATACATAATGGGTTGAAATTTTTTACCCCAATACAACACACACTAGGTTGGACATTTCTAGGTTTGATAATTTTGTCTTGACTTTCTAGTAATAAAATACATTTTGTTTAATTGGTTAAGTGAAATTCTACATTTACACAAACACCCACAACCTTCAATCTCACATATGAAAACTAGAATAAAAACCTTATTCCAAACCCAAATCATATATGGATCTAACATTTTTACCCTAATACAAATAGTGGGTTGGAGATTTTTACCCCAATACAAGGCATACTAGCTTAGCCATTTTTACCCCGATTACAACATGCACTAAGTTGGACATTTTTAAAAATCATCATTTTGTCTTGACTGATAAAATACAATTTGCTTAATTGGTTCATTGAAATCTTATATTTACACAAAATAACCATAACTTTCAATCTCACATATGACCACTCCTTAAACACCTTTATCTTTCAAATCACTCTTAATTTATCTTTAAACTTCATCTTAATAAACCACACTTTGTTTGAACTAGTTCATTCAAATTGTACAAATTCTACTCAAAATCAAATACATTCTTATATATACTATATATCCTCTTAATTCTACTCCAACCCATTATCCATTATATACAAATTGAATATCAATAATATAAACCTACAATTGATTGATGTAAAATTGATATAATACCAAAAACATTCATTTCAATTAATTATCAATGAATTACAACAATTTTATAAAAATATCACTAATACAAAACTACAATTACAATTGATTCACATAAAAAAACTTTAATGTCAAATGCATCTTTAAAAAAACTTTAATGTCAAATGCATCTTTCTTACTTGGTTCTTTGTGCATGGAGAGAGTAAGTCTTTATATTTCATGCTTTGGTGTATTAAGTTTTACTGAAAACTAAATTATCTAGGGTTGCAATCCTATTTAAGGATTTATGATTTAATAACAACTTAGATTAAAACTAATATTAATTTTATAAAAAAACATAGAAAAAAATATGTACATAATAAGATTTTAAATGGTACTAATTTTAAACATCTTGTTTCTCATATTTTATATGGAATTCCTAGAAGAAGAAAAAAGTTAATTGAGAATTGTAAGTCACTTGGCATGTCAACATTTTGTCTCGGCCATGAAGGAAGAGAGGGAATAATATACATAACACTACCGTTAATCATATCCACCAATAATGGCACAAATGTTTACACAACATTCATGGATCTAGGTTTAGGTGTCATTCACAACATGTTGGTATAACGATGTGTATTAGACACAAATGTGTCATAGAGCCGCATTATTTTTGGTGGTTGTAGAAACAAAATTAGGACTCAAACTTCAAATGCATTTCATGCATATGTTAGAATGGGGTGGATGGGATGGATGTAGTTTAAAGTGACAATCTCATCAATCAAGTTAACCACACAAAGCCACCACTAGTGATGGTTTGGTCACAATCAAGCACATAGGGATTATTTTTTACACATGGTCTAACCTATTGGTTAAGCATCAAAGTTTATGCATGACCTGCCAATACATGACACACATATAATGCTACATTGTCTAGCTGGCATGTGTCCATGTGTTCTATGGATTAACACAAGGTGTCAAATCACTAGTTTTACACTCATGTCTTTACAAATTTGTTGTTCTTTTGTTACCATGGTACCTATTAATATCCATTTTCTTTGCCACCAACAAGTATGGTTGTCTTAATCTTATTTCAATTGTGGATTCCATGTCAATCATTAACTTTGATAATGTTGATGGATGTTTAGAATACAATTGGATGTGTGGAATCTACAATCAAGATGAGGATGCCTACCTAGTTTTGTGTGTTGCATTGTACCTATTATAGATTAGGCCTTTGTATAGATTTATATTGTGAACTTCTAGTTATTGGTATTGGCTGTATATAAAATCATTAATAAAAATTCCACCCAATTCATAGTAAGATGTGTGTGAGATGTGATACAACTACAATGTATAGTCTAGCACCATTATTGTTGTGATTATTAGCCATTATTGTTATGATTATTAGTTGATTATCTTGTTTTTTTATAGCATTTGTAACTTTTTGTTCCATCATATCATGATGTGCAAGTTTGTAATGAATTATTGATTCCTGTTCATTTATTTTTCCAAGAAACCATAAACTTCTAGTACTATAGAAATTAGAAGTTTGTGATTTGTGATGATTGTTGCACTAGCAACAATGAGGCCTGACAAGGGTAAAGTCAAAGCAGCACAATGAGTTTGTGCTAAAATTAGAGGGATTCAAACATGATTAATATCATGAGATGGGCATGCATATACACTAGAGGAAGACAAAGAGAGAGACATTGGAGTTGGTAAAGGCTCAGGGATTTATCGCTTGCCCCATCACTACTAAAGTCTAAAGATGAAAAATATATCCATGGGAAATCCAGTACATGCCCTACATGATTTAAACCGGTCTCTCTAAGCCAAATCTATTCTTAGAAACTAAGCTTGTGATTTTTAATTTTATATGCCAAGTGCATAGGTTTCTTCAATGAGCATCAAGTTTTGGATGGAATAGCTTAGCAAAATTTGGTGCTGATAACAATGATTTCAGGTTTTGGATGGACTAGCTCAAGAAAATTTGGTGGGGTTAACAATTATTTTAGGACCTTATTTTAGGTTGATGAGCTTACCTTGGATTGAGGTTTTAAGGGAGTGGAACAAGATCAACTGTTGAATTTTCTCTATAACCAAGAAGAATAAGTAATCAAGACAAGGATGGTCATTCCAAACATAGGTTTTGTGAAAAATGATTGAAATTGTTTAATCAGATGCAAAGAACAAGAACAAGTGTACAACCAAACATGTTTGTTTTTCCTAGAGTCTTTCTTGCAATCTCCCATCCAATGAATTCAACTAGATTGGAATCTACTTATGCATTTGCATCTCTTTGAGGGAAGAATGCCAAATGCAGGAATGAAAGAAAAGAACACCTTCTGCTCTACATATAAAGGAAAGAACATCAGTTGCATATTCTCTTCACTTTCTGGCACATAAGTTAAAGAACATTGATCATTGTGAAATAGAAAGTAAGCCCTCTCTCTAATCCACATATTTGCAAGTCATAGGTCATAGTGAATAGTTACACTCCAACGGTGAATATTATTCAGCTTATTGCAGGCCATTTAATGGAATGGTAGGAGTCTTGTTGGTCGCTATATATCAAGTAGCTCAATATCCAACGGCCAACAAACATATTGTCGCCGCATTAAATGGCATGCATCAAGCTAAATATTGTTCACCCACTCAAACACCAGACACTGAAATGATCAATTGATTTACTAAAAGTCAAATTAATATTGTGATTTGTAACATTAATTAACTTTCCAATTTCCAACATTAATTGATTTTCCAAAGTTAAGATTACATGGATTATATCATAATAAATATGCATTTCCATAGTGTTAATGACAATTGTGACAATACATTGGGAGTGTTAGGTTAGATGTGAAAGATACATATGGAAAGAGAAACAAGAGGCTCATTTTTTTAACGTGGAGGCTCATTTTTTTTAACCTGGATGTTAAAGTAATCTTTAAAAAGTGTGGTTGTATGGGGTTGTTTAGATATTTTGGGAATTTTGTAATTTGAAATTATTATATATGAAATAAAATACAATTAAGATAATTAATTTGCATCATAATTCGTGTATCAATTTTCATCATATACAAAAATATTAGAATTTTTTTTGCAAAAACAACGTGAGGTAATAGGAAATCAAGATACTTTGACTTCAAACTAAAAACTAGAATCCCTTCTTTAGCAAGTACACATGAAAAAAATTGAAACAAATAATATCAATCTAATACACTATGGAACCTTGAAACATCAAATATAAAGTTGAAAATTACCACTCAAGAACATATAAAGCTTTATATTTTGGCTTTCAAACAACTAAACTACATTATGGTTTATCTTGTTTTTTTTTTGCTAATTATTTGTTGAGCTCAATTAGACTGATACAACTATTATTTTAAGGGTGTGTGGACAGACCTATATGTGGATTGAATTTATGAGTTTTAATATTTATGTTAAATTAAGGATGATAATTATATGATTTCCTCTAAGCATGCAAATTTAAAATGGAAATTTTGGTACGTGGATACCAATTGGGTTTGTAATGTGAATGGATGATGGGTGTGATGCACCTAGTAAATAAATATACATGTTATGAAAATAGTTATATGGTTATGCATGATTATGATTATGTGATTCGATAAGCTAACCTATAGGTAAATGGGCTAAGAAATAGCTATAAAACTATAGCATGACTCAGGTAACACCGATGTCATGGACATATAAAGAGTAATGGTATGTTGTTAAGCGTCATTTCATTTTTTTCTTTGATTCCAAACACCGCTATGATATGTGGGAAAGTGTGGGTTTTACAAAAAGCACAATTGCCCAAAATGGTTATTCGGTGACTGAACTCTATGAATAACGATAGTGGCATAATATGGCTTATGTTAAGGTGTTCATCATAGTTCTATGAGGAGGGATGGAGGTGCTATCCAATTTATCCTCTGAAACTTAAAATTGTGGGAGCACCAGCAAAATAGTGGAACCCAAACTCTATAGTACCTTACACATAGTGCAAGATCCTCTTAGCTGCTTTCCAGTGCAGCTCATGTGGCTCCTGCATGTACCTAGCCATAGCACCAACATCATATGATAGATCTGGTCTCGAATGTGTCAGATATAACAAGCTACCAATCGGCTGTATGTAAAGTGTGTTATCAACCAAGGGTGTGGAAGCACCTTCTTCCAATCTAATGCCAAATAGGAAGGGAAAGGATGTTCCTTTGAAATCAACCATATGAAACTTTGTCAGTAAATTAGATGCATACCTTGACTGTGAAACCATGATCCTTAAAGTGTTTTGAGTCACTTTAAGACCAATGAACTATCTCAACAATCCCATATCTGTCATAGACAATGCTTTGTTCAAGGAAGACATGATGTGCTTCAACCCAATAGCATATCCACCAATGATGAGAAATTCATCCACATATAGAACAATCAATAGCATACATCCGCCCTTCTTTTGCATGTAGACATTGCAGTCAGATCTGCATCTCTCAAACTTCAGTGATAGTAAGAAGGAATCCATCTTGGCATACCATGCCATTGGGGATTGCTTGATCCCATACAGTGATCTCTTCAGTTTTCATACTAAGGAAGGATCATCAGTGTACCCCCCAGGTTGTCTCATGTAGATCTCTTCTTTCAATTCTCCATGCAAGAAGGAACTCTTTACATCCATGTGATGTACCTCCCATGCATATGTAGTTGCAATGGCCAAAAAAACTCTCACTGAAACCATCCTTGCAACAGGAGTGAATGTCTCATTGTAGTCCAACCCATGGAATTGTGAGTATCCCTTTGCAACCAACTGAGCCTTGTACTTGGTTGTAGATCCATCAGATCCAAGCTTAGTTTTGTAGATCAATTTTCACTGAACAAGTTTCCTCCTAGGTGGAAGTGGGACAAGATCCCATGTTCCATTGTTTTGCATTGACTCATGTTCTTCATCCATAGTTGCTTTCCATCTCGGATCATGGCAAGTCTCTCTGTAAGCCTATGGATCAGATCCTACCATCATGAAGCACCTCTTAGGGAGAAGTGGACATGTATGGAAAAGTGCAATGTTTGCATCTTGGTATTGAGATATTGTTCTTCTGTAGTCAGATGGATCTCCAACAGTAACCCCAGCTGCCTCAATAATATTTTGAGCCCACTTAGCCCTTGGATTAGGAGTAGATGCTGGATATAAATTTGGATCTGCTAGATCCGCTTGCTCAATATCTAGATCTTAATCACATTGGTCTTCTTCTTCTTAATCCGAATATGGATCACATGTAGAAACATCATTAGGAGCGAATGGAGGAGGTAGATCAGCTATACCTTCCTTGTTAGTTGATTGTAGATCATGCAATGGGTCCTCATTGAACTGTACACTTCTTTCAATGAAGCATATCTTTGTTGCAATCTCCATCAGCTTGTAAGCCTTTACATCGTTTGCATATCCAAGAAGGATGCATTCACTACTTTGAGGTTGAAGTGCTTTCCTCTTATCAGTGGGGATTCTATCCCATGCCTTGGATCGAAAAACCCTCAGATGAGAGACATCAGGTTTGTGTCCCTTCAATGCTTCGAATGGAGTGACCCCATCAATAGATTTGTGGGGTACTCTATTATGAATGTATGTGTCATAGTTCACTGCTTTTTCCTAGATATTTGATGGGATATCTCTTGCTTCAAGCAAGCATGTAGCCATCTCTTTCAATGACCTATTCTTCCTCTCTACTACACCATTTTTTTGTGGTGTGTATGGAACATAATGTTGAATCTGAATGCCTTCAGAAGCACATAGCTGCAACAAATATCTTTTGTACATCAGATCTAAGTGCTTTGATCTTCCTTCCAGTAGTGTTCTCAACTAGGGCTTTGAAAACATTGAAGCATTCAAACACCTCATATTTATGCTTGGGACAGTAGATCCAACAGAACCTAGAGTAATCATCAATGAATGTCAGAAGATATATGGATCCATTCATTGAAGCAGTGGGAATTGGTCCTAAACCATCACTATGAATCATATCTAGGATGGAGGATGCTCTCTTTGTATTCCCAACTTTCATACTTTCGCTCTGGGTGCTTCCCTACCAAGAAACCTATGCATATCCCTTGATTAATTTTTATGTTTGGTAGACCTTCAACCATCTCTTTCTTGTGCAACTACTGGAGATATTTGAAGTTTAGATGACTGAATCTTTCATGCCAAATCCTAGTTATCTCATTTGCATGAGTCAAGAGAGCACTTTGATGGGAGTATGGAAATGAGAAGGAGAACTCATAAGTTTTGGAGGCATGATTTGAAACTCCTTTTGCTATCATCTTCCCAAATGAGATCTCAAGAACCTCAACTGAATCAGATCCAAATACTACTTTCTTTGGAGGACTTGTGTGGGTCATCTGGTAAACAGACAACATAATAGCTGCTAGAGAGGGAACATACAATACATTGTTGAACCTTCCATGCTCAAGTTGTATGGTACCTTTCCCTTTAACAAATATTTGAGAATCATCTCCCATGTGTATGCTTGGTCCATTGGTAAGATCTAATGAAGAAAATGGATCTTTGGAGGCAACCATGTGGTTGGAGGCTCCAGAATCAATAAGAAAATATTGGGATTGTGAGAACCCATCCTTCAATGCATGGCATCTCTGATGATCTTCTGACTTGCCTCTTGGATCAGTCTTCCTTGCACCTTCAGGAAGGGAAATTTTATGTTGCTCAAGGATTTTTTCCATCATATCTATGGTCTTCTTCATACAAGAACTCTCAAGATGATTACCCTTCTTGCAGTATGTACATGTGGATTTCTCAAACTTCTTTTGTTTGTCCTTCTTAGAGCTGGAGTGTAACATCTCCTGGATCTCCTGGATTTTTGCGAGTTAGTAATTTTGGTGAATAATTGAAATTTCTTCCCATAGTTAGAGATCTTCATAACAAAACATTATAAGAAACAGCCAACATGTAATTGATACTTGTGCATACACATAACATTTTATATAGATCAATTTGCTTATGTTTATTAAGTATTACCATTGCAGCTCCTTGGGTCTCCCTTGAGTCCATTTTATATAAATCAACTTTGCAGCTCCATACTATGATAACAAAATGCTTTCACAACATTATTTCCATACACATTCTGTCAATAACAATTACTCAAAAGTTGATGACAAGATATAAATAATAAGACATGAACATGAGAATCAAGAATTATACACATGGGAAGACAAAATGTACGTGGTTCACCCATTCCATAATGGGCTACGTCCACCAAAGGAGAGTCGCATCTTGTATTTAATTATCAAGTAGAATTTACATTGTACAACCCAATTGTTGCCGAAATCACTTTCCGCTATTTTGCAGCCTTTCTCATCGAGATTGCTTTTCCAACAATTTTCAAGTTAACAACAGAATTATATTGAGAATCCATATACAATGATCATATAAAAGTTCTATTCTACGCATCTACATGCTTGTCTTCATTCAGTCACAACGAAATCATTCATCCATTTTCATCTGCATATAACAATTACTATATATATATATATATATATATATATATATATATATATACTATATATCCCACTAGTTTCATAGTGGCACCAAGAATAAAATCGAAAACTAAAACCTTAGCCTCATGTGATCACATATATATATATATTCAAAGCAAAACCCAAGTAGCGGAAGATAAATTTTAAATACCTGTCCCAAAGTAGCAGTTCATGTATGTACATAAAGGTCCTAAAGCTAGGATCCAACCATATTAACATCAAGCAGTGATTAAAAGAACTTACCATGATATGCTTGGCAGTCTAGTATGTCGAGGGCTACTTCCCATATTTCTCTCCTAACCTCAAGTAATCGGAGGACTTAACATTGACTTAAAGTGACACTCGTCATCCAAATCAGGACAGATATCTATTCTAATAAAATCAACTCAAACATACAATGCTCCTATGTAAGTAACCAAAGTAAGCCATGCGTAGATCACCCTATGAGGAGCATAGATCGACCTAAGTTAACTGTGTTCTCCATTTTCACCCGATTCGTCCAAGGAAAGGTAGGGGTTAAAAATGTTACCGGATTATACAACATTCAACGATTGAAGACAATATAGGGATTTGATAAACTAAAGGTTGTAATGCTCACAACCTTCGCAGATTCAAACCAATGCTTTCCTTACAGATCTATTATCCACATAAGCCAGGTAGAGGAAGAATAGGTACAACGAGGCGGCCTTATATAGGGCAGATACCGCGAGGGTATCCTTACATAAAGAAAAATAACCCTGAAAAGAATACAGAGGTTTGCCTTTTCGCCTTTTCACCCAACGAAGATCTACCTACAACGCAGAAGTATAATAGAAGTAAATTTTGAAAATAATACAGAGTTAATCACTGCCCTTATCTCTCAATGGAGATCCACCTAAAACACAGAAACACAAAATAGGAATAAATTCTGTATGTAATACAGAGGTTTTATCATTGTGCCTCATCTCTCAATGGAGATCCACCTAAAGACGTTTTACCCTGGATCTATGCTGGAATTCATTAGCGTACCTCTGATCAAATGAACATAAAATGACAGAGATTTTACCATGGATCTATACTGGAATTCATTAGCGTATCCCTAATATCTATTTAAAACATAAATGACAGAGTTCTTACCATGCATATATGCTCTAAGTTCTTTTAGCGTTTTTCTCCGATCTAAATAGGGTATAAAAGACAGAGATTTTACCATGGATCTATGCGGGAATTCATTAGCGTATCCCTGATCTAATGGACATAAAAAGACAGATATTTTGCCATGGATCTATGCTATAATTCATTAGCGTATCTCTAATCTCTATATAACACATAAATGACAAAGTTCTTACCATGGATGTATGCTCGAAGTACCTTAGCATTTTCTCTGATCATGGATCTATGCTCGAAGTTTTGGCATTTTTCTGAGCCTGGATCTGTGATGGAATTCAATAGCGTTTCAACGCCGTGACATATCAGGAATAAGACTTCCGATTGCTTAGATCGAAAATCAACGGGACATTTTTCTGATCCTGGATCTATGATCGAATTCAATAACTTCTCAACGCTGTGACATATCAGGAGTAAGACTTCCGATTGCATAGATCGAAAATCAACGGGACATTTTTCTGATCCTGGATCTATGATCGAATTCATTAGCTTCTCAACGCTGTGACATATCAGGAGTAAGACTTCCGATTGCATAGATCAAAAATTTGACGGGATCCTACAGAAAGTCCAAGGATTTTCCTTTCCCTCCTCGATGACAGGGTACCCAATTAACCAGTCCCTTTTCTCCTTCCTCTAACGCAGAGCTCTTTTCACATTTCCCTCCGCTCTCCATCATATATATTTCAAAATAAAAAACAACACCCAGCCAACCCCCATGGGTAGTTGGCCACATCTCATCACTTTGGCAGGGATAGAACTCGGAACCTTCGCCAAATGGCAGAGCAGACCAAGATCTATTCCATGTGGAAACCTCACCCAAGGAAAGTGCATCGAGTAGAATCTTCGTTGGTGAAAGGATGCTTTTCCCCCCTCTTAAGTTTGACTCCTCCTTTAAAACAATTAACAACGCCAATGGTAGCCTCCTCAAGCTTACCTCTCCACTAGAGAGACAAACTCGCGGGAGTTACTCCTTAACTTTCTCCACTCAAGTTAGTTAAGTTCTTGTCTCACCTCCACTATCTTTCTCCATAAAAACTCCACTCCCACTGTCGAGGTAAGTTATGAGTTGGTCTTTGCTATCTAGCATAAGGTCACTACCTTTGAAAAAATATGATTTCAAATCCGTCTTTTTTTTCCTTAATAAGGTTTATTCCACTTTTAAGGTGGTTGAGTGTCATTACACTAGAATTCGAAATCAGAACCCTTCTAATAAATTTCAATTTTCATTAAAAGAAAATATATATGTATTTATATATGAAATTCTATCCTCCCTCAAATCACTTATATCCTTTTCTAGGATGCTCTTCTATATACATACTTTCATTAGAAAAGCTATTCTTCTTTAAAATAATTGAGCGTGAATAAGTTTGTTTAAGGGCGTTATAACTATTTATATAAGGTATATGACCCAGAGCATGGTCCGTAAGTTATCATACTTTTGCGAGTCCATGCTTATATACCAATCCCATATAAGACTTGTTACTTAGCCTTAATTTAAGATAATGGTTAACCTTTTTATACTAAAAGGTAATAGGGTTTTAAAATAATAGTGGTGTAACTAATAATCACTATCATCATCGGTCGTCTATTTAGGACGATAACAACTTCCCCAAACTATTAAATGATAACATTTGGTCAGGTCAAGGAAGACAACCGTAAGGATACATACCTTTATCTGAGATCTGCGAGTTTGAAGCATAGAGTTCAGAGATCACCTAGAGCGATCCATTGTGTGAGATAATGACTTACTCTGTCAAGTAAAATTTCTTTTATTTTTTTTTTTATTTTTTATTTTTTAATTCTGATAAAGATAAAAGGAGGGATATTACATCCTCCTCCCCTTAAAAATAACACCGTCCTCGGTGTTCATTCTTTTCAATAGTTTGTCCTCTCCTTTGTAGTCAATCTTTGCCTATTTTTATCATTCCTGTTTGGTTCTCCTCTACACTTTCATGACTCCTTTTTGAGTCTCTTTCAATCTCATCTGCATTTTCACTACACAACCGGAATTCAAGGAACCGTAAAACTTATCATCAATTTCAAACTCATATTCATAAATACTGAGTCATTTATTGTCACATAACATTTGTAATTTATGGAATATATTTTAATCATTGTTTGTGCTTTTATTATCACAAGCACACATAATTCCAGTGATCCAGGAAATTCTTGTCTAACACCCGAGTGCTCACACGACAATCCTTTCGAAATTCTTGCCTAACACTTCAGTGCTCACACAGCAATTATTTCACAGATTTCTTGCCTAACACCGCAGTGCTCACGCAGCAATACTTTCTCTCATGCATACTAAGCAGCGTCCTGCCTCCCGCATATGCATTCTCTTATAGTTTGCTTAGGTCTTTATAGCTTGCTGATTCCTTCAAGAATCCTAGCAGCTGTCAACTCCCTGATTTTTCTTGGGAGTGTTTTAGTGCCCTTAACGCACTTTTACATAATTCCCCTCAAGCCTTCTCGCTTGAGTCCAAGAATCTATTCCCCTCAAGCCTCCTCGCTTGAGTCTAGGAAAATCTCATGCAACTTCATCAATTATTTCGTTATATTACATTTTATAACCATACAATTTCGCTGACCAATTTGGTCTAGTTCTTTATTCAACAATAATTAACAATAATAAAAGTTGCAATATGGATCTTTCATCCTCACCCCTTTATTGTACCATGCATAATATATTAAGCTTTTGTCCACCGAGTTTTGGCCATCTGCCAATTCAATTGTTAGTAACACTTTCTATAACAAAATCAAATATTTGTAAATAAGAGAATCATTCATTCTTCATACTACCATAACCATACTTGATCATTTGAAGTAAATGTTAGGATTACATAATTCTTGAACACAAAATAATATTCTTCCTATGATGACCCGTGGACATTATGATTTCTTAACCTCGAATGTTATCCTTCACCATTCAAACACACTTCCTATTTTGGTTATACAACTTCTCTTTTGTATATACTAATATCACATAGGAATAACCAATTTTCGAAAACATACTTGCATACCTTATAATGATAACCATATACCTTTGCAAAGGCGACCGCATAGCTCACCTTCATCTGCCGAGGGTCCAGTTTACCTCGATTACTGTCTCAAAGATCACTTCCGATCTACCCTGCAAATTCCATGTCAGCAATGTTTCCTTAACACATAAAAATAAAAACAGTCATTCTTTGTGGCAACATAAGGACGTCAGAAGATTACCGCATCCTACTAACCTGTACTTATTTCATGTTGGTTCTAGGTTTCCAATAATCTATCCGTTTTAACAAAATAATCAATTTGAGAAAACATATAACTGTACATGAATAGCAAGTCGGCATAATTATTGAGCAAAAATAAAAGTATCACTATTACTCCTTGTTCCCCACGTCTATCTTAGTAGAAATTACTGAAGTAAGAGGTATATATAAAAGGTACTCATGCATTCTTTAACGGATTTTCAAGTATCCATACATATAACACAAAGCTTTGACCACATGAAGGTATAATCCTTCTGTCAACCACTCCCAGTATCCCAACATTCCTAGTAAGGATTCCTGAAAATAGAATATACAAAAAATGAAATCATAACATTTCATCATAAGCATCTTTTTAACTACTTTGAATACACATGTATACTTCTTGAGTAATTATAACCATCATCCTATTGAACCTTCAAGCAAGGCTACCAGCGTGTTCCCATGTCACACATTTTTACTTCATTATTATATACAATCCTATACTGCAAAGAGACAAGGGGATTCTTAACAATTACTCTCTTTTATCCCTTGAAATCTTCAGATAAGGTTACAATGACGAAGGATACTCGTTTGTGGAAGTAGAGTTAAGTCGAAGGTCATGAAAATCATTCACAAGGATGGCAATTTCCTAGTCCTAGAAAATTTCTCACAGTAGAATGTCCATTTAAACCAAATGAAGTTCATTCCTATCCTTTCAATCTTTTACCTTGAGGATGACCCTTTGTTAATCATTCATAAAAGTTTTACAATTCTTCTAACCATCTATGGTTTGGATAGTAACATTACTTACATTAACCTTGAAGATTATATATTTATAAAATCAACTAATCATTCTTTTCTACCATGTCACATAACAATTAAGGAAAAACACAAAACTAATAATCTATATCGAAACCATCACATGTAATATTCAATATAATGTACAAACATCTTCTACACCTTCTCTCAATAACATTTAGCCAATAAGGAGAATTTTAGGAGTTACTCCTTAGTATTATTTATGCATTTTTCTAACATGATAAGGATCCCTGCACCCTACAATCTCGTGCACATACTTAATACAATCGTCCCAACATAAATGCGTGAAATCAATAACTAGGTAATTCCTCACAATTTTCCAATCCTTCTCATAATGACCTAACCATCATTCATTCAATCCTTATGATTCAATATGTTTGCTATCCTATCTTCTTTTGTATAGTCACCTTTCCAAGCCTAGAACTTTTCTTATCCTCATAAATATGATTGAAGCAATCAAGTACCTATGATGAATGTCTATGACTTGACTTATATATGTACTAAAGCCCTACCAATGGCATCAATCGACCAGATATGATTGTACATCTTTCATTAGATACATAATCCTAAATATGTTTATGAACTTTTTAACATGCAAACGCTCCTATGATTCTCATTACTATCGTTGCGATCAACGTATATGAAAATATTAACAAGATCACCAAGGTAAATATAGGAACATATTCCAACTATTTTAATCATTTTTCAAGAATACTTTCTTATCCTTTAATGAAACTAATTGTAGAGTATGAGGAGATATTCATACTCTAGTATTTATAAATAGAAGATCATTCAATCTTCGGGAGGAAACATATAAAGGCTCACATATAGACAATGCTTTTCCTTTAGCATGCTTCAACAAGTGCAGTATACTTACTTGCGATTTAAAAGACATCTTGTCGATTACCTCTTGCTGATTCTTTGGAACATAAATCCTTTGTTTGCGTCTTATCGATGGAGTTCCCTTGACCAGCTTATATTATCTCCTCAACTGAGCCCAACTATGCCCGAGTGTTTGCAACCTGTGCTCTGATACCATATGTAACATCTCCTGGATCTCCTGGATTTTTGCGAGTTAGTAATTTTGGTGAATAATTGAAATTTCTTCCCATAGTTAGAGATCTTCATAACAAAACATTATAAGAAATAGCCAACATGTAATTGATACTTGTGCATACACATAACATTTTATATAGATCAATTTGCTTATGTTTATTAAGTATTACCATTGCAGCTCCTTGGGTCTCCCTTGAGTCCATTTTATATAAATTAACTTTGCAGCTCCATACTATGATAACAAAATGCTTTCACAACATTATTTCCATACACATTCTGTCAATAACAATTACTCAAAAGTTGATGACAAGATATAAATAATAAGACATGAACATGAGAATCAAGAATTATACACATGGGAAGACAAAATGTACGTGGTTCACCCATTCCATAATGGGCTACGTCCACCAAAGGAGAGTCGCATCTTGTATTTAATTATCAAGTAGAATTTACATTGTACAACCCAATTGTTGCCGAAATCACTTTCCGCTATTTTGCAGCCTTTCTCATCGAGATTGCTTTTCCAACAATTTTCAAGTTAACAACAGAATTATATTGAGAATCCATATACAATGATCATATAAAAGTTCTATTCTACGCATCTACATGCTTGTCTTCATTCAGTCACAACGAAATCATTCATCCATTTTCATCTGCATATAACAATTACTATATATACATATATATATATATATATACTATATATCCCACTAGTTTCATAGTGGCACCAAGAATAAAATCGAAAACTAAAACCTTAGCCTCATGTGATCACATATATATATATATATTCAAAGCAAAACCCAAGTAGCGGAAGATAAATTTTAAATACCTGTCCCAAAGTAGCAGTTCATGTATGTACATAAAGGTCCTAAAGCTAGGATCCAACCATATTAACATCAAGCAGTGATTAAAAGAACTTACCATGATATGCTTGGCAGTCTAGTATGTCGAGGGCTACTTCCCATATTTCTCTCCTAACCTCAAGTAATCGGAGGACTTAACATTGACTTAAAGTGACACTCGTCATCCAAATCAGGACAGATATCTATTCTAATAAAATCAACTCAAACATACAATGCTCCTATGTAAGTAACCAAAGTAAGCCATGCGTAGATCACCCTATGAGGAGCATAGCTCGACCTAAGTTAACTGTGTTCTCCATTTTCACCCGATTCGTCCAAGGAAAGGTAGGGGTTAAAAATGTTACCGGATTATACAACATTCAACGATTGAAGACAATACAGGGATTTGATAAACTAAAGGTTGTAATGCTCACAACCTTCGCAGATTCAAACCAATGCTTTCCTTACAGATCTATTATCCACATAAGCCAGGTAGAGGAAGAATAGGTACAACGAGGCGGCCTTATATAGGGCAGATACCGCGAGGGTATCCTTACATAAAGAAAAATAACCCTGAAAAAAATACAGAGGTTTGCCTTTTCGCCTTTTCACCCAACGAAGATCTACCTACAACGCAGAAGTATAATAGAAGTAAATTTTGAAAATAATACAGAGTTGATCACTGCCCTTATCTCTCAATGGAGATCCACCTAAAACACAGAAACACAAAATAGGAATAAACTCTGTATGTAATACAGAGGTTTTATCATTGTGCCTCATCTCTCAATGGAGATCCACCTAAAGACGTTTTACCCTGGATCTATGCTGGAATTCATTAGCGTACCTCTAATCAAATGAACATAAAATGACAGAGATTTTACCATGGATCTATACTGGAATTCATTAGCGTATCCCTAATCTCTATTTAAAACATAAATGACAGAGTTCTTACCATGCATATCTGCTCTAAGTTCTTTTAGCGTTTTTCTCCGATCTAAATAGGGTATAAAAGACAGAGATTTTACCATGGATCTATGCGGGAATTCATTAGCGTATCCCTGATCTAATGGACATAAAAAGACAGAGATTTTGCCATGGATCTATGCTATAATTCATTAGCGTATCTCTAATCTCTATATAACACATAAATGACAGAGTTCTTACCATGGATGTATGCTCGAAGTACCTTAGCGTTTTCTCTGATCATGGATCTATGCTCGAAGTTTTGGCATTTTTCTGAGCCTGGATCTGTGATGGAATTCAATAGCGTTTCAACGCCGTGACATATCAGGAATAAGACTTCCGATTGCTTAGATCGAAAATCAACGGGACATTTTTCTGATCCTGGATCTATGATCGAATTCAATAACTTCTCAACGTTGTGACATATCAGGAGTAAGACTTCCGATTGCATAGATCGAAAATCAACGGGACATTTTTCTGATCCTGGATCTATGATCGAATTCATTAGCTTCTCAATGCTGTGACATATCAGGAGTAAGACTTCCGATTGCATAGATCGAAAATTTGACGGGATCCTACAGAAAGTCCAAGGATTTTCCTTTCCCTCCTCGATGGCAGGGTACCCAATTAACCAGTCCCTTTTCTCCTTCCTCTAACGCAGAGCTCTTTTCCCATTGCCCTCCGCTCTCCATCATATATATTTCAAAATAAAAAACAACACCCAGCCAACCCCCATGGGTAGTTGGCCACGTCTCATCACTTTGGCAGGGATAGAACTCGGAACCTTCGCCAAATGGCAGAGCAGACCAAGATCTATTCCATGTGGAAACCTCACCCAAGGAAAGTGCATCGAGTAGAATCTTCGTTGGTGAAAGGATGCTTTTCCCCCCTCTTAAGTTTGACTCCTCCTTTAAAACAATTAACAATGCCAATGGTAGCCTCCTCAAGCTTACCTCTCCACTAGAGAGACAAACTCGCGGGAGTTACTCCTTAACTTTCTCCACTCAAGTTAGTTAAGTTCTTGTCTCACCTCCACTATCTTTCCCCATAAAAACTCCACTCCCACTGTCGAGGTAAGTTATGAGTTGGTCTTTGCTATCTAGCGTAAGGTCACTACCTTTGAAAAAATATGATTTCAAATCCGTCTTTTTTTTCCTTAATAAGGTTTATTCCACTTTTAAGGTGGTTGAGTGTCATTACACTAGAATTCGAAATCAGAACCCTTCTAATAAATTTCAATTTTCATTAAAAGAAAATATATATGTATTTATATATGAAATTCTATCCTCCCTCAAATCACTTATATCCTTTTCTAGGATGCTCTTCTATATACATACTTTCATTAGAAAAGCTATTCTTCTTTAAAATAATTGAGCGTGAATAAGTTTGTTTAAGGGCGTTATAACTATTTATATAAGGTATATGACCCAGAGCATGGTCCGTAAGTTATCATACTTTTGCGAGTCCATGCTTATATACCAATCCCATATAAGACTTGTTACTTAGCCTTAATTTAAGATAATGGTTAACCTTTTTATACTAAAAGGTAATAGGGTTTTAAAATAATAGTGGTGTAACTAATAATCACTATCATCATCGGTCGTCTATTTAGGACGATAACAACTTCCCCAAACTATTAAATGATAACATTTGGTCAGGTCAAGGAAGACAACCGTAAGGATACATACCTTTATCTGAGATCTGCGAGTTTGTAGCATAGAGTTCAGAGATCACCTAGAGCGATCCATTGTGTGAGATAATGACTTACTCTGTCAAGTAAAATTTCTTTTATTTTTTTTTTTATTTTTTATTTTTAATTCTGATAAAGATAAAAGGAGGGATATTACATGGAGGCTCCTTCAAATGGACTTGTTTTGGAATTCTTCTTGGGTTCAGATGGCCTCTTATCCTTCGCTTTGTGCTTTCCCTTCGCATTCGCGCTTTTTGGTGGCCTTTAAGGTGCCCATCTGTATCATCTTATCTTGTTCTTGATGAGAGATTCAGTGAAAACATATAAGGAGGGCATCTTCCAACCAGGGATTGACATTCACCTAGAATGGAAGGTAGAGACAAATATAGAGAACTTAGGACCTAGCTTGTTCGGAATGGATAGCACCAGCTTCTCATCCTTCTTAGCGTTGTGCATTAATGATGCATTGAGAACTAGCATTGTTATAAGTTACATGTTCATTGATCTCCCCACTTTCCACAAAGTCTTTTTTTCCCAACATTGCCCTTTGTTTTCTTCAATTTACATATGTTGTGCAAAACAACTACTGAGTTGATATTTGGTTATCTTCCACACACGAAATATTATGGGTTTCTATAAGTCACGAGCAATATAATTTTATTATATATCCAAAATAGAAATCTAAAACAACTGCTTCTGCATTCAATATATTTACATATTTTTTGCATTGAATTTCGCTCATAGATATGACAATAATATGTTTCCAATGCATAGGAACAAATGGTCACAAAAAAATCGTTGGAATAGGGTGACTTCTTCCAGAACATTTTTTTTGGCAAAGAAAAAATATAGAGATTTTATGTTGTTGTTCAAATAGCTTCTAATTCAACATATTGCACAGCTTCATGAGCAATTTTTTTGGATCCTAGCCACTGATCTTTCAATAAAAAATATCTCTATAACTAGTAGTGTATACATATCAAATAGAGTTTTTTCCTTTTGTATCTATGCTTTCAAACAATGCTCTCATGTTTTCACAACAGATATATATAGAGCTAATGACAAAGAGAAAGCAAATAAATTTGTTCATTTATATCTATTATCATTATTTCCATGAAATGCTTTTCCTCGTTGCAATTCCTTCATGTCAATGTCATGATGGAATGCGTTTTCCTTTTTTTACCAACATCATCTTCCTAGTTCACATCATGGATAAAGCTCTTTTGGTTTTGTTGTTCTATGCTCTGTTGTTTTCATGTGCAGCACATTCACATAATTCATGTGTATATATTTACTCTGTTATATGAAACTGTTGATTGCATCATATCAATGTTATATAGTCCAAATTCTAGAATAAAAAAAACATCCAAATCTAGACTAAACATGCTTTGCGTTTGATATTTTATCTTGGATATGTTAAGTTAGATTTAGTTCATGTGTATATATTTACTATGTTATATCAAACTGCTTATTGCATCATATAAAATTATCAATGTTATATAGTCCAAATTCTAGAATAAAAAATCATCCAAATATAGACTAAACCTGCTTTGCCTTTGTTATTTTATCTTGAATATGTTGATTAGCTATTGTATTGTATTGGTATTTTTTTTATTTAACTATTATTTGTTTATTTTCCAAATATGATCATAGCCTTCATTCAATAAATGGATCTGACAAATTCTAAAATGAATGCCATGAAAAAATCACTATTCATAACATGGATATGATCGAGATTTTGTAGTGATATAATGGAGAGTTTGTATTGATAACATCATGGAAATTTTTAAGAACCCCCCACAAATTCCTATGTATAATAAATGGGCAAATCCCCATTATCTATAGGAAAATATGAAGGTTATGTTATCAATGTTATATATATATATATAAGGTTATGTTATAATGTTATATATATATATATATATATATATATAACCTTGTAAAATTTTGGTGAATCTTTCTCTAAATTATAAAACCTTGTAAAGACTTCGCGAATCATTTACTAAATTATAAAATCTTGTGAAGTCTTGGTGAATTTTTTGATAAAGTATAAAACCATATATAGCAATAGGATAAAACCCATTTGCTATTCAATAACAAAATGTATTTTAATAATTAATGAATTAAATAACACTAAGTTAAAATACTCTTTCATGACAAAGATATATATTTGTAATTTTTCATAATTATATTATTATTAATAAATTTCATTATAAAAAATATTTATTATTTAAGATAATACTTTAAATTGGAGTAGTCTATTTATTCTACGTTTTGAAAGGCTTTAGTTAGAATACTCTAAATTTTTTTTATAAAAACCAAATTTATATATTCAACACCCTCAAATACCTCCATGATACCCAAATTATGCAATTTCGATAACTAAGATATATAACTCTAAGATTTTTTAAAGATTTATATTAAACATAAAATATACTCATAAAAAATTGAAAACATATAATAGTTAAACTACACCCTTTAAATTAGTCATTTCATTTTTAATTCAACAAAGACACTTTTCATGACTAAAATTATAATAAAGAAATGGAAATCAAACACATTACCACTATATTTTTTAATTATTCATTTATAATACCACTTGAGAAAGAAGGCAAGGCAAGTCTCCAAACATGTCATGCTGGTTATTTCTAACACTATAGCAAGCTTGATTATGTTATTGAAGAAGTTATGTCCAAAATGAATTTCAATGTGCTATATGGTCATGGATTCGAAGGATTTAGAATGTTGTGTTGTGTGCATGTTTTCTATAATTCATCAAAAATGTATTTAATACTAATTGAAAAGTATGTGAGAAAGGAAATAATTAATTTGGTAAAATAAATTTTAATATTATTATAATCTTTGTGTATATGTTTTTAAAAATTATTTATTATTGGAAGTTTAAAATGTTACTATGAACCTTGGTACTATTATAAGTAATATTATAATAAATAGACACTGTGCATATTCTTATTATTATTACATGGAATTTTGAATTATGATTCTATTAAGAGGTCATTATAGTACAGGTATGATTTTGAAAAAATTGGATATTTTTTTTTTAATTTTAGTTATAATTCTTAAACTCTAAAATTTTGGGTGTTTAGATGGTTTTGATGGTGTTGAATTAGTTTCTACTATTAAAATCGCCATTAAAACATGGATAAATTCAAATTTTGCAAAATAAAAAAATACTAGATTCAAATGAAAGACCCTTATAAACCAAATGGTGAAATTTTTAAACAACTCCGTTAAATTATAAAAATATAACATTATTTAATAAAATCCATATAGATATATTTCCTTAACCTCATCTAAAGACTGATAGTACCCTAAAATGCCATAAGCTTGAAGCTATTCTTATTACTACGGCTACTTTTCATAACACAGGAATAGCCTCGATGCTTTTATAAAAAGGTTAAAAAAACAGCAGAATCACTGGAGTGGAGAGCTCATGGGCACTTGGGCTTCCCGGATCTAGCCTTCATATCCCTGTAACAGGGGCATTCGTCCTTGTTGCCATAGTAGCCGCTGGGAACACAACCCTTGCACTTATTGCAGCAAAGATTGCAGTACTTCAAGCACCTCCAAGGGCGAGAATGAACATTCTCGCATCTTTTACTGCATTTCAGGTGGCAACCTGTCAAACAGATAAAAAAATCCTTTACATTAAGATATATCTATTAAAACAGATAAAAACTCCTTTACATTAAGATATATCTATTAATACAAAGAAAATCAATTTAACAATACACTTATCTCATTTTCAATTTTCAACTAAAAACCCTTCGTAATCCACTAAACCCTTATACAGCTACCTAATAGTGCAGTGCAATAGTAATATTTCTTGAATATACAGCCATTGAATACATCCAAAATAATACTAGAAATTACCAAAAGTCTTAGATATGGGGGCGGGCGCGGCTGCCTCCTCGTCGTCTAATGCTGCGGTGTTGGTTGCCTCCTGAGTGAATAAGCTAACGTGTTAATAGCGTTACTTCCAGAATGCTTGTTTTACAGGGAAAAATAGAGACATATATAAACCACATCACATTAATAATAATAATAGTGTGATGAATATGGAGACCTACTTGGCGTGAAATAGTTAGCAATAAAGCCAGAAGGAGGAGGCTGGCGTATAGTGCTTTCTTCATTTCCATAGGTGCTCTCTCACAGGCTCTCTCTTTCTCTGTTGTGTTGGAAGGGAAGGTGGATTGAATTGAGTTGGATTTTCAGGGAAGGGAGGGTATTTATAGAGCCTTGCAGGCATAGATATTGATAGAGAATGGCCACATGATAATCTAATTTTTTTTATTGCATTGGAAGCTTCCCTTGGAGTAGAGTCTCAGCTGATATTTTATATTTGCAATGGTAACGTCAACGGCACCATTTACAAAGACAAAACAAGTTGGCAACTCTCCATGGAATAAGAACCAAGTGGTAAGTCCGAGAACAACCCAGATATGAATACATCCCAAGTTAAATTTTGTTAATCTCTTCGAAGATAATACTATATGGCATTTTGAATCGGCAAGAGAGAGAGTTGTATTCCACTGAGTTGGAATTTGGGATAGTTTGATGTTTATATTGTATTTTTTTATCATTTAAGCAGATTCGGGAATTATGAAAATCTCTTAGTAATTGTAATTTTGTGGTTTAGATTGTAATTTTGAAATGATCAAATGATTTATTATCTAAGATTGATAGATGGTTGTAATTTTGAGATGATCAAATGATTTTTAAAAATTATTATAATTTATTTATCAGTTAATAATAAAGATAATTATCATTAACTTTTATTATTTAAATAAATAACAAGTTTGAGTACAGCCCAAATGTGATGTGACCAGCTAAATTTTGTTAAACTCTGAGAAAATAAATAGCAAATCTGAGTACAGCCCAGGTATGAAATGTGGCCAGTTAAATTTTGTTAAACTCTTGGAAAATAGTTTTATATGGCATTTTGAAGTTAAATTTTGTTAAACTCTTGGAAAATAGTATTAAAAGGCATTTCGAAGCTTATCATATGTATCAGCAAGAGAAAGTTGTCTTCCACTGAGTCGAGAGGTTTCAATGTGGGAAAAATAATTTTCAATTTGATTAGTTTATTGTTTGAATTATAATTTTGATAATTTAAGTATATTCAGTAATTATGACAATTTTATATTGATAATTGTAATTTGGGTATTTATCATTTTAATTATTGAAAATAAATTAAACTGAAATTCTTTTTAATTTTATTGAAAGGTGGTAAGAATTATTATAGTGAATATAATTATCATCAACTGTTATTATTTAATATAGGTTGATTTATCACCATTATTCATGGAAACCATTCCATTTAAAATTATTTGATTGTAATAATTAAAACTACGACCTCTAGTAAATGAGCTATTTAATTATTAATATTTATTCTGTTACAAAATTGATAATTTAACCTAATATCTAAAAGATATTCCCTACTTAAATATTATATATAAAATATTACACTAAATTTATAATAAATTGATTTTCTCTTTAAAAAATTACACCTTAATTCAACCAAAAAAATTTACTTGAACCAAAAAATTACACCTAAATTAAACCAAAAATTTCATTTAATCCCAAATTATATAGACAATTTCATTATAAACAGAATTATATATACACATTGAAACATAACTAAATTTCACTATAATCTTGAGATATTCCTAATTTAAATATTATATTTAAAAGACTACACTAAATTTATGATCAAATGATTTTCTCTTAAAACATAACATAAATTGATAAAAATAAAATAAACCTTATAGAATTTTCATTATATTCCAAATTATAATTATAATTTGATAAAAATAAAATAAAATAAACCTCATAGAATTTTCATTACAATTTCATTATAATCCTATATATATATATATATATATATCTCAATTGAAAAAAATACTATTGTTATTCATGTAGAATCAAATAGTACAGAATATATAAGTCAAATACTCACTTATGTATTGATAATAACACTTCTCTATCTCTTTAACAAAAAACAAAATACACTTCTAAACCTTCTTAACAAAAAGCAAAATTTATAGGGAGTACATTATATAGCAAAAATGACTTCTAATCTGCATTAATACAAAGGACTAATCAAATAAAAATGTTGACACTTCCCTTCTCTGTGACCTGCTGACCCTGGATCTTTTCCCAAAATATGACACCCTCCTCACCATCCATAGCCTGTTTTGAGAGCAGATCAGTCATTCTATTATATTGACTATATATATGTTCAAAAATAATATCCTTCAAAATATTTATACACATTCAAACAATACTAAATTAATTCATTATATAATTCAAATTCTATAATTCTATATACAATTTCATGCCGTGAGCTAAGCTGATCTAATTTGATTTCGTGTATCCAATGGGGGCAAATTCAACAATTGACTTTGCTCCATGCTCTTTAAATGAAGAGAACCAGCCTAACCAAATTCAAAATAATCCAAATCATATATACACTGAAACAATACTCTTTGTTAATTTTGACCTGATTGAAACATCCATCATAACTCCAAATACATGAAAAATCTTCTAATGTCTTATATAACGGAACTGCAACAAGTAAATGAAATAGTTTGCTAAACAATTTGATATCTCAAACGAGGACTTTTAGGAGAATCCATAATGGACTATCGTATTTTGAGAACACAAAAAGAGTATGATAAAACTACCGTTCTGGTCATCAGATTGCACGAACTCCCAAATACTCTCAACTTTTGTGCCCCTGACCTCCACCGGACTATGCCCAAAACACTGTATCTTAACACGCAAATCAAGCAATATTTTTCAGCAATTTGTTTTTATATTTCCGAAGCCGACGACACCAGTTTCAATGGCCAGGAAACGTGACTACATGGTAGGCTCTATAAGCGAGATTCGAAAGAACTACAGGCTGTGCAGGCAATGTGCAATTGAATCTCGACAGGTCTGATTGGAGATGAGATTATCTAAATTTATATTTTTTTTTATCCTAACATTTTTTTTTTATAACTGGGAGGACTTATATTTTTTATAGGTATATTTTTTTTATAGAACTGGATTTTTATCAGTATTTCGAGGATCTCAGTTTTAGATACAAGGCATTTTCATTTTGAGAATTGAACCTAAATTAATGATAAAAAAATCCCACTCCCGATACCGAATCACAGATAGCAACATGGATCGCCCACCTGACAGCTGCACATAGCACTAGTCCTCACCTCGGCAGGCTGGCATGCACTTAAGCCAGGCAGTTAATAAGGATGATGCTAGGATGGTTGGCAATGAGGCTGTAGTTAATACGCCTATGCTGAACTCTGTTTTCTATGTCCCTTAGCATTAACGTGACCAGCCAGTTCATGATGCTCCCGCGTTTGGCGCTTAGGTGCTCTCTCCCCAAGTCTCTCCCCAAGTCTCTTGACATGAAGGATAGGCATATCACCATCCTCATTTGCAATCTTAAGCAAGTTTTCAATCTTAAGCAAGTTTTCAGTAGACTGCTCTGCTCCGATGTGAGGAGCAGGTCATGGCATTGGTTGGAATGCAGCTGCGGACAAGGTTCATTAGTGGCTACTACTACAATGTCTCAGTTCCAGTTTCAATGTTAATTGATGATTGGGAATCCAGTTTCAATGTTAATTGATGATTGGGAATCCAGTAGGATAGCAGATAATATACTCGCCTTAAGGTGCAATGTGAGCAAGCACAATATCTAGAGAATACATTAACAAGTCCCCCAATATCCTGTTGGTTGTTCACTCTTCTCCTCGTGATCTCTTATGCCATTGAAAGATGTGTTGGTTTCCATGTATCAAACTTTAATGTAGGGTCCCTCTTGAATAGGCTATCCTTCCAACAAAAATGATAAAGTACATTGGCAAGTCCCAAATCCATGGTTTTTGACATATAAAAAAGCACTAAGATGTCTCCTCAAAGGTGGACGGTGCCTCCAAGTAAGGATAATAGGCTTCTTAAGTATATCATCTAACACAAATATATGTGTAAGAAACACCACCTCTAAGTGTGCACATTGGAGATCTCTTAAGAAGGAATGACCTTCTTCCTTGGAATAAGTTATCCTCAAGAACTATTAACCAACTTCTTCAAGGGTGGCATGCCTCCCTTTAATGGACCTTTTGAGAACGACATTCCATATAATATGCCCCCAAAAAATGTTGCTTTCCATGGAGGACATTTATGCAAGGGTCTAGCTCAATCATGGCAGTTAGATTTAGGCTCCAACTGTTGTATGTTGAACATGGCTATTGCTTAGATAAATAGCCTTGACCTGCACTACCTATGAAGTCTCAAACCAAACATTGAATCCTAATGTCTCTGCATAGAAATAATAATACTGTGGCTTTGAGATGAATTTATTATACAAACTATGAGAATGTTCTTCAAGCATGGCTTCAGTAAAACCCATACCTAATTTACACACTTTCATATCCTTCTCTGTCTCCATCATAAAATGGAAGAATAAACACACCATAAACTCCAACATGCTTTCCAAAACCATGAAATGCCCCTATTCGTACAAGATCTAAAGTAAACTATTGTTCATAGGTTATTGAAGATTTTTTTGCATTTTTTCTATATCATTCAATTGTTTCGCAATTGAAAACTAGAACATACTTTCTTCTTGAAAATAATTATACAAGAAATGTATTCGCACTTTGAGTTTCTCTTGTAAAAGTTGTCAATCATTAAGATATAACATATCCAAAACAAAAAATACAATCTTTCATTTTGATGTCACCGACTATAACACCTTTGCATGCATGAGTGCTCAAAACCCAATACAACAAATTTACCAAGGGTAATATTTTTTTTTGTCTCTCAACCAAATACAACTTCACCATCTAGAACAAGTGATTTCATAGACAGTTTCTTACATCTTCCAATAAAATATACAATATCTAGAAATTTATTGTCATACTCTCAACATTTTGACTGTAAATCTTGGGAAACCCATATTCCATGTAGTGGATATGTGCACACTCCCTGCCATATTTATACTTGCAACTAAATTTCAAGTCCTAAAATATATCTAAAATCTCCTAAACTCCTTTCATCATAGGTTTGTCCAATATAGGACCAACAAGTAATAAACCCAAGTAAATGTACAAACTTCAAGCAACTTGAAAACACCCATATCAAGCAAAGCAATAAAAATTTCATCATTGTCCAATATAGGACCAACAGGTAATAAACCCAAGTAAATGTACAAACTTCAAGCAACTTGAAAACACCCATATCAAGCGAAGCAATAAAAATTTCATCATATATTCGCACTACTAAGCATATTTGCTTCATTATCCTATCGTCTTCTTCAAGTTAGGACTGGGTAAATGGAAGCGGCTTAAGATACATGGATGCAACTTAACCAAAAAAAATTTCCAACCCTATATGCAATTTTTCCTTGAAGAAAATGAATTAGGTACTGTGGTTAACAGGATGTTGCTAGAAGTCTTGATGTTTCTCATTATCATAGTAAGAATATTTCAATACAAGGGATAGGATGCATGCCTTTTATAATATATTGTGAAAAACAAACCACTCTCATCTAAATGACACCTAGCTTGGCCCCTCATACATGTTTATTTCACATAGACAGCACACTAATACTTGATAGCACACTCAACTGAATTTTACTATAAATGGATGTTGGAGTTAATTATATTTCTGTAAGGTGTCAAGTACCTCGTACTTATCCCTTATTCATTCATGAGCTTTATATATGAATTAATGATTAAAGTTTTTAATTTCATTTTATTAATACTAATGCTCCTGCTATTAACTTGTTGATCATACTCCATTGAAATACAAGCGACATGACTAGAATCTTTGTCAAAATTACAACGAATATTTCAAACACCAACCCTTAATTGGTCCGTCCTACCTTTTGATTAACTTTTTTCTTTGATCAAATTCACATTGAGGAAACATAAATTATGGATGTACTTTGTCTTTTTCTTTCCACTTATAAAAACATTGAACAACAAATTTTCATTGAAAAGCAATAGTACCTTGCAAAGAATCAACTTCATTAAAAATTTGAGTGTACTTATAAGAGAAAAATCTTATTAAGAATGATATTTACATCCACCACTAAGAAAAATTTTCTTGTACAAAGGAAATATCAAAGCGATTCTTCTCATTCAAGTTGGATTATTTAAACCCCATCCATATCCATTTCATACGTAGGATAAAATTATTAGTCATTTTCTTATTAATTCCTAGGTGTTGACTAGGTGGTTGGCCATAGTTTATCTATTGTGTGGACCACAAGCCATCCTAAGTAGACACGAGAGAGAGAGAGAGTGAGTGAGAGAGAGAGAGGCGGGGGTGAGTGGAAGGAGGGTGTGGATTATTAGGGGTAGGGTGAGGAGAGTGGATGTGGGAGAGAAAGAGATAGATATCGGGGTGGGGGGTAGTGTTTTATGAATTATTTGGGCTATTGGAGGGAAATGGGGGTATAGGGTGGCAGTAGAGAGAGAGAGAGAGAGAGAGAGAGAGAGAGATGGGATATGATAAGTGATATGGGACAGGTTATTAGGAGAGAGAAATAGAGATAGGGGTTTAGGTGAGTTGGAATAAGAGAGAAGGAGAGGGTCTTAGGGAGAAGAGGGGGTTAGTAAAATTTGCGGAAAAGAGGGAACACACACATACATAAGAGGGGGGTGGTGGTAACTATTAGGGGGTTGGGGGAAATGGAGAGGTGGTAAGTGTTAGGTGGTTGAGGGATAAAGAGAGCTGGGGTTTAAGTGTAAATTAAAGAGTATGTGTGAGAGATAGATATAGAGTGAGAGAGGGAGTTAGTAAGGGTTAAGAGGGATAAGGGAGGGAGAGAGAGAGAGTGGAGAGTGGTTTAGAGGTAGCGAGATGAGTAGGGGAAGATATAGTAAGAGAGGGTATTAATAATGGTTTGTTAGAAGAGGTGGGAGAGAGAGGGGGAGAGAGATAGAGTGGTGTTAGGGGGTTGGGGTAGAGAGAGAGGGGTGAGGTTAGGGTTAGGTGTAGAGAGAGATAGGGGGGTGTAGGTTGTTAAGGGTAGGAGTAGGAGGGTATTTGGGGGAGAGAAATAAATAGAGATCACAATGGGGGGAGCAAGTAGGTGTTTAAGGATAATTTGGGTGGTTAAAAATAAGGGGGTGTATATTGTGAGGGAAGAGAGAGAGAGGCTTAAGGAAGGTATGAGTGGGGTTAGGACAAGAGAGGGGGCATTAGGAGTGTTAATTTTTTAGCATTAATTCAATATACTCTAGGATATTTGCTGAGAGAATAACATGTACAACATATCAAGTATAACAATGCATATCAATCACACCAAGCAATCACATGAGACAATAGATACACAGAATTTCACTTGGGAAAATCATAAAGGTGAAAAACCCCACAACTTCCTCAGATATAGAAAGAGCAATGATACAACCAAAGTACAAGAGATAGTCTTCTCCTAGCATCTGATCCTCCTCCTCACATGTGTGCCACTTTCCGAGTGATGGAAGAGTGAGTAATGAGATGATCAAATAGAGATCTCCCGATCTCTATTTATACTTGTCCTGTCCTTCCCAATAAACCAGTGGGGCCGACTTACGACACTTATGACACTTGTCAATACAAATGACGACACTTCAGCAAGAGATCAAATGAGATCAAATAGAGATCTCCCGATGGTCTAATAACCCATCAACAAGTTACAACACTTACGACACTTGTCAATACAAATGACGACACTTACGTATAGAGGAATAATACATCTCTATAGGAGTACAATAAAATACATAGATGAAATACATTTCGAAGTTACATATACAACACTCCCTCTTAACTAGGAAGGTATTTCTTGACACAGATCTTCTAGCATAAGTCTTCTTCTATGGATCATCATTAGCGAATCATCGTCCTCGAATCATCGTCATCGTCACTACTGCTGCTATCTCAATCAATCTCCGATCTACTCGTCATAGGAAGCTCTACAGAGCCAGTCCTTTTTCATACTAGATGTAGGCCCACCACCTGCAGGTCTTAATCATCACTGGACATACTGTGGAATCCTCGGGACTTATTACGTGAGTCAACAAAACCTCGAAAGAGCATCCCAGGACTGATTACGAGCACATAGCTCAACCTATCGGATCTCCTAGGACCTTTTACATGCTACTGCACAACCTATCCACAGCCACAGAGTATCATCCTGATACTCATAATCATCGCTCACAAAGCACAACCCAGATGCACATCACACAACACTTACATCTACGCCATGGGTGAACACATCTACAACCATGCGAGAATGGCCCAACACTTATATTGCAGCCATGGGAGAACACATCTACAATCATGCTCAAATGGCCCAACACTTATATCGCAGCCATGAGATAACACATCTACAACCATGCTCAAATGGCCCCAACACTTATATCGTAGCCATGGGAGAACACATCTACAACCATGCTTGAATGGCCCCAGCACTTATATCGCAGCAATGGGAGAACACATCTACAACCATGCTCGAATGGCCCCAATACTTATATCACAGCCATGGTAGAACACATCTACAACCATGCTCGAATGGCCCTGAAAATTACATCACGACCATGGGAGAACACATATACCACCATGTCGAAAAATCCCAGCAATTACATCGCAACCATGGGAGAACACATCTACAACCATGTCCAAAAATATCATGTGCATCTGTGTCTTCGGAGCTCATCACACATAGCCCAACTGATTATGTAATGTATCCACCTGATACATGTCATCACATATGATCATCCTGATCATCATCACTGCATCGTCCTGATGCATGTCATCTGGAGCAACATCATGAAGCTCGTCATCCATGATCATCCTAATCATATAATGCATCCACCTGATGCATGCCAAGTATCTACCTGATACATATCATCATACATGATCCACCTAATCATGCAATGTATCCACCTGATACATACACGGATACATGATCCACCTGATATATATCAACATACATGATCTACCTGATCATACAACCTATCCACCTGATACATATACAGATACATGGTCCAAGCATCCAACATGATTCATATACATATACATGATCCAACTGATCATAACAAGCATCCAACATGATGCATATACATAACAAGCATCCAACATGATGCGTATACAGAGTAGTAACTGGAGCATCGTCCTGAGGCTCATCATCCAACGCTTACATCCACAGCCATGGGAAGGATCCTCCTCTCACCATGCTTGGAATGGCTTCCAACAAATATGTCCATCACTTCTTCCTCGAAGTGTCATCAATCAGAAGAACACCAAGCCTCTCTCTAAAGTACTCAAACTTCACTCTGGCTAGTGGTTTCGTCAGCACATCTACAATCTGCTCATCCGTCGCAACATACAGGAGCTTCACTGCTCCTCTCTGCACCATATCCATGATATAATGATATTTGATCTCAATGTGCTCCGACCTGTCATGGAACACTAGGTTCTCAGACAGCTTCACACAACTCTGGTTGTCATAAAGGATACCAGTAGCCTCCAATGGGAGATCAAATAACTCAGACAGTAGCTTCCAGAGCCATACTGCCTCACAACTAGCCGAACATGCTGCAACATACTCTGCCTTGGCTGTACTCAGTGCTATGCAGGATTGCTTCCTACTAAACCAAGAGCTCACACATGATCCCATACTGAAGCAGCACCCAGAAGTGCTCTTCCTATATGCAGCACTGCCTGCCGAGTCTGAATCAACATAACCCTGTAGGTTAAACCTTTGATTCGCATCATACTTGATTCCATAATCAACTGTACCCTTCAGGTACCTTAGAATATGCTTTACAGCAACCAGGTGAACACTCCTCGGATCTGTCAAGAACTGGCTCAATGTGTTCACCACAAAGCAAATATCTGGTCTCGTGTTCATTAGGTACATCAAGGACCCAATCATTTGACGATACACAGTGACATCAACTGGATCAGATGAAGCATCACATAGAAGCTTCAGGTTCGATGCCATAGGTGTTGCCATGGCCTTGCAATCCATCATCCCGAACCTCTTCAGGATCTCTACTCCATACTTCCCTTGTCCAAGGAAGATCCCATCTGCATTCTGCCACACCTCCATGCCTAGAAAAAAGTGCATCATCCCCAAGTCCTTTATCTCGAACTCGGTAGCAAGCTTCCTCTTGGTATTGGCAATCAATCCATCCTCACTTGTTACAAACAAGTCATCCACATACAACAGTCGTATCACAAGATTGCCTTCCTCAACCTTGTAGTAAAGGTTGGAATCTGCTTTACTCTTAGTAAAGCCCAAACTAGATAGAAAGCTGTCTATCCTACCATACCAAGTTCTAGGAGCTTGCTTCAAGCCATACAATGCTTTCTTCAGTTTGCACACATGAGTCCCTCTGTCATGTGTCTCAAACCCGAGTGGCTGCTCCACATACACTTCCTCCTCGACTACACCATTCAAGAAAGTTGTCTTAACATTCATATGGTGTATCTTCCATTTCATCACTGCAGCTAGGGAAAGTACTAATCTGATGGAAGTGTACCTGGATACAGGAGAAGCCATGAGCTACAAATATTGCTTTGTATTTCTCTATGCTGCCATCTGCAGCATGCTTGATCTTGTAGATTCACTTGGAATTCACAAAAGACTTCCCTTCAGGTCTTGGGACTACATCCCAAACATCATTCTTCATGATCGACTAGTATTCCTCGACCATGGCATCCTTCCATTGCTGCATCCTATATCCTGGGAACTTCCGATTCTTCAATATCTTCAATTGATAGATTTATTTGTTGCTGGAACAAATGTTGTAGTCCTTCTTTTGTAGGTGATTGTACACGATCTTTCCTACAAGTCAAATTCAATTGCATGATTAGAAACTTCTCATAGTTTCATAACAAAATCTTACACATAAAAATATATGTCATACAATCATGCAATTATCTTAGCCAATGCTTCAATACACCATTTATCCATATCCCGTAACTCTCTCGATGCCTTCCAATCTCTACCAGAACATTGTTAAGAGTGTGCACAACTCCTAACATGTCAGCAAAGAGGTTTCATTGTAGATAAGTAGCAATGGAATGTTGTACAGTACCATAGGCCACTTACCCATTACTTTCATATTAGTAGTATCTTGTTCATCAATGCAATTATTGTAATATGCGTAATACACAACCTAAGTCTAGGAATATAAGCATATACATCATTGAATAACATTATTTAAACAAACAGAATATGCCAAAAATGACAATTCAAATACTTATCTTTGTTTGTTTGTTGGGTGGACTCCCTCTGAATCTTTTCTTCGTTGCAAGAGTTGCTGGAGTCCTATTCTAAAGTAACTTCTTCTACTCCTTTCTATTGTGAATTGTACAGAGTGGTGAACTCCCTCTTAATCCCTGAATCACTGCATAACTTCTTGAAATTGCCTGAAGTGAATTCTCCACCATTGTCGGATCTGAATGTCTTGAACTTCTTTTTAGTGTGGTTTTCTATCGAGGCCTTGAATTCCTTGATCTTGCTGAATACTTCATCTTTTTTCTTCAAGAAATAAATCCCAAGTATTCCTAGATAAATCATCAATGAAAGAACCATAGTATACATACCCACTCAGAGAACTAGATGACATCGGACTACATACATCGGAGTGGATAATTCCTTTTTCCTTGCTTGTGATTTCCTTCTTTGTGTTCTTTCCTTTTGCAAATCCTTTGCAAACATCTTCATACTTTGACTGGATTTTAGGAAGACCATCAACTGCTTTGCTTGCAATTGGTATTGCTCTATAGTGCACATGTGCAAGCCTTCCATGCCAAAGTTCACTTGGTTCCATGGATTCATGTACCATGGCATGTTCAGGTTGTCCCTTCAATTTGTACAATCCTCCCTCTTTCTCTCCAATCACCACTACATCATCAATAGTTTTACCCTTTGGCCACATTAGGACTTGGCCATCTACAAATGCAATTCTTATGCCGTTTGTATCCAATGTAGAGATGGAGAGTAGGTTCTTCTTGAGCCCAGGTACAAATAACACATCTTTCATCTTCAAGGATTTTCTAGAGTCTAGGTTGTAAGAGGCTTCACCACTTCCTTTGATAGGATATTGGTAGTCATCCCCAAGTTTCACCTTATGGGGTGACTCATGTTCAGATAGGTTTACAAAAGATTCTTTAAACCCGATCATGTGTTTGGAAGTCCCACTGTCAATAAGCCAATCATTACAACCATGAGAGATAGTACCTGTGAGAGCAGAGATTACAACATATTCATCTTCGCTTGATGAGTCATCAGTTTCTGATCTAGCCTTCTTCTTGGGAGGTTCATCATCCTCATCAGCATGAGCATGATATTTTATTTTGTTGCCCTTCTTCTTTTTGTTGAAGTTGTTGTTGTTGTCCTTCTTGTTCTTGGGACAATCTAAGGCAAAGTGCCCTTTCTCATTACATGTAAAACATCTTAGATGTTTCCTATTTTTAAAGTGATGAGAAGGTTTCTTAGAATGAGAATGCTCCCCCTTGAACTTCCTTCCCTTCTTGGTGTGAGCAGTGAGAGCTTGATCTTCCTTTCCCATCTTTTCTTCTCGGGCCACAAGCCTAGCTTCTTCTTGAGAGCATTCCTCCGACAGCCTACTGAAGGAGACCAACTTCTTCCTTGCACAGATTCCTTGGATAAAGGAATCCCATGATCTGGGTAGGCCATTTAGTGTGGTCATGACAACTTCACCATTGTCCACAATTTCATCCACAGCTTCAAGCTGTTCCTTGATCTGAGAGACCTTAGAAAAATAAGATTGAATGGTCTCTCCATTCTGAAGCTTTACCCCTTTCAATTGGTTCCGCAGGGTCATATTCCGATTTATGTTGTTCCCTTCAAATAGCTTGGTCATGGAATCAAACATCTTCTTGGGTGTCTTCAGAGATGACACATGTGTGATGAGATGGTCCTTGATAGAATCAACAATGATTATCTTTGCCTTGACCAAGTTCTTCTTGTGAAGAGCCTCATCCTCTTCTCCCTCTGGGACAGGGACCTCTTCACTTATATAAGTGTCCAACTCATTTTCTTCCTGGATTAACCCAATCCTATACTTCCATGCTCGGAAGTTGTCAGCCCCTTCAAGCTTATCCTCAAGCTTGGTGTGGTGAGACATCTTAAAGAGTACTTCAAATGGAAATAGAAAATATTTAGGTCTTACCACTTTATTTGCTGAAAACTGGATCTCGTCCTGGATTAGGGTTTGTCAGAGAAACCCTATCAATTCAAACTTTGAATTTCAAAATTTTGAAAGGATAGAAAGATGCGCCTTGATGAGCTGATTAGCCTGGTATATTCAGAATTTGAGATCTACAAAGTTTCACCCTTCAGAAATGCCTTTTAGTCTTCCTGGATTCACTAGGGAGGACCCTGAATTAGGTTTTGAGTTTCTCAGAGCTTAACCCAACCAAAAATCTCGATCCAAAACTCTAAACTTCGATTTTTCCAAGGAGCTTCCAGCTATGTCTTCAGATTTCAGAAATTCCTATTTTGTGGAAACCCTAATTTTTACGGCCAAAACTGAAAGTGCTAAGAATTGAATTCTGATTAGATTGATAGATTCTCCTTGATGAGTAGGGTCAATCTACCTTACTGCTTTTCCAAAATCTGTGTAGAGAAACCCAATAAACAAGAAACCCTAGTTTCTACCACTGCACAATGTCTTCTTCTCAGGTTAGCTCTGATACCATGTTAATTTTTTAGCATTAATTCAATATACTCTAGGATCTTTACTGAGAGAATAACATGTACAACATATCAAGTATAACAATGCATATCAATCACACCAAGCAATCACATGAGACAATAGACACATAGAGTTTCACTGGGGAAAACCATAAAGATGAAAAACCCCACAACTTCCTCAGAGATAGAAAGAGCAATAATACAACCAAAGTACAAGAGATAGTCTTCTCCTAGTAGCTGATCCTCCTCCTCACATCTGCACCACTTTCAAAGTGATGGAAGAGTGAGTAATGAGATGATCAAATAGAGATCTCCCGATCTTTATTTATACTTGTCCTATCCTACCCAATAAACTAGTGGGGCCGGCTTGTCTAACTTAGCCTAATAACCCATGGTTACATTAATCCGGGCTGACCCCTTATTAGGTGGTCTAATAACCCATCAACAAGTTACAACACTTGCGACACTTGTCAATACAAATGACGACACTTCCGTATAGAGGAATAATACATCTCTATAGGAGTACAATAAAATGCATAGATGAAATACATTCCAAAGTTACATGTACATCAACAAGGAGTACTAAGAGTGTTTGAGATAGAGACAGTGGAGGTTTTCTGGGGTTGGGAGAGGGAAACATTGGTGGGGGTTAAGTGTAGGTTGAGGAGTAGGGTAGAGAGAGAGTGAGACAGAGGGTTAATAAGCATTAGCGGGAAGAGGGGTGTGTGAGAGAGAGGGAGAGTAGGAGGGGGTTTCATAGGTAGAGGGAGTAGGGGTTGAGAGTGTTATAAAGGAGGTTAGTAAGGCTTAGAGAGAGTGAAACAGTTTGGGGTAGCGGGAGTATGAGAGATAGAGATAGAATGGTGAATGGGGTTGTTATGGGTAGAGATGGAGATGGAGATCAACTTGGGGGGAGTGGTAGGTATTTAGGGATATTTTTTTTATGGACAATCCACTCGAGCGGACGCGAGCTAGATCTCCCTAGCTCAAAGTGAGTCTAAAACAAATAAAAAAGACTATAAACCACTTTCCTAGATCTAGTTAAGGACCAAGTTATTAGATCCCTTACCTTAAGTTTGTAGCTCTTTCTCCAGGATGTTGTTCCACGCCTCACGGTCGTCATCTTTCAGCTGCAAGACCTACAAAGACACACAGAACAAGACAAATGAGTAAAAGCAACTATACAATAACAAATCTAAGTAAACAGTTAAGAAAGTAAACTACTCAATATCATCAACATAACAATATTGGTGGAAAGCATTTATATTACTGTAAAAAGTAGGGAAAGTACATAAAAGAGAACGACTACAACCGAGGCTTAACGTAGCAATGTTTCTCCATCCAATCCAATGCCATGACCTCCAAGGAATTATGAGTCTCTCAATGGATGAATAGAGATCTCTCTAAAGGGATTTCACCAGCATGTAGACACTATAGAATTCCTCCCCTTGGAATGGGAGTGAGCTTCATTTATATAGGACTAAGTGGATAGAGTATGGATAGGGTAGGTTGAGATATTGTAGGAGAGAGATAGGGGATCCTTCCAAGAGGTTAGGAACCAAGTGCCAACTCTCCCACAAGTTCATGGATAGGGATCCATGTCAGCTAGCTTCGAGAATGGGCTCGAAGAAGCTATTTTTGTTTATTAACTGACATTGTCGCACCCTGCAAGAGAGCAAGATGCGACATCGCATGTTGCATTAAGGAAGCCTACAACGAACTCTCAAAACCTAGTATGAATGATTTCATATCTCTTTTAGGTTGATAACTTAGTCAAGAAAACTTTAGGGATGTATACACAAAATCTCATGATGGTAAGATTTTAGGTGTAACAGAATGCCCCCAAAGCATGAAACTGTTGAAATTTGGATGGGTGAAATGCTTTGACAGAAGGAATGAAAATGGCTTGGCGGACGAAGGATGCTACTGCAGTACAATGGACTCTGAATAAACAGTCTCATATGATGTACAACATAGCTGTTGACCAATACAATGCAGATCCATGGTAGCAATGACCAATTGAACACAATCATGGCTACTAGACACAAGCGTAGATCCATGATGAGATAATAACATAGCCATGACTAATACAAATGTGGATCTGTGTGATATGACTCAATACAATATCCATCGCAACCTGGGTAAAATATGAATCCCTAGGGTCTTCAAGCTGAACCTGCAATGATACGAATCTATCCATGTGATTACAAATGTCTTGCGTCGAACATGGTAGAAACCACTTGTTGAGATATTGTAACTTATAAGAATATTATATTTTTACTTTATTATTCAGGAGATGTTTCATTCCTTTATGAAGACTATTGTATATTCGAAGATGTTTTATTCCTTCGTGGAGAATGTGGTAACTTGGGTTATTAGACTTCCCTAGTGGGGGTCGGCCCTGTATGAGTCATGTGGGTTAAAGGGTTATAAGACTTCCCTAGTGGGGGTCGGCCCTGTATGATTCATGTGGGTTAAAGGGTTATTAGACCACCCTAGTGCAGTCGGCCCTGTCACATTATGTTAAGTGGTTAAGTTGGGGCTGACATAGTTAGTGTAAAAGTCAAGTCAGAGTTGTGTATAAATAGAGGAGGTGTGTTCCTCATTTAACACACATTACACTCACTTGTGAGTGGCACATAGGTGAGAGAGAGATATGCTATGGAAGAGAAGGAGCTCATGTTTGGGATTACATATTTTGTATTTGCTGGTCATCTTTATTGAGGAAGCTTTGCTGGGTTTTCTACCCCATGAGGGTTTCCCAGGATAAATCTGTGTCTCTTGTGTTTATGTTGTGCTTGTTGTTCTTTCAGTGATCCTATATATGCTATTGTTGTGAAATGGAATGTAATAATGATATTCTCTGTCTTAGAATATTGAATCTTAACATTGTATCAGAGATAACCTGAAGGAAGTCCATGTATGGCACTTACGACACTTGCTTCACTTGTGACAATTTGAAGGTTAGGGTTTTATATAGCAAAAACCAGTCATTGTGGAACTTTCGCTATAAATACATTTTGGAAAAGGTTCAGGATTTGAAACCTTTATAGGTCGTAGATAACATCACCCTGTACCCTGTTTCCAAAGGACAGACTCAGATTCATTGTACTTTGTGAGTTATGATTAGTACAATTTAGGGTTTGTGCCTCTTCCAGATCTCAGTCATAAACAGGTGGTCTAGGAAAAAGGTCACAACTTGGGCTAGGAATCTCCAAATGAAATTTCGTAAAAAGTGATAGGTAGAGCACGAATTGTAGTTTCTTAGGTAAGTTTTTCATAGGCATAAGTTGAACAAGTGACACATGGTATGCCGTACAAGTTCACTCACATGTTTTATCCCATAAACAGGTCACATTACGACACTTGGCATAAATCTCTCCCAGAGAATCCAATTGAGGTCATACCTATGGGGTTGGAATGATGATAGGTCAGGATACCACAAGATGAAGTTTCAAACCCTATGGATTCATAATTTCATAGATGCACCAGAAACAATCAGGTGCATATTTCTATCAAAATATAATTGGATTTCTAGCACCTCTATTCTTGGCTTGCCACTGCTGCGAGAATTTAGGGCTTCGGAGAAAGTTTGATTTTTTAGAGTCAGATACCACGGCTGAATACTCCTCATCAAAATCAAAATTTAAAGACCAAGATCGAATTTGTTGGTTGGGAAGAAAGCTGGGCTTGATCAAACCCTAGTTTGGGATTTTGATCGGAAAGATGGAAAATTAGGGCTTCTGCAAAAGTTGGAATTTTTTAAGTCTGTGACCACGGCTGGAAGCTCCTCAGAAAAATCAAATTTTAGAGCTTTGGATCAAACCTTTTGATTGGGAATAAGGGTGGGCTTTATCAAACCCTAGTTCGAGGTCTTGTCTAGTGAATCCAAAAGTTTCAAAGGCAATTTTGAGGAGTCAAATTTTGCAGTTTTCAAAATTAAAGTATACCAGCTTGATCAGCTCAGTAAGCCACATCTTTGCATCCATTCAGAAGTTTGAAATTCAAAGATTGAATTTTTAGGGTTTCTCTGACAAACCCTAGTCCATCTCCAGATTCAATTTCAGTAAATCAAAGTGGATTGGGTTAATCCTAGAAGAGAATGAATTGGACACCTACATAAGTGAAGAAGTTGTAGTTCTAGAGGGACATGAGGCTGAGGCTTTACATGAGAAGGCTACAAGCAATCCTGACATGTATGACTTGAGGAGATACAGGTATGTGTTGAAATCTGTTCATGATATGTTTGTCTTCATATTATTGAGGTTAGTACAATTATGATTGTTTGATAATGAATGCATGTGAATGATAGAAGACATTCATTGATTAGGGTTATGACACCTATGATTGTACTAATGCACATGTGGTGTTGTATGAGGATGATGTTGTTTGCTAACAAGATACAGGTACATCAAGAAAGACAAATCAAGTTCTATGAATGATGACATAAATATAAAGACTCATCCATAGTTTTTTCATCACATAGAAGCTCTACTTACGAGGTATGTATGACTTTGTTCTACTATGCTTAACTTATGAGATATGCAGGTTCTAGCACAAGGTATCTAGATCATTGAAGAGAACAAAGAAGATATTGTTTGGGTATGTTAAGACATAACCAAGCATGATAATCCAGGTATGTTTTCTTATATCAAGTTAGAATCCTACCTTGTGTTAGGATCTTAGGTAAGTATACCTATGTATGAAATGATCATGACCATACATACTTAAAATCATAATGTTTTGATAGTATTGAGATTATACTAATGAATGTATGATTGTGTATGAGATCATGAGGATGAAACTAGTGCACACTTAAGCATGCATAGTGGTATAGAATGGATATAAGTTCAAAGACATATCATGATGCTATCATAAAGGTAAAATAGAGATCAAGCGGGAGGCAACCACACAAACATAAAAGATAAGTATTTGAGTTGTTATTTGAATTACTTCTTGAATCTCTGAATAGTCAATGATATTGCTCATAATAGTTGTATGTTTATTTGGATTCCTAGAATATATCATGCATAGTGTAAGTATTCATATAGCATTGAACAATATACTACTAATATGCATATGATGGGTAAGTTAGACAAACATTCCATTGTTGCTTGTCTAGAATGAAACCTCTTTGCTGACATGCTAAGAGTTGTGCATGCTCTTGATAGTATGTTCTGGTAGAGATGGAAGGCATCTAGATAACCACTATATGCATACATGATATGGAAAAGTGTTGTGCCAAAGTATTGGTCAAGATAGTTGCATAACTATGTGAATCATATATGTATGCATAATAGTTTATCATGTCAACATGATTCGATGATTATGAAGTATTACTAATCATGAACTTAGCTTTGATTTGTAGGAAAGATCATGAAGAATGATGAACACCAAACAAGTGGTGGATGTTCAAAAAGAAGACTTACAAATCAAACATACTATAGAAGGCTCGTGGCTAGAAGATTCTCTTAGAAAGAGGAAGAGGATCATGATGAGATATTTGCTCCAAGTGGCTAGATAAGACCATTCTCTTAATGGTGTGATTGAAGAATAAGTATGAATCAAGAAAAATCCCAGGATTCAATTGAAGAAAGATTTGTACAGGTACCCAAGATCGATAGTCATTTGATGAGCTTAATGATCACCATGGGTGGTGCGGATTTCAACCTTTTCTACAAGGTTGAAGATGGTATCTATATACAGATGACATTCTTATCTTAGATGGATGCAAGAAGGAACTCACCACAGATTTCGAATGATCTTGAGGCTCATATCAGTAGACCCATCTGACGGGAGATGGCACGGATAGATATGCAGAAGATCACTCAATGTAGAGTGTGAATGATGTTCAGTCACAGAGGGAGAATTGATAGCTTCTTGGCAAGCTTAGGCTTTACCATAAGTAAAGATTATCCTAACCTTTACCTTAAGTTTATGGATGATGAACCTGTCATACTATTATTGTATGAGGATAATCCCTTTCTAACAAGGAATGAGAAACAAATCATGGAAAGCAAGAAGAAGCTAGCTACAGAATTTGAGATGAAAGATCTCAGATTGATAGAAAGGCCCAGAAGGAATCTTTCTCAACCAGGAAAAGTATTTGATATGTTGGAATGAAAAAGCCATGGCCACTCTCATGAAGCTGTTAGCTGATGACTCATAAGAGTTAGTGGATGTAACTCTGTACAGACAGATTATTGGGTCATTGATGTATCTAACGAATACCAGACCATATATATGCTTTGTTATGAACACCTTGAGTCAATATCTAGTGGAACCTAGGCATGTTCACCTGATAGCTACAAAGAATGTGATGAGGTACATAAAGGGTATGATGGACTTTGGTCTATATTATCTTGGAGATCATGACTTCAGATTGTATGGCTACACAGATGTTGATTGGGTAGGAAGTGTATCAGACAGGAAGAGCACATCAGGAGGATGTTATTGTCTGGGATCTACCATGATCTCATGGTTTAGTGCGAAGCAGTCTAGTGTGGCTCTCAACACAGCTGAAGCGGAATCCATAGGTGCTTTCTCTGCTAGTTGTGAAGTGATATGGCTTCGAAAGTTGTTATCAGGATTGTTTGACTTAGAGATGGACCCCACTGTGATCCTGTGTGACAACCAGAGTTGTATCAAGATGATAGAGAATCCAGTGTTCCATGATAGGTCAAAGCACATAGAGATCCGATATTTTTATATACAAAATATGGTGCAAAAAGGAGCTATTAAGCTCGAGTATGTGAGCACTGATGTACAAGTTGCTGATATATTGACCAAACCTCTGTCTCGAGTAAATTTTGAGTATTTTCAAGGCAAGCTTAGTGTAGTTCAGAAGGACCCTCCTTGAAAGGGGGAGTGATATGATAAATGATAATATTTAGATACTAGTATCGATGTGAATACTTGTATCGATGATGATATTGCCTATATCGATGGTAAGGTCAATGATGAGAATACCTATATTGATGAGGATACATGTATTGATGATATGGATACCTGTATTGATGTGGATACTTGTATCGATGATGAGGATACATGTATCGATGATGAAGTTACTTTTTCCAACGATGAGGTTGATGATGAGGTTACCGGTTCCGACGATGAGATCAATGTATGGTCCTTAGAATTTGTCTAAGTGGATGAGGAGGGATTGTATCATCCATAGACTTTGGTACCTAAATTGATCCATAGACATATGTCTCTGAGAAGTGGTCCCTAGTGGATGTGATAGGACTGCATCGTCCCTAAACAGTTAGTTCAAAATGTACATGATAGGACTGCATTGTCCTTGAACATTTGGTTCAAAATATATGTGATGGGTTTGCATCGTCCTTGGACTTATGTCCTAAAGTGGTAGGGATTGATCATGCTGTCAGTGGATCAGTATTGCATCATCCTTGGACTCATGTCCTAAAATGATAAGGACTAATCATCCTATAAGCTGATTCGGGATTGCATCGTCCCTAGACATGGTGAGGTGTCTTAAAGTGATAAGGACTAATCATCATGTAAGCTGATTCAGGATTGAATCATCCCTAGACATGGTGAGGTGTCTTATAGTGATAAGGACTAATCATCCTGTAAGCTTATTCGGGATTGCATCGTCCCTAGACATGGTGAGGTGTCTTAAAGTGATAAGGACTAATCATCCTGTAAGTTGATTCAGGATTGCATCATCCCTCGACATGGTGAGGTGTCTTAAAGTGATAAGGACTAATCATCCTGTAAGCTGATTCAGGATTGCATCATCCCTAGACATGGTGAGGTGTCTTAAAGTGATAAGGATTAATCATCCTGTAAGTTGATTTGGCATTGCATCATCCCTATACATGGCGAGGTGTCTTAAAGTGATAAGGATTAATCATCCTGTAAGTTGATTTGGATTGCATCGTCCCTAGACATGGTGAGATGTCTTAAAGAGATAAGGATTGATCATCCTGTAAGTTGATCTGGATTGCATCATCCATAGACATGAGAGATGTCTTAAATTGAGAGGGATTGATCATCCCGTAAGTGGATCAGGATTGTATCATCCTTGGACCTATGTCCTAAATTGAGAGGGATTAATCATCCCGTAATAGGATCTTGTACATTGCAGAGTATGCTGCTATGTTGATGATGTTGATCGAGAGGATCCAAATGTTGATCGTGATGATCTAGATGACGATGATGTTGACCATGATGGTCTAGATGACGATGCTATTGATCGTGATGATCTAGATGATGATGATATTGATCGTGATGGTCTAGATGATGATGCTATTGATCATGATGGTCTAGATGACGATGTTGTTGATCATGATGATCTAGATGACGATGTTGTTGATCGTAATGGTCTAGATGATGATGTTGTTGATCGTGATGATCTAGATGATGATGCTGCTGATCGTGATGATCTAGATGATGATGTTGTTGATTGTGAGGATCCAAATGATGATGTTGATTGGTAGATCCAGACGATGAGGTTGTTGATCGAGAGATCTAGATGATGATGTTGATCAGTAGATCCAGACGATGAGGCTGTTGATCGAGTTATCCAAATGATGATGATGTTGTAGCTGATCGAGTGTTGCAGAAGATGAAGACTCAATACTAACAATTATGATGCTCCAGTATTGATTATGTTCCAGTAATTGAATGAGTTACTGATGATGATGTATAAAGAAAGCATCCAATGATTTATAGATGTATCATGTATCATGTAGTCGATGACTCCTTGCTCATGCAAATGTTGTTATAATATCCTTCTCGTTAAGGGGGAGTTTTTAGATATTGTAACTTCTAATAATATTATATTTGTACTTTATTATTCCGGAGATGTTTCATTCCTCCGTGAAGACTTTATTGTATATCCGAAGATGTTTTATTCCTCTGTGGAGAATGTGGTAACTTGGGTTATTAGACTTCCCTAGTGGGGGTCGGGCCTGTATGATTCATGTGGGGTAAATGGTTATTAGACCATCCTAGTGGGGTCGGCCTTGTCACATTATGTTAAGTGTTCAAGTTGGGGCCAACCTAGTTAGTGTAAAAGTCAAGTCAGAGTTGTGTATAAATAGACGAGGTGTGTTCCTCATTTAACGCACATTACACTCACTTGTGAGTTGTGCATAGGTGAGAGAGAGATCTGCTATGGAGGAGAAGGAGCTCATGTTTGGGATTAGATCTTTTGTATTTTTTGGTGATCTTTATTGAGGAAGCTTTGCTGGGTTTTCTACCCCATGAGGGTTTCCCAGGATAAATATGTCTCTTGTGTTTATGATGTGCTTGTTGTTCTTTCAGTGATCCTGTATATGCTATTGTTGTGAAATGCAATGCAATACTGCTATTCTCTGTCTTAGAATACTGAATCTTAACACCACTTGATTACCGGGCATTGATGTATACCATTAACAAGTGCGATGGAAATCACCATTGATGTCAATGATTCCCAAGGTATCACAGTACATATCATCAAGCGTGAATAAATGAGTTGAAGTCGAATGTGAGATTAAATATTTCGATCAAGATTCAATGATGTAAACTCATGTTGAAAGCGAGGTAACCTTCCATTGAGGCATGCAGGGCCAAGGTACTTGGTTGGTTTCTAGATTCTATCCTTGGATGATGTGTTGAAGTCAACAAGGATGAATCTATCGAAGGAGGGTCATGATGTATCCCCCATCATCGAGATGAAACACAACAAAGGATGTTTAGAGTAGATCGGACGGTACAGTAACATGTAATACTGACTCAGAATAGACCGACATGATGGAGGGTGTACTGGTTGTAGATAATGAATGGTGAGAGTATTCTTGAACATGGGCATGGCATGACTTGGAAGTATTTCCATGACGAGTATGACACCAACTTCTAATGCAATTGATGATGGAATATTTCTTTGAATGACTCAAAGGAGTAACAAGACTCGGGAAGTAGGTGAGACTCGAGGAAAAATGGATGATCCAAGTACAGTATGCAAATGCAAATGAGTGCCATGTTCAAGAATGACTAGGTATTGCCACTGGTAAATGGTGTAACATAAAATCTTTCCTTTTTCCCCATCATGAGTGATGAGTGCCTCATATGTTTTTTACAAGCTTGATGAGGGTAACCAAATGCTCGGTATAGCTCATCTCATAGATGAATCCAATCCCAAATATTTTATGAACCTGGGATAGGAGGGGTTCATCCCATGATGGGCCCTTCAATGGAAAAGTTAATGAGTCCATGGAAGGTAAGACTTGATCGTCATTTCATGTTTAGAGAGTCTGAAAGGAACTAAATAAGACTCCCACAGTCCTTTTTCGCAAATTTACCCTCATCACCCGAAAAAGGGTAAAACAATGCAGGAGAGGACTCTTCCAGTCATGATTGGCTAGAGTATACCTTTTTCATAAGTAATGCCCCCTGGTCCGAAAAAGGAGTAAAATATCACTAGAAAGACGACCATTCAAATTCTTTAACAAGCATGAATGCGACAAGTTCACTTGGCAATATTTTTGTATTTCGAGAGCCTGAAAAGAGCTTAAAGATAGACTCTGGGGGGATCCTTTTTAGTGGGAGTTTAACAAGCCCGAAAAATTTATAAATCGTAACTCGGTAACTTATTCTCATGGTTGTAAGAACATGAGAAACAACAAAGAGTAAGCTCATCACCATTAAATAATAAGAATCCAACGAATAAAAATAACTACAAAAATACACAAGGGGTGTTCATACCTGAGATGACCGTTCCAATGCAACAATGGCGGAAAAGAACACTTAACAACTCTTGCACACTCGAAAACTAGGTCAAATAGTCAACCGGTCATTCAAATGCGATAAAAACGATCCAAACTATAGGAAATGACCTAAAAGCATCAAATATTTGAAAAGGAATATTCCATTTTGTTTATAAATAGAAAAAAAGAGCCAAATATAGTCACCATGCTTCATTTTCCAAATCGGGGAGAAGAAGTGCCAATTGGAGCCAAAAGTTCACTTGTCAATTCCGGGAGCTACGAGCCACCATTTCACTAGTCGTTCGGAGCAGGTAACTCTAAATTTCATCTAGCATAATTGTAGTGGTTTACATTTTTTATTTAGGTTCATTTTTTGGATTTTATCTTGGTTTGTGAAGGGCCATTGCATCCTTGGGTCATCGCAGTTTGCCCTTTCGAGAACTGCAACAAGAGTGAGTCATCGCAGAGCACGTAAAGTTGGACTACAACGAGGTCACACTGTCGTAAATGACGGGGTGCGACAGTGGAAACGTCCAACCCAAAACAAAAACCTAGCCCAAAAGATGAACTTTCAGTGGTTGAAGTGAATCCTAACAATGTTTAAATGTTCATTCTATAAGGTTAGTAGAAGCCACAATGGTCTTGGAGTGGTGACAATGAGAACATGAGGTAGACGACATACAAGCTGCAAACAATCCACAATGTGTAGAAGCACTGACAAAGTATGGTCTCCTAAATCTCTTCCAGATCCAGGGCATGAGGGCACAAATCCCCATGCTGACGCATATGCTTAGATGTTGGGATTGTGAAAATCCTCACAACAGATCTAAGAGCTGATGTATACCTCACAAGAAAGAATTTAGGAATAAGATTAAGAGTGGTCAATGCAGTAAGATGAGCAACAGAATAATAATACAGTAGAACTCAGATAGAAGAAAAATAACTTCACACACACTAATTCGTTAATCACAAATGGACAAATAAATAATACAATGCATGAGGAATTCGAATGCCAAGGTGGCAATTCAAATTGGCCTTCATGGAGTGATCAAAATATCACTGGAGTGTCATCGGAGCACAACTAGTAGTCTATCTCATCATCAGTGGAGTCATCGGTGCTCAAGTAACTATCAACCACCAGTCAAACTGAGTCTAACTTAGTGTGGTAGGTGTAACTGAGTGTAACTGGAACTAACTGAATGAAGGAGGCTCAGTGGAGGACGCATCAGGAGCTAATTGGAGTCAAAATGAGCAGTCTAGTCACACTGGAGGTCCATCAGAGTGGTAAGGTCAGTTAAGAGTGAGTCAAGCCTAAAATCAAGGAGAGAACTCAGTTAACTGAAGACAACTGGACTGGTAGGTGAAGAAGGGTGCCTTTGTTAAGTGGATGGCGAGATGTGGGCACATCATTGGCTAGGAGGGCTCAATTTGAGTGGAAATAAGCTCCCGAGTGCTGGAAGACTAGGGACTAGGTGTTGGAGGTATCAACCTGATGACTGGGCAACATGCGTATGCATGCAATGCATGCAGAATGCATGCAAGACTAAAAATGAAAAGGATGAAAGTGTTGGTAGGACTAGGATGGAGTATAGGAATATCCTAACACCCCCCCTTAATCCATCATGGGCCCGGTAACTAAGACCAAAGGTCACCCAATACAATGAATAATAACAGTCAATAAACTGAGGAAATGGGGAAAAACTCATGGGAAAAATACCCCCCTTCAAAATAGACTATAAGGCACACACAAAAATAAATGATCCAAACTCAAGCAGGTGTGATGCTTGGTCATATGTCTGGAGGTATCTTCTTCTTGGGAAGAAGTGGATCATGCTCAGAAAGCATGTGCTTGTACTTTCTCTTTAGATCGGATGTGATGAGAACAAATCCAAAAGTATGAGGATGATCCTTGAACCTGTGATTCGAATCAGTTGAGGTAGGATCAAATCTATGAATGTGTAGATAGTCATTTGTCTTCTCCTTCGAACCATCATGGGTGAGATTATGCCAAAAAGAAGCATCACATGATTGCTTGAAATCCAAATCAAATTTAAGACTTGAAGAATATTTTCTTGAGATATCCTTTGAACCAGCAGGGGTGAGATCAAAACCATCATATGCATGAGAAATTATCCCAAGTAGTGATTACTTAGAATCCAAATTAGATCCAAGACTTGAATCATGGTTTCTTGATATCTCGTTTGAACCATTAGAGGTGAGATCAAAACTAGTAAGTGCATGAGAATTTATCCCAAGCGAATGGCAATGGTTTCTTGAGATCTCCTTTGAACCAGTAGAGGTGAGATCAAAACCATGATAAGCATGAGAAATTATCCCAAGCAAATGGCAATGGCCATAATCTTCAATAACCTTCTAAAAGCATGAGATAATGATCATATAGTAGTACATAAGAGGTGAGTGATCAAGGAGAGCAAATGCATTACCTCCAATGGCTGATTTTACCTCCCAAACATTCAATAGATCATGATGCAAACCAACAAACTCTGGTGCAAGAGAGGATTTAGGACCTTCTGCAATTTCTAGAGTGTGAGCTGACACAAAATTCGAAATAGAAGAAATTTGGAGCATGAGTGTAGAATATGCGAGTTCTTCTTCTTTGGGGACAACTTCAATATGAGATATGTTTGATACTGGTTCATGATCAATGAGATCATAAACAAGGGTGAATGCATCACTTTTCTTTCTCTCGAAAGGGTTTAGACCAATCCCTTCATTCTGCTTGCCAAATATTTCATCCAGGTGGGCCCATATCTCTTTTGGGGATTCAACATCAATGTATTGGTGTATCATACATCAAGGCATAGAAAACATCATGGTTGCACGGACATGGTCACCTTTATTTAACTAATCAGTCTCTTCTTCAGAGGATTCAAAATCTCTTTCAAAACAATAATCAAAGAGACCATTTCTCTTCAAATGTGCTATCATCTTTGGTTTCCATTCATCATAGTTGAATGGAGAAAGAAGATCATAGTTGAATGGAGGAGGATAGATTTCTTCTGAATACATGGAAGTTGTAGAAGACCTGCAAAAACAATATAAATATCTGCAACTTCTACTGCTGCAAAAGATGCAGAAACTGCTACAATTGCTGCACTCGAAATCTTGATAGTAACCTGCAAAAAACTCTCAGGAATGGAGATAAACAATACTCTCAACATGCTCTGATACCATGTGAAAATCCTCAGAGCAGATCTAAGAGCTGATCTATACCTCATAAGAAAGAATTTAGGAATAAGAATAAGAGTGGTCAATGTAGTAAGATGAGCAACAGAATAATAATACAGTAGAACTCAGATAGAAACAAAATAACTTCACACACACTAATTCATTAATCACAAATGAACAAATAAATAATACAATGCGTGAGGAATTCAAATGTCAAGGTGGCAATTCGAATTGGCTTTCATGGAGTGATCAAAAGATCACTGGAGTGTCATTGGAGCACAACTAGTAGTCTATCTCATCATCAGTGGAGTCATCAATGCTCAAGTAACTGTCAACCATCAGTCAAACTGAGTCTAACTCAGTGTGGTAGGTGTAACTGGAACTAACTGAATGAAGGAGGCTCAGTTGAGGGTGCATGAAGAGCTAACTTGAGTCAGAATGAGTAGTCTAGTCACACTCGAGGTCCATCGGAGTGGTAAGGTCAGTTAAGAGTGAGTCAAGCCTAAAATCAAGGAGATAACTCAGTTAAATGAAGACAATTGGACTGGTCAGTGAAGAAGGGTGCCTTTGTCAAGTGGATGGTGATATGTGGGCGCATCACTGGCTAGGAGGGCTCAATTTGAGTGGAAATAAGTTGCCGAGTGCTGGAAGACTAGGGACTAGGTGCTAGAGGTATCAACCTGATGACTGGGCAGCATGCAGATGCATGCAAGACTGAAAATGCAAAGGATGAAAGTGCTAGTAGGACTAGGATGGAGTATAGGAATATCCTAACAGGGATGCGGCTCAACAATATTTTTTGATCGGTGAGCATGTACTTAGTATGGATGTCGAGGACATCTACTTTCTAACTGGATTGTCCCGAAGGGGGGAAAACGTAGCTTTTACCGAATCATAGGGAAGTTGATCAGACTGTGGGTGACATGATTTTACAACATTGTACTCCTCAGACCCGTGCTTCTAGTGGGAATATTCCCATCAAAGAAGTACAGGAACGTCCACTGCGTGCCATACTTTTTACCATCACGAGGATAGCGGGGAGTCAAGCTCCTCACTTAGCTACCAAGTCTCAGATGCTATACGTGGAGGTATGCATGTCTCTAAAGATATTCAACTGGTGCGAGGGACTCCTCACGAACATTCAAGATCAACTAACCAAGTGTCAGTGAGGAGAGCTCAAACAGTTCGGCTACGGGTCAATAGTGATCTCATTCCTATTGGAGTAGGTTCACCTCTTGCGCCCGCAGGTACCACTGGATGACAGGGATCCTAGGGATCCTCACATGGCTAGATGGACAGAGGTGATGGCCCACCATGGTGGGGGCCCCATCATCGGATATGGTATTGAGTTCTTTACCCGGCTAGAGGGCCAGCTACTCATAGTAGAGGACTACTCGCACAGTGGTACGGATTACAAAGATGACCCAGACTTGGCACTTCCTGAGTGTTGATGTATATGTAACTTTGGAATGTATTTCACCTATGTATTTCATTTATGTATATTGTGTTCCTATAGAGATGTGTTATTCCTCTATAAGGAAGTGTCGTCATTTGTATTGACAAGTGTTGCAAGTGTCATAACTTGCCAATGGGTTATTAGACCACCCTATTGGGGGTTGGCCATGTGGGTCAAAGGGTTATTAGACCACCCTATTGGGGGTCATCCCAGTCAGCATTATGTTATGTGGTTAAGTTAAGGCTGACCTAGTAAAGGTTATTAGGCAAGTCAAGTCAAGTATAAATAGAGTGCGGGAGGCACTCTATTTGATCATTCTATTCTCTCTCACACTCTTTGGAGAGTGGCACACTTGTGGAGGAGGATAAGCTACTAATAGGATATGTCTATCTCTTATGCTTGGGTTGTATCATTGCTCTATCTGTCTCTAAGAAATTTATTGGGGTTTTTTCACCTTTATGGTTTTCCCCAAGTAAACTTTGTGTCTCTTATGTGCTTGCATTATTGTGTCCATGATTGATATGCTGTACATGTTGTTCTCTCAGTTAATATCCTATATCAGATTGAATTAAATTTTGAAAAAATAACATGGTATCAGAGCTAGCCTGAAAGAAGGCATGGTATGGCATGTATGACACTTGTTGCACTTGCGATGTTAGGGCTTGATATAGCAAAAACCAGTCATCATAGAAATTTCGATCTAAATCCATTTTGGAAAATGTTTCAAATCTGAAACTTTTATAGGACGAAGATAAGATCCCCATGTACCTTGTGTCCAAAGGAAAACTTCTAATTTGTCGTTATTTTTGTTTTATGATCTGTACAATCTACGGTTTCTTCCTCTTCCAGATTTGAGTCATAAACAGGTGACCTAGGAAAAAAGGTCATAAATTGGGCTAGGAAGCTCCAAATGAAATTTCGTAAAACGTGAAAGGTAGTGCATGGACTTTACTTTCTTAGGTACCTTTTTCAGAGGTTGAAACTGAACCAGTGACATGTGGCACGCTGTACAAGTTCGCTCTCCTGTTTTATCCCATAAACAGGTCACGTTGAGACACTTGGCATAACTCTCTCTCAAAGAATCCAATTGAGGTCAGACCTGTGGGGTTGGAAAGTGTAATATAGTTGGGAATATTCGACCATTATATTAAATCAACTCCAAAAATTTTATAATCTTTACTAGTAAAATTTCTATCAATTTCTTCAGATAGTGCAGGAGGTAAGTGAGGGGTACTGAGGTAAGGAATGAGGATGGTGGGATGAATATTTAATTCTGGAAAATGTATGAGGTTAGATGCAGCAGCAGTTTAGGAGATCAGATCATATTTTTCTTATGCACAAGGTACCAGTACCATTCACTTTTCAACATAGAGCAAGTCTATGCCTACTTCGAGGCTCCCTGGGTAGCTGGCATATGCATACTGGACATGTGGGAATACTGGAAGTTAATAAAAGAGTTTATATCATTCAAATGAATGTTGGTTATGTTTAGGAAAGTATTTTTTCATACTTGTGAGAGTTTGGAAAGATTTGGGGTTTTTGGGCTCTCTCGGGATTGCTGAGCTAGTAATTTTCCAAACTTTACAAACAGGATCTAAAGGCTTCAATTTTTTCAATTTAATGACTGGTATGGATACTAGACTAAGTTAATAACCTTCTCCAACTGACATAATGTAAAAATATTTCTTAGAATGGATTTGGCAGTAAAAGCGGTGAAACTAGTCTAGAATAAGCACCCAACTAGCTAGTCTTGCATTTTAATCCATCAAACTGTTCTAATAAATGGTAAAATCTGTTATGATATTAAATAAGGATCTGATATAATATAATGAATATATACAAGTCAAAAATAATATATCAGAACTCTTCTTCTATTGATTTATCTTCCTTCCAAAACAACAGTGCCTCACAAGCTAGATATTCATTACATTTGTTGGAGAATGAAGAGAAGAATTAGAAGATTACTATGGCTCTGCTATGGATTTAGGATCAGGACATCTACAGGTCATATGACTATAATTTTCTACTTACTGAGCTTCTGAACTTGACTGGGATGCATTCACTAAGTAATCCCTCTCCTTCAGGGAAAACTCCTCTAGATTTAGCTGTGAATGTGAGAATGAGTGAGAAGAGAAGTATGGATCTGATCTGAAGCTGGTTATTGATCTTGTAAACCTATGATGTCTGCTAAAATGGATGTACCAACTCTCATTCAGCACTTGGGAACACTCCTAAGATCTATCTTCTTCAATGGATGAATCTTCACAAAAACTAGATGTAGAATCATTGCTGGAGGAATCCTATTCTCCAAATAACTGAGGATCTTCAATCGAGGCTGGAAGCATATGTTAATGGCTGCAATATTTTGATATGGACCTGCACAACACTCACTAGAAACTATGGGCCTTAGGGCACATCACCCAAGAAGCACAGTTGAGGCACATCACTCAACTAGAGAAGCATCAGAGCTCTCGTGAGAAAACATAAATGATCAAAAGTTGTCAAATGGAGTTGGTTGGATTCTTTTATAAACTTCATGATGACCTGCTGAGAAATTTCTTGGCTTGGTGACCTGTGAGAGTAGGTTACCCACTTTCCCATTCTACTCCAAATCCATGAGGGTGCCTTTCTTGAGGAGAATAGCAACTTCTGAGCTTTCAAAACTTTCTTTCCTTCACCTCCTTCACTGAATTTGGGCAAGCATGCTTTAGGTAGCTTTTCTGGTTGTTGCTATTTTCTTTCAGAAAGCTTTTCTGAATCTTTCCACTTTCTTTACTTTCCTCTTTTTTGCTTTTGTCTGATTTTTCCATCTTTTGTCAGTTTCCTTTCTGGGTTCATCTTGCCAACTTGTCTCCACTAGATTCCTTAGCTTTTCTGAGACTTTACCACTTAGGCAAGTTTGGCTCACTTACCAATTCGAATTTCCTAGCCAAGTCATCAACCACTTGGAACATTTATTAGCAATAAACATTTAAATGAAAATAATACAACTAAGAAATAATTTAACTTAGCAATTAATTAATTATCTAGTAATTAATTAATTGTTATGGTGTAATGCCTCAAAATTTCCCCAATTAATTAATTTCTCAATTAGCCAATCACTTGGACTTAGTCATGCGGTTAATAACTGGATGGGGGGCCCTCCTTGTCCATTTAATTCCTAAATACAACCTTAGGAATCTTCCATAAGGTAGTTTCCATACTTGCTCATTAATTAAATAATTATTGCCTAGGTGACTTAGGCCAAAATTACCCCATGGACCATGGAAAAAGATGGGGACATGATTGTCCTCCCTTCCTAAGATTGCTTGTCCTCAAGCAAAGTCAGGATTCCACCAGGCTTCTGCTACACCACTCTGATTGCAATTGTCCCCATCCACTGTACAGTCTATAAATTAAACTTGGGCCTTCAAAAAAATGAAGAAAAACTGCACTATAATTTATATCTGCAAATGAACCAGCAATGAACAAAATTTTCAACCCAGTTAGGATAACTTGAGTAGAATTCCTAGATCCCACTGTTTCTCCTGCAAGGAGCAGAATTCTCCCATCATCTTTGGTAATCTGTCACTCAAGTGTATTCCAGGATCCCAAAGTATCAACTGCATTTTCCCCATCATCAGAATAATTTTAAAGAATCTGTCATCCAACATGTGCATTTTCATCCGGGGAATAACTGCTAGGGAATTGCCTCTAACCAAACCCAGTAGGGAGTAGAATGTCTCTTCCAGTGAAAACATCCAATGGCTCAACTCTCTGCCATTGGAAAAAAATTTCAAGCATCCCTCCGAGCATGCAGATTCCCTCCACATAGGCCAACCTCTACAAGTAAAATGTTCCATTAATTTAACTTGGCAACTTGCCTTCTTAGCTGCCTTCCTTTGACCATAAGCATAACAAATTTTGCAAGTTTCATGCTTGCCAGGTAATCTTTCACCCAATCCATATGTGGATGAGTGACATCAAATGGCTTCAAAATATACTTTTGTTGCTGCTCACAATTCAAGACAATGTCAGTTATAATAATAAATTTATTGCAGAAACAAGTGAACTTTTTACCTTCCAGATTTTCTTTTCTACTGAGACCTCTATCCATCCATCTGGTGGGTGAATCAGAGATCCTGCTTGCTGATTCACATGAACTGAAATCATCCATCTCTGCTACAATAAGATCTATCTCCCATAGGGGCATATCATGATCCACCTGTGGTACATGTGGCATCAACAAGAAAAAATTCTTCACCCACTGTTCATTCCCCATTGTTATTGTTGAATCCATGACATGAGGGGAAGGACTGTGAACCTTCTTTGTATGTCTATAAACTTTAGTAATCAGACTTATGGCTACAAATTCATCATTATTGGTTGGCCCAAATTGGGTGCTCTCATCCCACCATGGGAGAGTGACTGTTTCCAAGGAACAGCTCAATTTCCCTTAGGAAATGATCAGGTGCTTGGTTTTCATCAAACTGTTCTGCATGCTCCTCACGCACATGGTAAAGATAAATGATCCTCATGATCCACCATCTCATGAGGTTCCTCCTCATGATCATGAATGCTTCTGCCCCAATGAAATTGATTGAATGGTGTGTAGGAAAGTAGGGAGGATCTTTGCAACTTTTCATGAAGCAACAACATCTCCATCTTGGATTCTTGGAGGGCACTTTGAGTGCTTCTCAAAGAATCTTGGGTGGCCATCAATTCATCATTTAGCTTATAGTTCTCTTTTTCATATCTGCAAATTCTTTCTTCATCATTCCGTGATGCATCCTGCAACAATTCAACAAGCTCAAACATGTAATCTTTATCTGAAAGCAACTGTGAGAAATTACCTTTGATTGTGGACATTGCGTTCTAGATATTCTCCATGGCTGCAAATAGATATTGATCTTACCTTAAGGAAACTTCCCAACACAACCTCAACACTGAAGAATGAGTGTCATGGAGAATTTTCAGGGCCTCTTGGATCTTTTGTTCATCCATCTTCAATGACCCTGCAAGAAGATGAGGTTCTTGCAGATGTTCCTCCCCTTCATTTTCCATCACCGGATTGATTTTATGCAGTGCACTCGAAGTTTGGAAATCTGATCCATATATTGATGCTGCAATATATTCATCTCTTAGGTCCTCAACAACATAATTTGGGCTTCAAATTACTTGCTCATTCCTCCTAGGTATACCGGAAAGATCTTCTCTCAAAGTTCCAACCTTCTCATTGCATTTATTTTTGAGATCAAAATTTCGAACCTCATCACTAGGGAGCTCAACCACTCTGAACTTTTTAATAGAAGTGGCTTCCATATCAGATTGAAATAATGACACATAAAAATCAAAATTTAATAACTCACCAGGTGTCATGTTATCCTCCTAATGAGGTGGAGTGTTGGTGGTTTGGCCTTCCATCAATTTCTCATTTTCAGTTTCTATTGTTTCCAGAACTTCTTCTTTCCCCATGGATATTGCACCCACAACACCTTCATCAATGGGAATATCCATGTCCCCCACATATATGTGAGAGTAAACATCTTTAGATGCTTCCTCACACTTAAAACATTCCTTAGTAGATTCTCTTTCGTCCATGTAGGCATACTGCAAACACCCTTCTAGTGATTCAGCGTGGTCACTACATTCACCCTTATCACCAAGAATATGAAACTCAACATCCAGGGAATCCCTTATGCAGTAATTGTCTTCTGATGTGGCTGCAACATCATCATGACACAATTTAGTACAAAAATCTGAAAGTGGTCCATTCATTTGCATCATACTTCTCTCTTCAATGGGTGGGGTTATGGTGCCTTGTTTTACCACTGATTCTACTAGTTCACATCTAACTGATGTGTGATCAATTTATACTACCATGTGAAGCTCATGTGGTGTCTTTGGATTTGACTTATGTTCTACTTTTAGATTTGATCCAAAATATGGTTCAACACCCCTAAAAGTACCAATCTCATCTGGGATGATCTTGAGATTCTCAGCATAGAATCTTGCAGTAGATTCTTCTTCCATTTTTTCAACAATCTCATGATTGGGTTTTGGGTCATGTTTCTCCTTGGTTGTCTTAGGATGAAGAGTCTTGGAGGATCTTCTTGAAGAGGATCCAAAAATTCTTGTGAAGTCACATGCATCCAATAAAGTTTTCATATCTTTCATTAACTCTTCCATAAGAGGTTGACCTTTGACTGTGGAACATGCAATTTTTTCTTGAATAGGGCTATCAAAATAACCATAGTCTCTTCTCCCCATCATGATCTGATAGGAGATGCTTGTGGAAGGTACTTCTTGGGAATTCTCTTCCTCATACTGTCTACAGTATTCTTCATACTGCTCATCATAATTGTCATACTCTTCATAAAAATAATCTTCCTCCTCATACAACTCAAAGTTTGAGTCTTCCATTGCATGGAACTAATTCCACAACTTACAATTTAAAAATAGTGCTAAACTACTTTTCCACTGAGATTAAATTTCCACAGGCGGAGCCACGAAAAGTGCTTTGATACCACTGTAATATCCTTGGAAAATTTCAACCAAGATATTAACTAAACTTCAAAAATTTTATGAACTTCTTGTTGATGCCCCGAAGATCACAGCATCAAGCAGAAAGGGATTCTCCCGCGTAGACTATCCCAATTAGATTGTCCACCGTTTGTGATGGGGAATCCGTCCGGTTAACGGTTCCGGCAACCATTAGATTTGAATATTTGCTTCAATTACACCGGTTATGGCCTGATCCACCATTCTTTTTTTTATTTTATGGTTTAAAATGATATGCAAGTGCCTAAGCTAACTTAATCTAAATGCAGATTTTGAAACAAATCTGTATCTAAAACTGAAATAAACCTAAACTATCCCTAGAAGGAGAAAAATTATAACTATGATTAATGTGCTAGAAGAAGTATCTAAAGATTAATAGATAGCCATTAAATCATAAAGATATATCTATAGCAAGAAGGCAAAAGATATTAAAAGATAGCTTCCAATTCACACATAGTGCATTCCATTACTCATGTAGGAGAAAATTCATTTGCACAAGAAACAGTAAGATCATTCAATACAGAGAAATAATTCAAGACAACAAAGAAAGATCTCACTGTAGAATATAAAAGTCACAAGAATAATCCAGCATGCATCCAACATCCATTTCCATGCAAAAGACGTCCTCTCTAGGCTCTTATTAGGCAAATTTCATTTTCTTGGAGCAAGTGCAAGATAGCTCGTACAAGTCAAGAAAAATCTTTTCCCTGCAAAAAGTCCCCCTTAGCCTATTCCCTAAGCTTCTATTTATATCTTTACAAAATGCCTCTTGGGCTGCCACCTGGCCTTTACACTTGTCCTCTGTTTACTTTTTTCTCTAAATAAACAAATCGTGGCCCTTTTCTTAAAACAGAAAATTTCTCAAAATAGAAAAGGGACAGCTGTCTAGTGATTTTATGCTCTAAACATAGGGAGAACAAAAAATAGGAACAACGCCTCAGGATCAGCATGTTCACCCTTGGGGAGGCATTTCTGCTGGAAGGGAGGTGCTTGGACTAGATGCTACTGCTGCTACTACTTTCTTTTCCTCCTCTGCAATGTAACTGAACCAGATGCTAGTGTATCTGATAACCACATTTGCTGGTGAAAGGAGCAAGATCTTCTGACAAGTTATATGCTTACCAAGCTCTTCTTCAATACTATGAATTTCTGCAATTACTGCTTGGTGGATTTATTTTAGCAAATGGTTGTATACTGATGACCACCCAATATAGTGATGGAGATCATCAGTGGCTAGGACGTCAATCTTCTTTACATATTCTATTTGAATTTCTAGCTCTTCCTTCAAGTTTTATAGATGTTGCTCCTTGCTTGGAAACTCATCGAGGGACTAAGGGAAACTCAGTTTACACTTATCATGCACTTCATGAATATTTTGATATAGGTTGTTACTCTTGTCAATTGTTCCCTGGATCTTAGCCATTAGCTTCAGGCCACAGTTCCTGTAGAATTCCATGAGGGCCACATCTTCTTTAAAACCATCTACCGACTTGAATGGGAGATGTTTGGGGAAATCAACCTTTCCTTCTCTCCATTCCATTTGGCTCAGAATGTTTGCTTTAACCCGAGTGTACTTGCCTTTAATCCTATTGGCCTCTACATTGACTTCCTTCAATCTAACCATCATGGCTTTGAGCCAGGGCACACTTCCTCAGAAATCAGCTCCTGTGTGGCATGCATTTGTCTCAGAATGTCACAGGACAGCTCATGAAAGGGAGACATATCTATTGCTCTGCTTTCTGCCTGCTCTAGTTGTTCAACCATTGCCTGCTTATCTGCTTCCAAATGAAAAACTCTAGCTTCATAGTCGTTCTTTTCTGCTTCTAGAACCATCATCTAGATTTCCAGGTGCTCCTTTTCTTCTTCTAAATGGCGGTACTTATCTGACAACTCCTTGTGATCAACAGACAGGCAATTATATTTATTCACTACAATATCCCTGTAAGCCTGCTCATTAGCCACAGTATTTTGCAACATGCGAGATCTCCTCTTTGTTGACTCAAATTCTCTGACCATATCAACCACATTGTCCTTTGTTGCTTTTGCTGCTGATACATCGGTGGATGCCATGGCTATGGGAGCCTTATTTGTATTTTGCATCACCATGGTCTCCCATTGGGTAACAATATCTTCTTGGAAGAGTCTTTTTATCCTCTCTTCCGACTTCAAGACCATCACCTTCCTCTTCTTATAATACACAAATTCATCCCATCGGGACACAGTATGATCTTCTGATGGTGTGTAAGGGATCATTGGGAGGTCTATCAGATGCACTTCTACCTCTATGGGTGGGGTCTGTACCACTTGACATGTGTCTATTTCCACATTTTGGGTGCCGGAGCCACCTGCCTGAGATGTGTCTATTTCCATATCTTGGGTGCCAGAGCCACCTGCCTGGGCATCTTCATTGGTCTTAAGTTCTTCGTCCATCTTTTGCTCCTCTTCTGTTTTACGCCTTCTTTATTCTTCTTCAGCTTGCTGCTGGTTTTCACTTTCCTCCCTCTGCTCTCGATCTTCTTCTTCCTTCTGTTGTCTTGCTTCCTCAGCTTCTTTTTGTATCCTTGCTTCTTCAGCTTCTTGTTGCAGTCTTGCTTCTTCTTTCAATCTTTGTTCTTCAAGGGCTAGGGCCTCAGCTGCTTCTCTCTCTTTCTGTAGACTGGCTTATCGAGCTGGGGCAGAGCTAGAGCTAGCTCCACTACCTTGACGACAAATCTGCAACTCAGTCATTTTGTTGATGCCTATGAACACTTCTTCCTCTGCGCCATAGTAATGAGCATATACTTCCTTGCAATGCTCGGCAACCTTGCTCTGCCTATCATTTCTATGGAAGATCATTTCACCGAAGTGGAAAACTTTCAGCTCTTGAATGTATTCCTCGGCTGTTGCAACCCCTGAGAATTTGTAGGCTCTTATGCAAAAGGGAAAAGGAGGGAACGAAGCCTTATGTTGCTTGTTAAGCACCCCTCCTATTCCATCAAGGAAAACTTGCCTGACTACTTCCTTGAGGACTACATAATCAGTAGCGTATTTTGGAAAAATGTATGGCGCTTTAGTACCTCCAAACATCCTAATGTAGGTGCCCTGCTCTGAGAAATAAAAATCACCGTAGTTTTCCAAGACCTCCATGGCACTTTCTGATAGACAATTGGGCTCTTCCTTGAACATCTGCTCATACAGAGGCATGATGAACTCTTTGCAGATGAGCTTATAGTTCACTCTGTAATTTTGAGCCCACGTTATTTTATAGGTAGTGTAGATCGGGGTGTTGGCTTTATCCCATGTGCAACCTAGCCTAGGGAAAGAGAGCTTGGCTAAAATGCAGTCAATGAGATAGGAATACATGTAAAATTATGACTTTTTTAAGGCCATACCTTCTCTTGTAGCAGCCACTGTGGATGCCAAACTGTCCGAAAGGATAGTAGCCCAATCAAACACAGTTCCTTTGAACGCTATGAAGTGGATGATGGGAGACCACTGTATCCTATATACAGTGCCATCAGGCATGCCGAAATTCTGCATAACATCAGGGCGATTAATCTAAAAGGAGGTCTTAGGCTCTGAACATCATATTCATCATTGTCTCTCCTCCTCAGCTGCTTGCCTGTGACCAATAATTTTTTTTCCATCTCAGTATTATTCATCTTATTCAACCATTCATCACTTAGAGCTTGCTGGGCATGTGAGAATTTGTAGGCTACTGCAATATACGCTAGATGGAATGAAGCGAAAGGCTCTCCCTTGTTGTCATGCAACACTCTTGTTTGTGGGTTGGCATGTTCCAGTATCCATCCGATCACTTCAGAGCATGGGAACAATTCAGGGCGAGTAGAAGCCCTGGCTATGCCGGAAGTTCTGATGTTGAGGTAGATTTGTTCTTCTTCCAATAATACATCTGGGCTATCCTGGTTCCTAATCATCCGATAAACATCTCCCTAACGGACCTCGAGAGGAACGCCGGTGGTACACTTAGTGTCTTGGAAAATAGTTTCAGTTCTTAGTTGCACTGGCGTTTGTTCCATCACCTTAGCTTTCTTTCTACCACCTTTAGGCATCGTGGCTTATCCCTGGAAACAACCAAATGTGAATCATTACAAGATTTGCAACAGGTTATGAGAGTGTAACATAGAGTAGGACAATTTTAGCATGTTAATGATAAATATAGACAAAATTATAAAGTTGCATGCTGGGGAAGCAAACTAAACATAGTTCATTCCAGAAAACAAAATATGGTCCTTAGACTTGATTGTTCTAGGGAGACAATGCCTAGTCAGGAACTTTTAGAATGCTTCCGAAAAGGTAAGCATATGATGCGGAAAAACCTACTTCCTTCCTAGTCCTTGGAGACAAGATGCTCTTCATCATAGCACTTCTAATGGTCAATGGTGGGTTGGCCTGGAGTGGAAAATCCTATGAGTAAACAATGAAAACAAGGAACCATTTTCCACAGTCATTAACTGAGCCGAATAGGTGAGTGGTTGAGTATCTCAACCGACCACTACTGTTATTGATAATACTTGCGAAACGGTATGCAGCTGGTAGGAAGTTTGAGTCTAGGTAGGAAAACAACCGGAACGCGGCCATTGAAAGAAAAATAAGCTCAGATGGCTCAGAGACAAATGGCCAACTGGTACCGACTTGGTCACGGCTATGACTCCTAGTTGGCAGTATTGAGAAACTTATGGGGGCACGGGGACCGTAAGTTCTTTTAAAACAATACATACTACCAATGCCTACCGGCCACGTTATTAAACGGGAAATCCCAAGAAATAACTCAACATGAAGATAAGACAAAGATGACGGTTAAAAAGCCTACCTGAAGATGAAACAGCGGTGGAGTGAGGTGGACACAGTGGTGGATGCGCTGAGCTGGAGCGAGCCGACGCGGTCTTCCCAACGATGTTCTTTGAATAACAAACTAACAATGGGACCAACGCAACCCCACTGCCCTTATATAAAGTTAGATATGTGCGGGCATTTAAATGGGTAGGTGACGATTTAAAACGGGGTTTAATGCTCGTACGGCACAGTCTTTTCAAGCTGACTTGGCATTTAAGCGTGACCGTCGGTTGTAGAGCGAACTCACAAGTTTCGTCCACAGTTGCGGCCAGAATTCATGAGTTCCTCCCGAGAGGTGGGAGACTTTGGTGAGGCATTTGCTTGTTGCGAGAGAGATGGAAAATATGCTTCATAGTGGTAGAAAGGTTTGGTGAGTCGTTCAGACGTTTCGGGAGCACTTAGTAAGTTCTTCCGAAATTCACTTTCCGGTAAGTTTATCGCGGCCGATTTTGCCAAGTTGTTCTGAAGTTTCAGAAAGACTCAGTAACTCCTTCCAAAATTCATGAATGACTTTGTTAAGTCTTTATCGAAAATATGAACAGTCGAGTAACCTGGGGAAAATACCAACTTACTATGGCAACACTTGGTGAAAGCTTCTGCAATTTCGGGAGATAATCCCAAGTTCCTCCCCAGTTTCAGGTGAGTTCGCTGAGTTGATCCGCAGTTTTGGGAGAGAATTTTAAGTTTCTTCCGAAGCTTCAGAAATGCTAAGAATTTTTTCGCAATTTTTGGGAGCAATTTCAAGTTTTTTCCACAGTTTCGGGAGAGAATCCTAAGTTCTTCCGCAGTTTCGGGAAAAAGTTGTGAGTTTTGACTTAGAAGAAAAACTTCAATTTCTTTAAAGGAGATTCCTCAGTTGAAAAAGAACCAAGTCCAAAAGTTTTCAAAGGAGACTTAACTTTTAGGTAGTCTTTCTAGGAAAAAATAAAAGAGGGGCCCCAATATCTACAAAAATTTGGGGGGGATGTTGCTGCAACAACACTTCTCTAGTTAAATTTCTGACAATTTCTCCGAATGGAGCAGGAGGTAAGTGAGGGGTATTGAGGCAAGGAATGAGGATGGCGGGATGAACATTCAATTCTAGAATTTGTATGGGGCATGTGCAGCAGCAACCAATCATATTAAAGAAAGAGTCCTAAGCACAAATCACTGGGCCCATTTATGTTTCGGACATCAGCTACCGCTGAAGCCTACCGCAAAGCTTTCTGGGCACACCAGCATATGCGTACTAGACTGGGTGGGCTCCTGAAGTTAATAAAAAATTTTATATCAGTCAAATTAATTCTGGTTATGTTCAGGAAGGTAATTTAGTATACTTGGGAGAGTTTGGGAAGAATTGGGGTTTTTGGGATCTCCCAGGATTGTTGAGCTAGTATTTTTCTTAACTTTCTAAGAAAGGCCTAAAGGCTTTCAAAGTCTGATTTTTTGGACTGATATGGTTACTATACTGAGTTAAGGACCAGCTCCAACTGACAGAATGTAAAAATATTACTTAGAATGGATTTGGCAGTAAAAGTGGTAAAACTAGTCTAGAATAAGCACCCAACTAGCTAGTCTTGCATTTTAATCCATCGAACTGTTCCAATAAATGGTAAACTCTGTTATGATATTAAATAAGGCTCTGATATAATATAATGAATAGCTACAGGTCGAAAATAATATATCAGAACTCTTCTTCTATTGATTTAACTGCCTTCCAAAACAACAGTGCCTCACAGGCTAAATATTCATTACATTTGATGGAGAGTGAAGAGAAGAATTAGAAGATTACTGTGGCTCTTCTATGGATTTAGGATCAGGTCATATACAGGCCATATGACTTTAATTTGCTTCTCACTGAGCTTTTGAACTTGACTGGGGTGCATTCACTAAGTAATCCCTCTCCTTCAGGGAAAACTCCTCTAGATTTAGCTGTGAATGTGAGAATGAGTGAGAAGAGGAGTATGGATCTGATCTGAAGTTGGTAACTGATCCTGTAAACCTTTGATGCCTACAAAAATTCCCGTACCAACTCTCATTCATCACTTGGGCGCACTCCTAAGATCTATCTTCTTCAATGGATGAATCTTCACCAAAACTAGCTATAGAATCATTGCTGGAGGAATCCTGTTCTCCAAATAACTGAGGATATTCAATGGAGGCTGGAAGCATATGTTAATGGCTGCAATATCTTGATATGGATCTGCACATCACTCACTAGAAACTATGGGCCTTGGGGCACATCACTCAACTAGAGAAGCATCAGAGCTCTCATGAGAAAACATAAATGATCAAAAGTTGTTCAATGGAGTTAGTTGGATTCTTTTATAAACTTCATGACGACTTGCTGAGAAGGTTACTTGGATTGGTGACCTGTGAGAGTAGTTTACCCACTTTCCCATTCTACTCCAAATCCATGAGGATGCCACCTTGGGATAATTAGCAAGTTTAGCTCATCCAAAATGGAAAGTGCACCCTCCTTGAGAAGATAGAAAGTTTATCTTAACACAAGATGTTTCCTTTATTGATAAACTTGGTCTAAATTAGAAACTGCGCCCTCAACTTACTTGCTTTTGGGGCTGACATGCTTTTGTCTCTTTTTTAGAAATTGCACCTTCAAAGTTTCCTGCTTTTTAACTATGACATATTTTCTGTAGTTGCCTCTTTTGTCCTAGATTTCCTCTTTGACTGAATTAGTATGCTCCATCTTTTTTGGCTTGAGTGCTTTTGGTAATTTTCTTGATTTGCTTGATTGTTTCCATTAATGAATGCCAACTCATGGTCCACTTGGACCCATGCACCCTCCAAGTCACCTATGCACACTTAATTCAAATATTTATTAAAGTAACATAATTAATAAATAAAATTGAACTTAGTACATGCCTTCTTCATATTTAATAATTAAAATTTTCCTAGGTAGATTGATTAATTCCACTTTGACCCCCTAGGTGCTTAGCAAGGTCAAGACTTTATATGTCCTTCCAGGAAGGGACATTACAGTCCTCCCCTCCCAAAACTGCTTGTCCTCAAGCAGAAGTAATTCACCCAAGGTGCTCCCCGTGTAGGAAAGTTGGAACCTGACTATATAGATGAACTCATGTGAATAAGGGTTGACTTTCTCCATCAAGCCAACATGTAAGTAGTTCTTCCAAAGACAAGCAATGCTAGGGTCCCATTGCTTGTTTTGCATCCCCATTGGTGAGAATGCCATCCAAAACCATCCCTCAAACAAAAGTATGCATGGATCCCAGTTCCTCAACTGCAAGTATCCATTCAATAGTGTCAAGGGTGGAAACTTGACATCCCAAGGAATTCCAGGATCCCATGGTCCCTTGTGCATCCTCCTAAGCATCATCCATATCATGCAGAACCCACCATTAGGAAAGGTACTATGAATCATAGCAGTGGAATCATGAAGAATGTCTGAATCATGTAAGTGACATAGAAATTTGTCATTCTTCAAACTAGGCTGAAATATAGAGAGGTCCTTCATCATAAAATACATGTCCCCAAAGTGAGGCTGAATCCAAATAATTCTTTCCAAGTCATCAACAGAAAAAGGTGGATCCCTTTTCTCCTCATGTGGTGTTAACACCTAAAAAGTGCTCACTACCTCATCTACCCCATTACATGACTCATTTATCCATATTTCCTACCATATTTACCTCCAGAACCTTAAAATCCCATCAAAAAGCCTCCGAAAGGCCACAAAACCATCAAAAAAGCCTCCAAAAGGCTAAAAAGCCCCTTTTCCCCCAAAATTATCCAAAATTCCTCCAAAATAGCAAAAACCCTTTAAAAAGGGAATAAAAAATATAAAAAAAAGAGGAAAAAGAGGGGAAAATGAGGAAAAAACCCTATACAACTGACCTAAACTATATGGTTCCCAAAACCATGGTCCAACACTCCACCACTAAAAACCTATAAATAGGTGATGGAGGCCCCTCATTTCATATCCACAGTCAAATACACCCTTACTCTGCCAAAATCACTCTTGAAACGCTAGCTCACCCTTGAGTGCCCCTTTTAGCCCATTTCCAACCCTTTGGAGAAAGAGAAGGAGCAAAGCTGGAGTTTGGAGCAACCCTCTTGGACCATTGCAAGAACTTCATCAACCTTCACATTGAAGGTATAATCTTTAATACAAAAAACCATTTCTATTTCTTGTCTTTTATGTTTCATGCACATGTTTAGAATAATTTCCATTTTAATGTATTGTCTTTCATTTACTGTTTATTGAACTGCTACTAAGGAGTCCATTCTCCTTAGTAGGTGCTCATTTGCACAAGCTAGGGTGAAAACCCTAGCAACAATTTTGGTGACTCCGCTTGTGTTTCTTTTGAATTTCTGGTTATAGTTTTAAAGTGTTAAACGTTTTTAAATACTTTCTTGTTTTTTTCTTTCGGATGTCCCTTTCGGCTGCCGTAAACCGCATCTTTTACCCCCCGTAATTGCGTTCTGACCGTGTCTTCCAGGAATTTACCTGCGATCCGACCGTGACTCTCAGACTATTTCTGGTGCCCTGTCGGCGGATTCAAGTCTTTTACCTGCGATCCGACCGTGGCTATTAGCTTGTTTGGTGCGATCCAACGATGACTGTTAACCATTTTCCCGCATCCTGCCTGCAGCTTTCAGCCATTTTTCTGCAACCCGTCGGTGTCTTTAGGCATTTTCCCGCATCCTACCTGTGGCTTTCAGCCATTTTTCTACAACCTGTCGGTGTCTTTAGGCCATTTTCTCGCGTCCTGCCTGTGGATTTCAGCCATTTTTCTGCAACCCGCCGGCATCTTTAGGCCATTTTTTCGCGTCCCGTTTGCGACTTCCAGCCATTTTCCTGCAACCCTCCTACGGCTTTCGACCTATTTCCAGCAGCTTGACTGTATATTTCGGCCAAAATCCCGCAACCTATCCGTGACTGTTAAGCTGTTTCCCACGGTTCGGCCGCCAAGATTTTCCACAGACCCGCGGTCTGTTTTCTGCACTTTTTTTTTGTTTTGAACTCAGCACTTTGCTGCACTATTTTCTGCACTTGCATAGCCATCTGTCCTACTTGCAGCCATACTTCCCTACAACCTTTTCTGCTTTATTATTTCTGTTCCATTTACAGAATATTTTTTAAATTTCAGCATTTTATTTGAAAAAGATAAAATTTTGCATTTCAAAGTTTAAATTCAATATTGTTATTTTTAGTTAGCAAGTTGCCCACCCCGTGGCACTTTTTATTTGGGTTCATCACCTCACACGCACACACTCTGTCACCTAATTCAAGTGAGCCTTAAAAAATTACTCAACACAACCAACATTCTAACCCCACTTGGGGAACACATAAGAATTTTTGTAGTTAGGTAGGATCGGGGGGATAGGCATCCAAATAACACCCCTCAGTTGCTTACACTTGAGACATAGTTGTTGTCCATTAGGGAACCAAAATCCCCTAGTATTTTTTGGCACGGTCACAACCATTTTATCAGAGGGCCTCTCCCCTAGGAGGGTTGAAGTCACTAGACTGGTTCCGGAGGCCTGAGTGGAATACCGCAATCCATTCAGTAAATGAAAGCTACCTTTCATAGTTCTTGGGGTATCCCTGTATGGGGATACTACGGCGATAGAACCAAACGAAAGATTCACCTTTTTTGGACGTGTCATGAACAGGGTATATTAGTTGCCTTTCTTCTGGGATTGACTACCTGGTGTCTCTCCTGGTAGGGGGATATCTTTAGCCACTTGGCTCTACTATCCATATTTTCTGACTTGAATTTCATCACCTTCCATAGGATATGTCTAGTTGAGTCAGAATACTATTTAGTTAGGTGTTTGCATGCTCCCTTACCTCCTTTTGGTCTAGCGAGTCCACTATTTTTATTTTTTAGGAAACCTGCTGCTTGTTGGTATTCTGACCATTTCTGTTGATACTCCACTTATTGTAGCACAGCTGTTACAGTAGGTGTTTTGAGTTGGTTGTTGGCCTGAGTGCCATATTTTTTTATCTCTCCTTTTGCACACTCGGTGTCATTAGGGTTTTTGAGCTATTTTTTCACTCAACCCAACCCCCAGATATTTGACACCATCTGTCACCATTGAGTCCCCGAGACATTCTCGGCGCCTCCGGGGCAAGCCCCGGCAGCACGGTTCACTTGACACCACCCGTCATAGACATAGATCTTCATCACTTGATACCACTCATCATAAATCTTGAGCCTTGTCACTTGACTCCACTTGTCAATGGCATAGAACTCTGTCACCCGATCTTGACGCCCCTTATTTTACCTCTGATTCTGAGGCAGAGTTGGAGAACCCTATTTACACTGCACCAATCAGCTCCATGGCTGTCGTGACTTCCACCCCTTTCTTTGTAGGGACCATTGGTGGAGCATCCACCACCACACCAGTTACCACACCTGCCTTGGCTATGCCATCGATGGGGCCCTCATCTACCATTCCGATCACTGTACCCATTCTAGTAGCTGGCATCCCTATTGCCACTCCATCAGTGACTCACACTAGCCTTGGCGGTGCAGGACCATCCCATACCATTTTCATTCCTCCACTTGGGGGAAACATCCCTAACCCAGCCCCTCCACTTGGGGGCATTGGCCCCACCATGGTCCAACCCACTAGTATGTCACATCCTTCTACTAGTTTTCCATTCATGGCTAGTCTCAACCTTCCTGACCTAGCTAGACTGACTAACGATCCCATCAGACACAACCCTGCGTGGCCTCACATGCCCACCAAGCTCCCCTCGGACATCCCTAAGTTTGAGGGCAAGGAAGGTGAGGACCCCCGGAACCATATTATGTCCTTCCATCTATGGTGTTCCTCCAAATCCATAGTGTATGACTCTGTCCACCTCTGTCTGTTACAGTGCACCCTCACTGGCTCTGTAGCTAAGTGGTACATCGAGCAACCCCATGGGACCCATGCCACCTTTACTTCCCTTGCCTCGACCTTCCTGCAGTTCTTTCAGTTACCTGTCCGCTATGACGCAGGAGTTGAGATCCTACTGTATTGCAGACAGAACACGGCTACCCACATCACTGACTACATTCATTAGTGGCGTCGACGTCGCAGCCTCTACAAAATCAAGTTAGACGACCGTATCTTCTTAGATTGGTTTCTAAAATCCCTCCTTCCTATCATTGCCAAGGATGTGGCATCCGAATGACCCCAGTCCGAAGAAGAGGCCAACCTCAAAGCCCAACAATTTGACCTCATTTACGCCCAGTTGGGTTATCTATATACCATCATACCTGATGCCCCTCGTAGTGATCCCTCCCAACACGATGTGCCGAGGGCATCCCATGCCGCAGACAGCATCTTTGGCCATATTGCCTCGCATCCCCAACCCTTTTCCATAGCACGTCCTAGCCATGGCCCCAACCTTTCGCGGGATACATCACAATCTGGAGCGAGCAATTCGTATGCTCCCATGGCACATCACCACCATTCCCATGGACCCTCATGTCCACCTCAATGCTTTGGTCATGCATCCCCTGCTTATGCCCCACCGGTTGCACCTCATCCCTATTACCACCCGCAGGCTGCACCAGCTCCTGTGTCCTCTCAAGCCCAACATGCTTATTACCCACCACAGGTAGCCCCTGCGGTAAACCCACAACCCACTCCACAGACGTATCAGCAACCCCCACAAGGTTCAGCACCTGCATAGCCTCCCCCTACTTATTATCCATCGCAGCCTGCTGCCGCACTTGCACAACCCTAGAACCCACCTGCTTCCCAAGGGCAAGTTTACGCCCAACAGAATCCACAGCAGAACCAAAATAACCAACGCCAACAGGGCCAGCAAAACCGTGGCAAAGGCTATAACCGTGGGAACAACCCCCCTCCAGACCAAGGTGGTCAACCTCCCAATCCCCCAAACAACAATAACGCAGCACCTGCCAACCAAAACCCTGATCGACCGCCCAAGCAGGCCAAAAATCCTAATTTGCGAACAAACCATCCTTGTTCTATTTGTGGGGTCTATGGCCACTACACACATGCTTTCCCACATTTGGAGCGATCTCGGTAACTCTGTACTGATGATGGCCATCGCCAAGGGCACGCAGCTCCTCAGATGCCACCCAACCCCCCAACCCCAGAGCAGCAACCTTTGGTGCTGCAAAACCCCTTACCAACCCAAGGTGTAATGAACACTCAACCGTTGGCTCCCCCTCAAGGCCACACACCCCCACAACAACAGATCAGTTATGCCACTCCTGATCAACCCATGTTTGACTCTGGTACCCACCACTTGTTGATGATGTCATCCGCTGATGTCAACCTCAAAACCCGTTGAAACCAATATGGTTCCATTCCTGAAGCCCCTCCCGCCAACAAAAACACTAATGCTCATCCCACTGATCAGACGTTACGTATACCTCCGGCTCCCCTTGATGGCATCTCTAAAGCACCTCGTTTCCCACTTTGTCGTATCAACAATAACCCCAATGATCGTGTTGTGTAAAATTACAACATTGTAGATGACTTAGCCCAATCTCCCGCACCCATGTCTGCATTAGAAGTCTTAAAAAACTGTCCTTCACAATGCAAGACCTTGATCTCCGCCATTGGTGCTATTGACCCAAATGATTCACAATTGATGGCCTTCAATTTGGACCAGTCCGAACCATGCCTGCCTTCCACTTTAGCATTCCAAGTTTATGTTTCCATTCGAAATCTTGTCATCCATCGGTGCATTATCGATGAAGGTGCCTCTACATGCATTATGTCCACATTTGTTTGGCAGAAGCTGGGATCCCCTACCCTGAAGCAGTCCACCACTGCGTTGTGAGCCTATGACGGCCATTCGGCTCAACCCCAAGGTCTCTTAGCTAACATCCCCATCCAGTTGGCTGGTAAAACTGTACTCATTGATATAGAGGTCATCAATGCCCAACTTGATTATAACCTCTTACTTGGCCGCAGCTACATGTATGCCATGCAGGCGGTTGCCTCATCCATTTTTCGTACCATGATGTTCCCCTATGATGGACGCATGGTCAAGGTTGACCAACTCACCTATTACAATCCAAATGCCCCCGTTACACCCGAGAATGTTCTCTCCATGGTTGAACAACCTGTTGGTGGTGCAACTACCTCGTTTGTTTCCTCTGTGGGACCCGGAGTTTACTTAGATACGTCGATGACCTCCACATTCCAATCCATTCCTACCCCGTCACCTGTGCCTGAGGTATCTGACCTATGACCCTTTCCCACAATACACAAACACCCAACAATCAACCGCCCTTGTTACCCAAACCACCATTGGTACCTAGTCACATTGGTGTTACACCCACCCACACAATCCCTTTCCTATTCTCTCCCTTGGGAGTAGTAAGTTCCCCGTTTATGGATACTCTCAGCCTCCCCAGGTTAACGTTAGGATTACCCGTGTGGTATATTTCGCCTCCCGTTCCCCCACCAACACCAAATGTCGTCCTTCAACTGGTGCAACCCATTATCACTACTAGTCAACCACCTCCCGGTGTCACTACCCCTTCGTCATCTATGAATCCCCCTCCTCTTATCAAGCCCACTGGGGGAAGAGGCCCACAACCATACACTGTTGTACCCCCTCCTAAGGTAGTTAAACCCCCCCTCGTGTTTCGTGCTCCCCCCAAATGCTCATTGTGTGATGAGTTAGGCCATCCGACTCATCAATGTCCACAATTACTTGCATTACAGGAACACATGCAAATGCTTGACGACGACCCCAACATCCCGGTTGTCGAACTCGATCGAACCCCTAAGCCTCAGGATAAGTCACTGCGTACCAACCACCCTTGTGCAATATGCGGTGTTTACGACCATTACTCCCATCACTGTCCTGATCTCCCAGATTACAGAGCAGCTCTCTACGAGATGAATAATTTGGACCTTGAGACGGTACCCCCCACAATTGAAGAGATCCACCCCCCGGTCTCATCCCCATCCTGAGAGATTAACACCATTTATATGATCTCTTCGACTACCACTCCCTTGTCAATCGATTTGACAACTCACAGTTTCCGCAATGATGAGGAGATCCTCGAGGCTCTCACTACCCCGGATTATCCCTGGGATGACATGCACCATCGTTCCAGTTTTCCTCCCAGAAGAATCCTCCTCTACTACAGCTACCCAATTTGCGGTTGAGTCCAAAGATTTCCTTCCCACTAAATTCGATTGGTTTAAGGACCCTATTCCTGCTCCTGAGGCCTTTGAGGAAGGTAACATGGCCAACATCTCACCCATCATCCACATCGATATCTCAGACCCACCTGGTGCTCTTGAAATCATTACCTTAGGAGCATCCTGCAATGAGTATGATATTGGAGAGTACAAGAAACTTTTCCAAGAGTTCCGTGATGTCTTTGCCTAGTCCTATACTGAAATGCCTGGTCTTGACCCCGCTATCATAGAGCACCATAGTAACACCTCTGAGTCCAGGGGCATAATAGATTACCTCGATCCTGGGATAGGGGGCATGATCAATAATTTTGAACCTTCCACATCACATCTATCTCAGTGTTTAAATAACCCCCTTGTTCAAACCAACACATATGTGATCCATAATCACAAACCGCATGCACATAGCATGGGGGCAGGTCATTAAACCTGCTCACTTCTTCACATGTGTGATCTCAACCATTTTTGAGGTCACATGTCACTTGTATATATGATTTGATTCGATACACCTAGTATTCTGCCCCCGCGGGTCATCATTTCTCCCCACCCTTGCATCCTTGGCTTGGTGGGCTCACCTTTATTTGTAGCCATTTTTTAACCTAGTTCTTTCCTTTGACCATTCTGGAGTCCTTATGACCTCCGTTTTTCGCACCATTTGCACCGTCGAATTCATTTTTTTGCGCTCGTGATGATGCTTGAGATCATTTCTCACTCTCACTAGGACCAATATCTACATTGTGTCCCGACACCTTGTCGCCCTGGTTTGCATGCCACTTCGGCTGCTCTCATTTCTCGCTCTCACCCCCATATTTTTTTGGGTATTTTTTCCAAAATGCCCCCCGTCACCTCGGTTTGCGTGCCACTTCATCCATTCTCCATTTTGGACACTTTTTATATCGCCGGATTCATTTTTTCGATCTCGTGATGATGCTTGAGATCATTTCTCACTCTCACCTGGTATAGTTTCAACATTGTGTCCCGACACCTTGCTACCTCGATTTGCGCACCACATTGGCCGCCATTGGATTGTTCCACATTTTTACATGAGCCATTCACTCCTGTCATACTACAATTATTTCATTATTTTGCCACCATTCATTATCTCGCAAGGAGGCCCACCAGTGTTCCCCCCTACCCTTGTTCTTGGTCATCATCAATGTTCCTTGATTGAGCACTTCCTCCTTGCCTGCCCTTTCCTTTTGTTCGGTATAATTTTATCCATTTTTTGGGTCGGACAAGTCCTTTACGAAAAAGGCACTTAGGGAGTTTCTGTTAAGCTCTTTTCTAACTCCTAAAACAATGAAAATATCATCGAGCAATCTTGCTTCCTTTCATGCTCGTTAAAGTACCTGAAAGGGCGTCTATCTGGTATAAGTTTTACCCTTTTCCGGACTTGGTAGACTAATTATGAAAAATGAATACTCTAGTCACACCGGCTAGAAGAGTTCTTCATTGCATCCTTTTATGCTTCTTCGGGCCTTGGAGACTAACACATGAGAAATCAACCCCTTGGAGTCTTCTTATCACTTTCAGACTCTCTAAAATTGAAAGCAACCACGAGCATGAACTGTCCTGGGCTCGTACAAATCCACACGACAGTACCATTCCATTATTTCAGAGTCTTCTTATCGCTTTCAGACTCCTTAAAATTGAAAGCAATCACAAGCATGAACTGTCCTGGGCTCGTATAAATCCACACGACAGTACAATTTTACACACTTCTTCTAGTTCCTTAACCCATGACAAAGTCCCCCCGTGCCTCCTAGCACTATGATCAATCATCTCGGCAGCACCCCCAATCAGGTCGCCTTTATTCAGAGTATTCTGCAGTCTCCTGCCATTTTACACTAGCTTGAGTATCACTCATCCCAATCACTATCCTTGATCCAGTACAGCTATGATCCCTTTCCCACCCATCAGTTTCATCTGCTGCCGGATCGTCCCCGCCATCATACTCTGAACAAAGGAAGTTTGAGTCCTCCCACTCTACTTGCCCAATTATCCCCCACAGTTTGACAGTCCTACCATCAGTACTCTCACACTTTGGTTTTCCACCTCGTGCTCCTATCAAGGACACATCATTGCCTTGCTAGTTGCAGGTCTCCCTCTGTCGATGACATCCCCTCTATTCTAGAGGATAGACCCAGAGGTCCCTGCGCCTTGGACCCATCACCATCTGTGGTGAGTTCCTACGAACCATTTTGAGAGGAGTCATCATTGCCTCTCCGAGTGGTTGTTTCTCACATGCTCGACTTCAACACCTTGATCGCATTGTTGAGAATCGCGCAGGGTATATATCCCTTCAGTTATTGGTCGAAGACCCCGGATTTCCCCCGACTCTAGCACATTGGTGATTCACTTCGGAACACCCAGTTATATGTTCCCGTGGATGTCCGAGTTGCATTGGCGATTGTATTTGGAAGCCATCCAGTTATATGCTTCCCTGAGTACCCAGTTCAGTTCTAGTTTAGGGTACCATTGAGAGTATGACCCCTTGTCACTATGATCCAGCAGCTCATCAGTTCCTCTGGTACCACACTCAGTAGCACTGTTGTTATTCCAATGTATCAGTTCTTCAGCTCAGACATGGTCAGCCCAGCAGTATGTCCCAGATTTGTGTCCCCTCTGGACCCTTGTGATGTACACAAGTGGTTCTCTATGTATCCTGCAGGTCCCCCTTTTCGGGCCTCACAGTTATTTTTTATGTATCTTGATACGAGCATGGGTATGCCCGCCTCGTCCATATATTGAGATTCTTCCTCATTCATTATTTGAGTCCATGTATATTTCAGGTCCCCATATTTGGACCCCATTGTTATTATTGATCTATATCTTGATACGAGCATGGGAATGCCAGCCTCATCCATATGATCAGATTATTCCTCATCCATTATTGAGGTCATGTACTTTCAGTTTTTGCAGTTTGTTCGGGATCGTTGTTCTGGGATCCAGTTTGTTTCTTCTCTTCTCCACACCCCAGGAAAACCATAGAAGACTTATGATGTCTATCGGCCATACGATGAGCTCCTGCCCTCACACATTAGGGGGGCAATCTGTTAACACCCAAAAAGTGCTCACTACCTCATCTACCCCATTACATGACCTCATTTGTCCATATTTCCTACCATATTTACCTTCAAAACCTTAAAATCCCATTAAAAAGCCTCCAAAGGCCAAAAAACCATCAAAAAAGCCTCCAAAAGGCTAAAAAACCCCCTTTTCCCCAAAAATTATCCAAAATAGCAAAAACCCTCTAAAAGGGGAATAAAAAATATAAAAAAAAGAGGAAAAAGAGGGAAAAAGGGAGGAAAGCGCAGATATTGGCTGAGGCACATGGTGGAGTAGCGGGTGGACACTATGGTGGTCGGGCGACTTCCCGGAAGGGTACTGCGTGCAGGGCTTTGGTGGCCCACATTACATAATGATCCGATAGGCTTATGCGCGGTCTTGCAATGTTTGTTAGCGAACTGGCAAGTCGTCCAAACGCGATGAGATGCTGCTGCTACCTCAAGTGACATTGCAACCCTTCGAAAAATGGGCTGTGGATTTTGTAGTACCGATCCATCCACTAGGGATACGCACGGGTGCACGGTATATTGTCATGGAAACAGAGTACTTAACCCGATGGGCTAAGGCGACACCTGTAGTTGATTGCTCCGCTGCAACGGGATGCTCAATTTTTGTTTGATCACATTATCACACGCTTCGGCTACCCCAAGATATTGTTGAGTGATCAAGGCAACCACTTCCTTAATCACACCATCAGCGCATTGATAGAAGAGTTGCAGATACAGCATAAGAAGAGTACATGCTATCACCCACAGGTGAATGGCATGGTGGAGGCATTTAACAAGGTATTGGAGCATGCATTGACAAAGGTGTGCAATGCGAACTGTGACGACTGGGACCTGAAAATCCCAGCAGTGTTGTGGGCCTATCGCACCACATGTAAAAGGTTTACTGATCAGACACCTTTTAAGCTGGTATATGGGAAGGAAGCAATTATTCCCATAGAGTACATTGTTCCAAGTCTACGAATTGTAGTGGTTACGAGCATGGATGATGTTGCAGCATTAGATGAACATCTAGCACAATTGGTGGAGCTGGAAGAGGATCGATTTATCGCTGGCTTTCACCAAGGGGTGGAGAAGGATCACCAGAAGGCATGGCATGATCGCCACATCAAAAGTAAATAGTTTCAGCAAGGTGACTTGGTACTATTTTATGACAGCAAGTTTATGAAACATCCAGGGAAATTGCAGATGCAGTGGCTGGGTCCATATCACATCAATAGTATTACTTCAAGAGGAGCGCTTCAGTTGTAGAAAGTGGATGGGGCGATTCTCCCCAAGTTGGTAAATGGTCATAGGTTGAAGCCCTATTGGTCGGGCTTGGAGAAATGCGATGCCTGAGTCGCATCAGGAAAAAAAAATGAGTGTGTGTTGCAGGTTGTTGGGTGGCAGATGGTGCACCAACAGAAGAAGGAATGTGCAAGCAGGGAGGCTTGTGCCGCAATATTAGAGTAGTTGGAGACACATGACAGCAATGTGACCTGGTCAAATCAGTAATAAATGCCAAAAAGTTTTAGACAATTAATTAATGACTATGTTTGTATGATGGGCATTAATGGCAGATCTGGCCGATCAATGGACAGGATCGATGGTGGATTTGCGTCATTAATACAAGATTTGGTTGAGTTAATGCATGATTTAGTCATGATTATGGTGGATTTGGGTAGATGCAATAAGTATGGCCTCGCGTCAATCGAAAGACAGCGAGGAATTAGTAAGAAGTGTTGTTGTGGAGTGCTGTAGTGATTTGAGCCAATTGTTGTTAAGTATATAACGAGGAGTGGTGAGGTATGCCAGGCGAACTAGAGACAGTGGACATTAGTAGTAAAGTGGAATCTCCATTCATTTCGGTTGCTGTTGAACGAGAAGGTGTGTCCTTAGACACTATTGATCTTGGATCTGAGGTTTCCAACATGTCGGTGGGAGCGTCAAGTGTTGCTAAGAAGCGCCGAGGAGGTCAGCCTTCAAAATCTCTACAGAGTAAGAGGTTGCTTCAATCTACGGTGGCTGGCGAAGCTCCGGAGTAGGTGGGGCATTCCAGTCGCACCATTCATCCATCTGCCCAATGGTTGGGATAGAAAGCTAGTAATATCCTTGGTTACATCCCCCCTGTTCGGTCGGATGCCACCCCACGTAAGATAAACCCAAAACCAAAATACAGTGTGCAGATGCCTGCACTCCGGCCGAGATGGAGTGCTCGGTAGATATTGGGCCGGCGCTGATGTGCCTGCGTTACGAGGACCAAAACATGGTGGCCCACCCCAAAATTGCATTAGCACCATATGTACCTGAGACACGCAATTCACTGGATCTGGAGATACATGACTGGGCACGAGGACTGCGGCAGGTCGGCTTGTTAGGGTTAATTAACATGCCGCATCTTGGGTGCCTGGCGAAATTTGGTGCTTGTGTAAAGCAGCTCTTGTCATGCTTCCATGGGGGTTCACTGTGGTTGGACAGAGAGATCCCGGTCACTTTTGACTTGATTTCTTTCATTACCGGCTTTCCTAAGAATGGCATTGATCCGACGCAGTTTATTCAAGGAAAGGAAAATGAGAAGAAGGTGGGCGCGTCGGTTGGCACAGAAGTATGGTTTGGAATCGGACGGGCGTGGGTATCGCACCAGCAGCTGCAATAATCAGGGTGGTACTCATGGGAATTAAGATCCTGTCCTGTAAAGTGATTAGGGGAGGTCTCCCTAACCAATGTAATTCGGGAATAGTTGCTTGTGCAGAGAAATGTGTGGAAGGAGTCCAGATGAATTAGTCCCTATATATCTTGAATAAAGTCATGGGGGATGTTTGCAGCAGTCCAAGTGGGTAGAGGCGCTTTTTCATATAGTTAGTTGTTGCTGTTGATTGCTCTAGTCGCATGGAAAGAGCCCGACACTTACCAGGGTATGGACTACCCGGCTGCAGTGGAACGATGAGTGGCGCGTTATCAGAATCTATGGTATGTACGAGAGCCCGAGCGAACCCGAGAGTGCCAATTGTAGTTTTGGTTGTATTTGGAAATGCTTTGTGACGCAACAACCCAGGTCCCACGAATATCTAAAGATACTATGGCACAATTCAAACCTATTATGGCATTTGCAATACGGCCAAGTGTCATATATATACAAGCTTACCGTGATGTTGATCAACAATGTTTGCAAACCAGGTATAGGGTGACAGTGGAAGAATTGGAGGTTATTGTGAATGAGTGGCTGGAGGCCTGGCAACAACCCATGAGTTCAGTAGAAATTGATGCTGGAGGTCTGTCATTAGGTCCTTTGGATTGATTATTATTGTAGGATCAGCAGATTCATCATGATTCTGATCATGAGTCAACTAGAACACCAACGGCGGAGGATAGCGACTGTGCTCTTGAAGAAAACCGGTCAAAATGGCACCACGAGCATGCAACGATCAGTGGGATGTCTTTACCAGTGGAAGCATAGTTAGGCCGGTTAATCACAACCCTTAACCATGCCGCCACGGTGGCTGCCGACAAGATGTCCATCAAAGAGGAGGAAGGATTCTTTGTGCTTGTTGCTCATATGGATTCTTTGTGTAATGCGGTGTTACAAAAGGAACCCAGTAATGTACCCATGTAGGAAACGGTCACAATCCACACCACGCCCCCGCGTACAGAATATCAACATTCCCCCGATTGTGGTTGTGACCGATAATGAGGCTTTGCAAAATGTGTTGCAGACGGTTTCCCAGGTGACTGTCAATGTTAATGAACTACCGGCAATGGTGCTAGAGACAATGCTGAAGGTCGCCTCCCAGGAAATGGCAGATAGAATGCATGAAATCAGCAAGAGCTTTCAACACTTGCATGCAAGCAAGGCAGCTGCCACCACTGCTATTGATGAGCTTACCAGTAGGGATGCTACAGCACGACAAGCAGTGGATGACCTCGAAGTGGACCTTAATATGGAGTGGGCCGAGAAGGGTCGCGCACTTGAAGTGCTTAAAAAGGATCAAGATTTTCTTATCATAGAAAAGACCCGTCTGTGGGACTACAGTGTGAAGTTAGAGACGGGGATTTGTGATGCATGCCAGCATACACCGGATCCCATTCTCAAGACCGACGTGCTTGAACGGGTGTAGCGATTGGGAACTGTCATTGTTCAATTGTGCCAGGAGAACGACATGTTGAAGGCTCATTTGAAACCAGGTACACCTCAGGCCGAGGTGGATGAACAAAGAAGGACACTTGAGGAAGTTGCCACCTGGATGGAGGAGCTGGAAACACAGGAAACCAGGCTCACCGCCGAAATGGTATAATTTTGGGGGCTGCATTGTTCACGATGAGCAAGTTGAACAACTCACTAAAATCTGGTAGGAAGTAGAGGGCTAGGTGGCCACATTAAAGGCTGTGATGAGAACCCTGCCACCAATGGAGCAAGTTTCTAAGTCGCATGAGCTGAAGGACTTGCAACAATGGGTTGCCAAGGTAGATGAACGACAGAAGATACGTGCGGCCCAGTTGGAATAATTCCAGGACACTGGTGGGAAACTAATGTTGCAGTCCAGTGAAGCACTACAAGTAGTACAAAAGTATCGACAGCAGGTCATGGACAAGCTTATCGATCATCCATCAGTGAACGATGTGATCAGCAGTCAGGCAATGGCTATGGATGCCTAGTCGCTGGTGCGGAATGTCGAACAGCTGTATGCAGACTTCAAGGCAAAAACCATGATGTGTCCTATGTCCAGCAGTTGATGTGGCTCGAGGGAGAGCCACAAGATTATGTTTGGGGCCTGTTGGCAGGCGGTTCAATGAGGAAGTGTCACAGTACTGCCGATGTTGCGACACATCGGATGAGGAAGCGAAAAGGAGTATTTTATGTTAAAGAATACCACAGTTGGTGGGTTTTTCTGGGTCACTTGGACCATATGTTATGTAATAGTGAGTCAGGTTGTTACCGCAGTTTGCAGGTTTTTGGGGTCATTTGGACCGAGTTAGTTAGATATTGGGTCAATTGTCCATAGTGTTGGTTAGGAAGTCAATTGTAAGTGGATAAATATTGCAATGGCAGAAGCCTATAAATAGATGAGAGTTGTAAGTGTTAGATAGGAAGAGGGAGGCATAGAGAGATAGAAGACAGAAAGAATAGCAGGCGAGAGATAAGAATATGTATGTGTATGAAGGTCTATGTTTTTCTTCTGGTATTTGACAATGACAGTAATATAATGATGTTTTGGTACGATCTCTGTGCAATGTTGCGATATATAAATGTTGTTTAATGTAATGGCTGCTTACTGTTGTTGTGATAATTAATGTTGCGATTAAGTAATATGTTTCATGTCGAATGTGATGATGATTGCTGCGATTAAGTAGTATGTTATAGTTCCATGTTTTGAGTCTTTGCTTAAGTACTACAATAGAGCTAGTCTACATAGCCACAACTCTCCTCCTCCCTCGGTGGAAACATGGTTCCATCTGCTCTTTCTGGATTCCTCGGGTGAGACCTCATCCGCTCTATGGGTGTTGCTAGGTGGGATCAAACCTTCCCGGGCTGGTGCCCAGGGAGACTGCGGTAATTGTCAACAGTGAGGTGGACCCCTATTGACCGAGGTCGCATTGGTCAACAAGGGTAATTATTTGAAGGAGGGTGTAGGTTGTTAGGGGTAGGGGTAGGAGTGCAGTTGCATGAGAGAAAGAGATATAGATCAGTGTGGGGAGGTAGGGGTTTAGGGTAGTGAGCATGAGAGAGATATGGGGCATGTTAAGGGTGGGGTCAGAGAGGTAGTGTTGGGTGTTAGGTGTAGGAGGAGGAGTAGGAGTAAGGGAGAGAGAGAGAGTGAGAGAGGGGGGTTTGTTAGCATTAGAGAGAGAGAGAAAAACATAAGGGGGTTAAAGGTAGGGCTTGTAGTAGGGTGGTTAGAGAGTGAGAGATAGTGTTAGTAAGTGTTAGATAGAGAAAAGGTAACTGGTAAGTAGAGGAGTAGGCTTTTTTCATATGTGTGAGATAGATAGATAGAGAGAGAGAGAGAGAATGGGGGTGTTAGGGTGTTGAGGGAGAGAGAGAGACATCGATATTAAGTGGTGGGGGGGGGAGTTTAGGAGAAATAGATCTCAGAGAGAGAGGGTTAGGGGTAGGGATATTAGGAGAGAGAGAGAGAGAGAAAGGGGATTAGGGTGTATTAATGAGGTTATGGTGAGATTGAGGTGGCTAGGGTTAGTGAGAGTGTGAGAGAGAGAAAGGGGATTAGGGTGTATTAATGAGGTTATGGTGATATTGAGGTGGCTTGGGTTAGTGAGAGTGTGAGAGAGAGAAAGGGTGTTTCTAGGTGGTTTATGGGGAGAGAGAGAGAGAGAGAGATGGGGGGTGAATAGCCATAAGGGGAGGGTGGTTATTGATAGGGAGAGTTGGAGGGGGGGTTAGGGAGAGAAAGGGATTTATTGGTAGTGAGAGTGTGTGTGTGTGAGAGAGAGGGGGCTGTTATGGGGTTAGGAGGAGGGGTGCAGGGTGTGGGTGATTATAGTTACAAGGGATGATGAGGTTTGAGGTAGAGAAATAGATGGATATCATGGTGGGGGGAGGGCGTGTAGTGGTTTAGATATTATTAAGTAAGTTAAAGAGAACTGGTGTATCAGGTATAGATAGAGAGAGAGAGGGGGGGGAGTGTTATATTTAAAGAGAAAGGGGCAAAGGGGGTGGTTATGGGTAGAGAGAGAAAGACATAGATATTGGTGTGGTGGTAGGATTAGAGATTTAGGGAGCATTAAGTAAGTTAGAGAGAAAGGGGTATAGGATGGGGGAAAAGAGAGAGAGAGTGGGGGGGGTGTGGGTGATTAGGGGTAGGGGGAGGAATGGGGTTGGGGGAGAGAAATAGATAAAGATCATAGTATATGGAGGGGTGGTGGTAGGGGAGGAAGTGTTGGGGGAGACAAAGAGATAGAGATCATAGTGGAGGGAGGTGGTGCATGGGATTAAGGAACAATAGGGAATTTAGAGAGAGGGGGGGTACAGGATTGGGGAAAAGAGAGAGATAGAGAGAGGGATACGGGGAGTTAGTTGTAGGGGTAGGATTAGGTTGTGTGTTTGTGTGTGTGTGTGTGTGTGTGTGTGTGAGAGAGAGAGAGAGAGAGAGAGAGAATGTACGGGGGTGGGGGTTGTTACGGAATTGGGATAGAAAAAGAGCAGTGGTGGTTAAGGCTAGTTGGAGTAGAGAGGTGAGAAAGAGAGAGGGGGGTATAGGGTGGGGGGGAGAGAGAGAAAGAGAGAGAGAGAGAGAGGGAGAGAGAGAGAGAGAGGGAGAGAGAGGGGGGGGGTAAAGGGGGGGAGGGTGCAATTTTTTAGGGGTAGTTGTTTATGGAACATTAGGGAAGTTAGTGAGAAGGAGGGGTATAGGGTGGGGGGGAAGAGAGAGAGAGAAGGGGGAGTAAGAGGGTGGTTATGGTTAATGAAAGAAAAAGATAGATATTGTGGTGGGAGGATGGGGGAAGATATTGAGAGAGAGTGGTGGTAACTTGAAGGGGAAGGGGGATTATGAGAAACAAAGAAAGAGACAGTTTTAGGGGTAGGGGTCGTAGGAGAGAGAGAAAGAGAGGGGAGTGAGAGAGAGAGAGAGAGAGAGAGAGAGAGAGAGAGAGAGAGAGGGAGGGAGGGAGGGAGAGAGAGAGAGAGAGAGAGAGAGAGAGAGAGAGAGAGAGAGAGGATGTTGTTATGGGTAAGGGTAGTAGGAGGGGGTTATGGATATAGAGGGGGATGTTAGGGAAAGTTGGTTGAGGTTGAGATGGGGGTGGTGTTAGGGATAGGTTGAGAGAGAGATAGAGAGAGAGAGGGGGGGCTGATTAGAAGGAAAGTGTGGGTGATTAGGGGTAGGGGCAGAAGAATGGTTTTTGGAGAGAAAGAGATAGATATTAGTGTTGGGATTAAGGTTTTTAGGGACGATTAGGGAAATTAGAGAGAAGGGAGTAATGTGGTAAAATCCATGGGGGTTTCACTCAATAAACTGCTATCATAGCACGTTCGTTTGAGGAATATTAAACAATACCCCTAATTTCACTAAATATTGGAAAATACCTTCCAAAATCATTTTTTAACCCCCTCCCAATATGTCTTCCCAATTTTAAAAAAACCCTATTTTCACTAGATATTGTATGTATCAATTTTTTCATTAACATTTTTTATACCTAGTATATTGATATGATAACCCTCTTATGACCCCACATGCATTCTACAATGCACCTTGGTTCTTTCGATGTATATTGTGGATGATGGTTACTTCACCCACATATCATTATGATTTGCAACATCTAATGGTCTAATGAAGAGATAGGAGATCACTTCTTGTATGTCACTAGAGCCAATGCACATAGTACAACATTTAGATTGCATGTTGCAGTTCCCCAATCGCTGACTAAGCCTTTTGTGGGCTAGGTATCGAAGCCCCCAGGGCCTGTAATAGGCTCTAAGAGGATGACTAAATCTCCCAAGGCCTATAATAGGCATTAGTGGTTGGGTATTCAAGCCCCAAAGGCTTATCGAGGGCCTATAATAGGCCCTGGAGGCTTAGACCCTCCCAAGGCTATTGGTAACAACTGGCTGAGTGCTATTGGTAACAATTGGCTGTCAATGACCACTATCTCTCAGCTATGATCGACTGTAAACCCACTTCCTCACAAAATCCTTGGCCTCAAGCATGCCTCAAGACGTGATTTCCCTGCATACTTGTAAGCCCGAGCCTTGCCTCAACATGATTTCTCATCCGATCATGATCCCGCCATCTCCATTTGGAGGATATTTGTCAGCTCGCCCATATAAAAAAGACCCCAAAGTATTTTTGTATTGTTACATTAAAAAAAAAATCCTTTGCCCCTTAATATATAAGCAATATAATTTTTAGTTTTTCATGAATATTTAAGACCGCAATATGAATGAACGTGATATTAGATTTCCTTCTAGTGAATCCCCCATTGTAAAAGCACCAAGAGAGAGGGAAAGATGAGTAGTGGTAAGTTGTAGGGGGGATTAGGAGAGAGAAAGAGAGAGGGGGTTTTATGGGGAGGGGGTGTAACAGAGAGGAAGAGATGGACTTAGGGATATTATGAGTGGTTCAATGGAGAGAGATGGGGGTTTATGGGTAGTGACATTGTGTGAGAGAGAGAGGGGAGTTTTTATGGGTTGAGGGAGAGAGTATTGGGGTTTTGGTGTAGGTGGGGTATGGTAAAGAGAAAGTGAGAGATGGGTCTACTAAAAACTAGGGCGAAAGGAGAGAGAGAGAGGGAGAGAGAGAGGGGGTTGACGAGGGAGGAAGGGGATTTCGAGAGAGAAAAGAGATAGAGATTGTGGTGGGAGTAGGGGGTATAGGGGCTTATGTTGGGGTAAAATAGGGAGAGAGAGAGAGAGAGAGAGAGAGAGAGAGAGAGATTTATAAATACATATAGAGAGAAAGGGGAAGGGGGGAGTGTGTGGGTGATTAGGGGTAGGGAAGAGGAGAGGGTTTTGGTGATAGAAAGAGATAGAGATTATGGTTGGGGGAGGGGGTGTAGGGGTTTAGCAAATATTATGGAATATAGAGAGAAGGGGTGGTATAGGGTGGGGGAAGAGAGAGAGAGAGAAGGGGAGGTTTGGGGTAGGGGGAGTAGGATAGATAGAGACAAAGATGAAAAAGGAGTATTTATGGGTAGGGATGGAGATGGAGATCATAGTGGAGGGAAGTGTAGGGTTTTAGGGAACATTAAGATGGTTAGAGAGAAGGGTGGTATAGGGTGGAGTAAGATAGAGAGAGAGAGAAAGAGAGGTGGGTTGGTATGTTGTAGGGGAGGGGTGTTAGCAGATAGAAAGAGAAAGAAGTGATTATTTGTAGGGGGGGGTAGGGAGAGAGAGAGAGAGAGAGAGAGGGTGTTATTGGTATGGAGAGCAAGAGGGGGGTTATGGAGAGAGAGAGGTTTATGTTTATTGAGAATGTGTGGGGGAGAGAGGGGGGTATTAGGGGGTTTAGGGAGAGAGAGAAGCATGGGGTTAGGGGTAGGTTGAGTAGTAGATGTATGAGATATATAGAGAGAGAGAGATATAGAGGGGGGTGAGTGGAAATAGGTTGTAGGTTGTTAGGGGGGAAGAGGACAGTTGTAGGAGAGAAAGAGATATAGATCAAGGTGGGTTGTAGGGGATTAAGGATTATTAGTGTAGTTAGAGAGAAGGGGTGTATAGGGTGGGGGAAGAGAGAGATATAAAAAGAGTTAGGGTTACACCAATAAGAGAGAGGGGGGGCAGAGGGGGGTTATAGAGAGAGTGGGGTTTTATGGGTAGTGATATTGATAGAGTGGGAGGGTGTTAGGGGGTTGGGTGAGAGAGGTAGTGATGGGAGTTTGATGTAGGAGGATGACTTGGGGAGAGAGATATTGAGAGAAGGGGTTAGTAAGCATTATAGAGAGAGGGAGACAAAGATAAAGGGGAGGAGCATTAAATGTAGGTCTTGGAGTAGGGTATTTAAAGAGTGAGATAGGGTGTTAGTAAGGGTTAGAGACAGTGAGAAGGTTAGAGGTAAGGGGAGGAGTAGGGTGTGTACGTGTGTGAGATATAGAGAGAGATAATGGGGGGTGTTAGGGTATTGGAGGAGAGAGAGAGGGGGGTTAATGATAAGTGTTAATGGGGGGAATTAGGAGAGAGAGAAAGAGAGAGAGAGAGAGTTAGAGTTTTATACAGTGAGAGAGAGAGAGAGAGAAATGGGCTTAGGTGTATGAATGATGGTTATTCGAGAGAGAGGTGGTTAGGGGTAGTTTTAATGGACAATCCACTCGAGCGAACGCAAGTCGGATCTCCCTACTTCAAGTGAATCTAGAACAAAGAGAACAGAATAAAAAACTCATTTCCTAGATCTAGTTACAGATCAAGTACTTAGATATCATACCTTTCAGAGCGCAGATCCTTCTCCTTGTTGTTTCCAAGTCTCGTAGTCGTCAGGTCTCCAGTTGCAAGACCTGTCAACACAATATGGAAATGATACAAGCAGTACAAGATATCTAAACAATAACTAATCTAAACTAACAATTGAGGATGAAAGTTCTAAACATCATCAATGAGAAAACATTCATGGAAAGAGATTATATTAACTGTATTAAAAGGTGGGAATACATAGAAAGGATGAAGGTACAACCAAAGGTTCAACATCACATCCTCCATCCAACATGTCCAAGCCAAGCCTCCAAGGTGGTACGATCTTCCCAATCACCAATATGGATTCTACCAGCATAAGGATACTATAGACCTTCCCCCCTTCTCATGGAGAGAGTGGGTGTTTATATAGGGCTAAAGAGATAGGGTAGGTTGTGGATTAGGGGGAGATGGTTAAGGGATCTTCCCATTAGGTTAGGAAACAAAATGTCACCTCACCTAGAGTCTAGGGATAGGCCTCCACCTCAATAAACTTCTAGAAAGACCTAGAGACTCCCTAAAATAGCATTTAACCAACCTTGTCGCACTCTGGTAGATGACACAGAGCGACAAAGGGGGTCATCGCACCCTATAGAAGGACAACATGCAACAATGTCTCACCCTAGCTGACCAAAAACTGTGACATCTCACCCTAAATGAAGGAGAAGTGCGATAACCTACTCAAAGAGGTCAACTAGGCAGGGAAATATCTCAATTGGATGTGTTTTAGCCCAGAATGAGGTTAGGGGTGAGAGCAAAGAATTTAAACAATGGTCAAGATGACAACACTTGGTCATAATTACAATACTTGCAATGGTCATGGTGATGACACTAGGTCATGATGATGAGACTTGCAACACTTGCGACACTTCCACAAGGGTGACGACATTTTGGCGTAACGGGTAGTGAGAGTGTAACAAAGAGAAAGGGGTGGTGCTATATGGTTCAGTGAGAGAGAGAGAGAGAGATGGGGGGTGGTAAATTGTGGTTGGGACATTATGGGAGAGAGAGATAGGGGTAGGGTTGCCATATGGGGAATAGGAGAGATAGAGAGAGGGGAAAAGGGGGTGGTTATTGGTAGAGAAGGAGATAGAGATCATTGTCGACGGAGGGGTAGGACTTTACAGAGCGTTAGGAAAGTTAAAGATAAGGGGGCTATATGGTGGAGGCAGAGAGAGAGAGATGGCGGGTGGTAAGTGGAAGGGGAAGGGGGTTTAGAAGAGAGAAAGAGAGAGAAGGGTTTGTTAGGTCCATGGGGAGTAGGAGAGAGAGAGAGAGGTGGTTATTGGTATGGAGGGTAGAAGAGGGATTAGGGAGAGATATGGGTGTTATGGATAGTGAGAGTGTGTGAGAGAGAAGGGGGTGTTATGGAGTTGGGTGAGAGAGAGAAGGTTGGGGTTAGGGATAGGTGGAGCATATGAAAGAGAGAGAGAGGGAGGGAGGGGTTAATGGTAGGGAAAGGAGTAGGATATGTTTGCATGTGTGGGAGAGAGAGAGGGGGAGGGAGGGGCTGAGAGAGAGAGAGAGAGAGAGAGAGAGAGAGAGAGAGGAGATGAGGGGGGTTAGTGGTAGGAGGAGGAGTAGGTGGTCTATGTGTGTGTGAGAGAGATAGAGAATGTGGGGGGGTGGGTGTTTTTAACACATTGGGGTTGAGTAAGAGGTATGGTGGTTAGTTGCAGGTGGAGTAGAGGGGTGATAGATAGATCGATAGAGAGGGATAGAGAGAATGTAGGGGGATTGGTGGTGTTTGGGCATTAGGGATGAGAGAGAGGGGTGGTGGTTAGTTATATGTGGATTAGAGGGACGTGTGTGTGTGTCAGAGAGAGAGAGAGAGACATATAGAGAGAGAGTCAGGGGTGAGGAAGGGAGAGAGTGGGTGATTAGGGGTAGGACGGAGGAGGGGGATTTCAAGAGAGAAGGATATATAAATTGTTGTGAGGGAAGGGTGTGTAGGGGTTTATGGTATATTGGGGAAGTTAAAGAGAATGAGGATATAGGGTGGGGAGAGAGAGAGAGAGAGAGTCAGAGGGTGTGGGTGACTATGATTATGGGGGAGGAGGGTATTTGGGGCAGAGAAAGAAATGGATATGATGGTGGGGTGAAGCAGTCTAGAAATTTAGGGAAGATTAAGTAAGTTAAATAGAAGGGGGGTATAGGGTAGGGGTAGAGGGACAAAGAGAGGGAGTGGGATATTTAGAGAGAGAGGGGAAAAGGGGTTAGTTATGGGTAGGGAGAAAAAGATATAGAGATTGGCATGGTAGGAAGGTGAGGGATTTACGGAGCGTTAGGTAAGTTATAGAGAAGGGGGGTATAGGATGAGGGAAAAGAGAGAGTGGGAAGGTGGTAAGTGGTAGGGGAAGGGGGATTATGAAAGACAAAGGGAGAGATTTTTTTAGGGGTATGGGGAGTAATAAAGAGAGAGAGAGGTAGAGGGGTTGGATCTGGGTAAGGAGAGTAGAAGGAAATTAGGGAGAGAGAGGGGGTTTAGCTCTAATGAGAATGTGTGTGAGATAGAAGAGTGGTGTTAGGGGGTTGGGGGGAGAGAGAGAGGGGTGGTATTAGAAGTTGGTGGAGGAGTATTCAAGAGAGAGAGATAGAGATAAAGGTGGGGGGTGAGTGGAGGGAGGGTGGATGTGGGGTAGAAAGAGATAGATATCGTGGTGGGAGTAGTGTTTTCAGAATTATTTGGGTTATTGGAGGGAAATGGGGGTATAGGGTGGCATTAGAGAGAGAGAGAGAGATGGGTGATGGTAGGTGATAGGGGGCAGCTTAGTAGGAGAGAGAAATAGAGAGAGGGGTTCAGGTGAGTGGGAATAAGAGAGAAGGAGAGGGGCTTAGGGAGAAGAGAGGGTTAGTAAAATTTGGGGAAAAGAGGGGACACATACATACATAGGAGGGGGTGTTAATAGTAGGGGGAGGAGTGGGGGGTGAGATAATGAGAGAGGGGGGGTTAGAGAGAGAGAGAGGAGGTTGATTAGTGTTAAGGGGGGGAGTATGGGGTGTGTTTCTGAGAAGGAAAGAGAACATCGGGGAGGGGGGTATTTACAGAGAGAGAAAGAGAGGTGGGTGTTAGGGGTAGGTGGAATATTAGAGCAATGTATTTGTGTGTGAGAGAGAAAGAGAGAGATATGGGGAGGGTGTGGGTGAATAGGGGTAGGGCGGAGGAGGGGAGGTGTGGGAGAGAGAGAGAGAAATGTCATAGTGGATGGAGGGGTGTTGGTAGGGGGAGAGAAAGTTAGGGTAGAAAAAGATATATATATATCAAATTGGGGTGAGGTGGAGAGAGAGATTGTGTTAGGAGTTTGGGAGAGAGAGGGGAGGAATTGGAGGAGTGTGTGTTGTTAGGGGTATGTGGAGGAGGGGAGTTGGGGGAGAGAAATAAAAAGAGATCAGGGACGGGGAATGGCGTAGGTATTTAGGGATTATTAGTGTGGTTCAAGAGAAGGGTATGTATATTGTGAAATCAGAGAGAGAGGGGCACATGGAGAGTATGAGTGGGGTTAGGGGGTGAGAATGTTTCAGAGAGAGATGGTGGGGGTGTTATGGGGTTAGGGGAGGGAGAAAGAAATAGGGGTCTGATGTAGGTGGAGGATTAGGATAGAGAGAGAGTGAGACAAAGGGTTAATAAGCGTTAGGGGGAAGAGGGGTGAGAGAGAGAGGGAGTAGGAGGGTCTGTTAGAGGTAGGGTGGGGAGTATGTGTAGGAGGGATTAGTAGAGGTAGGGTGCGGGAGTATGGTGTTAAGAGTGTTTTAAAGGAGGCTAGTAAGGCTTAGGGAGAGAGTGAGGGACATAAGGGGTGGTTGAGGTAGGGGATTATGTAAGATAGAGACATAATGCTGGAGGGGGTGGTTTTGGGTCGAGATGGACATGGAGATCAAGGTGGTGGAAGGGGTAGGGATATAGGGATCATTAATAAGTTTAGAGAGAGAGGGGGGTGGTATGTGGTAGGGGAAGGGGGGTTTGAATAAATGGAGAGAAAGAAGTGCTTATCTATAGGGGGTAGAGGGAAAGAGAGAGGGGGTTTATTAGTAGGGAGAGTAGTAGGGGGATTAGAGAGAGAGGGGGGAATAGTAGGGGGTTTGGGGAGAGATATAGGGGGTGGGGTTAACTATATGTGAAGGAGTAGATGAGACAGAGAGAGATATTGAGAGATGGAGGGGGTAAGTGGAAGGAGGGTGTAGGTTGTTAGGGGAAGGGGGAGGAGGGCAGTTTTTGGAGATAAATAGATGCAGATTAGGGTTGGGAGGTAGGGTTTTATGGATTATTTGTGCATTTGGAGAGAAGGGGGGTATGTGGTTGGGGAAAAGAGAGAGAGAGAGAGAGAGAGAGATTTAAGGTTAAGGTTAGGGGAATATGAGAGAGGGGGGAGGGGGGTTATGGAGAGAGAATGGAGGTTAAGGGTAGTGAGAGTGAGAGGGAGAAGAGGCATGTTAGGGGTTCGCATGAGAGGTAGTGATGGGGGTTATATGTATGAGTAGGAGTAGGGGAGAGAGTGAGTGAGAGAGCTGTCTTATAAGCATTAAAGAGAGAGAGAGAGAGAGAGAGAGAGAGAGAGAGAGAGAGAGAGAGAGAGAAATATAGAGGGGAGGTGGGTTAAAGGTAGGGATTCGAGTATGGTTGTTAAAGAGTGAGAGAGGGTTTTATTAAGGGATAGAGAGAGAGAAGGTTGGTGGTAAGGGTAGGATTAGGGTGTGAGAATGTGTGTGATATAGAGAGAAAGAGAGAATGGGGGTTGTTAGGGTGTTGGGGTCGAGAGAGAGGAGGGGGGTTGTTTAGGAGAGACAATTAGAGATAAGAGTTTATTAGGTGTAGGGGGAGTAGAAGAGAGAGACATGGGGTAAGGTTATTTGTAGGAAGAGTATGAAGGGGTTTATGGAGAGAGAGGGGGGTTATGGGCAGTGAGTGTGTGTGTGAGGGAGAGGGCATGTTATGAGGTTGGGGGAGATGGGGCTAGGGTGTGCGTGATTAGGGTTATAGGGGAGGATGGTGTTAAGGACAAAGAAAGAGATGGAGATCATGGTTGGGGGAGGGGGTGTAGAGGTTTAAGGAATATTAAGTAAGTTAAAGAGAATGGGGGTACTGGGTAGGGACAGAGAGAGAGAAAGGGATATTTAGAGAGACAAATGGTGGAGGCGATTTTTATGGGTACGAAGAGAAAGAGATAGATATCGATGTGGTGTTAGGGTTAGATATTTAGGGAGTGTTAGGTAAGTTAGAGAGAAGGGGGTTATAGGATGGGGTTAGAGAGAGAAAGCTGGTGGTAACTATTAGGGGGTTGGGGGAAAGGGAGAGGTGGTAAGTGTTAAGCGGTTGGGGGAGAAAAAGAGGTGGGGTTTAAGTGTAAATTAAAGAGTATGTGTGAGATAGAGAGAGATATAGAGTGAGAGAGGGGGTTAGTAAAGGTTAAGAGGGATAGGAGAGGGGGAGAGAGAGAGTGGAGGGTGGGTTAGTGGTAGCGAGAGGAGTAGGGGAAGAGAGAGTAAGAGAGGGTATTTATAATGGTTTGGTAGAAGAGGAGGGAGAGAGAGAGGGATGTTAGGGGGTTGGGGTAGAGAGAGGGGTGAGGTTATGGTTAGGCTGAGAGAGAGATGGGGTTATGGGTTGTTAGGGGTAGGAGTAGGAGGGGATATGGGGGAGATAAATAAATAGAGATCGCGGTGGGGGGAGCAGGTAGGTGTTTAAGGATAATTAGGGTGGTTAAAAACAAGGGGGTGTATATTGTGTGTGCCTGTGTGTGTGTGTGTGTGTGTGTGTGTGTGTGTGTGTGAGAGAGAGAGAGAGAGAGAGAGAGAGAGGCTTAGGGAGGGTATGAGTGGGGTTAGGACAAGAGAGGGGGGGTTAGGGGTACTGAGAGTGTTCGAGAGAGAGACAATGGGAGTTTTATGGGGTTAGTAGAGGGAAACATTGGTGGGGTTAAGTGTAGGTTGAGGAGTAGGGTAGAGAGAGAGTGAGACAGAGGGTTAATAAGCATTAGGGGGAAGAGGGGTGTGATAGAGAGAGGGAGAGTAGGAGGGGGTGTTATAGTTAGAGGGAGTAGGGGGTTGAGAGTGTTATAAAGGTGGTTAGTAAGTCTTATAGAGAGTGAAACGGTTTGTGGTAGCGGGAGTATGAGAGATAGAGATAGAGTGGCGAAGGGGGTCGTTATGGGTAGAGATGGAGATGGAGATCAACTTGGGGGGAGTGATAGGTATTTAAGGAGAATTAAGAGGGTTAGAGATAAGGGTGCTATATTTTGGGGTTAGAGATAAGGGGGATATGTGGTAAGGGAAGGGGTATTAGGAGAGATAGAGAGAAAGACATGCTTATTTATAGGGGGAGAGGGAGAGAGAGGGAGTAGGGGGGGGTTTTAGAGGTAAGGGGAGTAGGGGGTTGTGAGTGTTAGAAAGGTGGATAGTAAGGCTTATAGAGAGAGGGAGAGGGTATGGGGTAGGGAGACTATGAAAGATAGAGACAGAGGGGCAGAGGGGTTGGTTATGGGTAGAGATGGTGATAGAGATCAAGGTGGGGGACTGGTAGGGATTTAGGGAGCATTACGAGGGTTTGCGAGAAGGGGGATATAAAGTGGGGTTTGAGAGAGGGGGGTTATGTGGTAGGTGAAGGGGGGTTAGGAGAGACAGAGAGAAATAAATGCTTATTTGTAGCGGGGGAGGGGGAGAGACAAAGGGGGGGTTATTGGTAGGTAGAGAAGGAGGGGTTTAGGGAGAGAGAGGGTGGATATGGGTTGTTGGGAATACTTTGGAGGAAGAACAGTTTTGTGAACTGTGCAGTTTGGGATGCAAAGTCAGATGGCACAATTTTTTGGAGTGCGCAGTTCAGATTGCGGAGTCAGTTTTGTGCAGCTATGCTGGTGCGCAGTGCTAGTAGGGAAGCTATTTTGGGTGAGGAATGGAAGGAAAGGTCGAAGGAAAGCAACCTGTTTTGGGTATGGAGAAGCATGATGTCAGGTGAAAGCGACCTGCCCAGAGAGTGGCGACAAATAATTAAGGAACTAAGCCATGAGGTCGACGGTGGCAGGCAGGCTAAAGGGGCAGAAAGTGACAAGACACGATGCGGTTGTAACTATTTTGATGGTCACTGTGGCTGTCAGAAGGGCATGAGAGCCACAAGTAGCCCAGCAAGGCATCCTGAAGCGAGTGGAGCAAGCTGTCAACGACGACAGGAAGGGTGGCAGGTAACTGTACTAGTTTTGTGGAATCTTATGGTTTTGAGCCTATGCATTGTAAAGATGTGACCTACAGGAACGATCTATAAAAGGGAACATTCTGTATGGGAAAGGGTTGATCTTTAATAGTTCGGTTAATATTCATTGAATATCTGTAATGTTGAATCTTCTATGTATGAGTTGTTGATCTTTGTTGTTGAAGATTGATCTCTATTGAGAGAATATTGTAAAGGCTCTACAGATGCATGCTCAGAGACCTACAGAGAGAGAAGAGAGTCTGCAACTGAGTGCACAGACTAGAACTGTTGTACCCTTTCCAAAGATAATACAAAAACAGTTCCTATGGATGTAGCTCCCATCCTGGGGGTGAACCATGTTAAATCTCGTGTTGTGAGGTTGCTTATGTGTATACATTTAGATCTGTGTATTTGCTTATACGAAAGGTTAAGATTCTATTTATGAATGCATGAATTGTTGCTTTTATATGTACTCGCCACAAGGATAGAGATGGGAATAATATTTTAAGTGACCACATGTATGAATGGATGTTGAATGCACAAGTAATTCGCAGTAAGTTGAATATATGAATTAATTGGTTAAACACTGAGAGGAAGCGCAATCATCAGTTATGCTATCCTATCATTGAAGAATCACCCATATCGTGCAGTCCTTGGAGGCGTGATAGCTGAAGGGTTAACCGTACAGAAGTGAAACTTCACACACTTCGAAGTCTGCAGCGTGTGTCCCGCAGCGCGCTACTTTCCAATATGTTAAACACTCATCAACTGGTTGTGGAAACCTGATTCCACAACTCCCCCATTCCTTCACCTCGGGTGAGACCTCAGTCTGTTCGTAGATTGTTGCCGAAAGGGCCGGTGAAAAGGGGTTTTGTTGGTTCCTCGAACCACGCAGAACCTAGGTATTTATAGAAAACCTCAAGAACAGTTATATAAGCCAAAAAATGGTTTCGTTTCCATGCTTGAACTGGTGAGGAGTACCGGCACTAAAAATTGGCATCCAAACAAGAAAGAAATCTGGGATTTGTGTGATAAGACATAAAGAGATTTTCCCAGAAAGGAGAAAATAGACATCCGCATCTCTTCAATGTAGATTGGTTAAATAAATACATGTGGAAGGACATTCACGAAATTTTTTGGGCAAGTTTTGGAAACGAGTTGCACGAGTGGATATCAAGACTCGCGGAGCGAAAGAACTATTTTCATCTAGAAGGAGTACCGACCGAGTGGACTCCAGAGCTTATTCAGAGGCTTAAGGAAATAAATAGCCCACTCTCACGAGCAGTCGACTTTTGGGTTGATAGTACACTAGAAAGCTTCATGACAGAGTTCATGGTGGACATGCTGAAGTCCTACAACGCAACCGAAGCATAATTTTTCAAAGGTTTCAAAGGTAAGTACCTCAACAATTTGAGTTTATGCATTAAGATGCTTTTAGTTGAGAAAGGGGTTTTAAGAATGCAGTAAAGACTCCTAGAAGTTTTTGAATCTGTAATGGTCAATAACATATATAGTGATTCTGACAAAGAGACACACAATTTGAGAAGTGGAAAGAGATATAAGTATACTACTAAGAAGACTTCCAGTGAACATGGACTCCGCATAGATATTGATTTAAAAGCTAAGCTTGATAGCCAAACCGCACCTCTATCAGCTACATATCATCCTATTACTACGTAGGATCCACTGGTTGTGAACACCGTGCCTCCTATTGCACAAAACCTACCAGTCCAGAACCCTCTAGTTGTTAATATTCCTATCCCTTAGAGTGTCAATACCAATAATACTGTGGGAGTGAGTACTCATACCATCCTGACTCAGACCATTCCAACTTAGAATATTCCGATTCAAAACATTTCGCACAGTACCATACCTAACACCACTCAGAACCCTACGCAAAACCATGTACCACCTAGAAGAAGGATGATTGATGATATTAAGCTTCCAATATTCAAACGAACGGGTCTAGAGGACCCTGCGCAAAATTGCTTTCTATGTGAAGTCGTATGGAGTGTCAATCAAGTTCAGGATGATTTGTGAAGCAAGCCCATCTCATCACCACATTTAGAGATAGAGCCTTGAACTAGTTCATGAAGTATTCTCGGGAATAGAACAGAACCTTACTAGAGATTAAGGCTGCATTGTTGAGTGAGTTCAAGAAACCAAAGTCAGAATCCCCATGTATAATGGAATTAAAGGAAATTAGGAAAAAATCTAATGAGACAGTTTGGGAATTTGACCAAAATTTTAAGACATTGCTAGACCAGGTCATTTTTGTCATAGCACCGCAATAGCACCAGGAGTGGTTTATAGCCGCACTGTTGCCCCATATCAGACTATTGTTGATGCAGTAGAAAGTGGCTTCGCAGGAAAAAGCCTTGGAAATTGCGATGAAGCTAGAAGATTCACCTATAACAGAAAGTAGCACTGGAATGTCTCAGATTCAGACCTATCTAGCAGTTGCAGGACATTAAGAAGGGGAAAGAACAGAGATAAGAAGTCCGGTGTACAGGATGCAAAGGAGAAGGAAACACCAAGGATCAGTGTCCTTTGTTTCAAGAATACCTTAACATGGGAGCACCAAATCCACTGAATCGGAACTAAGGGACATGGTGTGAGATGTGTAGAACTAGAGGACATCGGCCAAAAGACTGTTACTTTATCAAAAAATATGTAAGAACACCTAAAAATTTATATTGCAATTTCTGTAATTCAGTTGGACACGATGATTCCAACTGTCGCGCATATGAGCTCATGCTGGAAAGAAGGAAAGATATAGATCATATGCATGGTGGAGTATACAGAGTCCAAGAAGAAACTACATAGAACAAGGATAACGCGCAATATGATCAAGGAGCATACAGAGGTCGTGGAGGATTCCACGGAAGAGGAAGAAATACTGGCCCAGGACAAGGAAGAGGAAGAGGCCAGATGATTTGTTATAACTATGGTCATCTAGGTCACTTATCCAGAGACTTTACCAATCCATGTACTACTTCTAATTATTGTAAATATTTTGATCAAGTTATTGAAGCATGCCCAATATTAGTAGTAGAGATGTAGAAGAGAAAGCAAGATGTACCTAATCCAAATATTCAGCGGATTGCAACAGAGAGAAGGACTATAGATCCTAGTATTAATGTTGTGACGCGAAGTGGCGTTGCGACAGGAAGAGATAGGCAAGCAGAAGCTTCGACTTCTGGAGACTTTGAAACTAAGTAGACCCCTCTTGAAACGATCTAGATTAGAAAAACTAGTGGGAAGACACCTGCGTTTAACGTGGAGAAGAATAAAGAAGTCTTTGAAGAAGCATGGGACATATTCAAAGAACAAGCACCTATGTTACCAAGAATCCCATTGTGAAGTCAAATACCGCATAAGGAGGATATGCTGGAGAGCAACGTATTATCAAACCAGTAAAGAAGCAAAGATAGGCACCTATGTTGTGCAGTTCCTCTGGAGCTACATGAAACTATTGAACAGCACAGATGCTATAGTGGAATTACAAAAACTGTTAAACCTATATGAACCATGCAGTGAGACGGATACTACCCAGAGCGCAATTCATCACATCAAGAAACACAAACAAACAGGCCAAGAAATGAGGCTCAATGCGCACATAGGATATTATGAGATGGATGATATTATCCTTGATCTCGGATCAGAGGTAAATGTCTTGACTAAGAAGACATGGCAGCATATGGGGAGACCAAAGTTGCTATGGTCACCTATACAGTTGAGGTTGGCCAACCAGCAGAAAGTCATACCTTTTGGCAGATTAGCCAATGTTATTGTTGACATCGATGGAGTGTGAAGTCATATAGACTTCAAGGTTATCGAGATTGTGGATGACATTCAGCCTTATCCAACACTATTAGGTATAGACTGGGCGATGGATAACCTCACCATCATAAAATTGAAGACCAAGAAGATGATATTTGAAGGGTAGGATATAAGGTTCATCACACCATTGGACCCCTCACAAGGAGAAAGATACAGTGAGCCAATTTAGGAAGAATCCAAAGCACGGGATCTTGATCGCATTTACAAGATTACTGTGAATCAAGATGACTACATTACTCCTATGGCGGATGGAACACTCAGTTGGTGATGTGACAGTTCTTGCATCTCAGAATCTGACGCAGAGCTGGAGAATCGGAAAATTCATATGCATGAAGTATCTACAAGAAGATGCACACAGATCACAAAGTCACTGCTCTGGATTGGAACCGAGGTAAATCCAATCCCCACCTATGATGGTTCGACTAATGTTTATTCATTTATTCAAGAATATACTGTATCAGTTGCAGCTGAACATCGCATACCAGCATTATACATGGCACTGCGTGAGACACCTGCCAGATGGTGGGCTACACATAAGCAGACTCTGACCACATGGGATCAGTGCAAGCATATGATGCAAATCATATTCATGGAAAACACTGTGCTAACCATGGTAAATTATAATGGACAAACAAGTCTAAGGGATCACGTAGAAATCTGTTCGGAAGCATGGATAAAAAGACCACAAATAGAATGGGTTCATCTGTTTGTGCACACATTAGATAAGATTCCAGAGGATTGGTATACAGACATGGAGCTTCACAAAGGCACCACAGATTGGTCTATGCTAGCTGTGAATTTCCAGAGAACTTTTAGCTTTGAATATGAAAGTCCGAGCATAAATGAAGCTCGACAAGTTATCAAGGAAAGAATATTCAGAGCCAAATGCCCAAGTATAAATGAGGCATTGGAGGAAATCAAAGAGAAAGTATTTGAATATGTAAAGGTACCTGTTAACCTACAACCAGAATGGGGAAGGAAAATAGAACATGCCTTTGAATGTTATAATCTTGCTGAAAATGAAGAAGAACAAGAAGAGAGCGATGAGGAGGATCCGTGCAAAATCAACATACCTGAATCAGAAGGAGCGCACGATGGAGAGGGACCTCCACTGGAAATTCGAGATATGAGTGGACCTATTAAGATAAGAAAAGTGAACATTGGCACAAGTGAAGAGCCGAAGTTTGCATCCATTGGAGATTATTGGGATGATGCAATGGTTGTGCATATCGTGGATCTTTTGCACGAGTACCAGGATTTGTTTCCGACAAAGTTCGTGGAAATGAAAGGCATCTTGGGAGACTTGGGGGTTATGAAAATACCTCTCAAGCCAGGTGTGAATCCCGTAAAGCAAAGGCCTTATAGACTAAACCCCAGATATAAAGAAAGAGTCAAGGTAGAAATTGATATGATGCTTGATGAAGGGATCATCGATCTAGTTGAAGAGTTAGAGTGGATAAGCCCGATGGTTATCCAAGATAAAAAGACTAAAGGTGAAATCTGGATCTGCGTAGATCTAAGGAAGCTGAATGACGCTTCACTGCACGAACCATTTCCTACTTCGTTTACAGATGAAGTATTGGACAATGTGGGAGGGAATGAGGCCTATTCTTTTACTGATGGATTTTCTGGATATCATCAAATTAGGATTGATCCAGTAGGAAGGCATAAGACAACATTTGCTATTGAATGAGGATCATACCAGTATATTGTGATTCCATTTGGATTGAATAATGCACCAACCATATTTTCCAGAGTTGTGGTGGCTGCATTTAAGGAATTTATCCATAAGTTCTTAGAGGTTTATTTTGATGATTGGACTGTCTTTGGCCTACTGAAGAACCATTTTGAAAACCTGAGATTGATGTTAGCTAAGTGTAGACAACATCAAATTTCATTGAATTTAAATAAATGTATTTTCTGTGTACCTTATGGAATTATGTTGGGACACATTGTCTGTAGACAAGGTTTGATGGTTGACCATGCGAAGATCATAGTTATTGTGAACTTGCCAGCGTTGAACTCAGTGAAGCAACTTCGAATGACGTTGGGACATACTGGATATTACAGAAAATTTATCAAAGGTTATGCGCAGATAACCACGCCAATGGAAAAAATATTGAAGAAATATGCACAGTTCATATGGAACGCAGAATGTGAGCAAGGCCTAGATACATTGAAAGAGAAGATGGTAACTGCGCTGATCCTAGTGTTTCTTGCAAAATCTCAAGCACAGTTGAATCTAGCTACTGTGGATTCCTCACTGGTGAAAGATTGCACAACATTTGCAAGAATTAGCATAAAAAAATTTAAATGAATGAAGAACAATACACATGAAATGGTGAATAATGTCAATATTATTAACTGTCCAACCTTAACAAAGGTTAAGAACACCCATATATACAAATCTGGAAGAATTTGAATCCATCTGGAGTGTTCACACTGATCTAGCTTAGAAAAAGCTCAAACCCCCCTAGGTTGACCAAAATATCCCAAACCATCCCAAACTGGTTCGAATCTGCAGTGTGAATGCTGGGAATGACTGGACAGGCCCATGTGACCTCACACATGTGAAGAAACTGGTTGGTTAGAGGTTTGGAGTCTAAAATTGGTCAAAAATGTGACAAAACAAGGCAAGATTGTCCACAAAGAGAGCAAATGCGCCCTAGGTAGAAGAGAAGCATGCTGAGTGCATTAAATGACCTGAGGAGGGCGCTCTAGGCATGCTGAGTGCATTAATTGCCCTGGGGAGCGCTCCACTTAGCTGGTTTGACTCAGCACTTGTTCACATTTGCCATCTAGTTCATGATAATTGACCATTTAGTAGCTAATCAACTTAGGGATGTAATCATTAATCACTTGGGCTAATTAATCATCATTAATAAATGATTACTGTACATAGGTGGAAAAATGTTCTAACATTTCTAGATTGGGATAAGTTGTTCCATGTAGACGTTGATGCTTCACCCATTGCACTCGAGGTGGTGCTAGCACAACCAGGTGAAGGGGCATTGATCACCCCATTGCATTTTTTAGTAGGAAGTTGTCTTCAGCTGAGAAGAACTATACGACCAATGAAAGAGAAGGCTTAGCTATGGTGTATGCACTGCATAAAGTTAGGCATTATTTTCTAGGGGCGCACTTCTCCATGTTTACTGACCATTCCGATTTGAAGTATTTGGTCAATAAGCCAGTGTTAGGGGGGATAATTCGCAAATGGTTACTACTCATCCAAGAATATGATTTTGAAATTGTGGTTGATACAGGAAGATTGAACCTAGGACCTAACCATCGCTCAAATATTGAGTCAGGCGAAGAGCCCACAAATCTCGAAGACAATTTTCCTAATGTGTAGTTGTTTGCAATATAGATTGTTGATGATTATTACAAGGATATTGTAGACTTTTTTACTACAAGATTGACACCCACAGAGTTCACTATGCAGCAAAAAAAGAAGCTGGTAGTCAGAGCAGCAGACTTCACTATAATCACAGGTCAATTATACAAGTTGGGACCAGACGAAGTGCTGTACAGATGCATGTTGGAGCATGAGAAGCCATTCATATTGGCTTATGCACATTTAGGTGTATTAGGAGGTCACTACGGAGGAAGGGCCACTGTGCAGCAGATATTGCGAGTAGGGCTATGGTGGCCTACAATCCATAAAGATTCAAAGGAACATTTCCAGAGCTGCGATGTCTGTCAGAGGACAGGAAGGCCATCGAGAAGAGATGAAATGCCACTAAATCCGCAGTTTACACTTCAAGCATTTGATAAATGGGCTATCGATTACGTGGGACCTATTAACCCACCAGGGAACACGACTGGTGTGAGATACATTATCACCGCAATTGATTATCTCACCAAATGGGCAGAGGCTAAACCAGTGAAGGACTGTAGCACAGTTACTGTTGCACAGTTAATTTTTGAGAACATCCTTACCATATTTGGATGCCCAAATATTTTGATGAGTGATCAAGGGACTCACTTTTTTAGCAAAACTATTGAATCCCTTACTGAAGAGTTCCACATTTATCATCATAGGAGTACACCGTACCATCCTCAAGCAAATGGAACTGTTTAAGATTTCAACAAGGTACTGGAGAATGCGCTGACAAAGGTATACAATGTCAACATGGATGATTGGGATCTGTGCATTCCATCTGTGTTATGGGCATACAAAACTACTTGTAAGAAGTTGAAAGGCTACACACCTTTCAGATTGGCCTATGGACAGGAAGTTGTCATGCATGTGGAGTATATTGTACCAAGTTTGAGAATAGTTGCATTTATAGGCATGGAGGATGAACAAACAATAGAAGAAAGGATTCTATACTTGGTTTGGATTGGAGGAAGATCGCTTCATAGCAGGATTTCACCAGCAAGTGCAGAAAGATAGGGGAAAAGAATGGCATGATCGCCATATCAAGAACAAGAACTTTCAGGTAGGTGATCTAGTCCTCCTGTATGATAGAAAGTTTATGAAATTTCCTGGAAAATTTAATATGCATTGGCTTGGCCCATATACTGTTATGCATGTTACTAATGGTGGCACAGTTCCATTAGCCACATTAGTCGAAGATACCTTACCAGGTTTGGTGAATGGAAGTATACTAAAACCCTACAGGGATAGTCCTACTTCGCAAAACTCTCAGTGATCAAAAGAAAAGGAAAAATTGTAAGTGTCAAGTATAGTTGAAATTGGGCACTAGAAGTGGGCAGATTCTATACACAATTTTGGACAGATATGCAAAGCTTGATAGAAAGGATTAATGTACCACGTAGCAAGTGTATCTGCGTGGTTCAAAAAAAAAAAAGCACAGTACGAAGCTCAAGACATAGTTGCGCAAATGAAATTGAACAGACCACCTGCGAAGATGCAATGCGAGGCATGTGACAGAACTGTAGCCATGCAGTTAAACATGAACAAGCACATGTGCACACAAGAAACCCTTGTCAGAACTGCCAGCGCATCATGACAGAAAACGGTGCCCGTGACAACTGTCGACCGGTTAGTGATCCAGTATCCAAAAGGGTGGCACTGAAAAGATCAAGCATTAAAAGAAAATCTGACCATTTAGGCATAATAAAGAGTGAAGTGACCGAGATCTCACCAAGATCTGGCTAACATGTTGGTAATTAATTGTTGATTTAACTGACTTAATAGCCTGGCAGTACCGACACCTTTTAGCAATTAAGGAAACATCATTGGAAAGGAGATAATGATTAGTCAACAAAAGTGAGATGTCATATGAGATCTGGACGAAGGACGAGACATTAACTGCCTCAGTAACGGTCGATATCCACGTTCCAGACCAGCAGGGTCTATAAATATCCATCATCCAAGCATCGGTTTGTTTTACCGAGAATTCTATCTCATATGTCTGTGTATTCAAAGCTTGACCAGCCAGAGAGCTGAGTCGTCTGTAAGTACATGAGAGAACCACTCACCATTGAGGAAGTATTAATAATATTCAGGAAGATAGGGTTTAAGGGAGTCATGTCATAACCATCCAAGAAACCTGCATGAGAGAGGGGTGCTTCATCCCGAAGCTCTGCAAGATAGGCCACAGAGATGAAGAAAGATAAACATCTAGCTGCAGACCAGGAAGAGCCGAAGGAAACAAAGCCACAGGAACCATTCCTTGTCCACAATTGACCCATCCATCTTGTAGAAGAATACATCACCCATCGGCGAGATGATGCACCTATTATCATCCTTGAGAAAAATCTTGTTTATGAGATTCCAACACCGCCCATATCCAGTAAGGTGTGGGTTGTAGGAAGTCTTCTAGGAAAGGTTAAAGACTGCAATTTTGAAGACCACGACTTACTAGAAGGAGGATAGTCGAATCTGAAGAAGTTCACCCAGTTTCAACTAGACTAGTATATGCGTCGACAGGTTGATGAGAAAACTAGCACCGAAACTCTATTTGTACAGGATTGGTTGAAAGGGCTTGAATCATCTGGGTTGCTTAACTTGCTATGCATCCCGCATTTCAACAAGAATCCAAAGCTTAATGCAGTAGTCCGCACATTTCTTTCCTGTATGCACTCAAGTTATGAGATTCCAACACCACCCATATCCAATAAGGTGCAGGTTGTAGGAAGTCTTCTAGGAAAGGTTAAAGATTGTAAGTTCGAAGCCCATGAATTGCTGGAAGGAGGATAGTCGAAGCCGAAGAAGTTCACCCAGTTTCAACTAGACCAGTATATGCATCGAGAGGTTGATGAGCGAATCGGCATCGAAACTCTATTTGTACAGGATTGGCTAAAAGGGCTTGAATCATCCGAGTTGCTTAACCTGCTCTGCATCCCGCATTTCGACATGAACCCAAAGCTTAATGCACTAGTGCGCACATTGCTTTCCTGTGTGCACTCGGGGTACCTATGGTTGGACAAGAGGATCAATATAAATATTGATAGGATACACAACATCACACTACTTAATAAGCGGGGCGACGACCCTTCAAAAGTGTTCGTAGGAAAGGCATAAGAAAGAGAACTCACCAACAAAGTCATTGAAGAATTTGGCATAGTTCGGCGTAAATGTGGCTTCCCCACAGCCGACATCAGTGATAAATCTATGCGGTTCATAGTTCAACTGCTTGCAGGGAAGATACTGCACAAAAGCAGACCACCAAAGGTGTCAGCCGTAGCAATCCATCTCACTTTTAAAACAATGAAGGGAACCCCTTACAACTGGGCGCAATACCTGCTAAACGAATTTTTGGCATATGTCGAAGACACTCAAGACAATGGAACTGCGTTCCACTAGAGCTGGCTATTAGTATTGATTTCCTTCGTCAGTTGGAAAGAGCCAACTGGTTACCAAGGCGTTCCAATTCTCCCAGGGAAATGTCAGGGAATGCACTTCTCTAACCTATGGGCGAACTCAAGGCCCTCCAGGCAACGACAAATCAATGAAGTATTTTACACTTATTACGAGCAATTTTCTGATGCAATTCGGTGGACGCCGTGAATCTCAAAGCCGTTAGAAAATGCCTACAAAGGGAAGATGAGATTCATGGCTGATCTACATAGGTCGTACATTCAGCCCAGGGATGACACCAACATAGAGCTATGGTATCCAAGATTCTATTAGCTGGATGCCGAGAGAATCGAGCAGATAATGGAGGAATGGGCACCAGAATGGAAAGTGGACCAACCCATTGATGTTGAGTCCAACTATAAACAGGACAAAGAAGATGAAGAGGAAGAGAAAGACGAAGAAGAAAAAGAAGATGAAGAGGAAGAGAAAGACGAAGAAGAAAAAGAAGATGAGGAGGAAGAGTATCCACGTTCAAGAAATATTCGATAAGCTAAAGCAGGAATCAATGTGGAACACCAAAGAGTTGTCTGAGGTTCAAGAAAGAAACCGCAAAATCAAAGAAACAGTATCAACAGTATGCACAAAGATTAACAAGTGTGAAGAAGAAGCAAGTGTAGAGGACACAATAATCAAGATTGGGGCCAAAGTGGAGTCCCTTACTACATAAATGATGGAAATGGAGATTTTGTATAAAGGGAAAATTGCAGACCAGGAGGCTCGGCGTCAAAGTACCCCGTCGGATAAGCGTGCAGCTCCAGCAGAAGTCCTAAAGGCCACTTTAGACAGTATTTCAGTCGAGGTTCTAAAGTGTCAGAATTTGCTCGAGGAAGCAAATACGGTATTGGCTGGACTGACTAAAGATCCAGACCTGATGTAGATTAGAGGGAATTTACAACAAAAGCAGTAAGCAATCGAGGCTGCAAACATGGAAATGAAGGCTTTGTCAGCAAGACCAAACATGCAAAAATTCAATGAAGTGAAAGAGATGCAAAAAGAGTTAGCAATGCTGAGGGAGAGAGAGGCTGCCATTTCAGCAAAGTTGCAGCCTATAGAGGATGAAGGAATGGCACTAATGGAGCAGATTGATGAGAAGTGCCTTGAACTTCAAACAACAGAGGGCACATTGAAGGAACAATCTCAGGTAGAGGTCTCACAAGCGATGTTGGAGACCATAAAAGAATTTGAGAATAAAGCAAAGTTAACGGTTGCAGAGGTAACCATTACTTTGAACAACTTCACTGCGAAGCTAAGTCCCATTGAAGAAGCATAGACAATGTCGATCGACGAAGGAAGTGGCTCAAGGATGAGCCACATTTAAGTGTTAGGAGCCTGTTGGGCATGGCCCAAGTTGGCATACTTTGAAGGAAGAAAAATTTTGCGAACTACACAGTATGGGCTGCAGAGTCAAATGGCACAATTTTGCGGAGTCCGCATTTCAGATTGCGGAGTCAGTTTTGTATAGCTATGCTGGTACGCAATGCCAGCAGGGCACCTATTTTGGGTAAGGAATGGAAGGAAAGGATGAAGGAAAGCGACCTGTTTTGGGTATGGAGAAGCGTGAAGTCAGGTGAAAGTGACCTGTCAAGAGAGTGGCGTAAATAGTTAAGGAACTAAGCCACGAGGTCGACGGTGATAGGCAGGCTAAAGGGGTGAAAAGTGACAGGCCACGATGCGGTTGTAACCGTTTTGATGATGACTATGGCTATTAGAATTGCATGATAGCCACGAGTGGCCTAGCAAGGCAGCATGAAGCGAGTGGAGCAAGCTGTCGACGACGACAGGCAGGGTGGCAGGTAATCGTACTAGTTTTGGGGAATCTTAGGGTTTTGAGCCTATGCATTATAAAGACGTGACCTATGGGCATGATCAATAAAAGGGCACATTCTGTATGGGAAATGGTTGATTTCTAATAGTTGGGTTAATCTTCATTGAATATCTGTAATGTTGAATCTTCTGTGTATGAGTTGTTGATCTTTGTTATTGAACATTGATTTGAGAGAAGATTGTAAAGGCTCTGCATCTGTGTGCGCAGAGACCTATAGAGAGGGAAGAGAGTCTGCAACTGAGTGCGCAGACTGAAACTGTTGTACCCTTCCCAAAGATAATACAACAATAGTTCTTGTGGACGTAGCTCCCATCCTGGGGGTGAACCACGTTAAATCCTATGTTGTGAGATTGCTTATGTGTATACATTTAGATCTATGTATTTTCTTAGACGAAAGGTTAAGATTTTGTTTATGAATGCATGAATTGTTGCTTTTATATGTATTCACCACAAGGATAGAGATGGGAATAATATGTTAAGTGACCACATGTATGAATGGATGTTGAATGCACAAGTAATTCACAGTAAGTTGAATATATGAATAATCGGTTAAACACTGAGAGGAAGCATAGTCATCAGTTGTGTTGTCATATCATTGAAGAATCACCCCACATTGCGCAGTCCTTGGAGGACTGATAGCAGAAGGGATAACCGCGTAGAAGTGAAAAGTTGCGTAGTCTGAAGTCCACAACACACAGCTTTCCAATCTGTTAAACACTCATCACCTGGTTGTGGAAAACTAATTCCACAACCCCCCCATTCCTTCACCTTGGGTAAGACCTCATTATTTTCGCAGATTGTTGCCGAAAGGGACGGTGAAAAGGGGTTTTTTTGGTTCCTCAAACTGCGTAGAACCTAGGTCTTTATAGAAAAACTCAAGAATAGTTATACAAGCCAACATGGGTATTGAGAATGTGTGGGAGAGAGAGGGGGGTGTTAGTGAGTTTGCAGGGTGAGAGAGGGGTGGGTTTAGGGGTATGTGGAGGAGTAGAGAGAGAGAGAGATGGAGGGGAATTATTTGAAGGAGGGTGTAGGTTGTTAGGGGTAGGGGGAGGAGTGCAGTTGCGGGAGAGAAATAAATATAGATCAGGGTGGGGAGGTAGGTGTTAAGGGGTAGTGAGAGTGAGAGAGATAGGGGGCATGTTAGGGATTGGGGTCAAAGAGGTAGTGTTGGGGGTTAGGTGTAGAAGGAGGAGTAGGAGTAAGAGATAGAGAGAGAATGTGGGGGGATTGGCCGTGTTTTGGAATTGGGGCGGTGTTTTGGAATTGGGGATGGGAGAGAGGGATGATGGTTAGTTGAAGGTGGATTAGAGGGGTGTGTCTGTGTGTGTTAGAGAGAGAGTCAGGGGTGAGGATGGGAGAGAGTGGGTGATTAGGGGTACGGCGAAGGAGGGGTATTTCCAGAGAGAAGGAGATAAAAATTGTGGTGGGGAAAGGGGTGTAGGGGTTTATGAGATATTTGCTATGTTAAAGAGAATGGGGATATAGGGTGGGGGGGGGAGAGAGAGAGAGAGAGAGAGAGAGAGAGAGAGAGAGAGAGGATGTGGGTGACTACGGTTATGGGGGAGGAGGGTATTTGGGGTAGATAAATAAATGGATATCATGGTGGGGGGAGGCGATGTAGCAATTTAGGGAATATTCAGTAAGTTAAAGAGAAGGGGGGGTATAAGTTAGGGGAAGAGGGACAAAGAGAGGGAGTGGGATATCTAGAGAGAGAGAGGCAAAGGGGTTAGTTATGGGTAGGGATAAAAAGAGATAGAGATTGTCATGGTGGGAAGGTTAGGGATTTAGGGAGCGTTAGGTAAGTTATAGAGAAGGGGGGGATAGAATGAGGGAAAAGGGAGAGAGTGGGAAGGTGGTAAGTGGTAGGGGAAGGGGGATTATCAAAAACAAAGGGAGAGGGTTTTTTAGGGGTATGGGGAGTAGGAAAGAGAGAGAGAGAGGTAGAGGGGAATTGGGGAGAGAGAGGGGGTTTATCACTAGTTAGAGTGTGTGTGAGAGAGAGGAGTGGTGTTAGAGGGTTGGGGGAGAGAGAGAGGGGTGTTATTAGAAGTTGGTGGAGGAGTAGACAAGAGATAGAGAGAGAAAGGCAGGGGTGAGTGGAAGGAGGGTGTGGTTTATTATGGTTAGGGTCAGGAGGGTGGATGTGGGAGAGAAAGAGATAGATATCGGGGTGGGGGGTAGTGTTTTAGGAATTATTTGGGCTATTGGAGGGAAATGGGGGTATAGGGTGGTAGATAGAGAGAGAGAAAGATATATGGACGGTGGTAAGTGATAGGGGGCAGGTTATTAGGAGAGAGAAATAAAGAGAGGGGTTTAGGTGAGTGGGAATAAGAGAGAAGGAGAGGGGATTAGGGAGAAGAGGTGGTTAGTAAAATTTGGGGAAAAGAGGGGGGACACACACTATTAGTGTGATGCCAGTCGACAGGGGTCCCACTCACTATCGACACATACCGCAGTCTTCCTGAGCACCGGCCCAGACAGGGTTTATCCTGCCCAACAACACCTGTAGAGTAGATGAGGTCTCACCCGAGGCATCCAGGAATAGAAGACGGAACCATGTTTCCACCAAATGAAGGAGGATGGTTGCAATTATGATAATTAAAATTTATCGCAACACAGCGAAAGAGATCCTTAAGCATTAAACTCAGTAGTAAAGCAATATTCAACCCAAACATTCATCATTGCAACAACATTAATTATAAAGCAAGTATCGCATCAAAGAAGCATGACATTATTCGTATAGTGCAATGTCACATTATCGTAACTGGAACAAATTGAACACAGGGATTGCACCAAATAGCTTCATCATATTATCATCATCAACCCAGATACAACATCTCTGCAAAAACTAGATCTCTGCAATTGTTAGGATATTCCTATACTCCATCCTAGTCCTCCTAGCTTTTCTGACATTTTCATTTTTATTCATGCATGCAAAATTAGGGTTTGCATGCATCCTAGTCATCAGTACCAACACCTAGTCCTCAGTAAACTAGCCCTTGGAGCTTCTTTTAGATCATTTATAGCCCTCCAAGTGACTAATGCACCCTCCTTTGCTCCACTGCATGACAAAGGCGCCTTCTTCACCTACCAGTCCAGTTATCTTCAGTTACATTTAGTTCTCCCTTGATTTTAGGCTTGAACTGACTCTTAACTGAGTTTATCACTCCGTCGGACCTCGAGAGAGACTAGATTGACCATTCTGAATCCAGTTAACTCCTATGGCACCCTCCACTAAGCCTCCTTCACTATATTAGTGCTTCCATGTGCCAGTTACACCAACCACACTCAGTTAGACTCAATTTGACTCCCGGTTGACCATTACTTGTGCATTGATGACTTCACTGATGAGAAGGTGGACTCCTAGTTATGCATTGATGACTCTCCACTAATTATGGATCTGTGCATGAAGACTAATTCGAATTCCACCTAGTGAATTCGAATCCTCATACTCAGCATTGTATATTTACCAGTTTATTATTCTGTTTAATGCAACATGTGTAATTATTGTACCTCAATCAAAGTTTCTTTGGATCTATGTTCTATTGCTTGTCTCTTCTTCTATTATTCCTAAATTATTTCATTGTGAGGTTTACATCATCTCTTTGGATCTTATGTGGGCAATTTCACATGGTATCAGATCCATTTGAGAGTATATTCTACCTCCATTCTTGAGATTTTTTTGCAAGTATTTTGAAGTTCTAGTAGTTGCAGCAGAAGATTCAGCAGTTTCTATTTGCACTTGTTCCAGCAGTCAAGATGAGCAATTCGAATGCTTCTTCTTCTCCTTCTCCTATGATCCTCACTCCCTTCAATTACTTCGAATGGAAGGATAGGATTATATTTCACTTGTATAACAAACAACTAAATCGAATAGTATTTGAAAAAGATGTTATACCACATCATGTTGTTGAGAGAATCAAGCATCTAAATAAAATGGATGAAGCTTTTGGATTCATATGCCTCCATATGTCAGAAGATCTATTGTTTCATGTTGAAGGATTGAAGTTTCCCAATGAGTTATGGACAAAATTGGGTAGTCTCTTTGGCAAACAAGATGGGATGAGAGGATACACTCTCGAAAATGAATTGGCTTCTCTGCAACCTAGCAATTTCAAGAGCATTCAAGCATTCATCTCAAAATTCCAGAATTTGGTTGTACAATGACGGCATTGTGGCATCACCAAAAGTTATGAACAATTAGTGCTCTCCATTTTGAGCAAACTTGGATCTCAATTTTCTATTTTTGTATCTACCTTCAATTCTAGGCGAATGTCAATCCCAGGATGGAATTTTCCTACCTTAGCAAACTTTACTGCGGCTCTCACTCAAGAAGAGGACAAATTGATTCAAATGGGTGCCATCAAAACCTCCAAAGATCTAGCTCTTTTAGCTGGTGAAGCAAGTGGAGCGAATGCAAAAGGGAGGCAAAAAGACAAAGGCAAGAAGCAATCAAGATCCAAGAATGACAAACAAAAGAGACCAAATTGTTCCTACTGCAAGAGAGGAAACCATCCTAAGAATGCTTGCATGCACAAGAAGATTGATCTTCTAACCAAGCTTCTTGAACAAAACCAAATTGTTGTTCCAAAAGAAGCAAAGATGTCTGATTCTAGAAGTGGATATGATGATTGCCATGCATTGATGGTTGGTTTTTCAAAGACAAAAGCCCTCCTCATAGATTCTGGAGCCTCCAACCACATGATTGCATCTAAAGAATCCTTCTCCTCTTTGGATCTCCAAGATGGGCCTACCATTCACATGGGAGACAACTCTCAGATTTCTGCCAAAGGTTTGGGAACAGTTCATATGGAGCATGATAAGTTCAAAAATGTCTTATTTGTTCCTTCTCTTATAGCAAATTTGTTGTCAGTTTATCAAATGACTCATACAGGATCACCAAAACAAATAAGTTTTGGTCCAAACATAGTAGAGATTATAGAAATATCCACTGGAAAGGTTATAGCGAATGGGATTGCTAATCATGCCTCAAAGGCATATGAGTTTTCACACTTCATGCCTTTCTCTCCAACTATTCCTTCAGATTCTGATGAAGATCATAGTGACTCCTCTTCTAATGAAGAAGAAGATCAAGATTTTGATGTTGAGATCATGGTTCAAGAAGATTCAGATCCAAAACCAACACCTATTCTCAGTCCAGATTCGAGGTCAACATGGGCTCACACAGTCCTTACTACTACTGAGAACATAGTTGATGATTTATCTGTTCACAGAACTACTAGACTTCAACATTATGCCAACCTTGCATTATGACATCCACCTCTCCATGAGAGATACAACATGATGATGGGGTTCTCTCTTCCATCTTTTGGTAAGACTCCTCATGTTCCATTCACTCCAGATACAGAAAGAGTTCCTGAAAGACTTGCTTCCTCCAACACATTCTCCACACAGGGGGAGACCTTCCTACAGAGGATCAACTTGCCAATTCTTTTACAAAAATTTTCACTGATGAAAGATTCTTTCTTTTCTGCATAGTATGATGGTTCTTTGAGTTATTTACTGTTCTTTTGAGGGGGGGTATTTTTCCCAAGAGGATTTCCCCATTTCCCCAGTTTATGGACAGTTCTTTATTTTTCTATCATTTCATTTGATTGTATGGGTGACCTTTGGTCGTAGTTACCAGGGCCCATGATGGATTAAGGGGGGGTGTTAGGATATTCCTATACTCCATCCTAGTCCTCCTAGCTTTTCTGACATTTTCATTTTCAGTCGTGCATGCAAAATTAGGGTTTGCATGCAATTAGGGTTTGCATGCATCCTAGTCATCAGTACCAGCACCTAGTCCTCAGCAAACTAGCCCCTGGAGCTTCTTTCAGATCATTTCTAGCCCTCCTAGTGACTAATGCACCCTCCTTTGCTCCACTGCATGAAAAAGGTGCCTTCTTCACCTACCAGTCCAGTTATCTTCAGTTACATTCAGTTCTCCCTTGATTTCAGGCTTGAACTAACTTTTAACTGAGTTTATCACTCCGTCAGACCTCCAGTGAGACTAGATTGACCATTCTGACTCCAGTTAACTCCTATGGCGCCCTCCACTGAGCCTCCTTCACTATATTAGTGCTTCCATGTGCCAGTTACACCAACCACACTCAGTTAGACTCAGTTTGACTCCTGGTTGAACATTACTTGTGCATTGATGACTTCACTGATGAGAAGGTGGACTCCTAGTTATGCATTGATGACTCTCCACTGATTATGGATCTGTGCATGAAGACTAATTCAAATTCCACCTATTGAATTTGAATCCTCATACTCAACATTGTATATTTACCAATTTATTATTCTGTTTAATGCAACATGTGTAATTATTCTGCCTCAATCAGAGTTTCTTTGGATCTATGTTCTATTGCTTGTATCTTCTTCTATTATTCCTAAATTCTTTCGTTGTGAGGTTTACATCATCTCTTTGGATCTTATGTGGGCAATTTCACAACAATGACTCTTGACATCAAAACATACCCAGGAATCATACAACCAACATCAAGCTTCACATTCTTTCGCTCACAAATTATGCTCTCTCGATTCTCCTTTAACACCTACCATTCTTATCTATATATAGGCTTCCGCCTTACAACTATTGTCCACTTACTACCGACTTCCTAACTAACACCATGGACAAATGACCCAATATCTCACTAACTTATCCAAAAACGACCAAAAACCCTCATTCTGCGGTATAACTGACTCAACATTACATAATATGTGGTACAAATGACCCAAAACCCGCATTCCACGGTACAATTGACCCAAAATGCATAACTAATCTTCCACTGATCACCATTCATGTCATCTTCTGCCTTGTCGTAGCATCAGAGATGTTGCAGTAGTACTCTACCAAACCGCCTTCCAACAGGCCCCCAACACAATCTTGTGGCTCGTCCTCGAGCCACGTCAACAGGATACAGTGTACTCTATCATTTTGACTTTGAAGTCCTCATACGGTTGTTCAACTGTCTGCACCACCTCCTTGGCTTCCATAGCCACTGCCTGACTATTGACCACATCTTCTGCAGATGGGTGATCTGTGAGCTTTTCCACGACCTGCTGTCGACACTTCTGTACTTCCTGCAGAGCTTCACTAGCTTACATCATAAAATTGTCGCCGGTGTCTTGGAACTCTTCTAACTGGGCCGCGTGGGTCTTCTGTTGCTCGTCTACCTTGGAAACGTAGTGTTGCAAGTCTTTTAGCTTCTGAGACTTAGCAACTTCCTCCAGTGGTTGCATTGAGCACATTGCAGCTTTCAATGTGGCCAAATTGCCCTCCGCTTCCTATCGATACTTAGTCAATTGCTCGACCTACTTGTCATGAGAAATATGGCCCCAAAATTGGACAGTTTCAGCCGTGAGCCTGGTTTCCTATGTCTCCATCTCCTCCATCTGAGCAGCAACTTCCTCAATTGCCCTTCTTCAATCATCCACTTCAGCCTGAGGCATACCCAGTTTCATCTGGGCCTTCAACTCCTTGTTCTCCTATCGCAATTCAATAATGGCAGCCCCTTGTCGCTGCACTCGGTGGAGCATGTCTACCTCTTCAGTGGGTTTTGGAACATGCTGATAGGCTTCCTTGATCGCCTAGTCAACCCGTACACTGTCATCCCACAGATGAGCCTTCTCCACAATAAGGAAATCATGTTCCCTTTTCAGGCCTTCAATTTCGCATGCCTTCTCAGCGCATTCTTCCTTGATATGTGCTTCAAGGTCATCCATGGCCTGACATGCAGAAGCAGCTCTAGAAGTCAATTCTTCGATAGTGCAATGTGCATCAACCTCGCTCATCTGTAGTCGGACACACATACCACTGATATACCACAGTCGGTCGATCATTTCCTTGTTGGTAGTAGCCTACAGAGTGTCAATCCTTCCGCAGGTAAGGAATTCACATTAATGGTCACCGTCTTCAGCTGCTGTAGCAACGTGTTTACTACCCCATCGTCAGTCACAATCGCAATTGGGGAATCTCCACATTCTTGACCCGCAGCTCAGTGCTGATTGTGTCAAAGGTTGATTCTGCTACTTTTTCTGATGCCTTGCCAGAAGCCATGTCATACAGAGATTCTAACCGAGCAGTGATTGCATGAAATCCTTCATCTGCTCTCCTTGTCATCTTGTCTGCTACCACAGAGGATGCAGTATTGAGTGCTATGAGCAGGTGGCCTAACTGTGCCTCGACAGGTAAGGACAACCCATTGATCATTTCATGCTCCTGATACCTTTTCGAGCAGTTCTCTTCAAGCTCCCGGTCACTATCATATAATATTGTTTTGGTTGATTGGCGCGCTGATTCGTGGTGACTCTGTTGGTCCTGTGCCGATACCCGATCATTTGGGCCCAAGGCTGGGTCACCGATTTCTATCACCACCAAACTCATGGGTTGTCTCCATTCCTCCAGCCACTCATTCATGATGGCCTCCAAATCTTCGGACATCACCTTATACGAGGTCTGCAACCATTGTCGATTAGGATCACGATGGGCTTAGATATGTATGGTATGCGGTCGAATTTCAAACTCCATGATAGGTTTGAACTGTGCTACAGTTTCTTCAGATATTCGCTAGACCTGGGTTGTCGCGGCACAAAGCATCTCCCAATATAGCCAAAACTGCAATTGGCAATCCTAGAGTCTCTTTGGCTCCCATACATACCATAGATTTTGGTATTGCACCCCTCGTCATTCTGCTGTAGCCGAGCAGTCCATGCCTTGGTATGTTTCAGGCTCTTTCCATGCGACAAGGGCGATCAATAGCAATAGCCAACTGTATGTGAAGGAACCCTTTCCCGATTGGACTGCCACAACGTCCTCCATCAATTGATTCCAGAGATACAAGGACCAGTTCATTTGGACCCCTTCCATGCATTTCTCTATGCATGCAACGATCCCCGAGTTGCACTGGTTAGGTCGACCACCCCAAATCACCTTGCAGGATAGGATCTTAATGCCCGTGAGTACTGCCTGATCATTGCAGCTACTAGTGCGATACCCACACCCATTCGTTTCTAGGCCATATTTTTGTGCCAACTGCAACGCCCACTTCTTGTCATTTTCCTTTCCTTGAATGAACTATGACGGATCAACTCCATTCCTAGGAAAGCCGATTATGTACGAAATTAAGTCGACGGTGACTGGGACTTCGCTGTCCAGCCACAATGAACCACCATGAAAGCATGTGATGAGTTGCTTTAAACATGCATTGACTTCCGCCAATCGCCCAAAATGGGGCATGTTAATAATCCCTAACAAGCCAGCTTGCTTCAATCCTCGTGCCCAATCTTGTACCGTCGATGTTAGGAAAAGTCGTGTCTAAGTCACATATGGGGCAGATGCAATGTCAGGGTAGGCCACCATATCATGGTCATCGTAACGCAGGCATGTCAACACCGGCCTAATATCCACAGAGCACTCCATTCTAGCTGGGAGGGTCAGTATCTTCACCCCATACTTATGTTTTGGGTTTATCTTGCGTGGGGTGGAATCCGACCGAACGGGAGGGATATACCCAAGGATGTCACTGGATGATAGTCCTGCCCATGGGGAAGACTCTCGAATGGGGCGACTGGACTACCCCACCTATTCCTGAGCTTCTCCTATCGTCACAATGGAGGACCGAAGCACCCTCTTACTCTACGGGGAGTCAAAGTGCTGACCCCCCCATTGCTTCTTAACGACAATTAATGCTCCTATCGACATATTGGGAACTTCGGCTCCAATATCAATGGCTGCAGATGACACAACTTCTTGCTCAACAACAATCGGGATGAACGGAGACTCCACTTCGCTGCTAATCTCGACTGTCTCCAATTCGCTTGGCATACCTCACAGCACCTCATTATATGCTTATCAACACCTTTCTCAATTCATGACTGCACTCTGCAACAACACTTCTCAACTAATTTCTTGGTGTCTTTCGACCAAATCCGATCTGGTTTTATAGCATTCAGCCAAATCTACCATAATCATCATGAAATCATGCATTAACTCAACCAAAATCCTGTATTAATGATGCAAATCCACTGTCGATGTTGTCCATCGATTGGCCAGATCCACCATTAATGCCCATCATGCGAACATGCACCATTAATTAACTGTCAAACTTTTGGCATTTATTGCTGATTTGACCCAGTCGCAATACTGCCATGTGTCGCCGACCGCTCCAATCTTGCGGCAGAAGCCTCCCTACTTCCGCATTTCATCCGTGTTGGTGCACCATCCTGTAACCAACCAATCGACTCCTCTTCTCTTTTTTTTCTTTTTTTTTATGCGACTTAGGCATCACGATTTTCCAAGCCCGACTGATAGGGATTCAACCTATGACCATTCACCAGTTTTGGGAGCATCACCCCGTCTAGCTGCTGCAAATGAACTGTACCCCCTGAAGTAATACTACTGATGCAATACGGACCAAGCCATTGCATCATCAACTTTCCTGGATGTTTCATAAACTTGTTGTCATACAACAACACCAAGTCACCCTGCTGAAACTGTTTGTTTTTAATGTGTCGATCATGCCATGCTTTCTGGCGATCCTTCTCTACCCCCTGGTGGAACCCAACGATGAAACGATCTTCCTCCAACTGCACCAACTGCTCTAGACGGTCATCTAGTGCCACTGCATCATCCAATCCCATTGCGGCCGCGATGCACAGACTCGGAACAATATACTCCATGGGCATAATTGCTTCTTGTCCATACACTAGCTTAAATGGTGTCTACCCTGTCATCCATTTACATGTGGTGCGATAGGCCCACAGTACTACTGGGATTTTGAGATCCCAGTCATCGCGGTTCACGTTACACACTTTTGTCATCGCAGGATCCAATACCTTATTGAAAGCCTCCACCGTGCCATTCACCTATGGATGATAGGGTTTACTCTTCTTATGCTGGATCTGCAACGCCTTCGTTAATGCACTGATGGTGTGATTGAGAAAGTGGCTGCCCTGGTTGCTCAATAATATCTTGGGGCAACCGAAGCGAGTGACAATGTGGTCAAAGAGAAACAGCTTGGTTGTGGCTGTGGAACAATCAATGACTAGTGCAGCTTCTACCCATTGAGTCAAATACTCTGTCGTGGTGATAATGTAGCGTGCACCTATGCGCTTCCCTGGTGGATTTATCGGTCGTACAAAATCCACCGCCCATTTTTCGAATAGTTGCAATGTCAACTGAGGCATCAACGCATCTCATCACGTCGGGATGGTTGTCTAGTTCATTGATAGACATCACAGGACCATGCATAGTCTTTCGCATCATTATGTAGTGTGGGCCACCAGATCCCAACACGCAACACTTTCCTAGCATTCACCCTACCTCCATAGTGTCCTCCAACTACTCCTCCATGCGCTTCTACTAAGATCTATGATTGCTCATGCAGCAAGACACATCTGTGCAATACTTCATTGACACCGATTTTGTATAACTCTCTTGCAATTAGCTGGAAGTCTATAGCTTTGACTACCAACTGCTTCTTCTGACTGGTGGTGAACTCATCTGGTGCAGTACCTCTTCTCAGAAACTAGATGATTTCTGCAAAGTAGCCATCTGCAACCTCAATCCAAAATAGTTGAGCATCTGGTAAACCATCTTCAATGTTGGTCGGCTCCTTTCCTGTATCGATCCGCGAGAGATGATCAGGATCGGCATTCAACCGGCCTGGATTGACAATGAATTCAAAATTGAAATCTTGAAAAAGAAGTAGCCAACGACATATCTTCCTCCCAAACACAGGCTTATTGACTAGGTATTTCAATGCAGAATGGTCAGTGAACATTTTAAAGTGCCCACCCAACAAACAGTGCCTGGACTTCTGCAACGCGTAGACCATTGCTAGACCTTCCCTCTCAATGGTAGTGTAATTTCTTTCTGTAGATGACAACTTCTGACTGGCAAAAGCAATAGGATGATCAAGGTCTCCTTCTATGGGTTGAACCAATACGATGCCTAATGCAATCAATGAGGCATCAACATGGACATGGAATACTGTTACACCAAAATTTCATCACCCTTGTGCAAGTGTCGCAAGTGTTGCAAGTGTCGTCATCATGACCTAGTGTTGTCACCATGACCATTGCGAGTATCATCATTATGACTAAGTGTCATCATAATGACCATTGTGATAATTTCATCATCTTGACCATTCTGTAAACTCTTTGCTCTAACCCCTAACCTCATTCTGGGCTAAAACACATCCAATTGAGAGATTTTTCCTGCCTAGTTGGCCTGTTTGAGTAGGCTGTCACACTCCTCCTTCATCTAGGGTGCGACATCGTAGTTTCTGGTTATCTAGGGTGAGACACTATTGCACTTTGTCTTTCGACAGAGTGCGACAACCCCTCTCTGTCACTCTGTGTCCTCTACCAGGGTGCGATTAGGTTGGTTAAAGGCTATTTTGGGGAGTCTCGAGGTCTTTCTAGAAGTTTGTTGAGGTGGAGGCCTATCCCTAGGCTCTAGGTGAGGTGGCATTTTGGTTCCTAACCTTATGGGAAGATCCCTTAACCATCTCCCCTTAATCCTCAACCTACCTGTAATATCCTAGCCAAGATCTGACCCAGATATTAACTCAACTTCAGAAATTTTAATAAATTCATTGATTGAAATGTTTACAATTTTCTTTCGAACGGAGTGGGAAGTAAGTGACGAGGACTAAGGAAAGGTATGAGGATAGTGGGATAAACATTAAATTCAAGAATTTTTATGATATGTGTGCAACAACAGCAAATCATATCAGAGGGAGAGTCCTAAGCACAAAGCACTGGGGCCATTTATGTTTCGGACAACAGCTACTACTGAAGCCTACCGCAAAGTTTCCTAGGCACACCAGCATATTTTTACTAGACTAGATGGGTTACTGAGAGTCCAAGGATGATTTATGATAGACAAATAATTTCAATGGATTCACTGTGCAGCATTCAAAAATATTTGGAAAGAGTAAGAGTGATTTGAGAGTCTTAAGCTAATATTGGATTACTGAGCTAGTTACTTTCCAATATTTACAAAATGGGTTTAAATGCTTCTAAATTCTTAAATTAATGACTGATATGGAAAATATAATGAATTACTAACCTCCTAAAATTTACGGAATGAAAAATTGACACTCAGAATGAATTTGGCAGTCATTTCAGTAAAACTAGTCACAAACGGTGCTCAATGAGCTAGTCTCTAAATCTCTATTACTAAATGACTTTTATTAACTGAAATATTATGTTCTGAAGCATGATAATGTTCTGATATATTGTATTCAAAAATATCAGGTCGAAATATAACTCACTGAACCAATATGGCACTCATTTAATTAGCTCCTCATCAGTACATTGTCTTGTAGACTAGAAACCCCCTCATAGGGCCATAGAATAACTGAAAGGAGAGATGTATTGACCAAATATCTGTTGTGAAAGTGTGATATGATATTCTACAGGTTTGAAATAGAGTATGGGCTGTGCACTAAGCTTCCTAAGCTGTCATGGGCGCATTCACTGAACTGGAACTTCACACGTGCGCTCCTTAACACATGAAACCTTGGCTCTGGTGAAAATGGGTGTATCTTGGTCATCCGGACACCTTTTTCGATTAGAAAAAAAGTGTTTCCTACTGGAAACAGCCCTCCGGATGCAATGGAATAGCTCTCACAACCAAGAAATGATCATAAGTTCTGAACCTGAAACCTCCATTTCGGCCCTTCAATGTTGTCTCCTCTGAATGTACCCTGTATGATGATAAATCCTTGTAAACTTGGGTTCTTCTTAGTATTGGCGTATAGGGACCTGCATATCAGATCTCCATGGCTGCAAATCCTGATAGAATATTAGAGAAGAGAAGTAGAATAGAAGAATGGGGCACATCACCCATTGATTAGCTTGGGTACATCACCAAACCTTGAGAAGCTAAAATGCTTCACTCGTAAACTCACCATGACCAAAGTTCTGAAATGGAGTTGGTTGGCTTCTTTTACGAACTTCATGATGACCTGCTAAGCAAGTTGAAGAGCTTGGTGACCTGTGAGAATAGGTCTCCCATGAGTTGACATAATTTTCTTTATTTTTCCTTACAAGCTTTTCTCCTTTAGAAACTGTGCCCCCCTTTGTCTCCATATGTTTCATGCTTTGTAAAAGTTGCTTGATTTGTAAACTGGACTCTTTTTGCTTTTTCTGGATGTTTCCATTTTCTTGCTTTTAGAAACTCTTACACCTTTCCTTCTTTTGTTATTTTCCTAAATCCACAAATTGATTTAGCCATATTTCTATTTTCTTGCCTCTAGATCCAATTTGGAAACCTTATCTCAATGAGGGCACTCTCTTGGCCCACTTGCCCAATTATTTTAGGAATATTAAGTAAAGGAATTAATTTAAATTAATAAAATTAATTCCTCCAACAAAACTTAGGCTAAAATTTATTATTTAGTTATAGGATTAAATTATCATTTATCTTCCTAGGAAAATAATGTCCCGTTTTACCCATGGTCACTGAATTAGCCCAAAATTAGCAACATGACACTACCCTATCTCTTTAGCCGTATATAAACACCCACTCTCTCCATGAGAAGGAGGACGTCTATGGTACCATTATGCTGATAGAACCCATATTGGTGATTGGGAAGATTGTACCATCTTGGAGGCTTGGCTTGGACATGTTGGATGGAGGATGCGATGTTGAGGCTTTGGTTGTAGCTTCATCCTTTCTATGTATTCCCACTTTTTATACAATTAATATAATCTCTTTCCATAAACTGTTGTCTCGTTGATGATGTTTAGAACTTTCTTCCTCAACTGTTAGTTTAGATCAGTTATTGTTTAGATATCTTGTACTGCTTGTGTCGTTTCCATATTGTCTTGATAGGTCTTGCAGCTAGAGATCTGACAACCACGAGACTTGAAGCAACAACAAGGAGAAGGATCTGCGATCTGAAAGGTATAATATCTAAGTACTCGATCTGTAACTAGATCTAGGAAATGAGTTTTATATTATGTACTATTTGTTCTAGATTCACTTGAACTAGGGAGATCCGGCTCGCGTCCGCTCGAGTGGATTGTCCGTTAACAAATTTGGAGACTCCGCTAGGGAATGAACATTGTTTTGTTGTCATTTGAAGTCATTTTCATTTGATTTCTTTTACAAGCCATCTTTTTGCCTCTTAAGCCTTTTCACCATCAGATATTCACTTTGAAGATTCTAATTACCTTCCTTTGAGTTTGTACTCCTCATTTGCAGACCATTTCATTATTTTGTCTAGAGTATTGGCTCATTTTTTAACTTAGATCTCGCCTGTCGCACCTGGTCAATATACACAGAGTGATACTATGTCATTTTTTATCTCTGTTCTTTGCCTATTAGTTAGTCATCGCAACCCTTCCATTGGTATTCTGCGACACCGTCGCACTTCTCACATTTCTAAACTGCGACGTCGCACTGTGTACAAGCACAGACTGCGCCGATCTTCAAAAATTGCCATGCAGGCATCCCTTCTCCATTTCTGATTTGAGTTTTGGTTTGTGTGTAGACTCCCTCTGTACTGTATGATCCAGTCAAAGACCCCATTATTTGATTTTGTGTGTTGAAAGTGTTTGGTATTTTGTGTGTATTTGTATTGGGTCCCATTCTAACAAGTTTTAGCTTGGTAGTGGTGGATACTTTGGTTCCCCCACCTTCATCCACTTGACCTTGTTATCCCTCCTCTCCTCACCTGAACTGATCTTTGCACTAGATCTGATCCCAAACCTCTTTTTGCACATGTTATTTGGCTTGTTTGTATTGGTTTTTGGGTCTTTTGAGATTTGGGTTCATGTTTGGCCCCTTTGAGTCAAAACAAGTGTTTTGCTTGCATTTTTAAGCGAAATGGGTTCTATTTTTGAAAACAAAATTCCCCCTCATGCCCGGGGGGCATGAATCGTGCATCCTTTCGTCGTTTTGACCCATCTCAAGGTTTTGAGATCATTTTTGGTTTAGTGTGATTGACTTGTTTTAAAGACTTCAAAAGTTTGGGATATCCATGTCTTATTGAGCCTCTCTTTCTTGGGTTATGCATATTGTTTCCTTTACATGCTAAGCTATCTAATGGTTATTGGAAAAGATTGATCCTTTGTCTCCGCTTTAGTTCAAAGAAAAGCTTGATTTTGTCACTTTTTTCTATATTCATGAAATTGGAAAACATAAGTATTCTTCTTGCTTTAATTTGATCATTTGGCATTTTTGGTCTTACACTCATAAGAAGAAGAAAAGGCTTGTTTCAGTTTTGTGTACATTTGAGTTAAACATGATTGTTAAGTGCTTATCTTTGTTTTGCATTTGGTTGGAAACGTTTGTGGAATTCTTCTTTCCATAGCTTAGATGTGTCTTTTTCAATTGTAAAAGGATAGGAAATGAGTTATAATGATTGCATTTGGTAGATTTTGAGTCTTTCTTAAGTGCCTTTGAGTTCTTTGGGTGCTTGCCATTTTTCTTTGGGAATTTCTGAATGATTAAGGTGTTGTAGATATTCTCTCACTTTCTGTATATAGATATGAAAAGCATTTAGTTATCAAATTCCATTTTGGGTACATGCATTTGAAAATTGAAAGTGCTTCATTATTTTGTCTTATATATTGTTAAGATTAGGTGCATCTTTCGTTTTCTTTGCGCTTTTTAGCTGATTATTGCAGAAAGTTAGAGTTATTGCACCCGAGGAAGGAATTCTTCTTTTCGCTACTACTTAAGTATTTTTTGTTTGAAATAAAGAAAAATCTCTCCTTACCTGAAGTAGTTTTCATTGAAAGGGAAAGAAAAATGTGCATTATCATGTAGTTGAGCATCTGGTTTTAATGGAATCTTCATTTCTCCTAAGTCGCCCAGAATCCCCTTCATGTCAGAAAAATTTGTCAGAAATACATCCTAAAACTTGTGGAGCATATCAGTGACCTTGCTTATCAGTTCATCATCCCAGTAATCCCTGACATTTGCAAACTTCAGAGTGTCCTCTATCCCAATGTTAATATTGTGTATCTTCAGTGGCTGACTAATTGGGTCGCTTGGCGCATCAGGTGGTACCACAGCACGACTTCCTTTGGTTTCCTGGATATTCACATTTCGCGTATCATCACCATATTCTGGCCCACCACTGATATTGAAACACTCCATGAGAGACTGCATCGGGCAATGCATATGTGGATCCTCTGGATAGGCCACCGGGACAACCTACAGAATTACATCATGGATGAGCTGTAATGCATTATTAACCTTTGGATCGATATCCACAAAACTGAATGTAGGTAAAACACAGTGTGAGATCTAGCCAAGTAGAAATTTCCCCTCGCAACTCAGCTGCAGTATACCATGAATGTGGCGTCTCATCCAAAGTATGGATAAAAGAATGGACCCACTCATCTTTTGGGCAGGATACCCATAGTCGTTGACATTCCATCAAGTGACCACCCAGATCAGTCCAACCATCATACTTTCCAGTGTGGTAAACCTCGGTATCACCAAAACGTACCATCATCAATTTTTGACATTTCAACCATCCGTCAATTGATTCCTTGTGTGTCGCCCACCAGCGTGCTAGAGCAGCCTTCAATGCTGCATTCAATGCCAGCAAGCGTTGTGGCTTGGAAAATCTTTCTTCAACCTCCATCAGAAAGTCAGATAAGATAGGTAGTCCTTCATATATTGGTAGTATACCTGTTTCACTTGTAACACGGCATAATGACTATGTGACCAACCCTCACTTACAGAGTGATACTTCATGTAAGCAGTTTTACCAATATTCCAGTGCATCATCAGAGTCGAAAGACACAGAGCTGTCACTGCACCATCCCAGCTCACCGTTGGCAGTCGAATGTATATAATCTTTAGAAATATTGAATGCATGGTCTCATCTGCTGGGATCGTCGTCCTTCATTAGCTCTATGTAGCGGCATCCTTCAGCTGGATCCAATGGGGCGATAACTCTGAGATTGCGATTTTCAAAGGTCATCATTCGTCGCTTTAAGTTGATTACAGCCCCACTATCATTACCCCATCCAATCCCCAACAGCACGGGATAGGAGCTGCCGGCTTCAACAACTTCTATGAAATCAAAGTCAGCATAGGTTCTCATACCCTCGATATCTACCACCATCTGCAAAACTCGCCCAATGGGTGTTACTTTCGCATGGTTAGCCAATCAGAGCTGTACAGGAGACTAGCTCAATGGGGGGCTCCCCATCTTCTGCCAAGCCTGCTTGGTCAAGATGTTGACATTCGAACCAAGGTCCAGAATAACTGAATCAACATCATAGTCACAAATTTGAACATTCATCCGCATCTCCTTACTTGTCTTCCGTCATTGCAAGGAATTAACCGTGAGCTCTTGTCGATCCTGGGCTGATCATCACAACAAGGATTCAATCACAGCAAGAGCATCAGGATCTTTTTCCAGGGACAAACAATGTTCCAAAAATGCAAGAAGTGTGCTGGACCACCATGACGGGCTAACCTCCAAAGTAGCATCAAAATTAGAGGGCATGTCATACATGACAGCCTTACCTCGGTCATTTCCTAATGCCTGTCGTGCCTAAAGAAATGTCTCTCGTTCCGTATCAATGTCAAATGATACCTTCTTTTGTCCAAGTAACCAAATCATTGAGTTGTCTTCTCCAGTTGTCTTTCCTCCTCGAGTGACCACAGCAACGGAAGCATCTTGCGGTCTTGGTTTTGCAGAAATTGTTGCAATGTTTGCACCCTGCTGCTAATTCAGTGGTACGTTCCCTAGTTTATTTATATTTTGATTGATGTTCTGATTCGGTCGTGGATTCTGGTTCTGCACTGGTTGCTATACTTGGTTCTAAGTGGGCTACTGTTCCTAGGGCTATGTCTGCAGTTGGGGAGTGTTCCCTACCTACCATCGTGCAATCAACTGTGGACAATTCTCAACTGTATGATCGTTAATAAAGCAGAACGTACACTAGTTCTGCAGCAGTGGGCAGTCTCGCTGATAGTGTCCCCATACCGCACAGTGATAACATTGAACTAGTCCATGACTACCTTGTCCTCCTCCATGACCAAATCCTCCACCACGTCCACCCCGGTATCCTCCCCAGAATCCTCCCTGCTGCTGGTACTGTGGTTGATTAAACTATTGTTGTACCGGTGCCGGTTGCATTCCTTGTCCTTGTGGTGCATACTGCAGTTGTTGTATGTACTGTGGCTATTGTGGATCCATCTGCATCAGAGCATATTGCGGAATGAACTGTGGTGGTTGTTGTTGCTGCGGTGCAAACTATATCTGCGGTTGAGGTAATGGCTGGGCTACCTGCGGTTGTGGATGTTGTACGGCACGTTGATCGTCCTTTACATAGAATGCGTCGCACATTCTTTCTTGTAGAAACCCGTATGCACGGCAATCCTTATTGTCCTGACCCACCAATTTGTAGAATGTACAATAAAGATTCCTCGGGGTGGTGACAATTTTTTGCATATATGGGCAATTGTCATGACTATGCCCATACACCTAGTAGACGCGACACCACAACATGATGCCTCCATTCAATAGGTTTGGTGCACCTGACACCAAATAATTGAGAAAATTTGGGCAATTATCCTTCGTATGCCCTTCCCCTTGGCATCGTGTACACCAAACATCTTCGCACTTCTCCTTTCCCTTCTTCAAATCTTGTAGCCGTATAGTCAAGTTAGCAAGTTGTGTTTGTATCTGTGACATTCCGGCTACATTTTCTCCAATCGGTGATGCCTCCAATCGCATTGCAATCTCCAGAGCTTCACTAGGCATCGCGATGTTTTGCTGCATCAATGGTAGCTGAATATGTGGTAGCAGTGCCGCAATGAACCATTCTTTGTGTTGGACAACGCTCATATCAAAACTAACCTTATCCATCAACGTCTTGAATTGCTGGTCAAAATCCCATACTGTCTCATTGGGATACTGCTTAATTTCTTTCAATTCTCTAATATAGTGAGCCTTAGACTTGGGCCTTCTAAATTCGGCAATCAACCCATCCCGAATCTCATCCAGTGACTTCTCTGGGGATCCTATAGGGACTAGAACAAACGTCATATATCAGTCTAATGCACGACCTCACAGATTCATTGCTAATTGTCCCTTTTTAGCAGCATCATCAGTGATCTGCTTTATGGTCCAAACCGCTTCACACAAAAACCAACATTTTTCTAGGTTGTCTATCGTGCTCCCGTGGAACAATGGTAACTTAGCATCATCTCCCACCATTCTGGACTTCCTTCCTCCTTTCGTTGTACTACTACCAATTAACTTTTGTGGAGTTGACGAACATGGCAGTGTCGAAGTCGTATTTCTTGCTATCTGAGAGATAGTGAGCAGAGGTGTGGTCGCGTTGGTGCTGGGGTTTGGTCCTGCCTCTATCCTGGGCGTAGCCTGGTTGTCCTTATCAGGACTGTGAGGTCGTCTCATCCCATGTGGTCTTCCTTCACGGTCTTGCAATTTGACCACAGCAAGACCTTCTCCCGTCCTCTGCCTCTTTTCATGTCGGAACCTCGCTCCTCCCCTTGTAAGACCACTTTCTTCCTTGGCTTCACTCACAGTCTCATCATGACCTGCACCCATCTACCCCTTACCATTCCATGTACCATCCCCCTAGTAGTCGCGGTACCCATGGCCTCCTCCCACCAAGTTGTCTACTAGTCAAGATGCATCTTCAATATCCCTTTTTCACAAATAAGCATCTTGATCGACAGTTGAAGCAACAGTAAAAACCTGCTCCGAGGTTCGCGGAAAAAATTTCTTTCTTCTTCACTATAGGACTTCTGAGTATCAATCGCAAACTCCATGATATAGCCTACTAGGATGCTATCAAACCACACTTCGACAGCCTACAATGCTTTATTATCAACTTCCTACAGTTCCTGAATCAGTTCGGGGGTCCAAGTCATCGGTTCACCACCTTGAAAGTTCCTCTTTTGGAAGGTCAACTTTGCCAACCATCAAACAATAGGACCGAGAATTCATAGAAGAACCATTCATACGGACCATCATGAATGTATCTATCTACCCACTGTCCTACCATCAGTCGCATGTTCCTGCTTTCCTCTTCAACGAATTCCTGCAACTTCTGATCAAACCATTCTTGGATCTCCAGTTTCATCGGGTGCCACAACATGTCCTCCTTTCACTCCGTACACGGTCCCAGCAACGGAACCATTTGTTAGTGTGACGCCAGTCGACAGGGGTCCCACTCACTATCGACACATACCGCGGTCTTCCTGAGCACCGGCTCGGACAGGGTTTATCCTACCCAACAACACCTGCAGAGCAAATGAGGTCTCACCCGAGGCATCCAGGAAGAGCAGACAGAACCATGTTTCCGCTGAATGAAGGAGGATGGTTGTGGCTATGATACTTAAACTTTATCGCAACATAATGACAGAGATACTTAATCATTAAACACAGTAGTAAAGCAATATTCAACCCAAACATTCATCATTGCAACAACAATAATTGTAAAGCAAGTATCACATCAAAGAAGCATGACATTATTCATATAGTGCAATATCACATTATCATAACTGAAACAAATTGAACATAGGGATTGCACCAAAATAGCTTCATCATATTATCATCGTCAACCCAAATACAACATCTCTGCAAAAACTAGATCTCCGCAATGACTCTTGACATCAAAACATACCCAAGAATCATACAACCAACATCAAGCTTCACATTCTTCCACTCACAAATTATGCTCGCCGGGTTCTCCTTTAACACCTGCCATTCTTATCTATATATAGGCTTCTGCCTTACAACTCTTGTCCACTTACTACCAACTTCCTAACTGACACTGTGGACAAATGACCCAATATCTAACTAACTTATCCAAAAATGACCAAAACCCGCATTGTATAACTGACTCAACATTACATAATATGTGGTCCAAATGACCCAAAACCCACATTCCACGGTACAATTGACCCAAAATGCATAACTAATCTTCCGCACATCACCATTCACATCATCTTCTACCTTGTCGCAGCATCGGAGATGTTGTGGTAGTACTCTACCAAATCACCTGGCAACACACACATACATAAGAGGGGGTGTTAGTAGTAGTGGGAGGAATTGGGGTGAGATAATGAGAGGGGGGGGTTAGAGAGAGAGAGGAGGTTGATTAGTGTTAAGGGCGGAGTAGGGGGTGTCTTTCAGAGAAGGAAAGAGAGCATGGTGGAGGGGGGTCTTTACAAAGAGAGAAAGAAAGGTGGGTGTTAGGGCTAAGTGAAATATTAGAGAAGTGTATTTGTGTGTGTGAGAGAGAGAGAGAGATGGGGAGGGTGTGGGTGAAGAGGGGTAGGGGGGAGGAGGGGGGTTGGGGGAGAGAGAGAGAGAGAGAGAAATATCATAGTGGATAGAGGGGTGTTGGTAGGGGGAGGGGGGGTTAGGGTAGAAAAGAGATAGATATCAGATTAGGGTGAGGTGGAGTAGGGGGTTAGGGAAGATTAGGGAATTTAGAGAGAAGGGGGGGTATATGCTCAAGAAAGAGAGAGAGAGGGAGAGAGAGAGAGAGAGAGAGAGAGAGAGAGGTGAATGGGGTGTTTATCGGTAGGGAGAGTAGGAGGGGGGGTTGGGAGAGAAAGTGCAAATTTAAGGTTAGTGAGAGAGAGAGGGGCTCGGGGGATGTAAGGGGGTTAGGGGAAAGAGAGAGGTGGGGTTTAAGTGTAAATGAAAGAGTATGTGCAAGAGATAGAGTGATAGAGGGGGTTAGTAAGGGTTAGGATTGATAAAGGAGAGAGAGAGAGAGAGAGAGAGAGAGAGAGGCGAATGGGGTGTTTATCGGTAGGGAGAGTAGGAGGGGGGGTTGGGAGAGAAAGTGCAAATTTAAGGTTAGTGAGAGAGAGAGGGGCTCGGGGGATGTAAGGGGGTTAGGGGAAAGAGAGAGGTGGGGTTTAAGTGTAAATGAAAGAGTATGTGCAAGAGATAGAGTGATAGAGGGGGTTAGTAAGGGTTAGGATTGATAAAGGAGAGAGAGAGAGAGAGAGAGAGAGAGAGAGAGAGAGAGAGAGAGAGAGAGAGAGAGCAAGAGTTAGAGGTAGGGCGAGGAGTAGGGGAAGAGAGAGTAAGAGGGGGGGTTAGTAAGGGTTGGAGAGAGGATGTGGGAGAGAGAGGTAGAGAGAGAGAGATGGTGTTAGCAGTTTGGAAGAGAGAGGGCAGAATTGGAGGAGTGTGTGTTGTTAGGGGTATGCGGAGGAGGGGAGTTGGTAGAGATAAATAAATGGTGATCCAAGTAGGGGAATGGCGTAGGTATTTAGGGATTATTATCGTGGTTCTAAAGAAGGGGATGTATATTGTGCAATTAGGAGAGAGAGAGAGAGAGAGGCACACGGCAACTATGAGTGGTGTTAGGAAGAGAGGATGGGTTAGGGGTAGCGAGAGTGTTTCAGAGAGAGAGGGTGGGGTTGTTATGGGGTTAGGGGTGGGAGAGATCAATGGGGGTATGATGTAGGTGGAGGAGTAGGGTAGAGAGAGAGTGAGACAGAGGGTTAATAAGTGTTAGGGGGAAGAGGGGTGTGAGAGAGAGAAAGAGAGGGAGTAGGAGGGAGTGTTAGAGGTAGGGTAGATTGTACAATTTAGGAGGGAGTATTAGAGGTGAGGTGGGGGAGTACGGTGTTAAGTGTGTTAGAAAGGTAGTTAGTAATAATTAGGGAGAGAGAGAGAGAGAGAGAAGGGGGGGTTGAGGTAGGGTATTATGTAAGATAGAGACATAATGGTGGAGGGGGTGGTTATGGGTTGAGATGGAGATGGAGATCAAGATGGGGGAAGGGGTAGGTATTTAGGGAGAATTAAGAAGGTTAGAGAGAGCGAGGGTGGTATGTGTTAGGGGGAGGGATATTTGGAGATATAAAGAGAAAGAAGTACTTATATGTAGGGGTAGGGGGAGAGAGGGGGGGGTTATTTGTAGGGAGAGTAGGAGGGGGATTAGGGAGAGAGAGGGGGGGGGCTTAGGGGTTTTGGGGAGAGAGAGGGGAGTGGGGTTAGTTGTATCTGGAGGAGTATATGAGAGAGAGAGAGAGAGAGAGAGAGAGATTGAAAGATGGAGGGGGTAAGTTGTTAGAGGTAGGGGGAGGAGGGTAGTTTTTGGAGATAAATAGATATAGATTAGTGTGGGGTGGTAGGAGTTTAGGGATTATTTGTGTAGTTGGAGAGAAGGGGGGTATAGGGTGGGGGAAAAGAGAGATGATAGAGGGGGAAGGGGGGTTATAGAGACAGGTGGGGTGGTAACTATTAGGGGGTTGGGGGAAAGGGAGAGGTGGTAAATGTTAGGCGGTTGAGGGAGAAAGAGAGGTGGGGTTTAAGTGCAAATTAAAGAGTATTTGTGTGAGAGAGAGATAGAGTGAGAGAGTGGGTTAGTAAGGGTTAAGAGGGATAAGGGAGGGAGAGAGAGAGAGAGTGGAGGGTGGGTTAGAGGCAACGAGAGGAGTAGGGGAAGAGAGAGAAAGAGAGGGTCTTAATAATGGTTTGGTAGAAGAGGTGGGAGAGAGAGAGGGAGAGAGAGAGAGAGGGGTGTTAGGGGGTTTGTGTAGAGAAAGAGGGGTGAGGTTACGGTTAGGTGGAGAGAGAGAGAGAGGGGCATGTGGGATGTTGGCGGTAGAAGTAGGATGGGATTTGGGGGAGATAAATAAATAGAGATCATGGTGGGGTGAGCAGGTAGGTGTTTAATGATAATTAGGGTGGTTAAAAACAAGGGGGTCTATATTGTGTGTGTGTGAGAGAGAGAGAGAGAGAGACAGAGACAGGCTTAGGGATTGTATGAGTGGGGTTAGGACAAGAGAGGGGGGTTAGGGGTATTGAGAGTGTTAGAGAGAGAGAGACAGTGGGGGTTTTATGGGGTTGGGAGAGGGAAACATTGGTGGGGGTAAACTGTAGGTTGAGGAGTAGGGTAGAGAGAGAGTGAGACAAAGGGTTAATAAGCATTAAGGGGAAGAGGGGTGTGAGAGAGAGAGGGAGAGTAGGAGGGGATGTTATAGGTAGAGGTAGTAGGGGGTTGAGAGTGTTATAAAGGTGGTTAGTAAGGCTTAGAGAGAGTGAAACAATTTTAGGTAGCGGGAGTATGAGATATAGAGATGGAGTGGTGAAGGGGGTCATTATGGGTAGAGACAGAGATGGAGATCTGGGGGATTAGTAGGTATTTAGGGAGATTTAAGAGAGTTAGAGATAAGGGGGCTATATTTTGGGGTTAGAGAGAGGGGGGGTATGTGGTAAGGGAAGGGGTATTAGTAGAGACAGAAAGAAAGAAGTTCTTATTTATAGGGTAGAGAGGGAGAGGGAGGGAGTAGGAGGGGGTGTTAGAGGTAAGGGGAGTAGGGGGTTGACAATGTTAGAAAGGTTGTTAGTAAGGCTTATAGAGAGAGGTAGAGGTTATGGGATAGGGGTAGCATGAGATATAGAGATAGAGGGTTAGACAGGGTTGTTATGGGTAGAGATGGCGATAGAGATCAAGGTGGGGGACTAGTAGGGATTTATGGAGCATTACGAGGGTTTGCAACAAAGGGGATAAAGGGTGGGGTTTGAGAGAGGGGGGCGTATGTGGTAGGTTAAGGGGGGTTAGGTGAGACATAGAGAAAGAAATGCTTATTTGTAGTGTGGTAGAGGCAAAGCCAAAGGGGGGTTTAGGGAGAGAGAGGGGGGGGGTTATGGGTATTGAGAATGTGTGAGGTAGAGAGGGGGTGTTAGGGAGTTTGCAGAGTGAGAGAGGGGTGGTTTTAGGGGTATATGGAGGAGTAGAGAGAGAGAGAGATATGGAGGGGAATGATTTGAAGGAGGGTGTAGGTTGTTAGGGGTAGGGGGAGGAGTGCAATTACAGGAGAGAAAGCAATATAGATCAGGGTGGGGAGGGGGGGGGTTTAGGGGTAGTGAGAGTGAGAGAGATAAGGGGCATGTTAGGGGGGTGGGGTCAGATATGTAGTGTTGGGTGTTAAGTGTAGGAGGAGTAGGAGTAAGGGAGAGAGAGAATGAGAGAGGGGGTTTGTAAGTATTAGAGAGAGAGAGAGAAACATAGATGGTAAGGAGGTTAAAGGTAGGGCTTATAGTAGGGTGGTTAGAGAGTGAGAGACAGTGTTAGTAAGTGTTAAATAGAGAAAAGGTAATTGGTAAGCAGAGGAGTAGGTTTTTTTCATGTGTGTGAGATAAATAGAGAGGGAGAGAGAGAATTGGGGGTGTTAGGGTGTTGAGGGAGAGAGAGAGACATTGATGCTAAGTCGTAGTGGTGGAGTTTAGGAGAAAGATATCTCATAGAGAGAGGGTTATGGGTAGGGAGAGTAGGAGAGAGAGAGAGAGAGAGAGAGAGCCAAAGGGGATTAGGGTTTATTAATGATGTTATGGTGAGATAGAGGTGGCTAGGGTTAGTGAGAGTGTGTGAGAGAGAAAGGGTGTTGCTAGGTGGTTTAGGGGGAGAGAGAGAGATGGGGGTTATTAGCCATAAGAGGAGAGTGGTTATTAGAAGGGAGAGTTAAAGGGGGGGTTATGGAGAGAAAGGGGTTTATTGGTAGTGAGAGTGTGTGTGTGATAGAGAGGGGGGTGTTACGGGGTTAGGGAGAGGGGTGCAGGGTGTGGGTGATTAGAGTTACAAGGGATGAGGGGGTTTGGAGTAGAGAAATAGATGGATATCATGGTGGGGGGAGGGCATGTAGTGGTTTAGATATTATTAAGTAATTTAAAGAGAACTGGGGTATCAAGTTTAGACAAAGAGAGAGAGAGATAGGGAGTGTGATATTTAGAGAGGAAGGGGCAGAGGGGGTGGTTATGGGTAGGGAGAAAAAGAGATAGATATTGGTGTGGTGGTAGGATTAGATATTTAGGGAGCTATAAGTAAGTTAGAGAGAAGGGGGGTATAGGATGGGGGGAAAGAGAGATAGAGAGTGGGGGGTGTGGGTTATTAGGGTTAGGGGGAGGAAGGGGGTTGGGGGGAGAGAAATAGATAAAGATCACAGTAGATGGAGGGGTACTGGTAGGGGGGGAGGTGTTGGGGGAGAGAAAGAGATAGAGATCATAGTGGAGGGAAGTGGTGCATCAAATTAAGGAGGAATAGGGAATTTAGAGAGAAGGGGGGGTATAGGATTGGGGAAAAGAGAGAGAGATAGAGAGAGGGATATGCTAGATTTATTTGTAGGGGTAGGATTAGGTTCTGTGTGTGTGTGTGTGTGTGTGTGTGAGAGAGAGAGAGAGAGAGAGAGAGAGAGAGAGAGAGAGAATGTAGGGGGTGGGGGGTGTTACAGAATTGGGATAGAAAAAGATCGATGGTGGTTAAGGCTAGTTGGAGTAGAGGGGTGAGAGAAAGAGAGAGGGGGTATATGGTGGGGGAAGAGAGAGAAAGAGAGAGAGGGAGGGGGTAAAGGGGGGAGGGTGCAAGTTTTTAATGGTAGTTTTTTAGGGAATATTAGGGAAGTTAGTGAGAAGGAAGGGTATAGGGTGGGAGGAAGAGAGAGAGAGAGAGAAGGTGGGGTAAGGGGGTGGTTATGGTTAGTGAAAGAAAAAGATAGAGATCATGGTGGGGGGATGGGGGAAGAGATGGAGAGAGAGCAGTGGTAACTCGTAGGGGAAGGGGGATTATGGGAAACAAAGAGAGAGATAGGTTTAGGGGTAGAAGTAGTAGGAGAGAGAGAGGGAGAGGGAGAGAGAGGATGTTGTTATGGGTAAGGAGAATAGGAGGGGGTTAGGGATATAGAGGGGGTGGGTTAGGGATAGTTGGTTGAGGGAGAGAGGGGGGTGGTGTTAGGGATAGGTTGAGAGAGAGAGAGAGAGAAAGAGAGAGAGTGGGGGGGATGATTGGAAGGAGGGTGTGAGTGTTTAGGGGTAGGTGCCGAAGAATGGTTTTTGGAGAGAAAGAGATAGATATTAGTGCCGGGATGAAGGTTTTGAGGGACGATTAGGGAAATTAGAGAGAAGGGGGGTAATATGGTAAAAATACCAAGAGAGAGGGAGAGATGAGTAGTGGTAAGTTATAGGGGGGATTAGGAGAGAGAAAGAGTGAGAGGGTTTTATGGGGAGCGGGTGTAACAGAGAGGAAGAGATAGAGAGAGAGAGAGGGGGGGTAAGGGGGGAGTGTGTGGGAGATTAGGGGTAGGGAAGAGGAGAGGTTTTTGGTGATAGAAAGAGAAAGAGATCATGGTGGGGGGAGGGGGTGTAGGGGTTATGTCATATTATGGAAGATAGAGAGAAAGGATGGTATAGGGTGGGGGAAGAGAGAGATAAGGGGGGGTTTGGGGTAGGGGGAGTAGGAGAGATAGAGACAAAGATGCAAAAAGAGTAGTTATGGGTAGGGATGGAGATGGAGATTAGGCTAGGGGTAGGTGTAGGGTTTTAGGGAGCATTAAGATGGTTAGAGAGAAAGGGGGTAAAGGGTGGAGTAATAGAGAGATAAAGGTGGGTTTGTATGTTGGAGGGGAAGGGCCATTAGCAGATAGAAAGAGAAAGAACTGCTTATTTGTTGGGGGAGTAGGGAGAGAGAGAGTGGGTTTTATTGGTATGGAGAGTAAGAGGGGGATTATGGAGAGAGAGGGATTTATGTGTATTGATTAGGGATTAGGGAGAGAGAGAGGCATTAGGGAGAGAGAGAGGCATTGGGGTTATGTCTAGGTGGAGTAGTAGATGTGAGAGAGAGATA